>OU452231.1:11749837-13232337 GCA_911728455.2 Marthasterias glacialis | reverse complement strand
ATCCATACTCACCATTGCCACTTGGTTTCAGTTATTTCAGTTTGAAATTTTCTTGAATCTGCCAAACCCGAGCAAAAATATGGGGTGTCCATGGCCGGCCGGCCGGCCAACACTGTTGCCCCTGTTGTAAAGTGCTTGTATTGATTGTTGCAATCAAAATAAGCAAAGACCACTGTTGTTGTCTTCAAATGTAATTTCTCAACTTTGACAGAATATCTCCCTAGAGGTTTGGTTCTAATAGGAACTTCATGAATACTTGAGCTTTCAGATTGACAATAAATTATTTATCTAATAATGTATAGGGGAGGCTTCCCACCTCCATCTCCCAGATGGGGGAAATCTACCTGATGTCCTTATCGTTTTATTATTATTTCACTCAGGTTCATAACTTTGTGATGGCACTTCCCAAGTTGTCATCCAGTACACCAAGCAGACTGTTGTTGGCACTTACATTTTACATACTCTAAGGTAAGTTTATTATACTTTATTATTGTTTTATCTTCCAGCATGCGCTAATCATCCAATCAGATTGCTCGACAGCTGTGATTTGTAGAGCCATAGACAACAGCTGCAATTTTATATCCAATTGTGCAAAATTACTGTTCAAGTGCACATACGCACTCGCGCAAGACGCAAAATCTTTGCATATCTTTAGTTTCTTTGTCTAAGCTTTGTTTGATTGTGTGATGATCACCTTTTGGTCAGCTGGAAGATAAATTCATTATTACACGAGCGCTCATGGAATGCGGAAAAATATAGCGCATCTGCATCCCATATCAAACTTGGCCTTCTACCTTGTTTGATATGGGATGCAGAAGTGCTATATTTTTCCATATTCCACTCGCACTTGTGTGATACCGGTACCTAATAATATGGAAGGTACAAGCATGAAGAGTTTGATGGTCTGAAAATTGCCTTTGGTCACTTTTGAAAACAAAATCTACTTCCAAGTGTTCATTAGCCTTTCGTCAAGGCCTTCGTGGCTTAGATATCCATGTAGCTGCGAAGCCACTGCAGCAAAGACCAAGTCAGCGCGCACGAGGGGCAAAGTCACAAGGGCCTTTTCCAACTTGTCAGGAATTTTTAATGTTTTTCTTTATTTCTCGATTTCTGCTACCCTAACAGGGTAGCAAAATTCCCAGCCAATCAGAAGCGATGGGGTCAGTATGCATTAACCTCATCCGCATTGTGATTGGTTAACCTTTCAGCGCTTTTCTTGTTTGTGTAAAAATTATGAATAATTTGTTTGAAACTTCATGATTAATTCAACAACAAAACACCGCAAAATCAAGTTGAAAAAGGCCCTCGTGGCTTCGCCACTCGATGGAGCGCACTGACTAGTGTCTTCACAGCTACATAGCTGTCTAAAGGCTAAGGGTTCAAAGGTCGGAAATCATACTCACATTGCTGTGGTTTCTCCAGTGTAGTAAAGACTATTGAAGGTACAATGTATTTTAAGCACAATAATGTACCAGTGTACAATTGTGACCATGCTCACTATGTTTTCATGGGTTTTACAAATAGAATAAAGTTTATTTGAAAGGAATTTACAGGGGTGGGGGAGAATAAAGTTTATTTGAAAGGAATTTACAGGGGTGGGGGGAGCTCAAACTTTCAAGTTGTTAAATTTCAGTAATCTCAAAGTATGACTGCAGGTGAGATAATTTATTTTGAATAATAATCTATGGATGAGGTGTTATAAAGAGAGGCAATGAAACCTAGTCCATAGGAAGCTCCAAATCGTTGGTCCGTCCCATCTCAGAAGCAGATACATGATTTATCACCAAATTCCTCCTATAGTAAATGCAATGCAACAAGCCCTTATGGCATGAGGTCCATATATATGTACAGGCCTAATACTTCATGGAGGCAAAGAAGGCGATTGCCTCCATTGCCTCTAGTCATTGCCTTGGTGCCCTTGAACTGTTCCAGTGGAATTTTATAATTTCCTCATAGAGGTGCCCTTTATCAAGAAGAAAATGCCTTGGTGCCCTTGCCCTTTCAAAAATGAATCAATCAGGCCTATATACTCTTTTATAGAAGCTCTGTGAAAGAAATTCCTAGCCACTTTCCTCTCAATTTTGGGCAAAAGCTTTTAAGAGTATAAGAGAATTCCATGTTATTGGTTTACTTTTATGTACTCATATTTCCATCTCAAAATATTGGCACTATCTAGACATTTACTGCAGGACATGATTGGTTGCTTATGGCACTATTTAACATCTTCTAATCAGCGACGTAGCCAGGATTTTTTCAATGGGGGGGGGGGTGGTGGGCATGGCTTTGTGACTTTTCAGTGGAGGGGGGCATGGCTTCATAACTTTTTAGTGGGGGGGCAGGGGTCATAGTTTTAATGAATTACATGTCTTTGGATTTTTTTCATGGGGGGCACCTGGGTGGGCACTGGAAATTTGGGGGGAATTACACCACAGGAAGCTCCAAATCATTGATCAGTCCCATCTCCATATGTAATTTCGTACCACTGGAGCAAATGTCGCCCGGTTGTTCAACTGTGGAGCATGCACAGACCACACACACGCTGTCTAACGCTTTGATTCACCCACACAAGGGCAAAACATCAGCTGTTACCTATGGCAAAGGAGTGGCCCTAAACATGGAACCATGGCTCAATTGCCAGCTCACTCTGACTTACATGTACCTCCATTCAGCCAAAATACAAAAGATTAACAATGGTGGAAGCCTCTCGATGCCTCGTAATCCCCTTCTTGGAACAAAAGGACAGAGGTCTATAACTGGAGATTAAAAACAAATGGCTACAAAATGCAAAAATATTCAAGACATTTTTATTTTTCTGTGATTGTGGTCTGTGCATGCTCCACAGTTGAATGACCGAAATGACTCTTGGCTTTGTCAAGTCAAGGTTATTTTGTGCTAGCAGTACTCACAAAGAATAATGATTCCGGTAATTCTGAGAAATTAATCTCATCAGGCTGGACAGGAAAAATTTAATATTCCTGTCAGCAACTGGCTAAAAGTGTGACACATTAATGGTGTTTGGAAAAGTACATTTTCATTCTCTAGTTGTTGATTTAAAATAAAAAGATGATCAATCTGATAAAAGTTTATAACTTAGATCATCACTTTCTAGTGAACCCAAAGGCAGTGTATGATCTGTAAGGGGTTTTGTGGATGTTTGTAAGTGCTTATTATGATTGCAGCAATAAACAAAAAGCAAATGTAGTTTTGTGGTCTTCAAATTTTTACTATATTTTGACAGTAAGACAGAAATGGTTCTCTTTGTGGTTTAGTTCTAATTCAAACTTCATAACTTTGTTTAACACGGGTTATGTTAGATGATGTGATACATTAGGTAGTTTTTGTGGTCATCAAATTTTATTTTCAAAACTTTTACAGAACTAAAGGCAGAAATATTTCTCATGAGGCTTGGTTCTAATATGAACTTATTAATAAATTCCCTTTCAGAATGGCAATCATTTGTTTATAGTGCATTGTAGAGGGGGGAGGGGGGTTTAAATTAGATGTTTGTAATGTAACCCTCCCCATGTGCCAAATGAGAGAATTCAATTTTGTATCATTTTATTCCACTCAGGTGTATACTTTGGGCCGACACTTCCCAAGATATCATCCCATGCACCAAGATTGTTAGCACCTTCAACTAAGGTGTCCATCTTACATACTCCAAGGTAAGTTTTTGATACTACATAAGAGGATAATCTGCCCCTTAACTCTTTCCCTACGGAATATGATGTACAGCTGTGACGGAATTGTTTAATAGTTTGTTGATTTCGAGCCGCTGGCAGGGGCTCTCCAGCATACGAAGTAATTCACCGAGCCACTGTGAAAGAGTTAAAGCTGTGATACATTGATGTCTTTTGGATGGGATAAATAGTTTTCATCCTAGTTTTTAATGAACACACACCACACAACCAACTTCATAAAACGTTTTAATGAAAACAACGCAAAACAGTTTATGATCTGTAAGGAGTTTTGTGGATGTTGATTGAAAGTGCTTATTTTGATTGCAGCAATCAAAACTAGCAAAAATATAGTTTTGTGGTCTTCACATTCTTACTTAGCTTTGAAAGTATTATGACAGAAATATTTCCTTTGAGCTTTGGTTCTAATACAAACTTAACAAACTCCTTTAACGTGGGCAATGTTAGATGCTAATTGACCCCTTAAACAAGTTCTACACCAATCAACCACCCTGATAACATTTTATTTATAAAACAAGCTCATCAATTCTAAGGGAGAAAATGTTCATGATTTTTTGACCAAGATTTAAAGTTGATTTTATGCTATCAAATGAAGCGAGCTACCTCTACTAATGCCACTGATGCTCACTAGACCTCCACTACTCTGTTTCGAGATAATAACCATCATCGGTCAAATTCATGGAAAATTTTAACAGCTTTCGGTCAAACTAATGTCATATTCTGAATAAAAGTTATTAATGTTTCTCAGATCAAAGCTAACTTCCCGGGTCCACACAAATAAATTGCCATCAGTAGTCCCTACTTTATCATTTTGTGCCATATTATCGCACATGAATTTTTGACCCAAATTTAACAAAAATGCTTGACTTACCCCTTGTGGTTTTTTTCAAGTTTTTACCAAAACTTTCATGTCCATTTTTGCCAGCAGCTGAAGTGGGCACCTCTACTGATGCAACTGATTCTCACTTGACCTCCACTACTTTAATTCCTTTTTCAAAATATTGATTATTTACAGCTAAATTAATGAAAAAGTCATAATCTGAACAAAAATTGTCAATAATTCCCAAAGTATTCCTCTGGTCCACACAAATAAAATGGCAGCTTTCTCATTCAATTAGTCAGATTTCACAATCAATCGCAAACCCTGTAACCATTTGTTTTTGTGTTTTCTCATACAGTGTGGAGCACTAGCTGCAGTCAGATCACCCGCCTACTGAGTAGAGTTCCAAGGCCTGCTGCAAAAGTCATCTCCAAAATGGTAAACATGATGGGTTATACTATGTTTAATTTAAATCAAGATTCAGCATTAGTTATGGTGTCAAAACACTCTAATTCTTGTTGGCTTTATGAAGACATCAAGTGAGGTACAGCAAATGTTATAACTGACAAGTATGACTTCAAAAATGAAAACAGAAAAAGGGAGTCCCAAAGAAAATTTATTTGGAAGAACTGGAAGTATCTACTCCGCCCCCCCCCCCCCCCCGTAACACAACACCCAAAGAGAGAGAACCATTTTAGTGTCAAAAAGATTCTCTGTAAACATTGAATGTTATGACTTTGACTGTTTCCAGCAAAAATCCCTCACCTGGAAGCTTTTTTAAATGCCCAGTCAAAGCACAACAGCTTTGTGTCCCACAAACTTTCATCAATATAGCATACAGCCATCGAGACAAAATGTAGATAAATGTTTTAAATTAGATGTCTTCCACTTTCAGATTTTTTTTGTTTATATCAATAACTGTTTACTACAGAGCTGTTTAAGTCTCACCTTTGATGTGTAGAAACCTACAACTCTGATAATTGTTACATGTGTTGTAAAGTTTTAGATACAAATTCTCAGTTCTCTTGCTTTGGAAGTTTGAGATGTGAAAGATTTGTATAGGGGTAAAAAAAAATCGAGCAATACGATGTACTCTAAGGAAAAAGGAATAATTTTACTTAGTTTGTTCAATTAGAAACATTTGCAGACATTGCTGATTATCAAAAGGATTGTTTGCTTTATTTTACAGACAATGCAACTGCAAGGTGACATTACACCTGCATCTCCTAAGGATCCACGTCATTCACTTTGTCTGATGAGTGTTAATTAGTGAGGCAGCACTTCATTCACCAGTGTCGTCAGCAACGCTTGAATGAACATACCTAGGAGGAGTACAACTAGACTGGATGGAGGGCTGATGTGTATCGGCTAAAAACAAGGTAGCAAAAACCAACTTTTATTTCAAACACTTTTGTAGGACCCAACTTAAAAAAAAATTGACAAATAAAAGGAATCATCTACTGGACGGTTTCATCCACTCCTTGAAAATAAATTTTGACAGATCAAGAGTTAAGTACTTGGGGGCTAAACCTGGTAACTGGAGCAGAACTTTCAAATAAAAGATTTCATTCCATTGACTTAAATGTTTTAGTAGCTATAATTTTGAACAAACACCAGCACTGTTACTGAGTTTGAATGTCAGGGAATAGTTAGGCAAAAGCTTTTTTAAAATAACTTTAAATTATTTTGTGACAATAAAGGATAAAGACCCCCAAAAATTGTCCAAAAAAAAGAAACAAAACAATGTCTTGGAACATTCCATCCATAGACACAGTTAAGAAACAAACATTGATACCAATCAGCACTTGAGGAGGGGGTCCTCCCCAGTTTTTAATAACCCATTCAAGAGATTTTGCACATGGAAATTGTTAAACTTATTTGTAAACTTAACCTTTCAGAGCAAGAGATGAAGCCAGAGGTGTAGTTGTTTCCTGAAATCAAGTGCAGGAGAGAGAATCACCTCCAGTGACATCTTGAAGGCTACATGGTATAAAGAAGAGCACTGCACTGACATCTTGAATGCTACAGAGTGTAAAAGAGAGCAACTCGTATGAAAACATGTGTCATCATATGTTTGATTCTGTAAGATAATGTTTGAATGTTTTCTGTTATTGTAGTATATCTAGATGTATTAGTTTGCTGTTTTCTGTAATCGTCGTATAGTGGGCTGTTTTTGCAGCACTATACAGTTAATATCTTGTAAATAAGTACACCATTGCAAGCAAGCAAGCGTTTTTTGAACAATGAAATTGGAGATCTTATTAGAGCTTTGGTAGTGCGGCGATTCGATTGGTTGTGCGGAGATTCGATTGGTTGTGCGGAGATTCGATTGGTTGAGCGGAGATTCGATTAATTCGGAATGTGCGGCGTAATCACGGGAATTCCGAACATATGCGAAAAGGGACCTGGACACTTGCACGTGGCTTGTGGGGTTCCACTTCCGGCCAGGGTAACAGCTGGTGGTTGATCTTAAAGATGCATCATGCTCCCCCTCTTTGAGGTGGTGTTGGTGTTTTCACAATCATGGTCGGCCGAACGGGAGTAGTCCCTGGTCTAGGCCGTGGGGCCAGGGACCGCGTTAGTAGGTTGAGGGGACTGCCCTGGTTCTCGGGGTGGCGGACCGGACGCTTCGAAAGGAGTACGAAGGCCCCAATGATACAGAAAGCGTCGTGGGGCTGGTATCCTGGGACCTGCACGTGGTGGCCCTGCTTTAGACTAACCTTACCAGGATAATATTGGCAAAAGTTAGAACCAAATGCTTGCAAGGGTGTACCTATACATTATATATTTTTTAATTATAAACGAACTCTTTCCAGAAACCTAATTGTAGGCCCACATGGACAAAGACACTTTTATAGTGTCTTTCTTTAGTTTCCTGAAAATGCCAACAAGATAAAAGGTATCAAACAAAGACTGTATTACATTATACTCCAAAAAGAAATAAAAAACAAGTTCAGGTGCATATATCTTATTTGCCTTGTTAATCTAACAAAGCAAAAATCAATAAAAAACAATGGAATTGATAATGATCAAAGTATATGCCCTTTCAGACATATTGAAATGTACCTGAGCTGCCTGAACCTGTTTTTGAAGTTTGAGAGTCACTGATGCTTTTTATAACTACTTTGCAACTGCGCTATTCATCATCAAAGTTTTTAATTGAGTATAATAATCTGTGGTAAAAGCTAGCTTCTGGCTTCATTCATGAAGTGTTTCATTAGACATGAGCATGCATCAAGAATCCAAAGCAAATTTATTCAGCTTCAATATCCAAATAAGCTTATGAAGAATTAGAATAAGCGACTTTAAAAATTGAATGCAGCATGTGAAAAATTGGAAAAACCACTTTTCTAAGGTGTACTCTTTGATTGTGAAAGCATAAAACATTGGTAATACATGTACCCAGAAAGTTAATGTTTGTGGAGGAAAACAGTTGAAAATATTACATCAGCTCAAAGCCCAACTTTAAATTGAGCCATCATACTGTTAAATCATACTGTTAAATGAATTCATTAAAATATATTTTATTCAATTTTGGGGTGAACAAGGAAAAAATTTACTGGAACTGGATTTGAACCTTCGACCTAAAGTTTAAAGTGTTTAATAAAACATGATTCATGACGACTTGCTTGTGAAGTGATTTTAACAGTATGATTTAACAGTATGATGACTCGATTTAATGCTATGTTTTGAGCTGTTTTTGGAAACTTTTATAGCATGCCCATTAAGACATTGAATTGAGCTTAGCTGCCTGAACCTGTTTTGAGAGTCACTGATGCTGTTATAACTACTTTGGAACTGCGCTATTCATAATCAAAGTTTTTAATTGAGAATAATAATCTGTGGTAAAAGCTCGATTCTGGCTTCATCCATGAAGTGTTTCTCATCGAAAGTTCTATGTGCATTAGACATGAGCATGCATCAAGAATCCAAAGCAAATTTATTAAGTTTCAATATCCACATGAACTCATGAAGACTTAGAATATGCGACTTTAAAAATTGAATGCAGCATGTGTAAGAGTGAAAAAACCACTTTTCTAAGGCGTACTCTTTGAATTATAAAAGCGCAAAACATTGGTTATAATGGCAAATATTCTTTTAGGTTTTTACTCGAAAATTTACAAGGCGAAATCTGGACTATTCCATTTTAAGAGGCCATGGAGAATGATAATATTCTACAACAATGCACGAAGGAAATGAATTCAGTATTTGTTTTTCCATAACTCTTGTATAGATCCTTCTCATTTGAATTTTTCCAGACAAACGAAAAATAGTCAACTCAACACACTGAACATTAATTAAAAAAAAGATTTTTAAAGTGCACTATTCATGCAAATCAGGGCGTCAACGAAGACAGTCATCTAAGACTAACCAGAGAGTCCAGTACGGCAGTTTAATCTCCTCTTTAGAGAGGTTTTATTTCAAATACTCAGGAAGTTAATGTTTGTGGAAGAAAACAGTTGACAATTCAGCTCAAAGCCCAACATTAAACCGAGTCATCATACTGTTAGATCATACTGTTAAATGAATTTATCAAATATATTTTATTCAAATTTGGGGTGAACAAAGAAAAATTTACTGCAACTGGATTTGAACCTTCGACCTACAGTTTAACGTGTTTAACGAAACCCGATTCATGACGACTTGCTTGTCAAAGTGAGTTTAACAGTATGATGACTCGATTTAATATTGGGCTTTGAGCTTATTTTGATAAATTCAATAAAAGTGTTATATGTAAGAGAATAAAGGCTGATGCTAATTGAGGGCAAATCAACTTAACCAAAGGGCATACATTAAAATTGTTGAAGTGTTTAAAGAATTCCCCTTTGGTTGATTTGCTCTAACCCCAACTGATGTCTCATTTTTTTAGTTGTCTTGTGTATTGGCTGCCATGTTTGCCCACAATGCAACATGAATTCGGTGTGTATTATTTTTTGGGTTGTTTCCATGCGCAAAATACCTTGCTAAAAGCGCGCAATACACACCCAATTGCATCGTTGGAAGACATGAGAGCCTTTTCTACTTGGCCGCCATGTTTGCCCACAATGCAACATGAATTGGGTGTGTATTAATTTTTTGGTTGTTTCCATGCGCAAAAGACCATGATAAAAGTGCGCAATACACACCCAATTGCATTGCTGGAAAACATAGTGGCCTGAGGGTTCACCTTACTCGGTGGAACCCATCCCACCCTGTAGAAACTTACCCCCTGGGTTGGTTTCTACAGGGTGGGGTGGGTTCCATAGGCTAAGATGGGCCCTCTATATTTTAATCGGGAGGGGTGGTGGCCGGGGGGGTAGGTTTGACGCCAATAAGACAAAAATTACAGAGAGAGGGTACATTTCAATTTTTTTTTATTAAAAAAGTGACTTAAAAAAAATAGCAGAGTTGTGAAAACACCTGTTGGTGGCCCCCCCATCGGCTACCTTGGAACTTGTAGTGACTTAAAGGCCCAAGTGCAATGGTCGATATGTTCTCTGTTTAGTGAAGTTCAATTAGATGCGCTACTAGTGGTTTACTTCAACAGTGTACTGTCCTACAAAACCTAACGAGCTAGACGCAACTTTGCGCAGTGTTTTAGACGCAGTCTTGAGCAGAAGGGAGTTGTTGCCTGCTTAAATGAGTGATGCCCCAAGAGTGCTTAGGATTTCACCTAATGTTGTTTCGTAACCAAGCTGCACTGGTGGTGCCAAGAGATATCAACTCTTGTTCCAATGGGATCCTAACCCAATAGATGATGAAGACTTCTATCCAGATGATCATGTGATGGTTGGAGAAACATGTTCTGCAATGGCCATATTTTAACCCCTTGCATTTTGTGGGGCTGCAATTTGGATGTTCAAATGTAGTCGACTGATAAAACAACTACTACATCACTTAATTGTGACCGACTTTGATTAAAAACAAAGTCATAAGTGCATCAAACAAATCATCAAAAAGATCGCAAATTTGGAAACTGTTTTAGTTCAATGAATAGTGACCTTTTCAACTTAATCGCCACTAAATAACAAAAATGACATTGGATTAATATACGATGTAATATTTTACACCAAAAGTATGGGAAGTAGGGGGTTACTCGTAACACAGGGGTATGTACGAGAGTAGATTACCAAATATGCAAAGTTTGGATACCATACAAGGGGAGTATGGGTAGCTCACCACACAAGGGAAGTAAGGGTAGCTCACCGCATAAGGGGAGTATGGGGTAGCTCACCACACAAGGGAAGTATGGGTAGCTCACCACACAAGGGAAGTATAGGGTAGCTCACCACACAAGGGAAGCATGGGGTAGCTCACCACACAAGGGAAGTATGGGTAGCTCACCACACAAGGGAAGTATAGGGTAGCTCACCACACAAGGGAATTATAGGGTAGCTCACCACACAAGGGAAGTATGGGTAGCTCACCACACAAGGGAAGTATAGGGTAGCTCACCACACAAGGGAAGTATGGGTAGCTCACCACACAAGGGAAGTATAGGGTAGCTATGGGAGTATGGGGTAGCTCACCATACAAGGGAAGTATGGGGTAGCTCACCACACAAGGGAAGCATGGGGTAGCTCACCACACAAGGGAAGTATGGGTAGCTCACCACACAAGGGAAGTATAGGGTAGCTCACCACACAAGGGAAGTATAGGGTAGCTCACCACACAAGGGAAGTATGGGTAGCTCACCACACAAGGGAAGTATAGGGTAGCTCACCACACAAGGGAAGTATGGGTAGCTCACCACACAAGGGAAGTATGGGTAGCTCACCACACAAGGGAAGTATGGGTAGCTCACCACACAAGGGAAGTATGGGTAGCTCACCACACAAGGGAAGTATAGGGTAGCTCACCACACAAGGGAAGTATGGGTAGCTCACCACACAAGGGAAGTATGGGTAGCTCAACACACAAGGGAAGTATAGGTAGCTCACCATACAAGGGAAGCATGGGGTAGCTCACCACACAAGGGAAGTATGGGTAGCTCACCACACAAGGGGAGTATGGGATAGCTCACCACACAAGGGGAGTATGGGGTAGCTCACCACACAAGGGGAGTATGGGGTAGCTCACCACACAAGGGAAGTACGGGGTAGCTCACCATACAAGGGAAGTATGGGGTAGCTCACCACAAGGGAAGTATGGGTAGCTCACCACAAGGGAAGTATGGGTAGCTCACCACACAAGGGGAGTATGGGGTAGCTCACCACACAAGGGGAGTATGGGGTAGCTCACCACACAAGGGAAGTATGGGGTAGCTCACCACACAAGGGAAGTATGGGTAGCTCACCACACAAGGGGGTACGGGGTAGCTCACCACACAAGGGGAGTACGGTAGCTCACCACACAGGCAGTATGGGTAGCTCACCATACAAGGGGAGTATGGGTAGCTCACCACACAAGAGGAGTATGGGTAGCTCACCACACACGCGGTGTAGGGGAAGCTCACCACATAAGTGGAGTATGGGTAGCTCACTACACAGGGAGTATGGGTAACTCACCACACAAGGGGAGTATGGGTAGCTCACCACACAAGGGGAGTATAGGGTAGCTCACCACACGAGGGGAGTATGGGTAGCTCACCACACGAGGGGAGTATGGGTAGCTCACCACATGAGGGGAGTGTGGGTTGCTCACCATACAAGGGGAGTATGGGTAGCTCACCACACGAGGGGAGTATGGGTAGCTCACCACATGAAGGGAGTGTGGGTTGCTCACCATACAAGGGGAGTATGGGTAGCTCACCACACAAGGGGAGTATGGTTTGCTCACTATGCAAGGGGAGTATGGGTAGCTCACCGCTCAAGGGGAGTATGGGTAGCTCACCACACAAGGGGAGTATGGGGTAGCTCGCCGCCACACAAGGGGAGTATGGGGTAGCTCACCACACAAGGGGAGTATGGGTAGCTCACCACACAAGGGGAGTATGGGTAGCTCACCGCGCAAGGGGAGTATTGGTAGCTCACCACACAAGGGGAGTATGGGTAGATCACCACACAAGGGGAGTATGGGTAGCTCACCACACAAGGGGAGTATGGGTAGCTCACCGCTCAAGGGGTGTCTGGGTAGCCCACCACATAAGGAAAGTAAGGTTAGTTCACCACACAAGGGGAAATGCGGGTTATTCACCATAAAAGTGGAGTATAGCAATCCAATGTCATCTTTGATATTAAAAAGGCAATAAAATGAGAGTTGTTCTTACAAAGAAAGTTTAGATGTCAAGCAGATAATGTTTCTCCAGCCCTCAAACCATCAACTAGATAGAAGTCCTCATCATCCACTGGATCCAGATTCCATTGGCTCAAAAAATGGCATCTCATGGCACCGCTCTTGAAGGTTTCAAACAAACCCCAGTACAAACCTGTTTACTAGAGAACAAAAGAATGACGTGACCAACAAAAGGCTAAATAATAAGGGGCCCTCATCCCGACGTCTTGGGAGATCGATCAACACGTTTTAGGGTCCAACTACTCGCTTCCAGCTCATACCCTAGTAAATGTGTGCATGCTTCCAAAAACGCTCGCTCTAGCTCGTCAAGTCTTGTAAGGCATTACTCTAGTGAAGTAGAACACTAGTGGTGCATCTAAGTGAACTTCACTAAACAGAGAACATACCTTCCATTGCTCTCGGGCCAGCAGCATCACCACTTGTTCCAGGCAGCCGAGGGGGGTCCACCAACAGGCTGTTTGCACAACTCTGCAGATGGGTTTTCGAGAGGGTTTTTATACATGCATGAAAAAAAACTCATCAAAATGAGCTACTCATACAAAATGAAGCCATGTGTTAAGAATTTGTAAGGAAAAATACTGGGAAACTAAAAATCAAACAAAGCAAAAATGTGTGGTTTTTTTTTTTGAGCTCTAAACGATACTCTCGATATCATGCAGAGCAAAACAAATATAAAATAAAAATATAAATTTGGCAAAAAAACAGAATTGTTTGATGCAATTTTTCTTTGTTAGAGTGAGAAGCTTTTACAATTTCTGCAATAAAAATGATGAATTCACTCGCAAGCAAACTCATTATTTTATGAGTAGGCCTATCTACTTTTGTAATGGCTTCAATTTAGCAGGAGCAACTCATACTTACATTTAAATAACATTATGTTAAAATCGCATTTGGGCACAAACCAAGGGGTGGATGTCTGTTATCAATACAAACAAATGAATGTGGGTAGATCACCACACAAGGGGAGTATGGGTAGATCACCACACAAGGGAAGTAAGGGTAGATCACCACACAAGGGGAGTTTGGTAGGTCACCACACAAGGGAAGTATGGGTAAATCACCACACAAGGGGAGTTTGGTAGGTCACCACACAAGGGAGATATGGGTAATTTACACCACAAGGGGAGTATGGGTAGATCACCACACAAGGGAAGTATGGCTAGATCACCACACAAGGGGAGTTTGGTAGGTCACCATACATGGGGAAGTATGGCTAGATCACACAAGGGAAGTATGGGTAGCTCACCACACAAGGAGACTTTGGTAGGTCACCACACAAAGGGGATATGGGTAATTTACAACACAAGGGGAGTATGGGTAGATCACCACACAAGGGAAGTATGGCTAGATCACCACACAAGGGGAGTTTGGTAGGTCACCATACAAGGGGAAGTATGGCTAGATCACACAAGGGAAGTATGGGTAGCTCACCACACAAGGAGAGTTTGGTAGGTCGCCACACAAAGGGGATATGGGTAATTTACAACACAAGGGGAGTATGGGTAGATCACCACACAAGGGAAGTTTGGTAAGATCACCACACAAGGGAAGTATGGCTAGATCACCACACAAGGGGAGTTTGGTAGGTCACCATACAAGGGAAGTATGGCTAGATCACACAAGGGAAGTATGGGTAGCTCACCACACAAGGAGAGTTTGGTAGGTCGCCACACAAGGGAGATATGGGTAATTTACACCACAAGGGGAGTATGGGTAGATCACCACACAAGGGAAGTATGGCTAGATCACCACACAAGGGGAGTTTGGTAGGTCACCATACAAGGGGAAGTATGGCTAGATCACACAAGGGAAGTATGGGTAGCTCACCACACAAGGAGAGTTTGGTAGGTCACCACACAAAGGGGATATGGGTAATTTACAACACAAGGGGAGTATGGGTAGATCACCACACAAGGGAAGTTTGGTAAGATCACCACACAAGGGAAGTATGGCTAGATCACCACACAAGGGGAGTTTGGTAGGTCACCATACAAGGGAAGTATGGCTAGATCACACAAGGGAAGCATGGGTAGCTCACCACACAAGGAGAGTTTGGTAGGTCGCCACACAAGGGAGATATGGGTAATTTACAACACAAGGGGAGTATGGGTAGATCACCACACAAGAGGAAGTATGGTTATTTTCCCGCAAAAGTGGAAGTATTTAACATTATAAATAAATTAATTTCAAAGAAAAGTTAGTAGGACTTAGAAAAAAATTAAGACACTTTAAACTACCAAATGTTCACAAATCTAGCTTTGATAATTTACTCAACAAGAGTGGAAAATTTAGTCCAGAGCGATAATGTTTCAAGCAGAAAGATGTTGTTTTTATACAAAACACTACTATTTTAGTATGAAAACATCCATGGATATTTTTTGAACATTTGATCCTTTTGAAGTGTCTTCATTATTTTTTAAGTATTTAAACTAAGGCCGATTTCTGGAGATACTCCTGGGCTTCATCGTTGATAGATCGAGGCATCTCTACTGTTGATCAACTGCCGCTCCAAATGAAGATCCGACACTCTCTGTCTGGATTAGTTTATCTGTAGTGGATGAAACAAGAGAAAAGGAAAATGATTAAACATAATCTGTAAAGAGAACGATTAATATAAAGCCAGACAAACTGCGTGTACAATCCCGGAATGAAAAAATGAAAAAATAAAATTATACACAGTACTTGGTAAACACCAGAAACCTTTTTTGCATATTAATCAAGTGGTGCAAATGGCATTCTTAGTATTTTTCCAAATTTATATTTAAATTGACTCAATTCAACCGAGATGAATAACTGAAATCATGACTTAGTCATCTCTGCAACTGATAATCTACAGAGTTATACTTGGTTGGCTTTGCGTTTATGCCAGGATGTTTTTGGTTCAATTAATAAATGCTCGGTTGCTGATAGCTGCAGGCTTCACACACAGCCATCAACTTCACCTGTCTGTTACATAATGCTTAGTTTTGGTAGACTTTGGTAACCACTCAAATACAAAGCTTTATGTTAGCTTGTTCCCGTTCTGTAATGTTTGGGCATGTAATGTTCTATTACACTCTTAACCAGTTGGTATCGGCTGACGTGTATCCAAGAAAATATTTTTCGAGCCAGCAAACAGGCATTGTGTAAAATCAGAATACCGGAACAAAGGTTGTCCGGACATTCCAATGCTTAGCGTACACAGAGCACACATACTCCGTCTAACACTTTGTTTCACCCACACACTGAGAAAAAAGGTCTTGAATATTTTGGCATTTTCTGGCTATTGAGAGGTGGTTTTAGTGTAATCCCGATTCCAGACCCTTGTCCTTTTGTTCCAAGCACAGGATTACGAGACATCGAGAGGCTTCCACCATTGTTTATTCATTGTATTTCGATTCAATGGAGGTAAGTTAGAGTGAACAGGGAATCCAGCCATGGTTCAATGTTAAGTACCAATCCTCTGCTGTAGCTCACGGCTGAGATTTTGTAATTCATAGTGCGTGATTTTGAAATTTTCTCAGTAGAAAAAAAAACCATGTATGTATTTGTACTTTGACTCATTGGAGCCAAGTCTGAGTGAATAGAGTTTCAAGGCATGGTTCCAGTCTTGGGACCAATCGTTGGCCATATCTCAAGGCCAAGGTCTTGAGATTATCGGTGCCTTCAAATGATATTTTCAAGATAAACCATAAATCATGGTGCTTCAAAAAGAATCTTTGTTTCCTTGGCTTTGTTGAGTCAAGGATTCTTTGTGCCAGCAGTACTCTCAAAGAGACAAATAAATGGGCAAACCCTTTTATAGTCACATTGCAAAAATGTATGCAACATACCTTGATTGTATTGAAGATCCACCAGTGTAGTTGGTTTTCTTGGCATCAAGTAGTCAGTGACACTTGGGTGACATCAGAGAGCTTTGGCTGCCTGTGGATTTGCTTCTCTCAGATTGAAGGGTGATTCAGTGACATCAAGCACTGGATGCTTAGGCCAGGGTGTCACCAACTCAGGGTTCTCAAGCAGAGGATGACCAAGCTCCATGAGTTCATGAGGGTGCCATCGAGGAAGGACTTATGGATTTATCTGTTGAGAAGGAAAATAATGAGAAAATGAATTGCACGTAGGCTTTATCTAGTTTGCACATGCCTGGTATTAGAAGAAGGCAACATATTTAGGTTGTATTGACTTGTTAACAATAATTTAATCAGCAGGCTGCGGAGCTGCCGACCTAGCCATGTTGGCCAGTTATTGGCCTTAGCGCCTCCGATCGATAGGCTAGCAGCTCATTAACTTCGCCCTGTTGTGAATCCTTTCACCTTGCTAACAAAGCACAAAGAATAACCGGGGCGGACCGGGGCTGGCTGAGCTCATAAACTGAATACGCTGAACCATACATTTTGGCTGATAAGAGCTTTTTTTTCTGCAACAGAAAGGATTAGCCATTTACAACAACTTAACTTGCAACATTGTTGAAATTTTAACCAGTTGGCACTGGCTGACGAAATATTTGTTGAGCCAGCAAACGGGTGACATTGAAACACGCCATTGTGTAAAATCGGAATCAATGGACTAACTGATTTTTAATCGGGGTGTTACTATTGGCATGTCATAGCCGAACGGTCAAACGCACTTGACTCATGCTCTGGTGTTTTGATAAGCAGAGTGTAGGTTCGAGTCCCAGTCTTGACACTTGTGTCCTTAATCAAGACACTTAACCACTATTGCTGCGTCCTTCAGATGGGACGTAAAGCCGTTGGTCCTGTGTGTTGTGTAATACACGAAAAAGAACCCAGTTACACTTATTGCTCAAAGAAGGGGTTGGCCCCATTGTTTCTGGCAGTGGCTGCCTTATGCGCTGTAGCACCTTGTAAAACCATTACAAGGTGCAACACAAATGGCTTTCATAATTGAAAATAATACAATATTATAATAAGCGCCTTGATTTCCTAATTGTTGGTAGATCTGTGCTCTATATAAGACTCCGGTATTATTATTATCATTTGTTATTACTGCTGATGAGTTGTGTGCATCCTTCATCATATTTTACTAGTTTCCTTGAGAGTTGTTCCCATTAAAGATTAAAGATTAAAGTCTCGTGTCATGCAAGCAAAAGTACTGTATGGATTGTTGGGTTATGCCATGCAATCTGGTCAGGGGAGGCGGATTGATAACTAGTTCATTTTGTTTTCTTTCCATTTTTTCTTCTTTTGTTTTTCCTCCAATATTTTTTATATTTTTGACTTATTATAATTACATTTCATCATTGAAATTTCACATGTGTACTTTAGTTGTCTTATTTCTTGTAAAAGTGGCATTTTGGTTCTTTATGAAACAAACACTACAAATATACATGTACAGCAGCTATCAACGGATATCAGCAGATAGTTGAAAGGTCGTTAACCGGATATTGAGTTTCACTACTTGCCCAAACTTAATATTGTGCTCTCAAATTTTCAAAATGTACCATTTTGAGTTGTAGTCTAAACTTCTCCCCCTTAATCTCAAAAACTTTCCAGAATGTGTATTTTTGTGTATTTTATACAGGGTGCCATTACATTATATTTAAAACAAAACAAAAAAAAGTTCAGTGTACACAGAATAAAACACGGGACATTGCTATAAAGAAATATTCAATGTTTCCCAACAACATAAAGAATTTAACAAATAGTAGAACAAATGGTTTGAACATTTATTTTTGTATGTAATTTGACTGTAAGTTGCATTTACATATAAATATTAGGAATGTAATTGTACTGCTTGACTACATAAAAAGTATGTGTTTGGGACAACTAGTCCCTCTGTCCCAACTTAATTCCGGAATTTCACACACACACACCCACACACACCCTTACACATGGCCAGTTGCGGGGTACTTCATTGTTCAACTTATTGTCCCTTTTCTAAAGAATTCCCTTGTGGGGTAGCACTAGAACAAAGAAAACCTTGTGGGGTAGCATTGTTCCATTGTGTAAAGTGCCCTGTAAGTTGGTGAGTGTAAGGGCACACACACACATCCACACACACACACCCACACACACACTTTTAGCTTTAAAGGCAAAGTATACCTTTGGTTTTTGGAACCGTACATTTGCCTTAATGCTATATAATTGTATATATATGCCATAAAACTAACCTGTGTAAATTTCAGTTCAAAAGGTGGCAGCGTTTTTGAGATATTACCAAAAATCTGGAGCGGTTGTGTTCACGCAGAAGAAGTATCCGTCATTGGAATACACATTCTGAGAAGCGTTATGGCCATAACGCTTCTCAGATTCAAATTTTTGGGGGATAAAAAGTTATGTATTTTTCCATAACTGCAGTACTTCGAAGTGAAACGTTTCTCAAAATGCATTATACTATCCAAAGCTGCTGTACTTCTTACCAAGTGAGTTATTATTGCCATAAATTTTCAGAGTCATTACCAAACGTATACAGACCCTTTAAACTCTTTGTCGTTTTGAGATATTGCCACCTTAAGAACAACAGGCATGCAACTCCTCAACCAAAAAAGGAGGAAAAATATTGCTGTGATGTTCCAAAATTTAATATTGAAGTCCAAAATGGATAATTATTGGACACTCCGCAGCGTCGTTTCTACAATAATTGTTCCCTGTCTGTTTGTCAAACCAAGGCAAGGTCGTGTCACAGCGGACAAGGTTGGTGTCTACACGGAGTCGTTCATGTTGTTTAAAAGTTGTTGTTTTTTATAGAATTTTGAGTGGGTGGTGGTCTAGTATCCGTGTCTCTTTTGTGTTTATCATGTTTATTGTTAAAAAATGTTCAAATAACGAGGATCTGAGTTATATAAAACAAATAATGACTGCATTTGTTTGTGCATTGTCGGGGAATATAATCACTCGGTGAAATCTGGCTTTTCAATTCAGATTTGTTTCTGACCCCCACCCACCCCCGAAAAAAAACCCCAAAAACAATGGTTATTTCTAAAATGATGCGACTAAATCCAAAAAATTTAGAAAACACTGTGTTGAAGAAAGGATAATCTTGTACGCACTTTCTCTGGCAAAAGAGCCATTTTCCAGATATAAGTTACTGTATTTTACGTCTGGAGATACGATTGACCCATGATACTGTGAGAAACTTCAAGGTGATAGAACGGGTGGAGAATCATTGACGTTTGCATTTATCGTCTCAGATTGTTTTTCCTACATTTTTAAAAAATGCAATGGTTTGTTAACTGTCATTATAATCTTGAAGACACTAAAAAGTATTTGAAGACCAAAAATTTAACTAAATCTTATGTGAATGATGCATGGATTACTACTTCGGAAGATCATTATGAGAATGATGCATGGATTACTACTTCGGAAGATCATTATGTAAATGATGCATGGATTACTACTTCAGAAGATCATTATGAGAATGATGCATGGATTACTACTTCAGAAGATCATTATGAGAATGATGCATGGATTACTACTTCGGAAGATCATTATGAGAATGATGCATGGATTACTACTTCGGAAGATCATTATGAGCTTTTTGCAATGGTTTGTTAACTGTCATTATAATCTTGAAGACACTTAAAAGTTTTTGAAGAACAAATTATGAGCTTTTTGCAATGGTTTGTTAACTGTCATTATAATTTTGAAGACCAAAAATCTTATGTGAATGATGCAAATTAAATTATTAGTGTCTGCATGCCGACGCATCTCATTGTGATTAATTACGTCTTTACTTGTTAATGTAATTTTACAGTTGAAAATAGTTTCAGTTGACAACAAACAAATCAAATAAATCTTTTTTTTAATAAGTCAGAATAAATAAATAAAATTAACTTGTGGGATGTTTTTTAACGCAGCACGCAAGTGCAAATTAAATTTTCATAGTGTCTGCATGCCGATGCATCTCAACATGTCAAGCACTAAAAAAAACCTGCCTAGCTAGACTATATGAAAGCCTTATGAATGACATAGCGTTGATTGGTTATAAAATGTAGCCATCTGTAAACTTTTAGGCTGGCTACCCAACAGTGGTGTAACTAAGGGGGAACCGGGTGGGGGGGGGGGGAGATGTCCGTACCACCGCCCCCCCCATTTGAAATCTGGACTTTTGAGATTAAAACTATTTTTTATTGTTTACACGCAGAAGGTATTTTGTTTTACCTGAACACGTCAAAAGAGCGCTGAAAAGGGGCTTGTTTAGGAAAAATGCTAACGGAAACTATAGTTTTAATTGGCCAAAAGTGCCCCCCTAAAATTTTACCCTAGTTACGGCGCTGCTACCCAATGCAAATTTCAGGCACTCCCATTACAAAGTTACTGCTATGATAGATGCATTAAAAGTGATAGCGAAGTTGACCAATCAAAGACATCTACAAGACCAGCAACAATCGCATGGGTGCGCATGCTGACCCAATTTCTAGAACTTTCTCAACTATCAATGTGCATACTGGCCAAGTTGACCGTGACGTGATTTGTTTTGTTGGGGCATTGCAAACAACTCGGCGGGGCATCACGGCATAAGGTCGCAGTGGCTGCGGATAAAATCGAGGCCTGGATAACTACATTAATAAAAATCCACCTGTATTTGTACATGCACCTAGATACAGTAGTTGTGATGATTGTAAACTCTCCTCCAGACAGACCCTGTTCGCAAGGTTACGAGGATGTTTGCGAAAGGCTATGGTACAATAAAAAGACACAGATCTAATCTCATTTGTGTTAGAAATAAATCTAGACCACTTAAGACATCAAGTAAAACATTTTCCAGAATAGAAAAATATACTGAAAACTTACCAAAGACCGCTGGGTCGTCTACTTCGGGGCTGCCAGTTTGAACCTCAGTTGCTGTGGCACGTGGTGATTGTGTCCAATCCACAGAAACCACAGACATACAAGTCACTGCCATTAGCTGATTCTCTGCTATACGTAGTGGATATGGGTATGCATGCAGGAGGTACCTTTAGTCCAGGCAAGTGTAGCAACAAGTAGTTGAACCTAAAAGTAGTTGCAAAAGAATTAGTTTTGTTTGCTTTATTGTAAACTGTTGACGGATAAATGTGCCAGGTATGTCAAGTACGAAGGCAACTGAGATCTTAAAAGTCAATGGAAGGAAAGACAAAATTCTTTAGAGAGTTATGTGTATAAGGAAAAACTACAAACAAAAGTAGGCCTCGCCTATAATTCGTTTCATTTGCAACCTCGGTGTGATCCGTTTTTAAATAAAGAAACACGTAGTATGTGTTTCGAGCAAAAATACCGTATCTGACCCACACTTTTTTAAGGATTCATTATAACTGCATAAAACAGAATGTATGAAGAGATGAACATGTTATGCAATTTGAATTAATACCAAGTATCAAAATCATGAACAATGCTTTTTTGATTTGTTTGAAGTTATTGTAACACATAATATTGCTGTGTCACAGGGGCCAAAATGTAGATAATAAAGCAATGTAGAGACGAGTACTTTGGGCTTCACAAATTGAATATTTATTTGAGCTTTACAAAGTACAGATGACTGCAGAGTGAGAGATAGGAACAGGGAAGAAGAACTGGCATTCAGGTTGGCTCAGTGGTTTCTTTCCCTGCCTTTCACCTCTGTGGACCCTGGTTCGAATCCCGGACTGGATTCTTGCATGTGGATTGGGTTTTCAGTCCCTACCTGATTGCGTGGGTTTTCCCTATTCGGGGTTTACCTCCCACATGTAAAACTGACATTTCTTCAACATCTTCTCTACACAGGTATCTTCAGGCCTACAGGTCACAGTGCTAGTAACTTTTGAGGGTCCCTTGGTTTCATTACCAGAAAGATATAAATAAATAAATAAATAAAAACTGGATCGGGCCACAGTGTACAAGTACACTGGGCTAACCAGAGGTCTGACTTGTAGAGTGCAGAACAGGGAAACTGATTAAAACTACAGGATTGTTAGAATATATATTGTGAAACCTACATCATGACATGTATAAAGTATTGATGACTTATATTAAATAAATGGGGGTCATTGTCTAGGGTGGCAATGGACATTTACTAATGACATTTGGGGAGATCCGGAAAGAGTGGTCATTAAAATATTTTGGGCAATTGGTCTACTTGGAAATTACTGGGAAATTGTATATGAGGTCAGTTTCCTGACTTGACCATGCCACCTGTTTATTTGGACATTGTTTATGTGGTCAATTGTGTTCTTGACCACAAGCATGACAATTAAATCAGTGAAATTTATGGCTTACATTATGTATACAAAAATTAACGTGTAGTTTTATGTTAAAAGAATTGTCACAAACGTTTTAAACATAAGTACATGTGCCAAATTAGCATAAGAAACTTTTCACTTTATAAATGTTAATTGTCCATTTAGAGGGGGGAAGGTACAATTACTGAGCAGCCAATATTAAATTAAAACAACTAATTACACAAAATACTAACTGATAATATTGAAGAAATCCAATGGTAGTAAAACCATTTTTTATCCTAAAAAATGGCGAAGTTATTCTATTTTAAATGTGTGTTTTTTTACTGCGTTTTTGTCTGTCAGTTTCCAATTTTGTTGTCTTTCATGACAGTAACAATGCTTTTTTTATTTGTTCAAAATTATCTATACAAAAATTAATTGTCACAATTTTTTTAATGTGCCTAATTAGCACAAGAAAATGTTCTCTTTATGAATGTTAACTGTCCTTTTAGAGGGGGAAGGTACAATTAATGAGCAGCCAATATTAAATTAAAAAAACTAATTACACAAATACTAATTGATAATATTAAACATCATTCAATTTTGAGTGGTATTTAATAATAGCCAAATATGACCACAAAACTAAGAAAAACTTCTCAATTAATTGTCAAACAAATGACCCCACGTAAACAAAGTACAAAATGTGCAGCTAGGTGCAGTTGGCTAACAAGAAACAGAGATACATGTATGTACCACGCTGGACAAAGGTATGAGCTTTTAGAAAACATATATTTTGTATATGTATTTAGATTAGAAAGATTTTCGAAGTAAGTTTGCATAAAAAACCTCATATTTCTCATCAGAAAAAATAAAACAATTTGGAATATCAACAGAATTCTTTCAAGTTCGGTACCGACCGATTCCGCAGACCTACATGAATATCAAAATATTGCACGCTACCCCTAAAGTTTTGAGGCCAAGAGAGGGCTTGCATTAAACCCAAGATTTCACAAAAAGCAAACTGAGTTTTCCTTTCACCAAAAAGCATTTTCCATGACATGCTTTCCTCCTTTTCAACCCCATATTTTTCCTTTAAAATTCTACATAATCGTTGCATCAATGCAAAAGGTCGTATGTCACATTTTTTGTGAAATTGAGTTAAAACAGGTGCTTTAATTTTGTATGATTAAAAATGTATTAAAAAGATGCAGGAAGTTTAACAATAAATGATGCCATAGTTTCTTAACCCTTACTCCCCACAGTGATTTACTAGGATCCTTCCCCACTCTAACAAATTCCAACACCATATTGTAACTCAACACCCAAACTGTGGTACTCTGATTATGGTGGTATGCCTGAACCCATGTAAAGCACGATCAGTTTACTCATGCAGTACCCAGTCCAACACAGTCCAACAAAACCTGCTGTTAGAGTTTGATGGAATAGGGACTGTTTGGACAAGGTTGTATCTTACACATAAATGACGCTGTTGCACTAAAGAATTATGACGTCATTCCACTTAAGTACAGGTTTGTGCAACAAAGTCGAATCTTCAAGATACGACCTTTCAACCAATCTAAACCACACATATTTGTCTGTGCAAAAAGGTTGTATTAACAATTGGTACCAATTTGGGGGACAGAAAATGATCACGAGTACAACTCAATGCCTGTTATTTCATCTTTGATATCTTGAGAAGCCTGTAGGTGAAAATGGCTATTTTTCATAATTGCGACATTTTGTAATCATTCAAAGTGCCTGTTCCTCTGTGTCTACATTCTGTTAACATTTTTGGACAGGTAAGGATATAATTAAGGGAGATAAAGTGGCATCTGCATCTGCATCTGTTGAGTACTGTGCAAACTCCGCCGCACAGGGCGCAGGAATACGACAATTTTGCCGTGAGCAGTTTAAGGTAAGATAAGAGTCTAACATGTCTTAAAAAAAAGGTGAAGAGAGGGCATTTTGCCACAGAAACATGTACATTTGTGAAAAAGAGCCAAAGTTGCTATGGACATTTGATGGAGCCCACTCAGTATACGGTTTTGACACCTTTGTATTCAAAACCCTGTCAAAGTGCAACGGTGTAAAAAGGGTTCTGCAGAGCTAGTTATAAATAAGCAACAAACAGTGCAAAGAAGTGTCCACTTTTTGTAAATTGTAAACAAATTGTAACTGACCAATTTGGCTAAAATGCCGTATCCGGCTGTCACTTTATATCCAAGGAATTTAATTAAATTTTGATCCTTACCTATCTAGAAGGGTTGAAGAATATATCCAGCAAGGAACAGGAAGTTTGAACAATTCTAAAGGGTTGAAAACGTGAAAAAAATCCTCAAGGCTTCGCCTTGCCCTTGCAGTGACATGAAAATAAACGCCATTTTTTGTTCATTTGCCCGTGTGCGCACGAGTAACTCCAATAATTTGAGTCGGTCATCGTTCATGCCCAGCGGAGAAGTCAATGGGACCCTTCTATTTCCCAAATAGGTAAACTGAGATGATGTTTAGGAGGGAAGTTGACATGGCATTCAAAACTGTAGCTTCGGGGATGGGGGTGATTACGATGTGTGTCTTCAGTTGAACATACCCAGGACCGATACTAATAATGGAATCATCCATAGTGTTCCCTTCACGTGGCTCATGTGTAATGCATGTGGGCATTCATAAGGTTAGAAATATTCACATCATGCAAATTTATATAATAAAAAAGATTAAAAACTTCATAAACGTTTGGGGACTATAAACTGCGAGGGTTATCGTTCCAAGCATGAAGCAATGAAAGAACAACCCTTTACTGGACCCGCCCTCTTTCTGTAGTGTTATGTTCAACGAGGACTCTCTGAATACAAACCTTCACATAAAAAACTACACTATTTCATCAATTATTATTGTTCTTAATCACCATAAACTTACCAAAATGATCTTCAATTCTTGTAGAATAAGCCAACGTGTCCATATTGCTCAAAATAATGCAATTTTCGAACGTTTTCCCGTCGTATAAGCTTAGAAAACCGCTCCACGAGGAGAGGTGCCATATTTTTTAATTGACCGCAGTTCCACCTCAATACTAAACACATACACCGTGCACCATCAAGTCCCTCAATTTTGTTGTTTAAACATTTTTATTTATTTTTTACTATTATTGTTTACTATTATTTTATTAAAAACATATTTAACATGAAATTGTTCCTATTGATTTGACTTGTAATTGTTTACATCCGTGTACTGAGATAGAAACAAAAACTCTTCAAATAATGATAATTCTAGAAGGCGGAGGGATATCTCACGAATAAGAAACGAACACACGAAGGGGGCGAGGGGCCGGGAAACCAGACTACTCAAAACACAAAATTAGGCGTGTCCATAAAGGGCGTGTCCAAATTAATGGCTTCGGCAGTGGCTGTGGCCAGAGCGCCGGATAGTCCTATTCTTCAACGTTGTCCGCAGAAGTCGCTTGATTCGGACTCGGCATAACTTACAGACGTTCTTTGTAATTATTACTTTGTCAAGTCCAAACCTCCTCTTGTTAAATATCTGAAGTCAAAGTGAGAGTTCTAAGCTGCAGAACGTGGGGTACGCCTAATCTGGAGTGTTTCTCGAGCCCGGCGGCTGAGGCAAAGGGGGGGGGGGTTAAATGACAAAGTATTGCACTTTCAGTCATTTTTTTCGAGAAGGATTATTAATTTGTTTAGGCCATTTCAGAAAGCAAATTAATAACCAATATGTTGTACAAGCTACAAAACGGAGTAGCAATTTCTGTTAACAACCGTATCAAAATGTATTTTCAAAATTCTTGTAGGCTATAATTCCTAGTTATAAATGCGTTACATACACCAAAGTCATCAATTAGTGTCAGAAATTATATGAAATACTACGGTACCAAATCCTAACGAAATGTTGGAAATTGGACGTGTGTGGCGATATTATTCATTTATTATATTCATATTTTTTCAGTACGTGCATCACCGTGGTTGAGTTTGAAAGCTTGATACTGCATTCAAGCCACAAATGTTTTTCACTAAAACTTTGTAGAAACACAACGGACTTTTCGGCTCTTGATGTAAAATAATGATACATATTTTAATAAGTTGTGTGATTACACGTTCGAAATGGCATCAGAATTTCATTTTTTGATCGTTTCTGTCTTAACTTTTGTCTCCAATCAAAGAGTGAGTGTGTCACAAAACTGAATAAGAAAATGAAAACATAATTAAGAAGCCAAGTGGGAGACTTTTTAAATGTTAGCGGACGCCCCAGTAGGCGGTCCTTTTTTATAAGAGAGGTTGCATGACCCCGGGAAAAGTTCGTTTCGCAGCCATGTTTGGTAATGCCATGTACAAACTCAATGGCTGGCGCGTCGTCTGCTGAATGATTTCCAGCGCCTGTTGTGCACGCAGCATTAGAAAAAGGTCTCGGGTGACGTCACGTGAAACCTCTTTATTGGTCTCATAATAGAAAAGGTTCGCTTATGGGGCGCCCGCTAACGTCTCAAAAGTCTCCAATTGTTCCATCAATGATATCACTTTTTAAACCTAAAGATTGTATTAACTTCGGAATAATATAAGCCGTGTAAGAACCGTTCAGTGCGTGATACTGCAACCAAACGGTACTGGAGGTCCTTTTCTAGAGTAGAACTCCCGTTGGGTTGTTGAACTTCGCGCGTTTTTCTGATCCAAGCTGTCCACCATGTGACCTTTACATTTTCCTATCATGGTTGAGGAGAGTACCGGCACCGTGCGACTCTGTTCCTGTATAAATAAAGAGAATTAATTATATTTTAAAGACAGTTACTTTTAGTGTCAGTAGGCTCAGTGAAATACTAATAACAACTGAATACGGAGGCCGATTCATCCTTAAATTTAATGGTAGTTTCGAAAAGGAAATCCTCAAAATTATAATATTATTTTGTTGGGATGAATTAGGGTGTATCACTTTTCTCTCTTTTTTTTTTAAATCGTATTTATTTTAGTTGCCCCCAAATTCGGGCAAAACAGTGGGTAAAATTCGGACAAAGCAAGACAAATAAAAATACTTTCTATTAAAAATTGGTTTTTATGTTTTTATCTGTGTCAAATTTGGTCCTCTTCAACCAGAGAGTCCCCACACGCCAATGACCGTGTATCAACAATTATACGATGCTATACCTCATCTGCAGTGTTGAGCGAAATAATGCTTCTTCGGTCATCACGGTGCATCTTAGCATTATAGTCACGCTCTCCTTGGTGATAAATCCAATCGTACAACGGTATTGTCTTGTGCTGAAAATGTCAATGACAAGGAAACATTTTTGTTTTGTTTTATAAATCCTGAAAACGATTACGGCATTTTCATCCAAAGATTATCAGGAGTTGTTAAGGAAAATTGCAGACAAGAAAAAAAGGAATCAAAATTTAACCAAAAAATATTTTGCTTGGCTGACAGTACATTGTTCACAATTATCCAGTCAAATCGTTTCGCCGGGTGTTGTATTTTTTAAAGGTGGTATTTATCATTTATTATTTTTGTTCATTATTATTATTAGTATCAATCTGAAAGCTTACTGATTATGAAGTTCATACCAGTAGGTCTACCAATCTTCCATAGAAATATTTCTGTTTGAAATACTGTCAAAATCGAGAAAATAGAATTTGAAGACCCCGATTTTAATTTCGGCTGTAACAATCGAAATTAAGATCAATGTGCACGCACGGTCTTTCACTATTTTCTCCTGACTCGGACGAAGGATTGAGCCGTAATTTTCACATTTTGTCTCGGACGAAGGATTGAGCCGTAATTTTCACATTTTGTCTTTTTTTCATGTATACATTAAATCACCAAAGTAAGAACACTGCACTATCAACTTTACCAATCCTGTATTATGCAATTTTGTTTCATTTTGAACCGATGGTGAGCCGACCATCGTTTGCAGAAAAAAAATAGGTTTCGTTTCAATACAGATTCTTCATCTGCGTGGAAACAACTGCTCTATATAGATTTTTGCCAATATCTCAAATAAAATTTTCACACAGATTAGTTTTATGGTATATATCTACATTTACTATGGATTGAAATAAACTTATTATTCCAAATACCAATGATGTAATTTCCCTTTAAGGCTAGAACTATTATTTTTAAAATTTAAGTCTTAATGTCCAATATAACGTCAGTAAGTGGTATAAAACATCCCCATTTCAAGCTATACAGGATCCATCTTTTTTATTCATAAAATCTACACCTCGACTCTTGTGTAATGTTATTTTCCATCATAAAAGTCCCGTGCCATTTGACTAAACCTACCTTCTTCGCGGTTGCAAAGTAGTTGAGATTAACAGTCGCAGCATCTGCATCAACATCTCGCTCAGTCCCAGACTTGACCATACCGTCAAAATAGATTGTTTATCAACAACGGAGATAATGTTTGAAATGATGAAGGTGACCGATCACGCCTCAACGAGACACTGGCTGCCCCAGCTCTTCATTCGTACCGGACTCATCAGTAGATAGAATTCCAGAATACCGGACTGAGAAGCTACACCTAGAGAAAGTTATCGGACCGTGTTTACTCTTGACGAGTGCCTCCCTTATTTTTCTCAGAGAGTCACTTGAGTTTGCACTAAAGAGGAACATTGAAACAAAGGAGCCCAAACTTATCGATCAACGTTCGGATTCTTAAGTAAATAAAAAAGTTCCTGCATAGAGGTGTCATGGCCCGAGGGGTATGAATTGTGACCACTAAGTCCGTTGATCCATACCGAGAATAATTGCGTTTCTGTTTGATCAAATGGTTGGAACTAGCTCTGGAAGCTTTTGAAGTACCTGCAAATGGCAGCTTTGTAATCAGCAAAACTACTTCATGTCTACAGGGGCGATGCCTTTCAGTGTTTTGGTCCTTAAAAAGAGGCCAGAAGTACATTGTAACCAATAGTTATGCATAGGGAATCCACTCTTGTAGTAAAAACATGTGCTGTGTTTTTGATTGTTTGTAAGTTTATCTTCACCAGTGGCGCACCAAGCCCCACCCCACAGTAGCTGAGACAGAATTTCCCAGTAGCCTCCAAAGATATGGGTGCGCAGGTGGACAAGTCTATACTTTTATACGTGAATCGATTCACTTCTTGATAGTTGTAAAGACCATGGCCAACGGTCACGTCTGCAGTCCATCATTTTCAGAATTACAGGGAGAGCTATAAACTGTTGTCCTTTGATTATTGAGGAGATCTCTTTGCACTCCTCGGAACCAAACTTCACACATTAGTCTAAAACGTGAAATTAATACAAGATTTTATAAAACCTGACTTTTCATGCTGTGAATAAAAACTAATTCCTCAATTTCTTTTTAAATCCACTCTAAATTTTAAGGAGTGCTGTTTTGGGCAATCCTCGGACAAGGTTTAGGAGTATGATTAAAATGACTAGTATATTGTCTGTAAGCAGAAAGTAAAGCTCAACGAAGTTACTTTCTGTGCAAATCAAAATACTGTACTTGACATTTAGTTTTGGAATCTGTTAAAACAAGTTTTCTTTACAAAGCATCTTTTTAAAGTCAAGTGTCGATTCTCTCTTCTTCTTGTGATAACAAGTGAATAGAGTGAACTATATGCAGTGTTTTAATATAATAGTAGCTCTTCGAAAAAATGGTCTTAATGCAATTCTTGGGGATATACAGTGCTGTAACAAAATAACACTGCAAAGAGCAACATAAGTTACTTCTATGAAAATTGTCCCCTAATTTCAAATGCCCTGCTTTCAGCAACCAGTCTGTGCATACATATGTGCTAAAAGTCCCAAGAAAACTGACAACTACAACTTTTTTAGTTTCTTGAAAACCTTTTTACCACTTTCAAAATTTGACGGTCATTTTCAAAGGTTGGTTGATTGATATGTTTTTGGACAACTTAATCACTGCCTTTGGTTTGACTAAAATTTCTCCCATGGGGAAATGCCCCCATTGGGCACGATCATTACATTGTACAAGTCTCAATATCATAGAATGCACATTGCTCATACAAAATTAATGTGTGTACAACATACACTGTACACGAAAACTGTATGCAATTTTGGGTTAAACAAAAAAAACTATTACCAAAACGGCGCTCTACCAACTGAAGCACTCCCTAAAAATCGTAAAACTGTATGCATGACTGTTTTTTGCCATCCTTATAGCTTCAAACAATGTGCTGTGATGGACATTTCACAGGTTGGTTGGCTGCTGTGTTGCTTGAAAACTTGGTGACTGAACTTACTCTTTTAAAACCCAGCAGTATGTTGTAACCTTTAATTGTACATGTATAATACACAATCAATGGAGTGATTCAGATTAATTTTGGTAATGTATTTTGGGGGAAACTCCCTCACTGTGCAATAGTATGTACTTTGCCAAAGAAGGTGTGTAAAAGGTGCTTCAAAACTTGTGCTATGAACATGTTTACCAACTACTGTTTGCAACTCTACACTTCAAGTGAAATTGCTTCATTGTGCTGGCGTTGTTTCTAAACCAACAATCTGTCTGTGTTAGCTTCAAGTGATTGAACTAAGCGTTCTTCATCCAACATTGTTTTCATCTGACAACCTTGTGTTTCCAGATACATCTAAAGTAAGTTCTTGAATTCTGAATACTCTTATCACCAGTAGCTGTTTGGGTTGAGGCTTAATGCAATGGGAAGCTGGGGTATGCATTTTTCTGCTTAATCATCAGTGTTGGATAACATTTTGAAGAATAGTTCTTAGTTCTTGAAGTACTTGACGTTTCATTGGATATTTTTATCATTTACTCCTTTTTAGGTGTGTTCAATTTCTCTCACCCTCTATGGTTTAATTTTACTTGGTATCAGAGCTTTACAGATAAGAATTGACATATCATTTTTTCAGAGCTGAAAAGCATGGATGTGAAGCCAGGCCACTGTTGGCGTTGTGAGAAACCCCTCCCTGAGTGTGTGGTGCGATGCAATCGCTGTAACAAAGCTGTTTACTGCAGCAACTTATGCCAAAGGCGAGATCTACACAGACATGGTGCTGTTGATTGCCAGATATTTGGACCCAAATCTTGCAATTATTGCAAGAAAGAAGGTGACCATAAGCAGGTACACGACATACAATGTATGCAAAGCAGAATTAGCAAAACAAGGCTCATACAAAAATAACTAGTTAATCGTCAAAAAAGCCAAAACTACTTTCTGTCATTTGAGGTTACTTTGTTATGGTACCAATCATCCTGAGAAATAATACACACATTTATATTTCAGAAATGCTGTCATTTTCAAGACATTGTGTAGTTTTACTGTTTCATTCTTTGGAATCTTCATGTAGAAGAAAAAACCCAATGATATGCCATACTTTTAAAGCTGAATTCATCCACATCCTTCATTTTCAGTGTGCTGGATGCTGCACAGCATGGTACTGCAGTGCGGCATGCCAAAAGAAGGACCGCTCAGCTCACAAGGATTTTTGCATGGACATCCAAGAAACCATTGCAAAACTGGCTATGGAACTGACTATCAAGTACACTGCTCTTGCTCAACAAGTTCATGCAACGGAGCCTATGGGTGCTATAACTAATATACCTTACTACTTTGGCAAAACAATAGCACAAGACTTCATTAAACTTACACAAAATGAATGGGCTGATGGATCAATTGGAAGAGAAGGGTTAGTACGTGACTACCATGTTCTGTCAACAGGATGTGGGGATCTTCGCAACAGCCTTTTGACAGCTGCTTCCCTGCCAGCAGAATATCAAGGGAAACTCCACATTACACTCAATGATGTTTCTCTTCATGTTGATACATGAAGAAGGTGGTAAAAGCCTGGCTTCCAGTTTAGTCACCATCTGGTATTCACTACACATTTCAAAGAAAGAGTACAAGCTGATACAGAGAAGTTTGCAGGGCCTCCTAAAAATAAGTGCTGAGAGATTCCATGAGCTGGTGGGTGGATTGGTCATCATCAGTGATGCAGATCTCGATAAGATACGTGATGTCTGGAAGCATTGGTATTCCCTCTCATGTCAGCGGATGAAAACCTCTTCCATCAATCTAAGCCAACAGCGTAGGGAATGGCTTGCACAACATGATTTCTTTGCCAACGAACTCCAGTTCTATCTTGAGGGCCTTCCAAAAGAGGAAGCCATGTCCATTGGACAGTGGTTTGAAAATGGTTTGTTTTTTCCAGATGAAGCTAACCAGAGTTATCTGCCCTATAACAATCCAATCCTGACAGGACATGTGTTGGAAACATCAACTAAAGAAGATGCATTTTTTAATAGTATACAAAGATAGTAAGGTTTGTATTCGACTACTGCATTCAGCCAGATCAGACACCCTTCAAAGCCTGGGACTGCAATCAAGTCAAACAGCATGCCCATACTCCCGGCTCCTCAGTGACAGGGATGTACCATGCATACGTGGCAGATCTTCTGCAGAAAACAAAAGACCTCTTCACTCAAGGAAGACTCCAGATTCACCTCCTGGTCAGCAGCTGCTTAGATGTCCCAAACACCCATAAATCCCTTGGTATGGTGGACTATGACAGGATCTTCACATCCAACCTTGGTGACTACATTGGCATCCGCAAGCTTCTTCAAACATTCAGACCACTCCTGAATGGTCACAACAAAAATGCAATAATAGCTACAAAGACGGTGGATTGGTTTATTAAAACTCCAGAGGCTTCCATGGTGGATCCCCAAACAGGTATACAACTGTTCATGAGAGACAATGGAAGGCAGCTGTCCTCCTCGATGGTTATCCGCAATCAGATGGAATATCACAACAACAGCCAGTGGTTCATGGTGTACCTTCGAGCAGTCATGATGGCTGGTGGCCTCAAACTACCTATGCTTGAAGATATCCCATCTTTCAAGCAGGCTATGCAAGTTGAGGGCTTGGTTATGCGAGATTTCAGAAAGGAAATCAACAAACTGGTGCCGTTCCAATGTCGTGTGAATGCCAAATGGCTTTCTCAGCCGACAGGAATATATAGAGCATTGGAGTGGTATATACCACAAGCAGATGACTAAATAAGAGGGTATGATGTACTGAATGCTGTTCCATATCGCTGTTAAAAAATTACCAGTAAAATGTCCCACCGCAAATCAGTAGTTAATGGCCGAATTCTCCAACCCTTACTAGCAGAGACAAATTTAACAGCTTAGAGAATAACTACTTCAGTAATTTTCAAGGGTTTTGAATTGAGTGGTTAAGTGTGATGAGTCTATAAATTATTACCCCTCCTGGGCCGCGATCAGTAAAATATTGGCGAAAGGCTTAAGTAAAATGTTTGCGATAAGGACAAAGTTTGCGATATAAGTAGTAACATATCGCTGTTAAGTGAAATATTGGTGACGGGTAAAACATTTTAACAGATGTTAAATTTGCATCAGGGATAAAGAATAGTATTTTGTACATACACCGATGTGTGTTAAGCACTGCATGCTCACTACTTTTCTCCAGTCCTGTGAAAAAAAAAAATCCACAGACATATTACTTGGTGGTCTAGTTGTAAGAGTCAGACATCTGCTCTCAGTGTTACAAGAAGACGCATAGACTGCAGAGTAGAATGTAGGATCTGTCTAACAAAATGGCAGATGATACATATACAGTACATGTAGATGGACGTGTATTTTGTAAGTGGTCTGGAAATGTTTGAAATGATCAGGCGGATATCCAGACAGACTGGTTATTAATCCTATAATGTACCACCGAATGATTCCATATGTATCGCATTACATTAAAACAATGCAATTTGGACAATTTGCAATGCAATTTTAGAAAGTGGAACACAGGATTCGCGATACAGTATGAGATACTTTGTTGCAATACGTTTGCGTGACGCAAATAATTTTACGATTTTCAAAGATCTTTTTTAAAGAGTTGCCTGTGCAAATTCATGTCCCACTAATGTTACCGCAGCCAGCAGTCTTACATGCTTAAAAATTTTAACTGTGAGTGCAAAAGTAACAAGTATTAACCCTCCTACTCTAAGGCCCATTTGGATCCAAAACAATTCACACACTTGAGTGACCATGAATGGTGAGTGGTGAGTTGTTTTGTAACATCACACTTTGCTTAGCAGTTAAGAGCAAGTTGAGTGGATGACTGGAGTCAACTAGACTTAAAGACGCAGACTCATCGCCATCACCCAACGACCGTTTCCATGGCACAAAAGATCATGTACATGTTCCTGTACACACTTACAACGTGAAACAAGTCGCCTTTCTCACTGCGAGAGATACCGGACGGCTATTTTTTCCTGACGAGCCTGTATCTTTAACCATACTTGCTCTAGACGTCACTCAAATGCTGTGAGTGTTGACTAGCTCCTAGCTAGTCCAACTTGGGACCAACCCTAGCCCCGGAGCACTGTGTCTCCAGTCAAAATTAATTGCCAGTTGCGTCACTGTTTTAGATACCAGAAAGGTAACCTGTAGCAAGTTTTGCAAACTTCTGTTAAAACAGTTAACATTTTATCGAATAATTTGATAATAAATGGTAGGTTTTGTTCAATACGACTTTATCTTTGCCTAACAAGATTTGACTAGTCTCTGGACTAGACACGTTCGAGTGAAAAATAGATCACTCCAAACTTGCTCTATGATTAATACAAATCTTGAGATCAAACTTATGTCTTTGTGAAATCGAGCCCAGATAGTTCAACATGACGGTTCAAATAAAGATATGATGACTTGGACAAGGTTACGAAGCGTTTGTGATATTGCCAGAACAGAGATCTGTTTCCAAAAAGGAAAGTTACAGAACGGAGAATGATTAGATCTGGATATTGCATTTCAAGCAACAAGCTTTTATCTTTACCAGCAACAAACTTTCAGTTGTGATAGATAAATAGTAGAGTGCATGTAGACTTGATAATAATCAAGTTATGTAGTTGTTCGATGATCTCCCCTTATATTTGAGAAAAGAATTTTGTAACAAAACCTGTACACGTAAAATTATAATCAAGAAAGAACAAAACATTGACACAATTGAAAAAGTTCAACTGGTGATAGCTTTTAGAGCTAATACAACAGACGACAAATCGTCTAAACAATCGTCTAATTTCTGGAGTTGTTTTGCAGACAAATTCTAGTTATTCACATGTGAAATTAACACAAATGAACTGTTCCCAAAGCAATGGGTCCCTCCAATGAAGTGTTCAGTAAAAAAATAAGTCGTTTTTAGATATTTTGATTGAAAGATACTCAGAAGACACTCCAGATAGTTTTAACATCTTCGGTGTTGCTGATAGGAGCTGCGTTCTTGCCCAGTGCTAGTTGCGACACCTTTGGTGGTCAGATTTGTCCAGTCGCTTTGGTGAGAGCAACAAGGTGCCTGATGTTGGAACTGCGGATGTTTTTGATGGAGTGGACTTGGTGGTGAGTTGAATTCAGGAAACTGGACATGCTGAGCCATGCTGGGTTGACCACTTGTAGATGGCTTGGTGAAGCTGTCAAAATATGTAAACCATCGTATTTTTGTTAATGAAAAGAATTGTGTCATAGTTAATATTTTGTCCAGTGGGAGAAAAGCACTGCAAAGGTACTGCTAGTAAAAGTAAATGGTGGTATAAGCATTTATCTTCCAGTTCGCGCTAACCCTCCAATCAGATTGCTCAACGGGAGTGTGATAATAACCCATACTCCCAGTAGCCTATTTTGCACTCTGCGTATTGTGAGTATCATACGTCACGGTCCGTATACGGACAGTGCAAAGTACGTTCTAAACTTTGCATGTTAAACGTGCTGCTCATCAGGAAATAACGCTTGAAATTGTATTTCTTCCAGTTGGCTGGAAGATAACATTTGTTATCACATGCGTGCTCCTGGAATACAGGCTATGCGGCCTCGTTTGATATGGGACGCAGAAGCGATCTATTATTCCGTATTCCACTCGCGCTTGTATGATAACTTATAAAAACTTCATGCTTGTATTTCTTGTATATGTGTTAACCATAATTGTACGTGGTTGCTTCTGGTCTTGTTTTTCCTAATGGTAATTTTTCACGATCGATTGGCGAAAAGATACATCATTGCTGACAGAGGGCACTATCATCCACAAACCCATACCTAATTGAGCTAGTGGCTCATGAGGCAAAGGCGGTTTGTGGATGATTGATAGCGCCCTCTGTAGGCAATGATTTGTTGGCAATGGATCAATGAATACATCACAACGGGTTTGTATTGGAACAAAGACTATCCTGTTGGTAAGTGATGACGCTTTGGAGCCGGAAGTACAGTGTAACGAATGTTCATGTACAAGTATGTATACCATTCTTGTATGTGTGTGTGGTCTGTGCACACTCCGTTGTTGAATGACCGGGCGACCTTTGCTCCGGTGGTCCGAAATTACACAATGGCGTTTTTACAAAGCTTCCGTTCCCATGCAGGGGAAACATTTGCATGTATTCACGTCATCCGATTTCAACTGGTTAACAACCTTTGACAACTTCATCAGATTCGATGTTCATGTTTTAGTGGAAACAACAAAACTGGTTTCAGTTTTGTCAAGGATTTTGTACACGTTCACATCGAGCTTACTCTGATTGCGGCTATCCAAATACGCAGCAGTGATTCGTGGGTTCTTCAAATGCTGTTTCCTCAGCTTTGACAGTATTTCAGATGGAAATATTTCTCTGGAGGATTGGTACTGGTATGAACTTTAGAATCAGTGAGCTTTCAGATTGAAGTATTTCTCTGGAGGATTGGTACTGGTATGAACTTTAGAATCAGTGAGCTTTCAGATTGAAGTATTTCTCTGGAGGATTGGTATTGGTATGAACTTTAGAATCAGTGAGCTTTCAGATTGAAATATTTCTCTGGAGGATTGGTACTGGTATGAACTTTAGAATCAGTGAGCTTTCAGATTGAAGTATTTCTCTGGAGGATTGGTATTGGTATTGGTATGAACTTTATGATCAGTCAGCTTTCAGATGGAAATATTTCTCTGGAGGATTGGTATTGGTATGAACTTTAGAATCAGTGAGCTTTCAGATTGAAATATTTCTCAGGAGGATTGGTATTGGTTTTGGTATGAACTTTATGATCAGTCAGCTTTCAGATGGAAATATTTCTCTGGAGGATTGGTATTGGTATGAACTTTAGAATCAGTGAGCTTTCAGATTGAAATATTTCTCTGGAGGATTGGTATTGGTATGAACTTTATAATCAGTCAGCTTTCAGATGGAAATATTTCTCAGGAGGATTGGTATTGGTATTGGTATGAACTTTAGAATCAGTGAGCTTTCAGATTGAAATATTTCTCTGGAGGATTGGTATTGGTATGAACTTTAGAATCAGTGAGCTTTCAGATTGAAATATTTCTCTGGAGGATTGGTATTGGTATGAACTTTAGAATCAGTGAGCTTTCAGATTGAAATATTTCTCAGGAGGATTGGTATTGGTATGAACTTTAGAATCAGTGAGCTTTCAGATTGAAATATTTCTGAGGAGGATTGGTATTGGTATTGGTATGAACTTTAGAATCAGTGAGCTTTCAGATTGAAATATTTCTCAGGAGGATTGGTATTGGTATTGGTATGAACTTTATAATCAGTCTGCTTTCAGATGGATATATTTCTCAGGAGGATTGGTATTGGTATGAACTTTAGAATCAGTGAGCTTTCAGATTGAAGTATTTCTCTGGAGGATTGGTATTGGTATGAACTTTAGAATCAGTCAGCTTTCAGATTGAAGTATTTCTCTGGTAGATTGGTACTGGTATTGGTATGAACTTTATAATCAGTGAGCTTTCAGATGGAAATATTTCTCTGGAGGATTGGTATTGGTATGAACTTTAGAATCAGTGAGCTTTCAGATTGAAGTATTTCTCTGGAGGATTGGTATTGGTATGAACTTTAGAATCAGTCAGCTTTCAGATGGAAATATTTCTCAGGAGGATTGGTACTGGTATTGGTATGAACTTTATAATCAGTCAGCTTTCAGATGGAAATATTTCTCTGGAGGATTGGTATTGGTATGAACTTTAGAATCAGTGAGCTTTCAGATTGAAGTATTTCTCTGGAGGATTGGTACTGGTATGAACTTTAGAATCAGTGAGCTTTCAGATTGAAGTATTTCTCTGGAAGATTGGTACTGGTATGAACTTTAGAATCAGTGAGCTTTCAGATTGAAGTATTTCTCAGGAGGATTGGTATTGGTATGAACTTTAGAATCAGTGAGCTTTCAGATTGAAATATTTCTCTGGAGGATTGGTACTGGTATGAAATATAGAATCAGTGAGCTTTCAGATTGAAGTATTTCTCTGGAGGATTGCTATTGGTATTGGTATGAACTTTATGATCAGTCAGCTTTCAGATGGAAATATTTCTCTGGAGGATTGGTATTGGTATGAACTTTAGAATCAGTGAGCTTTCAGATTGAAATATTTCTCTGGAGGATTGGTATTGGTATGAACTTTAGAATCAGTGAGCTTTCAGATTGAAATATTTCTCAGGAGGATTGGTATTGGTATTGGTATGAACTTTATAATCAGTCAGCTTTCAGATGGAAATATTTCTCTGGAGGATTGGTATTGGTATGAACTTTAGAATCAGTGAGCTTTCAGATTGAAGTATTTCTCTGGAGGATTGGTACTGGTATGAACTTTAGAATCAGTGAGCTTTCAGATGGATATATTTCTCTGGAGGATTGGTATTGGTATGAACTTCAGAATCAGTGAGCTTTCAGATTGAAATATTTCTCTGGAGGATTGGTATTGGTATGAACTTTAGAATCAGTGAGCTTTCAGATGGAAGTATTTCTCTGGAGGATTGGTATTGGTATTGGTATGAACTTTAGAATCAGTGAGCTTTCAGATTGAAATATTTCTCTGGAGGATTGGTATTGGTATGAACTTTAGAATCAGTGAGCTTTCAGATTGAAATATTTCTCAGGAGGATTGGTATTGGTATTGGTATGAACTTTATAATCAGTCAGCTTTCAGATGGAAATATTTCTCTGGAGGATTGGTATTGGTATGAACTTTAGAATCAGTGAGCTTTCAGATGGAAATATTTCTCTGGAGGATTGGTATTGGTATGAACTTTAGAATCAGTGAGCTTTCAGATGGAAATATTTCTCTGGAGGATTGGTACTGGTATGAACTTTATAATCAGTGAGCTTTCAGATGGAAATATTTCTCTGGAGGATTGGTATTGGTATTGGTATGAACTTTATAATCAGTGAGCTTTCAGATGGAAATATTTCTCTGGAGGATTGGTATTGGTATGAACTTTAGAATCAGTGAGCTTTCAGATGGCAATATTTCTCAGGAGGATTGGTATTGGTATGAACTTTAGAATCAGTGAGCTTTCAGATGGCAATATTTCTCAGGAGGATTGGTATTGGTATGAACTTTAGAATCAGTGAGCTTTCAGATGGCAATATTTCTCTGGAGGATTGGTATTGGTATGAACTTTATAATCAGTGAGCTTTCAGATTGAAACTAATCACTGTTTTTCCTGATAATTACCAATGACGTACTCAGTCTTGAAGCAGTTTGATGACCGGGTACCGGGAATGAGTAAATACTAACCTGGGCTCATCTTGTAGACCGGCAGCCAGTTCAGTGTTGATGTCTCTTATATGCTGTAACTCCGTCTGTTGCTGACGTCTGTGTTTAAAGGAAAGTCTTCTTGTTCACGACTTTTTAAGTTTTAATGAGAGACTTTGGAACACTAGGTGGCAGCAGACTTGCCAGGTAAATTTACATTGTTTGCGTAAATTCTTAGCATGCGTACATTTTCGAGAATAATGCATTTACCTGGTAAGTCTGCTGCCACCTAGTGTCCTCAATAGTCTCCCAATGATGTGCAAAAAAAGTTAACATAATATAACGAACTACTCCATGTCCGAATATTAGGGCACATGAACGAGTGGTTGCATAAAGCTCGGTATTTGATTGGCTACCTCAAATTCTACTAAAACGCAATATGTAACAGGCAGTTGAAGCCAGTGACTGTATGACATCATCACAAACCACAAACCACATAGAACAAGTTTTTAATAAACATGAAATTGCGGCATAATTTTCGGATACAACGGCTAACAATAATAATAATAATAATGATACGCAGTTCTTATATAGCGCTTTATCACACCCAATGGGCGTCTCAGAGCGCTGAGTATTTTTCCTGCAAGGTATGATGAGTTACGTTTTTGAAGTATGAGACCTGTTCCTTTACAAAGCACCATGTAATGGTTTACATGGTGCTGTGGCGCAATCTGCAGCCGATCAAACCAGGAACACCGGGGCGAACCCCTTCTCTTTGCGATAAGTGCACTGGGTTCTTTTACGTGCATTACACAACACACGGGACTTTCGGCTGTACATCCCATTCGAAGGACACAGCAATAATGGTTGAGTGTCTAGCTTAAGGACACAAGTGTCAAGACCAGGACTGAGCTTGAGTCCGGTGTTCTTATCCGCTTGGCCACGACACACCAAAACACAAACACAATTCCACAAATTGTTGCAGAGATGACACCCTTTGTCATGACTGAAGTAGTTCATACAGGTTGAACTCAAATCAAATTAGCTTGAAATCTGACTTTAACCAGTTTGAATAATGACAAAGTTTGCATGCCACTACCAGTGTGCAACATGGGCTCGTGATTAATGCAAGTTAAGTCTCTGATGTTTACCGAGCAGTGTGGTTTATGGTCTTTTATACAGTCATTGTGCTGGCCGGGACAAATAGGTCCCAAAAAATATTTGAGAACAACCAAGACTTGCTCGGTCTGCTGTGCAAACTTACATTTTGTTGTTGAGGGCAGCAGACAGCTTCTTGGTACTCTTTTGTAGATTTTCCTGCCACTGGGACAACTGGGAATTCACTTGATCAGACTGAAAAATCAAACGGTAAGAATGATTTGAAACAGACCTCCCAAAAACTATGTCTTCAATCTCTACTAAAATAAACGTGACTGAAAAGTTTTTCAGCACAAAAGAGCTGTATGGTTTGTTAAGGTTTCGACTAAGGTGATCTAGTGTACTGATTCATGTCATTAGGGTCCAATTTCTTGGCCCTGCCTCATAATTCTGCTCTTAGGTGCCCTATAAAGTGCAAGATTCTATGGGCCGTTCGGGAAGAATTCAATGGAAAGCAGAGCCATGAAATTGAGCCAAGGTGGCTGATGAAAGTGGGTAGACCTGATGAAACTGATTAAGGTCAACTCCGCAAAAATCAGCTTTATTTGTCAGAAGTTTTTCTCCATTTGGAATGTGAATAAGTTACTCACACGCCAAATGGAGAAGAGCTTTGACAGCTAAGAGGCTTTCAAATGCTTTTCTCAACACTGAGTAACAACCATGTGACTGAAATCTCTTTTGGGAGAAGTATTGGTTCCGATAAGAACCAGGTTTGACATCTAGTAGTCTCAAATTTTCAAGTGAACACTGATCTGACAGCCTCCTTTATAATTGAAAATGAGCTCTCTCTGCTGATGCACTGTATTTTATGAATCCACAAGTTCCAGCTGCAGTGAGATGAGCCCAATGGTGGTGGCTATCTTTAGAATAAACCATTTGAAAATTAGAGACATCCTCAGATGAATTCCAGTGCTGCTTTGTCACATGGTTCTGGCAAGCTTTTGTGTACTTCCATAATCATTGAGCATTGTGTGTGGGTGTTTGTTGTCTTAAAGATACTAGAAAAATAAGATAGGACACTTGTGCTGTTTTGCACGGTACCTGATGTAACGCCTTTTTACCTACCTCCTGCATGATGGTTCCTTTTGCCATGTGTCAATTTTGCTAGGATTATTGGCACAATTCATTGCCGAACACCAAATTTTTGATCTGCCTTCACCCTTTTTAGTTGGTGGGATCATATGGCCTAAGTTTTTCCGTTTTAGTAGGCCCTACTTATTGCGCAAACGATCTTTGGTTTTACCTACCTTACAATAGCGGGCGCACCCATTTTGTGTTTCATGTTTCTACACAGAGTGTCCTATCTTGTTTTTCAAGATGTTTTTTTTTGTATCTTTGGTCGTCTCTAAAAGCTAAAAAAACAGTTTGCCCCTAACCATGTGACCATAGCAATGCTGCATGTATAGTCAATGGAACTCAAATTGAGCATTCACTTGTGACTGAACAAGGCATTGTATCAGACATCATTCAAACCTAGCTTGAAAACGGCTTATCTCTTCTGGTTCCCTATCTACACAGAGACAGGAAAAGTTCTAATTCTGATCTGCCATATATAGTCTGGTCCTAGGACCAGACTATTTTCTCTCTGACCTCTATTTGGTCATACATCAGTTTGCATGGGAGAAAAACAAAGATGGCCACACACCACACATACCCTAGTCTTCCTCTCAGAATCTAGTTCTTCCCTCAGTCTCTCCAGATCTTGGCAGGTCATCTCCTTGGCGAGTTTCTCCTTCTGCAGTTGGGAGGTCAGGTCCTTGTAGCTGTTCTGAAGCTGCTTGGTGGTGGAGGAAAGTGATTGGTTGGTGTGAGACAGGGTCTTCAGATGTAGCTGGGATTTCTCTAGACAGGACTTGGTCTACGTAGAGATAAGAAGGTTAAACAATGTGTCACGAAAATTGGTACCAAGCTGTGAAATATCAACTAGAAAGCCCCATGTACTTTTGGGGTCTAACTCAAGGTTATAGGAAGTTAGTAGCTTGAGACATTGCCCATGATGAGAGGAAATCATTCATTCAACAGAATTTTAAGGATCATTCCAAGATTACATGGCCCAACATTACCGAACAGGAACAAGGGGTCTCAAGCTTGGGATCTTATTGGCTATCATAAAGCTAAATATTGACTGGGTAAAAGGGTTTCCCGCTAGGGTAGAGATTGTCGATGTGAATGATTAGCAAGTTGTGCGCTGTTGGCTTCAAGTACTGCATACTCTAAAGGAGTTGAGATGGCCTTAGGAATGTTTAGGGCCCAATAAACAGGGGTAATAATACTGTAAGGCGCTTTGAGAGGCTTAGCTGGCTTGATAAAGCTTATAATAAATACACATTGTTATTAATATTATTATAACAAGGTTTGGATGTTGCTGCTCTCACCTCGTTCAAGTGATCAGTCAGCTGCTGTCTCTGTTGCCTCCACTTGAGACTCTCTGTCTCCAGTCTCTGGGTAGCTTGCTGCAGTTGCTGCTGCAGCTCAGCTTGGTTCTGATGCGACGTCTCAAGAGCCTGGTGCAGGTGCCGCATCTCGTCTGCCTGGGTGTGGTTCTCCTCCTGTAGGTCCTTCAGGGAGATCGCCATGTGGTGGATGTCGTTGGATTGGGAGATGAGCTTGGAATCCAGCTGAGAGCGGTAACTGTCAGGGAAGGAAGGATCGAAAGTAAAAAGAAAGCTTCTTGTTTCTGTATCTGTACCACATAGTAAGCAAAGCATCCTTACGGAAACATCACACCAACTTGTGGGAGCCAGTTTTAGCTACCCACCACTCCAGAAACAATGGGGTGAACCTCTTTCTCTTATCGATAAGTGTTTCTAGGTTCTTTTACGAGCATTGATAGATATTGATACAACACACAGGACTAAGGGCTGTACATCCCCTCTGAAGGACGAAGCAATAATGGTTAAGTGTCTTGCTAAAGGATACAAGTGTCAAGACCAGGTCCCGAACCCACACTCTGCTGATCAGAAACACCAGAGCTTGAGTCCGGTGTTCTTAATCACTCGGCCACGACACGCCAATGATTATGTGTCTTGTTAGCTGAACTATGAGAAGAAGAATATAATAGCCAGACCCCATTGCATTGGCCGCCATCAATGAGGTCACACAATGGAAAAGTGCTTGTGTGTATGTGCCATGCACGACTCTCAGTCAATGATAGGTCTTCCTTTAACCTGCAATGAGGGCGCTGTTTGAGCTTGTGACATCAAATAAAGGGCGTCATATGCATTTTCATAAAGCTGTTAAACACTTAAATTTGCTTAACCGGCCAAATTGAAAATACCATGTAATAAATATTGCTTGTGACTGGTTCCCTGCTCATTTTCACTTAGCAGAAAAGTTCTGCTAAACAGTTTTATGACACTGGGTCCTTTACTCAACACTTGATTTCATAAACTGTTCTTGAAACAAGGTCAAGAAGAAACACAGAAAAGGCTCCACACTGACACAAGTCTGGCACATAGCAAGACATTACATGCAAGCAAATTGATAACTCATCTAAAATACAGTCTTTGGTTCAAATTGAAAATTCAGCTCAGATCAAAACCTCAAACCAATGGGAGACTTTTGAGGCCACTAGGTGGCAGCAGACTTACCAGGTAAATCCATTGTTCTTGGAAATTTGTGCATGCTCAGAACTACGCAAACAGGGGAAATTTAACTGGTAAGTCTGCTGCCACCTAGTGTTCCAGTATCTCTCATTGAACTGTAAATATAATATTGATGAACTCATGTACCTTCGTTCTTCCTGAAGCTCGGTCATAAATTCCCCGCGGAGCTTGGCTATCTCTACATCTTTCATCTTGCAGTCTTCCTTCATCGTCTCTAGCCTAGTCCCGGCATGTCCCAGGCTCTCCTGCAGGGCCAGGTTCTGTCTCTCTGCCTCAGCGAGCTGGGCGTGAAGCTGGTGGATCTGCTCTTTGGACTTGAAGGAGACGGTGTCCAGTTCATGCTGGACCTGCTCAGTATCCATTCCTCTCATGTCCAGCTGGGCTTCGATGTGGTCTAAATCTAATAGGTAGAATAATGTAAAGTACAGTCCAGTTTGAAATGAATAGCAGCATGTGCTGCAATAGACTTCCTCTTAAAATGCAACATGATTTGAAAAATAATTGAACAAACTGGCTCCATTGACACAGTTATGGTACAAAAGGAATACAAAAGTTCTATGACTACAACTTGATTAGCATAATAACGGTGTGGCAAAATGAAGGCACATTGACTGCACACCGAGGGAAAAATGCAGCAAAAATGAAAGCTCAAAGATGCAAATTGACTGCAAAATGAAGGCACAAAGATAGAATAACAATGGCACAAAGGTAGCACAAATATGGAAATGACAGCACAATGAAGACATAGAGATGGCACAGGGATTGTACGATGATGGTACAAGAAAGACACAAGGATAGTACAAACATGGCATGGTGACGGACCATGACAGCGAGATGATCGTACGACGACGGCACAATGACAGCACAATAACGGCACAATGATGGCCTGATGACTGTATGATGACGGCACAATAACGGCACAATGATGGCACGATGATCATACATCGACGGCACAAAGTTGGCCTGATGATTGTAGGATGGTACAATGATGGCACAATGACAGCACAAAGATGGCTTGATGATCATACAATGATGGCACAAAGACGGCTTGATGATCATACAATGACAGCACAATGACGGCACATGACAACACATTGGCGGCACAAAGATGGCACAATACTCAGATGATGACACAAAGTTGGCCTGATGATCTTACAATGGCGGCACAATGACGGCACATGACAGCACATTGGCGGCACAAAGATGGCACAATACTCAGATGATGACACAAAGTTGGCCTGATGATCTTACAATGGAGGCATAATGACGGCTGATGACAGCACATTGGGGGCACAAAGATGGCACGATACTCAGATGATGATGGCACAATGACAACACAAGGATGGCACAATGACAGCACAGAGATGGCAAAATGACAGCACAATGGTGGCACAAAGATGGCACAATGACAGCACAATGACGGCACGATGATCATACGACGATGGCGCAAAATTATAGCACAAAGATGCCATGATATGACTATATGATTGCACATTCATAACTAAAATACGGCATGAGAGTATAATGACAACAAGAAAAAAAAACAGCCCAAAGATGGCACAATGACAACACATTGTAGACACAAGGTCAAGCTTGTCTTTTTATAAGTGAATAATTGAGGCACCCTATATGTCCACATTATATTTAAAACCACCTTAGCATCATGGCACAACAGGCTCCATATAGACCTTTCTCATGAAATATGTAAATTGCACATTGCGTGTGCGCACTAACACTACTGGTTGGCAAAATGAAGGAACATCGTGCCAATTTGTATGGGGCTAATGGTGGCGTGACGCATACGTGTTTGTGCGTCTGGCCTAGTGCACAACCCAATAGTGTCTGTACGCATGCCTGAATGTAAATAGCATATTTCATGGGAAAGGCTAATTGGCTAAACACATCTCGATCTCATTGTACACACCTTTTTGCTTCTTGCCCAGCTTTTGTTTGTATTCCTGAACAAGTTTTTGTTGTTCTTGATCATGGGCCATAAGACCTTGATACTCCTTGGTGAGGGTGGTCAGTTGAGACAGAAGATGCGCTTCCAGCTGAATCGCAGCTAGCCGCTGCTCCTGCAAAATCAATACACACCAATCAGGAATAAAAAGTGCATGTTTATAGAACTGTTTTTGGAAGAGTAAATTCACCCATATCTTTTTAATTATTGGATTTCTAGTGGAACACACAAACGCCTACCAACAGGAAAACCTGTACATAAACAATAAAATTAGTGTCTTTCTTTCTACTCTCACTACCAGCGATATGAGATGGGAAACATGGCAAAAACAAAGCATATCATGGTAAGCGCATGCACTGTGTGCATGCACTGTGTGCATGCACTGTGCCCATCCACAATGGAATGTCTGTGCTTGTTAACGTTCCGGTATTCAGAGTGTATACATATGTGGGTTCACCCGGCTTCTGTTGTGTGTGCATACACGTCCTCTGGTAAGCAATGATGAGTTAAGCACTTAACACGACTTGTTTGGATGTGCGGTTACCGGCCAAACATTCTAAAATTACTAAACCAAGGCTAGTGTTCCAGAGCCCTGTTGATGTGCAAAATGTGACAAATCTGGATGAAATCTTGTGCTATGTCATTATCGTCAATTCAGTGCAACAATGTAGTAACTCAGTGTAGTCAAAAGATTGTAACTTGCACACTTGGTTTCATACTTTACATCCGTGAGTTTTTTAACAAATGTACGACCTTGTTGCATTACGAAAAAAAAGGGTTTGCAAAATGTCGTAACTCAACACACAACTTTGAGCAAGTTCGAATTTCGCACATTTGGTTGACCCGTGGTTGACCACTGACTACCAATGCACGCGCACAGTGACGTACACACTCGAGCGACCAGTTAGGTAGTCTAGTTTTAAATACTCCCAATTCTTTGTCGGTACCGATCCGTGCACTTCCGTGACTTTCTGCCATTTTGCTTTAGTGTCACTGGTTCCCTGCTGCGCTTCAGACAGGTTGACATGAAACAAGGCTCCCGGGACCAGGGAAGAAACCAAGGTCCTGAGGGCTGGTTCCAAACAGTCGACCACAGCAGTCAACCAATGGTCGACCAGCCTGGGTTCGGGTCAAGATGGTCGACCTTTAGTTAACCATAGTGCGCACCCAAACTTGCTCTTTGTTGCACTGGCGTGACAATATTGACCTTGGTCAAAGTCTGATTATCTCCCCTACCTTCATCTGTGCCGACATTTGCTCTTTCTCCTTCGACAGGTCCATCATCTTCTCCACCGACTCTCTCCTGATCCTCCTGGTAGATTGGCACTCATTCATGCTGGGGATCCCGCCCCCAAGAGCGCCCCCGGGGGACATGTAGGCCACCGACTGGTTACACTGGAAGCTGCTTGGGGGTCGGCTGTCTTCAAAGGAGGACGAGGAGGATTTGCTGTCGGTGTTTGATGTTGTGAGATCTGCTGAAATGGGTCCCGGGGTTTGAAGTTGTAGTTTATCCTGGCTGAACTAAACGGAGTTCAAGGGAAAGTTATATCATTTGTCTCAACCAGGCCGAAGTCGAATAGGGTTACATTTAAGCACACACTACGCATTATATTACTATCAATATTATTTGGTTTTACCCTTACACCAATGTGTGATGAACACTTTATACTCCTAGCCATGTGGACCACAGGCTACGCAGCCAGGATTCGAACCCATAACCCCTACGACCCCCCCCCCTGCATTCTAAAGAAGGTGTCTTCATCACTTGACCACTGAGCATGCCCGGTGACATAAAGAGGTCAGTTCAGAACCCCGCAGAAAAAAACACGGGTTACACAGGTGGGAATCGAACTCGTGATCCACGCATTCTAAACCATTCTAGAATTTGATATCATCTCTCGTCAACGGCCTCGCTTGGTGGTCTAGTAGTTCAAGACGTCTGCCCCAGAAAGCATGGGTCTTGGGTTCGAATCCCACCTATGAGCAGCCCACGTTTTTTTCTGCAAGTCTCTAAAAACACAGAATATACAGTGCTCATCTCACATCCGTGTTAAATTAAAACCAAAACAAAAATTCATTACCTCAATGCAATTTTTACACCAGTTATAAAAAATGTTAAATCAAGGTTGATGTTGGGGCAATTAATGCGGTGTTTACCTGGACAGCAGATTCAGGACTGTCTCTGTGTGTATCATGTGGTAAGGCAAGCTTCTGTGGATCTGTAACTTCATTAGTCATTGCTGCAATCATAAGAATATTTATGCATTAGGTTTAGAGGTATATAACACATTCATTTGTTGGGTACTGCATTTCCCCCCCATGAATTACGTATATGAAATGATGCCACTCTTAGTTTTCATTTTGATTAGTCCAATGCAAAGTAGGTGCTGTCAAATTAGCCTGGGGTCTTGTTGGTAGGTTAATTGTTGGCGCAGAGTCATTCTCATTAATGCACTTGCACACACAGCATCAATTTGGGTTTCTATTGTGATTTCACCGGGTGTAACGTTTGACGATCTTGCCAGGATTGGTAACTCGCAGAAGATCATCATCGTGAGATTGCACTGATGCGTCAATGGAGACCCAACATCATCGGATGGCCTCTGATCTGGAAACTGTCGACCATGAGGTGACAACTTCCCTCCATCAGTTAGAGACTCACAACAACAAGAGGAACTTAACACTACTTGCTTTTATCTCTAAACACTGTAAAGCTGAATCTTTTGGGGATTACTACTAACCAAGCAAATGGGTAAATTAAAAATTTTAAGTCCAGTGCAAACAGCCCGGAAAATTTCACCCAGGTAACTTAACCGAGTCCAATGGGTAGTTTAACCGGCCACCTTTTTCCAAAGTAAACCTGGTCAAACTAACGGAGCCAAGAAGTCCAGTGCGAACGCATCAACCCTGTAAAACCTGCCAGTAAAATACCACATCTGGTTTGCACATAGAGGCTGGTATAGAGTCAGTGAGAGTCGGTTGTGCGATAATCGCGTGCTGTTAAAAATTGACTCATGACGGAGTTAATAGTTGACTATTACGTCTCAGTGACCATAGACTGCAATAAAAAGGCTGAGCATCTAGATTATCTCAAGTTTTGTATCCACTTTGACGAACTCTCCCCGTTTGAACTTTTCCCTTTTTTTTTCTTCTGTTCTTTTCAACGCAACTTTATCGGTAATCATCACATTCATGTTGTTGTCGCGGTGCCGGTGATATACAAAACTCAGAGAAAATATTGCCATCTCTTGCTTGTTTGCATTGTCAAGCTAGGTCCAGTCTTCATATCCGGTCAAAGGTCAGTGACATATAGCACCCACGTGTGTTTATATTATTCACCCGTCAAATAATCAGTGCCAACACCGGTAAGATTTACCCATTGGATGTTACCGAATTGATTAATCCAATGCGAACGCACCTCATAAGTCACCTGGAGGAGGTTTAATACTTTGTTGTGTGCCTGGTAAACGGACTAACGACAAGTTCCTGGTGAAAGGGAGTCAGTAAATGTTGTGAATTTTGTGTTTCAAGAAAAATGAGCGGGAAAGTTTGATCAATTTTTTGCCATTAAAAAGTTATTATAGGAAGGTTAAATTCTGCATGGGAATGGGAAAACATGTGTTTGGGTTAAATCTAGCAACAAAAATGCCATATTCTTCATAGGGGCCATTTTATTGCTTACGTCCTTTTAATAATGGGACAGAACACTTTATGAGCCCGAAAAAAGGTTGTAAGGCACTAAGGCCTTACGCCCTTCTAACCAGGCACACACGACGACTTAATTAATGTACCACTCCAACTTCAAACACCTTTCCAATGATGAAATGAAATAATATGAAGTACACACCTTGATGTTTAGCGATGGCGTCATCTATTTGTTTGACTCTTTGCTGGAGCTCAATCTTCAAGTGCTCCAAGTTATCACTTCCCCTGATGAAAAGACAAAAATAAGCACATTGATCAGTATCATGTTTTTGTGTCTTGGAATGGCTACGAAATAGCACTTGCTGCATTCGGAGTGCTTTAATGCAAGGAACCCTAGCATCGTGCTGATAGCTTATTTGCTCCTAACATAAATATAAGAACTTTTCAACAGTGAATGCTCAACACATTGATTCATGAGTGCATGTATTTCTAAGTAAAATGTCCTTCTATGATGTTAGTAATTAGCCCTTCAAGTAATGGTGGGCCAATAGATCAATCCATTAAGCCCCGCCTACTAATGTACTGACCGATCACAGCCTTGACAATGCCACTGAAAGTCCGACAAAAGTCTGACACGTTAAAATCCCATTAGAAAAGTAAACAACCGCTGCCATTGTTCTGACACACAACTGTCCTAACTTTTGTTTTGTTTGCATATGTTCGTATTTCTGGTGGCGCAAATCCCACAGCAGTGTTCCCTGTACAGTCGTGTAAAAGTGGTTTAACAGTGTTCCTGTCTGCATTGTTCTTTGGACTCAAGGCACTACTCAAAAGGCCATGAAACTAAATCCATACGGTTCACAAAAACCATGCACGTGTGTGCATCCGATACGTGTGTGTGGCTGCAACTGAACCAACGCTGCGATCGATCGTGGCAAGAAAGTCACACCATGTGCTTAATGGCTTAATGTGCTTTTGTAACGGATCAGTCTATTGTTCTGTGATTACACACTTGCTGGACACAAGGCACCGCGAAGGAAAATGACCACAGACTACATAAGCATTGTGACTAAATGTGGTAATGAAACATTTTCCTCGCCTGGAAAAGGACAACTAAATTTCATCATCATCTTCCTGTACTGTGCAGAAACCTCCTGGTTGAAGTGCAATCAAATTTAATACAGCCAACCATGCCAGAAACACTGGGGCGAACCCCTTCTCTTAACGATTGGGTTCTTTTACATGCATTATACAACACACAGGAGCTACAGCTTTACGTCTCATCTGAAGGATGAAGCAATAACGGTTAAGTGTCTTTCCTAAGGACACAAGTTTCAAGACCAAGACTCGGACCCACAGTCTGCTGATAAGAAATACCAGAGCTTGAGTCCAGTGCGCTTGACCGCTATAATCCACCACAGGCCAAATTTCTACAAGCTTATAGAAGTATTTAGGAATGGAAAATTATTGTAAACTACATCGGCTCTAAATGAGTTTGAAAAAAAAAAACACCAAGAACTTTAACAAAATCATGGAGTATAATAAAGTCAATCAAAAGTTTACGTTTAATTTTTTTAAGTCCACATTAAAAATGTGACAATCACTACTAGGCTTTGAAACAATCATAGATTATAGAGTATAATATAAAGTCAATCAAACGTTTCTGTTTAATTTCTTTAAGTTCACATTAAAAAACGTGACAATCATCACTATGCTTTGAAACAATCATGACTAGGTTTTGAAACTTAATTTGAACAAACTGTTTTTGCATCTTGCATTACCTGTGTGGTGGAAGATCCAGCTGTAGATTCTGGGCCTCTAGCTTGTCTTCCATCACAACCTGAACAAACCAAAACAATGGGTCGAAAAGTGAGTTGGAAAGTAGTTTGAAGGCTACTTTAAAGAGGGGCTCCCAGGTCAAATTCCAATTTGTGATGCACTCATTTTCTGCACTCATTTGCTTATGAAACAGGAGAAAAAAATTGCAAGTGTTACCTCACGTCAAAATGGTGTAAAAAGGCATTGTATTTGATACCCTTCCAATGCAAATTTTGTCAACATCCTATAACAGTGGGTATTTGAATCCCTGATGGGTCCAGTGGGTATTTGAATCCCTGATGGGTCCAGTGGGTATTTGAATCCCTGATGGGTCTAGTGGGTATTTGAATCCCTAATGGGTCCAGTGGGTATTTGAATCCCTAATGGGTCCAGTGGGTATTTGAATCCCTAATGGGTCCAGTGGGTATTTGAGTCCCTGATGGGTCCAGTGGGTATTTGAATCCCTGATGGGTCCAGTGGGTATTTGAATCCCTGATGGGTCCAGTGGGTATTTGAATCCCTAATGGGTCCAGTGGGTATTTGAATCCCTGATGGGTCCAGTGGGTATTTGAATCCCTAATGGGTCCAGTGGGTATTTGAATCCCTAATGGGTCCAGTGGGTATTTGAGTCCCTGATGGGTCCAGTGGGTATTTGAATCCCTGATGGGTCCAGTGGGTATTTGAATCCCTGATGGGTCCAGTGGGTATTTGAATCCCTGATGGGTCTAGTGGGTATTTGAATCCCTGATGGGTCCAGTGGGTATTTGAATCCCTGATGGGTCCAGTGGGTCTTTGAATCCCTGATGGGTCCAGTGGGTATTTGAATCCCTGATGGGTCCAGTGGGTATTTGAATCCCTGATGGGTCCAGTGGGTATTTGAATCCCTGATGGGTCCAGTGGGTATTTGAATCCCTGATGGGTCCAGTGGGTATTTGAATCCCTCATGGGTCCAGTGGGTATTTGAATCCCTCATGGGTCCAGTGGGTATTTGAATCCCTGATGGGTCTTAGTGGGTATTTGAATCCCTAATGGGTCCAGTGGGTATTTGAATCCCTGATGGGTCCAGTGGGTATTTGAATCCCTGATGGGTCCAGTAGGGTATTTGAATCCCTGATGGGTCCAGTGGGTATTTGAATCCCTGATGGGTCCAGTAGGTATTTGAATCCCTGATGGGTCTGGTGGGTATTTGAATCCCTGATGGGTCCTGTGGGTATTTGAATCCCTGATGGGTCCAGTAGGTATTTCAATCCCTGATGGGTCCAGTGGGTAGTTGAATCCCTGATGGGTCCAGTGGGTATTTGAATCCCTGATGGAAGTCATACATACCTTCTGATGCTGCTGTGGTTTTTTGAGTAGATCCTGTGCATCATGTCTGCTCCAGTATAAATAGCTAATAGCAGCCTCTAGAGGGCTGGCATCCATGATGGCCTCTGTGCCCTGATGATGACCTCCACTTTCCTTCTGCAGCATCTTTAAGATGAAGGCCAATTCCTTCTTCCTCTGAGTTTGGGAAGAAAGAGATGGACACTAATCAAACATTTAATACTTACAGTGAGTGTAAAAAATATCAAAGTACCACTTTAATGAACGCCACTGCAAACTCTTAATATAATACTCTGTTCTTATATAGCTCTTTATCACACCCCACAGGCATCTTCAGATTGCTCTTAAGACAGGTACTGTATGCAGAGCTACAAATGTTTGAATTATGAGACCCATTTATATAGCACCTTGTAAGGGTGTACAAGGTGATGTGGTACAATCTGCAACCGACTATGCCAGAAACACTGGGGCAATTTCTTCTCTTAATAACGATAAGTCTAGACCTACTTAGTTCTTCATCATGTCATGTACAACACACGGGACCAACGGCTCAACATCCCATCCAAAGGATGAGGCATTTATGATTAAGTGTCTTGCTCAAGGGTAATAAGTGCCATGACCGGGACACAAACCTACAGTCAGAACTTGAGTCTAGTGCACTAGACTTCATGGCCTCAACACCTCACAGTTTTTAAAAGTTTTTGAAAGAAGTTAAATTATCTGTATTTTTATTTTGCCATTTTCAAGGGTATTGTGGTGCCTTTTTGTTTGTTTTTTTTGCTAATGTAAATTTACATATTCATGAGCAAAAGTGTGATGTCATATCAGCCAGGAACCTCATTGTCGCAATTAGTTTGTGCACAAAATGTTGACAGAATTTAGGATATTTCACTGCAGTAAACTTTCTTTTCTTTAGTGATTTGTTGTTGTGTCAGTTCATTGCAGTACGCCAATGACAAGTTCTCTCAAAAATGCTTTTAATAAGCAAATATTGGGGTTCACAACTTCATGAATTTCAACAGAAAACTAGTGTCTCCCTGAAATGACAGCACAGCAACAGCGCCCTCAGTTGTCCTGAAAAGCATGTTTAAAAAAGCTCACTTTCAATAAAATCAACCAAAAAGGGATGCTAATTATTTTCCATACACCTAAAAGAGGATTAGAAAGTGGTACAAAATATGTTCCTATGAAATATTCAGTTAAGGGTCCCTTTAACTAACCATAGAATCCTCTTCCAGCGGTTCCTCCACCTTGTATGGCTTTCCCAAGTCTTTCTCGTTGTTAAGATCAGTCTCCAGCCCAGCAAGTTTGGCCTGAAGAGAGCTACGGTAGCCCGAGGAAGTGGCCATCATACTACCAACGCTATCTCCCTTGATGTCTTGGTATCCTGTAGTCATTCCCTTGTTGGTGTTGTCCAAGAAGTGAACCTGTTGAGGGGACGGGGAAGCCTGATATTTTGACGACTGTCGAGCTTTCTGCATTCGTCGGACGAAGTCATCCTGGCTGCTGTCAGATGATGAACTCTGTGTTGTCTTATCACCGTTCTGGAAAGTAATTCCACTGCTTGATCTTGAGTCTGGTTTACTTTTGAGTAATCCCGTGTACTCATTGAGAGCACTGTCGTAACTGGAAATACCAGATTCTATTTTCGGGTCCACTGACAACTCGCTGGAGTAAAAAGCTTGTGATAGATGCTCCAAGGGCCCTGGAGCACTAACAGCTCTTCTTCCGATCTCCTGGTGTCCAGTGCCCCTCTCAGCTCCGAAGGAGAAAGACCCCAAGGCTGCCAAGCGGAGTGTCTCATCGATGGACACCCCGGGCAGAGCGCCGCTCTCCTGGCTAAGAATTCTGCATCTCTCTCGCACAGCCTTCAACGGGATATCCGATTTGGACCTCAGGACTTCTTCGACCAGGTGTATAAGCATTGGCGGAGCACTTGAATGGTCAACACCACCAGGATTCGTTGTGGCATCTGCTCGCATCTTCTTCTTAGGAGGTGTGTCAAACTCCACAGAGTGTGAAGGTTTGATATTTCCAGGGGATGACCCGTCGCCAGTTAGGACTGCAGGCAGCACAGTTTCCCCATCATCAACATGATCTGCGTAATCTTTCAGGAGCTCAATACTGGATCCAGAGGGGATGACTGTGACCGGAACCGGGCTGTAAGGCTCCGCATCATTCTTAAAATCAGCTAGATTTGGTTCTGATGGTCTGGTTTCCTGACTGCTACTATCATCTTGAGGGTGCTGTTGATGAGTTACTGGGGAGGCAACACCTGTAGCCTCGGTGACACTCATTGTCTTGATCTCCTTCAACACATCTGGTGGGGATGGCATAGACACCTCTGTGATAAAAAACAAAACGTCAATTACAAAAAATGCTTTTTATCAAAGTAAAAACATTATTCAGTGCTTAGATAAGATCTTAATAATATATAAATGTGCTGAGAAGGAATAAAGAAAAGACAAAGACCTCTCCTAGGTCTATCATGATACAAGTTTGTATTCTTTGGTTTTTAGTCCTGCAGCCTTTAGTCTTTTTTTTTCCAAAAATATTTTTAAACTTTTCAAATCCACACGTCCTCTCTAAAATCCAGTAAATATTGAAAACAAAAGATTGTTTTTGGTATTGTGAAAAGAAATCTGGTCCAATGAAAGTTCTGAGCTGACAGGACCTGTGGTCTGCTGGAGCTTCTCTTGCAACTAGAGCCTTGACGACTCTCCTCTTTGAGGAAAGACCTCCTCAACACTTCTGTAACTCATGACACTTTTCAAATAAAAGCCAGATATCTAAAAGCAGTAGCAGGAATTGAAATTTTGTTTGTTTTCATCAAAGCTGGACCATTACTAAGGATTATTTGTATTAAAGACACTGCATTATGATGACTGATAAGGATACAAAACATCATTGTCTAGTTTCAATCTGAAAGCTTACTGTTTACGAAGTTCATACCACAACCAATTTTTCTGTGAAATATTTCCCTCCATGAAATGCTGTCATATTCGAGAAAACTGTATCTGAAAACCTTAAAAAAGCACAACAGCTGATTTCGGTTGGAACAACCAAAATTAAGGGCAATGTGTTTACATGCTGAAAAGTGTGCACGGTTTTTCACTATTTTCTCCTGATTCCGATGTCAGATTGAGTATAAATGTTCACAGTTTTTTTTTCATGTATATATTGAATCAGACAAAGTAAGAACACTGCACTATCAACTTAACCAATCCTGGGTAGTGCCTTTAAGATTACTAGCCATTACATTCTACTTAAAGGCCATTTAGAACTATCAAGGTTTACAAATGTTTTCCAAATTGGGGGTGGTTGGGTCAGAAGAAATAACTGAAAATCAAAACTGAGTTTTCACATAAAATAATAGAAGACAAACAATGAAAAGTTTTGCCTGCTTGGGATTTCATCTGCTGTTTTAACTACAAAGTTGCATGGTATGGAAGCTCGTAAAAGCCAATGAAAACTCCTGAGCTGGCTGGAAGACCACTGATCTAAAATATCTGCTTCATTTGAGGCGTTACTTTGTTCTTCAGTTTATAGAATTTATGTGGAATAGTCAGTCAACCACAAATGGAAATTTGGGATGAGTGGGTGGGTCAAAACAATTTGCAAAAAAATGTTGTGAAAGTTTTAAAAATTGACTATTCTGAATGGCACCTTAGTTTTGAATTCTTCTCATTATGCCTATTGTTGTGTCATTCAGATATTCCAGGACTTCAATTCAACAAGATTAAACTATGAAGTAGAGCATCAAATTTACTTCTGTTTATACCTTCACTTGATTTTCCAATCTCTGCTATTTCCTCCGCCTCCTCTTGTTTCTTCTCAGTCCCAACAACCTCCTCCTCAACTCTCCCTTCAACAATTGCCTTCCCAACCTCAGTTCCACTGCTGCCGCTCTTCTCCTCGAAGTTACTCTTCTCGCTCTCCTCCCCCTCGCTGTGCTTCTTCTTCTTCTTGGTCTTCTTCTTCTTTGGAATCTTAGAGATTGAACGACGTCTTAAGACGTCTTCCGAGGAGGCAGTCATGTCCTCTCTGCTACGGCCGTCATCAGAGCTGCTGAGGCAGCTGGTCAGGTTTTTGATCCGTCCAAGCATGCTGTTGCTAGACCTGTGTGAGTGTGACAGTAAAGCGACTTTTAAAAAGCGGTCAAATCCTCTCGTCACGTTTCCTACGTGCGACAGCAATAATACGTACTGATTCAAGAAGGGTGTAAGACTATTCTTCCCTTCCAGCCTCAGTTTGGCAATACTAGCTTGAATGGAAAGAAAACCAATATGAAGGTCTTTTGAGTGTCATTCTTTGGCTGTGGCCATAGACACCTTGCACTGGGGTCATAAGTGGCTACTGTGTGCCCTTGGTCTGCAATTTTGGGAGCCACATTACTATTGTGAAAACACGGTAGGTATCTAACTGTGCGTGGTTTGCCTAAACGGCTGACCCCCAAAATCACGCAACCAAGATTTATCATTGGTTACTAGCCTAAGCCACAATCAAATGCATTGTTTTAAACACTTTAAATAGCTAAAACTGCTTTTGCAACTCAAAAAACAGTTTATGGAGAGCTTTTCTTGTTAGAAGAGGAGTTGGTCTCTTTGGTTGATAGCTACTAAACAAAGTTACTTTTTGACAATTAACCAGTATTAGTGCCGGATTACCTGTTTACACAAAAATGTTTCCCCTGCCTGAAAACAGAAGCTGTGTAAAAATCGGAATACTGGAGCAAAGGTCGCCTGGACATTCCATTACTGAGCATGCACAGACCACACACGCCGTCTAACGCTTCGATTCACCCACACAAAGACCAAAAAAGGTCTCTAATATTTCGGCATTTTCTGGCTATTGAGAGGTGGTTTTTGTGTACTTCACGATTCCAGACCTTTGTTTTTTTGTTCCAAGAAGAGAATTAAGACTATATTTTGGCTCAATGGAAGTAAGTCAGAGTGAGCCAGGAATCGAGTCATGGTTCTGGGTTTAGTACCACTCCTATGCTGTGGATGCCATGTTTTGCAAATTTGAAACTTGAAGAAATTTTACTGCTTTGTTTAATCTTTACCTTTTACCCTCTACAGGTCCACTGCCCTTTTTCCCCTTGACTCCTAGATGTGACCTCTGACCTCTGATATCCACATCATGACCCGAGTCAGCCCGACACGTCTTGGAGGAGGAGTTGCATTTGTTGAGATGAGTCACCAAGACTTGGTCGCAAGAGTTTGACTGGCGGACAACTTCACTTGCTAAACAAATTTAAAAAAAAACATAAACATTACTGGAAAATGTCGATTCTTTATTGGTATACAATTTCTACTTCCATGATGTGATGATCCACAAATGACCTTGTGTCCCTAGAGGGTGCCCTTTGGGGTAGATTGGGGGTCAAACCATAGAAAACAGTGTGGTAAACCAGATGCAATTAGACTTCTCATAAAGCAGCTAATATATGACTTTTGAGGATTTTTTTTATTGACAGTTTTACATTGTAATCAGTGTAAGATGTTTGCCTGAAAATGTTGTATTTTTTAGGTTTCTAAAATATTTCTGTACTTTCAAAATGGAATTAGTATTGCGCCCTCTTGCTGTCAAAAATACGACCAATTTCACAAAGAGCTAAGATGGATCTTAAAATGTTTCAGGCAATTCCAACAAAATAATTCCGCCAGGGGGATGTGAAAAGTTCCAATAGAAATTGGCAATTTACTCATAGAAGCGCCCTTTATCAAGAAGAAAATGCCTTGGTACCCATGCCCTTTCAAGAATGAAGCAATCAGGCCTGCTGTGTTACACTTATTTTGTGCATTGTCCGTGGCATATGCAAAAGTATTTGTATGTTTTTTTCATTTTCAAACAGAGACATCCGTTCGAAAACTTTCAGAGAAGAAATTCTTAAAAAAAACAAATTAAATAAAACAACAATTAAAGCAAAAATCGGGCCATGCAATCTTAGATCAAAATTAAGGCCATTCAGAATGATCAATGTTTTCCAAATACTTCCACCCCAATGTCCTTTTTTTCTAGTTAAAAATCAAGTTTCGACTTTTCAAAATGTTAACACGAAGACAATTCTTAATGGCTCCTATAATTCAACCTGATAGTTTTCATTGATTATTAAAGTATACACTAGTCCGTAGTCCATACCTGAAGCAAGCGTGACTACTTGGGCCATCATACTTGACAGCTGATCTAGTCTGACATCATGAACTCCAGCCTCTGTCTCCTGCATCAAGAGTTCTGTATCGGACTTGCTGGACTCAACTGTCGACAAGTTCCCCTCTTGAAAAATGAACAAATTAGGCCTAATAATTGGTTTTAGACTGACATACAATGCAATCTTCAAACTCTATGTTTCAAAAATATTGTTAAATATTTTTGATCTTTTTGAAGGCACTATAGTCTACTTTATGTGCATCATTCACAAACTAGTGCCTCCGATCTATGAAGAACATTCAATTTTGAGGATTCTCTCATCTATTAATGTAAAAGTTATGGTAATGATTACAAAATACAATGGAAATAGGGGAAGTTCACATCAAAAATGTTCAAATATAGTCTTTTTAGAGTTGTGTAGACTCAGATAGCTGGCCATACTCAATTAACCTCCACACATGATGGTCTTTTGACCATGCAAAAATAGTTTCCAGTTTTCTTCTTTTTACATGTTTTATGCCAACAGAGTTGATCATTAGGATTTGAAGCTCAACATGGTGGAGAGAAAATCTAGTAAAATTTGCAGTAACGCCATGTACATGAAATCTCTCTTTAAGTTGTGGAGGTTTTGAAATCTACAGTCGCTTCTTTGCAGAACAATCACTAAAAACAAGAGATTTTATTTACATGATGTACTGCATACAGAAAAGTTATTGTCTAATTCGACTCTGAAAAAAGGTCCCTCTCTCTGAGTTAAAGGTGTGTGACAATTCAATGACTTGACACTTAATTACTTGAAGAACTGTAGACTATGAATATGACTAAGGACCATGCCAAAATCCCAACTTATTGAATTTAAGTGACAGCATGTACATAACAAATAACGGAAGCAACATGCACACTTTATCAACAGAGGGCCCTAACACATAAATAGCTTTCCCTTTTCAGGCAAGCCGTTGGCTACATTTAACATCTCTGTACAAAGGTAATTACTGATAATCATCCATAAAAAAAGAAAACAGCCATCGTGTAATTTCACTACATCAATAGACCGATCCATTAAGCCCGGCCTACCTTAGCAACTGCCTAGCAACAACACAACTTTTTTTCCACGATCGCAGCAATGGTTTGGTTCCGACACGTCCTATTGGATACACACATGTATCTGACACACATATGGCGGCGGTTTGTTTACTTTTTGAATGAGATGTTTTAACGTGACAGACTTTTGTCGGACTTTCAGTGGCGTTGTCAAGGCTGTGATCGGTCAATACATTAGTATAGGCAGGGCTTAATGGATCGGTCTGTTATGCAATTCCCAGTCAAAAAAACCTGACTTTCGTTCATATCTAATGTTTAATGCAAACTATAGAAGTCCTCACTAGACGATAACTATCTCACCATTTGTAATCTCAACCCCGTCGTTTACTCCCTGCTTGGAAATATTGACATCTGCACGGCTGTGGTGAGGTCTCACAAACCCGACATCGGCGAAAGTAGTGTCCGGCTTCTTAGATCTACACATTGTTTTATTAACTTAATTTTCTAGAATCAAAATATTGTTTACATTGTTAGAAAGCTAAAATCTCTAAAGGAAACTGTTGTGCTAGTTGAGTTGCCAAGCTATGGAATGGGGCACTTCAGTTAGAAGGGAGCTGCTCACTTCTCCAATCCACCCCAGCACATCCTCTGAAACCCCAGCCTTGGGCTGTCAATTTCAAAAAAGGAGTACAGCACCCCAGTTACTGGGTCTACTCTAGACACTGCGTGAAAACTGCAAAGAACTTATAAACTGATGATACAAATGTATTGACTTTACTAACAAACATAGGCCTATAAGGTAAGGATATTGACAGAGAAATAGTGGAGGTTGCATGTAAGGCAAGTTTGCCAACAAAACTTTGTGAGACTCAGAGGAATGGTTAAACTTGAAAAACAAAGTGCATTCTTTCTAAAGACTAAAGTAGCGTGTGGTGTAGCATGTGTATTCATGGGGCAAGTTCCAGGACCAAAGTTTGTAAATTGAATACAAAGGAATACATATAAAAATTGCCCGAAGTCGGGAAAAATCATGACAAATCACCTGAAATCTACTCACCCAACGAAATGGAAGGAATGTGACCCAACATTACTCCCCCGCGAACCGGTCATCGGTCGTGGCCTTTCCGCTGCTGTCACCGACCCGCGTCTCACGTTCCGTAACAACACTCCAGCGTCAACATCAGTTCCGCTTACACTTCCCTCTTCAAACGACTCGTTCGAACCCTTCGTTTGCTTGTCATCCTTTGCAAGTTGTTCTTGAGAATCCAACTCACCGCCATTTCCAATTTCCATTGTTTCCACCGGGTGGAAATGGGTGGAACTGTGCAAATTCGGCAACGTTCTACCGGCAGAACCTGCCTTGCCTACGCCTTTTTGTTGACTTCACCTCTGACCTTCCAAGTTGCATTTCCATGACGTCATCAAAATCAAAGGGAACTTTCGACCAATCACAGAGGTTTGATTGTTTACACCCATTTTAATAGGCGTGTTTAGGGTGAAGGGGGGGGGGGGGAGGGGCTGGAGGGTCCATATAGCCAACAGATAAAGATATGTAGGGTTTTAGAAATATATTAAAATACATGTATTGTTTTTTAAATTTATTTTTACCTTGTGGTTTATTGCTTATCAGTTTAACAAATTACAAAAATACCCGACCAAATGACACTGAAATTAGGGGAAAATCCTAACCCAAACCCCAATCTGGGGCAAGTTCGATCATGGACCAATGGTTAACTAGGTTAACGCATGTGCTCTGAAGTTGAAGTGTGAACAATTCTAGTCATGTCATGTCAACGCGAACATGAGAAAACTACAAAATCAACATTTTCTGATACCTGGGCTCGATTTCACAAAGAGCAGAGAATGATCTTAAGAGGTGTATCAATTTTAGTTGACTTTGATGTCACAATACAAATCACTGTGGCATTATGAGACAACTCATCTTAAGATGAATCTTAGAGTTTTGTGAAATCGAGCCCTAGTCCGCTTTGCACTATGCTATTAAAACCGTTATTGGTAACCAGCGATGCAACCATACCCAGTGGGCCGGGTACCGAATAGTCGACTAGCATAGTCCAACCATCGTTCACTAGATAGAGTTTGGGCTAGCTAAAAGTCAAACCATGGTTAACAACAGTTCTTGTGGTTTAACCTCAATACTTGTTAGAAATAACTCAAATTACGCCCTTCCGTGTGTTTGAATGTTATATAATTTCTTCATATACAAACTCTTCTGAAATACAAATACATATTATACAAATACACACATTTGAAAGACTCTCGGATCCACTTCTTAAAATGGAGTATTTGGAGAACATGCAGCACTGAGAACATGTGAACAACAGCTCAACATTTTTTTATTAAAATAATATGTGAAAAGGACAAAGAATTGCTGTTTATTAATGCTGTCTATATCAAATGCTGGGAGTATACTGAATAATCTTGAGCTTGAAGGCAAAAGACAAATTAAGTGGCACGCCAACAATTCCCAGTTATCATTTGAACACATTTACAAAAACGGTACTGCCAATATACATGTAGGTAACAATATTATAACAGAAGCGGATATTAAAATGTTTGAGTATCAATAAATAACTTTGTCAGTTTTCCTTTACCAACCAAATTAAATTTGTGACACTCCATGCCAAAATGCAGACACTTCCTGCCCAAAGTCAAAATCCTGCATATTTGCTCATCCAATAATTAAGACAAAAGCTTTTAAATAACACCTAATTAGGGCCTATAACATGTATAATGTAAATATTTCTCAATATGAAGAATATTTAAGACATCATATCACATTGATTTCACGGCTAATGTTTTGGTTGTCTTCAGAGACATGTCTGACTTTTGACGTGGGGGTGCCACATTTTGTCACATCTTTGGAGTTCAGTTTTTAGTTGATAATAAAGTTAATAAATGTTTATAGAATGAAATTCATTTGAAGTTGGTAACAAGCTGCTTTAACAAGTTTTTTTTTTTTGGCTGAAAGTGATTAATGCAAAACATACCTAGGTTTCTGGATAACTTGATCAGAAGAAATTTAGAGTTTAATTCTCTCTTTGCACTAAAAGTCAGTTTAGTTATAAACCAGTCATTTAATTTGTTTTTCTTTGGACAAAGCTCTCTGGAGTAGAAATCTTCATAATTAGAGCAAACCAAAATTCCTTTCAAAAGATATGCACTTCCAGATTCACTTTAAATAATTTTCTAGTATTATAATTCTTAATATGAACATTTTCATACATGTTAGACTTTGCGTTTATTCTTTGGCCATCAATATTTACACTTTTCACTTTTTTAATTTCACAGCTGCAATCTGTTTGGTTTCAATTATAACTCTCTTACATTTCAACTTCTGTCGACTCATTTTTTTAAGGGAATCTATATTTTTATTAAATAAAGTAAACTGACCAATCATACTATCTACAAATCACAAAGTTATTCAAACTTCAAATATTTTATCAAAAAAAAAAGGGGGGGGGGGAAAACACAGTTATTTTGAAAGAGTCCTGCGTAGATCAGTACAAAGTGGAAACAAGACTTTGAAAAAGAAATTTACAAATTTAAAATACTATTTTGGCATCTAAAACAAAGTTCATTTAGATATGATGTGTGTTACTTTACATGAAATGCAGTTTTAATGGCTTTAAACTGCAGTCTAGAACTTCAGTCTGTTTTCCCATTTTTTGTGTGTGTAAAATTTTCTCTTTTAATTTTGACTTGAATATTTTTTCCTTGAGCTTTTCTGGAAGTCCTGCCTTCACCCTTTTCTTTAATACAAAGAGTGTCATTGCACACACATATTACACAACCCAAAATCATGAAGTCCGCAGTGCTTGGTCCTGAAGCTGTACAACATTAGTAACATGCCTGGAAATGTATGAATATTTTATCAGAAAAAAAACCCCAAAACTGAACAACCTGTTGCAGTGTTAGTTTTAGTGGCAGATCAAAGGGAGGGGGGTAAGAGGGGCATCCCTTCCCCTCACTCCAACTCTCTTATGGTGATTCAACATCTGCTTTTGTGGTAGCACAACTCGTCGTGTGCCCGGCGAAAGGGCGTAACACCTTACGCCCTTTTGCCGGGAACATAAAGTAGTTTGTCCCAGTAACAAAAGGACGTAAGCAACAAAATGGCTCCTGACATGAAAAATATGTAATTTTTTTTTTTTTTTTTTTGTTGCTAGAATTACCCTGAAGACATGTTTCCCCATTTCCCATGCAGAATTTAACCTTTCTGGAATGACTTTTGCATGGCAACATGTTTACCAAACTTTCCCGCTCATAATTCTTGAAACCCAAATTTTAACATAAATTGCTTACGTCCCTTTGCCGGGAACTTTCCCTTACGTCCTCTTGCCGGGCACACGACGAACTGATCAGAGGCTGCCCAGCGCTTCTGGCAAATCAATTTCTGGATCCACCATTTATTCCTTTTAACAACTTTTTCCTTTGATCTTGAAACATCTCGCGAGATGAGATAATGTTTTTTAACTTTTGTCAAGGATTTTGTTTTGATAATTATGATTTTTTTGTTCTGGAAATTACCACCAGTGTACAGACTTGGGGACAGGGAGCAAGGACAGAGAAAAAACCATAAATTGTAATCCTAAGCGACCTAAGATGGCGGGAATAAAATACTGAAGGTGACATAGATCGGCAGGCACAGTCCGTCTAAGGATAAGACCTCGCTCCTGCTCGTCTTGGATCCCAGCCCAAACTTCTTGCTCAAGATACCCGTATTGAAGAGGTAGTCCTGGCCCTGAATGCGACACTGAGCTCGGATGCTATACAGGACCTCTCGATCCTGGCGAAGCGAGAACGTCTGACGCTCGCAGATGCGGAATGACAAGGTGGGATCATGTGGCTTCAGGCGCTGAGGGTGAACAAGAATTAATAATAAAAAAATAAAATTAGCCGTTTACCAAACTGCTTACCAACCAACCACAAGGACCTGTAGTATGAAAAGCAACAACCTGTTAATGGCCTCACGTTTCGAGTCTTTCTGAAAGGCTAAATGACAACACAACATACACAAGCAAGTATACTGGAGTAACAGAAGCAGTCAAGTGGAAAGAAGTGAAAAGAGAGAGGCAAACGTCCCCCCCCCTCTTCATTGTTCATACCTTGCATTTCTAACTGCTTTCTGCCTCTCTATTTACATTTTTTCCACTTGACTGCTTCTGTTACTCCAGTATACTTGTTTGTGTGTGTTATGGATATATCTGTCCCACCAACTGAGAATTTTTTTTTTAAAGTTACTAATTACACGACATGATGGTTTGCTTGTGAAGAAAATTAATGTTCCCTCTCAAGGATTTTCCACCCAGTTAAGTTAACCATGTTAGGTTATCTAACATTTTCACTGCTTCACTACCGTAAGTTTACATACATGGTAACTTAATGGATGTAAATTTAAAAATTTATCAATAAAACTTTTTAAATTTTAAATTCAATGCAAATACCACCTACGAAAAGTTCCGTTCTGAAATTCTGTTTTCTCTGATAACATTTTATTTGATTCTGCTCTAACTTCTATTTGGCAAGAAAACTGAGCACATATTCTAAAAGAGCACTTTTTAAAAACTTTCAGATAAAACATTTCTTTTGAGATTTTACCTGCATGTAGAACTGATAAGTTGAATCTTTGCCTTGCCGATGAGCCTTCAGCTCAAAGTGAAAACCGTGAATCGATACCACTTCACTGTGGTACCTTGGCTCCTGTAATAAAAGCGTACAAAACACGTTTTTAAAAAGAGAGTTAGCATGGTGCCCTGCCTGTTTATATACATCTGAGGTTACATCCAAATTGGCAGCTTTGGCTGTGGCTAGCAGCCAGATTACTGCATAGGACTTTTCTTCAAGGGGAGAGTTTTGAGGACACTAGAGGGCAGCAGACTTACCAGGTATATCCATTGTTCTCTGAAATGTGCGCATGCTCATAACTATGTAAACAATCACAACTTATCTGGTAAGTCTGCTGCCACCTATCGTTCCAAAGTCTCCCATTGCGCATCTGCAGCCAATGACCACAGCAGCAACCAGAGTCACTTCATTTGGACTAGACCATACAGACACTGGACCGTTCCACTTCACTCTGCTCCACCTCTTGAAATGGAACAGTCCAGATTTCGACTCCTAGCCCACTCACAACAACAGTGGCTGTTCACAGTCTCATTTCATAACATGGAACCTGACTTTTTATCCTTCCAGCCTCAATTTGGTTTTACTGAAATGAATGGAAGAAAAAGGAAGATGGCCGACCATGATAAAGGTTTGTGGACCCCTTGAACTGGATTCACGCGGCTACAGTTTGCCCAGGGTCTGGCCTTTTTGGAGTCAAACTGCATTAAAAGAGATTGGCGTGCATGTAACTACGCACGCATCACCTAAAATAAGCACTGTACAACACATGAAGAATCTGGCCCCAAAAATGTATCATGAGTAATGATGTCACAGGGCCCAACTTCATTAAGCTGTTAAGCAGAAAATACTGCTCAGCAAATTTCTTTGCTCAGCCAAAAATGAGTGGGGCACCAGTCACATTGATGTAAACTTCATGGAATATTGGCTGGTAGCCTGTTTCAGCTTAGCAAATTTCGTTCTGTGCTTAGCAAGTTTTTGTGCTTATATAGACTCTCTATGAATTCAGGCCCAGGTGGGTTGGGTCAATAATCAATGCTGTACCTGCTCAATGATGAAACCAGTTCTGATGGCGTCGTTGCCAAAGTTCAACATGAGCGACATGTCCCCGCCTCCTTGCAGGGCGTGGTAATGCATACTCAGTGTCTTCAGGATCCACTCCTGGGGAATGACATTCATCCTCAGCATGTCATCAAGATGGCGAGTGTCTGTCACTCCTGCCAGGCGGATGGAGCGGAAGAGGCCGGCGTACTTCTGCCCTTGTTCGCGGTCCACAAAAGCAGTTGTTTTGCTCAGACTAGTGGGAAGAGTTAAGAGATTATAGAAGTTACATTATACAGGATACTCAGATTGGCGTAGGGGGTTTCTTCCCCACCTTTCCTTCATGTGGCGTGTTGTGGCCAAGCGGTGAAGAGCACCGGACTCAAGCTCTGGTGTTTCTGATCAGAGTGTGGGTTCGAGTCCCGGTCGTGACACTTGTGTCCTTAATCAAGACACTTATAATTTTTAACCATTATTGCTTCGTCCTTTGGATGGGACGTAAAGCCGTTGGTCCCATGTGTTGTGTAATGCACGTTAAAGAACCCAGTACACTTATCGTAAAGAGAAGGGGTTTGCCCCGGTGTTTCTGGCATGGTCTGGCAGCAATATGCGCCACCTCACCTTGTATCCCTTTCAAGGTGTTGAGGATGAGGGGGTGGGGGCTTAACGGATTAGTCTACTATGCCATACCTGTTGAAGAATGTTACTATGGTGCTGTGTGACGGCATCAGCTGTAGGTGAGAGTTCTGCTGTAGGAAGATCCAGTAGCAGAGCAACTTGTACAAGTAATACTCACTGAATGTGAAAAATCTGCAAACAAATGGAGCCAATAATGTAATAATAGTAATAATAATAATAATAATAATAATAACCAGTTTTTATATAGCGCTTTATCACAGCCCGAAGGGCGTAACAAAGCGCTTCTGACATTACTACCCCTGGTCACCGGGCCCTTTATTTCATTCCTTAAACCATCTCAGCTCCCTGGGGATTATTCAGTATAGAATACTGTTAGTTATCCTGTTTGTAAATGTGACGTCATTCCACTGCAAGCCACGCCCACATCACACAAACTGTCTCCAACGATTGCCAGAAGCATTAAAATGCACTGAGCTTGTTTTCCTTTGAGGATTCATGTGTAAACAAAAACAAAAGAATTTGGGGCTTGCCTTTCACATATTATATTTTGCAAAGTCTCAAGGTGCTCTGAGAATTATCAGTTGAAATGAGCGAAGATGAGTAGTTCTTGGTAAAATTAGACACGGATGTATGCATAGATGAATTTGACAAATGGGGAAATTCCTGAAAAATGGCTTGTGGGTCTGGGTTCCCCCTTATTCTAGACCCAGAACCTCCCAGATGTTACAATTCAGGAGGTTTACAGACTCTCTGGGCATCACCAGAAAGACAAAACTGCGGGTTTGGACACAGTGTGGACTATTTCTTTCTCCCTTAGGTGACTGCTTTACTTCTTTCAAGAAAACTTGAAGGGCTCAAGGAGTTCTGAGAAAATCCGGAAATCAGAAAAAAATCCTGAGAAATCACATGCCTGTTAATGCCAGCTTTGGAGCCAGAAGTTGCAAAAAACCTCGCGTGTACAGCAGATTCACTCCCGTTTGACGTAATGACTTCACCAAAGGATAGAGGGAAAAACTACATGTAACCATTGGTTGAGAGAGAGGACTTGATGTTTGCATTTTTTATTTTGAGAATGGTTGAAAAAGAAATGTCCGAGAACGAGGACAGCGGTCAGATCAGTTTCTTTATGACATTATTGTAATTGACATAATCAACAGCTTTTATGTAAAATCAAAAGTAAAATAAACAATGATGGCCATACATGTAAACCAGATAACCACATACCTGCTGGATTTGATAATTTTCTGTAGAAGTTCCAAAGGTAGGTCCCTCAACTGGATTTGAACTGAAAGCTGTCATAAAAAGTGCAAATGTCTTAAGATTTTAAACAAATGTATAAATAGCTAATAGACTCTTTGCATATGATGTCACAAGCTCAAACAGCGCCCTCATTGAAGTCAAAGGAACACCATCATAGGCTGATGAGAGTTGTGAGTGACCTGTACGTGATTGCATGTTACAATAGACCTTTATTATGCTGCCACCATCTTGGTCATGTTCTCTGTATCCAATAACAGTCACAGATGCTCATTTTCATTGTACTAAAAGGAACCAGACTATTTGCCCTTCCAGCCTCGGTTTGGTTACATTGGTTTGAATGGGAAAAAATCAGCACCATGATAAAGGTCTATTGCTTGATCTCAGCGATGGCAGTCTGTCTAAGGGGTCTATATAAATGTGACGCTCCATGCCACGACAGGCGCTTCCTGCCAAAACTCCAAACTTGATTTATTCGCTCATCACACAGATGAGAACAAGAGCTTTCAAATAACACCGAATCTAGACCTATAAGGTAAGTAATTCTCAACATACAGAATTTTTAAGACATCACATCACAATGATATCATGGTTGATGTTTCAGTTGTCTAATGCCATTTCACTATTTCTGGGAACTGTCTGATTCAAGAAACACATCATACATCAATCTGAGCACACTTCATCAAATTCAAAGGTCATATTTTAATGAAACATCGAAAAGCGATGTATGTTGTGTAAGGTTTTTATTTTACGTTCACTCTGGGCATATTTCAGTTGCGACATCAAGCATCAAGTTGATTGTTTTTTGATGGTATTTGACGGCTTTGACGGTATTTCAAATGGAAATATTTCCCCGGAGGATATATAGGTACTGGCAGGGGAGAAGCTAGGCATTTACTTTGGGAGGGACTAGCAGCCATGATATTTGGCCCTTGGAAAAAAGTAGGACAATTTTATTGAGTAGAAGAGCTGACCACATTATACAATTGTTGTCTGCTGTGATGTGGTCCATGCTGTTTTGGACACCCGAGGGGGCAGATGGCACCCGAGGCAAAGCCGAGGGTGCCATCGGCCCCCTGAGTGTCCAAAACAGCATGGACCACATATCACAGCAGACAACAATTGTTTTGTTATACCATGGTATTAGATTGCAGGATTGTTAAAAAGGCCCTTACTGACAAAGTTTGCAGACGACAATATTCAATTCAACAAAAGTGCGTCGGTTACAAATTTTTTATCAAGCAAAATGTATAAACTGGTCCCTATATCGCGAGCATCATATCAAAAGTACAGTAGCGTGCATAGTACCAGTGGTTGCATAGTAACCTCTTTCTCAGGTAGTACCGCTAATGTGGTTGTACAGATCAATGGGGACTTGGAAGTAATGTTCTGAGAACGATCTAGGTAATGGACGCGGGCGACATGACCTACCTCTTTCTCGGGTGTATTGCTAACTTCAATATACATATCAATGGGGACGATGAAATGAATTTTCTGAGGACGATCTAGGTAATGGACCCCGACAACATCACTTTTTTGAGAAGACACGAAATTTTGTATTATGTCACGTGACTGGTTCTCCATCAATAAAAATTCACAATCTAATACCATGGTATAACAAACACTTATGGTGTAGGCTTGTATAGACTTTTCAGGCTATTAAGTAACAATTTTGCTGATTTCTATGAGGGCAAAAAAATCGGAAATCAGATCAAAGTAGGAAGAATATCATGCCTGTTTTAGGGAAGCTAGTTTGCAGACTCGCTAACTACCAAAGGTTTCCCACTATTTCAAGAAAGAACAGATAACCCCACTGTATAGACCTTATGTGTAGGACGTCACTATGAGCATTTAGCACAGGAAAGGACACACTCGTGCTGTGGTCAAAACAGCTACAACGCATGTTCGAAGCTGCGTTTGACCTCAAAGATGGCGGCGAATGCATAATGTCTATTCAATAATGCCAAAACAACAACAAAGGTTTTCGGGTCAGCAAAATTACTTTACTTAAGTCTGAATGCCCTTGTATTACTTGACTTCTAGCTCTATTTACCAAATTGGGATTCAAAATTCCAACAGAGAAAAAATATCGGTGGGGGGGGGTGTTCCTAAATCATCTCGCTCCCCACACCCCTGGAACCGGTATGAACTTTATAATCAGTGATAAAACTTTTAGATTGAGACGTATCCAATTTTCTTTTTGATAATTGCCAATCCTGAGCTACTTTGTCTTTAAAAAGAGGAACGTCTCTAAAGTATACAAACACAACAGTTAAAATACTCACATGGGGAATGAGGTTGTGCTCCAACCATCTCTCACATGCGTTGACCACTTGCCCCACCTTGTACTGAAACATAAGGAACATTGGAGAAAAATATTGTTAAAAAATGTAATCAAATCTCAAATTTACAGAATGCATGCAGAAAGTTGGTTCACGCATACCCCATGAATAATATCAATCAGTCTGGCAAGCTGTTTGTTCGGAAGTCTCCTAATTATTGTGCAAAGAACAGTGACGTCTGTCGGTAAACATCTTTTGGAGCCAGCCACATTTTAAAGCAGTTACACCGTCTCAAATTCGGAGGTTAAATTACAAAAAAAAAGAAAAAGAAAGAAAGATAAATTGGTTGACATTTTTTGAGTTCCTCCACATACACACAGCACGAAATGTACAACTGATGAGTTCTTCCACTAAATCTGAACTCAAATAGAAGCATATTCGCTGGGGACGTTAATTACACAAAATATAAACGGTCTTCCAGTCAAATTTGCATTGCATGAAAAATGTGCACACAATGCGTCATACTGCAAATTTAATCAAAAAACAGCATAGTGGAAGTTATGTGATTGTCATTTTGTCAAGGATCTTTACGGCACTCAAGATAGTTGAGTGCGCATTCCCCACTAGACCACACCTCTTGTAGCGCAGAACTGTCTCTAGGGCTGCTAACCGAAAGCACAGGAAAAGGCATGCTAACCTTCCGGTGCTTACTGTAGGAAATTGAATGACGTAACAATGCAAATCCATGGTGAACGCGCAAGTTGGCCGCCTAATTTTCTTGCTAACCTGTGAAATACGTTTAAGCTTAAATTTTTCTGCTACAGTTAGCAGGAAAATTTGCTTACCATTAAGCAGCGCTATGAAATCGGGCCCTGGTCCCGTCTTCCTAAAGCCTGTAAGCAGAGGGTTTCTGCTTACGGAACAACCCTTAGCACAGGTTTTACTTCATGAACACTGGTTAACGTAAGCGAGGCAACCCTCGCAACATGCTAACTAAACAGCATCCACTGTGAATGCGCAACTTCTGCTTTTGCATGTTTTTCTGCTATAGTAGCTAGGTCTGACAATTTTTATATTTGCTGAACTTTTAGGAGGTGTTGAATTCAAAAACTTAAACCAGTTAATGTCAGATGACCTGCCAATTTTTTCCCTGGCACAAATCAGATTTTTGTGGGAATTTGGAAGACCCGAACGAAGGTTGCCTAGACATTTCTTTGCACAGAGAGTGCACATCGTTTCAATCACAAAAAAAGGATAGACGGTACTGGAAATGATGCTGAAATGCTCCCTTTATGGTAGGTCATTGTGTAATCCCCTATTCCAAACCTTCGTCCTTCTGTTATACAAAGAGGATTATGAAAAATCGAGAGGCTTCCACAATTGTTCATCACTGTATTTCGGCTCAATGGAGGTACATGTAAGTCCGAGTGTACAAAGATTCCAGCCACGGTTCTCCGTGGGACCAATTAACAGCCGTGTGTCACGGCCGAGGTTTTGCAATTCCTGCTGAATGAATCTGAAATTTTTTTGAAAGAGAAACAAAAAATACCAGTGCTTCAATGAGAATCTTGTTCTCTTGGCTTTTACAGTCAGGGTTTCTTTGTGCTGGCGATATTCTCAAAAAAAAAGAAAGATTCTGGCTGTTTTGAGAAATTATTCCCCTCATCAGCAGGTGGCACGAGCAAATTTTGAGAACCCCATTGTCAGTGGTTAAGGAATACAGTAATGATTTTTCAACAGTATGTGTTTGGGAAAACACTAGATTGCAGGACTTGCTCGCGTTGGGTTACATGTGTGCATATAATAATGCACTGAACTGCAAATTTATGTGGGGTAATGACTTTATCCTCTGAAGAACTTGCAACAAAGAAAACAATTTCGCAGAAAAAAACCCTGTTCTATCCCAAATTTGTTTAGGTTTCAACCTCTGTTGGTTGTTTTGATTGTTTCTGAAGAAGGTTTCCACGAATGGCAAAACAACTTAAAGATGCTAGGTCAGATTTTTGGCAAATGAGACCTGAATTCAAATTCTAAGTAGCTTTTGTTCATAGATTCAAGAGTTACAAGCTTTTATTTGGACAAAAAAAATTTACCAATGATTAGTGGTAGTTAGTCAAAAACTAAAAATGAGTTATTGTCTGGATCCTGACATTAATTAACATCCACCAGCCGTGTACAAACAATTTTGTTTGTAACACGTATTTCATGCCGTTGTGCTTGGCATTGGCAAAAGTTTTTGGTTGTTTTTTTTGTTTCGAAACAGCATCATCTGTCAAAATTTGTTCTGAGAATTTCTTTTTTTTTAAATGGCGAATATAGGACAATGCCATTTTCACACAACATGAATTTCTGAACCTTACATTCAGAAACTGATAAACAGACTGTTCATGTTCTTGATTTTACAACCACTAAACGCTTTACAGTAAGTGCATACATGTATGTATTGCTTTCAATAGGCAAGATGTAATATAGGATTTCGCCGTGGTATATTATACAAATATTGGATGCGTTTGAGTGCACTGTTGCAGAATATAATCGCAAAGTGAAATGTGGACTATTCCATTCACACCAGGCAAATCCGAGTGGAATGGATAAGCCAGATTTCACCGAGTGATTATATTCTGCGACAATGATTAGTGGTAGTTGCAAAATGCATTCAATATATGTTTTATGTAACTCACACATAGATCTTTGCCATTTCAATTTTTTTTTCACAATAAACACAAAATTGACAAAGAAACTCTTCCAGACCAGACTCTAAAAATTATATCCGAAAACCTTCTGAACAATGTGGATGACTCCATGTAGACACCAACCTTGTCCGACGTGACATGACCTTGCCTCGTTTGGACAACCGAGCAGGGACTGATTATTTTGGAAACGGCGCTGCGAAGCCTTGATAGGCCTTGTCAAAACAGGGCAATTTTTACAGGCAACTTGGAGGCATGCAACCAAACTGCACTGCATGCAAAAAAGGAACACTTTGGTGAGACAAGGGACATTTCTGTAACAGTACCTTACAGTCCCACAGGCAGTTTTGTGGAAATTGACGTGTGAATGTTTTTCCTTCATGGAGATTGCCTGGAAGTGGTTGCCTGTAAACTACCCAGTGTGACATGGCCTTAATATTTATCCATATTGGACTTCAATATTATTATTGGAGCATCGCGGCAGTATAACATGGCAAAATAAACAATGAGACGTGATGCATGTTCCATCACTCAAATTACCAGTGTACGTGCCTATTTTCTGGTACGGCTGTGTGTATATGTGACAGTAAATTCACGTAACTTCTGACAGCACTGGGTCTATGTGAGTTTCCAACGCTCAACAGCCAACACAAATAAAACGCAAAAGTTTTCACACGACATAATGATTCAAAGCCTTTTGCTCACAGTCAAATTGATGCCTTGCTTTTACAACTGCTGAAACTGTATGCCTCTACGTATGATATAAACTATGTGGTGGAATTTCACTATGATTTGTGACGAGCCAAAAAGGTTGAAAAACTATTTTCCTACCACGGTCCTGTCAGCATCGTGACACTGAATCACAAGAGGGCGCTACTCAGGTTTACTGGTGATTTGGGCTCTAACAAGAAGGATCTGTGTGTGCGGTATATAAAGGTATTAGCACGGGTGTTGACCGACAAAAATTTTGCAGAAGCGAGGCTTCACGCTTCCTTGAGCATAAGGACAAATCTGTACCTTCAATCCAGCCTGGTGATACTTGCAAACCGTCAGTGCGCTTAGATTCCGCAACATAATATCAGCGCATCTGGTGAAGAAAGAATAATAATATGATTCGAACTGCCTCTAGCTGCCGGGCAATCTCGGTAGTCTAGTTGGTGAGACATCTGCTCTAGAATTGGCAGGGGTCGTGAGTTCGAATCCCACCCGAGGATTATACCCGAGGATTATTTTTTTCACAGGACTCGGGGAAAGTACTGAGTATACAGTGCTTAACACACATCGGTGTATGGGTAAATATTCTTTGTCCCTGATGCAAAAAAAAATATATATATATTAATAAAAAATAATATTCCAAACATTTTTATTAATAAAAAATAATATTCCAAACATTTTTATTAATAAAAAATAATATTCCAAACATTTTTTCAGAATTTTTCTTCTTTTATTCAGAATCTTGAGAAAAATCTCTGTAATGGTGACATGGTCCTCAAATTGGTCCCCTGAGTCAATTTGTGACTTATTCATTGTTGTTCTGACAAATCCATTTCGGGTTATACATCACAGCGGGTGATTTAATTTGAAACTCGTTTGATCAACACACGATCCGACTTTTGTTTACCTTCTTTCCAAGTCCTGGAAACCCAGAGAGTGGGCAGATGCCAGAACTCCTACCACATCACACTTCTCTACGTCAATGTCGTCATGGTACAGGTTACCCAGGGCAACAGCAAATGCTTTGAAAAACAAACAAAAAACATACCAAGTTAAGAATAAAAAACATGCTTTTTTTTCATGGTTTCTCAGGATTCTGCTGAAAAATTTTATACGAAATCTGAATAAAAAAAAATAAAAAATTCATGGCTTCATTATGTTAAACTGGTCTCAAACAAACTTCATGAAATGTGACGCTTCATGCCAAAATGAAGCATCACTTTGTACTTAACGTTTTAAAACATTTTACATTGTGCAACTCTTACAATTTCAAAGCTTTTATTTAAGGGCAAGTTAGAAATGAAAGCCCTTGGTTACGGTTTAAAAGTTAAATTTTTTGACCAGTTGAAACCAGATGACCTGGATACGGAAGCCATCTTAAGATGCCATTATGTAATTTCGGACCACAGGAGCAAAGGTCACCCGGTCAGTCAACTACAGAGCGTGCACAGACCAGACACACATTGTCTAACACTTTGTTTCACCCACACAAGGAAAAAAAAGGTCTTGAAGAACTGGGATTTTGTGGCTATTCAGAGGCGATTTTTGTGTAATCCACGATTACAGACCTTTGTCCTTTTGTATTTCCGCTGAATTGAGGTGAGTCAGAGTGAGCCGGCAATCGAGCCATGGTTCTGCGTTCAGTGCCACTCCTATGCCGTAGGTAACACTACAGCCGATGTTTTGCAATCCACGCTGCATGAATTTGACATTTTCTCGTATGAGAAACAAAACAGACGATCCAACAAAGAGATTCTTTCTTCTCTTGGCATTTTCAAGTCATGGTTTCTTTCAAGTCATGGTTCCTCAAAGAAAAATGATTCCGGCAGTTCTGCCAAAAGAATCCCGCCAGGGGAAAGGGACAACAACAACCAAAAAAATCCCGGAGGCAATGATTAATATTGGCTGTGTAATGAGAATCAAAGGGCTTGCAGTACAAATACTACACATAGCTCCCTTTATATTAAAAAAAAAACCTGTTTCCCCCAAAAATGTAGGAATTAATCAACAATTTCCAGCCTTTGGTTGGGTTAAAATCATTTCAATCCAGATCCCTGGGGTAATAGACAATGGCATACTGCTCCCATATCAATTATTTATTTGTCTACGAGACAGGAGGCCGGTACATTGCACTATAATTGCATGGCAATTCTTAAAGCCATCAGCAGAAGGTGGTGATTGATTCTCCATCGGCAGTCACGGTCTGTTTATATTTTTTATCCCCCTAGCTTTGACATCATCATTCGGGGACCAATTTCAACGAGCTGCCTTCAAGCTGAAGATACTGCTTTAGGATTGTTTATCTGCTAATCAGGGCACCTGTCAAGGGCAATATGCGTCATCTTGCATTGTGAGCTGGTGACTAATTTTTACTAACCAAGTATTGTTCATGCTGAGCAAAATTGGTGTGGATAAACTGCACTGAGACCTCCTTAGAAATCATTTAAACTGTTTACATGTTTACAAAAAAACGCCACAGAGCATGGACTTAATGTAGGCATGATTTGTACACAGCTCAATGGAGGGAAAACATAAAAATCTCACATTTAAAAGAAAATTAATTTGTGTACCAGTTTTTATCAGCTTTAGGAAGGAAAACAATTTTGAAGATCTCATTTTTTAAAAAACTTAAAGATCATGTAAACTGTTTACATGTTTACAACAACAACAAAACGCCACAAAGCATGGACTTAATGCAGACATGATTTGTACACAGCTCAATGGAGGGAAAACATAAAAATCTCACATTTAAAAGCAAATTCAGTGTACCAGTTTTTATCAACTTTAGATATGAAGAAAAACAATTTTGAAGATTTTATTTATTTATTTTTTTTTTAAATTACAACTCCTGATTTTATGTGGTAATTATGATACAACATGTCAAGTTTCTCAAAGGACCAGTGCAGTATCTTGCCTGCCAAGAAAAGCCCTGGAATGTGCAAGGTCACTCTTTCTGTACACAAAGCCACATGGTCCAATAACCAGAAACAGGAAATACACACCACAATTTTGTATTTTGTGCTATCCCATTTAAAAACCACCTTGCAATGATCTGACGGGCACTCTTGCTCAAAAAGACTTCTCTGGAAAAGCCAATTTCAAAGACTGCTAAAGCTGAAAATGGTGCTTAGCAAACTTATATGCTAAGCAGGAAAATAGCGGGTTACCAGTTGCAACATACAGTAAAACACGGGACTTTGGTTGGTATATTTGGTAATCTGTTTCTGTTGTTAAGCAAGATGTTTCTGCGCTAAGCAGATTTTTGTGCAGACGTTTTACGATTCTGGGCCCTTGTCTGGAAGAAGTTTTCAAACTACTTGTAAATAGGCTGTTTTGGAGCTTCATTACTACTCCATTACTACTCTGAAATCTTCAGGTTGGCTCAGTGGTTTCTTCCCTGCCTTTCACCTCTGTAATCCTGCTTTAAATCCTGGACTGGAGCCTTGCATGTGGATCGGGTTTTCAGCCCCTACCTGATTGCATGGGTTTTCCCTTATTTGGGGTTTTCCACATCTAAAACTGACATTTCTTCATCATCTTTTCTACACAGGTATCTTCAGGCCTATGGGTCACAGTGCAAGTCACTCTTGAGGGTTCCTTATTTTCATTACCAGATAGATATAATAACAAATAATGCTAATAAAGACTTAGAGGGCATTCTCACCATCTCTGGTCACTGAAGGATCCCTGACCTTCAGTTTCAGCTTGGTCATGGTGTTGGTCCGAGCCTTGACCACATGTGCCGGGTGGTCAACCTTCTTCCTCTCCCCTCCGTCCACACTCCGTGGGCTGTCCGTCATACTAAGATTATGACTGATGTCCTGGTACTCTGTGCTGTAGTGGTTACTCTTACTGATGTACTGGTCGAGGGTCGCCGACATGGGGTCACGGTAGTAGAGCTCCGCGTGTGGTTTATTCTCCGCCTTGCAGAGGAGATCTGTGAGGGTGGACGACTTCTGGATGTAAGGACGGTGGAGCTCCCAGTTTGTGTCTAAACACTGCAGGAGAATGTCTGGAATGGAAAAAATGGAGACTTTAATACTTGTTTTCTTCTACAATTCTGTAGAAGAACACAGAATGCTTTATAAATCTTCAAGAAGCCGAGTGCAGTAAGAGATTGTGATCTCTATTGACAAAAAAATGACAACTCTGCACTCACTCCTTTGTGGATGTCAGGGACAAGTGAGTTTGCTCTTGTGGTCTAGTGCACCAGACTTAAGTTCTGGTGTTGTCATGTGTGTGAGTTTGGGTTCCAATCTTGAGACTAGCGCATACTATTGGCCAAGCACTTAACCACAATGCTTTGTCCCTTGAATGGGATGGAAAGCTGTTGGTCTTGTGTGTTGTGAGAACACAGAACTTGTTTCGTCAAAAAGAAGGGACTTGCTCCGTTTTTAATTTTGTAAATGATGTGGCGGCAGTTTCAGCCCCAGCACCTTCTTACCCTTGCAAGGACCTTCCCCACAGCAATCAAACATGCTGGGGAGACTAACAGAGACAAAGTTTACCTGGTCCAAGTACGCTGTGTATGGGTGCAGAGTGATAATGAAAGATGTCCACAGGTGTCGGTGATCGGGCAGATGAAGGCTGGAATCTTTCAATCGGTGATGGGCTGTTGACAAACCAAACAAAGTGGAGAGCTTTCAATTTGTTCCTGTTTTAGCTCAAATCTTACCAGCAGATGCCAAGAGGCGAGGTCATTGTGCACAGCCTAGAGAAGCAGGTCTGGAATGGGAGACTTTTGAGACGCTGGCGGCAGCAGACACAACGGTCCTTTTTGACAGTTCTGAGTGTGCGTACTACTGGTGAGAACTTTGAAAAAGGACCGTTCAAAAGTCTCCCAATATCTGGAAGCAAAGGAAGCAATGACCTCTGTTGCCCTGGTCTTGGCTTTGGTGCCCCTTCAAAGGTTTCCCATAGACTTTGAGATTTTCCAACGGAAGTGCCCTTTGCAAAATGAAAATGGCCTTGCCCTCTCAAAAAAGATGAAAATCCACACCTTGAAAAGTAAATCTCCCTCCAGTTGATGTTTTCAAAATATCAGGGCCCAATTTCATAGCGCTGCTTAACGGTAAGCAAATTTCCGTGCTAACTATAGCACGGAAAAATTTGCTTAAGCGTATTTCACAGGTTAGCAAGAAAATTAGGCGGCCAACCTGCACGTTCATCTTGGATTTGCATTGTTACGTCATTCATTTTCCTACAGTAAGCACCGGAAGGTTAGCATGCCTTTTCCTGTGCTTACGGTTAGCAGAGCTATGACGTGGAAATCGCACAGTAGGCACAAAATCGGCTGATAAGTAGCTCTATGAAATTGGACCCAGTTCCTAGTAAGGGTAAAGAAATCCTTATGAGTGCAATGGATTATGTGATCTTTTGATACCAATTATCCACAAAAATAGCACTCGCTGTAAATTGTGATGACGGACAAAATTGAAAGTCTAAATTTTCCACAGATAGCTTCTGTCTGTTGTCACCTGTTTTTGCAGTGAGTGCTGTTTTTGTGAACAAATGGTGTCAAAGGTGACTAGTGAGGGTTTATGCACACAGCACACAGATGCAAAAGCTTTTGTTAAGCGTATAGGCGCTGGTAATCAGTGGTACAGTCAGGATTTGTTTTCACTGGAAAGCACGGTCGGTTTACTAGTGCAGTCCTCGGGTCCAACAGAATCAAACAAAATATGCAGTTGGATTTTTGAAGGGTTGGGGTTTACCTGCCGAGTCTGCAAGGTGCAGTTCCTGGTGGCCTAGGCTCAAGTGATCTCTGCGTCGACCAGCGATTGCTTGTCCGAGCATCAAGGGTCGTATGTGGACGATCCTCCAGGATATCCCTTCCAGGAAACTGATAGGGCTTCTCTGGATCGCTGTTGATACTCGTGGCTGGGTTCTCAGCTGTAAAGTGGGAAATCAGAAAAAGCCACATCAATCACGGATCTCAGGGAACAAGTCGTTGTACAAAGTACCAGACATAATTCCGTGATTTTTTTTCTGTGTGTTACAGAATTTATAAATTAAACGCATAATCAGTAAATGTGGTACTTTTGTATGGGTATGCAGACCCACATTTTGCACATGCGTCAGTTTCAACTCTAACACAATAATAATTTGTTCCTCAGTCATGCACAGGGTCCGAACATTTTTACCAACAGACTAAAAAAAAGTTTCTCAGAACCATGTGACATAGCAACTGTCTGTAGTCAGAGGAATTCAAATTTGAGCGGTCACTTGTGACTAAGCAAGTCATTTTTCCTCAGTCATGCACAGGGTCTAAACATGTCTTACCAACAGGCTAAAACAAAAAAAACAACAAAATTAAGAGTTGGTACTCTAGTCAATATGAATAGCTCTATGGGTCAATTCCCAAATTACTTTTGTTACAATAACCACAGAAACAATAATTCACGTCTTGCTTGACTTAATGTGTTGTGACTATATATATCAACAACTGCAATCTCAAAATTTGAAACGTGACCCACAAAGAATTGCCCACGAGCTTGACTTGACTGACTGAAACAGCAGATTGTGTTTTATATCTTTTAGTAGAAAGCATACTCTCATTCCCCTTTGTTCTACCCTGAACTTTTTTTAACCAGTTGGTGTCGGCTGACATTTATCCATGGTAATATTTTTCGAGCCAGCAAACGGCGACGTTGAAACATGCCATTGTGTAAAATGAGAATACATTTTGTTCCAAGAAGAGGATTACGAGATATTGAGAGGCTTCCACCATTGTTTATTCATTGTATTTTGGCTAAAGGGAGGCAAGTCAGAGTGAGCCGGGAATCCAGCAACGGTTCCCAGTTTAGTACCAATCCTATGCCATAGCTCAGGGCCGAGGTTTTGCAATTCACGGTGCATGAATTTGACATTTTCTCGGTAGAGAAAACAAAAATCACCGTGCAATCACGGTGCAATAAAGAGTATCTTTGTTTTCTTGGCTTTGTCAAGTGAAGGTTCCTTTGTAAGAGGCTGGATTCCCGGTTCACTCTGACTTACCTCTCTTTAGCCAAAATACAATGAATAAAACAATGGTGGAAGCCTCTCAATATCTCGTAATCCTCTTCTTGGAACAAAATGTATTCTGATTTTACACAATGGCATGTCTCAAAGAAAAATGATTTCGGCAATTCCACAAAAAACAATCCCATCAGGCTGGATGGGGGAAAAAAACGGAAGAATCCCGCTACCAGCTGGCTTTCACATGCATGCCAAATAAAAAATAAAATGCTTAACATATTTTTCTACTAGAAATCACATAGGGAACCAATCAGCACTACTAGAAATTACATGACGTCTTGACTGTTAAACAGTATTAGCCGGAAGTTCTACCTGCTCGGTAAAATTTGTGTGTATAGCAGCTCTGCAAGCAACAGGCCCATGAACAGACAAAGTGCAGACGACAGCTGATGTAACATTTACTTGCAACAACTCTTACTCACCTGTCATCACAGCGACCATGCTGTCATTGTACGGCTCGTTCAGAGATTTAATGGCTTGGGCCGTACCCAGGAGGTCTCCTCCTAAGGATTCCGGCAATCTCCATCGATTTGTTCCTCCCACCTGCCGCCGGATGCGGTAGCGGGGTGATGCTGAATGCTGTAGTTTGGTTAAAAATATACTCACTCTTTAGCTTACAAAAATGCACATTGTTTCCATAAAGGTGGTTCCGTCGGTTACTTACGACGTTACACAGAATTAATAGAGGGTATGTTCAGCCGTCTTCCTACAGTAAACTTACAGCCATTTTGACCTCAGTGAGGGCACTGCATGTATACATGTATATCTATGGGACTCATGACGTCACACGCATAAGGTCTATTATTAAGCAATATTGGGTGCGTTCCACTCCGGTGAACATAGTCTTGATTGGCGACGTTCGTTTTGTTAATGTACCCGCCGATTTCGCAACACGAATTACTGGAGAAGAGATATCTGTATCAAACAAACATCTGGATCAAAACGAACATCTTGATGCTTTTGGCACTGGGACCAGCCCACATTTTTTTTTATGACTGTGATTTGAATATTCATAGACAGAAACGCACGCACACAATGAAATGATGGGCAGATGGGGGCCTAGACTGTTCCCCTGTCTCCCCTATATGAATGGTGGAAAGTTTCTTGAACGTTAACATTACATACGTCTGGGTACCATACACATCTGATACACAAACTCTCAATACAAATTATGCAAATTAGCCTTATTTTGATCTGCCTGACAAAAGGCAGGCAGCTGTGCCAAACTTGTCAACACGCTACTTTGATCCAAATTCGTAGACTTGCCCAGTCCCTCCGAGCTAGTGGCCAACATAAGCCGTGTTCATATCTATATGGAATTGCGAAACTGAATTTCCTTGCGCCACAATGGGAAAATGGCAGGCACTGAATGTTTGCCTCACAAAAATGGACTTTTGTTGGCAAATATCTGTGTTGTTTGCCAGAGTGGAAGTACACCCTTAGTGTTCTGAATCATTTTCAAGAGGTACGTAAAAAAAAATTGTTACTTATAAATCTTTTAAAGAAAACCATGCCTTTGGATACCCATGTTCAATCTATATGAGTTAGTTGTTCTTAAATTTCAATTCCCCCCCCCCCCCCCGCCAATACCGGCGATTCACATTACAGCTCGCCTTCTACAGTTTGTCCAGGAGAGACCAGTAACGCAGTGTGTTATGGGAAAGGGTGAACAACTTGTTGGTAGTCAAAAGGCACCCCCCCCCCCCCCCCCCCGCTGCATGATCCCGGTAGTTTAAGTTTGTTCACGGTGTTTGCAAAGCAGCAAGATCGAACTTCTGTAATAACGGAGTATAAGATTTGTATTTGTTGTGAGGCTGGTGAATATCTTTCCCATTCACGTCAGCCATTTCATGATCAAGGTCCCAAAACTGCTCATGAAGGGGCAAATGTAGAGGGGGCAGTGTAGTGTGAATCTACTGTATTGTTGTGACCCTTTTTCGCCAAAGGAGAGGTTCAGAAAAGTGCCAGTTGGCTTGTTCTTAAGCATTTCGGCATTTCAAGATTTGTCCGTCTTACCCTTGATGGTTGTCTGCAATCTACAACTACACCGATCAGTGCAGTGTATGGAGCAGTCTGTAAAGCCCTGTAAATAAAAAAATTAAAAAATAAACAGGTGTTTTTATTATGCACTTTTCAAGCAAAGTAATAGGCCCCTTACAATATTGTTACCCCCAGTTCACCATGCTCTTTAAAGACGCTCGCTCGTCACCATTACCCGACGACTATTTGTGTGGCACAAAACGATCATGTACCCGTACCTAGTTAACGTACAACAAGTACACAGGTCAAAGGTGATCTTTCATGGTACAAATTTTTTTCGTCGCACACTGACGAGTTGGCGTCTTTAAGCATTCCTGATACACTCTCATCTCCTTAGGAGTATGCAGCAGTGGCAGCCAATTTGGTGAACAAGTTGCTATAATCTTTCACATCAACAATCTCTTGCCTCTCAGGTTACCCACTTACTCCTGGGTGATGAGAAGCAATCATGGTGAAGTGTCTTGCCCAAGGACGTAAGTGTCACGACTAGGATTTGAACCCACACACTGATGACTTTGCTACCATGACTTGAGATCAATGCGCTAGACCTCTTGGCCACGATACACCACAAAGAACAAGTGAAACAATTTACATGGCATAAGTCTGAAACTTTTAAGTTTTCTAATTACTAGTCAATACAGCAGTGAAAGTTTTTTATCCTTCCTCCCCTAAAAAAAATGTATTTAGTATAGTTAAAGTTATCTAGACACCCAGTCTAAAACCATGAATGAAGTATTAAAAAACACAACAAAAAACAACAACAAAAACATGCACAGTAGTGCACACAAACTTTATCCGGTTCAAAATCTATCCCACTGTATTAAAGACGCACGCTCTTCAACACGCGACAAATAAATTCGTGCCACGAAAGATCACCTTTGACCGGCACACGCGTTGTACGTAAACTAGGTACGGTTACATGACCGTTCTGTGTCACAGAAATAGCCGTCAGGTAATGGTGACGAGCCTGAGTCTTTAAATTCAAACCAACTCCGATTGAAAACAAAGAAATTTTAACTTCATGTTGAAAGTTGACAGTTATTTGAAGAGCACCCAGTGTCCATTATCTGTTATCTAAAACTAAACCTTCTACTGATGGATAGAACACTGATCGAGGTTCAAGTGTGGTTGCTTGGTAACAACTGACAGCCATGTCATATCCCTGATTTAATAGAAAAAACCCACCAAAACGATTAACAAATTAACAGCGACTGCCCCCCTGCAAGAGCAGACCAGTCTACTCAATGCAAACACCAAAGTGAATGTGAGCTCAAGAGAATACAGCAGAACCATGAATAACATGAGTGCAACTAAGGACCTCTTTAGAAGGCAGTATGTTTGTCCAGCACTCTCGGATGTTTGCACGTTTTTGAAAGGGGATCAGCTACCATTTCAAGAATTCGTATTATAAACATGTCGACAGTTAAAACTTAAAGGTACACTGCATCTTTGGTATTCTCCTTTTTTTTTGTTTGAAACTTTCACCACAGGGTCAGGGGTCAAGGGCAGGGGGCAACTTTTCTCGAACAGACACAGTTATTCCTTAAGACATGTACTAGAACAGACCTGATCCTTCGTTCATGTAAGAGCAAGGTGGTTTTTTTTCCTTAAAGGGCACCTCTCATGAGGGAAATGTTAACTTCTGGAATATCTCAAGGGGCACCCAGGCAGTGACTTGGGGCAGGGAGGCAAATGCCTCCAGTGCCCCCCGTGAAAAATCTGGCCTACTGGGATCAGCATGTAAAAAAGTAAAATTTGCAATTAAAAAGGGGTTTTATTTTAATCATTTATTACAACTTTAAGGTATTGGGTAAATGCTGGTTTATCATTACAGCAAACAACCTGATGTGTTTAGACAAGAATAGGCGTAATGAATAGCTGAATGTAAAATACCCTGTAGACAGTGGTGTGCTTTTGAGGAGGATGTTCATGAATTGAGGGGAGCATTTGCACCCCCCCCCCCCCCCCCCCACAATTTATTTACTTGCCTCCAAAGGTTGTGCTTTCTCAGAACTGTATGATAGTTGTTGTTTGCTTTCTGGGGTAAAAAATAACTGTAAATGGATACTTCAGGAAGCTTGATGTCCTATTTTGTTTGTGACATTTTTTTGGCAATTTATTTGTCAGCCATTTAAAACAAAAAGTATCCCCTCCTGACGTTTTGCCCTCATTCTCCTCTACGGCGTTTGTCTGTGCGAGCAGAGCTAGCAGGCAAGGGAAGGGCTACCGTGGACTACATGCGTAACTTTGCAATATACTGGTCCTGATCGCTGCAATTTTTTTTATTTGATCCAGAAAACATTGTTACACCTGTCAGCATTAATTCCTAATGATGTGATCCCCACATCACATTAGGTTAAGTAATGCACAAGCAGACTCGGAAGATGTACATATACAGAGTAGAAAATGTCCTCACATCGCAAAATTGCAATTGCCATCGTTGGACTGAGTTTGCATCCTTAGATGCATGAGCTGAGTTTGTTGGTACAGAGTGACCGGCATTCCTTAACACTTAAGCATGGAGGTGGATTGGTAGTAAAACATTATTAATTTAAGGGTCTGGGTATGGCAAAAAGCTGATGGTTGATTGTACGATGACTAATGAGAAAGTACAACAGTGGTGTTTGATAGAGTACTTTCATTTCCAATTCTCTTGCTGTTTTCCCTTCACAAATTACTTTCAGATGGTAGGCCTACATATCGTCCCAACAAAAGCCTGTACATGCATCTCAGCTTCTAAACCAGGAACTGCGCCACACACCAAATGCACAACCCACCAATCCTAACGGCAACAGTTTATTTACACTTAGCTTTCAGATATTTTGACGCACGATTGTGGTGATTGGCCAGCGAATCTATTAGGGGGCAGAGCAAAATAAATAGGTCAAATAAATGTGCAGCATGAAGTTTCTGCAATGACTTCAAAATGCACACTATGTGCACGCTGCATCTACTTTGTACAAGGAACCTTTATTTATTAAAATCTTATGCTTGTGTCAAATTGAGGGAGTTGCTATGCAACTCACTCCTGTAACAGGTCTCTACCATTGTAACAGAAACTTTTAGCAAGTACACACGATTTTCCAATGTTTCCCTCGAACAAACATTCAGTGAAATTCAGATCTCTTTTCTGAAAGTCTGCACAGCTAGTTTACAAAACAAACCCCTTCACTTTATGTAGCACGATGTCCAAGCAAGTCGTAGCTTTTCAAGCACTAAATTGGGACCTGTTTGGTGAACGTGACATGGTGATACTTTTCAGACATTGCAGATCAAACAAAGGACAGAGGAGAGGTCAGAGTCAGTCGTAATTGCCGTCTTTGGGAGCCAGATGTTCTCGACTGTCTTGGGGGGGGGGGGGGGGGGGGGGGGGAGGGGTTCGTCCTAAATAACATTCCTTAATTAGTTTTTCTCTTTGGTCCAGGCAAACAATGTCAATTTACATTCAGCCGAGGGGACGAGTGTGAGGACGTTGAAATGTTTACTCAGTGTCTAACCTTTTGCAAGGCCGTTTTGCTTTGTCCAGACAGAATAGTCAAAATGCAATCTAGTCCAAGATGCCAGGTTATTTGCACTGGCCATTCGTGATAACATGATATTGATATATTGATAGTTGATGGTATGATCAAATATCAAGCATAAACTTCCTTCCTCCCCCCCCCACACACACGTAATTGACCTCTACACCCAGCAACTGGCTAGGAAACTGCATTGGATTCTGTTATAGTGGGCCATTTAGTTTCCTTCACTTGCAAAAGCTACCAAATAGGTCCCCAGAAATTTTTTAATTTGTGCCAGTGAAGTAAAACTTAAAAGTAAGCCCGTTAAAAAGTACAACAGGCCCGATTGCTTCGTTCTTGAAAGGGCAAGCACATGGCAAAGGCACCGAGGCATTTTCTTCTTGAGAAAAGGGCACCTCTAAGAGGAAATTGTAAATTTCTATTGGGGCATTTCAAGGGCACCAAGGCAAATTTTCAGTGTGCTTGTTTTTTGTTTTTTGTCCAAAACTGACTGAATCTTTAAATTAATCTAAGTCATAACGAAATCACTTTTTATGTACGTTTTATATATGTATATGAATATTTATTTCACAGTATATATTTTTAATTCTTGTTTTTCATCCATTCCTGTAATTGGCAGCTTGTCCGCTGTTGGTTTTTTCAATAAATAAATAAATAAATAAATAAATAAAATAAATAAATACACACATAAAATTTGTTCGATTCCAAAAAAAGTTTGGCTGAATTATTGTATTAATCTTTATACTGTACTGATCAAGTGATTTGACTTCATAAATACCTTGTGTATGACATTGCCACCGAGGACAACCTGGCTTTTGGAGGTGATGATGGCAAGTACGGTAGGGCTGAAGTCCCGGGGGGCAACCCCGTGGAACGTTTCGATGTGGCAGAAAAATTGTTCATCATCATTGTTCCTACTTCCGCCATGTTGATTAGAATAAACTTAGTTGATGCAGCAAGTTCTATATAAAGCAACCGCAGGTCAATGTGCAACTTGCAAATGATAGTGAAGAGTGAAGTTCAACTCCAGTCAGACGTTCAGAACTTTGGGTGCTCGCTGATTGTGACTGTATCACTGAGTCAAATGAAAAATGGCACAGCAGTACTCAGAATTAGTAGGAAACATTTGTAGTTTTTTGTACGAACTCCGGTCTACCGGTTAGGACAAAAATCTAACTCACATTAATCTTTCAGTTTTCATGTTCTGAAACTACCAAGCTTATCCAATCTACTCTAGTATTGACACCATTATCAATGCTGACGTTTCACGCACTAGGCATAATTTTAACATTAGGACGAATTTGAAGAATTATTTGAAAGGTTTTCACACTCACTCCAGACAGCGAATGTCACTGAAATGTACACAAACTCAACATTCTGTCTGCTGCGAGCAAATTAAACGTAAACACACGGGATGATACGTTACAGCACATGCACCAACTTTTTGCAAACGGGTGCTCTGCATCTGTGCGAGATCGTTAGGCAAAACTTGTGAACCACCCAAATAAGTTTCTTTGCGGTCAAACAAGGTCAGCCCAAGTTGCATGGTTACTGTCGTTAAGGTACACTTTGGGTCATTAACTGCCTAAAGAGGGCGCTCTCAAAGATTATGGCGTGTGGTGCAGGGGAAAAAAGTGGGGTACGTGCAGAAGAAGGTGGGCCCTCGGCGAGGTGGTTTGTAGATGAGGGGAACTCGAAAACAGTCACCCCATACATTACTGCTCCCTTCAGTTTAACTTGTATCAAGGTATAAAGCAGTTGATTTTGTTACTAAAGTTCGCCGAACGTCCCAAACCAGAATGTGAGCAATATACGGAGGGCCTACCGCACACTGTGTGGCAATAAAACATTGAGAATAAAAACAAGTTAAATCTAGAAGTTGATGGCATTGTTTACCCTTTCTACTGCCAACGGAAACCATGTCCATAATTTTCACTTGGCGAAAACAACCACGAGTGAAAAAATGCCATTGACAGCCAATCTAACTTTGATGAGATACGGGCGTAAGTGGCTGCACCTTAATGGGTCAAAAATCAAATTAAGACGGCGGTGGTGTTGCGAAGCCAATACAATTATTATTGCCAAGTTTTCCGTGAAATATTAATTATTATAATTATCGTAATATTCTTTCGAAGGAGCGAAATAATACTTCAAGGGGGAGGAATAGAGAACAGTGAGGGTAGGGAACGAATTATGTAGAGGAAACGAAGTTATTATGTCAGTAATTATAACGAAATAATACTACTTTTTTAAACCCACATTATTAGTCCATTTTGGGGCCCGGGCCCGGCTCTGTTATAGCTGCTGCAACTAGGGGATTCTATCTCTCGGTGTTTGTGTCCCCATCACGGCAAGTTACCGTGGACTCGAAGGAAGTGCAGTCATTAAAGCCGGACGGGACGACATTTCTCTCCACGCAAGTCGCCGTATGGGGGACAGAATCACCGGGGAACACAATCACCTGTGACACCGGTGTAGTGAAATTTGAGACTTTCGCACGTCGTCGCAAGCTCGGCGGAATAATTACCGCGGCTGAGCAATATCGCTCATGGGGGTTCAGCAACCGGACTCAGAGTCGGGCAATCATTTCATCATGGTTTAATCCACGGGGGAACACATGCACTCAATGTAGACTAATCATTGTTGTTGGAAACTTGGCGATGATCAGAGGCGACCTGTTGACTGTAGGCAATTGACTGTTGCCGGGGCTCTTCATTATTTTTTTTTGCAGGGTGGGATCCTCGTGGTCCCGGTAGTGCTGTGTTGAGTATTGGAGCGGTTTTTTTTTGTGACACGGGAGTTGAAGCACGCGGGAAATAGTTGTAATTGCCGAAGACCAATCCGCCTGCACTTCATGTGAGCCAACATATACAACACAAATAATAACAAACCTGTGAAAGCTTAACCTCAATAATGTCTAGAGAAAATAGTGAAAACCCCCATGATATGTTTTCACCGTTTCCAAACATCGATCGAATTTTTAGACTCGCGAGAGGTCAAAAGTAGTTTTACTCATTATAGCTTTTTACTTAGTTTACTCAAGTAAAAATATTTCTAGGGAAGTTTTCCATCTGCGGTGATGCACCCAAGAGGTCTCTTGCAGATTGCAACAGAAACTGAAAAGGATACCTACGCGAAATTACTCATACGCGTTTACATGAAAACGTGTATAGATTAAAGGGGCCGTGTCGTCATACTATAATGATGAACTCTCACCCAGATACTGCACACGCGCCCGCTTGCGGTCAAATCACAAAGGGTACCGTCTTTGTCAAACTGGGACGTGACCGTCGGCAAGAAACGCGTGCGTAGTATAACTGGGTTATCCCGTTGGTTAAAAGATGACGTTTTGGAGCCGGAAGTGCAGTGTGACGTGAATGCTCATCATGTACCATTCGTTTACAATGCACTTCCGGCTCAAAAACGTCATCACTTACCAAAAGGATTCTATTTACTACTATAATCATGACGACACAGCCCCTTTAATCTCTCGATAATGGCCATGTTCGAACAGTACCGTATAATATAGTAATACAAGCATATAGCATATACGAGAAAGTATAATAATTATAGTTTTTTCGTTTTGAAACATCATCTGTCCGAAATTGTTTAGAAAAAAAGAAGAATAATTTTCTTATGGTCTTTCGGCAAAAAAAAATCGGGCGATGCAACTTTAAAGAGATGTAAAGCATGGTGGTAGATTGATCTGGGAAAATGTGAGCGACGATCAATTTGAAAATTGATCTTCACACCATGTATGGTATGTGGAAATCTGTGGAAATCTGTGAACATCTGTATTTCCAGTCTCACCAAAGCTATACAGCAATGAGTAGGCTATACAGAAACCATACGTAACGGATAAAAGTAACGTTCATAATTGGTTTTTGGAACTGTCATTCCAATCCTCTAATCAACTAAACACACAGTACAACCAACCCTGTGAACATTTCATTAACTTGGAGGACAATGTTTCAAGAAACACTGGAGGTATATGGATCACGTTTTGTGACAGGGATTTGACGGAGTTTTACAATCAATTTTAGATTGAACGAACAGCATACTTTCGGGGGACAATTTTCTCGCAATGTCGAAATTTAGACTGAAATATTTTCTCCATTTTAGCCTTCGAGAAAGACTTTGCTAGGGTCGAAACGTGAGTCCATTAACATTTTTTTTAAAGATTTCTCTGGGCAATTGTTACTAGCATTAGCTGTCAAGTTTATGAAAATTAAGATTTTAAATTAATAACAATAAACATTACTGATTGTATATTTTAATCATGTACAATGACTGATAAAAACGGCAAGAGTTAAACTGTATGTGCGTCAGCTTATTTGTAAAATTGCTTAATTGCCAAAAACCCACAAAAAAAACATCAGTAACAAAAATGCTCCCATAAAAAATACTATACTGTTGTTATTGTGTCTATTAATCAATGAAACTTGATTATGTCAGAGCATTTGCATCAGCATCATGGCGCAATAATGGACTATTTTTTAATTTAGACTTTGGAACCGGATGGGAATTTCCCAGTGCTTTCAACCCCTGCGGGGCTTTCCCCCCATGCACGAATATTAATTTCTTCTTTGTGTTTGGTTCACAAAAGGTGACCAAGTAAATGTGATTTGAGCCCTTTCACCGCCCGGAGCTGCTCAAACAGAGGTGGGATAGTTTGCAAAACCCATAGAAGTCAATTAACAGAATCGTAGTTTGGTTTGCTATTTCCGTACACATTTCGTCCTTTCGAAATATTGCTATAGAATAACATAATAAGTTTGGAAGTATCAACTCATAAGGGAACGATCCTCTCCACGGCTACCGGTAATTTTTATGACAATTTATTTTACGAGTTTAAAACGAACATAACAGTTTTTTTGAAGGCTTGCATACGTGAATCCTTGTTTATACTGATTAATCGCTAAAAACATTATTTTTAATGGTTTTATCATGGTGAAAGAAAATTACCTTTTTGGTTTCAAATGAGCTTCTTGTTGTTGTAGACAATAGCTTATAATTCATTATCACAGTCATAGCGTTCACAAGTCAACTGTGACGAGAGGACATTATGAATAAGCAATGTGAAGTTGATCAAGCGTGACAATGACCGTACCCTGTTTTTAATTTTATTATGTTAATGTTTTCCCCCAAAGCTGATGAGCTATCCCGAGTGACATAACTAAGGTGGGGGGGGGGCGGGGCGGGGGGTACGTGCCCCCCCCCCCAATTGATGTCTGTTCCCCGGGGTACCCCCCATTTGAAATCGGGACTTTAAAAAAAAATCCAGCGTAAAATGTTACATTTTGTAAGCATTTATGTAGTAATTTCAATGTTTTTTTTTGTAAACTATTTTTCTATTTACACGCAGACAGTGTGTTTGTTTTTACCTCCATGTCAGATTATCTTACAGAAAATAGTAAACGGCATAACAAGAGCGCTGAAAAAAAGGCTTGTTAATAAAAAAAAAGTGAACATTTGTAATTGGCCAGAAGTGCCCCCCTAGGAAAAAAAAATGGTGCAACCCCTTGTGCCCCCTACAATTTTACCCTACGTTCGCCGCTGTTGTTCCCTTCTAACCTACCGCAGTGTATCGCTTTGGGCGGCTGGGGTGGTCCAGTGACTAAACGGATAATTGTTGTACATTAATTTTATTTCGTTGTTTTCGTAGATCAGTCCAAGTTAAAGGCGCGTGCCAATCGGCGGCAGAGTGCCCCGTAAGGGTAGGGCGGACGCAAGGTTTTTTTTTTTGCTGAGCAACGCACTCCCCAGTATCATGGTACTATTGCTTGAAGTAAATTTACCATAATAATAGTAAAGTATGCCAGTAGTAATCATTCAGTTAATTAATTTAATGAAATGCTATTATTTTAATTATTATGTATTCAGGGCCCAAAATAGAGGTTTGAACTATTTGGGCATACCCTGCTTACAGATTTGTAATAAGTAAATAAAATAATCTAAAAATACGCTGGCTTCCGCATAAAAGTGAATTCCATTCCCAAGTCATAAATCGAATGATACAGCAATGGTTGTTCAAAACTGTTTGTAGAAATTTGTTTTGCTGTCGAAAATTTGAAATCTGTTTTATTCAAGATCTGCCAAATTTTTACCAGTATTGGTCTACTCGGTCGCAGACACCCAATATACCATTCCCATGAAATATATAAATTGCACATCACGCGTGCGCACTGACACTACTGGTGGGCAGAATGAATGCGCCTTTTTGTGTGGGGCTAATGGTGGCGTGACGCACACGCGTTTGTGCGTCTGCCTGCCAAGGGCACAACTCTACGGCGTTTGTCTGTAGCCTGCGTGACTGTAATTAGCATATTTCATTGGAAAGGCTAATTAGCCCCGTCTAGCCACGGACCTCGGCCAGCCTTCCGGAGGATTGCTACTCGTATTAGATAGTACAGTGACGTCCCGGACAACTTAAGAGCCATCGTTTTAAAGAGCCAAAATTTTACCCTATTAACAATTCCATGGCCGAGTACATGCCATCATGAAATTGGACATGACATAGTCTTCCATAATCCGTAATTTATATGAAATAATCCTGTTTATGAAGTAGGTAATTACAAATTTGTTTTGCTTAATGTCAGACTGGTTACCGACCATTAGATTATTCAAGTATTGCCACATTTCTACCAGTATGGGTCTACTCAGTCACAGACATACAATTTGCCCCGTCTAGGCACGGACCTCTGCCAGCCTTTCTGTGTGACTGGTTCTCCGCTTAATTTTCCATTAGCAGAAATTTGTTCAACATTTTCTGCTTTTTCTGCAGCATTTAGTGTGGGTCTTTGAGTAGAGTTTGTACGGGGTGATCTAGAGTGTTTTTCTGCTCCATGAAATTAGGTCCACGGGTTATGTCACTGGGACGTGTGCTCGGATTGCACCCGGTGACGTCACGTGATCATTATCTAGGATCGCGGCTCCACACGATGTCCAACCTCCCACGGACGAACCGGCTATTCGATCTTTGATATTATGTTATTACAAACAATTTCTTTATTATCATCACGCCGAGTGTATATAAAGATGAAATGTCGCGCATTGATGAAATGGTGACACGTGCATGCATGATACTATCGACAATCGAAATTATAAAGACCATGTGTTTAATGATGCTGAAAACTGTGCATGGTTTTTCACTTTTTTCTTCTGACTCATTCAACGGATTGAGCCCAAATTTTCACATTTTTTCATGTATATTATATTGAATCACACAAAGAACACTGCACTACCACTACTTTATACGAATGATGGCACGTCATTAGAAAGTTTTTTCCAACGGTTACAAAATACGTTTCGTCACAAAAATGGCAAAATTCAAACTTCAGAATCTGATCCAAAACTTAACGGTGAAACGCACTGATTGTTTTACTTACGAGTAATCCATTTTCGGTCAATTCAGTGTCCTGTACATGTGTGTTTTCCACCATTATTGAGGCGCCCTGATGGTTCTACTCGCGTCACGTGGGCGTTTTCTATAGTTACGTCAACATTACTGGTCGGTGATGCCAGGATGTGATGCATTTAAAGCCCCAGTCAACATTGATAAAATGTTTGTAAATGCTTCCATTCTTTTACATGATTCAAAATATATGTAATAAAACCAACCTGTGAAAATTTCAGCTCATTTTGTTGTTTCATTTGCGAGAAAACGGTAAAAAAAAAGCATTCAGGATTTTTTTTTGGTAAGCATTCTTTTGGCAGAGTTTTGGTCTCCTGAGACAAACATTTTTGGATAACGCTTCAGGCAGAAATATTTCAAGGACAGTTTCCACCGTCATTATCTATACCATATAAGGTATGTGTAAATCTGTGAACATTTATGTTTTTCCTTTCTCAATGTTGAGCTGGGGTTTTAAAGTCAATTGACATGGAACGTATTTGGGTCCCGGTAATGGCGAAAAGCACCGGAAATCAACAATGATGTCGTCGACAACTTTAGGCTGTCTGAGTTTACCGGCTACGGCTTGATCGTCACAAGAACATGCGGTGAAGCATTATTCAGGATGACCTTAGTAACAGCCTTAGCAACAGCCAGAGCCGTAGCCACAGCTGCCAGACACGGCCTTGCTCATCGCCTTGCAACCCCCTTCAACCATAGAGCAAGGACCAGCTTCAACCAAAGCCGGTACAAGGGTAACGTCACTTGAGTCTTAGGTTGAACTAGACAAATCTGGACGACTCGCCCGTGGCGTCGTGTCCGACCAAAAAAACACATTTAACTCAGTTAATCACTCTGTTTTGAAGGTTTTTCTGTTACGATTACGTTACCCACCGTGTCATTTTCTATCAATCGGCGGTAACGTATCCCGTTGAATGCACGCAATACAATCATCTTACTAATATTAAATGCAATTTATCAACAGTGATTCACGAACAAAATGCAGGCGTGCGATTTATAAAAGAATTGGTTGATGAAGAAGATCAGGAGGGCATTGTGAACTCTAGACATCTTATGATCAATGGAATGCTCGGTCTCTCTGTAATGCCGACAACGCGTGTTGTTAATTACGATCCCATTTCAAAAGCTGGGCCCTATTTCCTACAGAGCTGATTGGGAACAGAAAGCAGCTAAGCGCTACCAAATTATGCTTACCAGAATAAGGTTGTTCATAATGGTTTATTATTACAACATGATTCGCAGCCAAAGCTGAATTTCTCATGAAATTACAGTAAAAAACAGCAAACAGAATACAAGCCAAAGTACCATATCGCATATACCAAATGTAACTGATACCCTGCTTATACAAGCTTAGCAGAAAAATAATCAAACAATCAAAACCCCAACCCCCCCCCCAAAAAAAAACACACAAACAAACAAACAAACAAACAAACAAACAAACAAACAAACAAACAAACAACCCAACAACCCAACAAACAAACAAACAAACAAACAAACAAACAAACAAACAAACAAACAAACAAACAAACAAACAAACAAACAAACAAACAAACAAACAAACAAACAAACAAACAAACAAACAAACAAACAAACAAACAAACAAACAAACAAACAAACAAACAAACAAACAAACAAACAAACAAACAAACAAACAAACAAACAAACAAACAAACAAACAAACAAACAAACAAACAAACAAACAAACAAACAAACAAACAAACAAACAAACAAACAAACAAACAACAAACAAACAAACAAACAAACAACCCAACAAACAAACAAACAAACAAACAAACAAACAAACAAACAAACAAACAAACAAACAAACAAACAAACAAACAAACAAACAAACAAACAAACAAACAAACAACCCAACAACCCAACAAACAAACAAACAAAACAGTAGCTTATAGCAGAAATACCAGCCAAAATACTGATTGTTACCGGTTTCCTGCTAATTTTTGCTTAACAGAAAAATTAGCTCTGAAATTGGACTTAGGGCACAATTTCTTAAGTAGAACATGTTAATTAAACATTTTCTGCCAAGCGAAAATAAGCAGGAAACCAGTCATAGACGGTGCGTGTGATACGTGTTATTTTAGCTGGTAACCTTAGTCATTAATATTCTTTTGTGCTACTTTTTTTAAATAAAATTGAGCCCAGTATGTTAAAAAAACAAAGTTTGTTTAGTGCGGAAATATAGTTACCAGCCAAAGTCACACTGTATAGACCTACGACTGTTAAGCAAATGTGCTTAACAATAACTGGCCCTACCTACTTTGCAGAACTTGTTTTATTTATCTGTTTTCGTTTTGCTTTCTGAAGTACAACTTTATATGGCAATCCAAAATCAAGAATCGATCCCTTTAAACACATTTTAGTTTTGAACAATAGACCAATTTCATGGCCAGACGGCAATTCTTTGAAAATATAATAGCACAGATGTGTCCATTGTCAGTCGATTATCAAAACCATGCTGTTAATTGTTTTTGTGTTTACCAAGAAATAATTTCCATTAGTTCAATCGGAAAACTGTCCCTCCAACCATTATGAAAATGATGAAATGCTGTCGGCAGTCCTGTCTCAACCCCAATGCCGACAGAGTGTCTAATTAATATTTCCCGCCACTTCTTCTCACATGACTCCTTGTCAATTGCTACAATGAAGAAAAAATGTACCGCGACTTTGGAGACAATTAGTTTGCCACTTATTAAACCCTCTTCTGTAAAAGAGGGTAGCGGTACACGTACTAGAGGGTAAAGAGGTATATAATGTCACTCAATGAGGGTATAAAACATCCCCACAAAGAAGCTATATAGCCCCTCAAAGAGGCCATAAATAGCCCCTCAGGAGGTCATAAATAGCACATCAAATGAGGATAGTCTCCCAAAGAGGATAAGAGGTACAGATAACCTCTCACTAAGAGTGTAAAAATAGCCTCTCAAAGAGGATATAGTATCACAAAGAGGATATACATTGATGTACAAATAGCATCTCAACATCAAGAAGGTACAAATAGCCTCTCAAAGAGGATATAGTATCACAAAGAGGATATACATTGATGTACAAATAGCATCTCAACAAGAAGGTACAAATAGCCTCTCAAAGAGGATATAGTATCACAAAGAGGATATACATAGATGTTTAAATAGCCTCTCAACAAGAAGGTACAAATAGCCTCTCAAGAGGATACACACAGAGATACAGATAAAGTACGTACAGATAGCTTCTCAATAAGAAAATACAAACAGCCCTCTACATAGGGCACTGAAGCCCCTCAAAAAGGATATTGCTTTCCAAAGAGGGCATTGTCATAAATGGTACAGATAGCCTCTTAAAAGAGTACAAAATAGACCCCTTGAGAGGATACAATAGCCTCTCAAAGAGGACATAGTCTCCCAAAGAGGATATACATAAAGAGTACAGGCTCTCATTTAATAATAAGAGGGTACATTATAGCCCTCCAATAGGGTAGCTTCTCCAGGATAGTAAGTCGACTGGTCCCGGGGAATCTTGGATGGAAGCCATAGTCATAAGTAAACTAGTGAACAGCCACGCGGTTAGGAATAGTTATATTTATTTTTAGAGAGGCATTGTTTGTGTACACTGTGGGTGGGGAGTGCATTCTCTATCCGCGAGCTAAATTAATACTTGTGGGGTGATGGGCCAACCACAGCAAATCACGACCTCTGGCGTATGTTCCGCTTTTCACCAGATAATGACCTGAAAAAATATTGAACATGAAGAACATTTTAATAAGAAGAGCGGGGATGCACTCTCGGTCGTGCTGGATGGTGTCTGTAAGAAACCGCCGCGGGGCAATTGTTGCTACTTCCTCCATCACGAACTCATGTTGACGCGGTCGGCGTATCCGCTTCCGAGTGTGTGACTGACAAAAAAAAAGGGTCTGCATAAACCACTATACCCGTGGTTTGGATCTGCAGGGACCGCTTTATGATGGTTGGTGCCTTGCTCTATGGCGTGTGTGTATGCACATGAGTCTACCCAACCATGAGCGGCTCCTGGTGACTAAACGAAACAGCACAGAACTCCACCGGGAATCACCAAGGTTTGTGTACGCTTTTCATCATCAGCCGGACTGTGGCTTTCGCTCACCCACTCAGGCATGGCACGAGCCTCCAGTATTATTAGCAGGAACTTCCTCATTTTTCCGGAATTGGCGCTCGGCACTCGACGAAGGCTGTTGGACCTGCAAATAAGCCTCAGCACTCCATGCGTGATTGCTTGAATCTACTGCAACAACTCATCTACTTATTCCACACACGAGCTCCTTAATTAATGTGCGTTGAAGAAAGTGTCTGCGAGCTGGCACTGGATTTCATCTCGTTTCCATCTCGATCGTGAGAGTATTCACGTCAACGAGGAGGACGTGGGGTTTAAATTGATGTGCGCTGAAGGTGCAATAAGCTAAGTGCGTTGTCTATATTGTTCCAAGTTAAGTGAGCACCGAGCAAGTCGCTTGGAATCGAGGAAAGCGTGCACGGCAAAAATGAAGGTGAGTCGATGGCAAAGTTACCAGTGTCAACAGTAGGGTTACACCATTAGTTATCGGTACGTGGTACACGGACCGTAAAGGACGAGTGTACGTGATTTGAAGACTTGTTGAAAATCTTAAGTGCAAAATCTTCACAATATAAAGCTTGAGATGGTGTCAAGCTCTACAGCAGCGGCAAAAAATATGGTAAATTTGTAGGGGTCACAAGGGCGTGCACCATGTTTGGGGGAGGGGGGGACCTCTGGCCAATTAACACTGTCGTTTGCATTTTGCATTTTTCTTGAACAAGATCCCGGCCGGTTGGTGGGGTTGGGTGGCGGTGCCCAGAAAACAGTTGTGGGGGGGGGGGGGGGGGGGGGGATGCACGTGCTCCCTTTGTGCCCCTGTGCCCCTGTGCCCCAAATAGTTACTCCACTGCTCTAGAGAGTAAAACAGATTGACAAGTGTCGAACGAAGCACAAACATTATCAGTATAAATCGTTGACAAAAATTTAAAAAAATTAATAAAAAACCCGATCGATTTATAAACTTATAGTTTTAACCTACGTAACTCTAGTGCATTGCCTTATTTATATGAATGAATCCTCTGAGAATATTGAAGTTGCATTGTTTGTAACTTAATCAATACAATCAGCTGTACACGTTGTGTGCCGTTTAATTTAGCAGTAATGACTGGTTCAAATAAATGGTAAATGTTTAACTTATGTCATTATTGATTCGTCTATTAATGCATTTATTTACAAATTTTGAATATGTTTTCTCGAGTGTGATCATTTGAAAAATGAGGTTGTAGAAAAATAAGTTTGCCTGTTCGAAAATTCTCTCAAGTTGATTTGCAGTTTATTTACAACAGTAAATGTTGACAGAACAATATGCCATTAGGCAATTTTGTTTTCATAAAGATTTTAAGCATTGTTAAAGCTACTATCTGTTTCCACGTTGTAAGTGCGTACTATGATTAAAGGGTGAAAAGTCGTAGTTTAAAAACATAGAAATATAACTGCTTGAAAACCCAAGAGATACACAGTTGACTCTCCCTTTTAACGCGTCGATACAACGCTGTACCCATCTTTCTCATGACTCGTCTTGAGACGCATCTCAGAAGGAAGGGGAATCCCCCTTTCCACCTACTCACTAACTCATAACCAGGGCCTATCGTTTTGTGTACAGCCATGCTCAAATCCAGGACTTATTTACACACATGTAATATGATTGTATACGGGTGGGAGTTTAATATAGGAGCCACGTTTGAGTGGACGAACGAAGAGGGGACAAAGGATGGTCCTTGATTTGTGTGTGTGTTTTCTCTTTGCTTTCTTTGTGTTCTTCCCGGGGGCATGAACTTGTACCATCCATTACCATAAAATCAGCAGCGTGCAGCACACGTTCGTACAGGTTAAATGTAAAGCGCATTGCCAAACTTTATGGCAGTGCGTTTTACAGTCCATAGAATCACTGGCGCACTTTAAACAGGGACCGATAAGCGGACTGCAGAATTATGTGGTGCAGTGCCATGAAATCGGTCCAAGTTCTCTTTCAACTGTATTGGGCAATGCTCACGCCGAGAATTAACGAAAGGTTTTGTTGACATTGACCTATAACCCCTAATCTCCCCCTCGTGTGAGCCCTTTTGCTTCCTGACCCCAACACCCACCACCCACTCTACCCCCTCTACCCTAAAGCGTAGTCGACGAGAATTAGTGCATGCAGTGCGCCCTGCTGTGCCACTGGCTGACATAGATCGATTTCGTATACACAGACTCCCCGTACTCATTCCGTTCTAGAAGATGTTAAATTTATTACCACTAGGGGATTGGGTCATCGATCTTGGTTGAAGCCTAGGTATTTATCATTCTAAAAGATGAACGACAATATTTAAAGGCCCCGTGAGTAGACCTTTCTTTTCCCAAAGTCACAGCCTTGAGTTTTGCTAAGCATGACCGGCCCCACTCCCAAAAATACAACAGTTTATTATTTGACCAATATAAATATAACATTTGCATTCCCGATTTTGTACTGCCTTTTTGTAGTTTTTATTGTGAGCCGGGATACATTGGAGATCAGTGAATTTGTCTCACTGAATGGATCACCCAGGATAAATAAGAAATAAGTAAATGAAAAAATGCTATAAAATTAATACCCATTATGATAAATAAAATTGACTATCCAAAACAAAAAGTAAACTTACACTTCATAAAAAAAAGTTGATACTTTTTTTTTACTATAAAGGGCAAGTTTTTGTCAAGCCAGTTTATACATTTTGTGATACTCCAGGTTAATACAAAATGGTGGTCAATGTTCGTAAGCAAGGGAAAAGTTTATATACCGCGATGGTTCAAAATGCACAAGTGACTAAGAAAAAACAGGTTGTCAGAACACGTGAAGAATTTGGCAAAGTTTGGTCTGCATTAAAAAAATGCACTGGTTTTGGTTTGTGTGGATTCTGAAGTTGAAAAAACACACGCCGGGATGATACATAAAATAATGCAAGAAAATGAAAATATCTGATGGATAATAACTGAAGATTCCCCTTTTTCATTCTTTGTTGTTGTATGTAATCTAAAGTTTTGTCAGAAAAAAATATGGAAACTACCCCCCGGCGGATTTCAGACAAATATTAAATAAGTTTCCGTTGTACAGATTTGGTTTACCCTTAAAAGTAGTAGATTTTCTTATAATACAAGTAGCCACAGCGTTTAAATCATGACGAACAAGAAAGGAAAATATTAAAATTGATCAACAGTGAAATGAAGACGACGACGACGACGACGGTAACAGCTACAACACCACGATGTAAATTACCATTGTACTGTACAGTTTCGAATTAGCATTGTGATTTACATTCTTTAGGGAGTATTTCGAAAGCTCACAATTTTCCCCTTTTCCGTTTACTATTGTAATCGTTGATAACAAGAAATCACTGTCGGAACTGTTGACATGGCATTGAGTCATACAGCAGGGTTCACTGGTTACACAATCCGATTCCACCGACAATAGCTCCCGGTTACGCAAAGTCATTAAATTTAAATTTCACAAAAAAAAAAAAAAATCCCATTTACGCTTGAGAGGACTTTACAGAATTAATGTAAACCCAATAATTTTTTTTCTGACGCAAGAGCCGTGTGTTGTAAGAATTTCAAATTTAGTTCAATTCCTAGACACTTGATGAATCTAATTAATGAATTATTCCTAAAAATAATAACCGAACCATGCATATTACTTTTTAACGACCATTAACGACATTTAAAATTAATGGTTCCGTTTAGTTGAAGTACTCATACTGACGTCGTAATGGTGAAATTGCCAGCAACTGCCAATCTTCCCCAAAATGTCAAACCAAAATTGAAAAGAAATGTTAAATGTAATTATAATGGATTTCTTTCTTTTATAAAACTGTATTTAATGATGTCATTTTCAGGACAAGTGAGCAACCAGTAAGTACGGTAATTCATGATAAATGCGTGGGGGAAAAAAGCAAGTTATATACAAATGGTTATTGAATTGTCAATTTTTTCCGGTGAATCTTCGCCAACATGTCAATAGGAAGAAATTAATCTCATATTTTGCTTCTTTCTTCAAGAATGTAATAATACAATTACCACATAAAACCAGAAAAATCAGAAACAACATCTGTGCACTCTTTTGAGATGTGCCCCCTTTTCCATCTCAAAAAGAGAACTGTGCAAATGCCATAAAATGAAAGTTAAGATTTAACGTTTTCTTCTGTTGAGCTGTTACAAATTGTGCCTGCAGGAATGTCCATGCTCTGTTGCTCTTCTGTAAACATTTCACGTCACAAGTACCTATAGTTTGTAAGTTTGTATATCGATTTGTTTCAATGTTTACATTTCGTGTAGCCTTCTGACGAAGGATTGCAAGAGTAAGGCCACTATCTCGATTATCTTATAGGAAGTGACTTACAGTGACTGGTGATCAAGTTTGAAACTTAGTGTGAGAGTCACTCACAGGCCCGAGGGGTGCATAGACGTGCACTATTTCCCGAATAATGCCAGTCCATATTATGTGTTTTATAACACACCTCAGTCCAAAATGTCGGTTAGAAGCGTAAATCGCAGTTTTTTGGTCGGAGATTGTTCTCGATCCGCAGACGCCGTCGTTCTCTTGAGGGCGCTCTTTGCCAGTCAATAGTTTTTTGGGGTTTTGAAACTATTTCCCGCTTTGCGAACTATTTCCCCCAAATGAAGCGCGTGCGGTGCGTGTGGTGCAGATTTCATGCATTAGGCTATGTTCACCCCACGCGACCGTGTTTCAGCCAATCAGGATAAAGAACCAGGGAGAGGTGTGTTATAAAGCGTTTTATCACGCCCGATGGGCGTCTCAAAGCGCTCAGTATTATTCCCTGCAAGGTAATTGCTGAGTTACGTCTTACAATCTGCAGCCAACCAAACCAGGAACACCGGGGCGGACCCCCTTCTCTTTGCGATAAGTGCACTGGGTTCTTTTACGTGCATTACACAACACACGGGACCCTACGGCTTTACGTCCCATCCGAAGGACGCAGCAATAATGGTTAAGAGTCTTGCTTAAGGACATAAATGTCACGACCGGGACTCGAACCCACACTCTGCTAATCAGAAACACCAGAGCTTGAGTCCAGTGCACTAAACCGCTTGACCACGACACGACACGGATTCTTCCAATACTATAGTGCAAATAAGATAAGGATATGAACCATAAATAATATACACCAGAGCTTGAGTCCGGTGAACTTATCCGGTCGGCCACGACACGCCATGATTAAAAACTCTCATACAAAAACCATCATCAAAAGATAACTCTGTCCTACACATCTTGATTCAAAGAGGATGTTATTTAACAACAGACAACAGCGGTTTTAGGAGAGATGGTCTACGCAATAGCATCTTTAAGACAATGGAGATTGGGGGGGGGGGGCGGCGAGGCGCCAGATTGTACTTCAAAAATGCCTCTAGGATTATAAAATAACTGAGTTATTACGTGGACGGGTGTGTAATGGTGATGAAATGAGTGCGTTCTGTCTGAACTGCTCTCTATTTTCTAGGAAAAGTCATCAAATTTTGGCCAGTATTTCAATCAGTAGAATATTACACCACTTAGACTGTCACGGTAGAGCACTTTATGTTGTAAATTATATAAAATGGGGCTGTGGATTATGTCTGTTAAAAAGGTTTTATCGTTGGAGACATGGCGGCGCAAGATTCTTCAGTAAATTTGATTTTATTCCCAAAACAATGTTTTGTTCTTGTGGAAGGAGGGGCAAGAGAGGGGCAAATAAATAGCTTGAGGCAATGGAATATCAAATTTGTATCGAAACCGTTTAAAATAAACATCATTCGTAAAATGAAGATTTTTCTTTGTCTGGCAAAGTTTGTGATAAAATTAAAGAAGATAATGATGTAACAACAACTAAACTGTGATCACAGACACGAAATTTGATCTAAACCCTCATACGGCATCCGTTGGGGGTGTATATGGACTAACGCATAGGTCCTCACGGGTGCTGAATGGAGTTAAGATTCCCCACAGCAACGGCGTATAGCCAGGATGTTTTCCCTGGGGCACAGCGGGGGTTGGGCATTGCTTTTCAGTGGAGTGGGGAGGGGGAGGCAGGGACCATGTTTTGTAGGGACCACTACTGGTACTCAGCCTTGTATCTAGATTTTTTTTCGTGCTCTCTTAATGTAAAAGATTGAAAAACCACTCTTTTTGGAGTGAAAAACATGTTTTTTCACTAGATTCGGAGTGAAATTCACTCCACTTTCACTCAAAAAAGAGTGGTGAGGAGTGAGTTTCACTCTCAAAAGAGCCAAACTGACACCACTCAGGCAAGCGAGTGAAATTTTCACTCTTTTACATTTAGAGAGTGGGGGCACCTGGGGGCAACTGGGAAATTATATGTGGGGGGGGGGGGCACAAATGCACCAACAAAAAGGAGGAATTTTATTTAGAAAAGGAACAATAGAGTAATAATAAAGGATCAAACAAACAAATCAAATAAAGTGAAGTTTGTAATAATACATGAACCATGAATAAATAAACAGCCCTATATAAAAGTTCGATTAACTATTCAAGAATATAAACACATTAATAACAGCAAAGGACAAATTGCAGGCTATAGGAAACAAACAGGAAAACCTGACATTATGTTTTCCCTTATTGCTTGACACTAATTATACGACTTCATGATTATTCCATAAATTGTATCATGCTCCCCTAAGATTATGATACTACCCACGATTACACCATGCAATGTGGGACCGTCACACTGCCGCCAGGAAAAAACCCTCAACCCCCATCCCATCATGAAAAACAAATCCACAACCCCCGCCAGTATTAAGGCGGCTAATTAAATAGAGAATTAACAACAGTCTCTGCCTTGCCAAAGTTGGCTTAGGGGGGTTCGTCGGCGAGCATGAAGCGTGACATCGGGGGAGACGGACGCCCTAGAGTACCCGCTCTTTTTTCCTCGAGATGAGCAAGACCCTCGTAAACTGCCCCCATCGTCGTGAGTTATATTACGGGCTTTTAATCGCATAAAATGAAGTCGGCTCATCAGATTTAATGACGAGCTTTTGTTTTTTTAAAAGGCTCATCTGAGCTAAGTGAACAAAATCAATGATGTCTTGTTTTGATCACGAATGATGGGCTCGTTATGTAATTATGATCCGAATGTACTTTGGGGTCACCGTGGTTGCTTTGTGGGGATTGCGCATCGGTTCACAAACAACGGTGTCGATTGTTTTAGACATCTGCTCTAATAGATTGGGTTCGTGGGTTCGAATCTCACCCAAGTTGCCTGTGGATTGTTTTTGTCAGGGCCTGGAAACACACTGAAAATACAGAATTTATCACCAACGGCGTACAGTAAGGGGAATCTTTTAAAACGGTGTTTGTATCTTGGTATTTTGTGAAGGTCTTGTAAAAATACACCAACAAAACATTTCAGAGAGAAAATTGAGTAGTGTTATGAAATGTGGTAGACCCTAAAGGGTAACTGGTAGCAGCAACCTCGCTTGACCTCACCAATGAGGATCTGTCGTAGAGTAATGTATAACTGGTCATAGTGAGGTCAAGTAAGGTCGAAGTTACCGGTTACCCTTTAGGGTCTATACGGTGTAATGGCACGAAGTAGTAATGTGCATGCAATCGAATTCAAAGCTGCAAAAGTGTATCAATAATTAAACAGAGTCATTATCCAGTTTGCAACCTCGTGCAAACCGAGGTGCTACTGAAGCTGCAGTACAGCGACTCATTACAAAAAAAAAACCAACTTCTTCTCACTTAAAGCCCCAGCTCATGCATTGGTAAACTGGCTGTAAATGAATCCATTCTTTGCACAAATCAAGATATTTGTAATAAAACCAACCTGTGAAAATGTCAGCTCATTTTGTTGTTTCATTTGCGAGAAAACGGTCAAAATGCATTAGGCATTTTGTATGCATTCCTGTGGGGCAGAGTTTTTGTCTCACTGAGACGAAAACTAATTTTGGATCTTATATTATCTATTATTTAAATACGATAACACTTCAGGCAGAAATATTTCAAGAAAGTTTTCAAACCATCATTATCTTTATACCATGTACGGTATATGTAAATCTGTGAATATTTATGTTTTTCCTTCTTACCAATGTTGAGCTGTGGCTTTAAAATGCACATTCTATATCGGTTGTTCATGGAATTTATGGATAATAACATCTTGAGCCAAAACTAACTAATCATAAAGAAAACAGACTTGTTTAGTTGGACCACTTTTCAGTGAGGCTATGGTTAAGAAATAATGCCATGATCTCATGTTTGGTTCAGGATACCGTGTCCGAATTGGCGGCTATCGGCTACGGCTTGATCGCCGCGTCATCATGCGTTGAAGTATAGGACGTCCATAGCAACGCCCTTAACAACAAATTCGGATACGGCTCAAGCCAGGCTCTCCGCGCATGACATATTATAAGGCCACTGTCCAAATCAAGCGACTTCGGCTACGTCTATGGCCGTTGGCTGCAACGACAATGTTGAAGAATAGGACTTTTCATAGATCTGGCCATAGCCACTGCCGAAGCCATTAATTCGGACATTGCCTGAGGGCCTTCTCCAAACCTCGGCTTATAGGTTTCAGCTCCAGCTCCGGGCTCCGTTTGATGTTGGAAACACCGTGCAAAATGTGTACTGCTCCAAAATTTACGACGCAGTCCAAGCTGGAGCCCAAAACCGAGGTTTGGAAAAGGCCCTATGGCTCAAGATTCAAGATTCAAGATTCAACAATTTATTCGTCATGCAATTATTTAAGCATGAAATTCTCTCTGCGGGTGTATACATAGGTTATAAAAACAATTACATTTAAACATTTACATATTATGTATTATGTATAAAACATTAGATTAATTGCACATGAGAGAAACATATGTTATAGTGATAACAACATTAATCCAACTATTAAAAACTAAGACCTAACTAATACACTAAGACCCTATTTAAAATGAAGTTTAACATTTCATAGATTAGTTCGGCCTATATTTAGAAATAAAAAGAATTATAAAATCCCATTTAAGGATTCCTTATTTTTGTCGAGGATACTCGCCATTATGTTAAATTTATAATTGCTGGCGTTGAAGAGGTGGTTTTCATGCATGAAGTCTGAGTAATTGATGCAATTACAAATTCTAACCCATATTAAAATATAAATTGTCCACTGTTCGCCGTTTACACAACAAGAAGGTTGCTTGATAACATAATAAACTTCTACTTTGATGGGATGCCAGCAAAAAAAAAATCACAAGAGTGTTTAATCATGAAGTCATTTCAACTCATATCTAATCAATCTCATTGATGCAGGTTGATATACAGTACAGTAAGGTTGATGACAGTTTGTGTAAAGTAAATATGCACAGCCGGTGCCCCATCTAGAAATCCTGACCTCAAAGGTCATGCAGAGGTCACGTTGAAGTCGTGGCCCAGCGGTCAAGTGCATAGGACTCAAGCTCTTGGCCCAATTTCATAGAGCTGCTTAAAGTAGCCAAGCACAACAAAATTGAATGCTTACCAGAATAAGGTTACCAGCTAAATGTCACATGTACAATCTGTGACTGGTACTCTGCTTGTTTTTGCTTCAGTAGCTCTATGAAATTGGTTTGTTTCTGATCAGCAGAGTGTGGGTTCGAGTCCCGGTCTTGACACTTGTCACCGTGTCCTTGAGCAAGACATGCACTTAACCATTATTGATGCGTCCTTCGGATGGGACGTAAAGCCGTAGGTCCCGTGCGTTGATGCACGTAAAAGAACCCAGTTACACTTATCGCTAAGAGAAGGGGTTTGCCCCGGTATTTCTGGAAGTGGCTGCTGAATGCGCCGCAGCACCTTGTAAACCATTACAAGGTGCTAGATAAAAGGGTCCCATAATTCAAAAACTTCAAAAATAATACACCAAAAAATAATACAGTAAGCGCCTCGTGTACCTTATTGCTGGTAGATACGTGCGCTATATAAGACTCCAGTATTATTATACCTGCCAGTTTCAATAGTCGACGGTTACGTCGACTCGAAGTTTACGGCAAAGGAAAACTTCAAAAGTGCCTGTAAATACATGTAAGCATTTCCTGCAGGATTGTAACAATATAGTTTGGTTTTAGGATGTCCAAATTTCCTGTAAAAATAAGGTGCTCAAAGGTGCTCACTCCCACACGTTCACATTATTATTGATGTGAATAATGAAGTAGTTCTGTGTATCGACAAGCAGACACTCAATGTACTCGACTTGTTTCCAAATGGCCAAGCGGGAAGTACAACAACCTAATACACTAAAATGGCAAGTAAAGATTCTGTCTGTTACACTACTTATCCAGACTACGCGCTGCGATGTAATCTATCTCGCCAAGTCGACTTATTTCAAGAATTAAGCCGGCGTGTTGTGATAATACACGTGGCCAAGACGACTCTCTGAAAGTACGAAGTCGACTTGCCGTCTAAGGTTTAGTAAGCCGTCTTGGTGGGGTTTAAATATTCGTACGTCGACTTCTTAGGTTCACATGGCACTCGTGGAGCTCCGTAGAAAGGGAATATATCAATGAAATTAGTTTTCTACAGTAAATAAATTACCCTTCCAAAAAAAACAATGTACTTTCCTCTTTACTAGTCAAAAGACAACTGCGTGTCATAATGACCATCACGTATTCACCAGCATCAATCATCATTCAGTAAACATTGGATTGCTATTCTAGGAAAATTACAAGCGCTGTTGGCCTTGACTGGGATAAATAGGACTGTAATTTTCAGACATGCTGCGGACGTCTGGTGTGTGTGAGTTTGTTTGTGTGTGACGGCGCATGATTCTGAAATCGGATATCATTGGCAGGGTTCAATTTTCGTTATCGTGCTGTTTTAGCAGATGTAGTGCGTAAAAGAAACGTCTCCGTTCAAGGTACAAGACATCGCTGGTCTTTAGAAAAGGATGGCCGCGTCCGAATGAAGCGACTTCAGCTACGGCTGTGGCTGCTGGTTGCAACGAAAACGTTGTAGAATAGGACTTTTCGGCGTTCCGGCCAGCCATAGCCAGTCAAAGCCATCAAAAGACCTTATGCATATGACGTCACTATGAGCATTTAGTACAGGAACGGGCTGAGGTCAAAAAAGTTACAACGCACGTTTGATGCTGCATTTGACCTCAAAGATGGCGGCGGATGCATAAGGTCTATTCGGACACGGCATATAACTCATTCTGTTTGATAGACATTGGGCATTCACATATAGGTTTGTACAGCAAATGAAGTCCAATCGAAACAGAAATCGGACATTCACATTCTAAACTGCTAGTTGTCAATAAACACGCCATACAACCCCACTGTGAAAAATCTCATCATCTTTGGTAGTCATTATAATATATGTTTTTCTCATGACTCGGGAAAGTACTGAGTATACAGTGCTTAACACACATCGGTATACGGGCAAAAAAACACACAAATAATTTGGTAGTCATATTTTTATAGAAACAACGTCGTTACAGTTGATGTTTGTTTTTAATTTTGTGCACATTCAAGTTCAGTCTTATTCCGACATTTGCAATCTCGATATGTGACGGTGATTTGTGGGGGCCATCAAATACTTAAAACAAAATACAGTATCTCAGACGGGAATATTTCTCCAGAGCTTTTATTAAACATTCTTTGTAATCAGTGAGCTTTCAGGTTGAAGTTAATGAATCGTTTGCGATGGTAACCAAACCTGCTCTTGGTTTTTAAAGCCCCAGCTCAGCATTGGTAAACTGACTGTAAATGCTTCCATTCTATTTGCACACATCAAGATACACTAGTATGTAATAAAACCAACCTGTGAAAACTTCGTTGGCTCGTTTCGTTGTTCCATTTGCGAAAAAACGGTAAAAATGCATTCAGTATTTTTGTAGGCATTCTCAGGCAGAGTTTTGGTCTCACATGAGACAAAAATTAATTGTGGATCCTATTTAATTAATTCATTCAAAAACAATAACTCTTCAGGCAGAAACATTTCAAGGAAAGTTTTCTACCACCATACATGATCTTTATATCATATGTAAATCTGTGAAAATTTATGTTTTTCTTTAAGTAAAAAATGTATGAAGAACCATTCAGAAACAATAAATGTGACATTGACACGTTCTTGATGCTTTGAGGTTTTCTTTACGCACATTTCCTCCCTACTGACCTGTGCCATTGAATTTTGAGAAGGGAAGTCTATACACTGCAAGGTACGTGATGATGAACCTCAATTCCCGCTGCGATAGTCATTTCACAGGGAGCGAGAGCACGTGAAATGCATTTGGGATTTGAGATAAATGATCTACCACTCAATCGTGGGTCCATTTAAAATAATGACAAGCTTATCCGTTGGAGGGGTATGGAGTAGCACCTTCAATGCATAGAATTACAGCACATTATGCAGATCACGAAGTATTGCTGAAAATGTTGAATTAGGCCTGTAGCATCTACTGTACGGTACATGAGGATTGTGAGCTATATTGAGGTTTTAATCAACCTCAAACCCCATAAATGCCTCCACATGATCATTACACGAGTGGACACAATGTTGCAGCCGACTGAAGATTAATTTCTTTTTCAAATCTACCGTGATATACTGAATACTACTAGAGATTAGCCTCTAGTGGTGATTATGAGCCACAGTTGAGGTTTTATCCAACCTCAAACCTCACATTGCCTCCACATGATCCTTAAAAATGAACATAGTCCTGCAGCTGACTGGATTTTGATTTCCTTTTCAAATTAAATGTTATTTAAAGAACACCTCAGAAACTTAAACCACATTGGGGTTTTATTTAGCCTCAAACCTCACATTGCCTCCATGTGATCCTTACAAATATGGGCACAGTCAGCTAACTTGATTTTTATTTATTTGCTTAAAGAAAACCGTGAAATATTACAAAATATGAAGATTAGCTACTGTAAGTGAGGGTTATGAGCCACAGATGAGGTTTTATCTAACCTCAAACCTCATATTGCCTCCACATGATCCTTACACTGGGCAGAGTCTTGCAGCTGGCTGAACTTCATTTCCTTTTCAAATTAAATATTGTATGTGAAATACTGAATACTGCAGAACTTACAATTACGCTTTATTGTTCATGAGGATTATGAGCCACGTTGGGGTTTCATTCAACCTCAAACCTCATACTGCCTCCACATTATCCTTAAACTGTGGTCATAGTCTTGCAGCTTACTGAGTTTCTCTTCCTTTTCATTTCCAAACCAAACGGTCGATTAATTGATGTTTTTTAGACCTTGACAATTTCAACGAGAATGATATATGGTCGATATTGTTTTGCGACTGAAATTATTAAATCATTCATCGATACATGCTTGCTTAAACTCATGCAGTCAAAAATACCTTAATGTGTGGTCAGTGCAATGCACTGTTCGAGTCACGAATGTACAATTACGGTAGGGATTAATAACAAAAATTGCAATCAATGTGACGGCTTAACTCCGTGGACACCATGAAACGAATGTTGTCTTTAGAACTTAGAGCGTTCCCACTATAAGAGATGATCCCATCTTTAGCTTTTCTTAAAGACTCGCTGATTAACAAGCCAAGAATTTGATCAACTCTGTGGGAAGTCATCCAAAGAAAACAAATAAAAGAGGCCCTCGTTTGATGCTAAGACAACAAGAACGGCCGTCTTGGTACATACCCGAATCGTCTTCGTCAATTACGCTGAAGGAATTCAGGGCTTGGTGAGATTGGGACATCGTTAAGGGGGTGGATTGTTAGGAAGGAAGGAGGGGGGGGGGTGGAGTATGACATATGAGAATGCAAACAAACCATAGAAGCCACATGCCATTAATGCCGAGCGATCCATGTATTGAATGTACTCACTGATTGTTGTTCTTTATAATAATATGCTTCAGGAAGCTGCATACTTAACCCAGATATGAAATAATTGAAATAACATCCACAAGGTACAACAACTTTATAAGCCGCTATTGATGTGCCATTTCAACAAAATCTCGATGAATTGTTTTATACAACATGGGTCGGGTTCATCTCCTTCTAAGTTCTGTTTCTTGTCCAATTCAAATCAACGTATCCAAACCGAGGCTGGAGGGGAACAATAATATGGCGCTACTTATGTGATATGTGATCAGTGTTAGATACTTCTACTGTAGTTTTGAGTTTGGGGGTTGGGGGGTTGGCGGGGATACCTTTTTGAAAAGACAATGACAATGGTGACGTCATTCCAGTGTGACCTCACTACGACCCAATGCTTGAACCCCTCAGACCTCATTAAAGACAATGGTGACGTCATTCCAGTGTGACCTCACTATGACCCAAAGCTTGAACCCCTCAGATCTCATTAAAGACAATGGTGACGTCATTCCAGTGTGACCTCACTACGACCCAAAGCTGGAACCCCCTCAGACCTCATTAAAGACAATGGTGACGTCATTCCAGTGTGACCTCACTACGACCCAATGCTTGAACCCCTAAGACCTCATTAAAGACAATGGTGACGTCATTCCAGTGTGACCTCACTACGACCCAAAGCTGGAACCCCCTCAGATCTCATTAAAGACAATGGTGACGTCATTCCAGTGTGACCTCACTATGACCCAAAGCTTGAACCCCTAAGACCTCATTAAAGACAATGGTGACGTCATTCCAGTGTGACCTCACTATGACCCAAAGCTTGAACCCCTAAGACCTCATTAAAGACAATGGTGACGTCATTCCAGTGTGACCTCACTATGACCCAAAGCTTGAACCCCTAAGACCTCATTAAAGACAATGGTGACGTCATTCCAGTGTGACCTCACTACGACCCAATGCTTGAACCCCTCAGACCTCATTAAAGACAATGGTGACGTCATTCCAGTGTGACCTCACTATGACCCAAAGCTTGAACCCCTCAGATCTCATTAAAGACAATGGTGACGTCATTCCAGTGTGACCTCACTACGACCCAATGCTTGAACCCCTAAGACCTCATTAAAGACAATGGTGACGTCATTCCAGTGTGACCTCACTACGACCCAAAGCTGGAACCCCCTCAGATCTCATTAAAGACAATGGTGACGTCATTCCAGTGTGACCTCACTACGACCCAATGCTTGAACCCCTAAGACCTCATTAAAGACAATGGTGACGTCATTCCAGTGTGACCTCACTATGACCCAAAGCTTGAACCCCTAAGACCTCATTAAAGACAATGGTGACGTCATTCCAGTGTGACCTCACTATGACCCAAAGCTTGAACCCCTAAGACCTCATTAAAGACAATGGTGACGTCATTCCAGTGTGACCTCACTACGACCCAATGCTTGAACCCCTAAGACCTCATTAAAGACAATGGTGACGTCATTCCAGTGTGACCTCACTATGACCCAAAGCTTGAACCCCTAAGACCTCATTAAAGACAATGGTGACGTCATTCCAGTGTGACCTCACTATGACCCAAAGCTTGAACCCCTCAGATCTCATTAAAGACAATGGTGACGTCATTCCAGTGTGACCCCATAATTATCCAAAGCCTGAACCCCCACATCTCGACTAGACAACGGTGACGTCATGTGTGACTACATAAATGATCCAAAGCCTGAACCTCTCAGATCTCATTGAGACAATGATGACGTCATATGACCTCATAATGACCCAAAGCCTCAACCACCAGATCTCATTGATACAATGGTGACGTTATAATGTGATCCCATAATGACCCAAACTCTGAACCCTTATATCGTATTGAGACAATGGTGACGTCATTGTGTGACCTCATAATGACCAAATACCCGAACCCCCTTTATACTTTCCCTTTCATATCCCATTAATTACTTTTCACACTTCACGTTCACACTTCGAGTAGAGTATAAATCCTCCTAGATTGATTTCTATGTTCTCATATCTCGTCAATTATTCATGCACATGCAACATTTTCTCATAATATGCATGAAGGGCCGATGCACCATTTCTAGGTAATATTAATATAGGAGCATGGTTGAGTGATGGCAGAGCGTGTTGGTTGACTTGATAATCCCATACAGATGGTGAATTTTAGGCAAACAACAACTTTGTAAATAACATTCCCCTTCCAAAATATCGTTTTTTTATACATACTTTCTCCACAGCTACCGTATCAATTTCATTGCTCTTAAATTTAATATGAAACCGTCAGTGGTTTCGGAAGAATACATTCATTCCAATAATCTTATCTTGTTTTTAAATTCCAATTTTATCCAATCAGGTGGCTACGTTTTCGAAAAAAAAAAATAAATACAGAGAAATATGTATTTTCGTAGCGTGCCCGGTGAAGGTTCGTAACGACAAGTTCCAGGTAAACGGGAAATGGTGTGAAATTTTGTGTTTCAAGAAAACTGAGCGAGAAAGCTTGATCAGTTTATTGCCATTCAAAAGTTATTATAAAAAGGTTAAATTCTGCATGGGAATGGGAAAACATCTTTGGGTTAATTCCAGCCACAAAAATGTAACAATAATGCCATATTTGTCATGTCAGGGGCCATTTTATTGCTTACGTCTTTTTAATACTGGGACGAAATACTTTATGTGCCCGGTAAAAAGGAGTGAGGCATTATACGCACTTCTACCGGGCACATGACGTTTTATTCTGTTTTGTTAGGAATTCTGCTTACGTCTATTTTATGTAATTACTTCTACCGCAAGCGAGACTTAAAACATTATCACTTTTCACTTTTGTATTATTAACTCTTGAGATAACAAAATAAAACAATTTTGTCTGGACGGACCCCACAGAGTCTTAATAAAAATGTGCACATTTATGTTTCAAGAAATTAAATTTTACGCGCTCTATGGGGAGGTATAGTATCTCTGTTAAGTGTTTATCACTGATTATAATGAGTTAAATATATTTTTCAAAGAATTATTCTGTCGTCTTGCACCGAGGGCTGTCAATAGTTTGCCACGGTGGGCATAAAACTACACTCACAACTTTGAAAAATAATGGTCTGTCAACGTATTATTAGACGAAGGAAATAAAACTCAACTGAGCTCTCTAAAAATGTCCCACTTCAAGCGGACCGGGAACAGGAAATGAAAAAATGCAATTAAAACGGTTTCACCGTTAAAAAGGGATTGTATAGTTGGTATTGTTATTATGCCCTTGCACTTCAACAGTTTCCCCCTGAGTTCCCCCGGCATTCTTTGTTATGCACCCGCACCTTTTGTTATGCGGTATACAACCAGGTTGAACAGAGTGTTTTGATTGTGGACTAGGGTTGGGTGGGGAGGAGGCGGGGGGGGGGGGGGGGCGGTAAAGCAGGAGTGTTTAGAGCTCTCTGGTTTAATGTCCCCATCCGAGGTGAAAATGTCTACAAAATGTGGCCACACATTTTGCCCCCAAACGTGAGGTCAATTTCGGAGTAAATCAGGGCATGAACTGTTTCCATTGGTTTAGCTGGCTGTGTTGGAAAGGATCCGGGGAAGTGATTGGAAAGCCCCAGCTCAACATTGGTAAACTGACTGTAAATGCTTCCATTCTTTACACAAATCAAGATATTTGTAAAAAAAACCAACCTGTGAAAATGTCAGTTCATTTCGTTGTTTCATTTGCGAGAAAACGGTAAAAATGCACTCAGCGTTTTTTTACGCATAGGCAGAGTTTTCGTCTCACACTGAGACAAAAAACTAATTTTGGATCTTATTTCATTTATTATTTAAAAATGATAACACTTCAGGCATAAACTATTTCAAGGACCGTTTTCCACCATCATTATCTTTAAACCATGAAAGTTATATGTAAATCTGTGAACATTTATGTTTTTCTTCTGACCATTGTTGAGCTGGGGCTTTAACACTCGAACAACTATGGGGCAGCCAGGCGCAGACGTAAGTGCAGGATGTAGGCTACTATATACGGGTGCGCTACACTAAATACTGACTAAATCAAGCGCTAAGCCTGATATAATTTGTATTTCTGTAGATCACAGATTTTGAAGGTCATGTTATAAAGGGATTTTTTGAAAAATGGTCCAATGTTGGGCTCTGGGATTGTTTCTTTCAACCTGTGGCATTTCTGGTAACTCGGCCCCGAAAAACTGCCCTATTTTGCTCAAAAGCGTACAGGGGCCCTTTTTTCCAAGATGGAGTCTGGCCTGTTTACTCATTCAGGGATTTGACTTTTTTTTGGACGGGGCATGACTCAAAAATGCAACGGCTAGCCCGTCAGAAGTTGAAAAGAAACAAGCAGTTGAGTTGTCACAAGAGTCTGCGAGACTATTAGATATCTTTTGAGTATTTTTGAATATTCAAAACTTGGCATTGGTTGATGTGGACCTTACTTTTAGTGGGTGTGTAACCCCATACTCACTTAGCTCGGTATGTGAACAACGAAAACCTCGTACTGAAAAAAAACACGAAAGTGTTTTTTGTTATTCATATTTCTAGCAATAATCAAGACATTTAATACATAAAAACATACTTATGGAGGTCTTGAACAAGACTGAAATACGATGTACGGGTAAGTACTGTGAAACCGCTCCGAGTGAACAAACCTTTAACGTGTTTTGGGGGGCAATTTGTTGGGTTATTATCGACACACTCAGTGGTTTTTAAGGAAATGCATGTACATTTTTTTTTTTTTTTTTTTTTTTTTTAAACTTGTCTGGACCCGTGTTTTCAAAAACCGCTTGTGGGTAGGGTTAAACAAAGACCGAGGACACAATAGGAGGTATGTCATGGGAAAACTGTCGACAGGGAAGTCCCCTCAAAATGTATTGGTTTATTTCAATTCGTTGACCATGACGGGGTTGCAGAAGTTCCAAAAAATAGTATATATTTTTTTCATTTTAAACTTGTTTTCTGATTTCCCTCCCCTACTCCAATAAAGTGCACTTTTCGGACAAATTTCTCACCAAATCAACAGGCACGGTCCCTTTGATTTGCACGCAAAAACAGCGAAACAATATTTTGATTTTGTGCACAATAATGTGCTGTAGCGTATGTCACACGAGACCGAATATCACATTTTCGGGAGGATACGCGTCAGATGCGTGTCAAGCTGGAAAACAAAATGGGATAGATGTGTGGATTTTGTCTCTTGTCTGAACTCTATTAAAATGTATGACCCAGTCTGCTGACTGCGAGGTTCCCGTCCTAGGTTCTCTGTTCCTAGACACAAACCAGAGGCCAGAAAACTGATAATTGGTTTTACAAATGCTGTAGTTTTCATGTTTGTTGTGTCCTAATTTAGTACTATTTGGACTTCGCCCCCCCCCCCTTAACTCAGTTTGGATGAAAAGAATTAGAAGCTATAGTGGAATTTGATTATAAACTATAACTTTCCATCCCGACTGATTTCTTTCATTCCGAGTGATGACAGTTTACAATGTCTACAAACTGTGGCCTTTATTAAGGAGCTGTTTTTGATTACGCGCGCTCCGTCAGCAGCCGGTTCCTCCGTAAATTGACTTGTCAGATTGCCTTGATTTATCGTCGTAATATCTCCATATCCATTTCCTGAGGCATAGATTGGTCTCGATTGAGAATGCGGATTGACCATTTTACCATTATGCATTTTTGTGGGGCTCAAAACTGTACAAAATTGAACAGCATGGCCAACGTTTACCTAATACATAATTGTTATCGTTCAATTTCTTCGGCGTCGTCTTCTTAAGTTTTGCAACATTTCGTTTCCAGGCTGCGTGAAACTTGACGATGGTTAGAGCAGGCTGCTCGAAACGTAGAGACAAATTAATGACTCACTCCGCGGCTGTGAAGTTATTAATCATGACAAGCCCCCTCGATCCACTAAGCGAAAGTAGTAGTCCCGGCCGATTTCCTATCTCCCCATGTTCCAAACTCGTTGTCGTCAACATTCGGTTAGTGTCGTTGAAGGTCGGTTGATCGTTGATTGTTGATTTTAACTATTAACTAACATGACTACAGAAAATACACTAGCATTTTTTTTTATAGCTTCCGGTGCATACAGGATGTTCGTAATGACCTCTGCCCTGACATGTTGCGCCATGCTCTATGATACCTGACCTAAGATTTTCATCGAGAGTCGTCAGGGAATCTTTGGTCAGGAAACCAGACTAATATTATGGGACGAATGTTAACGGCAGGTGTGAGCATGTCTGTCCAACACGTGTGCCATTATATGCGGGGAAAAATCTTAGCAGAAACAATTAGTTTACCAACCAAAAGAACCATGAGATGTGCACAGTTGTGGACAGTTGTGGCTGGTGTCCCGCTAGATTCTCACTAGGCGAATTACAAATCACTAAGCAAGATTTCAAATACCCAATTGCTTTATTAGATAGTACGGAGCCCCTAAAGGGACAGGTAAAGAGGAAAAATAGAACAGGTAAAAACGAAATCCAAAGACTCCCTAAAACGTTCAGATACGCGCGAGATTTACAAGACAGTTCTGTGTCATTGACAAATCTAAAGTTCGTGCCTTCGTCACCATGATGTCATGTTGATTTAATTAGCCTGGTAAATACCTTTATCACAACAATAACATCCTTAATGGATACATTAAATGAAACAACAGCTATCAAGAAGATTCAAAGCCGCTGGGACAAAGCCTGTCACGACTACGTAAGTCATGACCATGTCGCTAAATCCCCCATGAAAATCTCGGTTGTAAAGGGCCATTTTTTTGTTTGAAAAACTACCTGTGAGTCACAATTGAGAAACTTTTGTTTTCTCTTTCTGCCTTTTGTTGCTTCGTGATTTTATTTGTCACGACGGTTGCTTGTGGGGAAAACCGGTATTTGGTTTCAACAGAGAGAGACGGGGGTGGGGGGGGTGAGCTATGATTCACAAGAGGAAATGACGGAAATACATTGTAAGAGATATAAAAATAAACGAATTTTTAGTTTGACAGCTTCCTGTTACAAACTCGATAATAGAGTAGATTTTATTGAAAAGGTGACCCACTGAAATACCACACAAAGTTGTGTGGGTAAACCCTTGACAAAACATACTTTGTTTGCAATGTTTCCTCGAAATACGTAGCTACTCATGATTAACTTTTTACAGATTCATTTAAAACTATGAGGGTAAAAAAAGTTCCGCACTCTACGGAAAACAAGACCACATTTTTACCAGCTAAATACAAAACAATACACTCAACACTACCGCAGTTTTTTTCTGTCCGTTAGTATATTGACAATGACTGACACACCCCAAGGTATTTTGCTTTGTACACATTCGTTATTGTTAAATATTTGTTATTTATGTTACTCCACGCATGAGAAATTCATGGTGTGATGAAAATAAGCTGCTGTATTATTGCAAAGACAGATTTCTTTCATTTTCAGTTGATGTATTACTTGCATTGGAGATAAAGAATGTTTACCATTACTACATCGATGTGTGATAGTCACTGTATACTAAATTCTTACCGAAAACCCCCAAATCAATCAAAAAACCGGTCGGGATTCAAGCACACGACCCTGCATTAGAGCGGATGTCTTGACCAGTAGAACACCGAGCGTGCCCGGTGTCTAGAGGCAAGTTTGAACCCTGTAGTTAGAAGGCGGGTAACCGCAACAATTTTAACTGATGTTATAATAGACCGATCCATTAAGCCCCGCCCCTCAAGTATTGACCAATCACAGCCTTGGCTACGCCACCGAAAGTCTGACCAAAGTCCGACATGATAAAATCCTATTGAAAATATGTAAATATGTAAATATGCGTGCGTTTACTTATAGCGCGAGCGTTCATGTCGTGCAGTGTGGAATTGAAGAGACGCACATTGTGCTGCCCACGTGTACAGTGGTAACGTAGCCAGTGCTGTGATTGGTCATTATGTGTAGGGGGTGGGGCTTTATGGATCAGTCTATTGCATCAGGGATAAAGAATATTATTTCTGTTTTACCCCTCACACATTGGTGTGAAGGCTACAACCCAAAACACTTTCCTCCATGCGAGTATATATTAATGTGAATAATAACAGTTATTCACAAGAATAAAGGTTTGTCTGTTTCTCTTTGATTACAGTATCTTCTAGGATATATTTCGTCTCTAGTCTTCATCTATGTGTCGAGTCATCATTACGTAGCTGGTGACGTCATCGAAATTGGAAACATATTGAGTGGTACAGTGTCATCGACGGACGCAGCTTCAACTGAAGCTAGTAATGGGACGGATGTAAACGGTATGTGTGAGCATGCCTGTGGCTTTTGTCCCTCTAATCAAAAATAAAAACTGCTCAGCATGATTATGTGCTGATTGCTTTACAAGAAAGTACTGTGCCCCGAAAGGGGCAGGTACAGAAATAATAGAACAGGTAAAAAAAAATATTTCAAAAACTTTACATGTTTTGGACAGGTAAGAAAAAATACAACAGGCAAAACAAAAACAAAATCTTTGCAAGTCAAATAAGGGACTCCGTAAGATTGGAAAGAGAACCGTTTCTTGTACAACGAAAACTAAGCTCGGAAACTATGATGGTCACTTTAAGCCTCCGTATCTAGGCCATGATACGCTAATTACATTTCCTCAGTCTTCAAAACAATCGCCAGGTGTGACTTGAAATGTTTTTTCAAATACATTGGCAGCGATTGATTGCTGTGATTGCCTTTAAAGGGGCTGTGTCGTCATGATTATAGCAGACCTGTGGCTGTGCGTGGAAAGATGAACTCTCACCCAGATACTGCACGCGCGCGCACTTGCGGTTAATTCACAAAGGGTGCCGTCTTTGACAAACTGTGATATGACCGCCGGCGCGCACGCGCGCGCTTAGTAACTGGGTATTCCATTTACTGCTGTAAACATGAGGACACATGTACGTGTGTATGTGTTTAATTTTATGCGTAATAATCAAAAAAGTCTGCTCCTCTTCAGAAATAGTCAGACGAGTTGGAATTTAAATAAAGTAACAAACAAGGCTCCAATTTCGGGTAATTGCTGTTAATCAAATCACTGTTCTCTCTTTAATGTCATACAGGAACTGGTTTTTACTGTGCAAGTTTCTTCTCTCAGGAAACTGGCGAAAATATCACGTGGCCGGAAACAAAAGTTGGAAGTATTGTCCACGTCGCGAAACAGAGCATCTGTGGCGCCGAAGGTAATAACTGTGAAGCAAAATTATTTGATGAGCGAAACTATAGCAGGGCACCAGTTGCAACAATGTGAATGACAAGGTTTTGGGGCTGGTAATCCATTTCTGCTCAGCAACATTTTTCTGCGCTAAGCAGTTTCTTGGTGCTTACCGGCTTTGTGAAATTATGCCGTGGTTGCTAGGCACCAGGGGAGCCACATGCGCAACGTCACTTTGTTGCAAATTTGTGCATAGGATAATTAGGTGTTCGTAAAAAAAAAGCGCAAACACCTCTTGTTGATTATAAATTATTTAAATTAAGCTATCCAGACCAAAGTTTTCTCTTTAAATAAATACTTACATACGTTTTTGCATGACGGCTGCAACGCCACCAATATCCATTGTAAATTATCGTAACATTCCAACGCCTTGAATCAAGACTAACTAATGTTGCATTACCAGAAATGTCGATGTAATAGTACTAACTTTTATCTATTTGTGGCCTTCATGCAGCCGTGAGAGTGTGCCGAGACGGAGGTGAATGGGGACACGTATATTTAGAGCCAGCACAATGTCCAAGCGACGTGGTAAGTCGACAATTTTAAACACAAGTTATATTTTTTAAAGGACTTTTAACACTTTAGTTACATTTGATACCTATAAATGTACAGATTTGTCGTTCCTATTATTTTATATTATCTACGCTATATGATAGGAATAAATGTAAAGTGTAAAAAAAATAATAACAAATGGTTTATTGATTATATATGTTGTTCATGATTGTGTATCGTCAAATCCAGTAAGAATGTGTATCTGGCTAGCTGCGCATACGCATCATACATACCCCCACCCACCCCCGCGGATGCAAAATAACTGTGTGAATGTGGTTTGTACAAAAAGATTTACGACAAGGGAAAATGTCTTTCCTAGAGCGCTTTTAATTTAACAAAACTCGAGAAACTGGTATTCCTTTCTCGTCTATCAAACTTTGGCAATCTATAGTGGGTCTCCGGGATTTAGCGTCCAAGCTGTTGCTCTCACGAGAGGGTGCCCGAGGCGAAATTCGCGGCGCCATTCACAGAGAGACGATTCGACCGCAGGACTTCGCCATTATGAACAAATTTAAAGATGAGCATCCGTATAGAAATATCACAACTGGTCAATGTTCAACTTCATTTACAAATGTTACCCAATATCAGCTGAAAGCAAACCAGGACTGAATCATGGTGTAATCTGGGAGTGGGTGGGTGGGTGAGGGGGTGGGGGGACAACAGCCTCTCATCCAGTGTCCCTTTCCACAATTAGCAAACCAACTTACTATTTTCCTATTTAAAAGAAAGTTCACGGTTATTCTGTAATCAATCGATAACAACACATTGATTATGGTTTCGTTCTGAGAGCTCACTGCCCATGAAAGGAAAACCAGTTCAAATCCTGCAGGGGACATTATTTCCGTCTGAAATACCTTCATAAGTCGAAATAGCATTTTGAAGGCAGTCGAAATGAGCACATGTCTTAACGGTGTACACGGACCCAGACAAAACATACTAAGTGACCGCTGAATTTGATGGATTTTTCACAGCGCGTTTATTGAAAACTAAAGGATGGACACGAATTTTCTCTCCCGAATAAAAAATAAAGATAAAAATAGAATAAATCAAAAAATGATGAACGTTCCGTTTAAGCCTGCAGCTACTTTGTTGAAATTTTAAGACTGCCCTTTCTCGCCACATCTAAACATCAGATATAATCTACTTTCTAGCGTATAGGCCAGAACTACAAATCAACCAATTGTTTTTGTTTTCTGTCTAAACATTAGGCACTTAATATTCTGGTGTACATCGGTTACTCCGTCTCGCTGTTGGCATGTATTGTCGCCTTCATCATTTTCCTTCTGACAAGGTAGGCTCAAATAGCCAAGAGGTTGAGCATTCTCGAGGGGAAAAAAAATTATAATAAAATAAAACAAAACAGAATCGTGTCAGTATACCTTATGCGTCTGACGTCATGAGTCCGAGATATGTACAACAGCGCCCTCATTGAGGTCAAAACGGCCGTAAGTTTACTGTAGGGCAAACGGCTATGCATACCCTCTATAGTTATAAATGTCGCCCCGCCCCCTCCCTCCCGCCAAGATTTGTCTTAATTCCTAACGTTTTCCGACTTATAGATAAGAAAATGTCCAATCAGACCGGACCGTATTCATTAACAAACTTCAACAAATTTGTTGTGGGGGAATTTCAGCACCATTTAAAAATCTTCATTTTTACAAAAACGACACCCAAATATATATGTTTAGTTCCTGGCAATAATAAGGGCATTTGACGTTTCTTCAAATGAATTAAAATCGCTTAAAATATGGCATTGTTTTATTATAGAAACATTTTCTCCAATCCAGGTCCTCACTGCGGACACTAGGCCACTACCAGTACCACATACATTGGAACCTCATTACGTCATTCATCTTATATCACGTGGTATTCCTCATTGCTTTCATAACTTTTCCAACAAACCTGCTGAGAGATTTGGTGAGTTTCTTTTAATCCTAACACGTAAACGGGAAATCTCACTTAAAGTTTACAGTATTTTTTCCTATCTCGCTGTAGGCCTACGACCAATATAACGAATGCATTTAAAAAACAAACTAGCTAGCTTCCGGGGTATTCAGAATTTAAAGGGCCCGTGAAGAGGTTTTTTGTCACGGAACATTTTTGTAGCTTAATATATGGTTAATATATGGTTTGAAATTATCAAAACATATATATTGTTATGCGTTAATACACTTTAATTGAGCCCCGAAAATGTGCGCCATTTGATTGCGCAATGATCCATGACGTAGGCTGTGGTAAAACATTTCAAAGATGTCTCTGGTGCCGAGTGGTCAACAATGCATTGTATGTCATTGTCACACATGGCCCTGGTCAGCCGTTCCACTGTCTACGTCACAGATTTTATGTTAATGAGGAAGGGTGGGCGGAGCGCGGCAACCCCCTAATTTTAGAAATCGTTATTTCTACGATTAATACGCATGTCAAAAATGTGAAAAAGTAAAGATATACTATAATGGGCATACTTTATTTTTTTAACCAATAAAAAAATATAATTCATTGAACCTTTAACGTTATTATCCCCGCCGTGGGTACGCTCTAGTTTACAACCTCGTACACTACAGAAAATTTCGATTGAAAATCTTTTTTTTTTTTAAAGAAACCTATTACTATAAATGTTCTCTCAATGATCAAGTACCGATGTCACTGCTCAAGATAAAGGCCCTAAAAGGACTTGCGTATATTAAGTTCGCAGTTTTGTGGGTTTTTTTTTACCCTGAGCATTTCGCTCAGGTTTACATTTCGGAAAAACACTTTCAGGAGGAGATCGAGTAGCACTGCCTTCAGGTTTACTATAGGAAACATCAAAAAGAAGTCAAGAGGGATGGAAATAAATGATGGGTGAGGAGAACATCTCGAACTTGAGCGTCTTGTGCCTCTGGGTGTCATGTCACATAATTTAAACCAGGATAAAGTGTCTCTCTTCAGTCTAGACAAGGGAACATTGTACCAAGGGGAGTCTGTCGTGGAGACACAATTTCCTTCCAGTGGTCTGGATTTTATAGGTGTGGTCCTCTCTGGGTTTATCAAGCCATTACTTGATTCGTCAATGCGGAATTGCATTTAAAACATTCCTCTTCCTTATTTAGATTTGTTTTTACTGTTCATTTCATTGGGATGGTACAACACTACAAGGGGCGGAACTTGCTCAAAACCATCAAAAGTGGTTTAAAGTCTTTCGAAATGTGAAATCAGTAAAAGTTCAAACCAATCCAGAAAAAAACACCACAGCTTGATTTGTGATAAACTACTGGTTCGATTCAATTTAAATTCAATTCATATTCATTCGTCATGATCAACATGAACAGTTAATGCTCCCTTATTCTGCAACTTACAAGTAAATAAAACATGCATACATTTGAAACAAATATTACAGGAAAATAAAAAGTAAATAAAGTACAACAAAAGTGGCTGTGGAAGGGATTAGGTATTTACAAAAATGTATAAATATATGGGGCATTCTATGTATACACGTCCAATAAAAAACGTATAACAGCTACTGTTTCAACCGAAACGCAAGCATCCATCGTAACTAGATTTCCACTCAGGCAGATCCTTCATGGGCACGGCAGAAGACATTATATCCAGACCCACCTTTTGACATTTACCTGGCAATAAGGACAGGACCACTGTTATTAAGACACTCCCAGAGGCTACGTCAACTCCATGGCAACCCAGAGACACGAGATGTCCACCTGGTGGTCGGTTGATGTTTCCTCCAGACGAGCTGCTCGATTACAGTGCATAATGGCGGGATATTGCTGCAATCATGAGAACTTTCTCATGATTGATGGGGAAGGCATTAAATGCAGGCATGAACAACATATTAACGTCTTGAGCTGAGACTACTCTTTTTTTTCAAGAAGAGAGTAGTCCCAGCTCAAGACGTTAATATATTTTCATTTCAGTTTGATTCATCAATGCACCGTTATGTGAATGACCGACACACGTCTCTGCAGAGTGTGTGTTCTAATTACACTTTTAGTTTTCTCAGTTGGTTGTTTCGCGCCTTTAAGTACGAGGTTGCACGCTAGACCATCCCCAAGCTCTCAACGTCATGTTTGATGAAGGAGACAACCCAACGAAGAAAGCTATACGGGGCTCTGGAAGTGCCATCCGACTTTTTGAGATCCTGGAATAATTATCTCGGGATGACAAGATCGTGAAAGAAGGATGTCGACTTCCCGAGACCATTCATCTCGGGATGACGACACTTTAAAACAAGTCCGACAAAAAATTATTCTTTTCTTGGTGTGTCGACAATCGACATCGGTCGACGACAATCGACATCGATGTTAAAAAAACGCTTTTAGACACCCGTATATAAAGCGTTATAAGAACCGATGTTGATGATGCTTATTAGAAATATTCTATATTTCTGCGTTATACAGACGATACGCAACCTTATAAGCGCTGTACTGGTCTACCTCGTCTTAGCCAATTTCTTCTGGATGCTCGTAGAGGGCGTTGTTCTGTTCGTCCTGGTCGCGACGCCGTTTCCTGGGGAGCAGCGAGGGCGGGCTTTCGTGAAGTGGTTTATTCTTGGATGGGGTGAGTTATTACAAGGACTTTTTTCCTCTCGCATACTCCTCAAAAATAAACATTTACTGCTTCAAAATGTGATGATTAAAAAAAAAATAAAAAATTATTATACAAAATAAAACTATTTTTACGACCAAGTAAATAAAAAATAAATAAATAAATAAATGATCTACGTAATTTACCATGGGGGTACATGAGCTCTTAAAGTGAATTCAGTCTGAATGAATGTATTCTTCCAAAAGACAATTAATTACATATACATTTCTTTTAAACTGCAAATCTAATTTTATAATTATAAAAACACTTTTCCCAGTACTGAACTGAACTTAAAGAGGCGATGGTCGAGTGGACTTTGCCAATCTGAAAGCCCGACTTAAAGCGAGCTTGACCACCGCCGTGGCTGAATACCGCCCTCTCGCGGCGTAGTCACACGAAAAATCGGGCACTGGCGTCAGTTACGAATATTTAAACTGAGAAGTTCTGTTCTTACATTATTTTTACACGAATCTGATGTTCCCAACGGAACCGCCCCTTCCAGGAAGAAGTTACTCCTATTATGCCACCTCTATTTTTCACATTTTTTCCTTTTCTGTGATTTTCACCATGAAAAGCTTCTAACATTGACTAATTGTGTGTATTTATAATTTCATTTTCACGCAAAGGAGTACCAGCTGTTCTTGTAGTTTCTTGGATTATTGCTGTAAAAGTTTCAACACCCGCCGACAGGTGAGAGAAAAATGGTCTCTCAATTTCCAGAATAAACTTACTAAAACACACAGCATTTTCGAACCATTGAGAGGAAAGAACTTTCACTTTTACAAAAGCAATGTTTGTTTTACCGTGGTCCACTTGCCCCGTACAATGGGGTACTTTTGAGACGCTGGCGGCGACAGACACAACAGTCCTCTTTCATAGTTCTGAGCATGCGCGCACATGCTCACTATTGAGCGCGTAGTTCTGAGCACGCGTACTTCTGGTGCGAACTGTGAAAAAAGGACCGTCCAAAAGTCCCCCACTGAAACGAAAACCTGTGGAAGATTTTCGATAGACCTTTCTTTTGCAACGTCACAGCCCAAGGTTTTGCCAACCAAGATGGAGAAACTACAGGGAGCCATCAACGCAAAGGCAACAAAAAACAGATAATCACAGTTTGTAAAAATGCCACACAAATCTTCAAAAATTGTGTTGAGTTTGTTGGAAACAAACCAAGCAATAATATAATGTATTTTCTTTAAAGAGAAAGTTTGCAAAAACGTTAAAATCTGGTCACAACGTCACTCTGTCAACAAGATTGAATGTTTTGCTATCATTTGGCCGTCCATGCCAACCAGCACGGTTTGTTTGTCAACAAAGTTTCAAGTTTCTCAAATTGTAATTGCACTTCTTTACAAATCTTTTTGCAGACCTTTTCGGCTACATTTAAACAGTGGAGGAATTGAAAACTACATCTGTATTGTGGGACCAATATTCTTAGCTCTTCTGGTAAGATAATAAAATACAATGTTGTTGAAGCGTTTCTAATCTCTTCAAACAAAGGCGTTACGGCTGCTCATTGGCTCCAACACCTATCAAAATGGTAATGAACAGTGATTCGATTGGTGTTCAGTGAACAGCCTTTAAAATACTGGGTTCTTACAATAAAATAGCGCGCATTATTCTAGCAGCTAGATCAAGAAACTTAACATCATTACCCCATGTTCAACTACATTTATTTTTGACTTTTTCAGATTAATTGCATTGTGGTTATCGTCGTTATGCGGATACTTTGGCTCAAGCTCAAAGCGGACGCACGAACAGGCGCGTCGGAGTCCGCCGAGAAATCATGGTAAGAAATGGTGTTGGCCCAAGAGACTCCTCGCATGTGACGTCACAAGATAAAGCAGCGCCCTCAATGAGGTCAAAATAAGACCTTTCATTGGTCGAGAGTTGTGCATGGCGCGTAAACGCGGGCACGTTTCCATTGTTTTAACACGTCAATGGCGGCCTAAGCAAGGGTCCTATGTAAGACTTTTGAGGACGCTAGGTGGCGGCAGACGTACGAGATAAGTCTGTTATTCTCGGAAGCGCACGCTCAAAATTACGAAAAACAATGGGAAACTACCTGGTACGTCTGCTGCCAGCTAGTGTTTTGCAAAGCACACTACGTGTCAGTTATGTTGTTACGACCAGTTATCTCGTAACCTATACCTGTTTATATTGATCGTTGCTCGCATTAAAATTATGATCGTTGTCCTTGTCACCGTTCTAGCGTTGTTGATTGATCCTATTGTTATTGTTGTTACTATTATACTATTTCATTTGTACCTAGGCGGACAGCTAAGTCTACGTTTGTCCTCCTCCTCCTCCTAGGCGTGTACTATACTCTTCCAATCATCCTGTTCGTCTTCGATCCTCCGTTCAAACTAATCTACGTGGTGTCTTTCTTCAGCACAATGGTATCCTCCGTGCAGGGTCTGGCTGTCAGTACATTCTATGTCTTCTGTAATGCTGAGGTATGTGATCAGGTACGGACAGCATGGTTTACTAATGCTTACTGATGTTTGCAGTGGCTTACTAATTGTTAATGCTTGCAGGTTATACTAATGATTTACATGGTTTACTATGGTTAACATTGTTTTTTAATGCTTATATGGTTTACTAATACTTACATGGTTTACTAATGCTTACATGTTTACTAATGCTTACATGGTTTACTGATGCTTTAGCACCAGGTACCGCATGTAATACATGGTTTAATGCTTACATGGTTTTAACATGGTTTACTAATGCTTACATGGTTTACTGCTACTTACTAATTCTTTCCTAGTTTACTAGTTCTTACTAATGCTTGCAGGGCCGGGTTGGCAAATGTTTATCTGTGCTTACAGGGTTTGCATGGTAATTTTAGTTTATGTATAAATGGTTTACTTATGTTGGCTAATATACCACGGTTTGCTATAGATGCCAACACAATGCCTACAGGGTTGACTAATTTTTACCAGTGCTCACAGGATTTACCGATGTTTACTATTTCTTGCTAGTGTTTAATAAGGTTTACTGCTGTATAAAGGGTTTACTTTGTTTGCTGATTGTGCAAGGGTCGTGGTTGAACCTTAAAGTGTTTAGATCGGAATACTGTGATATCAAGACAAGATGTAAATAATTAACATGATTCTGCGTGCTTCAACACTGTTCCATTTAGGTGAGGCGAGCTCTGAGGAATCGTCACCGACAGTGGAGATACAAGTCTTCCGTGAAATATTCCATCCGTCTGTCCTCCCGCAGCTCCAGTAGGAGCGTAACCCCACGGCACAGCAAATCCCACTCCTCCAGCGACGGCTGCGGAAAGCGGCCCGTCAAAGACGGCGAAGACATCGAGATGACGCTGTCCTCTGACGCCAACTCTAACAACGTCAAAGACAGCCAATCGCAGAAGAGGGAGATGTGTGTCATCATGGAGCAAGCGCCGTTGGCCGCGGGAGAGTCGTACGGGAGTATACGCGGGTATGTCAGACTGAGTACCAACGAGCCTGAAGATGTGTAGAGGGCGTGATGTCTTCGTGGAAACCGAAACGTTGAATCAGTCAAAGAGTTGCATAATAGAACAACAAAAACAAAACCTCGACACCAGGTGGAAAATGCACTCTGTCTCGTACAGGAATGAAATTGAGACTGAGTCCGTTGTACTTTCCATGGGCTTATCCCTAACGACGTTGACTGGTTTGAGTCCCGACTCTTGAACCTTCGCCTGTTTCGATTGATTGATTATTATTTGGTTTTAAAGTAACCAAATTGGTTATTCACCACTAATGTAATTTCGTTATACCGTTTGCTCTTCGCCAAGTTGGGTAGACTTTATACGGACCGCAGCTCTGTACAAAACTTTGAGGATCTTGATGTTTCAGTACTAGACAGGAAAACTAATTCTTATGTTCAAGTTTACATTTTTATTTACATATATATATTTTATTTACATAACAGTTTGGGAAATGTTTTCCTTGATTGTTGCGCTTGTTTGAAGGTATTTTGAGATAAAATCACTGCTGCAACTACACAAAGTCTAGCAAGTCTGGCAGTCAGGGCGACTTAGAGTAGGCCCTAGAGGAAACCCAAGTAATGTTTCTCACAACACGCCCAGTGGGTGTGGGGATTCAACGGGTCGGTCTTTTGTAAGTCTTGATTTAAAACGTCACTGTTTGTTGATCGTATCAACCAAAGCTAGATTATTGAATCACCGATAGAGGGCCGCATTTGTGTTCCTCCGTGAGGAGGCTTCATTGCGTCAGTGAGCTCGAGAGAGGAGCCTTTACAGTCCCGAGTCCAAGTCACCATTGATGGCTTTGGCTATGGCTGTGGCTGGAAAAGCCTATTCTTCAGCATTGTCGCGGCACCCAGCGGTCAAAGCCACATCCGAAGTCGCTTGATTCGCCCAAGGTCTTAGACAGCTTAGCTTATCTAAAGTATGCACAAACTTGCAGTATATAAAACTATGTAAGTGATATCATGCATATATAAAAATGTAGACTGTAAATGTTTTATTTAAATCAAACATATTTATAAGTAAAATAGAGATGGGCCGGGCAATTGGCAAGAAGGCAAAACAGATGGACCACGAGACTCACAGAATGACAACCAAGGACAGACAGGAGAAGAAGGAGACGGAGAGATGAAATCACCACACCTATGAACATGGCAATTATAGAGTAAAAGCGACAGAAGAGAACGGAAATGGCTTGAGGAGAGCTTCATCCAACAAAGGATTAATACAGCTTCATGATGATGATGATGATGATAGTGATGATGGTGATGATGATGATGATGACGACGCCGACGATAGGGGGAGGTATCTCGAACTATTTTCTGTGAGGCATGTTTGTGAATTAGGCTAGAGTAAGGTACTATACTATCTGTCATGTTTTTGTGAAATAAAACAAGCCAAGTTGTTCTGTTAAAATACAGAAAAAAATCCAATTTAACATTAAAAGCGATCAGTAATGCCAAGACGAAGCCAGGAGTCTCAAAAATGTGTAAAATCAATAAAGATATATTTTTGTATATGCAAATTCGATATATTTATACCATAATGGTGTTTAAAATGTGTATATTTCAGATTTTCCACCACGCGTTGCTCGTTCCGTTTTCAATGCAAGGTTTATTTCAGATTAATGCACCGTTTTTTATTACGATTAATAATTAGTATTGGCAGTTTAGGGTGGTATGATTAATATTTTAATAAGTGTAATTTCAAACATCAGAAATTCGAAATCATTTTGTAATCAATTTTGTTGTATTGTTCATCATCCTTTTGTATCTAATTTAGTTTTTTTTTGTACCTGTACACCGATGTGTGATAAGCACTGTATTGGGTAAACACTTCCCAAAAACCTGAAGGGACTATCAAATCCACAGGTAAATTACTCAGGTGGGATTTAAACCCACGACCCCAACATTGTTTTACAGCAAGATGTCTTAACCACTCGGCCACACTGAGCATGACCAGTGACTACGGGCCAGTTCCAATCCTGTCGTTAGCACCATGTACCGCAAACGATTTAATGGGTGACTTTTTAGGACGCTAGGTGGCAGCAGACTTACCTGGTGACTTGTGACATTTATTCAAATTAACAATAAGCTTACATACATCCACTGTGAAACAGATCAAATGTAAAAATTAAATCTAATAATAAATTTGTGATAACATAGTATCTACAAGTATTACAATAATAGTCAGTTAGCACAGTAGTTATGTAAAGCTCAATGTTAACATTAGGGAAAGAAAGGAAGGCTAGAAAGGCTTTTATGTACTTCACCTGGGACAGACAATATAAATGATAAACATTAATAATACAAGATAATTATGCAATACTAAGTACAATAGTGCACTTGGGCAAATCCAACGTTCTTGGAAATGTGCGCATGCTCATAGCCAAACAATGCCAAGTTACCTAGTAAGTCTGCTGCCACCTATCGTTCAAAAATCTCCCATTGATGTACGTGTAACAATTGAATCGGGGATAAAGCATATTTATTTTTGTTTCACCCTTACTATTATCAATGTGTGATAAACACAGTATACCCAGTGCTTTCCAAGTCCTACAGGGACAAACATCCACAGGCATACTACGTGGGTGGGATTTGAACCAATGACCGCGCATTGTAGAGTTTGTTTTATTACGATGTAAATACTTTATGTTATTATGACTTACATGATTAGGTAAAAGTTCAAAGACTGGTAAAAGTATTATTTATTCATACAATACTAGTAATCGATATTCATTGTTTATTCGATCTCATGCATGGGGGGGGGGGGGTTGGCTGGAGGGGGAGGAGTGAGCAGGGGGACTCAAGCCCCCTGCCCTTACCCTCGGGTACGCTACTGTGAACCACGCACAGCTTCACAGCTTTGCGGAAAATCCCCTACAGACAGAAAACACGCTTTTAATCGGCGTGACCAACTAATGTAATAAATTTGTCACAGATTCATATGATTTGAGGGAAGGTAGAAATGATTGTATACTTTTCCAAAAACCAATTATGTATAGTACCATTGACTTTGATTAATTAGTGTGTCATTTAAAATACTACTGCGCTGGTTTGAGATTGTGTAGATAATTATAACTTCTGTTGTCGTATGCTGGACGCAGATACAATTGATAATCGTACAAGTTTATATTCTATACAGTTTAACTGTTTAATTAATCAGATAAATTGCCAATATTTTAATCAAAGTATTTATACAGAGAATAGTGGTTGGTATAAGAAAATAAAGGACAAAGACATAATATCATTGTGCTCTCCATCTTCAAAAGTTAACGGCAAGTTTTTCTTGTAGCTGTGATGGTCGCACCTCACTGAATAGTGACAAAATCATGCGCCGAGCCTTATGTTTGTCAACCCACAATTTTGTCTTCTTCTGTATTGCAAAGATTTGAAGGTCATGGCTTTTATGGGTTGTTGGAAATGGTCCAATAATGTGCCCTGGGATTGTTGACATTCAATCCGGGACATTTCAGGCATTGACCCAATCACCTGACGTCATCATCATAATGATCTTGGCGGCGCCATTTTGGAAGTCAACGTATCCGTGTGTTATAGATTGAAGTGTGAATTTAAGGCGACGAGCCGTTTACATCCTGTTAACTACCAAAATGGTGAGCATGGCACAGTCCACCTCGTGTGACGCGCATGCAAAGGGTCAATTAGGCCCCTAAAATGACCCAATTTTGCTGACATGCGAATAGGACCTCTCTTTCCAGAAAGATGTCTGCCCGTTTACGGTACTCATTCGGAGGTATTTTCATATTTATATATACACCTGTATACAAAAAAATCAACGACTAACCTTGAATGTATTATAAAGAAGTTTATCTGTCAGAAAATTCTTTTCTTTATTGATTGGATTTGCCGAGAGACTTCTAAATATTTTTTTTTTAGTAGTTATGAATATTCGGCATTGGTTGATATGAGGACCGTGTTTAGTGTGATGCAATGACAATGTATGCTAAACAGCGCCCTCGGTCGTCAGTCTACAGCCGCACCATACTGGCAACAAATCCGGTAGACTGGTTTAGCTCTTGGATCAACAGCGCCATCAATATTGAACAGACGAATGAAAAAAGGGCATTGCGTGGCAAGCAAAATCGAACGGAAGTCTCACAAAAGCATTTTTCCAGCTTACCTGATTGATGTCATGGGCAATTTGGGAGTTTCCCTCTGATTGGCATCATCAAAAACTGAAGCGTTTCCAAGTTGTCTGCTCCTCACAAGTTTTCTTCAAGCTACAATGCAAGTCACTTTGGAGGATCACTCGGTTTGCCTACCAGAAAGAGAGAGAGAGAGAGAAAAAAAGTTGAATTCCCAAAATGTTGGCTGGATATACATCACTGTAAATACCCCCCCCCCCCCAGCAAACGGTGTAATGAATTTACAAAGAGCCTCTCAAGAAGACTGAAAATCTTAAGTTCAATCCAAACCGCAGCCATTGTCTACTTCAACACTGGGGGCTCTTTTTCCGAAAGACATAACCTTTTAATAAAATTTCTTTATGTAGGGAAGAGCTGAATCATGCACGTAGCCGTGTAAAAATTCAGGTCATGAGAAGAGACCATAGTTTGACCACAAACAACATTTTGAAAGTATAGTTTAAAAGCGTCATAGAGAGGATCTTAAAGGGACAGGCATAGAAAATGTTAAAAAATTGGAACGCACTCCAAAATCTTTCAAAAGCTTATAATAACGATTTGTCCGTTTGTGATGCCTCTCTCTCTCTGTGGAAGGAATAGCAATAATATATGTGTCAAATAGTGTTCTTAAAAGACAGGGGCTAAGAAATTGGGGTGAAGGAACAGGGAGAGGACTTTTTACATTGTTCTGTTATTTATTCATTTCAATGTATTCCTCCACTAGTCAAGCCAAAAACAACCGAAGTTCATAGAAGATGCCAAAGAGTATACTGCGAAGACCGAGCCTCCGTTAATTAAAACAGGTCAACCCTAGGTCAAAGATTGACTTGTTCAGACAACGATCTTGGGCCACCATTCGTAAAAATACTAAAAAGTACGGTGCTCCTGCAGTGCCATTCCACATAGTCAGATAACGAGAATTATTCATCTCGCCCATGAGACGACTTACCATGATCATTCATCTCGGCAAGTCGAGTTTTTTTATTTACTGAAATTTGTATAAAGAGAAACTATTGAAACTAGGAAGATGAGTCGACTTCTTAGGTTTATTTAGTTGAATTGATGAGATAAATTATCTCAATTTCTGGATAAGTGGTATGGCACTCGTGCAGCTCCGTAGTTGGTCGGCATTAGAAAGTTCAAACCCTAAACACAACTGGCACTAAACATGAACTATTACACTGTATTAATGGCTGATATTACTTAATACGAGAAAAAACCTATGAATACATACATACTGATGGCATCATTCGGTGGGTGTACATTCAAATCCATTTGGGACCTCACAAGCCAGCCGGACTAATTTTGTCCGGAGTATCGAAAAACAAATTCCCTGTCAAAATGGGTTTCGGGAAACGAGTTTCACACTGTAAGCCCCCGTCAGTGTGGTGTCAATGTAGCACTCGGCTGCTGCTGGCCCACGGAGGAAATGACCCGTGCACGGACGGGGGAAAACACGCTAATGATTGCCACTTGGAAATTGATACGGAAGTGTTTTTAACAACTTGTTTCATTTCCACTGATGACCATGCTGTGAATTTCAAATGATTGTTTTATTGTTTCACGTCGTTCCGTAATGGGTTTTTCATTTCAATTATAGGGCGATGATTTGCGCAACAACGAATAGACGTGGAGCATCCATACTTGATTCAAGTCGTTGACGATGTGTTCGGCTGTCGGTAGGCAGTATTTGAACACTGGGTATGAATAGATTCGAATTGTTTCGCGGCCTGTGGGGAGACTATCATTTGATTGTAGGTGTTTTCAATCATGCAAATTTGTTATTGAGACAGACTAGGATTGGAATCCATTATTAATACAACAAACTATAGAAATTGTAATTGGATATCTCAGTCTTCAGGGACGATACTTCGAAAGGCAAAGAGTTTTCAGGTCTTTGTAAGTTTTACTTTATATATTTGACATGTAACACATCGCTCGGCCATGGCTATCAAATAAATGACAAACAAAACCTTGGTATGAATGTTTGTGTGTAGGCCTATATGAACTCTTACAGGGACGTCCGCGGGGTGTGGTCTGCTGCCTGGGAAATCATGAACTTTTATAGATATGGACAAAGCAAGGAATGGAACCCAAGACACCCAACGCTATATAAAATCGGATATAGACTGCGGTAGCAGCTATCAAGTTTGCGGGAATGTCGTCTCGAAACGGATCTCTGTTCGTCTGAGAGGAGTACATTTTCAATCTGAACTTTTAAATGGAGTTATCCTCAATGCAAGAAGTAATCAATCTGATCGTGACGATCAGAGGTCGAGTTTTTTGGGCGAAACTGCCCCCCCCCCCTGCCTGCCCCCGGCTCGTGTGCCTATGATAGGGAGGTTAAGCTGCACATAACGGAGCAAAATTTGTTTAAACGTGAACGCTAAAAGTTTGTGTTGTTACCATATGACGTCATCACTTGTTGCCCATTCCAGCTCGCGTTACGGATGACTGCACCCGGGTATTGACTTAACAACAAACGGCAAGTTTGATAGGTTAAGGAATTAATGACGTGACGTCCGCGAAAAATGTTCCACATGCTCACTTTGTTGACACCCGGCTAAACACGTTCAGCTAAATCTCCCCAATAACAAAATAAGTTGACTTATGTCAAAACACCTTGAAAACAACAGAATTAATCTTGACACAATAGCTCAAAGAACCCCATTTCGTATGAAACTTATAATAGTAAATCCATTTGTAATGGGCCTTATTTTCTACTGCAAGAGGGCGCCCTTTGGGGTAGATTGGTGGTCAAACCATAGAAATAGTGTGGTAAACCAGATATAGTTAGACTTCTAATAACGCGGGTAATGTACAACATTTAAGTTGTGTTTTTATTGACAGTTTTACAATGTAATCAGTGTAAGATATTTGCTTGGAAAATTTGTGTTTCTAATGTTTTTGAATATTTTTGTACTATCAAAATGGAATTAGTATTGCGCCCTCTTGCTGTCAAAAATACGGTCATAATTATGGGATGTACTTTCCCGCAACGCTTACGTAATGTTGTGCATCTACTTTCGACAGTGCAAGGGATGGTCTGCTATCGGTCACCTTCATGTTATGAAAACGACACATGAGACTGAAAACATGCATGAAAAAGACACAGGAGAAGGATCAGGTTGAGGGCGCTTCACGTTTCATTTAGTTTAAGTCTTCTTAAACCAATCATTAACTTGGGTCCAAAACATACATGGAATGTTACAGTGAACCACAAGGTAAACTGACTGGGTACAAATTTTAATCAATTTTGGGGTGAACGAAGAAAAAACGACTGGCGCGGGATTTGAACCAGCGACCATGGGTACGTTAAACCGGTGGTCACAGGTTCAAATCCCACTCCAGTCAATGCTTCTTTGTTCACCCCAAAATGAAATATTACATATACAAAACAAATGAGTGGTTTTTGAAAGAGAATGATTTGCCGGGGGGGTAGGCTATAGTCAGATATATTTGTGGTTGATTTTAGAGCATTGCAGTCTCTTTTTGTATTTCACAGTTTTAGTTTTTGATTGTATCCCCCCCCCCCCATTTTCGTGTAATTAATCATTACAATTTTGTTGATATTTACATTGATTTTTAATCTTTATATTTCTATGAAATTGATTTTAAATTTTATTTATTGTTGACAGGAGCCCACTGAGATGAGCACAACTTTAGATGACAGTCCCTAAGGTATCCATTGTAATGTCTAAAATACTTTAAATAATTACAACTAAATACATAAATTTATTCACAAATTATTACATTCAACAGCTTATAAATTTGTGACAAATACTTACCCATTCTGTATTTCACCTTTTATGAACGATAAAAGCATTGTTGTCTTCTAAACAATGGTTTGGGAAAATTGTCCTGAAATGTAGACCGTTTTTATTAATTCTCTACACGAGAGAAAACACAATTGCTAATAATCCTCCAAAAGATGAAAGATCAACCATACATTCAAACAAATCATTTCGAAGTTGTCATTCTGAAACAAACTTTTATTGCCCTGGCGGTGAAAAATCGGGTTGTTTAATTATTTGCTATCAGCGGATCTACTCTCTAAATGTAAAAGAGAGACAGTTTCACTCTCCCGTCTGAGTGCTATGATTTTGGCTCTTTTAAGAGTGAAAATCACGGTGCATTACCTTTTTTTTTAAGTGTAATTGGAGCAAACTTCATTCTTATTCAGGTTAAAATACCCGTCTTTCACTCTGAAAAGAGTTGTCCGCCATATGGCTCTTTGCAAGAGTGGTATGGCGGACAAAACGGGTGTTTTTTCCCCTTTCTTTTACATTTTAGAGAGTATAGTGATTTTATGTGATAAATCTACTCTAAAGCTATCACACACAATCGTAAAACATCGCTGAACATTTGAAAAAAAAAACATATCATGGCTTGTTTAATTTATGAACTTTATACCCGTTCCAATGTCCCGAGGAACACCGGATTACTGCCTGGCTAGGGGAACGTATGCTCCCCCAAACATCGCAACACTATAATATGGACAATAACATTCCCTGTTTACATTTAATCTGACAGAAACGAGAAAACGCGGGATCAGTTTTCCTTTGTCGGATGATTTATGTGTTACATTTAAATTTGCTGATACAAATGTTGTTACAGTATCCGTCAATAAAAAAAAATACACAAAAAAAAACCCTAAAGCAGCACAGATGGTTGGGTTCTTTTTGTAAACACATCCGTCTTAAAAAAAAAATTCCCCCATATCACATCTGAAAAGATGATTTTATCCTAATCAGTATTCATGATGTTACGGGCTGGTGCTCCTGAGCTCAAAGATAGAATAAAAAAAAAACAGAGTTCGAGATACTAGTTTGTTCTTCAATGTGAAACTTGTCACTTCAGGCAATACACTTCAGGTCCCTCGGAGGAGAGGCTTAACACATCTCTGTATCACCCAGTGGCAATTAGTGTCCCCGTTTGCCTGTTCCACTTCAAAGTGGTTTAGTGTTTTTTTTTTCTTGCAGAGATATACTCCCCACCGTATAATGGGGTACACACGGCCCGCCGGCCGGCCAGCAGCCCGATGCGGCAGCGGGCCCGCCACACGCGAGAGGCCCGGCCGACCGGAAGGAATGATGAGCCGGTCTCGACCGAGCGAGTCGTTACGCTCCAGCTGCCGTGAAATAATGTGCAGTGATTGAGCAGCACCTTGCAAATGAGAGGGAAGGGAAATATACACGGCGAGGGTGGTGAGGCCCCCGAGGCGAGCAAATGAGACCATGGTGATTATTCGATGACGATTCAAAGTGGGGGAAGGGATAGCTTTGGGCTGGGATGGTCAGACGCTTACAGGGGACGCCTCAACGCGCTCTGAGTACACAAACGAGTGCCTCCGGGTGCAGCTTTCTGGCTTGCAAGGAGAGCACTCTGGGTAGCCAAACACGGCCCTAACCATTAATCTACGTCTCCGAAACTGAAACTGCCAGTCAAGTTAACACAAAACAATCAATTCACATCTTTCATATTCGTTTTTACACCAAACAAAATATACCGCGTGGCGGTCCGCACCAGAGTCACATTCATGGTCTTGTCGGAGTGTGGGTTCGAATCCCGGTCATGGCACTTGCGTCCTTGAGCAAGACACTTAACCAATACATGCTTTGTCTTTCTGATGGGATGTTAAGCCGAGGGTCCCGTGTGTTTGTCGTGAAATGATGTAAACCCCTTTTACAAGATGCTATATAAATCATAATTTCAAACATAGCTCTGCCTACCTGTCGTCCACATAATGAGCGCCTTGAGACACCAGTGGGTGTGATAAAGCGCTGTTGAAGAACTTCATAACTATTCTTATCATATCATTATTATTATCATTATCATTATTATTATTACCAGTAACCATGTGTTGACAGTCTGATTAGAGATTGGACTATCGGTTGGACTCGAACCATGGTCCATTGTGACGGAATCTCCAAGCAAAGAAAGTATCACACACGACCTATTCCAAAGATTCGAGTATTAGCATTATATAACTGACATACAAAACCTTATCATTTGATTGGTGGAACGTACATCACGTGACATCCACTATAACCCCCATCCCCATTGGCGATCCAAAAGTCCTATTTACCCATGGGGGAATCGTATTGCATTTCCTATTCAACAGTTAGGATCATCCTTGTTCCCAATGTTTTTGAGCAGTAGATCGCCGCTGCTATAAAACAAAGGAGCACCTGTGCAAAAGGTTGTGATCCGATCGTACTGTTTTCTTTAGCATTGCTGTCAAACAAACGCACAAATTAAAATAATCTTAAATTTCTTTTAAAAATATACATGACAATGACAATGACATATCACATGACAATGACAATGAAATATCACATGACAATGACCTATTTGTCAGATTCATAAAACACATATTGAGTGATTTTAATTCGTGGAATGGGAGGAATATTGTCGCTCGGTAAAATTTGGACTGTTCCATTTCCCTGAGTTTCGCCTCCTGAAATGGAACAGTCTAAGTTTTACCTTGCAGTAATATTCCTCCCGTTCCACTCTGAGCCACTCACTGTATCACAATCTACCTCAGATTTTCCTATTCATCAGAATTTAGACCAATCGTTTTTTTTTTCACAATCAGAGAGTTCAGAAACAACGTCTCAACAAATAGAAAGTAACTTTTTTGACACCACGAACTTTCACGTTACCTTGACGCTGGTTTAGAGTGAATTGCGATGATATGATGGACACGGTAAACACAGAAAGGCGCTCATCTACAGCAGCACTCCAAAATCAACATTTAGACTACAAATAATGTCATCACATCGGCACTTCAAGCGCTCTGCCGAGCTCACTCGCTAACAAATTTAGCCAACTGGCTCCTTATTTACAACCCGCAGTGTCACGGATGTGCACCCCATACGTCGCGTTTGTCCCCAATTTAGCCGGGAGGAGTGGGGGATTTTATTGGTCGGCATGCCAAGTCCAAGTTGCTTTATTTACAAGAAAGAGGAATTCCTCTGGTTTGTTTGTTTACGTTATCCGTCAGCAATTGGGCATCCAATTGGTCACGTGACACTGCCTCCTCACTAATGATATCACCAGATCAAAGTGATTCATTACTTGCCATGAAATTGAACACGTGAGATATTTTAACCTGAAAGTTTTGGGCGCACCGTTGGGGTATCACAAACCGGTCAAGGGGGGGGGGGGGTGGGTGGGTGGTGGGTTTCAAGTTCAATCTATATCACAAGATTTTTTACACCTGAAAGAAACTAGGTTCTGCACATTCTGGCGACGTGCACAGACCACACCAAATAGAAGGTAATGGCTTTATGGGTTGTTGAAAAATGGTCCAATATTGTGCCCCTGATGGGGTTGTTGACTTTCAACCCGGAGCATTTTGGGTACACTAACTCAACATGGCCCTATTTTTCTAATACGCGTAGGGACAGTTTTCCAAGATGGAGTCTGGCCAGTTTACTCGTTTAGGGGTGTTTTCAGTTTGGATAAGAATAGCTCCAAAGTTCTAAAGTTAACCTACTAAAAGTGAAAAAAAAAATTAGTTGTCAGCAAATTTCTTAGATTTGTTAAAAGAGACTGAGAGACTTTTAAATATATTTTTTGAGTATTTTTGAATATATTAGCATCGGTTGCTATGGGAACTTATTTAGTGTGGTACCCCCATGATAGATTTTCATGGTAAGTCTGCTGCCGCCTAGCGTGAGGAAATAGTTCTGTCTGGAATACTGTCATCTTCCACGACAAAAGTATTTTTAAAATCCCCCAAACTTTTCATATTTAGACTTGCCAAATCGCTGCAGGCTACTAAAACGTAAGCGAATATTCTGTGTTTATCCCCACCTTGATGAAAAGATATTCACAGATTATTTGTTGTGAGGCGTGTTTCTTGAAATGATAAAAAATTAGACAGTAAGGGTACTCTTTCGAGAAAAAACAAAACAAAAACAAAACAAAAAAAAAACAGCGATGTATAACACCTTTAACATTAGTCCCATATAAATCCCACAGCAGTTGCTGTAATATATATCTATCTTACGTTACTGATTTAGCGGTTTAATTAGCCACACGACTTGGTTATTTGGTTATACTGTCAGCTTTTGTCACTTAGAGTCACTCAGATGGACTATTCTTAAAGGGGCATTCTCTGGAAGGAAATGCCTCGTTTAATGAGAACTTATTCTCGCTGTCCAAACAGTGTTAGATGTAGACTTGATCAAGTCTTCTCCATCATTTCAAGTTAAGCCTGTGGACTCTCCCCCTCCTGAATCTCCACTCCCCTCATCCGCCGTCTTCTCCATCTTCAGCTCCCCCCCCCCCTCCACATTGTTCCCATTCTCATCCTCGTCACCAAGCTGTGTCCATCTATACTGTTGGAAGTAGCCCCCTAGGCTATGTCCATCCACATTGCTATCCTCGTGTGTCTTCCTTTGTTTCTTGTATCTTATACTGTCCAATCTGCTCATCTTCCTCTTCCACAATCTCCACCTCCTTCTCAGCATCATCGTCAAGCTCTCTCCATCCACAGGCAGTCTTCATTGGCACCTCAGGATTCTTTCATACATCCTATCTGTTGCTATTTCTATCAACGTCGAATGCTTTATCACCACTCCTACATCAAGATCTCCTTATCGTCTTCCTATACCACTGTTCCAATCTGCCATTCCACAGAATCCTTCTGTACATCAAGTTTACACAAACATTATTTTTTCGAGAAAACTGCCCAACTATTTTTGTTTCTATTAAAAAGATAAGTCCGTTTTTGTATTGAGAAACAACAATACAAATATTTCACCATCGCTTTTATAAAAAGAAAGAACTTGAATACATGAATTCTCGATACAAGTACCATTTTGGATAGTTATTTGTTCAAACAATCATTATGATATTGTGTAGCTTTATGTCTTTTCTTAGAAGAAAACAATCAGGCAGGCGGTGACCAACCAACGAGGAAAAAACGCAAGTTATTTACAAATTAAATGCAGATGCTTTAAAGACGAACTAATTCGCCTGTCACACGAGGTGTTTAAAATAGTGCAAGCCGAGTCGACGCTCTGGTTTTTATTGAGTCGCTCCGGACTTGGGTAGAAACTCGAGAGGCCGTTACCGTGTGATTGATGGTCCAGCATCGGGGAATAAGTGCAACATGGTCCGTGTACATTACCGATCTGACGAGAGGTTATCAATGTGACGGTGTCCACCGGAGAATCAAAAGACACTTCGTTTGAATTAATTGGATGTTAACAATTTATTGTAGGAACCATATATTTGTTTCCTGTGTGGGGCACTGTTTCGCATGGAAGTTAAAAAAAAAACTTCTTTCGCAAAATAGAAATGAATAGTAAACTAATGAATGGGAAATGCTTACGACGAATCGTATATGGATTTGATTAAGATCAAAAAAAATATTGGTTAAAATAAAAATAAATCTACTCCAGATCACTTGAATAAACATATAAGAAATAGCAAAATAATACTGTCTCTCAAATGTACTATTCGAAAAGAAGCAAAACAAATTTTAGTTGCTTTAATTATACTGTATGTATTAATTATTCAACAACAAAAAAGCTCCGAGCTGATCGCTCAATACACGCCTGTGTTGAAATAAATGCAGAAATAAACAAAGCTTTGCCATTTTTCTCACTAATTAGAAGTCAGATTGGATTTTTAAAAACGCAATTCTAAAACGAAACATGACACAAGATGTAGCACCTTGTATTCGATCTTGGCCCTACATGCCACGACAGAAATCCACTAATGCGGTATTTGCTGTTCTCAAAGTCAAGATCAACCTGAATATGTAGTGCTTTCTCTCTCAAACTAACATCCGGGAGTTTCGACAAGAAATAAGCGCGACCTTCACTGCCAAAAAATACAATAATTTGCAACTGAACACATCATTAAACCTTATACCCATATCACTGACAAATAAATTGTGCTGCCCCAAAACAAAACGTACACGCATTCTTCATAATAAGGGCTGCTTTTTGCCGACCTAGTTACATATTGTGACACTCGACGCCGCCCATGATAATTACATATTCAATTCAGTATCACATTTCCATCTGCATGAAAATTTCTAAACAACACATGTATACAACCAACCAGATTGAATTTTTATGAAGTAATCAATGCATTTTAAGACAGAACACAAAAGAAGTATGGAGGAATCTTCTAGAAGCCGGGGTTTGTGGTGATATGCCTGATGAACAAACAGAACGTAAACAGAAACAAAACCATACAGACAGACAGTGGTTTGTTTATGTTGTAAACAAAAGATGAGTCCGTGTGATGCGCGAACAACGTAGGACCACTGGTTACATTTCTCCTGAAGACCAACAGACTGCACTGCTCGAAACGTCAAGACTTATCTCATTTCTGGATCATCTCAGAACCACCACTCTATTTCCAGATGAGATTATCACACGGTTCATTGTCACCCGTGGTTATACCTTTTGTCCTCAACTTGCCCTGCTTTGTGGATTATTCATCGATTGTTTGTTTAAAATAGAACTACACTCTATCTAAAACCATAATTGAGAAGACATCAACTCATTCAACACGTGCAGCTGACTGCGTTTAACTCATTTCATTCATGTCTTTTAACTCACTTGCTTTGTTCCCCGTATCAATTTCCCAATAGATTTGCAATCTCCTAAACATTTGGATAACGGGCGGTGCCAGAAAAGAAGGGGAACAAAATCCATCCATCCCTAGTCATAAACGTCAGCATAGTTAAAAATGAAGTTTGCGGCCTCATAAACTGCTGACAGATTAAGTGTGATCAGGCACTATCTCCGCGTTCTCTGGCTCATGAACGATGAGATTATGACGGGTAATGGAGACGAGGGTTTTGCAGGGAGCGTAGATATCTGTCCACGGCCGGCTGTACACGGCAACTCAACTCCTCCAGGCCCCCTTGCCTTTTTTTGCCTTCTCGCGGTGCGGAGTCCTTGCCCGGCGGGTCTTGCCGTATCGTCTTTCGCCGCTGGAAGGGAGCGTTAACCCCGCCGGATGGCGAGCAATCTTCGCCTCATGAATTCTTGATGAAGCCTGACTTTGTCTACTTACACTCTTCCTCTTTCTTCCCACTCTATCCATCAGATTAGAAAGAAATCCCAGTGATAACCTCATCATTTTATAGGCTTTCGTATCTATTCTGGGGAAAATAAACATTGCCAGCACTAAAACAAAATCACAAATTGTGACTTCTCTAGGCTTCGATAGCCATTTCTCCCCCATAAACTTTTGCTTGACCTACTTTTTAATAATAAGAGAACCCGGGCCCTAATGAAAATTAGTTGGATAAACAGAAACCTTTTGGTAAATGCGAGTAAACTGCCCTCCAATCCGGATGGGCTGTTAACACCTACCGGTCCCGCTGGGAGCCAATCTCATTCCACGGTCGCGCGGACGAATTACCAGACGGATTTCATTCTATCTAATGAAGTGAAATCGAGTTTGATTAACTCGAATTTACCTTCTCTATAAATACGGCGGTGAGTTTTTTTGGGTGTATATATATATTTGTTTTTTGATGAGGAAGAGGTTTTTTTGAGGGGTGGGTTGAGCATGAATTGGTATATACAAAGCTTGCATGGATGGTGTGGGGCACGGTGCCAATTAAACAGGTAATTACATGGCTTGGCCTGACTACAGAAGTGACATCTAGCGCACGAGGCCATCTTAACGACTTGACACGTTGGCTTGCTAAGATACGTCCTTTTTACTCTCCGTCTATGCTTCTCGCATCCTTCTCCCTCCCCCCCCCCCCCCCATCGGCCCGTCTCTTTCTCCATTGTTCCACTTGTCTTGAAAGAGGAGTGAAGAGGGAGACTGTGATGAGGAGACGATGGCAGATCTGTAATCTCCTTCTTGTCATATCTTTACTCATGACAATTCACTCATTCCCCCATCTATTATGTAAAGGCCGCGGTAGTTAAATGGGTGTTTTTATGATATCTCAAAATCTCCCTTCATTAGCAGAATAGACGTCCACGCACCTGTGTATTTTTTTTATAGTGTTAACGGGAAACACCATTCGTTTTTTGACAGAGAGAATTAATTCCCTTTTTCAATCGGCACCAAGCAGGAAGAAAGAAGATTCCTTAAAAGGTTCATCATCTTCGTAGGTCAAGGTTCAAATTCTGTGCACGTTCATATCGGGCTTAATTTGATTGGGGCAATCGAAATAAACTCTGGTGATTAGTGTGGTCTGCAGTTGCTATACGTCCTCGACTTTGACAGTATTTCAGACAGAGTCAATTCTCTTTTTTTGGATTGGTAATGGTATGAACTTTATAATCAGTGAGCATTCAGATTGAAACTGCTATTTTCCCCGACAGTTGCCAACTTTGTAGGTTATCTTTAATGATGATGATGGTTATTAATACTATTATTATTATACATTTCTGGTTATGAAACCAAGAATGCCTCATAAGTGAACTTCATTACTCACCATCTTGAGGAAACCTGTAAAAAGGTTGCTTGCTAAGCGAACCAGAAACACCGGGGTAATTCCCCTACTCTTCCATGATAAGTGTTCTGGGTTCTTTTACATGCACTACCCATCCTAGTACACGGGACCTACGGCTTAATGTCCCATCCGGTATGGTAAAGTGTCTTGCTCAAGGACACAAGTGCCACAACCGGGACTCGAACCCACACTCTGCTGCCGACAACACCAGAACTTGAGTCCGGTGATCTAGACCGCTCTGCCACAACAAATATCATCAATACGGGGGGGGGGGGGGGTTTCTCCAATGGGGAAGGAAAGGTCGCCTTAGCAGATGAGGTGAAAGACCAACCTTGGGGTTACTATTTCCTACGCTAACATCATCTCCCGTCCAATTACTGATGGTAATTTAAGTAACGATGTAATTTCACGAGACACATCTGTACACTTGATGAGTGTCATGTAAAATAAACGTCCACCCTGTCAATGCGGAACTCCTTGAGAGGTTGTCGTATTTCATTTCATTTTTATCATTGTTTATCTTAATGAGAAATCAAAATTGATGTCCGCTACGTCTTAAGATCCTTAATAAGGTTTCTCTACGGAAATATCAGTTGATAAACTTTCAAGGTGTGATTGTCAAGGCCAGGATCGCCAAAGTATCATTTGGAATTTGGCATAACGGAATAAGAAAGTTACTATTGGTGGATATTGTTTTCTCACATAATAATTGGTCACAATGTTTGATTAAGCTCTCAAATAAAAAAAAAAAATAAGTAATTACCAATCAAACTATCAAACATTTAAATTTCCCAACCAGAAAGTATAATGAGTTTAAGAAACTGAAATAAAAGAAATGAATATTTATCGAGACCTTTTACAGTAATCTAACCACGGTTCCTTCGCTCTCAAAGTTTTGAAACTGGCGACTGATGGCTTAACCGTAAAAGAGCAATTTTAAAAATGATAGTCATTTGTCCTAAACTGTCAGCAATATCGTTGTTGTTGTTGTTGTTTTGTTCTATTGTTTGTTTGTTTGTTTGTTTGTTGTTGTTGTTGTTGTTGTTGTTGTTGTTGTTGTTGTTGTTGTTGTTGTTGTTGTTGTTGTTGTTGTTGTTGTTGTTGTTGTTGTTGTTGTTGTTGTTGTTGTTGTTGTTGTTGTTGTTGTTGTTGTTGTTGTTGTTTTTTGTTGTTTTTTTTTGGGGGGGCGCAGGGAGTACCCTGCACGGACGCCACCGTGGGGGAAGGTGTGCCAAATCGACCAGGTTTCAAAAAAGTTTCGTGTTGTTACTGGTTTTCTTTTACGAGGATGATATTTACCTTTATGCAAGTGCCCCTTCAGGATGGTCACTAATATCTAAGCCTATAACTATTACCATTATCTCAAAACAATGCTTAAATTTTCAAAGACAAAGTAAGAGAAGGGGCACCACCCTCTAACCGTGCCCCCGGGCGCCACGAACCCTAGCTGCGGCGCTGAATGTCAGCACGGATAATCGTTATGTTTCTTGAAAAACTGAAAAACCAGAGTAAACTTTACTTTACGATAAAGTCTTCTAAAAACACTCATAAACTCATACCTTTCAGTTAGAAAGTTAGAAAGAGTAGCAGGGCAATGCGTCAGAAAGAGAAATACCAAGCCAGTTACGAATAATGAGTCTGCCTTTTTATAGAGTTGGCAAGAATTCCAAGTAATCAAATGTAAGAGACAATGCGAGAGGAGATGAATTAAAACAATAGTAATGCAACAGTAATAACAGCTGTAGGGAATCGTCCCCTCATACAAGAAGACATTTTCTTCCAACAACAGATTTTCTGGTCGTTTCAAAATGAAATCGGAAGTGTTGTCTCTTGTGGAAGAGGGAGCAAAACAAGGTCAACAACATTGATACGTCAAACATGCTATTAATTCTTTAACACGTCTGGACCCTGAAACCACTGTGTGAGTTAGACTGATATATGAATTCCATATCTCGATTGTGTGAAAAACATTACGAGGGGCCTGTGTAGTTGGCGTATCTGGGTGGTCGGGAGTTACAAAGAGTAGCAGGGCAGTGCTTCAGAAAGAGAAATACCAAGCCAGTTACGAATAATGAGTCTTCCTTTTTTATAGAGTTGGCAAGAATTCCAAGTAATCAAACGTATAAAGAAACAATGCAAAAGGAGATGAATTAAAACAATAGTAAAACAACAGTAATATCAGCTGTAGGGAATCGTCCCCTCCCCGAAATGTTCCTATACTCTAACACACTGTTCCCCTCTTGGTACAAGAATGACTGACTCTACAGAATTACTGAGATTCCCAGAACACAATAAAGACACAAGGGGAAGGGGGTGGGTTGTTAAACCATTACGCATATTGAGCACCAACCGATAACAACAGTTAAAACAACAGAGTGTGTAAATCTCGCGTGCTCTTGATAAGTCGGCGTGATTTTGTTTCCTTCACACACGTAAGGCAATTTAGGCGGGAACGCACGGTTTACGATCACCTTTTCGTTTGCGCGGATGAATGCATTCATTCCAATCCAGCACTTTGCAAAGAGAACAGAACATCAGGCAACCAACCTGCGAAAACATCATCAAAATGGGCGGCCATGTTCTCGGGTAAACGGTATGAAGGGATTTTGGAAAACTAAATTAACAACCGAGTGTTTGGGACAGTAATAATAATAGTACGAGACATTCATATAGCGCATAATGCAGGAGCCTCTATGCGCAATAAACACAGAGCATAGAACAAAACAAAAAATATATATATAGAGTAAAGTTACAACAATATAGATTCAAACAAGTGAGTTTTTTAAAAATCACAACAGAGTCAGCTTGAAGTGAAGGCTTTTTGACCCTAAAATCTAAGCAGAAACAGTAGTTTGCGTTAGTAAGGATAAGCCAGCAGAGCGAAGAGGACGAATAATCTTGCACATGACAGTATTTGAGATGGAATATCACTCAGGAAAATTATTCAAACCGATACTAGGTTTATCTGAAGGAAGGTTTTAGATACCAAAAAAATGTAAAAAAATATATATATTTATTTTACAATCGCGTGGATTACCTTCGAATATAAACGTTCAGCAATCCCACGTTCGAGACAAAGGAGTATGCAAGACAAGCAGATGCGAGTTTGAGGAACCCTCCAGGCTCTTAAGAACAAGTAATTAAATGACACAATAAGGTGTGATAAGATCAGGGTAGGCCTACAGTAAGATTAATTAGTGTGGCCAATTGACTTATCTGAACGTATGTTTAAATGATAGCGTGCTTGGGACATATAGATTGACATGGCTCGGGTAAGACAATGTCCCATTTACTTAATATCTGTTCACGTTTCAAGGTGTCACTTTTGCCTCGAACTTTAACCTTTGACCTGGGCCTAATTCCTTAGGGCTGCATGGCTGGGAGTACGATGGATTCTTTTGATGAAAATCACAGAGGGACCAGTGATGTGAACTATGCATCTCACGGCATTGGTGCTGGTCACTCTCCAAAAGTAAAAGAGAGAAAACCCACTCGTTTTGTCCGCCACCACTCTTGCAAAGAGCCATATGGCGGACAACTCTTTTGAATAGTGAAAGACCGTTGTTTTCAGTCTGAATCAAAGTGGAGTTCGCTACAATTTCACTACAAAAAAAGGGCGGTGCACAGTAAATTTCACTCTCAAAAGAGCCAAACTAACACCACTCGGGCGAGCGACTGAAATGTTCGTTCTTTTGTATTTGGAGCTTTGCAATATTTTGATATTCTATAGCAGTCTAGTGTTGATTATTGTAAACGTTCTTTTTGGTAATGAAAAATCAAAATAACCTTGCACTGTAACCCGTATATAGGTCTGAAGATAAGATGAATTGACGAAGAATGTTCAGTTTTAGATGTGGGAGAAAACCCCAAACGGGGCAAAAAACAAAAGCCATGCAATCAGGTAGGGACTGAAAACCCAATCCACACTGCAAGGCTCCAGGTCTGAGGTGGGATTCGAACCGGGGTCTACAGAGGTGAAAGGCAGGGAAACCACTGAGCGAATCTGAATAAACCGGACGTGACATCCGCTCCAACTCCGAGCCTTTCCATCGTTCATACCCACACACCCGTACCAAAGCTGGAGACAAGAACTTTCACAATAGCTGCCTTGAAAGACTTAAACCGTTTAACTACATCCATTCAGACGCACAAACTCAATCCAGGAGTTCAAAAAACCTCTTTAAAGTCACATTTTCTTTTTTGTTTAGATCTATGTAGTTGTATTTATTATTATGAAAGAGCGCTTTTGAATGACTAGCGATATTAATACTAAGAATAAAAAATTAAATCGCATCGCATGAACCAATAATTTTGCGCCCGTTCACCAGCTTGTGAACTTGATATAATCAGCCCACACGGTGTAATTCGACACACGAACTGGACAAAGCATTTTTCTTTATCTTCACAAAATAGCAGCAGTGTTCAAAGAAAAAGACCATAATAAAAGGACAGTAAATAAAAACGACTTCAGTTATCGGTGAGCATCTAAAAAAAACTCTCAAAGTACACAAAACTGGAACAATTCGAAAGTAGGATAGGTCATATGATTGAAAATGGGGAAAATTTAGGATTTTTAGTCCAAAAGCTCAAAGTTAATGTTAGAACCGATTTTCTAAAGAAAATATTTTCGCAAAAAAAAGTGTCATGTGATAGAAAGTTGCCACCCAACACTAATGGTTCTAAGTTTAGTTTGCCAAATAAAAACGGACACAACAACGCGCATAAAACTTAAACGGTTCTCGATGTTTCCTCGAGGACCTGACACCCTAATTTAATGATTTTTTTAACAGTTTTAATGGTTTGTTGAAAGCTAATTGAATACTCCCCCAGCACCGTGATGCATTACGCCTTTAACATCGACTAACATCACAACGACCCGAAATCCTTGATCTCTTCTAAGGCGTGAAGTGAACTATTTCAACCCATGCGTGATCGTTTGCCTTCCATTTAACCTTTCGAAAAAAATACTGTCTCGGTTTGGCAAGTTGAAAGAAACAACTCTGCTTGTTTGAAGGGACCTTGCTGTTAACCAGAATGTCAACAATTGTTTCCTTAAAAAAAGGAGAAAAATATAAACCTTTGTGGGATCGTAATGTACGGAAGCTTCGAGCTGCAACGTAAAAAAACAATTTTGGCAAATGTAAGTCGTACGTGCGAGATGATAAGTCGCAAGTTATTACCTCGTACATACGACTTTCTACGTCGTACCTCCGTAATGATCTTGTACGTATGACTTTTCATCTCGTCTTACTATTTCGTACGTACGACTTACTATGTTGTACGTACGTTTTTTTTATCGTACGTGCGACTTAATTTGTCGTACATATTACGTTATCATCTCTTACGTACGACTTTTTATCTCATACGTAAGACTATAGTATTTCGTACGTTCGACTTACTATGTCGTACGTACGATTTATTATCTCGTACGTACGACTTAGCTTTGAAATAAAACAAACTTGTGTATGCCAGCTCTACGCTTTCGTACGGTAGTAAAAAAGTCAATAAAATAAATCATTCGGCAATGCAAAACAAAATGGGAAAAAACGTAAATCGTTGAACACGATGAAGATCCATATTTATATTAAACACGAACCGCGACACATTTTCGCATAAAAAAACCCATAACGAATTCGGTATTTTTCTGTTCATGATATGATGTTTCATTCTGGTATAAACGAATTAATGCACATTTTACCACAAGAGGTGTAGTTACGGAGCCACTAAAAGAAAACCAATAGCGGGTCTTTTCACATCCTTTAAAAAAGGGACAGTACAAAATTAGGTTTTGACACTTCTTTGTAATTTCCAAAAAAAAAAAATCTTTAACAAAATAAATGTGAACGTTTTTTCACAATACAGGCTCTTAGGTACTAATTTTATGTATGAATGGTGCTTTACAATGTTGAAAACGCACAATTTTTACTTCTGTTTAAAACGCTGCTGTGCACAAATCACTGAGTAAGCGATGAGCAAAATAGGGAAATAAAAGTGCTTTAACAAGTTTTGTATAAAGCAAATAATGTAACCCTTTTTACAAAGTTCAACATTTGGTTCTTACCAATGTTGTTCCCCTTTTCCCCCTTTAAGCTGTCGTTAGGCACGGGTCATGATAAGCGACGCGATACGCGGTGATGTCAAACAATGACCCAAGGTCATGGAATATTAATGCGCCTGTCATCCCAGTTCAACAAGCAGGAGAAGATTTTTGAAAATGTTGGAATGTTTGACGACAATGAGTTTACACTGACGCGAAGTTAATTGGAGATTTTCGTTTGACAGTTTAATTTTTCATGGCTTTGTAAAAATTGACTGCAGTTTTGTATAAGCCGGATCTTCTATTTTGTGTGGACACGCGTCCTTTTCAAGTATTGCTTAAAATTACTGGTGGCAAAACTTTCTCTAACTGCCCAGTCCATGTATATAGGTCAAAGGTCACACCATGTCTCTGTGAGTAAACCATTTGCCAACATGGCAGCTTCCTTGTGCTGCTTGCGATTTATGAATTTCCCCGCCAAAGACACCACAGATTTAGTAAAAGATTTTGCAGCAGTGTTGAAGATTCTGGAATTGTGTCATCGTCTTGATTGGCTTCCCCTTGTCCTTACGTCATCGTGATTATCGTCACCGCCTTCATAATAGAACCCCCCTTCTTCGTCTCCTCCCCCTTCCTATTGCCCTCTTCTCATTTTCCTCATTCCCCTTCCTCTCATCACCATCACATTTTTATCTCTTTCATTTTCTTCTTCTGTCGTTATCTGGTTTATTTTTCACTGTTTTAAAATGACACCGCTTGACATAATATGTTTTACTTTCTCAGTTTCTAACCTTGGTGAAAAAAACACACAGTTTTATTTTTGCCTGACGTATTTTTCTCTGTCTTTAAATCATGTTATGTCAAAACGTATGTGTCCGGTCTGCATGTCCAGAGGTAACCAATACCATTTCATGTCAAATAACATTAAATAGTTTATTATTAAGACGTAGTACCCATCTGTATATTCATTTATCGATAAGATCAATTTCTGAAAAGATAAGATGAATTTCGCCTCCATTGTCATTCCCTTCTCTCATGTTCAACATCTTATAGTCATACTACCCGTACATAATAAAATTACATCCACCAAGCGTCATTTATACGCTGCCGGTCATGGTGATGCTACGGGCATTCATGCCCCGGTTCGAATCTTGCCTAGGACCGGAGGCTTGCCCGTGGATTTGGGTCTTCAGTCCCCACATGATTCCGTGGGTTTCCCTAGTTTAGTGCTTGATCCTCCCACATCTTAGAGTCAAACTTTTCTTCGTCGTCTTCTTCTAACACAGGTATCTTCAGGCCTACGGGTCACAAAGCACTCATTGTTCCATGGCAAACACACACCACCAATAAGGTCTTGTACGGGGAAACTTGAGCCAATTTCCGAAAGGCTGAGAAGTAGGAGACTGAGATTTGCAGGACGCTGTGTAAGGAACAGGGATGAGGCTGCCTCTAGGGTTCTACTATGGCAACCCAAACATGGCAAAAAATCAAAAGGCCAGCCCCCTAAAGATTACATCAAACTACTAGCAGAGGACACAGGTGTAAGTGGACAAGACATCAAGAACTTCATGCTGGATAGGGCGGTTTGGAGAGCTGTCACCAAAGTCCGACCTTTTGAGTCGCAATGAAGTATAAGCATGGGTCACAGTGCTAGGCACTTTTGACGAACACATGGCTTCTTCACAAGAAAGATATAACAATATAGCAACAACTATAGTTTAACATTAAACTTAATCATTGTTTCAGATCACCAATCTCCCCCTTGGCTGATTTTTCTCTCTTTATCAATCCTCTGCGATGTCTCACAACCATTAACCCACCAAGAGCATCATGGGTAATGAAACCAAAGCGCCAATCCAATTTGCCAAGCCTGTGTGTGTGGGTAATCTACCGCGCACCATAATCCAAGCTGTTTTATAGCATCAGCAACTCATTGCGTGGTGTCCATCACCCGGTGTTTGATGGCCCAATCGCGTGTTGACAAAAATATAACTTTCAACTTTCTCCAACACTGGTGTACGAGAGCGGAAAAGTTGGGTTGTTGTGAACACAGACGGGGACTGTGCGGCGATAGATCGACAGCGTCGGCGGCACTTCTCTGGTTCTCTCGCCTCACTTGTGCAACCCGCTGCGCTGGCAAGCTGTTGCGAATTTAGTGGGGGAGTTCACCTGAAATCGATTGAAGGTCTTCTGTTTCCGTCTTTGAGGCGAATTTACCACCGACTTCACCGGGGGATAATACCAGCATGGAGGAGCCTTGCAGTCCAATTGTCTCTGACGAAATGACCCGTGCAGATACCCTGTCTTTCAGCATCAGCCGCATCTTGAGTAAACCGTCGACGTCTTGTAAGAACGGGAAAACTTTATCCATCACGAGGGATGTCCGTTGCGCCGTCGAATCGGGGGTTCACCCCCACCACCAGGTGTACTACTCACGCTCTGCGTCTCCGTTATCTTCCAACCCGTCACTGTCATCGACGTCGTCATCTTCGGCAGGGCCGTTGCAGAGCGTGCCGGGGTTGAGCCCGTCGTCGACGGGGCACGATGAGTTTGGAACGGTACTTCGTGTCCCGGCACACCGCCCGATGGCTATACCGTTCAGCAGCATGTTCCCTTGGATGGAGAGTAGGCGGCTCGTCAGGGACAGACTAACCGGTAAGTTCGGCAACATTTTGTTTGGCTTAGTCTTTCACAGTTTGCTCTCTTAAAAGTAACTGTGTTCGTATCACGAACAAATTGCTTGCTACTTAGTTTAAAAAAACCAACAACTTTCGAAAAATTATTCAATTGGTATTTCATTTTGTCCTAAAATTCAAAGAGAAAGTAAACTAAATATTGCACTGGAGTAATGAATTATTTAAACCCATTCTAGTTTGTCCACCTCATGTTTTGGGAGACTTCTTCTCGAGTATGCCGTAAAAACAGGCATGTAAAGGCACTTATTTCCCAGGATAGAATTCCAGTTCTTACCAGGACGGGGGCCACGAGAAGGTTGCTCCCCGACTTCTTTCATGAGACGGTATAGAGCTACAGTTATAAACCCAAGACGCTCGATAAAAACTGACACAGGTGTAAGTTTTATGACAGTCTAAAATCTAAAGAAGACAGAAAGTGTCTTGATGTAATTGTCAATGAAATTTTCCAAGGGAAATACTTAAGCAATACTTGGTGAGTTTAACATTCACAATCAACTTATACTCACTAGACTTTCGGAAAAAGCTAAAACACAATATTTGGAGACTAAACTCTTGTTTTTTTTATCAAGAATCTTTATAGGTTAGATATACGGTATCCTAAAGCATATCAGCTTGCGATTGGCAGTTTTAATGTTTTTTCCGTATTACGAATTTAAAAATTAAATAATAATAATAATAATAAAATACACTGTTTGCATCGGGATAAAGAATATTATTTATGTTTTTACCTATAAACTGATGTGTGTTAAGCAGTACGTTCCCGAGTCATGTGAAAACAATCCACAGGCATAATCTTCGGGTGGGATTCGAACCCACGACCCCCTTTATTCTAGAGTAGATGTCTCACTAACTAGACTACACAGATTGCCCGGCAGCTAGAGGCAGTTCGAATCCTATTAGCAGCGGGTACCGCGACCATTACAATAGATGTTAATAACAGGATTATGCCTGTGGATTTGTTTTTCACAGGACTCGGGAAAGTACTACGTATATATGCTTAACACACATCGGTGTATGGGTAAAAACACAAATGATAAAAATAAAGTATCGCGTACTTTAATATGCCTTAATGTATGATTTGATTAGTTGAATAATATGAATTAATCTCCACTCACACAAACAGTCTTCTGTTCACACTTTGGGGACTTGCTATTGTTTTTCTATTTTTCCCTTCCCTATTGATTTACCTTTTGGGGACAGGGTTTGACAAAGAAAAACGTTGAGGGGACCTTTGAGCATGTTTGACCATATGCTCGGAGGACATTGTACAATAGGGACAATAGGTCCTCCCTAGTCAGTTCTTTGTTTTCATGGGTCCTCGGACGCCATTTGTGTACAAAATCAATAGAGATTGCTTCAGTACAGGAACAATAGAATTAACAATAGAAATCCTCAGACATAATGGTGATTCACGACTGTGTGTGTACCTAACTACACACGCGTACACAATCTAATCTGAATCTAACCATTTATTTGTTTAAAGTGCGCTACAGAAAATCATCTCAGCACACTGTACAACAGTAAAAATGAACTGCCATTAAAAACAATGACAGTAAAACTTAGAAATAAGACTTCTCTTTTGAATGGGACATTGCCTCATGAATCAAGGTACCAAAATGCCAACAACTCTTTAAAGAAATGTCTTCTTAAACCACTCCCATACCTGCCATTAATTTAGAAACTGAAACTTGATTCATTTAAACAAATATCATAAACACGATTTAAAGTCATCGATCAACAAAACAAATAAATCAATTCTGTCTGGAATTGTATAAAAACAGGCTGCATAACAGCCATAAAATCTACATACAGAAGTTAAAGTTTTATTCCGTTTCAAACGAACCAAACACAAATTGGATATTGGGCAATTTATAATAAACTCCGCCACCGCGCACTTCTGGTACATTAAAATAAAAAGTAAAACAACTATTCTGACTTTAGTCGCCCGTTTCTTAGAAAAAAATTGACATCTTTATTTATCTTATTATTTAAAAACAGAGTCTTGAACATTTTAGCATAAAACCATCGCTACAAGATCACTTTTGATATGCTTTTTGATGCGATATCTGATAATTAAATTTTGTAGAGGCCTCTCCTCTGCAGATATATATATATAAAAAAGTTTTATCATAGATATGTTGCGTGTTGCGTTTAGTGCACTGGACTCAAGTTCTGGTGGCTATTGTCATCAGGATGTGGGTTCGAATCCCGGTCATGACACTTGTGTCCTTGAGCAAGATGCTTAACTATAATTGCTTCAAATAGGGGAAGAGGCAGCTATGTTTGTCTTGCAATTGATTCATTTACCCCTCCCTGTTCTTAGTTGTGCTGTGAAGAGACTTGCGTTTATATCTCGCCATATGTCTTGTTTCTGCGCATTGGGGCAGGTTTCCATCCCTTCAAAAAGTAGTCCACGCCTCGAGTGGCCTTTGGGCCTTATGATGGGCGAATTGCATTAAAAATGTTAACCCTCGTTAATGTCAACACATTAAAGAGTGTTTTCAAGCAGATTTTCATCCCTAGAGCTTTTGAACATTTCATATTTACCAATGAAATTGTGTTTCTTAATTCCCACAGTTACAAGAAGGGTGGGTCACCCCTACCAAAATAGGACCCCTCCCAAGAGGAAAAAGCCTCGAACATCCTTTACCCGTCTTCAGATATGCGAGCTTGAGAAGAGGTTTCATCGACAGAAGTACCTGGCATCGGCCGAGCGCGCCGGCCTGGCCAAGACGCTCAAGATGACGGACGCACAGGTGAAGACGTGGTTCCAGAACAGACGGACAAAGTGGAGGTGAGTAGAAGAGGGGCGGTGGTGTGGGAGGAGAAGCTTGGACTACATATTTTGCGAGGGTTACACAAGTCTTGAAAAAAATGGTGAACCTTCACGGTAGAGGTGTGTTTATGGCCGGGATGACTGTCATTACAAGCAAAGGTGACAGTACTTATTTTAAATAACGCCGTTTCGCAAAAGAAGGTTTTTCATCGGGATGTAATGCGTCTTTTTGATAATTATGTTGTAGATATTCATGATATGATGTATTTATTCTCTGTATTTTTGCCAAAATACTCGAGTAGTTTTGCTTGTGATCTGCTTAACAAAGGACTGGTCCTTTTGTGCCAGTCTGTTGCCGTTTTCGTCAAGTTCTCAGGATTGTTAATAGTTGTAACAATATCATTTTAATATTATGGAACCAGACTAAAGTGTTCTCCCAAGCCTCGGTGTGGGTTGAATGAAAGAAAACAAAGATGGCTGCCTATTAAAGATCCATCGTCCAGTCGACAAATCAAACCCCTTTTCCCCAAAAGAGTCAGAAAGTACCGAGTATAACATACTTTATCCTACATCCGTGTGCCACGGTAAAAACGAAAATACTATTGCTCTTAATAACCGATGCAATAACATGTATAGACGATTCTGTTTACAAAAAATAGTGACCTTGAACACTCCATGGCTTTTCCCGGCAGGCAAAACGCTGCACTGGTCATAGTATGATTACCAGACATAACAATAGTAATTACGTACTGCATAAATCAATATTTTTGTAATAATACAAAAAACGAGCTGAACAATTTTTGCGCCCCCTCCCTTCTTATCAAAAGTTGCAACAAAATGGCACAGTGCGATTTCCATGTACGATTTTATTTTTCCCTCTATCCTATATACAATTTGTGCCTGTAGGAAGTCCAGGCTCTGGGGCTCTTCTGTTAACACGTGGTTTCACAGATATACGTGTTAACATGTGATGTCACAGGTTACATGGTCTAACAATGAGTAACAATTGAGTTATTGTGCTAAAACTGGACAAGCAATGCCATCAAAGGAAGTCGATAAATTGGCTTCAGCGACCATTATTCACATAGTACCAATCCCATCGTGTACTGTATGCAGCACCCAGACACTAGAACGGCCACAACATTATTACGTTTCAAAAATAATGTTTATTTCAATTTATGACATTTGTATCGGCTCATGTTTGTTAATTGTAAACAACTGTTCAACCCAAAGAAACAAATCACAAAATAAACATTGAAGTCTCACCAGAGTGGGTGGTCCCAATTTGAGAAATTAGGAACTGTGTTTTTTACCCTTCAGAATTGTACACAAATCACATTAATCAGTATTGTTCGATTACTACAAACACAGTCGTTTCATTCCGAATTTCGCGTCGAGTCATCCAAAGAGTTAGAGTCGCCGTCAGTCCCTTTTGGGCATTCCCTTTTTACCAAGCCAGTTCTCTCTGCTTTGGGTGAGAGAAAAAACCCTGAATGAGTCATAACTTGAGAAGCCTCCATTGCGTCGGGTGCTGATGTAAGCTGACCAGCAACACAACACGCCAGATCAAATCCACTGTCAAATGTATTACAGTCAATACATCCCAATTATGATGCTCTTAACGGTGACTCGACAAGAGAAAAACACCACATTGCCTTTGAGCTCAGCGGGGCAGAACTCCTTAAAACAAAATTCACAGACAAAAAAAAAACCTTGGTCTTGAGGTTAAAAAGAAGGGTGGCTGGATAGCGTCTTGAGGGGAAGACCACACCTTGGTAACAATAGACAGAGTTCAGAGGTCATACCATCGACCCCTCTAGCGGTTGGAAAATATCGTTCGCCGCGCTGTGCACTCATGTGGTGTTTCTTCAATGATCGTTTACTCAATTATGACATCATAATAATAAGTGAGTTGTCTTATAATTAGCAAAACCTTCGTCAGTACAAAAAGTATGAACATCAATTTAACAACCTGTTGTCTGAAGAATAAACTTCCAAGTGTCCCACTTTCCTCACAACTTGGTTGCGGTAAATGCAAAGATCTTCATCGCAGATTGTGAACAAAAAAGGTGATCTTCAAAACTTCAGTAAATGTTCAACGGAATATGCTTCCCGATATTGGAAAAGGACGGGGGAAAAGGGCAAGTGGGTGGCCATAAATTCGGAAAGAAGTTAAGCTCAACCCGGCTCCTTGATGTATAGCAAAACTTTGATTTGATTTTTTTTTTTTTTTTTTTTTTTTTTTTATATTTTTATAGTCGTAAGTTGATAAACAATTTATCTCTCGGTGTTTCAGTTGTGTATTTGTATATAAAGTATGACCTAATAAGATTGTTTGTTGGAGTTAAAAGTTATAATTGTATTGTACTTCTGAATATTTGATTTTGTTTACATAATTCACTTTTATGCGTTGTTGGTCTATATTGTTGTGTTTTGTGTTTAGTGTGAGTGTTAATTATTAGTATTATTTGTTTTGATATTTATTATATATAGTTTTGACCGATGGTTACAGGCTTCACGGAGCCATTATTTATGTCCCGCGGTGCGGTCAAGAACCCCGTAAGATCTCATCGGGGGGGGGGGGGGGGGGGGTTGAACGAGGGGCCAGTGCGGGGAACGACTCGCGTAAACAGGGGTGCGTAAGGTCGGTTACACCGCGGGTACATCTGGGTAGGCTGAGTTTGATTTAGGATAACAATGTAAACCAAATATTGATGGCATAAAAATGCACAAAACTAAACGGTTGAAGTATTTATGGGTGCTGAGATGTCCCGCTTTTTTGTTTGTTGGGGTGGCCAGGTATGAGGAACTTGGGCTTCTACGAGAACCCGTTCACACCTCCCTCAGGTGTTACGCCACTATACAGCTCAGGTCCTCCGAACCGCTGAGGTCTCTGCTGAATATTGTAAAGGCATGGTGTCTCTTTTCGAAACAGCGGCTTACAGGCTTGGGCTCAGTGGCTCAGGCTGCGTTAGTCATTTAGAAAACGTGTGCTTTCCTCATGGGGATTCAATCAGGTGGACGGAGACCGAGCCATAAGCCCAAGCCCAAGCCGTGGTTTCGAGAAGGGCCTATTAAGTTGACAAACTTGGAGCTGATTTTGAGTAAGGTGTTATGATATGTATTTTTTTTGTCAGCCAGTTTCGCACATGCATTGTGTTTGTCATAACGAAAACCCCTCTGCTTGTGTCGGGTGTTGTGTATCCACACTGGATCTATCTTAATCTTTGAATCCTTCCATTGTGCTCAGCATAAGAAAACAATAAAATGCAATTGTTCTTTTATGTTTTTGATGCCAGTCGATATATACGCCACTGGTATAACTTAACTTTATTGTAATGTTTTCAATTATTGTTTGGCTTAATTGCCGCTCGCGCTGGCTAAATATAACATTAAAACGCGAAGCATTATAAATCGTCCCATGCATCTTTAACAGCCTGTTGACGCTGTTGAAGTCGTATTGTGAAACAATATAATGGTTTTGGAGAGCCATAAAATGATTTCTTAGAAAAATGTGATGATGCCGAGAAGAACCGGGGTCAAAATAAGTCAGGGCAGTTCAGAAAATACAGTTTGTTCTTCTTCGTGACGGAAAGCTCTCTCAAAAAAATCGACATACACTGGTCGACTTTCGTATCCGGTTTTCCTCTAGCCGCCTCTAGCTGCAATGTTGTTCCACGAAAACTAGCTTGGCGGTTCTTCAAGCTTTGCATCATGCAGAGTTTGAAATTAAAAATGAATTGATTGCACTGGTGAAGTTACACCGGGGATAAATAATAAATGAAAACCAATATGATTTTAGTTGTTGTACCGATGTAAGACACGCACTGTACTCGATGCTGACCGTTTCATGCACGGCAAAACATGATATCATTTGATGATTAATTGAGTTGAAGATATGAAGAATATTTTTTTTGTATTTATCCCTCTCACCCAGACGTCAGACGGCAGAGGAACGGGAAGCTGAGAGGCAGGCGGCCGCCAGGTTCATGTTTACGCTCCAGCACGAGGTCATGATGAAGACGCTCCAAGACCCCGTACCCCAAGACCGTCTCTGCGTACACAACACCTCCCTGAACGCCCTGCAGAATCTCCAGCCCTGGAGCGAACGGACGCACGGGCAACAGCAGCAGCAACAGCAGCAACAGCAACAGCAGCAACAGCAGCAGCAACAACACCGACAACAACAACAGTCACCTGACGAGCACACGGACGATTCTTACCAAGTACACTCGCCCTCAACGTCAAACACTTCAGGAGAACATTAAGAGCTAAAACAATGCACCTTAAGTCACTCCTTGTTATTCAAACACCATTTAGATTTCTGTTGTCCGTCACCACCAACGTGGCGCGTCAAATATTTGGGGGAGGGGGGAGGGGGGCAGAGGGTTAATTTCTGCCCCATTACGCTTGGGAAGAGAGGCTTGATTGAAGGAGCTGTAAAAAGGACCATAGCTCCAGGCTCAAAATAAAGTACAGAACTGCATGTTTGCAGGGTGCACGTCTCAGTTCTTTAACGGTTCTTTTGATATAAAAATGTCCTTACAGTCTTTAAGAGACAAAACTTTCAGGGGCAGCATTTTCACCACGTCAATACCTCCTTCGTTAGTCAAAAGTTTCACACCCTTTTGCCCCGTCATTGTCATTTCTCGTCTGCCACTGTGACCGCTATGTGGGGGTGTAATCTCTGCATAAAATGTTACAAGCTTTTTTTAAATGGCATCCTCAATAATCCTACATCAACAATGTGTAACTAGACATAATTATGTGTTTGTCCTTCATACGAACACATGTGTTCCGGTTCTGTTTTACTATGATTATACGATCCAGACCCTGAACTTTGACCCTAAATTTGAGGTAGACCAGGACCCTTAAACCTAACACAGTCCTTTCATTAAAAGACATCCCCAATACCCACACATTAACAACGTGTAACAATTTTTACCACCCCAGTCTGCCAGTCAAAAATGACGCGTTGTATATGACGTCACAAGCTCGATAAGCGCCCCCACTCGGGTCGAAGGAAGGTCCACCATTGGCTGAGAATGGTGCGTGACGCGTACGCACGTACACGTTTCCAGTGATTGACGTCATTCTCAGCAATGGCGGGCTTTACAGAAAGCCTTGCTCTATGCAGAAAGTCTATCTCCACAAACGGTTTTTACTTCCCCACTTTTGAAGTCCTGTTGCGTATACATGTACTTCGGCCATTTTCCCGCTACATAATACTCAGTTCACAATGACTATTTACACATATATATAATATATTTGATCTATTATGTCATATTTCTCATTGTCCCTTCTGTGTTGATAATTTCTTCACATTTACCTTAACTTCAGCCGCCTCAGCTTCTTTGGCCTAAATTAATGAAATAACTAATAATAAATAATATATTAAACAGGTCTGGTATTTTTTCACAAACACAGAAGTATTAATGATTAATTAAAAATCACTGAATAGATTGATTTGGTATCACTGCTACTCTTCGTTGTAATTTGTTTTTAAAGATGTGTCGCCCGATATGTTGACGGTAATAAATTGACAATAACTTGACAGTAATAAATTGATTATAACTTGACGGTAATAAATTGATAATAACTTGACAGTAATAAATTGATTGAAATGTAAGAGAGCTAGGTCAACCGGGTGTTTTTCCGTAGTCGAGAAAGTTAGAAACTTTCGTTTGAAACATCGAACGAAAAATCCATCAATGGTCAGTAGTAGTTAATTGAAAAATGTTACAAGTGACCAGACATAAACAATTAATTTTTGTAAAAAAACAAAAACAATCCTAGCAAGTTGTGTTCGCTTACTCCCGAGTGCAAGACTGACTTCGTTGCTTCAGCATTACCAGTGGATGTGGTCCATGCGTGTGTGTACACACACGCGAACCCACCCTTAATGTTTGTAAAGGCAGTTTTTGTGTGTGAATGAACTCAAGTTTGATTAATCAAATTTTACCAAATCCAAGTGTAAAACCTCTTTTATTTGTTTCCCATCCTCACAAATTTTTAATGTATTAGTATTTTTTTCTGAAACAACATCATCTTGAATAGATTAAATTTGCATCGGCTCAAAGAATTTTGTTTGTTTTTCACCCATACAACGATGTGTGTTTAAGCACTGTATACGCAGTACTTTCCCGAGTCTTGTGAATATATATTCCTTGGGTGGGATTTGAACCCACGACCTTTGTCATTCCAGAGCAGATGTCTTACCAACTAGACCACCGAGATTGCCCGGCAGCTGAGAGGCAGTTTGAATCCTTCATTTTAGCATCTTTAAAATTCGTTCAGAGAAAAATATTCATCGTGGGCGATGCAACTTTAAGCTTATTTACAACTTTGAAATAACGAAACAACTGACATCAACTTGGAGAGTCAACTAATCGAGACCAGTTCTCGATCGGTAATCTCCTTTTTGTTGTTGAAAGAATCGATTAATCTAATGCAAGTCAATGCTGTTTTTCCCCATTAGTATCCATTGTTTTACAGTTACTGTTTCTAAATCATACAAAGAGCTACGACAACAAAAATGTCAGATTTACAGATTTTGAGACTGTTGAACGCCAACCTGTAAAAAACGATTGTAAATATAAGTGTATTTAAATTATTGTATTAATAATGATATTGTAGAAATTAATAATAAAAAAACACATTAATAACTGACCCGCATGTGATCTGTAGAATCAACAACAAAAAATGCTGCACTGGGTTTGTAAAATTTCATTTTCTCATCATATTAAAAGTGATCGTGTAAAATCGAAAAGTCCTTGTCGTTAGTACTTTTCATATCAGATTATGGAATGACCTGTACAGAATGTAAAGGGAAAGGAACAGCTTCTTTTGTGTTGCATCACGTAACGCACAGCAATTTAAAAATTACACAGACAAAACAAATCGTCCCATTTTAACGCGAGGGGCCAATATTGGTACTTGTGAAAAGCAGTGTCTGCAGTTTATGCAACCATCATACATTAAATATCATCAGAGTCACAAGAAGTTAGTGGGGAAAAAACATGATATATTTTTTCAAACATTGGGTTCTGGCCTCGCGAGACCAAAACTAATTGTTTTTACTAACTTTTCAAAAAAGCTTTTAGCATTTCCACCAAATTGAGCGGCCACGTTCGAGCGAAAACAACATTTATAGTGAAAACAACAAATTTAAAGCTTTTAGCATTTCCACCAAATTGAGCGGTCACGTTCGAGCGAAAACAACATTTATAGTGAAAACAACAAATTTAAAAATTTTAGCATTTCCACCAAATTGAGCGATCACGTTCGAGTGAAAACAACAATTATAGTGAAAACAACAATTAGTTAGTTTGTACATTCTTATTTTGATTGCGCAGATTCAATTAGCGCCATGTTAATGTCTACAAATGCTATTTCTTCAGCCTTGACATAATTTCAGATGGAAATATTTCTCATGAGGATTGGTACTGGTATAAATTATATAATCAGTTGGCTTTTTAAATTGAAACTCATAAAATAAAAATAAAGCTAAAAAAAAAACCCACTGTACTTGGTTTCAAGATACTATATGAATTTTGTGCCCGATTTGACTCGCAAATTTACATATAAATCTGTGATTTTTATAGATTAAAAAAAAAAAGTTAAAAACTTTCATTTCAGGTATTGCACCCAAAAATAAATTCCCCAATAAAAAGTGGCTGTTAATTAAAAACTAAGAAAGGAATTATTGTCGGGACCCTGACATTATCTCACCAGTAGCGTAACTAAACGGGCGGAGGCGAGGGCATGTGCCCCGCCCCAATTAATGTCTGTGCCCCCCGGGTGCCCCCCCCCCCACCCCATTTGAAATCTTGACTTTTGAGAATAAAATTTACCAGAATAAAATATTACATTTTGTAAGCTTTTATGTAGTAATTTCAATGTTTTTTGTTTTAACTATTTTTCTTTTTTGTAAATGCAGACAGTGTAGTTTATATTATAAAAAATAGTAAACGACATAACAAGAGCGCCTGAAAAGGACTTGTTGATAAGTGAACATATTTAATTTGCCAGAAGTGCCCCCCCCCCGAAAAAATGTTGTGCCCCCTAAAATATTAATAGTTTCGCCGCTGCATCTCACGTCCATCGGCTATGTACCACCATTTCGCATGTTACATGTATGTTGTGCATATGCACATTTTATAGCCTATGTTTTTCTTTTTGAAACAGTATCATCTGTCAAAAACCGTTCAGAGAAAAAGATTATTTAACTTTTTGATTTCATATTGATAAAATAATTACACTAAAGGTTTTTCAAAACCTGACTTGTCGAAACAATTTGTTATTGACAAAATTAATGTACCACTGAAAAAGAACACCTTCCCAAGGTTGATTCAATGCTAAGGTGAATATCAACAATTAGTTTCATTTTAATTATGATTTTATTTACTTCTGTGTGGAAAAGATTGATGTGTTATTATTCATTCTCGCTTTGTCATCTGGAACTCATTAAGGGCGGTACTTTCTTCCTGTTTTTTTTTGGTTTTTTTTTTTTTTTTTACTCCTCGAGCAAAATGGTTTTTCCCTCCATTTATCTGATTTTGACGGCTGTTTAATTCTGTTGACTAAAAAGTCAGGGCATATGAAGGAGTCATTAAGCGTCATTTAAGTCGTCGCGTGTGCAGTACACCGTGACACACCGTCAAGTAGTAACCGAACAGTAGAAGTGTGTGCCTAATTCCAAGGTAATTTAGAGCTCGGAGGGTACATCACGCAATCGCCTTGGCAATTCCTGAAGAAAAGTTACTTCTTTCCCTCCAGATATATGGCGGTCCAGACGGCCCGTTAATGCAGGGGGTTCCGCGAACAAAAGAAAACAGCCCCGGAGTGTCTGACAAGACCATATGCGAATCGCCTCGGTCTATGTTGCGTTTCAGAGCAATAGTTGTCAAGATCAATAATAACTGTCATATATCATGCTGCAACGCGATCGCCTCCGAAGTTGACGTGGGGGAAGATCGGCTCTAAACTGCCGGGGCAAACACTTGCGGGCCCGGGAGGAGTGGGGGTCCCAAGTGCCTCTACCCGTGACACCCGTGGCCAAGAGGCGAACCCTTTAGGTTGTACTTCCAACAGATTAAGATTGGAAAGTAATTGCGAATCAAGATGGATCGGTCGGTAATGAGCATGTAGGTCTTGGCTTTGTCTGGAGGCGCAGTCCGAACCTCGACAGCTTGTCAGCCTTATATGGCACATGATCCAACACAATCCGAAGCGGCTGTTGATGGGGGTGAAGTGGCTACTAGGTGCTCCAGGCGGAATCCAGACGCTTGGGACGGTACCGCGGTTTGTTTTGTTTTTTCTTCTTCCTGGTAACTTCTTTAAGTCCCAACTAAATAGATTACTGAAGGAGATGGACTGACCTTGTTTTGTTTCTGGTCAACCGAGACGAGTTGAAACAAAGAGCTGTTTAGTCTTAGCACGGGTGATGCTCTTTGAAATACGTCGGTACAGTGGCTGCTGACCGGTGAAAATGAGGGCGCGTGCACGGAGGACACGTGGCCTCTTGTAACCATGACAAACTGTGCAGTGAACTCACCAGTTTGGTCTTGATTTTAGGCACTAATTTGTCAGCATTGACCTCCCTTTCCAATCGGCCTCGAGTGTTGTCCGATTTTAAAAGAGTGTTTTTTTTTTTTAACAATTCATTGTAATGCAGCACGCTTTGGAGAGTCACAAAGCTTTAGTGGAGTGGAAATTTATCATCTGACCCAAATATCATGTGAACTATTATTCCGTCTTATTATGTCATTTCAAGCGGGGAAACAGAAACGATCAATCCACACACATGGATTGATGTGCATGGATTGATGTGATTTGAAAAAAAACCCACTGGGGTGCACCAACAGAAGACGATTTCTGCGTTAAAAACCAACTGATGTTGCCGTTCTGTTTTGACCAAACACGCCAGACCAGCTCTATGGTTACACTTTGTAAATACACTAGCACACTGGTATCGTCACCAAGGTATCGCCGTTAACTGGCATACAGATTACATCGAGAGATCAAAATAGCATACGAAATCATCATCCCCGCACAAACATATCAAGGCGATCCCCTTTTCCATCAGAAGAAAATTACACACGCGATTATTTAGTGCGTCTTAATTTGTCCTACCATCTTATTCTACTCACATAATAAATTTCGTTACTACCCTTTTTCTCACTTTATTTCCCGCATAAACACAGTCCAACAACACAACACAGCCAAACGCATATAAATCAAAACTCATAAATACCTCGAAATCAAGAGAAAGACGTCGCTGATTTGTTTACTGGCATCTCGTTCTATTGACAAACTGTTTACCCAAGACCTACTAATGCCAATAGTTTTCCTTTTTTTTATACAGTTGACGCACTCAGGTGGCCGTCCGAACCAACCGACCGACCCATATGCCTACCACCGCCAGATGGGTCCATAACCCCGTATGACCCCGCGCCTACAAGTGTCGCGAGACGCCTCGCTAGTAACGTCCCCTTCGATGTTTGAGGAGAAAAGCCCCGGCCAAATTGCTCCCAATATTGAATGTAACCTCGGCCTTTCGAAAACATCTTCCTACATAAAGGAAAACCCCGGGCGAAACGAAACAGTGATTTTGATGGATGAGGTTCGAATGATCTGTCTTAATTCTGCAAAGGAAAAAGGGTTACGTCGATGTCTTCAAGCTTGCAGTAAAATTTTAGAGTTTGATAATGTGGCCTGTAGGGCGAATTGAGCTCCCCTATGAATATTTTGCTCACTGCTTCATGAATGTCTAATTGGCGATTTTGACAGCAAAATGAAAGACAGTCATATACCGTCAAGCCCCGTCAAACATGACGCTCAGAGAAAAAAAATAATAACACAAACATGAATTTCAACATCATTGAAAGAAAAAAATTACAAATAAAGTAATTAAAATAAGTCTGTATGTACGATGCAAAAAAATAATGATGATTTGTGTGCCCCAAGTCGCTTATGCAAATTTTTGATAAAGGTTTTGCTTTTTTGTTGAATATTTTGTAAAGTTAATTCTCAGGTTTAAATAAAACTTGATGAAGATACGCTTAGCATCATCTGTATTCCACCTTGGGCAGGTCCTGTACATGAAGTCATAATTAATATTCATCTAACTCTCTTCTTTTCAAATCTTCCTTCAGTAATATCCTGCAGTACATTAATGCCCCTTATAACATACCCTATCAACTTCGTCTGTCTATGTTCGCTCCATTCCAACAATCCTCTCTCTTCATCGACTCTTTCAAGCACCCTATCATTTGGTAAGCTTTTCTCATCTAGCTGTTCATCAGCATCCTTCTCCACACCCACACCTCGAATGAACACGTCCATCTCCTCTGTCCTCAGCGTCTATGTCTCATATGCAAACAGCACGGTGTTCTAGAGATCAGCATGTTCACAATATTCTCTTAAAATTCTTGAAATCATTATTACAAGAGGGCGCTCCCACTGATGACGTAAACTTGCAGCCAGGATTTCCTGCCTCCCTACACAACGCCTCCTTGGGTCATTGTATCATCCACAATCAAAACCCCTGTCAGTGGAGACAATTTATCCTGGCACTGTATGTCCGGTGACTATTTTGTTGGGCGGGAAACGAAATATAATTTAAACCGGAACGATACCTCCTGCGTGAAATAAAATGGACCGCGCGCAAAGTTTACACAAGCAATTTGGATCTTCCACAAAGAAGCAATGGTCATTGTCACCCACACGGGTTCAACGCCAACCAATAACTTATAGGACATTTTATACATTTTTACGGTTACGGGTCGGTGTCATGAACGATATACGACGCCAACCCTGAGCGTGCCGGGGCTGACCGCTCGAGCGGGAGAAACACTACAGTCTTCTCGGCTCCAAGTTGTTTGCAGGGCTCGGTGTTTTTATTCTATGTACGGCGTGTAAGTATTTAACAGTGCGTATTTAAAGTATGTTATACCCGGTCAAATGTTTGTGGATGCTCTCACTTGATCGGGAATAGTGCCCATAAATCGTGCAGACAGCGAAGAGTGAAATTTTAAACTAGTCTTGAAGGGTTTTATGGGTTGGGTTCCTCCAGCAATTTTCAAATTATGCACTCTCGGCAAGAGCCTTCCACAAGGTCTTCCATCAATATTTTCCACATCGCTACTAGATTAATATTGCTCGATGTAGGCCAGCCCTATGCATTACCGAAAAGTGCATTACGTAGTTATATATTTTTTTCAACAAGTAGCCTGGCTACATGGATGCAGGCGGATTCACGTATTCAAGAGCTGTGGTGCAAGACTTACTGGTTTGTGCTCTGGAAAATAAAGTTACAACATGCTGTGCTCCAAAATAGATATAAAACCTACGATACATGTATTTCAAATTCCCTTTTTTGACTAAAAAAAAGAAAGAAAAAAGGCAAAAACAAATGCGGAGAAGAAAAACAGACTTTGGCCAAATCATCCCTCAGTCATAAAAGGTCGACATGTTTTATAGATAAATTCTCCCGAAAAAGAACTGCATTATTGCATGGCATCGTGCTCTTCAAGTATTTTCGTCTAACAACGCATGCTGTGCCGTCTCTGAAACTATTTGTCGATAGAGTTACGACATTTGAACAAAGTCTTATACCTAAATGAGTGAACATTTGTATATGCCTATTTGAAAAAAGAAAAGAAAAATACGACAGTTGTGTAAGCGCAACCTGATATCATATTAATCTTTAGGTTGCGGTCTTGGGGTTGGGATGAGTTTGTTGAACTGGACGTGATCGAGTTATGACAGACATTTTGATTGAAGTTTATACACGTGGGGCTTAACCATGTTCTTCCTGACTAAACCTTGTGTACTAATTATTTATAATGCTGACTATAGTTGAAAATATTGCAAGATAAATTCATCCGTAAGTTAAAGAGGCCATTTGCCTTCAAATGGCTTAAAATTTGACTGTTTGGAATTGCTCCTGGATCCTTTTTTAAGAGTTGCTCATGCACTAAAACACCTACAGTGTGTTGTAATTCGTGAGTAGTGATTCTAAAAAGTGAAAATTTGCCTCTCGGTCATACACCCAGGGGAACCACACTGTACACACGAAACATACGGTCCGCCATTTTGTGGAGTCCAAAATTTGTATCTACAAAATGGCGGACTGTATTCTGTTATGAAATTAATAATAAAAAAATAAAATAAAAAACACCACACAATTTCAAGGGATATCTATGCGAAACATCATTTTCTACTTTTAACCTATCTTTTCAACCATATCCATATCATTAAAACGCTTTTTACAGCCCAAAAGCGCCCAGACGAATGCCTAATGACAAGACTATAGTGATAAGCACTGTATACTCAGTGCTTTCTGAGCCTTGCGCAGGAAAATAAACACCACAGGCAATTCGGACGGGATTCGAACCCACGACCCCTCGATGTTAAACGGTACATAATTCAGCCCTTTCGCTGGTAACCTACTTCTGCCAGCAGGTCCCTTTCTTTATTTACTCAGTAAAAACGAAGTTCACACGGATGACCCATGACATTATTCCGAGCCCACTTCTGTAAGATAATCCTAAGACAGAAAAAACACAATTCTCAAACAGAAGATGGTCAAAATGGGTTGGAAATAACCCTACATCAATTGAACCTTCGCTAATTACTAAACAACACAAAACCAAAATCAGAGATAAGCAATGCAACACTGTGGTCTAATTGCCGTGGCACGATGGGGCACAGCTCAAGCCAGAGGGTTGTGTACGTGCCCCTGCCCCTCTTCACCATCACCCCCATCCTCAGTCCCCTCTACCCCCTCCAGATCCACCACAAAGAATCCCAAGCCATCCCCCGACCCCCCGAAGAAACGCCACCCCAAAACCGAGACAAGTTATCAGAACCAAACTAGAATATCCAGTATCACCTAAATCAAATAGCAAGGAATTCAGAGTTACATTCACTAAGTAAATATCGCGGTTAAATTTATACTTCTTTACAACCCGGACCCCAGCAGTATAGTACTGGGGGTTTCAAATCGACCGTCAAGATGTGTATATTTACTCGTCAAACAAATCCCTTCTTGAGTTATTGCCTTGTAACTATCCGTCGCCTCAAATAAATGGAAATAAACACACAGCGAGTGGTATTATAACACCAGGAAAGTTCGACTGAATTGGGTCAGGAATGAGTTGGTAGACCAGACCAGGCAACTGGCGGACAATTCATCGAGTGAAGCACACATTATTAAGCTTATCACAAAATATTTTGGGGGTATATGGTTACCAACCAAAAACATCATGTCACTAGAGTACTGGCTCCCAGCTATTTTTTTTCCAAGCAAAAATCTGTTAAACAGTATTTTCTGCTTTTAATATTGTGTAAAACTATGAAATTATGCACAGGATACTGCACGTGACCTGGGGTCCATTTTCATAATTAATAATACAAATTGCACATTTTACAGACATAAGCACAAAAATAAGCTAAGTACAAAACATTTTGCTTACTGGGGGACATGGTTACCAACCAAAACACAATGGCATGTGTACTGTTTAGTTACTGGTTCCCAGCTACATTTTTTTTTCCCTAAGTAGAAATTTCGCGGCATTTTCTGCTTAATATTTTGTAAAACTATGAAATTGGGGCCAGACTATTCTGCATGTTTGACCTGGGGCCCATTTTCATAAATATTGTTTTTCGTTTATTTGTTCATTTGTATTTAATATTGTTTATTTTCCTTCTGTATTGTACATAAATATTAATGTCACCATCAAGCCGAAAAAAAGTCTTGTTCCCTCTTTATTATGTAAATGTATTTGTAGTGATTGTTATGAAGACGTGAGAGTTTTCACCAGAGGGGAATCACGGAGACCAGGGACCGGATAGGGGACCCATCCATTAAAATCAAACACCCATGGACCTGTGTTTATATCAACTTCCCCCGAGAGGGCACGGCTCCTATGAGTGCATCAAGAGTGGGGTTGAAGACGGTCACAGAGCGCTGGAGTTTGCTCCCGTGGGGGGAACAGGCTCCATTCAAACTCCACCATACTCTGGTGCCCCATGAAAGGGTTTTCTGTGCCCCGGTGCCGGGCTTGGCACCCCAAGGGCTGGAAAGCCTTGCTTAAAGGTGGGTACACTTTGATTTATCCGGAGGGTTCTTGGTTTTTACCGTAATCCATCATGACAAAAGGGGGATACTACTGTGAGCTAAGCCCTCCGTCTGCTTAGGGAAAGACGTGCTGCCTAGAAACAAACTACTGAATAATTTATTAGCGTACATGTCTTTCCCGTGAACGTCACCTTTTTTAGCACAAAACTCCGTTCTTCAATGGTTTAACATTCATGGACGCTTACCTTCTTTTGACTTGTGCCGACTGTTTGCTCTTTTCTTATGATTTCTGAAATAAAACAAATAACCAGAACATTATTGTACTGATACTTTTCATGTGTGTACCTTTGTTTAAACCTTCTTTTTGGAGCCAGTTTTTGAATGCCCTAAGTTAAAAAAGAAATTTTGTTTCTTTCTTTCTTTCTTTTTTCAAAACAGAGAGTAAATCGGCTCCCTGCAAAAAACGACCACTGGTAAATTTGTTTCTTAGATGAATAAGCGTTATTATTTATTCATCTTTTCTATTTAAATAATACATTTCATGATTTTTTCCCCTCTCTCTTAATGCATCAATTATGGGATGATTCGCATCATTGGACGCCACAATCTCTTTTTACGACCGACGTTATTTTTTGGTAACAACGGTGAAGCCTCGGTGATGATTGCCCGAGTTGCTTCGCACTTCTCCCCGGTCGAGCAGAGCGTCTTGGAGACGGTGAACGCGGCGGGGGGTTCCCGTCGTGCCGACGGTAGTCATTATTGGTCGTCTATCATCGACACTATAAAATCTCCTCACTTTCTGTATCTTTTATCAGTGTCTTTGGAGCGAATCAAGCGAAAATTAGTGTTGGATGGAACATATTTCACTGAGGGGTACATTAAGAGCTTTAGTGTTTTTTTTTAATAAGTCGTCTGAGACCAATAACTGTCAGAAGTGAGTGTTTTTGTATGTGGTTATGATTAATGGAATAAGTGTGTGTGTGAAACTCATACATAGGGTAATTCAACACCAATGAATATTAATAATGGGGAACGATGGTGTGGATGTGAGTATCTCAGTTCGGCGTGATGAGCGTGAAGTGCAGTGTATAATTCTGAATTCAACCAGTTCGGTCTTCTCTCTCGACACTCTATTACGAGTGGTTTCCTTTAATCTATCATGGATGACAAAACGGGTACTTTTTGGCTCTCCTTTAAAGGTGTACTCGTTACTTGTTTCGAAGATCCAATACCCAGTACTCGGCTGATGGAATTTGTATTCGGGTATCAGAGTTCTTGGGACTCGGGAAACCATCGTCCGTACTGGTAGTCCCAAGTACTCGTACTCGAGTACTATACTCAAGTACTGTTTTGGAGGTACCTAAAGTCGTACTTGTAATGATCCACATGATCTCAGCTGATGGAATCAGTACTCGGATATCAGAGAACTAGGGACTCGAATACAGGTACCAATATTCATCGTCCCAAACACTCTTACTCGAGTACTCGAGTATTTGGAATTTGTACTCGAGTACTACTCAAGTACTGTTTTGAAGGTACCTAAAGTCTTACTTGTAATGATCCACATGATCTCAGCTGATGGAATCTGAACTCGGATATCAGAATACTAGGGACTCGAATACAGGTACCAGTATCCATCGTCCCAAACACTCTTACTCGAGTACTCGAGTACTCGAGTATTTGGAATTTATACTCGAGTACTACTCAAGTACTGTTTTGAAGGTACCTAAAGTCGTGCTTGTAATGATCCACATGATCTCAGCTGATGGAATCTGTACTCGGATATCAGAGTACTAGGGACTCAAATACAGGTACCAGTATCCATCGGCCCAAACACTCTTATTCGAGTACTCGAGTACTTGGAATTAATGTACTCGAGTACTATTCAAGTACTGTTTTGAAGGTACTTAAAGTCGTACTTGAATTTGGTGAACCACATGTATACCTGGCTGCTTGAATTTGTCCTCGGATATCAGAGTTCTTGGGACTCGAACACCAGTACCCGTACGGATAGTCCCAAGTACTCAAACTAAAGTACTACTCAAGAATGTTTGAAGGTACTTTAAAGTCGTACTTTTATTCGGAGATCCAATACCTAGTACTCCTAGCTGTTGGAATTTGTTATCGGGTATCAGAGTTCTTGGGACTCGGATACCAGTACTCTTGCCTGTAGTCCCAAGTACTCGAACTATGAAACTACCCGGCCACGTTTGTACTTGGCGACACTTGTTGGTGCTCGACCAAAAAGTGTTTGACTCTAAAACTCACTACATTCATTGCTTTCTTTGAATATTTGGGAGATCGAAAAAACAAAGTTAGTGTTGTGAGTGAAAACAAAGTTTCACACAACGTAGTGCTTCAGAAGGGACAATTTCTCAGGGCAGTAATTGGTACTGCTTCTCAGTTCATAAGAAAAAAAATATATTAATGGCCTCACGTTTCGACCCCAGCAGAGTCTGTCCCATTTAGCCTTTGAGAAAGACTCTGCTATGGTCGAAACGTGAGCCCATAATAACAATTGTTTGCATTTATACAACTGGTCCTTTCGGTTGGTAAGCAGTTTGCAACAGCTAATTGTTTTCTTCAAGTTCACAAAAAGTAAGACATTGTACATAGTCTTTACCAAGGCAACTTCGTCTACGGCTGGATTCATACTTTGCATTAATGTTAGTAGGCCAGGCGAGTAAAAATAGTTGTGTACAATCCAACAATAAGTTGGGTTTAGACCAATTAAATACGATTACACAGTTGCCTTAAAAATACGGAGACATAGAGGGCGTGCACAGAGATCAAGCTCAGCATACTCCGCGTACTTTAGGCCGTGTCCTAATTTCCTGCGGCTGTGGCTAAAGGGTGTTTTTAAGGCATCCTTTGATTCAACGCCTGTTCAGGTGGTGGTTAAGTCATAGTCATAGCCGCCTGCCGCAGCCGCCGATTACATATCACGACCAGACAGAAATCTCTCAATACTGGTGCTCTCTTGGGGAGACTGCGCTGGTTCCCGCGAGACTTCTGCATGCTCTCACGACTACAGTCCGAACGCGGTTTGTGCACGGCCTATGGGCTCTGCAGTCTCGCGAGAGCCTTAACGCCGCGACATTTAACGGTTTAAGCAATATTGTGGTCAAAAGAGGGCGACATTTTCTTTTTCCCTCAGAAAGGACGATTTGGTGGGCGCACCACACTAAATAGGCTCCCATAGCAACCAAAGCTAAATGCTAAATATTAAAAAACACTAAACAAATACTTAAAAGTCTCTCAGACTCTAGAAAACAAATCAAATATAATTTCTGACAACAGAACTTTATTTTTCTTTTCAATCTTTAGTACGTCAGCCTTTGATAATTGTTGGTAGGCTGATCCAAAGTAAAAACACCCCTGAATGAGTAAACTGGCCAGACTTCATCTTGGAAAAATGACACCATACTGTTTAGCAAAAAAGGGCCATTTATAGAGGGCAAGTCTACCGAAAATGCTCCACGTTGAAAGTCAACAACCCCAGGGGCACAATGTTGGACCATTTTTCAACAATCCATAAAAGCAAGGACCTTCAAAACTTTGATTTACAGAAAAAAGTTGTGGGTTTACATTAAAAGGCTCGGTGCATGGGTTCCTCTCTACGTGGTGTAGTGCACCCTGGAAGCCTTGTATTGATTCGCCTTAATCTCCAAATAAGATCTTTCGCAATAATAACACCTTATTAGGGCGTGCAATGTAAGTAGTCTCAACATGAAGAATGTTTCAGAAATAAGATCACATTGATATCACGGCTAAGCTTCGGTTGTCTTGCCATTTCATTATTTTCTAGAAGTGCCAGATTATAAAAAACGGGGCGTCACTCATGTTGGGGGAAAAAGTATTGTTAGCCAAGTGTCCTGTACGAAGAAATTCTGACAGGGAAGTCAGAAATACCACCAAAGGAGGGCGCTATTCAATTTATGCGTGTCTGTCGATCAGCTTTCGCAATGGGCGCTGTTTCAGGGGCCGGTGGTACCAAGTATCTATGCTTAACTAGGAACAGCAACCTCAATTATTAGTAGTTCTGATTTATTAGTAAAATACTCTGTGTTTGCTCACACTTTGGCAACTTTTCGATGACGTCATCGGCGTCATATCAAGTCCCTAATTGGAACCACATCCGCCACGTATGGCGGCCGTGTCTAGCGAGTTTACTTACACACTGTGGCCAGACAGCCAGTCGAGAATACAGGTGATCAATTTCGCAGTAGAACAAAAAAAATATATGTCAAATTGTAAAATGGCGCGCCGCCCGGAAGGCAGGCCAGATGAGTACCAGCTTGTTGGGCGTTGAGTTGACCCAGCCCAGAGATAAATGCCTTTTTTCCGTCAGTAACAATTGCAACTTTATACTTGTCTTTGGAACTTGAACATTGACAATAGTATTCGCGACTTTGGGCACAGTCAAGATAATTGACGTCAATATTTGCGAAATATGACGTTACTTTGGGATGATTCTGATGATAAAGCCGCCATACAAGATACGTATTTTACGGTACACTCTTGTTGCCACAATGTGTAGCAAATCTGCTTTACCACCAAATACTTACAGCGCCACCTATCGTTTGTAATGTTACCACGTTCCCCATGAGGGCGCTTTTAAACGACTTCATGCTGGATGCACCGCACTGACTAAGCTCCGCATAGCAACCAATGATAAATGCCAAATATTAAAAAATACTCGAGCAATATTCAAAAGACTCTCAGCCTCTTGAAAACAAATCAAAGATATTTGCTGACAACTAACCTTCATTTTACTCTTCATTTTCTAGTAAGGTTCACCATGGAATGTTTGAGTTAGGCTCGTCCAAAATGAAAACATCCCTGAACGAGTAAACAGGCCAGACTCCATCTTGGAAAAAAAAAATGGCCCTACGCTTTTTAGCAAAATAGGGCCTTTTTCAGGCAGCTATTGTTCCAAAAAGGCTCCAGGTTGAAAGTCAACAATCCAAGGGGCACAATATTGGACCATTTTTCAACATAAAAACCACGACCTTCAAATCTTTAATTTGCAGAAAAAGGTGTTTGTGTTAAAACTAATGATTCTTGGCGCATGATTTTCTCTCTATTTAGTGCAATGATCCCAGCTATTTCCCTAGTGATAGGTCACCCTTATCTTTGCAAAAATACAGCATTAGGACCCTGCAAATGTTCCGTCTGGCCTCAAAGAAACATTCGATTTACGTAAATGCGTACAATGACGGCATTAAATCACATGCTAAAACTACAACAATCAATCTATCACCTGACGAAAAACTGCTTATCATTTCTCTGTAACAATCATACTTTGCAATATTCATATTAAAGATATCAGTTTAGTGTAGCGAAACGGGTTTATGTAAACTTTTGTATCAGTGAAGCCAGTGTTAAAAAAAGCATTACTTAACTGCCAGACGTAAATAATAGTTAATTTATGCTACAGGATAAGGTTTGCGGTGCGGCGACACCATTGGCAATGATTGGTGGTAATCTCTTTTGAGAAGTATTGGCTCTGAAAAGAGCCGGTTTGTTACTCGACGTTTCGACCAGTGTGCTCTTGTTGTCTTCTAGAGAATGAACAAGACGACCACAGCACTCGGCCATCATGCAGAGCTCCTATTTGATTAAATTGCTTACTTATCGGCGGTTAACTTTTCGTTGCCTTGAAAACTTCCTTCAAAAGAGTATTATTTTCAGAATATGTTTCTCTCCCTAAGAAGTGCTACAACTGAGGTTTTTTCCCCCTTCCCCCCCCCCCAATCTTTGTCTGCCTATCTTGTTAAGTTTCTTGTTGTTGTTCTGTGAGAGTATGGTAATAAATGTTCTATTGAATTGAATTGAAATTAATTGAATTGAATTGAATTAATTTAATTTACTTCGATCTGTTTAATTGAATTAGATTGAATTGAATTGAATTGAACTGATTAAATTGAATTGAATTGAATTGAATTGAATTAAATTGAATTAATTTAATATAATTATTTAATTGAATTAGATTGAATATAATTGAATTGAACTGAATTAAATTGAATTGAATTGAATGCCTCGTGATGGAGTAGATATTCCAGGGACGGGTACCAAAGGAATAATGCTGTAGACGCTTCTACTCTTGGGATTCATGGAACTTGACTCCCACGGAAGGAAAACAAACTTGATTTGGGCCCAAAATTGGACGTCAGCATATTGCGAAAGAGTGGAAACGGAGACAAGTTATTCACGACGTGTTACAGGATACATGACCTTTTGATACGGAATCTATAAAGTACAAATTGGAAAAGCCCAAAGTTATCAACAAAGCGGGAAACGTTAGTCCTGTTGACTTGTATTACATGCACGGAGTAATAACCAGCACCAACAAGAACATAATCAAGCCCATCCATTGGCTCCTCGAGGCGTGACGTCACCACCACTCAATTTGCGGATCGTCCTCCCCAGAAGGGCTGCAGGTTTTTGACTTCCCGTCTCGTAACTCGATACAGGGGATCGATTGCAGGGTGGTGATTATGTGGGAACGAACGGGGGGCCCCCATCGCCCTTGCTGGGCCGAAAAGTGGTCTTTGGGGGTTGGTCTGGCACAAGGGTCTTAACTCATTATTTCCCGAAATTGGTGAGGCACCGCTCAAAATTAAAGATGAAAGACTGATTTATTGCTTTATGAATCATGACGAACAGCTCCAATTCATGTTGGAGTGTTTATTGAGCAGGGTAGTATAATATAAAGGGGCCATATTGTTTACACTCCATATTTGTTATTTTTTATTTACAAAATGAGAACACAGCCTTATGCTCTGTAAATACTACGAGTAACGTTTTCAATTTTTAAATGGTTTTTCCAACGTTATTTCCCTGGCGAGAATCGAGTTTTCTCTGGGTCATACCGTATTGCATGATTGTTCTCTATAAACAGATTTCGTATTAAGCTTATTTTTGAAAGACACTTTTCTATCAGGATTGAATTAACTTGATGTAAATTTTGTTGTAACAAGTTTTCATTACAACAAAAAATAGACAAACATCTCTTGTTTGAAAATAATGTAATACATGGAGCTTATACTGCCAAGAAAAGAAAAACATAAAGTGTAAAATATTATCTTAAATCTCGAATTTAACTTGGGAAAGGCAATTAAACCCTCGAAATACAGTTACTGTGGGCTTTTCCTGCCAATTTCAACCCCCCACCATTCAATTTCATTTGAAATGAATGCTCCGTTGCATCAGCATTCAACAGTCAAAAGGAGTAATTCAATTTCAACAGCTTAGCATTCACTGGTCCTAATAAGATCATTTGATTTCATTTGATTTGATTTGGTTTAATTTGAAATGGTTTATTGAAATTCGACCATCGCAGCGAGCTGCTGAATTGTGGTCAGATTACAAACTGATAAAGAAAATGTACTCATTTAAAAGTTAACCAAAAGCTTTGAAAAGGAATCAAATTAAAACAATAGAAACATTAAACGACAAACAGTCAGATATCAGATAGAAAATACAAATTAAATTAGAATTTTGTTTTCATTCAAATTCATCAGGTCGCAAAGATCATCAAATTTCGCAAAAAGCCAACAGCAAGAGGATAGTTCACCCTTTTAATCTCATCAATTGTAAATAGGTTGTGGAAATGCAACTGAAGAATGGTGTAAGCGTAGTCTAAGATGCCTATAAACAAAAAAGGATGACTGACACGAACCAGAATGAGAAGAACGAAACCATTTGTGCAAGAAAATGAAATTGCAAAGCCAAAGCAGCTTAAGAGAAACAGTAGTTTGATCGACTTGGGGAAACATGAATGCGTGAAATAATGAAATTGAAGTCAACTTTGAAACTGATTGGGAAAACTTTCATTTCTATTGAAAAACAAATCGAAGTAAGGGGTTATCGTTGTTCAAAAAAAATCCTGACAAATCGTTAACACTCCACCACCAAATTGACATTTTCACTCATAGCATGGTGTTTTTATTGAACACTAAACGATGGTAATGCATGTAGGCCATAGTCCTTTAGAAAAACAATAATTCGTTGTGTCTCTGAAAAGAGCCGCATACTAGCTATAATAACGCCTTGCTACCAGTTGTAACACCATAATAGTCTTCGACTGTTTCAAATGGAATTCATTTTTTGACAATACCTCACTGTCATAACCCTTGGGCTTGGTTTCACCCACATCAATCAACAAAACAATTCCAAAGAGGAAACGCCAATCAAATCTCAATTAAACATGCCGACAAGTTACACACGGCTAGTGCACAAACACTGCAATAAATGTAGGCGAAAATTTTTTTTTATTAAATTGTTACGTAGAGTTAACAGGGCAAGTTAAAGGGGCACATTGCCTTCAAATCTCTTAAAATGTTGCTGTTTGGGATTGCTCCTTAATCCTTTTGGAGAGTTTCTCATTCAACAAAACACCTACAGTGTGTTGTAATAAGTGAGTAGTGACTAAGAAAAAACATACATTTCGCTCTGGAAATACAACCACAGTGGATCCACACTCTACACAGAAACATACCGTCCGCCATTTTGTGGAGTCAACTATTTGGTTCTACAAAATGGAAGACCGTGTTCTGTCACAAAAATAAACAAAACCACACAATTTCAAGGGACTTTTATATGAATAATTATACTCCACTTTTAAAATATCTTCCAATCATATTCATTTCACAACGAACGTTTCTTATAGCCCAAAAGCGTCCCATCCGAAGGCAACGCGTCCCTTTAAGTTTCAATGACATTATAGGGGGTAACTGCAAGTGAGCTAAAAAGCACCGCGCTTTCAGTGAGAAGTCTAGAGTGACAAGCATTTTTTGGTTTGGGGGTTGGATGGTTTATTCAATGATGACTCAGAAAAAATACACCGTTCCCGGGGGGATTCCCTTTTTGCAGCGTGAAGGGGGAACAAGCCTACCGGAGGCCTACGTCGTTAGACGCCGGTGACTGAACACCATTGACGACACTTCTCCTCGTTCCAAAAGGCAATGTTTCTTCTTCTTTAACAAATTCAATTAGTAGTTCATCGGTACGCTAAATGTTCTTTGAAATTAATCTAGCGCGGTGTTTAGTGAAGTCAGCAGAAAATGGAGAAAAACATTCATAAGTTTTAAAATGGGTTATCGGGTTGAAGGACTTATTAAACGAAGTCTATGACAGAGCGCTTGAATTTCAAGGCTCGTGTGTATTTCTTTTCAAACTAAAACAAATTGAAAATTCAGAAATACAAAGGTGATAGCGATTTTACGAAAACTGTGTAGGTCTATTTAGAATATTTATTAAATAGTAATTAAACAAATAAATAAATAAACAAATAAAATAAACAAATAAATAAATAGTTGCTGAGTGAACATTAAAAATGCTTACATATTTTCTCAAAAATCCGAACTCCCACCCAATATTACAAGGTTTACAAAAATAAATAAACAAATAATCTGGAGAAAAGAAATGACAAAAAAGAAAGAAAAAAATATAAATGTATAAATAAGTAACAATTTGAGATAATTGTAATAAAAAAAACAACCATGTTTATATAGTTCTTAATATGCGCAATACGGTCAAGTACACTTTATTATTTACAGCTTTTCACAGTCTATTATCTACTCTAATGCAAACAATGCTTTACTAAATCTTTAAATTTGTAAGTATGTAAGTATGTTCTATTTGTACATTGATACGGTAGGTTGATATGTTTGATCAATTCTTTTGAACGTTTTGAAACTAATGGTTTGTTGACTTTAAAAGGGCATTACGTTGTTAAAATTGAAAAGGTTAAATGTTCACATTACAAAGATGGTCATGGTGGAAAACTTCCCTTGAAATGATATTTGCATGAAATGTTTGAGTAAATCAATTAGTTTTGATCTGACGGGTCTGAAATCCGATGTTTGAAAACAGTGGTGGGGTTTTTCACCTTTTTTTCTCGTGACTCCAGCGCGCGACCGAGCTTGTATTTTCACAGGTTCATTTCATGTTTGTTGGGGGTCAGACAAAGTGGTAATACTGATCTTTGACAAAATTACAAATGTTGGCCCCGTACACATATTTCGACGGTTCACTTTGTCGATAATCTCAACAAATTTATTCAGCCATTTTTATGCTTTTAGTTGGCAGTTCTACCGACGAATTTGGTTCAAGTTGAGTTTAAGATCTTGTAACGCGAGTCAGTTCTGCACTTCTTAAATTACGGAGCAAACCACCTATGAATCTACGTTTTATTTTATTTATTGAAAGTATTGTTGTTGCTTTTTTCAGCCTTAGAGCCGCAACTTCACCTTCAAGCCCCGTAGATGATTCGATAACTTAAGACAATTCTTAAATATTTTGTAAACTACGGAGCAAATTAGCAGCGACTTCTACTCGGTTTCTAGACTGGGCAGAGGAACTTCGCCCTTCGTACAGCCTCGCGAATTGGGATTGATAACTTGGAGCAACTCGAGCAAAGATGACGTAATCAGATCTTAATACGATCCATCATCGTACCCATGGTCCTGATAAAAATTTAAAAAAAAACTCCTCGTCTATAATCATCATCATCATCATCACTGTCACCCATCATATAGAGACGGTGAGGTAGAGAGAGAGAGAGTCTGCCCTCCCGTACGGGCCAGCGTCGCCTTCGTCGCTCAGTCTGGGCCGAGCGATGACTTCACATTTTGATCATTATTTCGGAGTGGCACACCCGACGCCATGTCAATACAGAATCGAGCTCCACCCGAAAAAAAAAGATCACTTCGTAATTTCCAATAACGACTGTCAGAAGATTATGTTTGTGTGTGTTTTCTTTCAGTTGTTTGATGAACAGTTTATAGAGTTAGATAAATGGAAGAAGAAATTTATCCGCATCCTTCAGCTTTCAATAAACACGATGAAGACCAACGGTGGCGTCAAACATCACGGGAGGCAGAGTCACTTGCATATTTATTTAATACATGTACTTGGTCATTTTTGAACAAATTTATTTGTTTTATCCTTCACAATAACTTGCATAGGGATAATATATCATTTTTAATCAAGTATCCTTTTTTCCCTTCTTTTTTGTGGCTTACTTTTGTGTAAAGCGCCTTGTGCGTTTTGGGCGGTTTTGGCACTACATAAATAGTAAATTGTATTATTATCATTATTAACTATTTTTACATACTCGTCCATGTCATTTAAACGCAAATCAAGGCTGTTCGGGATTTCTGTCATGATGGAACTGTAGGCCTATTGCGAAAACACAAGTGTTTAGTTTATAAGAGTTGTCGAGGAATGCTTTGTGATCATCAGAAAGTTAAGAGCAAACGTTGGGTAGCTGTTGATGCTTCAGTCAAGGTGTTAGCCAGGTTCTGGTGTGTCTGGATTGTATGTTTTTACTGTTTGGCTGCTTTTTAAATGCTTTCCTTTCAACTGGGGCTGAGTGAGTCTTGTGCAGGATCCTGATGTGGTAAGAAGGTCTGAGGAGGTTGATGCGGGAGAGTTGAGCGTGGAAACTTGGTGGAGCTCTGGGTGGGTGTGATGGGTGTAAGAGAAGTCCTCGGTTTACGTGGTAGACAAACAGCTTGTGGGCGTGTTTTAATATTCGCTATACCTTACCCTAGACCTGGGCTATAACATAAGGCAAGAGCAAGAACAATTGGTCTCCACAGGGTAATTCTAAAGAGAGGGATGCCTCACGAGGAAATTTTCGTACAAAGTCTACGAGAAAATATTAAGCACACTCGTACAGGAGCAAAGGAAAGAACAACAGAGGTCTCCACAAAAAAAATGTGTACACTCAGGTGTTTCAGACCATAGAGCATGGACAGACCGTCAGACTATAACTTAAGACGTAGCTGTGGATGATGCGGGAAATATGAAGGATGTATAGGACGGGTTGGTTTCTCTCTCTGATTGAGAAACCAATGTCCTAATGTAACTGTTTTGTGCTTGTGTATGTCGATGTCCTCACGAACACGGCTGGGATGCCATTGTTGGATGCTCGTGGGGAGTTCCTCCTGTTACCACTTGATGATGTGGTCTTCGTCGTTGCTGTTTGTTGATTAGGTTCTGTCCCTCATGTTGCTGTTCCTTTTTACCCCTCGTCGAACTCCTCTTGAAAGTTCCCTTTCTATTTCTTTATCTGTAGGGTACTGCACAGACTCCTACGGTTGGGCTATCCCATAGCGCTGACGTGAAACTGGCTGGTTTGACTGTGCGCGTAGGAAGATTGTCCTATAATAATGAGTCTTGTCTAGCCTTAAAAGCAACCAGCGTTGGCTGACATCTAGGAATCAGGTAGAACAGTCCACTCCGGGATTGTCCATGGACAGAGGGAATGACCCCACCCCCTGTTCTTTTGCCCATTCAGCAGTGGACAAGCCTCTGACATGCTATCTGTCATCTTTTTAATAATACCACTTTTATTGGGACATTTGTATACATTCTGATTGCTCTGTGTATTTCACAATATCTTTATATGTACAAATGTCTCGGTGTTTGTTTGTTTGTTTGTTTGTTGGGTTGTTTGATTGTTTGTTTGTTTGTTGGGTTGTTTGATTGTTTGTTTGTTTGTTGGATTGTTTGATTGTTTGTTTGTTTGTTTGTTTGTTTGTTTGTTTGTTTGTTGGGTTGTTTGTTTGTTTGTTTGTTTGTTTGTTGTTGTTGTTGTTGTTGTTGTTTTATGGTATTTACCGGTCATCCATGGGAGATCAGTGGTAGCAACCGAATGGGCTACTCATCAATTAAGAAATAAATCAATATAGCCACGGTGATTTGGGAGGGGATGTTGTAAGGCTACTTTGTCGGCTTTGATATTGTTTCATACGGAAGTATTTCTCAGGATTGGCACTGTGAACTTTCATAATGAGTGAGCCTCTGGATAGAAACTAACAAATATGCTGTTGATGAATCCCGGCTAATTCGAACTTTGGAAGAGCCTCTTGCGAAGGGACTGACAAATACCGTCCAAACGATGTGGACACCATTTGAGCACGTCACTGTTACAGTGCTAACAATCTAAGCAAAGTATTATGACAGCTTCTTTCGCAGATTTTTTTTCTTCTTTCTTTTCGATGATTAACAGTCATGTGTCATGTCTTTTAAGTGTTAAACATAGCCTCTCAAGACTCGACACCGCACCAAGTGTTAACGATCTTGAGGCTCGTCACCACATTGTACCCACATGGGATCTTCTCTCTACCCTACACACCCCCGCCGTTTAGTGACAAATGCACACCACTCCCCCTCGAGACCCGTTTGAGACTAATGTCAAGTTTAAGGTCATCTGGTTATACTGCACTTTCCCCTTCAGTAGAGCGTCTTTATTTGAATCACAGGCAAAGTGTTCAAGTTATGCTGCATGCAGAGTTGGCTTTTTGTACGGAGCTCCCAGACGGCAAACCACCCCGGACAACGAGATAATTATCTCGCCAAGTCGACTTACTGAAACTAAGATGTCGACTTATCCTGATAATTGATCTCGCCAAGTCGACTTACTAACACTGAGATGTCGACTTTTCCTGATAATTGATTTCGCCTAGTCGACTTACTGAAACTGAGATGTCGACTTATCCTGATAATTGATTTCGCCAATTCGACTTACTAAAACTGAGATGTCGATTTTTCCTGATAATTGATTTCGCCAAGTCGACTTACTAAAACTGAGAAGTCGACTTTTCCTGATAATTGATCTCGCCAAGTCGACTCACTGAGAGATGGTAAAGTCGGCTTCCTAATCTTAGGTTCAATATTTAAGTCGTCTTGGCAATGAAACTTATCATGACAAGTTGACATATTCCATACAAAGTCGACATTATCTCGTTATCTAGATACGTGGTATGTCACTTCTGGAACTACGTACTTTTGCAAGAGCGGATTATTATGAGTCTGAGTCTGTATGAGTCTGACACCGAAATGATGACCACTGGAACAACCCGCCAATAATGAACTTGTTTCATCTCCATATATAAACCGTTTCAAAACATATTTTCACCAATTCTGAAAAGAATTAGATTGTAAATGTATTTCTATTCCAATGCATTTTGCTTAAAGCTACTGTCTGAGGTCACTACCCACCTTGAGTAACAATTCATTCATGTCATTGATAAGACGGGTCAAATAAGCCATTGGCTTCTGAACTACCTGTAGATGTTATCGCAAGTTTACAACCTTCTTATGTCCAACATTCACACCACTGAGCAACCTGTAAAACGAATGCTTTCTTCTTTGTTTTATAGAAAATTATGACCACATTGCCTGAACTTTGTTATACATGCGATTTATAACGTGTTTACTCTGAACAAAGCTGCTGATGTAAACACAACATTGACGTTTCGATCAGTACGTTTTGGTGGTCTTCAGGAGAAACCTACACCTATCAGGGTCTGCTCTTTTCTGAAGAACAATCTGATCGTCTGTTTTAACAGGTTTAAGAACATTTGTGTTGAAAACAAAAGAAGTGGAATGAAAGAAAAAAGACAACACACGAGACCTACGGCTTGGTTAAAGTATCTTACTTCAGGACACAAGTGTCCAGACCGGGACTCCAACCCACACTCTGCTGATCAGAAACACCAGAGTGTGGGTGCAGTGCGCCTGACATGCCCAATGTGAATAGAAAACACTTAGTAAAAAGTTACACTCCAGCTGGCAATCAACAAAACCGATTCCCGCTCAGCATCGAGAATAGATCAATCTGAAAAATACATTAAATCTTGTATATAGCTGATTATGCACAAACAAGATATCCTATTTATCACGATGTACAATGATTAATGCCAACGGGGCCGGCGCACCGGAAGGAATGTGTTTATATTCAAGTCACAAGATCAGTTATTGGTTTGATCTGTGGACCCTCGTGCTCCCCTCTCTCGCTCTCTCTCTCTCTCTCTCGCTCTTCCCCCAGGTGAAGGCTTCCCGATTCCCCGCGGTCATCTCCCAAATTAAAGCTCCCACTAAAACATCTCGCGAAGAGGGGCAATTTTAAAGGGGGTGATGCAACGTTGTTACTCAGTCAAATCGTTTTGGAATTGCTCAAGAACCATATCTCAAAACTAAACTACCATATCTCAGTAACGAAACTCTCCAGGTTTTGAGGTACCAGCTACGTGTATATGTTGAGACTTTGCTTCTTCTCATTTATTGCCTGTGTGGCAAGAGAAATAAAATCGATTTAAAACATCCTTTTTTCTCAAATAACTCATCATTTCAGACGTGTATATGCTTCAGAATAGAACTTGTATTAATACCATCTTTAAACTAACTAAGCTTTTTATAGTAAAACTGCTTTTTGCATGCACGTGTGCTTTTTTATGGGTTGCAATTACTTAAGCTATACGCCTCCCGTTACGAGAGTCACGAGATTGAAGACGACAAATCACACAGGGGTCGAGGTCGTTACCGTGTACCGCCACATCTTCAGTTAAAGCACGCGGCCAACCTTGCTAAACTGTCAAAGACCAGTATTCACACTTCGTCCGACCACGGAACTCCATGGTGTGTCCCAATATTATTATACACAAAATAACAAACCTGTACAAGTTTAAGCTCAATCGGGCACCGGAGTCACGAGAGAATAGTCCAAAAAACCACATCACTGTTTCAAACGTCAGGTTTTAGACTCGCAAGCTCAAAAACGAATTGTTTTTACTTACTTCTCAAAAACTGTTAGCATGTCAGGCAAAAATATTTCCAGGGAAGTTTTCCCACCATGACCATCTTTATACCATGTAAAGTTATGTGCAAATCCGTAAACATTTTTTCTTTCAGTCTTTACCAATGTTACACAAACCCTTTAAGCACAAGAAGAAGAAGATCTTAAAGTATTATACGTCAATTTGACAGAGCAGCTTATTAGCAGATAAATTTACCAGTTACTAAGCCAGAATAAGCCCTGTTAATGCGGTCCTTGTCAAACATGTTGGGATGGAAGTGATAGTAAACGCTCATTCATAGAGATATTTGGATGAACGTTAACTGACCTTTTACTAAGACTGCTGTCCCCCCCCCCTTCTTAATTCTTTTCAATTTTGAGGATGTTAGTCGTCGAATTTTTGTGCAAGTGGCCCTACGTTTGTGAGAAAAAAAGGGCATTTTTGCCCTAAATGTCTGAAGTTGAAAGTCACCAACCTCAGGGAACAATATTGGACCATTTTCAACAGTCCCAAAGGAAATGATCTTCAAATCTTTCATTTACAGAACTATAGCTGTGGTTTTACGAATTATTCATGAGCGTTGGAGAGTGGTTCAGTCAATATAGGCCGTGCTCGCTTTACACGTACTTGATCATTTTGGGTGAACCTTGAGTTCACAAGTACGTTGATTGCTTTCAACGTGAGTATGAAATAAATTGTGCGTTTTCAACGACCAATAACGCACTAGACTGGTTTAGTACACCGATCCAATAAGCCCCGCCCCTAACATATTGACCAATCACAGCATTGGCTTCATCACTACTGTACACACGTGGGCAGCACAATGTGCGTCTCTTAAGTGCCACACTGCACGACATAAACGCGCGCGCTATAAATACGCGCACACACGTTTACATTTTCCTATAGGATTTTATTGTGTCGGACGTTTGTCGGACTTGCGGTGGCGTAGCCAAGGCTGTGATAGGTCAACAAGTAAGGGGGCACGGCATAATGGATCGGTCTTATGAATGTAGTGTGGTGCGCACTCGTAAATCAGTCATCGTTCAAGTTGTTGCATGTTGTAAGTACTATGTGTCATACACAATATCATAAAACTATAAACAAGTCAGGAGACTAGAGTTTACCGTCTGTTGATTGTCAACAAATCTCTATTATCAAAGTCAAATCGATGTTTTGTTTTCATTAGTTCTTTGACTTAAGTCAACAAACGACAATCACTTTGTTTATTTTACGAACTCGTCACTATCACAAGACGTTATGATTTTCATTTTCCAGGACGTGTAATTCGGACAAATTGAATCCAGAAACTAGGGCCAAGAAAAGCCTTATTATTGTAAGTCCCAAAGGATCACCTCTGATCCACATATGCTAGAGTCATCACAACGAGAAGGGACGCTAGTGCCGTGAAATAAGAACATAAATTATACCAGCACTCACAGCGGCTATATTAACCTGTCATTCAGCAAAGCTATTCAGAGCTCGTTTGGCGAGGGTCACCAGAGCGCCCCCTAGTGTCGATGACCTTAATGGGCTCGCTTTCCGGTGATTTACGACGGCAATCGCTCAAATGGTAATGGCCGCATAATTGGCTACATAGTTCACGACGGGATTTATTTGGGTGCGAATGGTTTCGAGATGACGAGTACCAGTTCTGAGAACTTGGATGTGTTATTTGAATGTTTTACGTCCTATCTTGGATTCACGTAATCTGATTGGTACATAAAGAGAGGGACTGAATCATGATTGGACGATTGGGATTCAATCGTCCGCGTTTGAAATAATCTTTATTAAAAGAAATTTCCAAATAAAAATGTGTAATTTCAGAGCCACATCATTTGCAAAATTAAAATCAGTACATCACGTTGGAGAGAAATGCTTCCGTCTGATGGTCTGACCGCCATCTGCGAGAAAAGTAAGACGAAGAATGAAACCTTATCACAAACGCGTGTGTGCACCAATCATCGACCAATCAACAGTTAATATTCGGAAACTGATAAATAATTCTGATAACATTTTCAGAGGTTGGCTGTAAGCTACGTTTACTGTAAACTATATGGAATAAAATGTGTAAGCATAATTATAATGGGTTTTTTTTATTTTTTAAATCGCACATTTAACAACAATAATATAGAATCAACTCAACGAAATCACTGACATTAATCATAAATTGTATCATTAAAAATATAGGGGTAATTTTGATTTTTTTTTCAGAGAATGTACACAATTTGATTCACCATAGAGAGCTAGTAGCTCTATGGTTTCACCACTGTCAATTTTTTCCCCGGATCTCGTGATATCTCGTTATCATGAGTGAGTGGTACGCGATTGAATACTCCCCGAAACCAGAAATCCAAGACGGCTTTGACAAGCAGTGTTGTTAGCATTCAGGGGTCACCACTCTCGTTGACCTCTGTGCCGATTCACTGACAGAATAATTGCCCCAGCGGTCCTGAGCGGGAATTAAAAACAGTCACCCCTGGAGGGCGCTGGCGAGGTCAGGGGTCAACCGCACGATTGATGCGGCTTTCATCGTGCGGTGCGAGTTTGCCTTTTCCATCAACCGTGGGGAAGGGCTTGTCGTCGGCAAGTTTCTTTTATTACATGGTAAACTGACTCGGTTGGGCTGCGATTGCCATTTACACAGTCGTTTGTCACCCTATAGTGTAGAATTTCACGTTGTAACTATTCTCTTTAGTCTGGTGGGATGAGGCAAGGGCCAGACCCACAGGTGTGGACAGGTAATAGCCTGTCTGACTGTATCGGTTTAAGCTGGTATTCAATGCAATGGGACAAGTGATGAATTAATGCGATTTCTTGACAGGGGTACATTTTTCTTTCTTTCTTTTGCAGTATCATGTTTGGTGTCATTTAACGGGTTGATGACAAATGGATTACAGTCGATGAATTGCAGCAAATAATATATAATTTTAACAATTTCCTCTATACATTTTTTTATATTTATTTATACTTTTGTCACATCAATCTTAGGATAATACATCATTGTTTTTGGAAGATCAAGTTTACCCCCCCCCCCCCCCACCACCACCACCCATCATCTAGTTTTCAATAAACACAAAACATACAACTAACTTGCAAAAAGAATATCAAAATCGGTAGTCATAATGTGAAAACCTTGCTTGTTTTAAGGGGTTTATATATCTTTACCATGCTGCCACCATTTTGGTCATGTTCCCTGTATCCAACAACAGTAATGGATGCTAATATTCATTATACAAAAAATGAACCAGACTGTATCTCCTTCCAGCCTCGGTTTGGTTACACTGATTCGAATGGGAGAAAATTGAAGATGGCTGCACCATGATAAAGTTATATTATGCGTGCCTATTTCGATTGTTGTAATCGAAATAAAGAAACGGTGATTGAAGGGGAACTTACATTGCTTAACAAATTCCTCCTGCAAGGGAAAACTAGCGAAGAACCATTTATATCTATATGAAATTAAGCCCAGGGGCCAATTTCAATGTGCTGCTTAACGGTAAGCAAATTTTTATGCTAACTATAGCCGACAAATTTGCTTAAGCGTAAGCGTATTTCACAGGTCAGCAAGAAAACTATAGGCGACCAGCTTGCGCGTTCACCGTGGATTTTGCTTTGTTACGTCAATCATTTTCCTCCTACAGTAAGCACCTGAAGGTTAGCATGACTTTTCCTGTGCTTACGGTTAGCAGTGTTAATCTTTACGTAAGCACAGCATCGACCGTTAAGCAGCTCTATGAAATCGGGTCCGGGTCTTTTTAATGTCAATTTAAATTTATCTGTTTAACTAAGCCTATAGGATAACTTGGGCCTTAGTTCAGATTTGAGGCATTAGTAAAACACCGTGAAAAGCCGTTAAGCTCTGACTTAGGCTAACGGTAATCCACGCGTCCCTAACAATTGTCTGTAGGCAGTAAATAACTAATTGTGGTTGGAGGGGGCTACGTAATGTATACTCTGCGTCGATTGGTTACACACAGTGCGCAGTAAGCGTATAGAAGACACTATTTGCATACTGATCATTTGCATACTGATCATTTGCATACTGATCATTTGCATACTGGTATCGACGTGCATAGGTTTGCCTGGCACTGGTAACAAAATGGCGTCGAGATTTTCATCTTTTTCAAGCTGATAGAAGCCATGGAATAAATTTCGAGCTGAATTGACTGAACTGAACATGAACTACTCCAGTCACGACGTACGGTCTCATCTCTGCAACTGATAATCTGCAGATAATTTGCTTCGAGTTTGTTTGCTTTTGTATAGTTCAACATAATGCACAAGTTCCGTGTTAATGCGAGGATTTTTTGACGTGGTGTAATTAGTGAACGTGCAGTTCGTGATCATTGTGTAGGCGTCACTGGCTTCAACTAATAATTGATGTTATTTAAAAGATGTTCGCATCCGGCTTGGTTAGTCCATCGACTACCGAACTTCGTGACCGGTCGTTCCCGATCGGTGATGTGCGGCCATGTAATACAGTCTATATACCATGCCGAGCCAGGCACTCCCTGGGTGACGTAAAATCGCTATACGGATATTTAAATTCGTCAAATAAATTCATCATCATGATAAACTTATAATGACTGCGGACGTAGTAGTCGTCAAGGGACTTTAGTTTCCCAAACAGTTAAGAAATTCCCTTGTATTAAATTGATATCAAAAGCAGAGAAATATTTTCCTGACATATTTATCCACGAACAGGATTTTTTGTTCCACGGGTCTTGTTTTAATAATCAAGGATCTACCGAAACAAACAAAACGTCGACAAATTATTTTAACTGTTTGCCCTCACCCTGTCGAGCAGCTCAAACCTAAATATTGATATAGGAGCGTCATCATCTACTGCCCTCTACGGTCAGAGTACAAGTGGGGACACATCACGGTCATTACAAACTAACTTTTGTTTCAAGACGACAAAATACACTATTAACAACTTGTGAAATACACCGCCCAAGGGAATTCAAAAGCATCCTCTGATTTTGTTTGTTTTTATTTCATTCTTTTTCTGGGTTTGTAGTTCACGATGGGAAAAGTGCCCCTGAACCTAACCGGGACATACCGCGAATTTTACCCACGCTGTCCGGTGCCGTCGGTCGGTGTAAAACAACGCATAGTTGAATGGTGGGACCGGGTCCCTTTCTCACGGCTTTGCGCCGTGGATGAGTTACGATTGCGCGCCTGCGTACAAATGTTTGATTCCCTGAGGCGTCATTACGACATGTTCGCGAACGGGCCGAACTCGTTTTTCATCTAGGTATAGGAGAATGATACATCTGTTCTCTTCCGTAAAGGTTTTGATGTTAAAAGTCACGCAAGATTGAGTTCTGATAATATCAAAGTGCGTAGGAATTTGGCGAAGCATTTTGAAGTATAAAGATTTGGTTCTTGACTCTTGCTGTTACAAGCTCAACAGGGGCTTGGTGTGTGTTAGCGTGTTTACCAGTCTACTATGGGATCAGGGTGATCCGACACTTAGAGAACGTCAATTTGGTTTAGGATACAATACAAATGGGGACGTATAACAAAAAAAAGAATCATTCCAAAGAACAATGAGAGAACAAGAAGTCCTTTGTTTACCGGGTCGACAAACAAGAGAGGACTCAAACAAAGCCGAGAACATCCTCGACTAGAATTTGTGTACAAATGCGGACGTGGTACAAACGTACTCGACGTGGGATTGATAGACTGTCATACTGTTAGTGTTAAATGCATAATATGACACACGGGAAAATGTCGATAAGCGGGTAATCGCCCCAAAATCCATTGTGACGTCTTTATACGGTTGAATCAAACAGGCCACTGAAGAAAGACGAGAACAGATCACGTGGTTCGAGCACGGACCGTGATTTGTTAACTCTTAATGGTAGAGTGACATTATAGGCAGCATCCGAATGAAGCGACTTCGCCATACTTTTGGTATTTAATCATAGTTCCGTCAACCCAGCCCACCGCCACACCCCCACCCTTCCCCCAGCATAATTGACAAGAAACATCACTGGTATTTGTTTCAGGTACCGTATATGAAGTTCTTCGAACTCGATACTCCTACTTCAATTTAGGATTGTATCAATAAGAGTCAAATTTTAATTGTAATTCATGGATTTGCTAAATAATTTTGTTCACAAAATATTTTTAGCTACAGACACAAATTACGCAAACGTCTGATTTAAATATCACGAATCTCGAGATGACTTTTTGAATAAAATGCGAAATGGGTGTGACTGGCTCGACAATACAGATTTTTCATTTGCGGTAACGGCCCATAGAACTACATGCTTTACACTGTGGGCGCCGTAAGCGCAGAATTCCGCGGTAAGAAGCGCCCCGCATTTCGAAACCATAACCGTTGATTGGTTAAAGCCCCAGCTCAACATTGGTAAGAAGAAAAATATAAATGTTCACAGATTTACATACAAATTACATGGTATAAAGATAATGACGGTCGAAAACTTTCCTTGAAATATTTGTGCCTGAAGTGTTATCGCTTTTAAATAAATAATAAGTGAAATATGACCCGAAATTAGTTTTCGTCTCAGTGAGACGAAAACTCTGCCTATAGTTTTCTCGCAAATGAAAAAAACGAAATGAGCTGACATTTTCACAGGTTGGTTTTATTACAAATATCTTGATTTGTGTAAAGAATGGAAGCATTTACAGTTAGTTTACCAATGTTAAGCTGGGGTTTTAAGGTCTTAGAAGTCTTTTCACAAAGAGGGTAAAAGCTGACAGAAATCAGCAGTTGGGCCGACATATTTTTCAAAATGTTACACACCCCGTTAGTAATTAGGCCTCTTTGATCCGAACAGGATTCATACATTTCTAAAACATTCTACAATAAAAAAAAAAATCATCATGCTACGTAAGCCGTGCACTTCTATCTCCATCACTCAACAGTATATTCAAAACATCGTACACAAAATGACTTTTACAGACACTCTGTGATGTGGCTTCACTTAAAATCCTATCGAAAAGAGTTTAAGATTATTGGATAATCTCCCTGATCCACCCACTCTGATCCCTTGGATCAGGGGAGGGGTGTTCTTCAGAACCACAACAAGACCAACCAAAAGCCACGGAACAGCGGTTCAAAGATTTAATGTCTCAAAGGTTGTTGTTCAAAAATACATCTTGTGGTTTGGCCAGCCCGCGGCGTGGACGGGGTGCAGCCTTTTTATGCGATGGACGAATTTTGATTTCCAACTTGGATTTTTCCGCCTAAATATCCGAACATCAGCTCCTCATTTATGTTTTGTTTACTCAGAAACGACACCCGTCCAGTCGAGGATTCACTCCGTGAACTGGCATACTTCGAAAGCAGACCAAACCGAACCAAACGCATTTTCCAACGGACAGATGAAGCATGGAACACAACGGAGGAAGGACGGACTACAAGTCTATAGAGCATAGTTTGTAGTCAAGCAAGTTAGACGGACGCCTGAAAACCAATTACAAGGTCAAAACTTCCCCTGCAGTTCAAATGAAGATACTGTTATTAAAAATACAATTCCCATAATTTTGTTATCATATTCTGTTAAACATTGACGAAAGTAGGATATCGAGGACATTTTTTAAAAGGGGCAATATGTCCTCGCTAGTCGGTTCTTTATTTTCATGGGTCCTCGGATGCCACTTGTGTACAAAAGTAATGGAGATAGATCCAGTACGGGAACAACAGAGTGAAACAATAGTGTCCTCAGTCCTCGGACACAATGGTGATTCACAACTCTGTGTGTGTCTGTGTGTGTTCTTGTAGTGACATTCGAACCGAGGACTTATAACAAAAGGGACATTAGGTCCACGATTGTCAGGACAAAGAGTTGAACAAAAGAGGGTCTACAGTTGGAGGTCATTACACACTCGAGGACCAAGGACTTTAACAAAAAATCCGGGTAGGTAGACAGAGCAAGGACGTCCTCGCTTTCGTGTATAAAACCAATGGGGATGTTGCTTAAAAAAAACCTAAGTCCAAACAATGGAGGAACGGAGAGAAGTCCTCGATTTACGGGGTCGACAAACGTGGGTGAAGGCGGGTAGGTATACACATTCAAACCGGGGACCTATAACAAAAGGAGGGTCTACGATTGGAGGTCATTACACACCCGGGTGTGTGGATGTCTACCCGTTGAAACCGAGGGGGAAAAAAACTGGATGTTTTGACAGAGTGAGAATGCCCTCGCTACGCTACTGTGCAAAAAACCAATATTAAAAAAAATAAAAAATAAAAAAAAAATTAAAAAAAACGTCACTCAATAAAACAACGGGAGGACACAGAGAAGTACTTGATTAAGTGGGTCGAAAAAACAATGGAGACCAAAGACAATAGACCTTATGCATTGACGTCATCAAGCCGCCATCTTAGAGGTAAATCGATGATGTGACAATGGAAACGCAGAGATTTGTACGCGCGGCGCACAAGATTGGCCAATGAACAACCTCATTTTGACCTCTAGGCGAGGGCGCCCTACTCAAATGACGTCATGTGCATAAGGTCTAAAGGAACAAAAACTCTCCATAGGGGGATTCTAAAGAGGGGAATGTTCCGCAAGAAATTAGGTGTACAAAGTCCGGAATGTTAAGTACAGGGACAGAGGAAAGAACAAGAGAAATCCCCACAGGTACGGATGCAAATATGTGAAAGGGTGTGGCTTTAGGTATACACGTTCAAACAGGGGACCTTTAAAACAAAGAAAACATACAATAGAGGGACAATAGACAGATCCATTAAGCCCCGCCTACCCTAGCAACGCCTAGCAACAGCACATGGCGTGACTTTCTTGCCACGATCACAGCAGTGGTTCGGTTGCAAACACACGTATCGGATACACACACAGACGTGGTATTTAACGGTATGAATTAAGTTTTGTGGCCTTTTGAGCAGTGCCTTGAGGGCGAGTCCTAAAAACAATGCAGACAGGAACACTGTTAAACCACATTTACAGGACTGTTAAAGGACCACTGCTGTGGGATTTGCAGCACCAGAAATACGAAAAATGTATAAAACAAAACAAAAGCTAGCACAGTTGTGTGTCAGAATAATGGCAGCGGTTTGTTTACTTTTCTAATGAAATCTTTAACGTGTCGGACTTTTGTCGGACTTTCAGTGGCGTTGCCGAGACTGTGATTGGTCAATACGTTAGTAGGCGGGGCTTAATGGATCGGTCTATAGGAAGTCCCCATTGCAGGTGTAATAACCCACTTGTGCGCGTGGGTGTGTGTGTTTACTGATGGGATTGGAATGGGGGGGGGGGTCAAATTCTATTTCATCGACTGTGATGGTACCTCAGACTGAAATGTGTCTTTGGAGAATCGGTATAACTGGTAACAAATTAGTTACAAATTAAAGATTAACTATAATTTTGAAATATTTTTTGTCAACAGATTATGGTCAGTGTGTTTTATATTATGCTAAAGATTATTCAATTTATTAAGGGTATGAGTGGCTAGAAAATTGTCATGTCCATTTTCACATTTTGACAGTGATGCTGTCAGGGGGCCATCGCGGTTTTTTGTCCCCTCTTGTACTTGGGCGTCATCCGGTAAACGCCTTCCCTTCGCACCACCCACCCAACCACACCCACTAGCAGGTCAGTCACTGCCAATAAACTTATTACCAATAAGTACAAATCTTATTCCTGAATTCCGTCTCCTTTAAAAAAAAACTAAAAGAAAACACCCAAAAAAAAGACGTTATTGAAATTATTAGCAAGGAGCATTTTTAAAGCTCATGCCAGTGCTGGACATCCAGGGACGCTTCTCCATCTCGTCTGAATTACTATCAAAGTCGAGGAAATAGTGTTTGAAGACTTCTAAAACCCCCTCGCTTATTTCGTTTGCCGCAATCGATATAACCACGGATACGAACGTGCATGAAATTATTGATAAACACATGAACTGAAGTTGATAACATTTTCACAAGTTATTTGTGTGGTGCATCTATTGAAAGTCAGGGAAGGGAAATGAATGCCTCTTCCACGAAACCAGCTATGTATCCTCTATCAAACTTGTTTCAGTTACTTGGCATTATCCTTGGCCTCATCTTGTGATCAGACTTTTTTTTTCTTATGTGTGTGGGTTTTTTTCTTTTCTTTTTTGCCTGAAGATTTTTAATGTATAATTGTCATTGCTTGTGCTGTGGGTGTATACTGCTTTTATGGTACACTGTGAATGCATCGTAGACATACATTTATTTTTGATCATATTGCCGTCTGGTTTCTTTTGATAATCTTCTTTTAAGAACCCCGTTTCAGACATTTTTAGTGCCTATGTTTTAAGGGGATGGGGGGGTGTTGTTTTTAGGCCCCGTCTGTTTTATATTATTTGTAATGTTTTAATTGGTTTACCTTTATATCTTCTTTTACATATATTATCAATTATTGTTATTATTATTAAACAAGAATGACATTTTACATAAGACAAACCAACGATGTCAAACAAGCATAAAAGTTTGCATAAGACACTCAGCTAAATTTCTAGGCCAATATTTAACCTCCATCCTTTAACCATAAAAGACAAGAAGGTACGCAAGAGCCACACAATAAACCAAGGATTGTGCACCAGTTTGGAATTCTTGGGCAGCTAAAACGAGGTCGCGGACAAAACGTATTCAACAGCTGAGGGCAGAGTGATTATTAAGATGTATTTTCTGTCGTTGTGTTTCAATCATCGTCAATGTCCACTAGCAATCCGTTCAGAATAGAGCGAGGCATTCGATGTAAATCATCCTAAACGTCGTGGAAGGTTAAAGGCTGACTTGGTTGTTCCCTTGCCCAGACGTCATTTGGAATTACCCGGCGTATTTGATAGCTGAACATTTGCTAAATGCATCATGACGTGTTGGCCGGGAGGAATGGGCTGACCCCCAGCCGCCAGTGTGAGCCAAGTTGTGAGCGAGAGGATGCAGCCGACACCACTACCGATGAGCTGATGGCGCTCGGCTCGGGTGAAGCTATACCGCTGTGCGTGACGCGTATATGGATGCGATCGTCCGTCCGCACTCGAACCGAGGCGAATAAATATTGTCAAGACACCGACCCCATCGGTCAGAAATGGGTACATGCCCGTCAGGTGTGACAGACATCGAGTGGCTGATGATAAGGGGCTCAGACCGTCATGTGATCTGTCGTCACATCCTATGTTGAACAATACTCCCCAGTCGTAAACATGCTATGTAATACGACAGGTGCGGTCATATTTTTCTACACTGAGGAGGACAAACACAGTTGTTCGTTTGTTATCCTGTTTAACATGAAGCAGCTGGTAGCACTAAGATTTAGCAAGATGCCATCGTTTGCTGTGTACGGACATGAATTATGTGTGTGTTTTTCATACAGTTTACACCCAAACTTGTGAAATTGCTAATTTACTGGTCTTGTCTGGTCTTCAACAACAAAAGCAGTTACACCGTAGGCCTACTCCACCAGCATGACTAGATGGGAGGGGGGCTCATTCCCATGGCTCTGCTTACCATGCAATTCTGCGCTTACGGCTCATTATATAAGCAAGCGCTTCACAAGGCGATTTAAGCGAATTGGGCACACTTTTAAGCAGAAACTATTACCTACTAATATTGCGTGTTTTTTTTTTGTCCGTTAACCTTTATCATCACAGCATCATTAATTGTTGTACTTTGCAAATTCGTAATGCTAAGCAGCTGGCAAGGACACACAAACCGTCAACTTTCCAACTTGTCTTTTTCTTCAGTTTTGATTACATTTCTGGTACATGTGTCGCTTCCAAATTGTGCTAAATGGTCGAATTGTCTAATATTCGACTAAGCCACTCCAGACTATATTGTTCTCCTTGAGATACAAATTCAGTCCAACCGCTTTTGATCAAAGCCTCCTCCAGAAACCACAAAGTGTTTTCCAAGCACTACCTGCGACCACAACAAGTTGCAGGATTCGTTTCTTCCCCCCTTCTTTTTCCAGCAAACCGACCCGCTGTCATATAATCATGGACCGATCGTTCGATCCCAACCGGCGCCCACACCTGTAAAAACACTCCCCGTGACCAAGCTCGTCGGCACCCCACGACCAACTCACAGGGAACACGGTGATTTACCCTTTGACTCGGAGGTACTCAGTCATTTGTTCCTTTGCTACTATCCACGATTGTAATAACAGTTACGAAAATGAAAATAACAGATCTCCCTGGAAACAATGTTCAAGGAGCCCCCAGTGAGTTGACAATACAATTAAGTATTGTGATAGTAAATTAGGCCATGTCAATTGAAGCTGTGAAATAAAATCGAAACATAAAGATCGCCCAATTATCAGAAGACGATATCCTAATAAACGGTGTGCTTCTACAACGAAACAAGAGATCTGTCAAACGCAAACAAGATCTTTACACTGTTATATCGGTCTCAGATTCTTCTGCAGATATATGTAAAGCATAAGGATATAAATGAAAAATAACAGAATTCAAAGTAAGGATGACTATCAAACCCCATAGCGTTAAATATTTAGAGTGTTGTTCAGCGTTGGTTGGAATATTTCCACGTCGGTTCGACGTTTCCAATATCCGTTTGACGCTAAAATGTTCATACTGATTTAACATTCTTTTCTTTTCTTTTTATTCGACGGCTCAACTTCACATAAATAGATTAAAACGCCCACTTTGCGAGTCAGTTATAAGTAAAAAAATCTTATAACATAGCGTGGACATGTTTTTTATTTTTCTATTTGGAAACGGCTACATTGGTTCGTATATACCGTATCAGATAAGCATATTAATCAAATCAAAAGACAATGCTGTATTTTAAATGTAACTTATGCAAACAACTATATTTCGCTGCAGTTCAGCGTTGGTATAACGTAAATAGTAATAACTGAACGCATGGTGTAAACTCCGCAGGTGCTTTCGGCGCTAAAAAGTATTTTTATCTGTTGGATATAACATCAAAGCAATAGTCTAATAGGTTAGTTCTTACAAAACATCGATATCTGACGACCTTAAATTCCTTATCAAAACATTATGGGTCTACAATGATCAAACTCTGTCATTTCAACACCAACACATACGTTCATTTTACCTGGGAAAAGTTGAAAACTTTGTAACAATGTTGACGTTTGAAATTCTTTCCACATTTACGTAGACTCACCATGGATTTCTACGTCGATTCCCTTTTTGACATCAGGTCAATTTTTCATCAGCAAATTAATTGGCGACGCTCTTCCGTCCAAACATTTATTAGATCAATTATAAAATCAAACAGCCACAAAGTTTGACCAAAATATTATTGAAATGCCATGTTTAAGAAGGAGCCCGGATACGTCATTGGTGGGCCCCGGAGCTAATTGATGTAAGATGCGGGGAAATGGACGTGGAAGACGCCCGCTGTTGCCCGCTTCCTTCCTCTTCACCGGGTTTAAGACATGTCAAAGAGAGAAGCAAGCCGACATTGGGCATTCGTTTAAAGGGATATACTAAAACGTTTGTGAAGATAACATGGATTTGGAAACTAATTTGTTATTAGAAAACAATTCGGAAGAATGTAGGGAACCACGGACAAAAAGGTTTTGTAATTTTGTTCTAGAAGTGAGCCCTTGGCAAATTAAACCATTAGTTCCATTTACGTGCTGAAATCTTGCCATGTGTTTTATTACTGACCGAACAACTGCAAAAAGAAAACGTTACCAGTATGTTATAGATTGTCCTTTTATGAAACCATGAAATACGTATATTGTTTATATTTTACTTGTTAGGTTCGAACACGGAGAAGTAAACTAGTTTATTGCTCTATGGTTCAAACAACTAGAAACGGTAAAGCATTCGGCACTTAATGCAAAACAAAATATTGTCGACTCTGTAAAAATGACTAATGAGGTATAACTAGCGAACCATGGTATAATATGACCACGAAAAAAACCTGCATCTTATCGTTTAAACATTGTTTGGAGTGTCAACAAATTGTCGTGGACACGAAACTGTCAAAGTTTTCAGAGCACATGTGAGGTAGACGTTGAACAAAAAGTTGAATAAAAGATGAATACAAAAAATAAGTTAACTGGTATAATTATAATAGGTAGTATGAACCGTAAACATTTGTTATGCGACGTTTGGCTTGAAATTACAAGAAATCCTTACAACAAAGTGGTTGTAGTTTTTTCTGACTTATCTCTTAAAATTCGGAGACTGAATCCCCCCCCCCTCCCCACGCATTTAATCATCTCAACCTTTGTGTCACAATCACACGATGTAGTGATGCTTCATCATCCATCCACCCCGCCATCCCCTCCTCGGCAGACGACAATAATCCTGGACTTTAATGAAAGCAGGCGATAGCGAAGCTATAAAACTGTGGGTGTGGCTTATTCCCATGTTGTAACGAATGTCAACTATTACAAGAGATAACTGATTAATAGAAAGAGAATACTCCCTGACTGCAACAATTAGATTATCTCAGTGTCAAACGTCTATGCGACCATGATGCCACCATATCGTTTGATCGCGGTGCAGTCTTTCTGCGGTTCACGAAAAGCCTGCTGCAAAAGTCAGGCCGAAAGCTTAGCTTAGTCCGGCACCATTTAGGTGTTAGCACTCGATTGTACAGAAATAGTTTTGGGAAGTTCTATTGAGAGCGATTGGCTGTCCGGGAGATCCATTTTACTATTGCTCCTAAATACACTTTATTCTCCGTATACGAAGACTTTCGCTTACGACTATTGCAGCATATTTCTGACTGCATGGTTCCTTCGTACGTGATCGTAGTAAGACAAACAATTAATATTCAGCAATCTGTTTTCATCTATTCTATGACTGAGACTTGATAAGGTTCACACTGTTCATACTGATTTATTGTCACATGCAAAATGTACAGTGAAATTCATTTTGGTTTTGCGTGTCTAAAAACGTTTATAAAAATACAGATTACGACAAAACAAAAGAAAAAGAAAGAAAAGAGACGGCAATAAAACATGTACGAAAAAGTCAAAAGTAAAGCTATGTTAAATACAAGAGATGTTATCAAGTTATACTAACATAATGAAACACATTTGTTTTTCTCGCGAATTGTTTTTCTTGGAATGTAACTACCAGTTAAAATGCCCTTTAGATTATTTCAATTTTTTTTTTTTTTAAATGAACTTATTTATATTTTGAAAAAGCGGCTGATTCCTCTTTGTACTATCTTTAAATACTTTTTCTTTGAAATGCTCTACAATGTTTAATATGATGTACAATGCTTATTTGTGTGTACATTGTTTATTTGTTTAATTGTGTAAAAGGTTTAATTGTGGATTTTTAAATTGTAAACACTGTTTAATTTTGAACAATGTGTAATTTGTTTACAATTTAATTGTAAACAATATTTATTTGTGTACAATGTTTAATTTTAAACAGTAATATTGTTTTTAAACTTATTATTTAATTGTGTACAATGTTTGACTATAAACAATATTTAATCGTGTACAATGTTTGATTGTAAATAATATTTAATTTGTAAAATGTTTTATTGTTAGTGATATTTTATTGTGTACAATATTTGGTTGTTAACAATATTTAATCGTGTACAATGTTTTATTGTAAATAATATTTAATTTTGTACAATGTTTGATTGTAAATAATATTTAATTTTGTACAATGTTTTATTGTTAGTGATATTTTATTGTGTACAATATTTGGTTGTTAACAATATTTAATCGTGTACAATGTTTGATTGTAAATAATATTTAATTTTGTACAATGTTTGATTGTAAATAATATTTAATTTTGTACAATGTTTGATTGTAAATAATATTTAATTTTGTACAATGTTTTATTGTTAGTGATATTTTATTGTGTACAATATTTGGTTGTTAACAATATTTAATTGTGTACAATGTTTGATTGTAAATAATATTTAATTTTGTACAATGTTTTATTGTAAGTGATATTTTATTGTGTACAATATTTGGTTGTTAACAATGTTTAGTCGTGTACAATGTTTGATTGTAAATAATATTTAATTTTGTACAATGTTTTATTGTAAGTGATATTTTATTGTGTACAATATTTGGTTGTTAACAATGTTTAGTCGTGTACAATGTTTGATTGTAAATAATATTTGATTGTTTACAATGTTTAATTGTAAAAAGAATTTTAATTGACTGTGTTGAATGTATCATTGCTGATCGGTATTAAAATACGTACACACTTCAATCAAATCAACACTTAAGTCCTCTGATAATTTCCAAACCTACGCGGACCCCTCTCCGACACCTCTTCAACAAGTATTTACCCGTTCGAAAGCTCACTTGACTTCTGTAGAACTAAAGCCAAAACTGTTGTGCGTATAATATCCCACCATTTATTGAGATATTTCCAACCACGACACGACTCTGTCGACAATAACGACTTGACCCCTTGGCTGGTTGAGGGGCCACCAAAAGCACCTTCACCCTGGACCCCTCGTGGTGACAATTGCCGAACCAGTTTGTTTTGCGACGGAAGTTTTATTGCTACTCGTTCAGCGCAGCAAATCAAGCAATATAGACTAATAGTCAATATACAGCGCCAATATGACACAGTAGTCTCACTGTGGGCCCCTTCACACGATAGAAAAAGAGAAACAGATCGACTTAAACATTTCAGATAATTTTGTTGTTGTTGCTCAAAGAGAGCATCCAATTTATCGACAAACGAAAATTCAGTTAAACTGACAGCCCGTAAAAATGAAACAACAATTTTATGATGGCAAAATATCAGAAATTGAAATATATTTGAAAGCAAACTTCGAACTACAATTTTATAAGTGAAAATACAACTGTCCACCTCCTTGTTTTAGGGAGGTTCAACAACTTTCGATTCTTAAGATTCAAGCCTTAACGCCAAGGCTTTGACGGTCAGTAAGCTCATTAGACACAACCAAGCAAATAGTGTTTAAAGATCAAACATTGTCAGCCACCGTTAACTCGCTGTCAAACCACGACCAGCTTCCGCAACTGGAGTTTACAGACCAAGGCCAGCTCCAGAAATTGTAGTTCAATCAATTATGTCAGTATACAAGATGCAATGTGTTATGCTCTGTATTCCTTAATATGCCTCGTCATTGACAAGAAGAAAAAATGTGTCACATTAACACATTACAACTACAATATTATTATTTTTTAATCCAGTCTCTCGCAATATTTAGTACTACAAATGGAAGGGGGTAAGACTACTGCAAAATAACTCTTCTGTATTATTCAAAAAAAGGTTCCTTTGTTATTTCTTTCATCGAGATTGACGAGCAAGAAACGATATCCTGGTCTTTTAAAAACAAAAAACAAAGAATTCTTTATAAATATCACTACAAAATCACACTCAAAAAGACCTGTACGCTATACCACAAAGCTGTTAAGTAAAAATTGTGCTTAGCAACATGTTCTGCTAAGCAAAAATGAGCAGGGAGCCAGTCATACAGAAGCCACCATCATAAGCTAACCCTAACGAGCAAGTTTTTGTTCTGTTTAAAGGGCTGCTTATCTTAAACAATTGCTCAGAAAATTATTTGCCGAGGGAACATAGTTTATGTTTCAGATAGCTCAATGACATTGCGCACCGGGCCCAATTTCATACAAGCTGCTTATGCTTAGAAAGTAGCTTAACAACAAGATAATGCTACCAGAATGAGGTTACCATGTGACTGGTATCCTGCTCATTTTTGCTTATAGCAGAAAATCTGTAAGCAGTATTTTCTGCTTCAGAAGTTATATAATTTGGCCCTGCTGATCATAAACTTGTGGCGCAAATTGGGACCATTCAGGATACATACATCACATGTTGTTTTAGATAAGCAATATTTTTTTGCGCTATATTTGCGAATTTGGGTTCTTGGTCAGCTCTGTGGACAAGGGGCCCTGCCCGTATAGAGTTCACGTCGGATGCGTGGAATTTGAGCTGAATGCAATCCGTGTAGAGAGAGAGAGAGAGAGAGAGACAGAGAGAGAGACAGTCAGTGGGCGAGATAGCATTGACGAGAATGACTCAGTTCTCTGTTCAACATCGCGCTGGCATTTCCCATACAAGTGAATCTTCAGGGAATTCGCCCCACCCCAAAGTGGAAAACATTATTATATTGAAGGATTAATGCCCAAGACAAAATTTATGCGTGTGGGTTTGTTCGCAACAAAACCCGCTGCAGCTTGAGCTTTTTTTTATCCACAACACACGTATAAGAACCTCATCTGGTGGCCTTGTGTTATGTCTTGACACACTGTATTTTTGTTGCGGGATATTTTTTTTTTTTTTATCTTCAAGAAACCGAGCTCTGTTGGTGGTGTAGGATTTAGCCAAGCTTTAGGCCACGCACACAGTTGGCCGTAGAGGCGCTTTAATTTCTTCGCGGCGGGAAACTGACCACATTTTCCCCCTCTGCACTCCACATGTTCCTGGCAGCTTTTCTTCTTTAAGTGTGGTGGTGTAAATGTTGTTTAGTGTTAAACGTGCCGAATGTTTATTAGACAGCCATGGCCGGCAGTTTCTAGACCACTGAAAATGATTAGCGTTGTGGGCATTGTGTCAACGATATGGTAAGCCCCAAGAGCTGAGTAAATTGATATAACTTAGCGAGGTGAGCTATAATTATCCTTGTAGCCCATGTAAACAAGAAATGATTAGATCCTCAACACCAAAACCGCTTCTACATGAGAACCACAAGGTGTTAAAATGCAAAACACATCCAGCAGGAGGAGGGGGGTACACATGCAGCGGTCTCACAAATACGTCCGATATGGACGTGTCAGAGAGGTGTCGAGGCGGGTTGTTAAACGCCGGAACGCAGGCGAAGATTTACGGCAGAGTCTGGTGCATCAGTCAGTACCGGGCCGTGAATTAAAAAAACGGCGAACATGCCTTTCCTTCCCTCATATTTTAAGTGATTTACAGTCCACTGAATTAATTCACATAGGGAGTGACTTTCCATGTTGCTGATCCATGGGAAATGAAATGTCCAAGGCTAAACCTCATTTTCCCCCTTCTTTTCTTCTTGTTTTAACAGGGGAGGTGAAACAGAAAAGAAACTCACTACCAATTAAATCTGTGATGTTTTACGGGCTTTTTTTATGGGTGTGACCTGGGTGACTTGAGTTACAGAACCTTCATGGGGTAACGGGAAGGTGTCTGAGGCACCTGACGAGAGAAAGATAAGAAATTTACGCCGTGACTGATGAATTGATGGTGCATGGCCTTGGCAGGAGATTAGAAAAAAAGGACACGCGTTATACGATCAGCATGAAGCTGTCAGGGATCTTGACGTCTCAACTTTGCCATCAAGGTACCCGATCAGCCTACGGGCCCCTCGACGGGACCGTAGCAGGTAATTTGCGAGCAGAAGGTCGCGAAAAACAAATTAATTATATCACTTTAACGCCCGTAAGTTGTTGTGCGTAACACGAGACGAAAAGTTAATGTTTTCTCTGCTCTTGAAACGGAAGAACCTTTTTGACGAACGAGTTTAGTTTTGAGTGGTGTGTGGAATCAACCCCCTATATACGGTTCGAGGGTAACAGCTGAACATAGTCCGGCTCGCGACAGGGGTGCCCAATATTGGTGATATTACCGTAAAAGGGTCGGTTAAGTGGCTAGTAATATGCCCCAACAAGACATTGATTACTCAGAGAATGAAATGTTACATCAACATAACACAACGAGGCCTTGGGACTCACAGCTCCAGCAGGCACCGTTGGCCATAATTCTCGCCTCGGCGGTGGGTGCACTACGCACATTACCCAAACACACACACACACACATACATAGCCAACTCCGCCCCTAGTGAAGACATTCGATTGGGGATTGCTGGTTGTGATTGGTTGAGACAACTGTATAAATAAGCCGTTAATTTGATTAGAAGCCAATAGGAAAACAGATCGGCCAATTAGCATGACTAACGACTCCTATGACAGGTCGCGGATGCGATGTGCTTGGTCTACAGTGCCCCCTCTGGAGTCGCCTGTATAGGCTGGTGATTGCCTCGTTAGCTGTAAAAGTCAGCGTAGTTTAGAGTTTGTTGTTCCTGGCGATCTTGCCACCACGTACTGTGTGAGCCAGCCAATGACTCGACACACACACACTCACACACGCACACACCTCGAGCCGTCACTCCATCACTATTGCGCAGGGAAGGAGAGAGGTATAAAATCACATGGTCTCCGGCTAGCTATAACAAGCGATGATGCACACTGCACTGGATAGTCTCATTCGATACACGGCTACAATTTAAACATCATCTACGCCGACTCCGGACACATTCGAGCCTGGTGATATAAAAGTCACTTTAAAACAAGCAGTCTTGGATTATAATATAGGCCGTCGAGTCTCACTCAACTCGTCATAAGGTTGTCCACCATGGCATTAGCACCATCTCTAAGTGGCCACGGAGGAGTCTATCTACCATTTCAGCGGGTATCCACCGTACGCGTTCAGCTCCAGCCCGTGCACCACCGGAGCAACCCCCGGCCGTACACCTCCTTCTTCATCAAAGATATTCTCGGATCAAAAATCGGCGGGATCGAGCGGGAAAGTGAAATCACCACCACCCCCACCACCCACACGTCGTCGACAGCCTGCGGTTCCCCGCTCAGCCCGCCTTCCCAGTGGACGGCGCAAGCCACCACCGGGACGACCCAGCCGCCCTCGCCGGGTAAAGACGCCAATTTCCCTGTGCGTGAGACGACAGAGAAGACGCTGCCCTCCACTTGCGGGGTGACTAAGGATGCAAACGGCTCCCCACTCTCTGCTTTGGAGGAGCTGGCTAACAAGACGTTTACTGGTCTTGAGACGAGTATCCTGAGAGCTGCTGAAGGTACGTGGTGGCAAAATGCCCAATGTTTTCTTCAATTTGTGTTTTTACTTTAAACAACTTCTTGTTACAACGACGTCAAATCAACATAAAACAAGTTCCTTTTACAACGATGAAAACTGTTTTGGCTGCTGAAAATATACGTCGGGCTATAATGAGATAATGAGCATATACAGAAGGCCGTTATACTGCAAAGTGTTCCTGTGAATAGCCTCTGAAATTAGAAATATCCTTCGGCAGTTAGCAGACTGGAGGATATTCGGTAAGCCACCTTGGGCATGTTGAAACAATTTTGGTAGACAGTTTCGGTTTATATACATGATTATAACATAGACCTAAATACTAGAGCGTTAAGTCATGGTTGGAAATGATTGGGGTTTTGCTTGGCTTGAACTCCACGGGCCTTAATTAAAGACATTGATTAAGGATATAATTTCAACAGTTTAAACAGTTTCAAAATTAAACAGACATAAGTATTTGGAAACCCAGTTAATGTAAAATGCTGTCAGTGTAGAAAAAAATGTAAAAAGCATCCATAACTCTGAGAATCAGCCTTCTCATCCAATCTCAAGGCATAGTCAAAGAAATGCCAAACATATTGACTATTTTATTGTTTAATAATAGTTCAGCACACATTTTGGATAATGTTTCAGAAGACTTCACGAGCTTGGGGAGTAGAACAGACATAATATGCTTCATCGAATCTCTACTGGACCTTACCTCCAAAGAAATTATGATCTATTAAATACTTGGAAATAATAAATAGCCATTCGCTCTGCGAAATATTTCCATCAGATCAGGGCATGAAGCTGAAGCGTAAAAAATATGCTTGCCATGAGAGTAAAAGTTTGCTCACCAGGATAAGGTTACCGGCCAAACTATCGTGTCACCTGCACAATTTGTGACTGGTATCCTGCTCATTTCTGCTTAGCAGAAACTTATTCAGCAATATCTCTCTGCTTAAGCAGCTCTATATGGAATTGGGCCCTAAACTGCTGGCCTGTGCGGAAAAAGTTTACCCAGTAAACTTGGTTTTTAATTCAATTTGAAAGAATTAAATGACGCATATAAATATGTTTTATGTAAAAAAAAATAATAAAAAACGGTTTTCGTGTTTTCTTGACAAACTGTCCACTCAACTTCTTGACATTTTCATAGATTGGTTGCTGTGTATGACTCTGTTGAAATTTACAGAGGTTAAATATCTCATTTAACCGACTGTAATTCAATCGTAGTGTCAAACTTTATGATTACTGGGTGACTGTATCTGTGTCAACAACGAATATGTGTGACAATTGTCCAGTTGTCACACACCGTGACCATTGACCAAGGACCTGGGAGTCCATGCTGGGACTGTCCGGGGGGACGAGCGTGCATCGTGACATTTCCATAGCCAAGGATATCAAATCTTATAATCGGATGTTTTCAAACCACAAGCGCGGTATCAAAAGTAGTTCATGTCTTTGTGTAATTCCAGACAAAAACCGAGTACATTGTTCAAAGGGAACAAATGTGTTAATAAGGGGATTTATTAATTGTTGGTAAGCAACGAAGTATTTGTTATATGTTGCAAGGGATTTTGTGCATTATTTGAATTTCCGCATTGGAAATAATGATAAACAACCGCGGTAATTCTGTGGGACTTCAAAATGATGTTTTCTCAATTTTGTCAGTACTTTAAACCATACGTAAATGTTTCTCCGGAGCAGTGGTTATGGGAAAACTAGTGAAGTCTCAGATTTAAACTAATCGATGGTTTTCGTAAAGCTGTTAGTGCAGTGTTCTTACTTTGTCTGATTAAATATATACATAAAATAAATATATGAAAATTTGGGTTCAATCCGTCGTCTGGGGCAGGAGAAAATAGTGAAAAACCGGGCACACTTTTCAGCATGTAAACACATTGTCCTTAATTTCGATTATCAAAACCGAAATTAGCTGCTGCGTTTTGGGGGGTTTTCAGATGCAGTTTTCTCTAATATGACATTTCAGAGGGAAACATTTCACAAAAAATGGTTCTATAGTAAGAACTTCATAAACAGTGAGCTTTCAGGCTGAAACTATAACAATAGTGCCTTTTATCCTTATCAATCATGTATTGTGCCTTAAAACAATGTATTTTTTTTTATTATTATTAAAACTCTTAAATTGTACAGGCAAATAAAAAACAAACTGTTATAGTTATTGTCTTTCTTCGTCTGAAATTTTGACGATAACATAATCCAATTTAGTCCTGTAATAAACAAACAAAAGGTTAACCATACCTCGCCACTTTGCTAAATTCCAACTGGGCTTATTGAAATATTTTCGGAATGGGGTTTTTTACTCAGCCCAGCTTGGGATTTAAAAAAAAAAATCACGCAGACCCCAACACCATAGGCAGCAGCCGCCGTGTAAATCGCGCAGGGTACGGTATGTTAAAACCGCGGGTGAAACAAAAAAAAAATTACTCAGTCGCCGTAACAAATAAAACACATCGCGAAATCGAATTACAGGCGTGTAATGTTATAATGGATTTTTACTGTGAATTTAACACAGCTGCTGTTGAAACCACTGGTTTGCCACATTCTTCAACCTATCCCCAGTGTTCGGTGACCTAAAGGAGAAGGAGTGGCTGTAACATTTTGTAGTCTGGTAGAACAATGTTTTGACAATGTGTTCGTCCAGCCAAAAGGAATTAATGAAAAAAAAAAAAAAAACATGACTATTTGCAATTGTAATTGTGTAAGTTGCGACGTTGCGTCTGCAACCATCGCGGTACCAACGAACCTTAACCGGCTGGTCTGATCGTGTGATAGACACGGTTAAGTGGAGCAAATGGTAATATCCAATTATTGATTGATCAATCAATCTTCATCCATTCTGAAGACATGCATATTCAATCTGAAAGCAAGATTAGAGCACCGATCATTGGTTCTTTAAATTCATTACATGTACCAACATAGGTAAATGCTATAAGTTGAACACTCTTGTTTAGAATCATCGTGAGGAATCGTTGGTACTTTTAGTCGTCTGTCAAGATAATGCTCTACACTTTTCGAATCAAGATGTGTTGCAGCAGTGGTAATGTTTTTAATTAAACAAACTGCTGTTACTGACATGTTAAGGCCTTGTCCGAATTCACAGGCTAGTGTCTGGAATTAACATGTGAGCCCATTGAAGCCGCTAGCGGCTGCAGTCCATTCACAGGCAAATATCCAACTACAACAGGTATAAATGAAGTCTAATAATTGGACCTTTTATCGGGGGAAGTTATTCCCCTCAAAGTAGCACAGTTTGCAGGAAAACGAACTAACATGACAAATGAAACAATCAGAAACTGCATTACTTGCCGTCCGTGCACAAACGAACGGACTTGTTCGGATGTCGGTGTATAGATTCTGCACACGGGGTCGCTGGATGATGTAGGAATCGAGCACGCATCGGGTGTGTATAACAACCTCGTTACCACAACGTCCAGATTGAAACTTAATCCCCACTAGGATAATTCTAAACAGAGGGATATAGTTGAAGGTTTGATGATAATGAGAGCTGACGATGATGAACAACCGGACCCCATTTCATGTGCCCAAAAGAACGAACATATCCTGGCCAGCTCTACGTGAATGGAAACTCCAGCCCTGTTAGTATATACAGTAATATCACGGAGGATTTGAATTGCAGGGTTGACTAATTGAAACAACCACGGTTGCAGCCACGCATCGGACATGACTGTGCAGGATTGTGGCACGTAATGAATTGCCAATAATACCTTAATATGTTATATACACAGAAAAATCCCTGAAAACCTGGCTGGTTGAGGTATAAAAAAAACTGATGGTATATCGAGTTCTGTCTACATTTGTTATGACTTAATAATGGATAAAGTGCTACTTGGGAAAATATGCATTTCAACTAAGGGTTATGTCGCACGTTGTAATGAACAACGCAACCTGTTCCACGCCAAGAAGAGACGATCACATTTCAATTTTCTCACATTTTTCTTAGGGATAAATGAGATCATGATGAGATCTCACTGTTGAAAAAAAAAATGTTCCCATGTGCTGCCCGAGTGTTTCCATTTTGTGCAGTGCAGTTGCTTGCCTCCCAAGTCGCCTGTACAAAAATTGTCTGGTGTGACGATTCCCCGTGTCTCATGTACACAGACCAACCTTTCAGCCGCTCAGCTGATTTCCTCGTTTTGGGGTTTCTCAGCTGCCTTTTTTTTTTTAAAACAAACTCCAGTTGCATGTCTGCCTGTAGTCCATCCACCGTATTATCTCACGGCTTAAATACAATTTGGGGTAAGATGAAAATGATAACTTGATTAAGAGTCATTTTCTTGTACCAAGCAGAGTGTTTGTCATCAAAAGAGTAAATGCTGTCATAATATTCCGTTTCTACCCTGACTGATTTTACTAATCTGTGAACGTCTTTGAGGACTAGTTGAAGATTGCCTTCAAATGCATTCAGACCTTGATGTTACACATCCTTCGACTATTATCACGGTATTGACAGCCATCTTGTTTTCTCCTCTCACTCAAATCAATGTAACCAAACGGAGGCTGCAAGGATAAAATAGTCTGGTGCCTTTTTCGTTGTTATTGGAATCAGCATTGACCATTTATATTGCAGTCAGCGAACACGACAACGATGGTGGGAATCACATGAAAAATGTCTATTAATTTCATGCCACTATACTATACTCAAATGATAAAATGTCAGGTAGAAAAATCACCTGAAAAAGAAAAAAATACATGAAATTGTTTTTTGTTTTTTTTTGTTTTTTTGGAGAGTAAAACAAAAAATTCACATCATCTGGTTTTTAATAAACACACCCTCCAATAAATCTGTTAGAATGTCATCAAATCAGGCGGTCACGACCGTCACTATTTAGTGAAAACAACTGATTTCTATGTATGATTAACTGGAATGTTGTGCACGTACATATGGGGCTTATTTCGATATGTGGCAATCGATATAAACAGCAGTGCTTTGTAGGGTGTTCAAGAACTACTTCCTCAATTTTGAAAGTATTTCAGACGGAAATAGTTCTCTTTTGGATTGGTTGGGGTGAATTTTATAATCAGTAAGCTTTCAGATTGAAACTACTACCTTTTCTCGATAATTGCCACTTCTGTACTTTGCAAAACGTTTTTACAACTAGTATAATAAATCCAGTTAGCTCCTTACAATGATATTAAAAACCAGTTCAATTGATGACAGACATGGTCTCAATTGCTTTTTATACTGACCAATCAGAATATTGAAATGGTACCATATGTTCTAATAAAACAATTCCACATCTATTATATACGCATCAGTAATACGTCCACTGCATATGGCAACGATACACTCACATTATTCGTGCATTACACCAACTGTATTTTTAGAGCTTAGTAATTTTCATGGAATTTCTGTACAAATTATTTTTTTCCCCCAATGTTTATTTATAATTTGAAGTTTCATTTATACAGAAAAGCCTCATCAGTATTATAACTGATATCCCGAAGGGCCATTTATAAAAACATAGTAAAGTATAGTAAACTAAAAACAGAGCAATAGTTAATAATAGTAAGTGACGTTCCAAAAGAAAAAGTTTTCACTCAGAATTCTAAAATATTACAGACAAAAAGACCGACAACAACAACAACCGTTAAGACACTGGTTTTATTGTGTGATGATTGAAAACAATAGGGGAAAGGAATAAATGTTCTGTCTCGAACACCACTGATGTATCATTCCATTAACTCAACAGTTTTATCGCCGTGAATGTCACTAGAGGTTGGAGTTATCTGTGTGTTGTCTATGTGACGAAATGTATAAAGCAATACCTCCATTCATTTGCGTCTACTTGTGACATAGCGTTTACTTATGACGTAGCGTTTACTTCTTACGTAGCGTTTACTTATGACGTAGCGTTTACTTACACTGTAAAACCCGGTGTTTAACTTCTGAACACATAGTTAAACGCAAATCTGTAACACTTTTTGAACACCTAAACGTGTATATGAATAAACACATGAACACATGTTTATAGTTGAACATAACGTTTATTCTTAAAACACATAGTGTTTATATATAAACACACTAACATGTTTAACAATGATGTTTATAAACTAAACATGTCTTAAATGTAAACGTGCTTATGCGTTTAAGGGATACACACATTGACGCGTATATGGCTTGTAACACTTTTTGAACACATAAACGCGTTTATAAAAATGAGACATGTTTAAAAACTAAACACTCTTTTAAAATTCCCCAAGAATGTTCAATTTCAAAGGAACAAAATCAAGGAAACAAAACAGATGTTCATGTAAATAACTGTTTTTACACTTTTGAAAGATTTTGAGATTTTGTTTTTATAGCCTTTTTGTACAAGTTACTTTTTGCTTGTATCTTATTAATAAATGATTTGGAGCAGTAACAAAATCATTGTTTTTTTTATAAGATGTGTAATCGGTGTTGTTTATCAATGTCAGGAAATTGGACCACAACCCTCAGCTGGCCATATTTATCCCAGTTCTTTCAAAACACTTCAGATTTAAATGAACTAATTATCATTTTTCTTAATCAATGCTATAACAAACATGTTACACTTTCTATTTTCCTGTGAATTAACCAGTTCCAATATTCCAACTATGGCAGACAATGCTTTTAAATAAAGTAAAACATTATTTCTAAACATACTGCAAGTTCTTCATCCAAAATTAACCACATGTAATTTTTGAGACCAATTTCTTTTTGGTATGTCAGTAATGCGTCTTAAACAAAGATAGAAATTTTGCAAAATAATACTTAATTACAGATATCATAGTTAATTGCACAGGAACTTACAGGCTTTGATTATTTTCTTTTTTTTCTTTTAAAATTTTACCATGTCAAAAAGAGTAAAAAAGGCAGACAATTGTAGGCTTTCTATTTATCGGTGAAATTTTGTTTAGCAAGAGTCCGTTTGTCTGATCAGTATCCCCCAAAAAGGGTTTTACTGAAATCTTGTCCAAATAAAATAATGTCCTAATATTGTGCATGTTGCAAAATAGAGCACCATTGTACTATTTTAACAGTTCTCAAATGAAAACAAATCTTTGTATCATGAGCCACTTGGTAAACTGCCTTTTTCCATAATGTACTTGAACTCAAAACACTCAACTCGAAATGTACATATAAACAAAAGGCTCATAAGAACAATATTCTATATAAAATCTTCTTGTAATAATGCCACTGTCATTACATTTGGGTGAAGGTTCAGTAAGTCTGACTGAATAATTCAACACAAACACAACATAATTATTACTCAGACAGCTTTTTGCTCAGTACAGTGCTGAAAGATCTGTATTTTGCACTTTTCTTCCCATCGAAGGGTATGCCCCTCAGTAGGTGAGTCTGCAATATACCCAAAAGCTGAGAGTACATCTTGGGGTATTCCAGGTGAAACACATAGTACACTCCAAGCAAAGTTATAATGGCTGAAGTTACAGTTTTATCCGTGCTTGTGTGGCATCTAATGTTAACACCGTCTCCAGAGATGAAAATGCCTATTATGGCACCGCCCCTCTTTATTACCAAGATCCGTGGCGGTTCTAATTCAGCAGTTTTCAGGGCTGCTTCTACTTCACCATCAGGAATATCCTGAAAATTTAAAACAAAAAATAATCAATATTTTAATTGCATGCTGCCTTTTCATTTAACTAATAATTATTATTGCACCGTCCATATCACACCTGCTCCTTTACACTGTTCCCACTTCGTATTGCACTATTTGAAGCTGCGCATTAATGCTTTTAAAACAAATCTTTATCACAATGCATGTGACATCACAGAGAACAAGCCATGTAAGCAAGTGGCCTGTTTTCGTAGGCATTCCTTAAGACTATCATTTTTAAAGAAAATAAATAATGTAAAATTATACAGGAATGCACAAAATGATTTTTTCAAACAGAATTATTAAAACAAAATTATGAGGTGTATTAACATAAAAGCATCTGTCTTTAGTATTTCCCCTCTTGAAAAAACATAACTCTTATGACATGGACTGCCATGGGCCATGGTTAATAACAATCTACTTTAAATTTTGTTGTGCACATGTAAGGCAAATTCTAATGGGAAACTTTCAGACACCTGGGCCCAATTTCATAGAGCTGCTAAGCACAAAAATTTGCTTAGCAAAAAATGTCTTCCTTGATAAAAACAGGATTACCAACCAAATTTCCACGTGATTTTCAGCATTAGCAAACAACAGCTGGATACCACTAACAAGCAATATACAACACATGGAAATTTGGTTGGTAATCCTGTTTTTATCAAGGAAGAAATTTTATGCTAAGCAAATTTTTGTGCTTAGCAGCTCTATGAAATTGGGCCCTGGTGGCAGCAGACCTACTATATAAACAATATAAATGTCCATTGTTTACGCCATTCTGAACATACTGGTGATACTTCAAACAATGAAAAAGCCCAGTATGCTGCCACCCATCTTTCTCCAAAGTCTCCCATTAAAGAATCTTGGCACATGTACCTCTTCAAGGGGACAGCATAATAAATGAACAATTGTTAAAGTTCAGTCTAACTTTCAAGTCAAGAACTGCATAACATTCACAAACCTCTTTGATGGTAATGACAGACTTGCTCTTTGTCCCTTTCCCCTTCTCAAACCCTGTTGCTCTCTCTGTGTAATGAATGATAGGTATACACCTCTCGGGTTCCTGTGTAGAGTTTCAGGGAGGAAAACCAAAACAAAACAATGTCAATACAAAATGGACACAAAAGACTGCAGAACAAAATAAAAATACATTTACATTTTAAGGTTCAATGATTCTGCCGAGCTGTAGTGTTAGTCCAGGTGGTGGGGGGGGGGGGGGGGTTGTGATGACGAAAATTTTTAGGTATTCATACAGTAATTCTACTTTTAAAAAAGACAACTTTGTTGAGAACCTTTGTGGTAGATAGCTACACTGTTTAAGCTTTTTGTAGAATAATAACAATTATTCACACTACAAAACACGATAAAATTTGGGTCATGTCGGTGAAATCGGACAATGTGTTTTGAAAACACATCATACGAATTATCAGCAAAGCAACACATGGAACATTTGAACTCCATATTAAAAATGTAGAAGTATCTAGAAGTAGATGTCAGTATACATGTACATGCTGCAACTATCACATGCCTTAGCCCTTACTTAATTTATAAAAACTGAAAAAAATAATAATTCAATAACAGACCTGACAGAGGAATGGGGACACTAAAGTAGCTTTACAAATTAATGCAAGCAATCAATATAGGCCAACAGCCCAAGAATAAACAACTGGGCCTGAGGCCATGATGGGCTGGCCTTGGCCTCTGTTGCCTTGTGCCTGTCACCCTTGTTTGTGCCCCTTTTGCTTTTAAATGCTTTCTGCAAAAGTGTTATCTGTACACCTTTTAAAGATTTTAATACCCAGTCATTGGAAGTTGCTCATTGCATTGAAAAATGAAACTGAAGATGGTCTCTTAAGTCTAAGAAATTCCTGGCCTAAGCTAAGCCTCACTACATAATACACTGTTCTAATCTGCCATGAACCATGCACAGCACACAAAATCCACCCACACAAAACACACTAATGTATACAAGTCTAACGATGAACTTAGGATGAGTTTAACTACAGTAGGCATACATGTACATGTACATGTACGTCATTTCGTCATAGTGTAGTCGTACTACTACTCTAGTAATACTAATAGTAGCCTGAGTAAACTTACATGCACAGTTTATTGCACTGTCGTGTGCACAGAACCCTACGACAACGAGCCAACAAAATCACTAATACCAACGGCAACTAACGCATTACTAATTCTTTTACGGTTTCGAGATTGACCTTGAAATATATAAAAACAAAATAAGCATGCTCAAACCTGTGACAAAGTATTACTTGATCTGTAGAGAAACTGAGTGAGATCATGGAGGCTGGACACCACGAACAATGGCGACTCCGCACTTTTGGTCAGGGGCCGGCGGTTGAAAGGAGGTCAAGGTGCTATTGCGCATGCGTATATTTTTCCATGGAGAATTGCCCGCGACTAAAATACTAAACGCGGCGTTTACGTTTCAAGTTGATTGTCAGCATTATGTTTATGTGGTTGTTTGGTGGAAAGAAAAGAACAAAAAAGCATCCTCAACCAAACTAATTAATATTAGCCAACGTCTATTATGCACGAACTAACACATCCTTGGCGTAATTATGCCCCGTGCAGCCTGAATTCAGCAAATGAAATACACACCCACACGATTACGACTGAACACGTGTTTATAATAGTGAATATAAATGCATAGTGTTTTAGTTATAAACTCTTTATGTGTTTATGTGTTTAACGTATAAACGCGTCATGCGTCACCGGTTTTACAGTGTATGACAAGCGTTTACTTCTTACGTAGCGTTTACTTCTTACGTAGCGTTTACTTATGGCGAGCGTTTACTTTTTACTTGGCGTTTACTTTTGACGCAGCGTTTACTTATATCAGAGCGTTTACTACTTGAAACGCAGCGTGGTTCTTTTATTCAGAACGTAATCCTTCCCATCTTTGACAGAGGCCAAGAATAAATCTCCAGTTAAACTAAATTGCCGCGTCTCCATGGCGTCATTTGACGAACAAGTCATCACAATTACATCAAAGTATTCATTTACCCGTAGAACAATGTTTTGCAGAGAAACACCAAACAACAAGCGACGTGTTCATTTTGCAGTTTGTTATCTTCAGAAAAGAAAACAAATCAGACATTCCAAAAAAAAAATGTTAAATGATAGTTCCCGTTATGAACAGATGATATAGAGTATAGTGACACCGAGTCTTATTTCTATAATCGGTGGATTTATTATCTTATAAGACGTTGTGTCTAATTGAATGGAAAGAGTCCCAAATTAGGATGATCAAACTTAGGGAGGATGCCATTGATTTCAGCGGAAATTATACTCCTAATTAAAAAGAGACCAATCTGCTTGCGATAGAAAAATGCATCCGCACTCTTGCACTTTCACAGCATGTTATACAGCGACGTTTGAATCTGTGTCTATATGGGAGGAAGTATGACAAGTCCCTCTGGACCCAATGATAATCTCCAACATACTTCCCCAGATATTACTGAAAAATTAAAGATTTGTCTTAATAATAAAAAAGGGTTTGTTGAAGCCCCAGCTCAACATTAGTCAGAAAGAAAAAAACATAAATGTTAATAGATTTACATATACCTAACATGGTGTAAAGATATCGTTATAAGGTTATCGTTTTTAAAATAATAAAAGAGTTAAGATCCATACATTAATTTTCGTCTCAGTGAGACGAAAACTCTGCCTGTAGGAATGCGTACAAAACTACTAAATGCATTTGCCCCGTTTTCTCGCAAACGAAACGACGAAATGAGCTGACATTTTCACAGGTTGGTTTTATATCTTGATTTTGTGCAAAGAATGGAAGCATTTACAGACACTTTACCAATGTTGACCAAGGGCTTTAAGGATGCAGAGTTCAAAACAAGAAAGAAACTCCATGTGCTCTTGAAGTCATGGGCCTCTACTCAATGTTGATTGTATGTTAACTGTTCCTTTCGACAACCTCGGTTTTAAAACTACGTTTTAAATTAAGTTGGAGTTGGAGGGTTTGAAACGTGCGACGTCATGAGTTACACCATCATATGGAGACTCTAATTTTTTGTTGGCGCGTTTTTATGAGGTGTTTTTTATTTGTTTTAATGGATGACATCCGTGTGCTTTATGCACATGCAACGGTATTCACTTTATGGGTGTGTTTGGTAACAATGCTTTGCAATAAACTTTTTGTCCATTTTCCCCTTCTTTTTCTTAATATGAGATGAATGAAATATCAAGATATATAAACATGTGACACCACGGGTAACATCATCTATAAAAGACTGTCATGATTTTTAGTTTCCTTACTTATTTTGATAAATGTTCATAATGGATGTTATTTGTGTTTTGTTCGCAGCAGCTACCGTCAACGGCAAACGGGATCCACTGCATCTTTTCAACCGCCAGCCCCCGAGGAAAAAGCGGAAGTCCCGCACGGCCTTCAACAACCAGCAGATCTTCGAACTGGAGCGTCGGTTTTTGTACCAGAAATATCTGACCCCGGCCGACAGGGACGAGATCGCCTCAGTCCTGGGCTTGACCAACGCCCAGGTCATCACGTGGTTCCAAAACAGGCGGGCCAAACTCAAGAGGGACATGGAGGAATTGAACATGGACGTTACGGTGACGACGAAGAAGTGCTTCGAGATTTCGTCGGCTTCGCCTGGTGAGGATGCGGTCGCCATGGTGACCAAGACATCGTCGCGCTTCAAGGAGGAGGACGGGGAGGAGGATGACGACGAGGATGACCGGCTGAGCACCCTCTCTGAGCAGCAACAGTGCCGGGAGCAGTACAGCCAGCGGCTGGTATCTGCGGCGGACAACTCACTGCATCACCTCGGCCCGGAGGAGACCCTCTGTGACGGCGGCGGGGGACTCGACGCCGAGCTGCGAGGCAAGGACGGAACCCCACCCACCGAGGACTCCCCCGGATTGGAGTCGAGCCCCTGTTTAACATCCACCATCGTATGCGGGACTGAGGGGGAGGAGGTTGAGAGCATGGATTGCAGTACATCGCCCTCTAGCGGCTTCCACTCAGATGGCGAAGACAAGTGAACATTCACAACAAGTCACCTGACAATTATTGTACATGAATTGGACTTTTGAGCACATGCTAAGCTCAGAACTTGTATATAATTGATTGGGTTTTACACCGCTTGCACATAATGTAGTTTCAACCATGAATATGCATTATTAAAATTACCACATGTGATGTATAATAATTATGTAGATTAACATTAAGTTTGAGGTATGTGTTCCACAAAATGAACCAATAACAATACACGGTTCTTCCTGGTAACGTTCATCCGTTTGCCAAATTCTAGTTAAAATACCCGAGGACCAGAACAAAATGTTGTCCAAGTGTTCGGCAGGCTAGATCATTGTTTCAAACCAGCAACATGTAAAAGAATTGACTGTGTACAGATCATTCATCAAGCGGGAAAGTCATCTCCCATACCTTAAAGTTGAAAGGAAAACTTAAAATATGGACGTGTGAAAGGTTGGCGGAATAGTGAAACAAAAAAGCAAATTGGTCCCACTTGCAAGTCACTTAAAATGGTAAGTGCTAACCCTGAAAAAAAAAACAAATACATGATGTACATGTATAAAGCAGGGTATTGTCATTACTGTATGCTGCCGATCGATCAAAGCAGTTGCCCATTTTATAGAGCCGTTACAGCACAAACATATATCCGAATCAATTTTGCTTTTAGAGGCGTCAGTTTACCAGCTCAAATATCAAGTCCATGTATGTACTCTTTGTGAATGGTTCCCCGCCTATTTTTCCCCGCATCAGAACTTTTGTTAAACAATATTTTCTGCTGAGGTAGCTCCTTGAAAGTCAAACCCTGGGCCCCAATTCCATAAAGCTGTTAAGCTGAGAATTGTGCTGAGCATTTTTCTTCTGGTGAGCAAATGTTTGCAGGGAACCAGTCACACACAATACAATTTACATGGTATTTTGGATGGTAACCTATTTCCGCTAAGCGAGATTGTCTACGCCAAGGAGTTTCGCTTTTGCTTCACAGTTTTTTTTAGAAATTGGGTCCTGATAGTGTTTTAGTCAAAGCAACCAGAAATGAAAAACGCATTTAGAATTAATTCCGTTTGATCTATTGGGGACATGGACAGAAAGTAGAACGATTGAATTATTTTATGAGAAATTGTCAGACAAGAATATTTCAATTCGATTCCTTTCAGCAATTCTTTCCTATTTTGATGAAAACTGTACTTTTAATGAAGGCAAGTTACTCAAAAGGTCATTGCACAAGCCACTGACAACCTCAATATGGATTGAAAACAACAACAAACAACAACAACAACAACAACAACAACAACAACAACATCAACACCAACACCAACAACAACAACACCAACAATAACAACAACAATACAGAAGCTCATCTTTGACGGGCAACAGAACTTTATCATAATCTGGTCATTCAAATACCAAAGCGAGGCTGAAAGGGTAATTAGTCTGGTGCCTTACTTCCTCAGTGGACATTCAGTATTCGTTACTGTTGTTTCGTACATAAAGTTTGACCAAAATGATTGTAAGTGATACGCGAAAACAACAGCTTAACAGTTAAGTTTGATCTCTATTGTTTCTTTATCCTTAACGGGGTTGTCCTTTTTTCCATGGAGTATTTTTATTTTAACAGTTTAAAAAGTTTCAGACAATTGTGAGTTGTTACCTTATCATTCAACCTACATTTTGAACACAAACAGGCGTTTCTCGGTGACAACAAAAAACCCACAGAAAAGAAAAAAAAACTGTTTCAATTGGGAAATTGGGAAAATTGATACCATCCTTCAAACACTTTTTATTATTATTACAATATTTCGAAAAGGACAACCGCAGAAACGAATCAGTGGCGTACCGTATCTTTAAGCGGGTACGACAAAACTGTCTGACAGTAACAACGACAAAAGGTTAACGAAGGAAACAGAAATAGGAGGCAAATGTATCGATTTCGGGAAAATAATCCATCATTTTTGACGACAAAACGTCTCCAGGTAGGAAAGGTGACTTCTTTTTAGGTTACGTCCTTAAATAGAACCAGCCCTCCGAAAAGAAATCGAGAACAAAAACAAATTGACAAATCACAGTGGTTCCTGTGAGATTGATTGTGTGAATTGTAGACGAATCACAACCGTTCTCAGGGGGTTCGACACATTGACGGCAACCGGAAATAGTTCGTACGAATGTTCCCAACGGGTTGTAGTATGTCAGAATTGTTCGTAATTAAGGATATTAAATTATTTTCATTTTTTTTTCCGGTTTCACAAATTTAGAGCGAACGAACAGATTTTGCCTTGTGGCGTTCTCTGTCATTTCATGCTCGTTTACCTAGCTCAAACAAGGGTTTTCAAAATTGTAGGCAATTTTACATGAACTTTGACTTGGTTCCCTAACCCCTTTTACCTATGAGTATTATTATAACATGGATAAGGAACTAGTCCTCGGTTCGCCTTCTGCATTCATTTACCGTGTGTATTACAAACAAACGGTTCCCGATTCACATATAAAGGTGTGGCCATATTAAACCACGAAACCGTTAATTATAAAGGCGAAACTAAAATGCCAAAAAAAAAAAAAAAAAAAAAAAAATGGAACGGGAACCAGATCCCTTTTCACATGAAAAAAAATAACATGAAAGGTGAATGAAAAATAGACGGCCAGCTTCACTTACATTTATTTTACCCAAGCTACCTGCATTCCATTGTCATTATGCTTGAAAATTGCTAAGAACGCCATGAATTGTATTGTGTAACAAATCACTATAGCTCTAAATTGAACACAACTAATTTCTCTTCACCATTTGCTGATATTGTTGAAAAATAGTGCGCCTACTGAACGGCTTGGCCTGTCAGTAGTTGATGAAAGCCAACTGCAAGTGTTTAACATCTTTTACAACCATCTTCAAACAGACAATTCGCTTCATTTGGGACTGAATTTAAAAACTTCAATGAAATGTATAGGCTTTGTTAGTTTCTGTGGCTTATATTCAGCAACTGTTTAGTGTAACATCAGCACCATAAAAGGAACGTATGTTGGAAACGAGTCCCCGGTGGTTCTAATGAACAACGGGGACTGTATGGAAAGTGACATGTCGGAAATGGGAAAAACCTGCAGGACATCAGAGATTGATCGGCCGTGCGATCCAGCGAGGGCCCCGGTCGCGTCTCCCGTGGAATCAACGGGGGGTTGCGGGGGTTAGCACAGCTCTCCGCGTAGATTTGTCGTAGCTGTCAGAGTTGATATTGCACTGAACTCGAAGAAAAGTGTTTTTCCTTTTGTCTTGTTTTTTTTTCTTCTTCTTCTTTTTTCTGATATGAATTGCGTATTTACTGTGGCGAGACATGGCCTTAATAGGCTCCACATACTTATCACTAGTGTCATTTTTGAGAAAGAAATAAAAAAAAACCACAAATACGTTAAATATTTCTTTTGGGCACGTTTATTTTCTGTTGCTGGTTGTTAGTGTTGTTGTTTGTTTGTTTGTTTGTTGGGTTGTTTGTTTGTTTTGGTGGGTTGGGTTTTTGTTTGTTTGTTTGTTGGTTTGTTTGTTGGGTAGTTTGTTTATTTGTTTGTTGGGCTGGTTGTTTGTGTGTTTTTCTCTTCTTCAAATCAACACACAGCCTTTGTTGAACACGGCTGAATACTTGGTCAATCATAATAATTCAACCAACAAAAACGGAACAAGTATTTTCGCTAGATTACATACAAAATAATACGGCAGCACTTGACTTGACATATACATTCACACATTCTGCCGTCCAAAAGGCGGACATGTTCGTTCAGCCTGTAGCCGCAACGGTGAACATTCGTGGTTTCTATTTTTGTACTGACACAATATACACACACAAGCCTGGCAAATCTAACAAAACACCCACGATCTCGAATTCCGTTTTGGGCAGATATTACAACAATATACAGACAGAGGTATTCGTAATTTAATGACGTCCATGTATAATCAGGGTGTTGGGGTAAACATTAGTGAATGTTCTATTTCTATAGAATTCATTAATGATGCAATCTCAATTTTTTGGAGAGCCTCGCTTTTTATCAGTGTCTGAACAAGTCGTCACTTAAAGGCAGGGGATACTTTTGGTAATTACTCCAAAAATAAATAACTGTAAAAACTCTCTTGGTAAAAAGTAACGGAGAGCTGTTGATAGTATAAAACATTGTGGGAAACGACTCACTTTGGAAGTAACGCAGTTCTTGAGAAAGAGGTAACTTCTCGCCAAAACGTTTACATTTGAGAAAGGCTTCAGGCATGATGCCTTTTCACATAATGAAAAACATGCAGTTTCAGCATTTTCAGATCCTTCTGCGTGCAAATAACCGCTGCAGATTTTCGCCGATATCTCAAGAACGCTTACATCTTTGGAAACTAAATTTTCAGAGGTTAGTTTTATGGTATACAACTATATAGCATTGAAACAAACGTACGGTTCCAAATAACAAAGGTTTACCCTGCCTGTATGAACTGAGACGGTTTGCTGATAACGACCGCGTAGATGCAATCTCTTTTGGGTATTGGTTCTGAAAGAACCGGGTCAGCCCCAGTTCTTCTCAGAACCAATTGACGAGCAAGAGTACATGTACACTGTTCGAAACATCAAGACTCTACTATATCTCAACCCTGGTTCTTTTCGGAACCAAGACTTCTCCAAAAACAGATGCTATTCACGGAGATGTTATCCACAATCCAAGTCAGTTCTCATTGACCACGTTACAAAAGTTTCACATTTTACGTAAGTCATACTTAACGTGTGAAGAAATGAATTTATGACACACGGCTATCACTTCGATCGTTACTCTACAGCCGTACTAAGATATTAACTCAAGCCAAACTCACTTGAGATTCAATTTTCACAGTCACTTCCCCCTAGAATTTAAATGTCGACAAAATCACCTGTTTATCGGTAAAATCACATTTATGTTGTGCGATAAGCAATCGATGGTTTCAATCATACTTGACGCTTATTACATGGTTAGTGTTACAAAAGTTGACAGACGATTTCATTTTAGTCTCGGGATACGAAACCGTAATTTTTCGAAGGGAGTTAAGATTTACGAGGTTATTTTCATTCGGAAGTCGGTGACTTAAGCTTGCTGTTAGCCAATGCCTGAGTCTGAGTTGCCTTAATTAACTTATGTATATGTTTGAAGTCAAATTACAGTTAGCTGGGTATCTGTGACACCCCATTTTTCTACAACACTGGTGCCCAATTTCATAAAGCTGCTTAAGCACACAGTTCCGCTTAACAATTTTCTGCAAAAACTAGCAGGAAACCAGTCACTGACAGTACGTGTGGAATGGAATTTTGGTTGGTAAGCAAAATTGCTCAGCTACTTTGTTATGCTTAAGTAGCTCTATGAATTGGTCCCTGGGTCCAATTCACTACAGCTGAGCAGACAACTGTTTAACAATTTCTGGTAAGCAAAAATGTACAGGTTACCAATAAAAAAAAGTACATGTTACATGTTATTTTGGCTGCTGGTACCCGTATTCTGGAAAGCAAAATTGTCTTTTGCTTAGTTAATTTTTGTGTTTAAGCAGCTCTATGAAATTGTGCTTAGTCATTTATTTTGCATATGCAAGAATTAGCAGGGAAGCAGTCACACACACATAAATATTGTGATATTTTGGCTGAACGGAAAAACCTTTTCTGTTAAGCAGTAATTTCGTGTGCTTAACTGCGTTATGAAATAGGGTCCGTGCCCAGTTTAGCATAGCTGCTGAAGCTTACCAGAACCCGCCAAAATACCACGTCACATACACCATCTGTGACTGGTATTCTGCTCAATTCTGCTTAGCAGAAAACTGGACCCATCAGGGCCTGAAGAATGCATTTTTTGACTTTTCTTTTACAAAGATCATTTCGGATGCACCTTTTTGATGTTCACTCAAATGTAAAAATGTGTACAAACAAGGCTGGTTACTTTATGAATTAAATCTTAATTTATATTATTACATAAAGCACCTACTTATAGTTATTATATTTTACGATCAAATCTTGTATTTGTGTAAACAATGCACTGACGTCATCTGTGACGGTGCCAACGTTACATTTCAGCTGTTTTTGAAGTCAGTTAAAATATAAAATATATGTTTGTAAAATAACACGAGTCCAGTTGTGCGTGGTTTTTATTGTGGTTTTGTCATTCATGTTTCTTTCGTAAAAATGATGATATATGATTATAATAATCGAAAACAAAAATCTAGGCATGTGAATGTTTTTCATTCTGACAGCTTTTTTTTTTGTGTAAATCTAATAGCAATACACCATTTATATACAATACACCATGTTTCTCGAAATCGTGTACAATTGGGATCGTTTGAAAGTTTCATTCGTCATGGTGTTTTCCAAACTTGATATCTTTAAAAATTACTTGCACTCCATCATATAAACTTCTGTAAGTTTTTAAATATGATCTGATCTGGGCATATATTGTTTCTACAAAAGGTTTAAAGTGACAACCCCAGCACAACGCAAAAAGATGTAAGCTTAGTTAACTGAAATATCTTTCCGAATGATTATACTACACTCTAAAAAAAACAGGTTAGAACTGACCTGGATTTCGGGTCGAAGGGGGGGGGGGGCATGACCCATTTCTGTTTCAGACCGACCCGGAAATTGGGGTAAAAAAGGGAACTTGACTCGGATTCTGCGTTAGTTTGACCCAGTTTGGGGTCAGTTTGACACAGATCCCGGTCATACTGACCCAGAAATGGGTCAGGCCCAATGGCACCCGGAACCCGGGTCAATTCTGACCCGGGAATATTTAGAGTTTATAAAACGACGTTTTTCTTATTTGCCTTACGGGTATCTGGTTTCCAAGATCCAAGACGATAACAAGGAAACCAGAAAACAGCATAGCATCGTGGGTTCGAATCTCGGTCATGACACTTGTGTCCTTGAGCAAGACACTTCAAAACTATAATTGCTTCAAATAGGGGAAAGGTAGTTATGTTTGTCTCGTAACGGATTCATTTACCCCCGCCCTGTCAACAAGTGGCCCACACCTCGAGTGGCCTTTGGGCCTTGTGATGGGCGAATTGCATTATTAAATCAAAACAATTAAGAACAAAACTAGCTGTAGCAAACTGCTTACCAACCACAAGGACCTGTTGTATAAATGCAACAAGTTGTTAATAGCCTCACGTTTTGTTCCTAGCAGAGTCTTTCTCAAAGGCACAAACAATAATAATAAATGAAAAAAATAAATTAAAAAAAAAAAATTACAATATGGACAGACATTTTAATAATTATCTAGATTTTTACGTTTTTACTCAATAAAAATGGAAATGCGGATGGTCGCTTTATGCTTCCGTACTGTTCCGACTACCAAAAGCAAGCCACTTTCCTCACTCCAAACATATATGTAATTTGGGATCTGTTGTTAAAGTTAATTTTATTTTCGGGTTTAAAGATTTACGATCGAGCCTTATCCATGTGAGTTACCTGGGTTCAAGTTTGGTCACCGGTTTGGTGCGAAAAACGACAGTTGACTTACCGTGTCAAATGGTAATAAAATGAAATAATTGGCAAAATAAGTGATGTCACTCAAGTGGGGTGACATTAAGGGCTGGCCTATAAGTCAGGCATCCTGTGCACAATGTTGAAAAAACTAACGGCACCCGGCTATATAAAAAAAATAGAAATAAAAACTGTGATGTTCCCAGCCAAAACAAGGCACTTCTTGTCAAAACTCTAAACTGGGTTTATTTGCTCTTCAAACCAGATGGTGATTGGAACTTTCAAATATAGCCTTATTCGTTCCCGTAAGGTAAGCATTTCTCAGAATGTTGAAAACATCATGGCTGATATGTTTCATTTGTCTTCACTTGTAATGCCATTTCACTGTATCAGAGAACTGCCCGAATTTTTTTTTTTGCGTGAATTTTTGCGCGTACAATTTGACAACTGGTAACATTGTTTTGTTTTAATATTGAAAGCACCCAGGCTTGTTTTCTTTTAAATGAGACGCAATAAGAGCGAAGCAGCCTGGTTGTGCCCGTTCTTGTTTCCTTTTCTTTTCGTTCGAACAATATTTGCAATGACAGGAAACACGTTTTTACGCTGCATTGTGGGATACGTTCAATCGTCCATTGCAAAGTTCTAACAATGTTAGACCGTCTTGCCATCGTCCAGTCGCTTTTCCCCTAATCATTCCTCATTAATTACAAGACGTTTTTAAATTCGGATAGGCTCGCCCAATAGGCCTGTGTTAATACAATGTTAGAAGCTAGTGTTTGATGCCAGAAATATATCTTCCAAATCAGTGGACAACGAAAAATATTTGGTACCTAAATACTGGGTCAATGTTCATATCTTTTGAGTAACTGAACATGACATCGAAAACATGCACACACATGAGACTCGGGACAATAAAGAACATATTTCAAAGCGTCTGATTTAAGTCTTTTAAGCTAGCCATGATTACAAGACATATACACCCCCCCCCTCACACACCCGGCCCCACCCCTTTTGACGTGTACAGACTCCGAATCTCCAGCAGCCTAACTATATATCAACAACATTAAATTGCCGTATCTAATTATAATTATAAATCCTCACCCAAAGTGAATCAAACTTAATACCACTCGGCTCGTGCAGCCATGACCCGACGGCTATTACCATACCGGATCCTAATTCTGTATCTCCAGTGGAATATAAAAGAGGTCTCTACACAGGCACACATGGCCGGGAGTTATGAAGTGTTGAGATATATTATTTTGCAATGACTTATGGGTTTGGTGCTGTCCCTGGATACATTCCCAAGAATCAGAAAGAAGAAAGAAAAAAAAATGGCTAATCACCGCGAATCGACCGCAGCAGGAGGAGGCGGGTACACACACACAGCCATAAATCCACCCTCCGTATTCAGAATGCGTCACGTGTGCCAGCAATCGTCTGGTAACCCCCCCCCCCCCCCCAACCCCAGTTTAGCCCCGCACCTGTGAGGCTGATAACAGGCGTCTCCATCCGATTGAAGTTAGTCCAAGGAAATCTCCCAATACACTCAAGTACTTCCGGTTACAATATGGGTTTAACAAAGCGTGTACTTGCTACCTCCAGCGTTGGAGAGTGTATACTGAATAACACGTAGGCTTGCTCTAATTTTGTACTTGGATGTGGCTTACGGACACATTGTATATCGGCCCTGAATCAGACCGCAACTTTCCAAAGTAAAGTTGAGATTGTTCTACAGTCACTTTCCTATCCACACAGTGGATGCTATTTATTTTAATTTCGGAGATCAAAGACGGTATGTCACGTGGTTCGGGCAAGCTTTTGTTTATAGTTACACCATGGTTACACTAGGGACGAGATACACATATTATTTGCTCATAACAATTGTGGTGCGGCTTTTGCCGAGCTTCAGGTTGCTGTGCAACCCCTCCACCCCCCCCCCCCCCGAATGTATTAACAGTACTTAGTTTGAGCTACACAAACTTTGAGTGGCATGCATGCAGATGAATAACTATAACACTGCCTAATACTATAATCTACGGCTTCAGTCCCAGGGAGGTTAAAGTATGGAACTTCGGTATGTTAGCTTTGAGTCATGATTATTAAACAAAATGTTGTCAAAAAATAAGTATTTTTTAAAAATACAGCGTTATGCATGACTAGGACAAAGGAACGAGCCGTCATCTCTTAATAGTAATCTGTTGTAAAGTATCATTTAAAATTCTGTTGGCTGAAAATCAAAATAAGGGATATTTCAACTACAATGATAAATGGCGTGGGCGAAGAGATGATCAAATGATCTCGTACACACGAGACAAAATGGCCGAAAAGCGGCACAATGGAAAGCCTGACCGTGATAAGAGTTGTTTGTAACAGCCGGTCTTCGATCAACTGCAAAACGTAAATTGTGAGTAAATTTAGGAGTATTGCGCACGCATTGAGCAATGATTCAAGTAATCACAAATCTCGCTGTCTCAGTACATATTACGCTGTCGGTTATCTCGTGCACGAGATATTTATTTTATTATTTTTCGAATGTCCCTTCAGGCGCTCCGTAAGAACGAATTGCATAACTGCTTCAACATCACATCAAATGCATTTTACGGGGACGTCATTCAATACGTGGCCCATTTTTGTCTACTCATCTGACGTGTTGATGGTTACAAAATGAGAAATGATTGATCTTATCACAATCTCTCAGCGCAGAAATCACTCCAAAATCCCCCACAGCAATTCGAAGCCCAAATTTTCATTTTCTTGAAGAAAAAAAAACCGACAAGGCTTGTCCTTGTTCTCAACACCGTCTGGACAATCCAGAACATTTCCCGCCCTTTCCTGTGCAAGCTCTCAACGAGTAAAAAGGCGCGCATTGTATGGGGTTAGTCGGCCAACAGCATGCTTATTATATATCCCGAGGTCTGTTTTCACCTGTGAGAGAACCGAGACGTACAACTACCGGTGTTTTTAGAGTCTGGTGTCGCAATCAACACCGTCTTCCTTGAACTTGTATGTAGCCAAGGTACTCTGTCCTCACCTTGTCACTTTCCCCTACACACCCTGGTAATTGACGCTGACCCCAGCACCGCGTATCCCCCGGTGAGCATAACCGGACTCTCGGTGGATTCCAACGGCTCGTACCGGCGCTCCGGCTGCGCCGGTGCGTTATGCACGGTTTAACGGGTAACTTAGCACGGGGTCTTCTTGCGATTTTAATTACGTTTAATCAATTTAATGAGATACTTAATACAAGGAGGCCTTTATGCAACGAGGTATATTCTGGTTTAAAGGGACAGTTCGCAATTTTTGATTTCAAAATGTCTATTACTTTGCGTAATGGTGTAACAAGAAATTATAAGGAATATAAACAATCACTTTAAGTTTTCACGTACGAACAAAAAAACCAACTTGACTTGACCTTGGTCAATAACAGAATCATATCTTTTACACAATTACCGTTTCTGATTTTACAGTTGTTTTACTGTGTGATCGACAGATTTACGAATGCATCTTTGATTGATCATTTTAAAGTTGACAGGTAAATTGCAACGCACTCTTTTTTTTATATACCTCCACATGATGTGGGATGGAAGGTAACAACTAAAGTGACAACAGGTTGTGTGACGACAGGCCCTCTTGCGAGAAAAGTGTAACCAGTAATAAGAAGGGATTGCACTTTTGTTGTTCAGTAAAGCAGTGCCAATTTAAGATCAGCCTTAAAGTTAGCCTGTTTTTGTGTGGGTGTAGGTGTGGGTGTGGTTTTGTTGCTGTTGTTGTTGTGTGTTTTTTATGTTGCTGTTGTTGTTTTCTCTTTTCTTTTTTCCCCCCTTTTTCGGGGGGTCATTTTGCGTTAAGTAGCTATGGGTAGTTGATACAATTTTGATTGAAACGTGTTTGTTGGGTTGTTTGTTTTGTTTTGTTTGTTTGTTTGTTTGTTCTTTATTTAACAAATTAAGCCATTGACTTCAAGTTCAATTTTAATAAACCATCAAAAATAATAGAACAGAAAAGGTAAAGGTGGGGGAGGAATGATTTGTTTTATTGTAGAAACTCACTGATTATAAAGTTCATACACGTTTCAAACCTGCAGAGAAATATTTCCGTCTGGAATATTGTCGAAGGTGGGAGATAATAGAATTTGGAAACCTCGAATAACCAATTCTCATTTCGATTGCCACTTTCGAAGCACGACTACAATAAAGCCGTTTTAATAATAACAATAAAAATGCATTTTGCGCTTTACGTGAGATACAATAAAACTATAATAAAACCTAGGCAAGAATTGTGCTTAAAAGTAACATAAACGTTAGCAAACTAAATAAGTTAAAATGCAAGAAGGAAACCAACTTATTGTGCCAAAAAAACATAATTAACTAACTACAACTTTAAATTGTTTTACTGGTTGGCTGGTGTTTTTATTAAAGAAAAAATATAAAAATGGATTTTCTCATCCAAAACCATCTAATACTCTTATTATTAATTTCACGTAGAGATTTGACAGATTCGCCATGAGTTGTCTTATCTGCAAAATGGTTGAACTGCACAGGGTCTGGTTTGAACCCTGTACTAGTGTAGTTCGAGCCATTACACAAAGCGCCAACAGATGCCTTTAACAACGATTTACGAAGCCCCATAACAAATTGACATCAACTGCAAGTTCATGGCCTCGTGAAATTACCTCGTGAAATTGCCGTGTGTATAACCGAGACGGTTTTAAAAGCCACGGGTGTAGTGACAGTCATTATTACTACACAAAAATGTAAATAAATTACGATTAGTGACAGCTTATGGACAGGCGTGTTTAATAAGGGAGGAAAAATATCGAAGAAATCCGATTTCAAATTTATCTATTAATCAACAGTTTGATGTATCTTTCGTACGTCGCCCAGGGATTGGGCCAGTACTTTGCACTCGAGCTGATCTCAATTTCAAAAAGGTGTTTACTGGTAAGCAACTTTTTTGTGCTTACCATAGCAGAAAAAATGCGTAAGCAAAAGTGTGTTTCATAAACCATTGAGAAGATTCGACAGCGCGTGTGTGTGCGGTCACAATGGGTGTCCATCTGTTGCGTCACTCATGTGCTTAAAAAACCGCTACATAGTGCCTCTTGCTTTGCTTACGATTTATAGCGGTGTTGATGAAATAGAAATTCTCCTAATGGCTGCTCCGTAAGCAGAAAAACGTCTGCTTACTGGCTTTATGAAATCGGACCCAGCTTTCAGCGAATCACAGCTATCAAGTGATACAATGAGCAGTCAGACCAATGAGCTCAGTGTTTTATGGCTGGCTTCGATCCATCAGTATGAGCCATGCTTTTTTAATCGAGTGTAGTCTGCTGTACATTTTTTATGTAAGAATTGCACTTCAAGTACATGGTGTATTGTGTAATAAGTAAGAGTGTTTTTTATATGCTTTTTAATATTTTATAATCATTTTTGATACTCATTGTTTGTAAACCGTTTATTGTCAAGGCCATTTTTAAATTTGTCCACCAGGGATAATAAAGTTAGGGCCAACATTAGGGCTGGTTAGCTCAGTTGGTAGAGCGTCGGTACATTAAGCCGGTGGTCGCAGGTTCAGATCCCGCTCTATAGTCAGTTTTTTCTTTGTTTACCCCAAAACTAATCTAATCAAATCTAATCTAGTCAAGATGACAGTCATTCTCATAGTTTTCCATAAACTCGCTACACACCCTTTGGAATTTCATCAAATTAAGTGGTCACGTTTTCTAGGTAAAATAAGAAGAAAAAGTTTTTGTGGGATGCTGAGCTTATTTCAACTTGGCAGATTGAAATAAGAACCGAGAGCCGTTTTCCCGCACTCTGTCATATTATTTCAGGAGTAATTATTTCTTAAGGTCATTAGTAAAGGTATTAAGTTTATATGAAAAATTAAGCTTCGAAATTGAAACCCGTTAATTTTATTCTGCATCGTCCTTAAACTACTGGTGTAGCTCTGCTTTAAAGGCGAGCGTAGCAAAAGATCCATGTCAAAGGTCAAACAAGCGCCCTGATTGATCGGCGCCACTTTTGACGTACAGTAATTGTTATCACAGTCCTCTATTAGCAATTACCGTCACTAGGGATGCCACTCATGACGCGTCACGTATATCTACGGTGGCCCCTAGAGGACACCGGCAATTGTTTTCTTCAGGTTGATTGATTCTAAAGCACATCGCTACCTCATTATTGCCTCGTGGTTGATGAATAAAACGCGTGTCGTTTTTTAAGGGGGGGGGGGGGATGCAATCATGGACTTTTAAAATGTTCCAGATTGTCCCATGATAATAGTTTGCAAGTTTACGTACACTAGGCACACATTTATTGTGCTTAGTGTACATTTAACGAGAGCGAAGCACTTTATGCGTGACAGTTTGTTCGAACTTAATCAAAAAATCGGTACAACATTTGGGTAAATATTACTCCGCGATGTAGTTTAATGTACAGAAGGTTGGGAGTGGCGGAAAGAAACAAGTGGGGTCTCACTATACGAGCCAACAAAACATGTAGCCTTTGGCTCAATACTTTTTGCTACGGCCTGTGCTAAATAATAAAGTTCAAGTTCACCCTCTGATCGTAGTTAGCATTGACAAATCAATGGCAACATGACAAACACAGACAGCAACGTCTTGAACTGAGACTAACAGAACTTACAAACGATGAACGGGGTTTGATCGAACGCGCTTGTTCCCAGTGGCGTGGCCAGAGGGGTATAGGGAGGGAGCCACCCCCCCCCTTAAAAAATACACAAATAAATGCTCGATACATTAAATAGTTCCTCCCTCAAAAGTGTTATTAACCCCGCCCCTAATGAGAATGTCTTGTTACGAAGTTGTTTGTTCCGCAGAACTGCCAAATGGGCCTGTGGTATTGTATTGTCCGAAAGAGCCCAAAAGTCTCTTTAACTAAACTTTTTGAAAATCAGAAGGATAAATTGGTCCCTTTAAAGCTTTCGACTGAAATGATATACACACAAGTCCCAACCCTTTAAAGCCTTACACACATTATACGGACAGTTCATCTAATTAGACGGCTGGACAAGAACACACATGGCTGGCACAGTGCCAATACATCAGCCCGGACTTCTGAAGATTTCTCATGAAGATAACTTCAGTATTGGAGACAACGGAGTCCTGACTACAATAAGGTCCCCGATGATATCTGGAAGCCTGTCTGAGCCACGCCGAGACACACTACATCATCGCATCCTCCCTTTTAAGAAGTTTAAGAAATGATGCCAAGATAAGATGCAGCGTTGTTGGCAAAAGACGTGGCCTTCTCTGGTATTGGTAATACCGGCTTCACGTCATCATGCAGTTAATTTGTACTGGTTATTCTGACAAATACCTGGTTTTATAACACTGTAGAATCAAGATGAATGGCTGTCTGCATTCATATGCTTACTCTCTTTGAATCAAGATAAGGTAACATCATTTGTCATTTTGGTCAAATCGTTGCTACTGCATAGTTTGCATCATACGTTATAAGTACTATGATCATTACAGTGGCGATACTTCTGTTTATGCATTTTCTCTCTTCGACTCGAGATTGTTTACAATACTCAGAGTTACCACCGTGAAACTGTTGCTATTGGCACTTACACTCTTTGAATCAAGATAAGGTCCACATGATGTCAAAACTGTTGGCACTGGTATACATTTACTCTCTTTGAATCTAAATAAGGTAAAACAATGGCATCTTTGTCATGGTGGCAGTATGTGACCAGTATGCTCTTCTCTAGACAAAATGTCTGGCTTTAGCCACGATGTCAAAACTGCCGATACTGGTATGCATTTACTCTCTTTGAATCAAGATAAGGTACAACAATGGCCACTTGGTCATGGTGGCAGTATGCGACCACTATGCTCTTCTCTAGGCAAAATGTCTGGCTTTAGCCACGATGTCAAAACTGTTGTTACTGGTATTTATTTACTCTGTATGACTCGAGATACGGTGTATGTTAAAAAGGGTGTTTTTGTTTGTTTTGTTTTTTATTGTTACGTCGTGAAAATTCCAGAATGGAGTTCCCATAAGTAAGCAGAAGGAATTTACTAATAGGACCTTCATATTATTTTAAAAGATGACACTAACAATAACCAGACATTCAGACAGTTCCAAACACTGAAATTTGACACTCAAATATCATAACTAACCATAGTTATTGCATATCTTTGAAGTAATTACTTGCGGACCTATATCTGTACAGCTGACGCCACTTGAAATTATAAATGACGTCATCGCCAGATCTTCTTAGCGATATGTTAACAGATTGGGAGCATTTTTTTAACCGAAAATGAGCACTTAAGTTAATGATTTTGACAGATTTGACCTTGGGAAAAAAAATCAGGAGCTTCTTTTTTTGCGACTTGTTTCCCAAGAGATGAGTATTAGATTGGTAACTTGACGAGATGCGTCTTGGGAACATGTCGAAGACAAATTACTGCTGAAACTTTTGATCTGAAGGAAAAGTAATAGCATCTGCATGCATCCAAGCTCAGAGAACTCCTTCTTGAGACAAGGTATAATGTTCGACAAAATCAGTTCACGGAATTATACTTTTTTGCACTGACAAATATTCCCAACCGAAATATTTCAATGTGCCAGAAAAGTTTGAGTTCATGTTTTGGTTTGTGGACTCGAATTGCGCACACAGTGGATGTGTGTGTGTGTGTGTGTGTGTGTGTGTGTGTGTGTGTGTGTGTGTGTTTATACGCGCCATTATGTTCGACAACAAATGTCGACCATTATAATATGTCCGACTCGTTGTGTTCCATCAAAATATGATGTCCGACCGATAGAGTCCGGCTTTGTCCAATCCACTGTGTCTGACAAACTGATGCGTCCAACGTATTGTAAGTATTGTGTCCGACTAATTGTGTCCGACACACTGTGTCCAGCTAACCATATGTCCAACCAATGTTTCCGACAAACAGTATGTCCGACAAACCATTATGTCCAACCCACTTTGTTCAACAAACCGGATGGCTGACCCAATGTGTCCGACAAACCATTATGTTGTGTCAAAAAATACATTAAGTCCGACTTAACCTATCCAATTAACCATTATGTCTGACTCATTGTGTCCAACAGACCCTGTCGGACATAATGGTTCATGTCGAAAACAATGATTCGTAACAAACATGCATAAAATCCACGGGAAAAAAACAATAAAGTGCTGGAAAATTGTCCCCAGAATTAATTTAGATTTGTTCTTCCTGTTCTCAATTTTAATTTTTCTTATTTATTTATTTATTTATTTATTTGTTTATTTATGTAATTATTTATTGCTACTCTGAACGAATTTTGACAGATGATCCTGTTTAAAAGTGAAAAACAAAGAAAAAGCTTTCGCATATGCCACGAACGAGGCACCAAATAAATGGTAACATGCAAAATTGTTTGTACATTGCTACATGGCTGAAATAGACGTGAATTAATGATGGGATCCCGAAAATAAGTAATTTTTTTAGTTTTTAATTAACTACCACTAATCATTTTTCGTGCAAAACCTTTTAAAATGAAAGCTTATATAAGTTCCTCGAGTCTACAAAACAGCAGTTTAAAATTGAAAGGTAAAGTTTTGAGTCAAATCGGCCGAAAATCGGACCTGTAGCGCCTTATAAGTACGCAAGAAATACTGACAGAGTATAAACCATAAGTCAATTTTTCATTTCTGGAAAACATGACGAACTTTTTTTTCTTTGCAAGTAGAGTACCTGGATGAACTCTTCCAAAACAACCAGCGATACATCAAACATTACGCGTCTGACCGCAACGGGGGGTTAACTAACCATTATTCAAACGGCTCTAACTGAGTTAAGTCAAAATCGGCATTTTAGGAAAAACGGTTTTTGTCAAGTGATTCATGTTAAATACTTCATAAACTTCATATGTTCCGATAGAAAAACACACCCGTCAACCTTATTATCACGAAAACATGAACTTTAAAGGGAAAGTTGTTTGGTCATTTAAAAAAAAATTGTGCATCGTTACTTTTACTATTTTTATTTGAAGTGACTTTCAATTTAGTTTTGAGGAATCGTGAACATCAAACTTGTATTAAAATCACAGACACTGTGTATCCCTCCTGACCAGCAGAATGTTTCCTATTTATTTAAAAACATTAAGTTTTATAGAGGGATTGTTATGTTAAATTACTCGAGAGAAAAAAATAGAACATGAATTGTTCGTCGATGGTAAATAGCAAAATGCTTAATTTGACTTTAACGCAAAATTCCCAAAATCAATTTTAAACTCATACGCATACCTGACGCACCAAGTACAAACCACTCTTACCAAAACTCAAGACTGGGTTTAATTTGCTCATCAAATTGATGAGAATAAGAACTTTTAAATAACACATACTTAGGCCACTCTAAGGTAGGTATTTTTCAACATATAGATATCACATCACATTGATATCGAGGCTGCTTTTCATTTGTCTTCACTTTTAATATCATATTTCACTGTTTCTGAGAACTGCCTGCCTTTGGCGTGGAACGTCACATTATTGTAAAGTACATTCTGTCATCTACATATGCAAAACAGTGTATGATATAATATATGACGATACACAAGCATTCATCACAAGAAAATAATAGTAAAGATAAAATTATGGAGATATGAAAATCCTGCAACACCTTTAAGACAGCCTTGAACCTGCGCAGAAATCCACTGATTGACAACTGAAAATAACCATCATACCGAGTGATATTTCACAATTATATTGAAGGATATGATACATTGTGTCTATGGTATTTACAGAGTCCGCCCATGTCAATCATAAAATAGCTCGAACTCTGACTTGAGGTCATCCTGCGGACCAAAGAGTGTCCCTTGCGGGCTATAATCAAATTGACCACTACGGTATCAAGACGGCCATTAAAGGTACACCCATGATTTGGGGAAAAGGTCAATTACTGCTCCCCTCGACTTTGCATTGAAGACCCCCTCATAAAACAAACCACTGAAAATGTCATCAACTTTTACACTGTCGGTTTATAGAACATAATCGGATGAAAATTATATAAATATACAAAGCTCCCTCAGAATATGTGGCTTCAGATGAAACAACAAAGATATACGTGGATCTTATTATGGGTCGGTGGCCGCTAAACAAACAGAGGATGACATTGTTGCCTCGCACATTGGCTAAGCCTAACGGATATGCAAGATAGACAAAACTCCGGCAACTCCAGCGTATTCCAACATTTTTCGGAACCCGTCAAATTTTGAGATTTTTGTTGTTGTTTTTTTCATCCGTATATACCAGGCGATCTGTGGTGGAACCCGTGGTTCCCCAAAAATTGTATGATCAAGTGTACGGGCCAATCTGTGTTACAGCTATACTTTCTCGTGTCATTTATTGATTTATCTAATCGTAAATGAAAATGAAAACGAAGGACAGTAGCCACATAGTCGCACACAAAACTATACACGAGAGAGGGGTTTGCCAACCAGGCGGAGTACCAATCACCGGCCAGGCCCCGTTTCTCTCAACCAGATGACACATAAAAAATTGAGGGCGCTAGTCGACTTTGATGTAAGCGGATACACGATGACAAATGAATTGTGTTGAGGATCAGGGGAAAGTACAGTTACGATTCAAAGAAAAATCCATGTACTACCTGCAGCTGTAGTTCAACAGGCACTGTCTACCGGAAAGGAATCCGGTTCAACCAAAAAGCAAACCCTGCACACAATTTACTTAAATGTCAATATTATCTATTGGCAAATTGACTTTTTTTTGGGGGGGGGGCTTGGAAAATCTTGACTCGAGACAACCACTGGTTGGCAATCGTTTGAAGTCGACCACTCATGCTACTTCTTCACACAGCAGTCTGCTTTCGCTCAAACATTTTAATGTTCGTTCAGAAATCAGGGTCAGGATGACACGTGCCCCTGCCAGGCTGTGATTGAAGGCATCATGCTCCCCTGTCTCTCGGGGAATTGTCTTCAAAGATTGACTCTATCGCGACACGCTCTCTGACTCACGGTGGCGAGATGAGGCAACACTATAGGAAAATAAAAAAAAGGAGACACACCCACTTCATTTGACAAGAAAGCCTCCTCAGGAAACGGCTGTTTGCTGCTCGAGCCAGCCCGCCGTGACAGACCCAGGGAAAATCGATCACAATCGGCACCGAGTTGACACCGACTCTTCATAGGGCTTAATTTGATTTGGTGTAAAGGAGGAGGAGAAGAAGAATCAGAAGAAGAAGAAGAGGAAGAAGAGTGGGGAAGATAAAACAGTTGTTTCTTGAAGACTGTCTTGGCATTGATCACTTCAGAATAAGGAAATGGTGTTTTGAGATGACAGTAGCGGGTTGATTTTAAGGAATAGTAACATCCCTACTAATATCACGATGTCAAAATGTATCAACTCAGCGATCGAATACTCACTTGATAACATTGGTAGAAATTCCGGTTGTTATTTTTCCCTTGGGGTGGGGATGGTCAGAGAAAATTGTCTCAGAATAAGAGAAAATTATCAAAGAATTATTTACCACTGTCCAAAACTAGAGAAAGTCGCCAGCTGTGTTAGCTGATATTACCGTGAATAATTAAAGACATTGACTGCACGATATGATTATTAATAAGTGTGTTTGTTTTATATTCCTCAGAAGCGCCACTGTCCTCTTCTTTCTTTAAAATGTCTTTTTTTCTCAACATTATTTTGTACATTATATTTTTGTGCATTCTGCTCATATTTATAAGACTCTAGCTTATAATTTATCGTATTTTTGTATTTTCTTTCCACTTGGTTCTTATTCTCTCCTGGTAATTTAATCAACCTGGGATGGATTTCACAAAACTAGTCCTAACTTATGACAAGTCCTATAAGTTAGGACTAGTTATCATCCTAACTCGAGATAAGACTAGTTCCAGCGCTTTGTGAAATCCACCCCTGTTTTTACCCCAAGAACGTAATTTTTTGACGAAGCGATCTATTGGTATTGTTTGTTCGTTTTTATTTTAATCCAGACGGTCAAGGAAGTCAGTAAACTTTGCACCATCCGTTCATCTGGAAGGCTTGATTAGCGATTGCTTGATAATGACAGTGACAGTAGGTTATATACAGGTAGACCATTACGAGGCCGAACATAAGTAAACGGAACCAAGCAGCCACGAAGCGCGGTATAGACATTCCCCCCAATTGACGTCACACACGGTGTGAAGTCGGCCATCTTTAAGGGCAAACAAATCATCATTTTACTGAAAGCGCAATGTGTTTTCCGTAAATCCCGAGTGCGGCATCTGGGAGTTTTATCCAATTCCTTGCATGATTGGTCGTTGAACCACTTGGCTGCGGAAGCCAAAACCCAAGTTGCCCGTAAATATGGCGTCTATTGAGCACTATCTGTACGATTGGGTAAGACCAAAGTCTACCAGAGCTATTGAGGAATATTATATAACAGACAGTTGAAGTCAATGATAGTATGACACCTACAACTATCACTAACTGCGCGGTTAATATTGACTTAGGCTCAAAGGTTCAAGTAAGATTTATTTCCATGCTATCAAAATACATACAAAAAATTAAGGCCAAAAGAAAGATAAGCAAACAAAGTAATTTTATATCATAAATGTTCAATAATATAAATAGAAACAAAACATTAGGGGGGAATAGGGTCAACGGAAAACGGATAGCAAGGGGGCACATCAGGAAGCCGAAGCTTGTGTAAGAGTGCTTGGAAGACAAAACCAAGCAAAGAAGACGGGGTGTGACAGGACAGGGGAACATTAACATGGAATAAAGATCAGACTGAAAATCACAATATGGAACCAAAAATCATAAGATATGAGGGACAACCCCACTGCTTAATATTTAATAATCAGGAGTCGAAGTCATGTCAACTAATGGGAGATAAAGGCCATTTTGTAGGAGTAAAACCCAAAAAAACTGAACAACTTTAATACATCCTCGAGTGAACATAAAATCTGTGCAAAATTTGGGGCTAAAAAGGCCGACAACTTTTAAACGCAGATTGTCGGTTGCAGAGATGAGGGTCCCTCACGTCATAAACTGGGGTGGTTTAAGGTTGAGCAAGCAACGGTCTGAAGAAAAAAAATTGTGGTTTTGACTTGACATCGCTTGATGTTATCAGAATTAGTGTTTCTTCCACGGGAGACAACATACGTCAGAACGTGATCGAAGAAAAGGTCCGTGCGCTATAAATGCAACATGAATGTACCTTATTCCAGTGGATTCCTGTGGGTACCTTCGGCTTCAATTAAAGTTGCATCGCCCAATTTTTTTTGCCGGAGGCAGGACAATTTATCAATTTGTCTCCGAACGAATTCGGACAGATGCTGATGCTTCAAAACGAATGAACATAAATTACTTACGCCAATGCCACGCACAATGCACGAAATACTGGTACCATGCTGGAAACGCGAGATAACGCGAGATAACTCATTGATATCTTTTTTTACTGTTAAACTTTTACTAAATCTTGATTCTTTCCGTTCGGTGTTTCAGTTTTAAAAAATGTTATCTTCATCGACTTAAGGAAATACATATCATCTTCTAACAGTTAAGTCAATATACTGTTTGACCATCAATTTGGGAGAAAACTACAGAGATTCATCATTAAGAGATTGGTCCGATGCCGTTGGGTTCAGCCGGCAGAGGGTGTGTTGCCGTGCCTTTGGGCTTAATCCATGCCTTTTGGTCAAATTCAAATGGGTTTCCAAAGATTTGGGCTGTTTAGGGTGGGGTCCACGAAGACAACCTCTTGTCAACCTAGCCATTCGTGTTCGATAATGGTAGTTCTTTTATACAAAAAGTGCGGAATGAAAACATGATTTGCAATTCCCGTCAGGAGATATTGTTGACATAGGCTGATTTTTTTTAGCTCTGTGTATGCACACACAATCGCTTAAGCAAAATAATATTATGCAGTCTTTTCTACAAAGATTCAATCCATCGTGGAGAGTCGTGGCCGAGAAGTCTAGTCCGCCGAACTTAAGTTCTGTAGTTTATAGAATGTGGGTTCAAATCCCGGCCTGGCCAGTCGCGACACTTGTGTCCTTGAGCAAGACTCTCTACCATAGTTGCTTTGTCCTTCGGATGGGACGTTAAGCCGTAGGTCCCGTGTACTAGGATGTGCTCGTAAAAGAACCCAGAACACTTATCGTGAAAGAGTAGGGGTTTATACCCCGCCCCGGTGTTTCTAGTTCAGATAGCTAGCATCCTTATCTTCCCCAGGCTTCCGAGCTGTAGTGATTAAGTTCGCTTTTGAGGCATCCTTGAATTCATTACCAGAAAATAATAATAATAACAATAATAATAACAACAACAACGACGAAGACGACAACAACGGGATACAATATCAATAACAACAACAATAATCATAATAATAATCATAATAATAATACCATTAAGGCCTACCTGAATCTAATTTTACACAGAATATTTTCGATACAGAATTTTCTTTGTGGATGCCTGGATGCTCTTTAAAAAACTCAGACTTGCCACTCGTCGTGCTAAACTATTAAACCGTTTCAACAGCAACAGTTAAAGTCAATGCCAGTACTCAATTGCCAACCCATGTCAAGTGACTGTAATTTCAGTAACTCTGAGTCGCCCTCTACGATCTGGTTTGTGTTAGGGTGAGGAGACGGCATTGTTTTCCATCTTCACAATGCGGTTTACGGAAAGCTAGGTCAGCAGACAATGTGTAATGCATTTTGATGAATTGGGAAGTCCGCTAAACGGCACCGCCATAATAATTCGTAAAACAACACTGCGAACAACTTCAAGGTGTCTCTTGTTACCGTTCTCCCGCCATAAGGCTGCCGGCCGGTAACCCCCTTGTCGTCTGCTCTTGTTACTTCCACTGTCAGGCTGCCGCGAATTAGAGGCCGTCCGCTGCCGCGTGCGCAGCCAAGCTCCACGCGGCACCGTGAGTTATACTGACTCACTCACTTCAGGTATTGTATTGGGTATTTCAGTTTGAACCATACAGGTGTAGAATCAACACTTGTCGTGTTTCTTGTGTGCATGGGTGATATCAGACACTGGTTCCCACATTACCCCAAAAGGAGGCAGACTATTTTGTCCTTCCAGCCTCTGTTTGGTTATGGATTTAAATGTGAGACAACCAAAATGTCAGTACCATATTAATATAGAGAAAGTTTAATGAACCCTATCTTTTTCAATGATTAGAAGTGGTGGTGCGTCCTTCATTTTTTTAATTTTTTTTTAATAATTTATTGGCCTATCTTTATGATCTAACAGTGAACGTTGACTGTTGATGATGAGGAGGAGTTGGTGGGGCAAGTTGGAGAGGACAAGAGTATGAAATGGTCTACTCTTTAGCCAGGTGGCCCCGCACTTTCTTAGAATCAAAATCAGAGAATCGATACCTCAATCTTTGAACCAGAGAAGCAGCCCACATTTTTGGCTATATCTTCCCTTTTTACATAAAGTATTTCACGGCTGACAAAACCCACTGATAATTTATGAGAGTGCATCCTGGAGAGTCTAAGGTCAAGTTCACCACATCCCCGGCATTTGTCAGCAATGTAGGCCCCGACATACTTCCTACATCTCTCCCGTTGTATCAAACCTCTTGGTTCTAGGGCAAGGTCATATCAAGGGGGAACAGAGAGACCCCCTTTTACACCCCTCTCGTGATATCTAGGGTGCTTGGTAAGACCCCCCTATCGCCCCTCTGCGGGAGATCCAGGGGCGTCCCATGGTACACTCCGCATGCCAACGGTTGAGGAGATCTTGACGTGTCCATCCACTCAGCACCTCGGTCTGGCTGCGTCGTCGGCACGGTGTCGCCCCAGCGCACCGTCCGCTGACAGTATTTTGTTGCAAGGCCCCGGAAGAAGATAACGCGGACGAGTAGCGTAGTTTGACGGAAAGTGACAGAAGCGATTCCACTCAAGATGTGTTTGGGCGGGAATTCGTCAGGGGCGAATATCGTGGTGGGCCACTGCTGATTGGCGGTGCATTTTCTTTAATGAGTAAAACGTGTAGGATCTTGGAGCAGGTTTACCTGCCTTTGGCCCAGCCTGATATGGAATGATCGGTTGACAGCGATTCCAATCGCAAGAATTTTGTCACAGTGACATGTTCGGCTCAGCTTGGCTATGCATCAAAATGGAAAGAATTTAACCGGAACGACACAGGCTTTGTAGGTAAATTAACTTAGATTTCATATCAGCGGTTTTGCCTTGGCCTAAAACAAACTTGATTTTTGACCTTAGACAAATCAGGAAGTATTGTTTTTTACAAAATAATTAACACAAAAATTTATATGACATGTATAGCACATCTGCGTTTTAGTAAAAAGTGTTAAGTATTAGCTACGATAGTCTTATACATTAAAGCTAAGCATTCATCCGTCCATACAGATTAAAATGTCTCGATATTACACACGAGTGTTGACTTCTTGTTCAAAAACAGTTTGTTTCGCCAGCATTCTATGATTCGTTACAGCGTGTTCACAAGTATGGTTAAAACAGAGTGGCGTTTGCCGTCTTGTTAGGGCTATCCTGTTGGTAAGTGGATGACGTTTTGGAGCCGGAAGTGCAATGTAAACGAATGGTATACATACATGTACATGAACATTCGTTACACTGCACTTCCGGCTCCAAAACGTCATCACTTATACTGACAGGATAAGCCATGCACTCCTTGCATGACGTCACAGCATTGCAAATTGAAGTAAACGGCGCCCAGATAAGAATATATTCACAAAACGCGAACTACTCACGACTAATTATATTTTCTGAGATACAAGCAAAAAACCTTAACTTCTTGCATGAAAAATCCCACGCCTGCGGCCACATTCATAAAGTTATCATACTATTGAGTTCCTGTCACGAAATAGCAATCCGTAAATAAGCATCATGAAAAGTCTTACGAGTGTCCAGCTTATAACAAAAACAGCCATGCCGTCTGGTGTGCTTTTAAACACATTGTTTTAAAATGTTGATATCCAAGTATGTTTAATTTCCACGTAAAAGAATCATGAGATAGCAATCTTAACTTTTTGTGGACGCTTGGTGGCAGCATGACTTACCAGGTAATCTATTGTTTTCAGAAGAGTGCTCATGTTCAGAATTACATAACCAACGGAAATGACTCGGCATGTCTGCTGCCACCTAGCGTCACCCAAAGCGCCCCATTGGAAACCAATACTGCCCCACTTCCAGTTGACCTATATGCAAAAGGTCATTTAACGTTAACTGTCACTGTCTCTTCGAAGTGTAGCCAAGAGTGTCAATAAGATATCATCCACGGCTGCAGAAAATATACCAATTACAAAACCGATCAAGGGGAATACAGACATAAAACAGTTTAGTTTAAGAAAAGGTGGGGAAGCCATTTGGGGGATAGACGAGGGACGCATACCCCCTCTTGGATTGAGAAATGAGGGTGAGGGGTGGGACAGGGGGTTGATTAATTAAAGCAGGAAACATTTAAATTGAATGTTTCAGTAACTTGTCCTGCATGATTTCCTCTCCTTGCCTGCCGACAAGGTTGGGATATCCCCTTCTGACAAATCGAAAAATCCCGTCCTGGAGAGCCGGGTCCCCATGGGAGGGGACAGGGGACAAAGTATCGGGGGTGCGGGGGGGGGGTCGTGCGAGGGATGGTATATCTACCCCCAGATCCGGTTATGAGCCATAGTTTGTTCCACGGATATGTCTATTTTTTGCACTGCATAATTTGACAAAAATTCGATGTCACGATGGGCGTCATTTACGCGCTTTCTCTCAGTCATAGTCTTTGTCACGTTCATTATTTCATAATTTGTATAGAATTTATGATTATTGTACTGTTGTAAAAGTAACGGCAGAAAAATATATGACCAGGTGGACTCTGAGTGACATAAAGGCCAACTTAGATCCCATTCAATTTGGAAATCGTAACTGTTCTTTGTTCTTTTTGTATTAGTGTTCTTTTTTGTAATGTTTTTATCTTGTCTTGTCTGTAGAATTTACCATTTACTTTTGTCAAAAAAACTACTATTTTTAATGTACAAATCAATGCAATTTTGGCCCTAGCAGCGAATATTAATTTTAATAAACAATGTTTTGTTTAGTTAAAATTCAATTTGACTGTAATTTTCTCAAATTTTATGTTATTTTATTGTAAACAGGTCATTCCAGCTGTTTTGTGGCTGCCGACCATGTGAACTTTTATCAATAAAACCAAAACAATAATACTAATAATAATAATATAAAAAAAATAATAATAATTAACTTAAAGCCTTGACGAGGTCACGAATAGAGGAGAAACTTTCCTCGCGATATCATGTCATCAGACTGGGTGTGTGCTAACTCCATCAAATAGACAACCAAGCCGACCTGGATTTAGATTTGAACGACGCGTCGGTTTATACAGAGATAAAAAAAAACCTCTCAAGTAAATCCGTTTGTTTTAATGTCTTTCAAAAATATTGATTTAAAAAGAGCCGGCCCTGTTTCCTTAATTCCCAATTCCCCTAATAACTCAAACAGGATATTATTTAACTTTACCTATAAATGACAGCTCGTCAAGTGTCACAACTAAATATAGAGAAGATTGGCACTATCTCTAACCTCAAGAACTGAGTAAGTTTCACATCATGAAATTTTTCAAACGAATGTGGTGGGCTCACCTTTTTTTTATCTTGTCCAAAGTGTCCCCGGTGGATCGGGTGAGTAAAGCGGGCCATACATGGCGTGAGATTGATTTGAAGGTCGATCATGTTTCATTCACACAAACACTCTCCTGAAGTCCAAGATGGCGAGGAATGCCTGAGAGAAAAATATAATAAAAGCGTTTGTTTCATGAGAGTCAACAACTAACAGGGTTTATAACACTGATTAGTAAAAATAAATAAATAAATAAATAAATAAACAAAAACCTACATTGAAATAATAAGATCAATAGGTGAATTATCAGTTAAAATATTACTGGGATTTCAGCAATCTGCATTTGAAGAAAAGAATATGGAATCTTAAACATAGGATACAGGATTGGTATTAATCGATTTTTTTTTTAATAAGTCTGAAATCTTACTGATTATGAAATTCATACCAGTACCAATCTTCCATATAGGAATATTTCTGTCTGAAACGCTGTGAAAGTCGGGACAATAGAATTTGAAGACCCCAATTTTAATTTCGATTGTTACAATCGAAATTAAGGACAATGTGTTTACATGCTAAAATGTGTGCACGTTTGTTTGTTTTTTGGGGTTTTTTTTTCTCACTATTTTCTCTTGACTCAAACGACGGATCAAGCCCGCATTTTCACAGGTTTGTTTTTTCATATATGGTATGTCTCTAAAAAAAAAAATTAAAAAAAACCTTGACCGCTACCTTCTAGGCTGGAGGGGGCAACATTATTGTGTCTAAGTCCATCTGCTTTCCTTTGGTCTCGTACAGAAGACACCAAAATCGCAATCGCTTATTTTGATTACACAGAATAAGTCTGAAGGTTGGAAGCGAAGGGCTAGTAAACGGAAGGTTAAAAAAAAGGCCGCTTTAGATTTTCGTGTTCGCCACAAATTATAACCTCGTGGTCCACGAGGAGCAAGGAAACGAATGATAAAAAAACGGAGTAAATTTTGAAATCACAAGGCAGTAAAATGGTCGGTTCTACAAACTTAAATCTACGACCGTATCATTATCAGCCCACTGAAACCAAAAACCGAGGCTGGATGGACAATAAGTCTGGTACCTTTATATGACATGACAATTCGTTGGCAAAGATAACCCTGGTAAAGGTCTGGGCGGTAGTTGGGGTGTGTTGTATGCATCATCGTATCAGTCCCAATTTTTTCCCTGGTTCCGGACTGAACATCCATGGTCTCATTTCTTTCATCAATAACGAAGTTAGAATAACGACAATTGATGTGCGTGTAACAGAGTTCTTGTCAAATAAAAATTCCTCCACGTTGCCCTTTTTCATTTTGGAAGTCGAAGAATGTACAATTTTGCCATTCTAAGTGGAATCCTTCACCGGAGGAGAGAAATTGTAAAATCGAGTCACACGTAACTCGGCCAGAATGATAGAATGACGAGAGAGATGGCTATCTGGAACTTCACCTGTTTGGCGTGTGTGGGGCACTGCGCAATCTGACACTGTACCCGCTAAAGAGAAAGTAGCTTCCCCCAAGTTTCCTCATACCTCCGTTCTGACGGCCGCTCTAGGAGGCTCATCATCTGCACTTTTTCAGGATTGTCAATGGGCAAATTAAAACACCTGGGCAACCCAATCACTGTTGTTTTCTCCCCGTTGATTGACCAACATGTTACATCATCAAGAGAGCCGTGTTGAAGGCAGGGCATACCCGGGCTGTCAGTGTTAATTAACCCCTACTCCACGGCGGAATTCATGCTTTCCTCTTGTGGCGGGAACTTGGAAGTAGTCGGAAGGCCAAGGAGAAAATGCGTGGAGGGTTCGGGGGATGGAGACAGGCATCTGCCGCGCTGGATTTCTCCCGAGTTACCACTTAATTAAAATGTAATTTTCCTTGTCAGTTACCGGGACTGAATTCTGGTGGGATTCGTCAAGTCCGTAGCGAGGGGGCGAGATTGAACAATTTACGGCTCTCTGCTGCGTCAGCAGAGGCAAGGCAAGAGTTCTCCTTTTTAAGACGGGCGGGAAAACTTCGAAACAGGCGATCGAGCGGAAGGAGGGCTGGGTGTAGTTCTGGTCATGTTGCACAAGTGTATGGTCCAGTTGCACTTTTGAGGCACTAAAGTGCAAGATTGGAGTTCACGTTCGAGTCTGAACGCTGGTCCTTGCTCTGTGGTTAACAAGAAAACTGTAAAGATAGGGATAGAGTCGTCCCTGGCCTTGTCCACAGACCTTCATTTTGGGGGTATTTTCCGCCCTTCAAAGTTACGCAACAAAACAGAGGTTTATAATTATGGACACAATCGTCATTATTTCTTGGTGAAATGCAATTAAGTTTCTATTGCTATTGCACACGAGGAAATTGGGGGAAGCTGGTAGGACGTCATGGTATGGCATACACACGTTTGCTTTGGATGTCAACCGAAGACTTCCATTTATTCCCTTCTACTGTGATAACAATCGCACTCAATTTTATTGTAAGTCCTTGATTTGAATGAGAAGACAAGTATACCAGCCTACACACCTTGTCGACCCGGTAATTGCTCACCCGTAGTTCAGACTTTGACTTTTAAGCGACCTCCTTATTGGTTTCATACCGCACAAGTTTATAAACAAGAAAGTTCTAGGTTTGACAACCACCTAAATTCCTTTTGTTAAAGTCTCAGGTGAACACGGGAAGACATGCTTTTATAGACTAATCCGAGCAGCTCGTGGGGTAAACACCACCACACAGTGATGGCCTCCGCACGCGCGCGCGATACGACAATAGCGCGTTAGTCGCGCATATGTATCACTCAGCATGAACTATTCAAAGTGCGTGAGTGTGGACGCGCGCGTGCGGCGGCCATGACTGCGGACACTGCGGTGTATATACATTGTGTTTGTTTTGATTGTCAACTGAGGACGAAATCGTCTTTTGTTATGGGTTCTCAGTTTGAACGTGGCTCACACACACAAAAACACACACACAAAAGTGTGTAAACACCTGTAATCGGAAACCTCCTATTGTCCCTCTATTGTTCATATACTCTTTTCGGCAACAGCTCCCATTGCTTCTGTACACACTTTCAAACCGGGGACCTTCACCCAATTGGGGAACCTGTTGTTCCTTTTGTTATAGGTCCCCGGTTTGAATGTGTACACATATCCCACCTTCACCCACGTTTGTCGACCCCGTAAATCGAGGACTTCTCCCTGTTCCTCTATTGTTTGGACTTTTTAAGCAACATCCCCATTGGTTTTGTACACGAAAGCGAAGCGAGGGCGTCCTTGCTCTGTCTCCCTACCCGGATTTTTTGTTAAAGTCCTTGGTCCTCGAGTGTGTAATGACATCCAATAGTGCATTTTTGGACCCTCCTTTGTTCAACTCTTTGTCCTGACAATCGTGGACCTTATGTCCCGGTTGTTGTAAGTCCTCGGTTTGAATGTCACTACAAGTTCATAAACACACACACACACACACACACAAACCAGTCGTTAGAGGAAATGATGGTCACCTTCTGACAAATCATTGATCATTTATCAACAGATTAAGCGCTTATATGACCCATTAGTCTCGCCTCGTGATGTGTTAAATCAATATTCGTTTCCAAAGCGGAAGGCGTTTACAGGGCATTAGGTCACCGGGGTCGTGCTTATGATTACGTGTGTACGTTTACAAAGCTCGGTGGAATTTTTGCTCCACGTTCACGTATCACGTGTAAATATAAAAGCTAACAAAAGGACTTGACATCAAGCGCATTATTATCTTGTCATGGTGTGTTTCGCGTTAAAGTATACGCTTCTCTTGTCAATTTTCAAGACTCAACACAGTCCTAGTCGACACACGTGATCCTAGGCGGTTCGAGAGTGTTCAAGAAAAGAAATTAACTAAACGAAAACAAAAAGGAGGCATTTTAAATGCCCCTGGCACTAAAACCTTTCTTTTTTTATTGAACAATTAACCAACCATTTATTATTCTTCAGAAGAATGTTTCAAGTATTACATTTCAGTATTCGGGTTGTAACGGTTAATCCAACGCTATTTGAGAGCTCATTTTGACAATGAGAGACTTTGGAACGCTAGGTGGCAGCACTTCTAGGCATTCCCTTTGATGACGTAGTTTTGAGCATGTGCAAAATTTAAGAGAACAATGTATTTACCAGGTAAGTCTGCTGCCACCTAGCATCCTTATTAAAAATATCTCCCATTCTTGACAATTAAAGTACTGTTTGCTAATTCAAACTGTCGTTAGAAGATATTAGTATAACTTGACTTTAAATATTTTTGTTCTGAAATTCTCGGTGTCTTTTTAATGTGGGTGGTTTGAATCGATTTTAAGATTGGTTAACTTTTGCCTCCTGTTACTCAGCATATTATGAGAAAATTGTTCAAGTTGCGATACGTCGCCTTCAATTCTCGTTAAAAAGGGCCTCTGAGACCCAGCAATGGTGCAGGGAGTAACGCGAGAGGCGTTGACCAAATTACAACACACAAACCCCATCCGCTGTAGATTGGGGGGAAAATGTCGTCACATAAACATTGGCTGCAGAATAACACACTGGACTAAAATGTATGTGCATTTTCGAGAACTGTATGTACAGGGTTGCCCTCAAACGAGACTTGGCAATGATAACCTCGTATCCAACGGAGTTGGCGGGTTTTAGATAATTCTTAAAAATCGATAAGCAGTCTGGTGCACAGAGGTACGGTACAGTTCAAAGTTTTGTCCAAGCAGAAGGGCCTAATCAATACCATGGTTACTTTGATGTACACAAATCGACATTTTGGGAGACAGGCGGGTACAAAGAAGTTATTGGGCATGGCGGGCGTGATCCTTTACCCAAAATATTGTTTAAAAAATCGTAAAGTACAAGACAAAGGTCAACATGTACTGTTCATATAGTTAAGGTACTGATCCATTTATGAATTTTCCAAAAAGTCTTAATTAGTTTACAGGTTATGCACTATAGATGTTTTAATTGAAGAGAAAAAAAAATCCCAGTTCGTTTTTCTTCGATCTCATTTTTAGGGGGTTAAGGGAAACTGGGGAGATTTTTACCTTGTTTTTGAAACCTTGTGATTGGTTGTAACTGAGGAGACAGAGTGTCCAACAGTAAGTAGAGATTCTAGAGGGTTGTTCTAAACAGCTCGATGCTTAATATACGTTGACATCAAAAGAAAATACCCTCAGAGTAGTTGGTACCCATCGACAACTTCGAACTTCATCCCAGTAAGATTTCTGACGTTAAATCAACAAACTGACTGTGATTATTTTACACATGGTGTTCATTCCCTTTAACGTCAATCATGTTAAAAATAAGGCTGTGAGGCTGAAATGTTATTTCTTTCATCACCTTAGGCGTTTACAGCATCACCACACAGCTCAGCTACGCCCTTACCTCTGAGAACATAGAACAAAATACACTCCAAACATGAAACACAGAAATAAGACGGGGGGGGGGGAAATAACATGCGTGGTTTGCGAGTGAAAAAAAAGCACGACCGAAGATTATCAAACCGACTCGAAGGGCATGTCACCAGCTCAAGATCTCCCACATCGAAATCTGAAGAGTTTTAAGCGATTTCCCCCAGCTTACACACACATGCCACAACGCGGCAATCTCACCCCCTAATTTTGATCTAATGAGGCTGGATTACGGTTAAGCTGCTCCAACCTTGTCCAGAAATTGGACCAATTTCCGCCAGCAATTAGCCATATATGACACAGGCGTGTCAGTGTAGTGAACTCAACGGCAGGGTAGTTATCTTCGTTTCCCATCGTTAAAGCTTAAAGGTGGAAAACACCTTTCAAGTAAAAATAAAAAATACTGGAAACACTTTTGGAATAATATTAGTTTGGAATAACATGCTATTCCCAGTTCGATTGAAAGCTCTCCCCATATTGGCAACTTTACATGTTTATATATAAAAGAAACTTAATTTTGTAAGTAAATGTCCCTCTTTTTTTCAGTTTTCTCTGGTTTGTTTTGTCTTGATGTCCTTTGCCATTTTTAGTTTGTTGTTTTTGTTTGCCTGCATAACACTGATTTCAAACGGCTTATGCTGATCTTTTTATCTTGTAAAAAAAAGGGTTTAAATAAATAAATAAATAAATAAATAAATTAATTAATTAATTAATTAATTAATTAATTAATTAATTAATTAGAGTCTGATTGACAATCGAGAGGTACATCTGTACACGCAATTGTATTTATTTTTGGATTTGGTGGAAATTGTACTGTTACAAGAAAAAAGTATTAAAATTTCTTTGATTCTAATATCTCAAATGATCCACCGTTGCCTGACTCACCAAATGAACAAACCCTGGCCCCATATATTATCTTTTTTCAGCTATTCCAAATGTTCTGTCATTTTATTTATGTTCACAGTTTTGTTTGTGTGATTTCTTTATTGTTCAATAACCTAGTACGTTACACAGCTTTTTTGCTCCCAGTTGGTTTGTAATCATGCACAAGAATGACTGAATGAATGAAAGGGAGGAGGGTGGGTTCGAAGATACAGAATAATCGACGTCCCTCTCTTGCAGTAAAAAAAAAAAGACCCCCCCAAAAAACGTCATAATTTTATATTTTCTTTAATTACAAAAATCTGCACTTCTTCTAAGCACAGTTCTCGTAAATATGGTCTGTGTCAAATTACATTTGATTTTCGATTATCATTTGCGTTTGTAAACATGCTCCTGGACATTTCGCCCGGTTGTGACATTGGGTGAACGCTTAATGCACAAGTTGAACTTTTCAAAAAGTTCACTTGCCCGTGCTGATGTGTTTGACTACACTGAGGGCGCTGTGAGACCACGCGGCGAGGAAGTCACTCTTTGAACTGTTTCAACTGTGTGCCAAAATAAAAGAAGTCTAATAACTATACCCTACCCATCAAATGTTTCAAATGTTCGTCAAGAAACTCGCGGTTTACTTTCCTCGTCACCATTTTGTGTATTGGGGGAGGTGGGGGTGGGGTGGTGGGCCATAGCGATCCGGGTTGTGTGACAGACCGAGAGTGTCCTCGGTTTGCTTATGTGCACAAAACCAGTAGGGACGTCCCTAAAAAGTGTAAGTCCAAACAATGGGAGGACACGGGGAAGTCTTGGGTTAATCGGATCGACAAACATTATGTGTGGTGGTGTCTACCCTTCGGAACCGAAGACATTCACAAAAAGGGGTCCGGGTGATCCGACAGAGTAAGAACGTCCTCGCTTTGCATTCGAGTACAAAACCAATGGGGACGACGCAAAAAAAAAACTAAGTCCAAAACAATGGGAGAGCAAATAAAAGTCCTCAATGTACGGGGTCGACAATGATTTGTACGGGTGGGTATCTTTGGTTTTTTAATCTTTCTGGTGAAAAAGAAACCGAGGGACCCTCAAACTGCTTTGCACTGTAAAACCCGTAGGTCTAAAGATACCAAGGGACAGAAGACAACGAAGGAAGGTTCAGCATCTTTTTAAATGTGGGAGGGAAACCCCCAACCAGGAAAAACCCAGGCAACTGGGTGGGGACTGAAAATGCAAGGCTCTGGACCAAGGCGGGGCTCGAACCGGTTCAACAGGGCTCTGTGGGAGCCGGTTCGAATCCTTCTGCGGAAGTGAAAGGCAGGGCAAACCGAAAACACTGAACCAACCTGATTCCCAACAATATTCCCAAAGTTTCATTAATAACAAGAGAAAAAATGAATTTAGAAAATATATACTTGCAAATATAATAACAACAAAATCTTTTTGCACATTAATTTGCCAATTTTTTTGTGATTTTTTTACATAAACGTACCTGCTCCTGCTGTGATCTCGCCAGTTTTCGATATATGAGAGTGAACAAAATGTCTTGAATTATCAAAAACAAAAGCAAGAACAGGTACAACAAAGGTTTCACTTTGAGCGTATTATATTAAATTGTGGATTATAATTGTTTAAAGATTAACACAATGCCCAGTCCTTAAACTCGCCGTCGTTTTTCATTAATTTCGTGGAATTCAACGGGCAGGGTCTTCACCTGTCACCCTTAAAGATCCCCACGGTGAGTCGGTTTTCATGATCAATGTTATATTGAGATCGATTTGATATTTTATTATACTCAATCAATGCTCAACGAGTTTCAAGTCTTAGTCAATTTAAATAGGAAGTTATACTGCATTGCAAGTGGGAAGCATCCGATTATTCATTCGAATCATCAAGTTCCCCAAGAAACTTGTCACAGCACTTCTATGAAGTCCTAGGTCAGAATTGACTCATATTATGGGTCAGACAAAATAACAATCGAACTTAAAAAAAGTATTGACAATCAAACATGAAAAAACGAAGAAACAGACCAAAATGGTGTCAAGCTACAAAAAAAAAAAAGATGTTATTAAGGAACTATGTAATATTTCATAAACCTGGTAAGCAGAAAGTAACAAATTTCTTTGCTAGGCCAACATTTAGCAGGGTACCAGTCGCAATTATGTCAACGTTATGGCATTCGGGCTGGTAACCTGTTTCTGCTATTAAGCAAGACTTTCTTGTGCTTAGCAATTAATTGTTGTGCTGAAACAAAACAGAGGGGATCTGAATCAGGAAACACCCTTGTTGTCCCAGCCCTCTTTATAGTCTGTGGTCTTTGGTTTACAGACGAGTGAGAAAGGCCCTTGGGGTGTGTGGAGAGAGAGTCAAGTTTTTTTGTGGGTGGAAAAACAGGAAAAGAATGTTAGTCCACAAATATTGCCAAATCATTCCGCGCCTCCTCGAGGGACTCTCCGAGTGTTGTGACCCTTCAAAATAGAAAGAAACTGTACAATGTGATACATTAAACGAAAACGAATTCAGATTATCATGAAGCAATCAACTCAACCATGGTGTAGAGATATTGATCGTAATATCCAACTCCATAGAGAAAGAAGAGAATCATGGTTTAGGTATAGCCTAGCTAGTAGCGTCACCAGAGGGTGGGGGAGGCCGCTTAAAACATTAAAAATACAAATTTTCCAAGCAAATATCTTTACACTGATTACATTGCAAAACTGTCAATAAAAAAAACACAACAAATTGTATACTAATTGCTTTATTAGAAGTCTAATTTTCATTTGGTTTACCACACTCTTTCTATGGTTTGACCCCCAATCTACCCCAAAGGGCGCCCTCTTGCAGTCAAAAATAAGGCCGTTTGAAGAAGATGATGCATTGGAGGCGAGTGCATCCATTCGTAGCCGTGTTGTGTACACTTTCAAGCATACGGTAGAATTTCAGGAAAGTTCCGGTATTATACATAACAAAAAAAGGATGTTTTTGGAAAAATAATGTGGCTTTTTGTGTTTTTGTTTTTGTTGGGTTGTTTGTTTGTTTGTTTGTTTGTTTGTTTGTTGTTGTTGTTGTTGTTGTTGTTGTTGTTGTTGCTGTGTTTGTTGTTGTTGTTGTTTTTTTTTGGGGGGGGAAGGAGGGGTTGGTTCTTAAATATACTAAACACGTAGTATTAAAATTTATTTTATTTGTTAATGTTGAGTGGTACAAAAAGAAAACAATTAGCTAAGTTTGAAAGAAAGGTGTGAGCGAAATTGTACTTGTACTAGTCATACGCTGCGTGAAATGTAAGATTTTGCTTGAAAAGAAAAGGATTACCCAAAACAATATTTTAGCAACCACTTTAAACAAGTACCATTAAGCTTCGCTATGTCTTATTAACGTAGCGAAAATAAGAATTGCCCAACATTAATGTTTTGCGAATGTTTACACGGCACTATGTTATCGATCCAACATCACTTCGTGAGTTTCCCCAACAGAAATTAACACCTTGTCAGAATCGATGGAAGCTGACTGGTGCCGTCTCCACGTGCCTAATCAGCCCGGCATCGCAATCCCTGTGCTTGTTGGCAAAGGCATTTGGAAACCGCAATGGTAAAACCTGGTATGGGCTTGAGGGTCTAGGGATGACAGTAGCGAGGTTGATGGAGGGGGGGAGGGGTGTGGAGGGGGAAAGGGGTGTGGAGGGGGGAAGGGGGAGTGGAGGGGGAAAGGGGGAGTGGAGGGGGGAAGGGGGAGTGGAGGGGGAAAGGGGTGTGGAGGGGGAAGGGGTGTGGAGGGGGCAAAGTGGATTCGGAGGGGAGGATGGGGTATCGTGAGGTAAAGGAATGCGACGGCAATGAATGACAGGAGAGGGTCGGGGTTTGGGAGGGTGAAGGGGTGCAACGGCACGAGTTACGGGGAGGGGTCGATTAAGTTTGGGTGAACGAGGGGCATTTCTCAAAAAGGGAGACAATTTATTAAAATGGATGCTTACATCTTCAACTTAGAGAAGGGGTCGTTTTGTTACGGTGTTTGTTATAACATGTTCTAGGCCGAAGCCCACTGTATTGCCAATGCAAATATGAATTAATAATCGGCTACAAAGGTAAACAAACTAACTTCCAGACGATGCATTTCAGACAGGACAACTGTTATTACTAACAACTACCAACCTTAACCATTAACATCAACCATTACCAACCTTAAAATTACCATTAACCATCAACAACCTTACCCATTACCATTAACCATTACCCCTTATCCATTAACATTAACCATTACCAACCTGAATCTGAACCATTAACCATTAACAACCGAAGAACCATTACAACCAATAATACCAACCATAACCATAACCATTACCATTAACCATTATCAATAACCATGATCAACTTTAACCATTACCAATAACCATCACCAATTGATTTATGTTTTATTCCCTCTCCCTCATCATAACCAAGTTTGTCTTTAAACTTCAAGAAATTCTCTGGTTGAGGTCGCAGTCAGTCCTTTTTAAGCACGGGGTGGATTTCACAAAGCACTAGGACAAGTCTTATCTCGAGTTAGGATGAGTAACTAGTCCTAACTTATAGGACAAGTCCTAATTTAGGACTAGTCCTAAGTTAGGACTAGTTTTGTGAAATCCACCCCAGGATTACTAACTAATCGGAGGATGGTCAGTTTTAGTCTGAAAGCTCGCTTTGAGTTACAAAAGTCAACCAGTATCTACACCCTCCAGCGGCCTCATAAAATTGAAATAAAATAGTCAGACTTTTTCGTTGTTTTCACTTAAACATGACTACAGAGTTTATGTAATATTCACAAATTATTATAGTTTGTGGGGTAGTTATCGAGGGTATAAGAATTTGTTTGCTGATAGGAATTTATTTACATTAAAAGTTATTGTATTTTCCCTATAAATTAACTCTTTTTCACCTTTACATTCAAAATAAAGTATTTTTTCGCACTGGATTCTTTATGAAGACCCGATTACGAATCCGGCCTGACACCGAAATGTATTCCGCAAAAATATGACAACCTTTCTTTTGCGACGTCGGTTTTAAATGTATTATTTAAAAGGACAGATTTGCACCAACCCAGTTATGTATTTTGTGGAACTCAACGCCGGCAATACAACATGGTGGTCAATGTTAGTAAATAAAATAATGTTTGTAAATAAAAGAAAGTTTATTTATCCCAACTGAAGAGATGTAAAACCATCAATCAAATTAGTGGGGATACAACGAGGTGATGGTGACGGAAAGTTATCACTACAGGGGAAAAAATCGATTCTATGTCAAGTCCCAATTGCGAATTTAGAATGACACCATAATCGATACCACGCAGAATAGAGCCGGCAACAGAAAACCTTTAGCCCGTAGCTGCCTATAAATGATTAATGCAAAATGTCATTCATCAAAATTAAAGCGATTTAAAATCACCCATCAAATTAGAGGAGGTTCAACGAGGTGAAGTTGGACGGAAAGTAATCACTTGACAAGACCCTCGTACTGACATGACGTCATCTCCGGAATGAATAAGTCCTATTGGATGTGTAGACACATGAGTATCTTTGAACGCATCGATTTAGGATATAGTTACAAAACTGAGTGGGAACAAGTAAAAGTTAACTGTACTTTTTTGGGGTATGATTTCAAGGGCTTGGTTTTAGTTTAGTTCAGCTTGGAAAATAACACCAAGAAACTTGGGCCCTTTTCGAAAACACGGCTTGGGTTTTGGCTTTGGCTTGGGCTCCGTCCGTTTGATTGAAGCCCCGTAAGGAAAGCACATGTTTTCTAAGTAACTAACGCAGCCTGAGCCCAAAGCCCAGGCCTAAGCCGTGATTTCAAAAAGGGCCTGTTTCGGTATTAAAGCAAACGGGCACCAGGTTCAGCTACGTGAAAGACATGGCGTTTTGGCTGGTGATATATTTCTGCTGAGCAAGTTTGTCTGCGCAAATTGTGCGCTCAAAACCCTCCGTGAAGTTAGTAGTAGGCCTACGTGGTTTTTAGGGTTTTGGGTTTTGTTGTAATGGACGGGTTGAAAGCTTCGGGTTAGTTCATTATGCACAATATGACATGTATATATATAAGTAACAGAGGACAGAAGATATACATTATCTATATGCATTTGGTAACAAAAACTTAGAATTTGTAAATTCGGCTTATACCGTCTAACATGCTTACCTCACTCATTCCAACAACAAAACAAAATAAAGTTTCCCACGATAGACTTCCCAGAAACGAAAGACGAGAAAAAAATTTGCGTTGGAAAAAAAAATCTAGCTGTTAGAAGTTCTTGTACCACTACAACACAATACAGATACACATTTATTTCCATAATTCTATGGGGGAAAAAAACGACAAAAACATGCAATTATGGAGTAAAGCCAAAATATAATAAGTAATAATAAGATGATAAATATAATAGAGTATGGGATTGTTTTGATAACCAATTTTATTTTCATTTTTTAGAAGTTAGCTTTTGAATATTTTCTCCATGATTGTGAAGTTTGCACTTTCTCCATCAGGAATGAGGTTCAATCGAGGTTGCAGCGCGATTTCAATATATGATGGAATTAAAGTGCAAAGTTAACCACAAACACAAATCATTCTAGGTGTTTGTGTGCGAAGTGATTTTATCTCTGGGAAAAAAAATGTTGTGAACTTCAAAGTGACGAATGCTTTACTAGCTGCTTAACATGAAAGGATGATATAGGAAGGGTGTTGTGATGAAAAGTTGTTAGAGATTTGTCATGAATTAAAGTTTCCGCGGTTTTGTTTTCGAAATCAGCTGTGTTGCTTTTATTTAATTTGTATGTGAAACATTAGCAATGATTTGGAAAAAGCATAATTCTTGCTGGGAATATGGTATCGGTTTGCAACTTTGATATTTTCTGAGTAGGATGCCCGATATATTAACGCAACTCAAGAACACACTCCCGTATCCTGTGAAGTTGTTATCTAATTTTTAAAAATGTTTTTTAAAATAGGTGCTTTAAAGCACCTGCTGTAACCGTCCGTTTTGAGTTCAGGTTTTGTCTTCCCAAACTCTGGTTTTAACTGGACAGGACCCGATTTCATAAAGCTGTTTCAGCGCAGTAAACTGAGTTGCAGGAACAGGTTACCAGACAAAATACCGTTGTGATTCAAATGGTTTTTGTCTGGCTCCCTGCTAACTGTTGCAATATAAAAATTGGACCCGGTTTTGGCCACGTTCGTCAACTCTGACTTTCACTGGCTCTGGTTTTAATAAGAATAAAAACGAAATTGATAGCAATTATAGTGTAGGCGTTTGCGCAACCTGATAGCCGGCATGGTTAACAATGAGGCGGAATAGTTAGTCACGGCGTTCAAATTCAGATGGAGCATCGCCCTTCCTAAATGTGTATTTCTCCGAATTTCACAAAATAGAATTGGGAGAAGAGGAGACGGAAGACAGAAAAGAAAAATTGTCTTGAAGATTAAAACGTTGGGAGGGTACTTCCCGTGGGCTCCACTTGTAATCGCCGTGTAGATGTCCCCGAACGATGTGGCAGGGCGGGGGTGATGTTGAAAACAGAAAAAGAAAGAAACGCATCACGTCAGTGGGGCGGTTTTGACTTGCAGGCAGGCCGGGGGCAGCAGCAGGCCGTGCACCGAGGGGAGGGGAGGACCGGATGGACGGCTCATGCAGGCCCCAACTCCCCGTGGGGATTGGCCAGGGTTGGGTGTGTACTTTGCCGGAAGAGATTGGCGCAAGGGTCTCCCCCCTCCCCGCTTTCTTGGCGACGCTCCTCTCTGCAGATCACTCAGCGGTGGATCCGAGCTTCATTAGCGGCAGCACTCAAGATCAAACTGACGGCCAATCTCTGATCGTGGGCAGGAGAAGAAATTGTAGATGACAAGTTTGTGTAGAGCGTGTGTGGCACTGCGGAGGTCACAGCCATCAGATAAAACAAAAATCATCAGAACGCTATTTGTCATCAACTATATCTCCCCCCCCCCTTTCTTCTATTCTGTGTTTCTTGTGGCATAGAACTAGTGGTGGTAGGGTTCTATGAGTCAAGTTTAGGCTAATTGTAATTATGAATAATTAATGATTTTTATTTTTTCGGTGTGTGGATTTTGATTAGTGTGGTCAGTGTGTGATATGTTGTGAGTGGGTACAGACTGACCGTCTGTGCTCTGCGGCTGTAAATCTAAACACTAATTGAAGACATTAAAATCATATTCCTCGTAAGTGCCCTGTCACAACTCAGTCCAAATATTTATTACCGGCAACTTGGAGGCAACCGATGCATGCAAAAGGTAGACTTCGGTAGTCGGGAGTGTACTTTGCTAACAACGTCTTGCTATTCTATTATGAACATTGAAATGTGAATGCCTTTGCTTCTTGGAGATCGCCTGGAACTGGTTGCCTGTAAATTGCCTGGCAATATTGTGTGACAAATAGCCGTAACACCTGCTACACAGACTGTACACCAGGGGTTTGTGTGTTACGATCAGTTTCCTCTTTGAATGGGGTGGGTATAATTGAATATTCGCCAGAATTTGATTCAGTTTATTTGAAAGGATTAAAGGATTTCCCAACATGCTCTTCCAGCAGAAGATGGATTAATGTGGTGTTGCATGCTTCATAAACCTCAATCATTTAGATCCACCAATATTTGCCATGTTCGTGTAATTATTATGTGCGGCATGAAACATGATTTATTTACATACGAGTTACCGAAAAGACGGTACGTTTTAAAGTAGACTGTATTTCCTTTTATCAAATAAATATCAATCTTTATGTACGAGGTTGTGAAACGTTGTCGTCCCCGGTTGTCTACTATACTAAGTACACTGGTAAGGCTCAGCAGCTATTGATTTGTTTTTATTTATGTTTAAACAACATCAGTTCAAAGGCTGTTTCAAATTATGGTCCTGTGGTTAAAAAAACAGTAGAAAAAAAACATGAAAACAAATTAAAATAACTGATACTTTAAAAACAACGATAGAATTGTACCTTACCAGCATATACAAGTACCTGTTCCATTAAAAAGCACCAGGATAAAAAATAAAAATGGTTCCTAAAAATCGTTCAAAGATATCTTTGGATGAAACCTTATAGGGTTCCTTAATTGCCAACTGGCCAAAGAGTCAGCTTTTACCATGGCTCCACAAAGTATTTTATGGGCATTCGGTTTGGGTGACACGAGTGGTTTCCTCCAAACCGTTCACCTCAGTGGAACGGGGCTCGAATCCCGCCCGTGAACAGAGCCTTGCATGTGCATCGGGTTTTCCTTATACCTGATTGCCTATGTTTTCCTATTTTGAGGTTTTATTCCCCACATCTAAAACTGTCGCTTCTTCATCATCTTCTCTTCACAGATATCTTCAGGCCTACGGTTTACAGTGCATGTAGGCATGTATGAGTGCTCCGTGGTTTCATTACCAGAAAGATGTATTCCGCCCATCTGTCATCAAAAAAGACAGGAGCTAATTGCATATCGCAGAGGCATCGATTCCGAGAAAGAAATGTTTGCTAGAATTGAAAAACTGTTCATATTTATTGGCTTTAATATAATAACAACGGATCATGTTAATTTGTCGCATCCAGAAGCTGGTGGTTTTCATAGTAATACAGTCATTTATCCGATTGATACTAATCAACAATCATAGACTAACAATGTTGGTTTATCAATCTCAATCATGTCATTATATTGTCAATGAACAAAGTGTCGCCGTTGTATGAATTCCTTTTGTCTCACAGACTAAAGTTTCCCGTCAGGTAAAACATCCATGCGTCATTCTGTACTCCTCCAATCCGATAAGGCAAATAAAGTTGTAATTGTTACTGACTAAAAGGGCACTGATCTTTTTACCCAGGGCGGGTCACCTCAACGCCCAACAAGCTGGTACTCATCTGGCCTGCCTTCCGGGCGGGCGCGCCATTTACTAGTTGACTCTTTTTTTTTTCTTTTCTTTCTTTCTACTCCGAAATTGATCACCTGTATTCTCGACTGGCTGTCTGGAAACAGTGTGCAAGTGAACTAGACGCGGCCACCATACGTGGGGAGATGTGGTTCCAATTAGGGAACTTGTTAAGACGCGGATGACGTCATCGAAGGAAACAATAAATAAATGGGGAGTGCCTGTCACAATTCCCTTCTGTGAGTTGGGCAGGCGGGGTGTGGATGAGGGCGCTGTTTACACGACCACGGGAACGAGAATACTGCGGATGTCGCTTTGCGTCTGATAACACACGTCCGAAACCGACAGCCGTGCATCACCACCAGGGCACCGGGTGCAACACACTAAACAAGCTTCTCATAAAGAAACAAATGCTAAAATGCTAAATATTCAAAAGTACTCAAACAATATTTAGAAGCCCTCCAGCCTCTAAAAAACAAATTATATATATTTGAGAATTTTAAGAATTTTTGGTGGGCTCATACAAAACAAAACACCCATGAACCAGTAATCTGGCCAAACCCCACCGTGGAAATAAATTGCCCTACACTTTTTAGCAAAACAGTGCCATTTCTTGAGTGGTAGTGTACCCAAAATGCTCCGTCAACGACCCCAGGGGCACAATATTGGACATTTTTCAACAATCCATAAAAAACATGACCTTCAAATCTTTGATTCACAGAAAAAATTGTGGGTTTACATTATTTTTTATTAATAATGAGGCTTGGCACACGGTTTCCTCTCTTTTATAGTGTTGTGCACCACTCAAGCAAGGGCTATACGAATACCGCCCTCATTTGGGGGAAAGGGTGAGGATTATTTTGCAAGGTTCTTAGCGTGCCTCCCCCAGACTGGTTCCCGGTCCCTATATCGTTTTCGTTCTGACTGAGTATGGGGACCGGCAGCGGGTAAAGAAAATTAGCATATACCTGGCGGATTTCTGCCAGGTATATGCTAATTATTAGAATTAGCATATGTCTACGTAATCCCATAATGCAATACGGCCTTACACATAACGTGATTGACACAGAATCTCCCATCGTGCAGACAATGGAGGTAGAAATTACGCAAGTTAAGATATTCTTCTAAAGTTAGCTTGAATTTTGATGTTGAAGGTTGGTTCACTATAATGTCTGGGTGAAGGGTTACGATGCACACATGTGCGAGTGTCAAACAACAACATGCACACGTCACGAGCATAGCCAACGTCATCTCTAAAACTAGAAAATTATTACTGCGCCCGCGCAATCGAGGGCCTATCAAAAGCGCTATATCGGTAATAGCCACCGGGCCTACAGACAGAAGAGAACGATGTAGGGGCCGGGAACCAGTCTAGCGCCCCCCCCCCCCACCCCCACCCCTGGATGCAAACATATTTTTTGTCACGTTTTTTAGGGGTTATGAATGTAAATCTAACATTAACAATCACTCGGTTTGAAAACTACAGGCTCTGAAGAATCCGTCTCATTCAAATCAAGGTATAAAGCCTTGAAGTATCCAAGTTCATTAACGCTCTAACCGCCTCTTGAATCCAAGTCAACAAATAATTGGTGACAACTACACTTCTTCTTTTTCTTTTCAATTTTTTTGTTAGATGAGCGATTCAAGTTTTGAGCTGTGCCCATCCATAATGAAAACACCCGTGAATGAGTAAACATACCAGATTCCATTATCGAAAAGGGACCCCATACCCAAAATAACTTACATGGCAATTTGTTTATAGGGCATGATATTCCCAAAATACCCCCATGTTTCATGTCAACAACCACAGGGCACGCTACTGGACTATATTTCAATATTGACATCGTGAAAGAGTCTCTGTAATGCACAAAAAACCTTGCTTATACAGCCGTTTTTATCTTGGAAAGGTGTAGCTGGAAATTCAACGGGAACCAAGACAACAAGAGCTTCAGAGATTTATAAATATTTCTTGAGTAATTTTGAATATTTCGCATTTAACATTTTGGGCCCTATATGTTAAGGTTGTGTACCTCAGCTGTCTTTAATCTTTTTCGAAACCGTGGGATCGGCTTTGGACTTTGGCTTAGGCTCCGTCTTCGGCACCATCTGCCTGATTGAAACCCCGTACCGAAACAGCACGTTTTCAATATCACTGACTGAGCCTAAGCCGGGAGTTTCAAGAGGGGCCTTATTTCTAGATATGTGGGACAAACGTTTCTTCCGTAAACCGTCATAGCGCCCTCTGGCTGTTTTGTCATGCCAATCCAAGAGTGCTCGACCGTGCGGGTGGTTGTAGTTTAGTGTTGATAATTATAAGGTGAGGGTGGATCTAAAAGACAGTTTTATTCCAGACGATTATAATTTTCCCGGAAAATAGTAAAAATAGATACAGACGACTGGTTAATTGTGATGGTCACTTATGTTAAATATGGATTTCGTCGCATATCTGAGGACATGTGGGTGCACTACAATAGAGAGAAATCTATGCACCGAGCCTCATTAATAAAGTGTAAACCCACAACTTTTTCTGTAAATCAAAGATTTGAAGGTCATGGCTTTCATTGATTCTTGAAAAATGATTCAACGTTGTGCCCCTGGGGTTGTTGACTTTCAACCTGGAGCATTTTGGGTACACTGGTTCTCTAAAAATTGTCATATTTTGCAAAAAAGTGCAGGGTCATTTTTCAAAGAGGAGTTTGGCCAGTTTACTCGTTCAGGGGTGTTTGTTTGTTTGTTTGTTTATTTTTTTGATCAGCCTACCAAAAATTCTCAACGGCTAACCTACTAAAAATTGAAAAGAAAGTTCAGTTGTCAGAAAATTCCTTTGATTTGTTTTCTAGAGGCTGACTTTTAAATATCTTGTTTAGTAATTTTGAATATTGAGCATTCAGCATTGGTTGTTATGGGAGCCTATTTAGTGGGGTGCACCCTCTGATCGCATGCTGATATAAAGTGTGAGCGCCCTCACAACAGATTTAATTACGCCGCGAGTCACGGCGAAGTTTTCACTCGCCCCCATGCACCGATCTCGTCCAAGACCGCTGGGATGGGCTGATGCTTGCACAAATTCTTGTTCAGGATGTAGTGATGCATGATGGGACTGTTTGTACTTCCGTTCGGCGCAATGCAAACCGTTAGGCTAAATGATTGTTGTTTAGTACAAGACAAAGAATTACGATAATTATTTCCAATAGCTTCACATCATACAGAGCTACATTATTATTGATAGAGGTCGAATCTTTCGTAAACAGGAAGTGGTGACCAGGGGCTATTGTTGGGGGAAACGGTCTTAATGAGCATGCGTATAATACGTCAGCCAATCCCAGCGCCTTTGGTTGAGGCACTGGGTGGACCGAGCGAAGGTGAAGAAGGCCAAAAACGACATGTCGCCCTCTAGTGACTGCCTGGTGAGGCCTAAACAAAACATCCGTCAGACTTCGTCAAAGACTATTGTAACCATGAAGCAGGTTGTACCATCGATATGTACCAATCATGGCACCGAAATATGGAGTTACAATGCTTGCGATTGCGTATTCGCAATTTTAAGACCCAAGAACGATAATTGAACTTGTAAATAATAGGCATGTTGATTGAACTGTATTCCTCTCAAACAATGACTCTGCATTCATAATTATATGTATTAATTTAAACTCATATTTACTAAGGGCATGCTGAAGGTTACACCTGAGCGTAGCTCATCATTTAGGCCCTCATTAATTAATAAAACAAATCTTTCAAAGACAATAGATTAACATACGATTAACAACACTGACAACAATCTCCTAAAGAATTGAACAACTAAAGTATCACCCCCGCCAGCAATCCCCCCAACAATTTCCCCACCCCAATACTGGCAAATGAGACCTAAAACTAAAGACACGTCAGTTAAATCCAGCGTCAAAACGTTATAGAGCATGGGAAACGCACTCGTGAAGATACGGGCAGTTTGGATCGCCACAGATTTAGAGGCTACAGTTTTAAATTTCCGTTCGGCCCGCAGCACCAATAAGTGGCGGGTTGCATTGCTGAATATCTACCATGCCACACCCAGGAGCCGCTCTCTGATCGATCGGAGACGTCTGTCACGCCAACTCGGCCCGAGGGGACCAACTTGCACTCTTCCCTTGATCGGTTTGGCCCCCATGCCCTCCCCTTCGTATTCCCCAAAGCACAATAGGGGCACGCAGCGTGGGCGCGCACAGCCTCCAAAAACTATGAAATATGATTTCATAACAAAATAATAATCACCCCATCAGACTCCACCAAAAAAAATCTAATCAAAATACTTGCCAGTTAATGCAAGAAGCAGAAATAGACAAAGCAGGAGGAAAAAGTGCACTAGGCCTGACCCCTTATGCCTCAACGGGAAAGACTTGGCGGCAGCGCAGCGACGAGAGCCAAGATTAATGGCCGAGCGCCCCGGTAGTTTGTTCCCGTGAATGCAGAGCATTGGACCCGGATAAATCAACCCCCAATCGAAATATGATGGTCACCAACGAAATGGAATGAGGAAAAAAAACCAGATATACCTAGTCTCCAACTGCAATCAAATAGTAATAATTCCGCTGAGACACCGTGCAATACAAGATAGTTTATTGTAGTGTACGGGCCGTACATCAACGAGGACCAGTTCTACGATTTTCAAAATTGTTGTTTGGATCCATTTATCTTTCCCCCGGCCACGGAGAAAACAGGTGTAACAGGCTAGTAAGGCAGGCGGCAGCGGGCGCCCCTGGGACCCATCCAAGATATTAACAAATTTATTCTCCCTCTCTCTCTGTCTCGATATGATTGTGGTGCATAAAAACACGTGTTTGGTGTTTGTGCTGGAATAACACAACCAGCCTTGGCAGCCCCCCCCCCCCCTCTCTTCCGCACATCAATCTTTAAAATGTTGGGAGGGATTACAGTCAACTATAACTTCAAACATTTTATTGCGAACCAAATGTTAAAGATACTAGGTCCGACTTTTGGCTGTTTGGACCCGAAAATTAAGGTTTAAATTTTGTTATAGATGCGGAAAAGTTTTCATTTTAGATATTGTACGACAAGATCCGCCACTGATAAGAGGTAGTTAATTCAAGACTAAAAATGAATTATTGTCAGGATCTCACGTCCGTCAGCCATGTACAAAATTTTTGCATTTTACATGTAACTTGTGCATTGTCCGTGGCATATGCATTTTACGTTTTTCGTTTTGAAAAAAACCATCATCTGTCCAAATGCGTTCAGAGGAAAAACCTCTATATATTTCGGCGAAAATCGGGGCATAAAACTTTAACTGATGAAAAGTTCAACATTAGTAAAAAGGCATGTGTTTCAAAAAATGTGTCTTATTTCCTCATCAGTGCAGCTAAAATAGTATACAATTTTGAATACATTTAAGTACATGTAGGTTTGGTCACAAGTTCGCTAAAGTGCACATGTCCCTACGTAAAGCTTTTCCATGAACTAATACATTATGTTATAAAGTACAGTCAGTTGAAAAAGGCAGTGAAAAACAACACTATTTTCCCGGAACCATTCTGCACGCGTGTGTGTGTGTACAATCCCCACCCCCGCCCCGTCCAACACACAAACACACCCGTGTGAATTCACCTGCAATCGGGGACTCCCCCATTGTTCCCTCTTTTGTTTGTACTTGGCGAACTGGGGACTCTATTGTTCCCTTTTGTTATAAGTCCCCGGTTTGAATGTGTATTCAAACCCACCACCCCCCCCCCCCCCCCCTCACACACACACACCCACACCCACACCAAACCCCATGATGTCTGGCGATGACATTCCGTATTACTGGCTCGTACGAACAGGAGCATCACGTCAATTCCATGGAAATAAAACCCTGACATAAAGCGTAAAACACCATCATCCTACCAGACACGGGGAAGCAACGACTAAAGAACACCCCCATCCCCAGTCCCCCGTCATTCGTCAGACCATAATAGCAACCTGTATCTCAGCAGGTAGGTGGCCAAAGCCAAGCAGCACAAAGTAAACATAACGGGTGGCAATCAACCAACAACCCCATATGTTTGCTTTCTTGTTTTTACCGTTGCGTGTAATGTTTGTGTTTGGTCTAACAACCGTAATGTATATGTTTGGATTATGTCTAACAAGCAGTTAGGTTTATTTCATGCATGTTGGGTTGGAACCCGAGCAAGCGGAAGGGTGTTTTCGTTCGAATGGCTCATAAAGTTAGCCCTAATTAGTGGCCCAGAGATAGACCCAGGTGATTGTAACCACCTAGGATGCAGTCATGGGGGCTCTTCCTCCATGATGAAACTTAAGTAAATACTTAAAAAAAAAAAAAAACCTTTGCCATAGCGATAATAAAGTGTTATTGACAAACCGATTGTCAAGTTGGTTCTACCATGGGTCTACGATGGTTCTACAATGGTTCTATCATGGTTCTACCATGGTTCTATCATGGTTCTACCGTTGTTCTATCGTGGTTCTATCATGGTTCTACTATGGTTCTACCATGGTTCTATTATGGTTCTACCATGGTTTTATCATGGTTTTATCATGGTTCTATCGTGGTTCTATCGTGGTTCTACCATGGCTCTACCGTGTTTCTACCATAGTTCTACCACGGTTCTACCATGGTTCTACCATGATATGGTTCTACCATGGTTCTACCATGGTTCTACCACGGTTCTACTATTGTTCTACCATGGTTCTACCATGGTATGGTTCTGCCATGGTTCTACCATGGTTCTACCATGGTCCAACCGTGGTTCTACCATGGTTCTATCATGGTTCAAAGCTCCTGAAACGCTCCCATAACACAACATCTGCAATCTCGACTTCTGCCCATCCCCTTTTCCGTTCTGCTTTCATTGTGCTTTGTAGTATGGTTTCTGTCAGGGACACGGGATTGAGAAACAAGGCCGTAACACGTTTACTTCAATCCAATGGAACGTTTTTATTCCCATTCCCAATTCACAAAAAGTCAGTTGACGAGAAAAGCGCACGGAGGGCAAGTTCCAGGATTAGCCACGGCTTGTAATGGCTTGCCTGTGGAGGTAGTTTATTATAACAAAATAAATTACCTTTTGCGATTTGGCCCTTTCCATCTTGTCCAAACAGCAAGTTTTGAGACTTTTATTTTAGGGCTTACCACTGGCGAACCGCGATACCTCTGCCCCCCTAAAAACGTATTCCGCTCTGCGGTTATTAATATTCATGAGCAATGCCGTGACGTCATTTAAGTGAAAAGTACAAAGTCGGAAGCCTTGCGTAGCATGACAAATATAAGTTAAGTCAAGTACGTTTAGTTGCTCTACTTTTCGGTGAAAAAAAAACATACGCTACACTAATCAACCTGATCAAACGACAGAACAAAACTTATCAATGAGGTAAACCATAGAGAAATGTGGGTGCTTTCTCTATCTATGGATAAACCAAAAGCAGAATAATTTTCTGTTTCTATATAAGCGGTGTTGAGGAGATCTGGTCCAATGACCGTGGGATCTTTGCACGGACCTCTTCAATGGAGATAAGCTCTTTGAATGTGATGTCATACGGTAACATACCAGCGGTTTTGTTTCAGGCGTTCAACAACGACCATTGTTATTGCTGATGACAAGAGTGGAAATGACTTATCGGCACCAATCAGTAGGTTATCATCCAACATCATTAATATACAGGACAATATTAGGTAATGGTGTATAAGAAAACTGACAGAATTGTATACAAGTCATTCATACTTGACACTACCCGGCAGTAAATTAAATACGGCAAAACCTATTGACCGTTCTAGGAAATCTACCGCTAAAATCCACACGTCCTTGTTTTCGTCAGTTTTCAACTGAACAATGAATGGCATTAACCAAAAGGCAAATTAATCAAACTGCTCTGATTCATATAATCCTCGGATCGATGCAGGGTTTAAAATACGATGATTGATCTTCCTCACTTTTCAGAATTGTTCGAATCGAATAATGTCAACTCGACTTGCGGTGCTCTATCGAGCGAATCGCGCGCCCGGTTTAAGCGTTTACTGGCCGGGTGTAATCGTCGAGGTTCTGCGACGCCTGGCCTGGCGCCTTATTTTAGTTCGGTGACCTCCCCATGAACGGTAAAATATAACCAACACCTCCTCCCTCCTTCTCATCTGCATAGTTAATATAAATTATGATTATTCCCATATGGAATTTTAAGCCGTGAAATGAAATGTATTTTATGTGGGGATATAATGACATCAACAGCGAAGTCAAGTTGTTAAGTGCATGCAGTCTTATGTGAGAACACGTAAATGGTTGTTGAAAGAAGAATATCCGATACTAGTTTCTGAAAAAGGAAAGCCACTACGATAAATCACACTTAGATGACTTATTATACAGTATTTGGTTTACCGCAAACCGAAACCACTGCCATAGTTTGTATAGAATCAAAACAGAACAACAACCACTAGTAAACTAGTTTGTTGTTCACCTGAAGACAGCCAGTGCAGTCAAATCGAAACGTTGACTCCCCATAATTTGTGACCCAGATTCAGATTCGTGTTATTTTGATAACTCGGACTCAGACTGGAGTCACAGTGGTCAACGACTCGGACTCGACCATCTGGACTCGGACTTGGTACTCCTCTGCAAAACGATAATTATTTAAACAGTCAGGTTAATTTCTTGGCTGATGAACTTGAAGGTTTCATTAATATCCACCAGCCCTCTGCTAGATGTGAAGTAAAGACCAAGTTGTATCCACAATTGATTTTAAAATCGATGTACATGTGTATCTGTCAAGTATTGGTTAGTTTTTTCAATTTTTTTTTAAACTTGAGTGACTCGTGACTTAGACTCGAACTCGACCGTTGTATCCCGTGACTCGGATTGAGACTCGACCTTTGTATCTCGTGACTCGGAGTCGGACTCGACCTATGTAACTCGTGACTCGGATGGATACTCGGCCTTTGCAACTCATGTCTCAGACTCTAGCTCGACCTATGTAACTCGTGAGTCGGACTAGGACTCGACCTAAACGACTCGTGACTCAGACTCGGACTCAACCTATGTAACTCGTGACTCGGATTCGGACTCGACCTATCCAACTCGTGAGTCGGACTCGAACTCGATCCAATTGCCTTGGGACTTGGACTTGAACTCGTCTCCAGCTCAGACTCGAGGATTGAGGACTTGCATATCAGACCTTTACTAGGTACAAAAAAGCATTAGCTCTTTCCATAGCTAACACGCAGGCCTAGGTCTATTTAATATTAAAAAAATTGTTCCTACAGTGCCCAACCTGCTTACGACTAATTGGAAGATATGGACAGACTAGACAATAAAATAAAACCTAAATTTCACTCGATGCACAGAGGTACATTTGATGAGAAAATACATTGCTATGGGCCATCGCTGCTGTAAACAAGCTTTGTATACAACGTTCATGTCAACAACTTGAATTCAATGTATTTTGAAGGTACCTGGGCTTTTTTTTCTTTAGTCAAAAGTCAGGAATCCTCTTTGACGTAATTGGCCATGGATAATAAAATGTAATTAAAATAGCTGGGGAGTCTTATACCAAGCAAGGCAAGAACATTATCGCACGAACGCATTTTAATTGGGTTTATTGAGTTTAACGACGTGCTAATTGTGTCCCACTTATGCTCCGCGATACACCCAACTACACCGCTGTGGATGACGGGTCACAGCTCTCTATCTCCATACACCGTGGAGTATGAATGCATCCAGAGTTTTAAGGTGTCATCGTTACATTATTGGTCTTTATGGCAGAAAATCATTTCCAGTCCTCTTGGTTTTCAAGAAACACACCATTAAACCAGCCTGTGAAAAATTTATCAAAAATACGAGGTCACGTCTGAGTGAAAACTACGCAAAACTGTTTTGCGTGTTTATCCGGTATTTACTTGTTTGTTCATACGTGCTTATATCGATTGCAGCAAGAGAAATAAACAACGGTGATATGGGGTCTTTAAAACACTATTTTCCTGATTTTGACAGTAGTTCAGACAGAATCATTTTTCTGCTGGATTGGTGCTGGTGTAAGCTTTATAATCAATGGGCTTTCAGATAACGACTCCGGAATTCGTTATCCACATTATACCTATACATATACCTATACACGGTATAACGGCAATGATGGTAAACAACTTTCCTTGAAACATTTCTGCCTGAATTGCTATCGGTTTTTTTTATAATAAATGAAGTAACATCCAAAATTTCATTTTCGTCTCATGAGACCAACAAATTCTGCCTAAGAATGCGTACAAAAATGCTGACTGCATTTTTGCCGTTTTCTCGCAAATGAAACAACGAAATGAGCTGACATGGTCACAGGTTGGTCTTTCTACATATAATCTTGATTTGTGAAAAGAAGCATTTACGGACACTTTACCAAAGTTGACCAGGGGGATTTGAAGAGGTTTTTGCACAGTGCCAACTAACCTCATTCATATTTAGGTCTAGGCTAGACCCTATGACGTCACAATGTCCACACAGAGTTTGCCCTTGCGCACTCGCACGTTCCCAACGGTACATTTTATTTCATAGGTAGAACACACGACTGGTATTCATCATCCCCAAAAAATGTTTTTTATTAGTATCAGTCTGAAAGCTTACTGATGAATGCAGTTCAGTACCAATCTTCCACAGAAATATTTCTGTCAGAAAATACTGTCAAAGTCGAGAAAATAGAATTTGAAGACCCCGATTTGAATTTCGGTTGTAGCAATCGGAATTTAGGACAATGCAGGAGTTAGACTTCAGTCTAAATGTGTTACGAAGCACATTCGTCATTACACAAACTGATTTGTAAACTTGTTCTCATTGTATTCTTTGTACTGCATTCGACAAAAGAAAAACAAGACGCCTTTTGTCTACATTGTTTAAAGATGATTTTCCTTTTTGAATTGGGTTAACAATGGTTTACACGAACGGCAATTGGACATAAATTATGTCCTTAGAAGCACCCGTGGGCGAGGTTCTTAGAGGGCCTTTGTTGTCAACTTATTTTGTGTATTTTGAAGTGTAATTTTTGAAATTGATCGTGGAGGGAAAATGAATTATATATGTTGCTCCTCACACCTGCTTGTCATATTCTCCAGACAATGGCATTATTTCACTCCTTCGAGAGCCTTGATACAGTGCCGTCATTCATTTACACGTGTGTTAAGCTTTGAGATGAGCAATTGGCGAACATGTTGTATAAGAAAGGAAAGCACAGCCTTTGTGGGAAAACAGAATTAAAAAATGATCGATTTGACTGAACTTGTAGAATCAATCATTTTGAGAAATGGCCTTGGCTCTCAGGGTTGGGGTTTAGACAATTGGTTTAGAAGTTCGGGCAGAAGCTTGCTGCCAAATAATGATTGACTTCCCCCCCCCTTCCCTTCCCCCCGTCAGGTTGTGAGTCTTTATTTCTGATTCATGTTCCCCCTTCTTCTTTTGTGCCGTGCGTCCCCCGTTTTGATACCCAGGATTTGTTGCCATTGTTGGGAGTAAAAATGCCCCCAAGTGTAAGACCCTCCTGCGTTTATTGGTGATTTTCATTCTTCCAGATTCAACAGACACTACACAGATCGACACGGGAATGTTTTATCAGACAAGTTGGTAAATGCTATCTAGAAAACACTGCTGGAGTTAAAGAACCTTTTTATGTTATTGTTAAATCTCTCTGGTAGCGAAACTGGTGCGAAGCCTCAGAATTTCGCAGCACTGTAACCCTTATAGGCCTGACGATACATATGAAGAGAAGAATGTTGAACAGGAAATGAGAAAATGCAGATATGGGAGGGAAAACCCCCCCATCTAGGGAAAAACCAAGTCGGGGCTGAAAACCAAAAATCAACGGTCTCCGGTCTGTGGCTGGATTCGAACCGGGGTCCACAGAGGTGACGAGGTAGCAGGGAAGGGACCAACTAACAGCCAACCCGAACGCCCAACTTGACTGTGAACTATTTTGTGCACGTTTACTGGCAAATAACGACAAGAGCCGAGTTGGGATCGTTTCAGTGGCGGATAACCGGGGGCAGGAGGCCTGACCACCCACCCCGCCCCCCCCCCCCCCACTCAGAACCCCTGCCCCCCATCTCACCCCCAACGAGATCAAAAATGCACAAACGAAGGATTCGATAGATTAAACAGCCCCCCTCCCCCCCCCCCCCCCCCCCCCCACCAAGTGAAAACGTCTCGTTGTGCCACTGGGTAGTTTACTCACATACTTTCTTGCAGACGGTGCTGGTACTAGAAATAAAAACAAATTAAAACTGAGCCAAAACAAATATCTTTTATTTGATAAGTCGATACCGGTAATACAGATCGCTGATTCCTTATCTTGAATTCGCATCGCCCGCTGTGTTGCCTAATTTGTGTTTTTAACACTTTATTTATTCATTAGAGAGCTTTTGTATCCGAAGAAGCTGTCAAGATTTACTTGCGAGACTAAACGAAAACTCGTCAACGATTCGTCCAAGGAGTTATAGTATGGGCCCGACATTATCTTATTTTACCAAAAGCCAAGTATTTCGTGCGATGCGTCACGGGTTTTCTTTTTCAAGTCTTTTTCAAGACAGATTCGTTATCATATAAACACAATGAAAATCATCAGAACTAGTTTTAACTAATGGTACAATAAGGGTTACATATGTTGTTCTGCTATTAGAGTATCATGTTTATTTGAATGGTGAACATTTCACGGTCAGTTTTGATGGATTAGTAGCTAACCATAGATATAGAAATTGCTAAGTGTTGTCTGTATCTGCTGTGCACGCCCTCTATGTCAACAGTGGCTAAAGAGCATCGATACCATGTGATGTATTGTCTGTGTGGCAGAACTATTCCAACGGGAAAGATTAAATTTGCCGTACAGCTAAAACTGACAGGGCCAGTGCGAATAGCCTGTGTAAGTCTCGCGCGTATTCGAATATTTTGGGGACCATTTTGGTCCCACACACATTCCTGTAACATGTGAAGGAAACAAAATCACGCGCTTTAACGGACCCTTATGTTCGAATACGCGCGAGACGTACACAGTCTATTGGTTTTTAAAACACAGATACTCACAGACAAAAAAAATACAACCGGCAAGGTCCGGGTTCGGGGTTACCCTAACACCGCCCTCAACGTTTCATCCATGCAGAAGCATCTCATCGGCATCTGCTTTCAGCACGTTTTAATGGCGAGGAGTCAATTTTATTGTTTGCATTTCTCACTGAAAGTTCTCTTCGGAGAGAAAAAAGGTGATGAAACGCTTACGGCATGTATTCTATCACCTTGAACTGACACGCTTCCAATATAAATATCGAAATCACTCCGTAATAGAGGTAGACAGTCAGACTGAGAGGCGATACTTTTGAATTGTGAACTCCACAATGGAGCTCATGAAAAGTAACCACGCATGCCCACAATTACACAATAGCGATATTTGGTGCGTTTGTCAGCTCAACCACAACCGAACACAGTGGAAATATTGTAAACATAATTTCTGTAAGAGATGGGGCTTGATTTTGGTATTCAGCCACAAATAAAGGGAGCAATTGAAAAGAACGCCAGTTGTAACTAAACTATGGAACCAGCTAACCCCCACACACACGTCCCCGGGGGCATTACCATTACACCGGCCCCCTGATCGGGTACACCAATCGCCGTGGGTATTGTTCCCCACGCAGCCAACAAAAGTTCTAGGTGTCTGAAGTTAATTTTGTAAGTGATTTATTCCCCGAATGAAGTGAAATGAACTGGGACGCCTTGACACGCTCACCAGGGAAGAGTTAGAGGCTGGCGCCAGCCTGGGCAAAGCTGGGCAAAGACAGAGGGTGGACTTTTTCAGACTGGGCTTAATTCCTTTGTTACGGTCAGAAGAATGGTGGCAATTTTCTTTTTTTAAAATTCAAGGGAATTCAGACAAAAGGATACATCAGCAATATTTCACGGGCCAATTTAGGCAGTTATGGTTTTTGTTACAAAGTAATTGAATGCTGATAAAAAAAAACTACTTTCTCCATAGCCGCACCCTGGCCTCTAAAGCAATAAGCCTACGTGAAATTGCTTTTGTATTGGAGAGTAACAAGTAAAAAGGCGATGTTTTAAACTAAAGTCTACATTTTTTTTTATAGTACTCAAATTTTGGGTGCAAAATGAATGAATTTTTTCAAGAACAAAAAACCTCATGCACATCTACACTATAAAATTCAGTCTTTTATTCATGAAGAAACAGAGTTGTTGATAAAAGTTCAGCGTTCTTGCACTAGAGTAATTCACGGACTGCGATGACTTGAATCTGACACTACTGTAGTAGTATGAGCTCATGACCGCATGCAGCAAAGGAGTGGGCGGGGGAACGCAATAAACAGGGTGGGGGGAAATGAAACCATGGTTCATGCTGTTTATCCCAACTGATGGGTTAAGAATTACACGCCTTAGCAGATCTTGTCATGATATGTGCGACTTTTTCGGGAGAGTAAACCCTTCTCGTTTTGAAACATTCGTTTAAGTTTTGTTAGTTTTTAATTTAGTATTCAAACACCAACTTTTAAAACTTGATGCGCGCGCGCGCGAGTGTGTGTGTGTGTGCACTTCAGATGGGTATATATAACTCTATGCGTTCACACGAGGGCACTTTTGCCGAAACTTAACTGCTACACCCCACTAAATAAGCCCCACCCCCACACCATGATGAACTAAAATTTAATACAAATTAAAAGAAAATACTCAAATGTACACGTTATCTCAGTCGGTTGGAATCAAATCACAACTTTTTGCTGTCAACTCAACTTCTTTTAAAAGTTTTTGTCAGGTTAGTCGTTGACTTTTGAGCTATATGCTCATCCAAAATGACCCCACCCCACGCCCCCGATTGAGTAAACATGCCAGACTCCATCTTGAGAAAAAAGGGCCCTGCCGCGCTTGCGAGTAAAAAGAGGCAATGTTTTGAGGCATATACTCGAAATGCACAAAATGAACGTCAACAACCACAGAGCATAATACTTGACCATTATTTCTAACAATACTCGAAAAGCCTTGACCTTCAATTCTTTGGTTAAAAAAAGGGGTGCTGGGTTAACATCCCGTGTTATTCGTGCGGCATGGCGCAGGATTTAATCACCATTCAGTTTGGTGCATCCTTCTAATAAGTGTTTTGAATTATAACAAATAAATTAAACAACTGCTACATGCCAACATCAATTCGATAAGGTCCACTTATCACAGGCATAATTTATAACAGATCCTTTGAAATGCAACTTCATAAGTACGCACAAGTTTGCAGAAAACAGGAATATATTACCGGCATGTCCGACATGGACCATTCTGTCTGACGAGAAGATTATGAATCAACCATTACGTCCGACAAACCATTATGTCCGACTATGTCCATCCCACACTGTGTCCGAAGAACCATTACGTCCGACCCATTGTGGCCTTCCTCCATGGTCAGACAAAATGAGTCGGACATAATGGTTCAAAACTGTCGTCGGTCCATGTCGGACATAATGGTGCGTAACGGACGTTTCTTTATTTCATTTTAGTTGGTGTGTTTCGTTTACAAACTGCCACAAGACTCCCAAAACATTTGGGAGTTTACTATTGCATTGGTTAAGGTCTAGGTGTTTTGGGTACATCACGGGTAGATACAACCCCCGGTAAAGATCATTGTAAATATCAAATACAAGGAATGACAAGCGATTAACTAAAATTACCTTGAATTACCGAACCCTGTTGTACACAGGCTTGGACGGGCTTAAAGGTATCACACACGATTGATAAAGATCGGGGAGGAGGGGGAGGAATGAAATTAATACATTTTTATAAACTTGCTACCAGCATCATGTTTTTGTCCAGTGAAATGTCCGTGTTAAATACTGCAGCCTAAAATTGTTGCTCAACGCTCAATCTTGTTTCGGTTTGCCAATTCAAAAAAAGCACGTGCTATGAACGTGCATAAAATCAAGTACAAAACACAAGCCGTTTGTCGGTATTTCTACAAAATGCGATCCCTAATTTGATGGAAGTTTCTGTGGAATGTTCATAGTTCGGTTATTTGGAAAACTAGCAGATAGGAATGAATGCACTCTTTCCCCCCAAAAAAAAAATCAGCGATGCATCACATCTTTAAACACGGCGGGTTACGCGCGTACGGTCATTTTTACCGCAAAGGGATTGGGTAATAGAATCTGCCTACTCATAGGTTGAACTCTTTGATCTTGCCGAACTAATTGTTGGATTTGGGGATACTCTCACGGAGGACAGATAGTTGTCATCTTATAAAAACCTTTTAGTTAGAACTGATTGCAGGAATAATTCAATAACAATTACGAATTGTCTTAAAGAAGGGTTGAATGGTAATTCTACAGCTAGGGTTGCGTTTGGGTCAGGGTTATGTACGGTGGCCCCGAACAGACATCAGACATCATAAATATCGTCGCAAATATTTGCGATGTCGCAAAATGTTGTTACATAAATTTGCGAAAACAAATTGTGGTACAATTTGCGACATCACAGGCATTTGAGAAGTGATTTTGGTGTTGTTGGATGTCCCTTGAGGGCCACCATAGTTTGGGGATGGAGTTGAATCTTGATAGCTGTAATAAAACGTGCAAAATCAGAATTATTTGCGGGAAAAAAATTGTAATCAAATTTGCGACATCACAGTTATAATTTGCGAATGATTTTCATGATGTCCGATGTCCCTTAGGGGCCACCATAGATAGGGGATGGCGTTGGTTAATCCTGTGAGTTTTGTCAAAAGTTTTTTTCAAAAGTCCTTACATCTCGAAAGAACCTCAAAGCCTCGACTAACGACAGGCACAAAGTGTGCACACTTCACACTGGAAAAAAACATGAAGTCTTACAAATTCAGAGCATTTCGTTGTCTCGGTATAACATGGCATTTACTGAAGTAGCTATTCGTTAGTCGAAAGTCCGTAAAAATCTGTTAAAGTTTAAGAAAGAAAATTTTGTTTTAATATAATATATGCTCGCTTAACAAGATGTTAGTTCCTGGACGCCAAAGAAACATGCTTGGGTCAAACCCAGCAACCGAGTCATCAGATTTTAAGAGTAATGTCCACTAAATATTGATCAAGATGCAATGCGAAGAATGTATAGTTTATTCAGAGAGACGTTTAGATTCCAAACACACAGAAGGCCTGGTTTCCTTCGACAAAATGTTGGCGCATTCCTTCAATCAAGTTGACTTTATGAAAGGCAGTTCGCTCAGTTTGTTTTTTAATAAAATAAGTGATTCTATTATACAGCCCCTTCATTGCCGAATTGAAATCGCAACATCTCTTAATTATTAAATGATATGCCATCTGACCGATAACGAAAGACTGAGCTGGTGTCATCAAAGAAAATGTAAAATTTCCCCCCTTGAATTAAAGAGTGCTGAACTCAGAATGCTGGATGATTTCTCCAGCTTGAAAAAACCTACACAAAATGCCTTTAAGATTCGGCATGCAAAGCAGAGAGAGAGAATGGGTCGGCCGCGGTACTACAAGGCACAAAGTAGCAGCGGGGCGCCGACCGGCGGTGTATCCTACAAGGGGAAAGCAAGCCGGGTCGGCATAACATCAGAGACGGCCTGGCATTTGCGATACAGCGAGAGCAATGAGACCCGAGCCGGCTGGGGAGCATCTCTCGCATACCGCTGGCATCAAGAGCGTGGACGACCCGGGCCCCGGCATCATACAGGCTAAAGTCGTGCGGAACTTGATAAACAAATGTTGCATAATAAGAGGAAGATAACAGCGATGATCTTAGATGTAATTGTAATGATGATTTCTACGGAAACGCAGATGATGGACATGAGAATTTATAGAGCTTGAGGGTGGGACTCAAGACAAAACTGATAACACCACAGAGATGTTCAAGACGGGCCGTGAACACTGAAGACGATGTTGGGGAGGTTCATGGGGATTAGAAAGAGATGAAGAAAAGGGAAAAGGGTAAATACTGAAAGACGATATATTGACAATGATTCATGCGGGAGGAGCAAGATTTTGCGACGATAAAAAACTGTACGCAATCTATGAAGCATAATATAGAAGCAAGTGACTTCCCCCACTGAAGAGTAGAATATCAATAGAGGTTATTTTTCGTCCATTCTCTCCTTTTTTCGGGGAGGGTGAAGGGCGTGACTAAGTAGATTAACCCCAAGCTATGGTCAATATGTCATGGAGCATCTGCCTTCCTCATCAATGTGTAATTAACCGTAACTATTGCCCCCATATGTACCGTTCCAAGCTTCTGTCCGCCGCTTAGAGAAGAGGTATTCGAAAAACTGCAGAATAACTCAAGCTTAGCCCATCCCCAGCTCAACATCAACGAAAGAAAAACAAATATGTTCACAGCTTGACTTATTATACCTTACATGGTATAAAGATAATGGTGGTAGAAAACTATCCTTGAAATAGTTCTGCCTGAAGTGTTATCGCTTTTTGAATACTAAACGGAATAAGACCACAACAATTATTTTCGTCTCATGAGACCATGGAGGTAGAATTAGACCAAAACTCAGCCTCAGAATGCGCACTAAAACGCTGAATGCGTTTTTACCGTTTTCACGGAAATAAAACAACGAGAGAAACATTTTCACAGGTTGATTTGTTATACATATCTTGATTTGTGCAAAGAATGGAAGCATTTACAGACACTTTACTAATGTTGACCATGTGCTTTAAGGGTAAAATTACAAGAATCATTAACATATAATATATATGTATATTCAAATGGGTCTGTGTCATTTTACAATTAAAACAGATTTTGGTCAACATTCAAACGTGAAATAGAAATCCGAACAAAAGTTTCACTATTCAGAACTTTTATGAGGCGGGTTTAAATCACTCATTTATTTACGTCTTCCTTCGATGTTTTACCGACTACAGATTGCTCTGCCCTCGTGAAATACTGGTGCCTGTTCCCAAACAAAACAACTCGAGTAGGTCTCTCATATTTTCACCCTCTCCACCAATATTTCCCTAATCAAGTTCAATGCTCGAGTTTCGCCACATAACGCCATAAGCGATGTGGTACTGCCCCACCAACCACCATCACCAACCACCACCACCACTCGGCAAGAGTTTTGGTGTAGCGTGGACGAGCATCAAGCGTTGTGAACTCAGAGCGCGGCCTAGAACGAATTTTTTTGAGCCCAGCTCTGACCCCGCGAGATTTGCTACAGTTTCAATCTCCGACGAAGCTGCCGGGAGCAATTCGGCGCATGCTGGTTCCGCAGCCGGGCTCAGCGCGCCGCTGCTCCGGGCAGTAGTTACCGGAGATAAAAAAAAAAAAAAGGAGAGAAAAAAAGGAGAGCAAAACCAGTGAAGGGCTTAAGTCACTCGATTCATAGGAGCATGAACAAAAAAAACCCAGTACAAGCTAGTCGCGATAAGAACCTGCCTAGCGCTGCCACACCACAACGGTATCGTTTTAATTGCCCTGAAAGTGTTCACTTGAGCGAACAAATGGGCTTGATATGGTGATCTTTTATCTACTCCTAAGAATGGGTATGGGTTTCTTTTTTATATATATTATATACTCGTCTTGAGACGACATCAGTTGCCGACACACTAGACACTCTTCTTTAAGACCCATGTACGTTCAATTTAATCCCATAATTTGGGGGATATTCTTGTTTGGAGAAAGGGTCCACGAATCTTTTGACGCTATCAAGGATACTGGCATCAGAGGAGGTCCGCTAAGGCCGCTGCGACCCGCCACACAAACAGGCTGTGAAGTGTAAGACTGGTTTTTAACAGAAAGCAGACGTTTTGACGACTAGGAGAAAAAAACTCTTCTCTCCTCCTTTTTTTGCATCTGTCTTTCGTCATTAGGAAACATCTTTACTGGACCACGTCATAACAATCACACTAGCTCTTTATATAACCGTAGCCGGCTCTTTCCTTCACCACCAAGGCTACTTGGGTCCACGGGTGAAAGTCCTTCATCTCCCACCGAAAGAAAAAAGTGCATGATCATTACACTTTTAATAGCCCGGACAATCCAACACACTCCAAAAAAAGAAATCCAAGCTTAACGGAAAACCGCTTAACTATTTGAACTTCCAAACGATCCGGTTAATTCAATAAGAATTGGAAATCATTATCACCTAATTGTATCCCTATAAAAACCGGAGACGGTAGACCTAGCGCTGTGGATTCTGGCCGTAAGTCCTGATCACTTTTCGCCCGTTTAACTCGTCAATCCTCCCCGAGTGAAGATTAAGGGGCCGCGACCTCTCTCCTCCGCGTAACAATTGGTAGTCACCCAGTCTACTCCACCAAACACTGTATGACTTATCCAAGCAACAAGCTTTTACCAGAACGATTTATGCCGTCTGCTCAACCATTCTGACAAGTTTATTAAAGTTGTATGAGAGACATTTAAAAAAAAACACACACACTCACACACAGTAAATGGCTTTTTAATGTGATGGGGGGGGGGGGGGGGTGGGAAAGGGAAAAACAAGCGCTCGGCTTGGACTGCTGGTCCGCGGATTGGACTGCTTGTGATAATGCACTGTATGCATAAAATAAAGAACCATTTTTCAGTCCCTGGTGTTTCAAAAAAAAAAAAAAAAAAAAAACGATCCCAGCCCAGCTCCTTATGATTATCATCACCCCTAATTAAATCCAATTATTCCCCCACAATAGACCTGCAAGCAAATTACGCCCTCAGAAAGAAAAATTGCCGGATTAGATGGCGGCAACTTTTTTTCCCGCCCTTTGTGGAACCTGATATGACGTGTTGCCGCCAAACACGCTGCGCTACCACCTTTTGTTAAACGGCTCAAATTCAACAGCAACTTCAGAAGCCACTCTCTTGAGCCACGTGACCTCCCGTTGTTTAATTTATTTACTCTCCAAACAAAGGCAAGCCCCGATGCGCGAGTGGCTTTCTTAAAAATGCAAGGCATATCACCCGGACTGGTCTGATTTTTTTTTCTTCTTTTTTCCCCTTCCATCTTCAACGTAGAAGTTTCATGTCACGCTTGAAGTCAAACCAAATTGTGATAAAACTTTGAAAAGTTGCGCTGGGGATTGTGCTCGGGCATGGTGGAGGGAGAGATTAGCCTAATCCACGTTTGTTCGACTCCCTTGGGTGAAACCTTGGGCCGTGCACAGAAAGAACTGAGCCGGGGACCGTTAGCTTGAATGGGGGAGCCAGTTGATATTGCTCTATTCTTCGCAGGGGAACTGTTTCACATTGGTAGCCGCAAGCGGCCTTTGATCACACCGTGGCTGGCGCCTATTCACAACATAAGTTGTCTGCTGCTTGAATGCCGTGACAAATAGTGACAGATTGTTTGTCCGTGCAATTAGCCCAGCCATGGTCCCGTGGTAATTGATCGCTCTTGGGGGAGTGTTCAGACTGCAAATGACTTTTTTGATCTCCATGAATAAAAATTTTACGAGGGCATTCAGAGCCCTGTTCCAGTCTGCCGACCGTCTTTTGCCGAAATAATCAAGAAAGAAAAACTTTGTGAAAAGCTGGGTTTTTTTTCTCTTCAAAATTCCCCTCTGTCTATGTAGTCAGAGGCCCAAGTTAAATGGAAAAACGACTGCCGTCCATTACACAAATGTACACTGCATAATTGCATTTAGATTGTCCAATAGACGAAGCGTATGGATTAGATTATGTTGAGCCCCCAATGCCATAACACGCGCATACCAAATGAAATTGGATGCCGCCGTCCAAATTTATCGTATTATGATGATTATTTATTATACAGAGATGACGTTCTTCGCCTCGCGACTTGTGACTGAGCTATGAGCTTTAGCTGTAGACTGAGCCGAGCGAAGGGGGGGAACGGCTTGCTGTTGGCTGCGTCACACCAGTGGCTTGCTGTGATTGGATCAAGCGGATTGCAAGTGGAAGAGGGAGAGAGGCAAGAGGGGAAAAAAAAGGAATGAGATAGAACGGGAGAGAGCCCTGAAGGCGGCATTCTGATTCTCCCACTGCAATTGCTCAATGACAGACGACTTGAACTCTTGTGGTCATATCACATGCTCATTGAAGGACTCACTCGCCACTACTGCACACACTTCGTGACAAGACGATGAACCGTGCGGACTTTACAAATCAAAACACTTCCTCGTGCACAACACGCTCAAAATAAACAACCCACTCAAATATTAAAAGGATCTGTTATTATTGAACTTGGGATTTTTTCCCCCTGTCTTTAGAACTTTAAACATGTCTGGTTCTAATAAGACACTGACGGTGAGCAGTAATTCAGCTTTTTCAAGGCCCGAGTACAACGCCTCGCCGACAGCGGGCAGCACGCCGAGTAGCCCGGAGAAAACACCCACGGACCCTGGACGGGAGAACCGGTCCTTCCGCGTGGAATCGCTAGTGCGGAAGGATGGGGACTCGCCGACAACAAATCTCCCGTACCCGACACAGCTCAGCAACCCGGACAGTGCGGTGGTGACGAGGGACAGTGTGACCAGCATTAGCACTAAGCCGGCTACGTCTCCGTGCTGTGCCGCTACCAGCCCTTCCTTTGCTTACACGGTGGAGGGGATCCTCGCCAAGTCCCCCCACACCACCGGCGGTCACGACACTGGGCATCTCCACCACCGGCATCACCATAATCAGCACCGGAGACCCAGTGATTTATCCCCCACGAGTAAGACATACACGTGGAGTAACTCAAGCTTCCCCTGGATGCAAGGGGGCCGACTCTCACCACCTTCACTAAGTAAGTATCCGTCTTCAATATTCACATTTCATCAGCACTTTCATCCAAGTCTCTCAGCATCTGTCCATTTTTATGATTGTTCTCAAGCTGTTTTTGAACTAATACAAAAAGTAGGTTACAAGTTGTTCTTTGAGAACTGGCTCTAGAAACACTGGACAGAACAAGCGAATCACGTGTAAGTATGAAGAACAAACAAGTATAGATTTCAAAAACAAAACCAACTCCTTTAACTGTTCGGGATCTGGAGTTACAGGTTTGGTAAAGCTTAAAAATTAAAACAAGATTAAAACCAATATGCACATTTTGGACATCTCGTGAGCAGGATCGAACACGACATGCTGCACCAATGACAGTTCGTCCTCCTCATAGTAGGCCTAATAAGTGTAGCTGGCGACTGACTGTAATAAAACAAAACCCCTTTTTTACTCTTTCGTCTTTGAATGTCGCGCAGCCACCCCGTTTCTTGTCAGTCAAACACGATTACGATTTGCCCAATTTAGTTACTTTATGGATCGCAGATGATGTAGGCCTTCCATACATGTGTGTCTGCAAAACAGTTTGCATGCAACCCGGTCCTAAATAGTTGAAAAGCGTTCCCACCATACAATGACTTCATACTTGGCCCCAGTCTTAATGCCCAACTTGAAGATATTAAAAACACTCGATACGGAATGATATCTTTTTAATGAGTTTATGACTCGTCCACGTAATGCTGAAGTGATTGGCCCGCGTTTCGGCAGTGTTTTTTCTCCCCTCTCTTTGCCAATTAATAAGGGATTTCAATTGATTAGTTACAACAACCTGCAGTGGGCTTGTTTAGTTTCAAAAAGATATACGTGTTCATTAAAAAAACATGAATTTTAATGATCACACAAACACAATTGCTCTTGGGGAGTATGAAGTGATGCACGCTGATGGTGGTCAAACTAGCAGAAATCTCTCTTTTTATGGTATCAATAGTAAATATACCGACCATACTGAGAAATGTAGTTATTCAATTGAAATTTTCTCATTTTAAGAGAATAAGCTTTTATCAGAATGCAAAACAAGTTCCTTCATTCCTGGTCAATTTCTTGAAAACGTGAAAGCTTCGGTCAGTTTAGACGAACTTTTCGTAGTATACTACAGTTTGATGACTAGTATAATTATAGCGAAAAAAAAAACATTCGTTAGGTTCAATCTGAAATTATATTGAAGCTAAAACCAGTAGCAAAACTGTTCTGTCCGAAATAATTCCCCCCAAAATGGCATTTGAAGAGAAGGGGATTGGCCACAATGGAAATAAGAATGAATAAATATTATAAGCCCGATCCAGATATATTGCCTGGTATGAAAATGCTATTAATAAACGCAATAAGGCCTGTTTGTTCGTTCTTGCACGGGCAAAGGGCACATCTACGAGGAAGTTGTAATGTTCTGTTGGCACATTTCAAGGGCACCAAGGCAATGACGAAGAGCAACAGGAGGCAACCAGGCAATTGGCCTCCGTTGCCTCCGTGCAGTATCAGGCATGTGTGCAAAATCCCTAGAAAAAACTGTTTTTCGTCAGTTTCACTGGCCACCGACTTTGATAAAATGTTCACAAGTTGGTTGGTTGGTCAATCTAAGACTGATTCTTAAAATAGAATACTACTCCTAGCCAAAACTCGTCTTTGAGCATGAAGGAAAAACAAATCGCATCTTCAAGTACAATCAAATAAACCAAATAAGAAATGGTGGAAAATGAAATTGTTCTCTTCATCAGTCGGTCGTCGATATGCTCTGCAAACCAACTGCTCTTTTTGCGAGGATTTTTTTTAAGGTTTTTTTTAGTGGTTAATTTGTAAATATATTTCAATGAGCAACCGTCGTTTATGGTTCTCAAATAAAGCAACATTTACAAAGCTATATTTGTGAGATAACAATTTAGGTTTGCACTACAATTTTATTTTTCACGACATCTATCACCATTAAGTCAGTCAACCACAAAATAAATTAATTTCACTGTGATTACGGTGCACAAGCAATTACCCATCATATTGCTCAACATTTGGTTTACGTGGTCTGGTTCAGACAATAAGTTTTAATCGTGTACGTTTCCAACTCGTCTTCGTTCCCTTTTACGAGTCAACGAGTGATGAGAAGTGTTCAATCCTGGTATATTTTTGATATAAGGTATAGGACTCACTGTTGTCCAGATTGTACTTATTTTTATTTTTATTTTATTTTTCTAATAGTGCTATATGCCGCTAGCTTAGTTATTGCTCTATCACTTTTCTCATAATATATATATACGTTCATACAATTTTTGAAACAGCTTATACTCTTGTCAATGCTCTATGCTTAAACTTCCACGCTAGACTAAGGACTGTTGAAGCTTGCATATATATAAAAACTCGTATACTTCTTGCTTAAGATATGATATCTTTGCAGATGCACTAACCTATGTATAGCATCCGCATTTTATTATGCGTAAACTGGCGGGTTTTTTTTTTGCTTGTGTTTAGTTGTTTGTTCATATTGTTGCATTTGAAGAGAAGGCCCATATTTGTTTTTTTGGAAGAGTAACTGAAATCCCGTCCTCTTGTTTCAAGAAAACATCATACAACCAGCCTGTGGTAAGGTTCAACTTATTAGTCTAGTTTGGTGGAAACAACGGGGGGGGGGGGGGGGGGTTGGAAACGAAGTATGTTTTGTCTGGGATTGTGCACGTTCATGATGTAAGGGCTTAATTCGGTTGCGGAAACCGATATAAGAAAGTGTGATTTGCAGGGTCTGAAAAGGCTATTTACTCGATTGAACAGTAGCTCAGACAGCTCATTTCTCATGGAGGATTGGTACTGGTAAAATAGTGAACTTAATATTTAGTGAAGCTTCAAATTGAAACTAATCAATTTTCGTTTCGGTAATGAACACCCGCCCTTTACTTCGCCTTTCAGTATATTATACATGTATTAAAGATATTACAGTTGCGGTACTGCTTGCAAAAGTACTGCATCTTCGAGATGTCGTTTCCCAATCGGGGAAAAAAATCATAGCGTGAGAATTGTCAACTGTATACAATGTTTTATTCACACAGAAAACATTCTCACTTCATGTAAAAAAAAATACACATTGCATTTTATCTTCTTCAAACAGTACAGTGGTCCTACTTTGTGTGATTCAATATATACATGAAAAAAAACCTGTAAAAATAAATTGCATTTTATCTTCTTAAAATTAATTCTTTAATAATTTTGAAAACAATTTAAACCATCTTTGGTTGTAAAAAAAAAAAAAACAACTGTGTAAGATTCGGAATGAAGATTAACTGGTTGACTCAAGCGAGTCGAAGTTAATTTCCACTCTTCTTCCTGGCATTGATACGCCATGTTTACAATTTTATATCAGAGTGATCCCGAAGAATTGATCGGCTCTGCTCGATAGCGTGTAACCACACAGAGAGGTCAGAGGTCATTGGTATGACATCTATGGCTACATGCACGTGTGTAAAGGATTGCAATGTTGATCTACATTATTAGACTCGAAAACAGATTATTGTCCCATTAAAGGGGCATCGCTATAGTTGTTCTTCAGGGGGCGGCACATTCAGTCTTACCAGTTCAGTTTTCAATTCACGTGTCTTTAAATGTAAAATATAGGGTTGGTAAAGCGGACAGTATAGTGTTCCTACTTTGTGTGATTCAATATATACATGGGGAAAAAAAACCTGTGGAAATTTGGGCTCAATCCGATATCAGAGTTAGGAGAAAATAGTGAAAAACCGTGCACACTTTTCAGCATGTGAAAACATTGTCTTTAAGTTCGATTGTTTGCAACCGAAATTAAAATCGAGGTCTTCAAAGTATATTTCCTCGACTTTGACAGTATTTCAGACAGAACTAATTTTTATGGAAGACTGGTATATGAACTTCATAATCAGTGAGCTTTCAGACTGATACTAATAAATAAATACAATGATGAGTACCCATCCAGTACTCTACCTTTAAAGTAAAGCATGTGGAAGTTTCATTGAGGAATAGATTTTCACTGTCGAGAAACTATCAATGTGACAATCTCATTGAGACGTAGATGTTCACATTTGCAAAGACAGGATTAAGAGATGACATGTCTGGTTACCAGTCACACTATTGCCTGGACTAACAATTTAAGGTAACACCAGATTCTAACACAAAATGACAGCAACTCTGGATGACTGGTACCCAGGGATGACTGGTACTCAGTAGTCCAGTACCAAATCTTGAAAAGGTTGGACGAAAAGTTTAGCCTATTTTGTTTTGTTTTGTTGGTTTTTTATTTCTTTAATCATTTAAGTGATACCCGGTAGTCGCCGTCGAAATTATTCACATGGAATCGTAACAAAATCAATTGTTTTTGCAGTATGGTGAATAAAGAAAATATAAACCATCGAGTAAGTTACTGAAGACTAAAGACTACGCCTGAAGATTCCACTTGAAAATTATCAACATTTTGATAACTTCATTTTCCCGAAGTAGATATTACGTCCTTAGCCAACTTAATGGAAGTTGGTCATCGCTTGTCATTGCGCCTTTACTTTCAAATATTATCTTATGCAGAACTCTCGGCCACTGAGCAAATATGCCAAAAATGTTCCAAACACATTTTCCCATCAAACTTTCTAAAAACTACTTTCATTTTAATGCGAAGTTCCAATGCTGATGTGATATTAAGTCGAAACTAATATCATAACTTGTAATGAGTTACCCACAAAATCTTTACAGGATGCAAACTTAAATGATTTTAGAGGATACTTTTTTGATGGGGTTTTAGCACGTCCGTTCACTCGTGCTCGTTTCAATTTAGGAAAACGAAATCGAAATTCTCATTTCGGTTTGGGCAAATCAAAGTGATAAATGAGGGTCACGTGGGAGAATTATCTAGCACACAGTATTCCCCACAGAAAGATTTATCCAGATATCATAGTAAGTAATAGTTAGTTTTGATGTTAAAATCAAAATCGTTTACAAGGGGATTTGTTATACACCGGCTCATGTTGGAACCACCACTGCTCGTTAGTGAGATTATTGATGTAACCTCCTCCCCCAACCTTTACTAAATATGACATTTCAGGTCATCAGAAAATCACTTTTGATGTACTACCTTTGTTGAAAGATCCACATTTTCAATGAAAGCCTTGGCCTACATTTATGCTATTAAAAACTGTATGTAGATCGGCGAGCAGTAATCACGGAAGTTACCTAATTACAGTATACATCATAATTGTGTAAACTCGCCAGCCAGACTGATGGTCACGAATTTACTGGATATCACTTAATATTTGGACAAGTTGATAAATGAGCGGTCAGTGTGGGCACTACTCAGCAGAAGTTCAAACCAATTAATTTAGAAACCAATTGGCTCCCGAAGAATGCCTCTTAATTAATGAAATGCTAAGCTGTGATTGAGATGTTTAAAACATAAAGTACGTTGTTGGTGTACATTATTTATAGCAATTCATTTTATATGTTTTCAGACAGCTCGCCATGAAGCAGTCTTGGGGAAAAAACGCTTGTTTTTCACCCCGAGTCTTTCATATCATAATATGTATATTGGTATACAATACGGCATGCAGTAAAACCTATTCCTTATTCAGTTATTGTTTTGACTTTGCAGCTAATATTCAATAAAGGGAAAGTACTACATTGATTAGGAGGAAGAGTAAATTCACCCCATACTGTAATTTCAATAATCACATCGTCGAGGGAACGATGAAAATTACATCCAATTCGGTGGTCATTATTTTTTTAAAGAAGATAACGACAAATCAAAAAATGGTTTGTGTTTGGTTCGGGCGTTTGTGCATGTTGTTTTGATTGAGGCAAGCGAAATAAGCAACATTAAGTTGTGAGGCCCTGATACTATTTCCTTAACTTGACTGTAGTTCAGATGATTTGTTTCTCTCAGAGGAGTGGTACTGGTATGATTATGAACTCGATTTTTAGTGGGATTGCAGATTGAAACTATTTATTTTTATTTACTACTAGGCCTACCGATTCGGTAGTCCTAACAAAGCTTCACAAAATCTGTCACCATATGCCTGTATAGTTTTCCATATTATTTTTTGTTTTTATAACTGATGAACTTTGCAAAAACTTTGCAAATTCTGACACCATGACATTTTGGAAACAGTTTTAACTATGAAGCCATAGCGTCAAATTCTGCTGTTCCATTGCAAGTGGGTTAGTTTGTCTTTCTCTTAATATCACACTGCTTTCTAGATCTTTATTTGGAATTTAGTGCCCACAGAAGAACAGAAATGTTTTGATGCAAGTCAGAAATATCCATTTCAAAAAGTCTATTTGACCGTATGGGAATACAATACCACACCCTTGTGGTTATGAGTTAACGACACAATAACCAGTGTGTTAACAGGTGATAAGGAACCGACAGTGTTGGAGTCGGTGATCTATTATGACAAGATTCACGGCTTGAACCCAAGACTAACTCCTCATAGACCAATTACTGCTAAACAAATTACAGATCAAAGTAAATTTAAACATCCTTCAGATGGAGGTGATTCGACCATTCGGGGAAAAAAAAACTTATAACCAAGAAATATTGGCCTCAAAGCTCCAGTTCAACATTGGTAAACTGACTGCAAATGCTTCCATTCTTTGCACAAATCAAGATAATTGTGATGAAACAAACCTGTGAAAATGTCAGCTCATTTCGTTGTTTCATTTGCAAAAAAAACCGGTTACAATGCATTAAGCTTTTTTGTACGCAGTCCTTTAGGCAGAGTTTTCGTCTCGCTGAGACGAAAACTAATTTTGGATCGTATTTCATCTATTATTGATGGCAGAAATATTTCAAGGAAAGTTTTCTACCATCATTATCTTTATACCATGTAAGGTACATGTACATGTATATGTTAATCTGTGAACAAAATGTTTTTCTGTTAAGCCGGGGCTTACGACAAAACTGTGTGAATACTGTGAGGGGTAATAACGAGTTGATATCCACAATGCGGCGTGTACGACAAGTGCTTGTACAATTTTGTTTGGATTATTTTGTGCTTATCAATTCTTTAGTCAGAATTCAAAGATCAATGTAATGAGGAAACACGCCAGTGTTAATTCTGGACCACCCACGGAAATTGCAAAAGAGGGGAAACTTTAGCTCGTTGCACCAACAGCACATCAATTAAAAAACACTACGGCAAAAATAATTCCACTTTGCGTGGGGCACGCTTGCTTCAACATCTTGGAATGTTTGTAAATGTCGGACTCCAACTGTATCACACCACAGCTAATCTTCAGAAGTAGGTCCTGCCTAAAATTTACCTTTTCAGCTTTAAAGCCCCAGCTCAACATTAGCAAGAAGGACAAAACAAATGTTCACAGATTTACACATACCTTACATTGTATAAAGATAATGATGGTAGAAAACTTTCCTTGAAATATGTCTGCCTGAAGTGTTATCGTTTTCAAATAATAAATGAAATAAGAACCAAAAATTAGTTTTCATCTCAGTGAGATGAAAACTCTGCCTATAGGAATGCGAACAAAAATGCTGCATGTTTTTTTTACCGTTTTCTCGCAAATGAAACAAAGAAATGAGCTGACATTTTCACAGGTTGATTTTATTGCAAACATTTTGATTTGTGCAAAGAATGGAAGTATTTACAGACAGTTTACCAATGTTGAGCTGGGGCTTTAAAGGCGGGAAACCTTTCAGCCGATCTTCTGATTTCCTCTCATTTTTTGCCTTTGATAAAAGTGCCAAGAAAAAGTGAATAGTGTAAAAGTTCAGCGTGCTTGACTAATTACTATTTTCTCTTTTGTTTTGCAATTGCAAATGTGCATGTCTGCATTTAGTTCTACAGTCGATTACAACAATACAAATTTACCTTGATGAGGTAGTAGGGTTAAAACAATGGTCTCTGAAAAATTATACATCCAAGCAGTTAGTTGTCCAATGTAATACCATACACCCAAAGTCGTGAAAACGTCACTGAAATCAGGGTGGAACTTTTCGAGCACAAACAGCGTGAAGTCTTCAACGGTTCTATCAGGACTTTCTCCTGATATATCGGTATGTTATCATCACGTTCACTCTGTCCTTCTTCAATATTCTTGACTGAAACAACGCGTCTTGAACAAACCAGACAAGCTCAGACAATGCCTATATAGACCTTTATCATGGTGCGGCCATCTTGATTTTCTTCCATTCAAACCAATGTAACCAAACCGAGGCTGGAAGGGCAAATAGTCTGGTTCCTTTTTGTACAATGAATATTAGCATATATTACTGTTATTAGATACAGGGGGACATGACCAAGATGGTTGCAGCATGATAAAGGTCTATTGTGTCATTTCTTAACCTTAACAACATTTGAACTCATGTGGGTTTTTCATCTCTAGGCCGAGAGGAGTAAATGTATAAGTCTTTGAAAGGATTGTTAGTCATTCTTTTATTACACACTTTGGTTACAATGTGTTGTAACAGATATGGTGTGTTTATAAAATCCGAACCGCCCAGGAATTTTTTCTCGCAAGCGTAGCAAGTTTGAATTCATGCTTTCAGCTCCAAAAAAAAGGTAACAACTTTTCCTTACAAACTGGCTTAAGAACGCGGCCAGCATTGATAGAATTGTCAAAGATCGGTATCCACACTGTATGCCACCCAACATAATAACACGTGAAATAAACAACCTGTGAAAAATTAAGCTCAATCAGTCATCAGATTCACGAGAATTATAGTGAAAACTCCATTGAGTGTTTTTTCACTGTTCCTCAAACATTGAGTTTTGGACTCGCAAGATGAAAAAGAATTGTTATACTAATTTCTCAGCAAAAACCATCTGGTGTTTCCAGCAAAAATAGTCCGAGGGAAGTTTCCCACCAGGGCCATCAGTATACCCTTGCTCTATGATTATACCATGTAAGTTATGTGCAAATCTGTCAACGAGTATACATTTTCAATCTTTCCAATGATGTGCTCAAACCTTTAATATAATTTCTTAGGGCAATATCAACAGGCCAGCGATTATCATCAATTGTAATGGCACACCCGATGCGGTGTTTTTTATGCACATATCAAACAGCCCCTTCGTGGATGATAGACCGTGCTATTTTCTGCTCGCAGCGAAATCCCGTGTTTAACTGTGTCAATTTTCCGCGGTCTTCAATCAGTGCGGTGTTGGAAACATTGAGCGCGCACACAGCACCGTTTTCACGGAGTTCTGGCCAAGCGTTTTATTTGGCGTCCCGTGGGCCTGGCAGTCTAGCCTATTTTATTCCTGACCGGCCGCGGCGTCTCGTAAATTGCGTGTTGAGAAAAAGAGAACTACATGTACATATTTTATGTAGATACACAATACAGCAAACCCTTGAAAAAAAAACTGTGAAATTACTTTTGTGATGTGTGTTTTTGCCGTGTTAGTCAAAGCAGTGACGAGTGAAACTGTCCCACCTGTATTTTTCTTTCTTTTTTTCTTGTTTTCCCCCACCAGCGCTATCTCCTTATTAACCGCATCAGTGCGCGTTGTAAACAGTAAAAACAAACTCGCGAGTTAAGATCTTGAGATGTAATTTGTCAAGTCCCACATCTCGGGTAACTGACTGGCCACACAATGAATGAAGGGCTCTCTCGGAATTGTTATTATTGTTGTGAGAAGTCGGTACACGGTCCAGTCACCGTGGTGGCCTACGGTGGATCAGATGAAGCCTTTCAAGCAAGCACCAGCCCGTGATGGTGACGTGGTGTAGACGGCCTAATCTCTCTCGCGGAGTATCAAATTTAATTCACCTCTCAAAACCAGAGATTCCTTTCCACGTTTTCTCGATTTCTCAAACCTTACATCGTCTCCCTCTCTTCCTATGTAACACAGGTACTGGCGAGTCTCGTTCCTTCGGCACCGCAGGCGGCCCTGGGCCGAACAAAGTGCAGTGCACACTACGCAAACATAAGACCAACCGCAAACCCCGGACGCCGTTCACCACCTCCCAACTCCTGTCTCTGGAGCGAAAGTTCCGCCAGAAGCAGTACCTGTCCATCGCCGAGAGGGCCGAGTTCTCTGCCTCGCTCAACCTGACGGAGACCCAGGTCAAGATATGGTTTCAGAACCGCCGGGCGAAGGCTAAGCGACTCCAGGAGGCCGAGCTGGAGAAACTGAAGATGGCTGCCAAGCCCATCCTCCCGCCCGGGTTCGGCTTCCCGTTCCCGGCAACGTACTATTCACTGGGGCATATTCATCGGCACGCAGCCGCCATGCCCGGACTGCTCCAGCCGCTCCAGTTTGCCCCGTACTCGTACTTTCCCGGAGCTGCCACGGCCGGTCACCACAGTCCACCCGGGTCAAGTCTATTGTATCCGTACTCAGCCTCAGGAACGATATAAACGGGATTCCACAAAGCCTGAAATAAAACTGACACTACGTTCAAACTTGTGGACCAAATCAAACACGAGTACTACAGTGAGACGACTGTACTACCGTCTCAACAATGAAGTGAAGGCATCTTTTTCCGTAACTCGACGTGTACGTCCCAAGCTGACTGCAAGCAAAGAGTGAGGGGGCAGAGTAAAGGTGACTAAAATAAGGGGGCAATGTGATACTCAGCAAAGTATACAACACGATAAACCCTCTCCTCGTGAACCACAGCTATGTGCACAACCACAGACTCAAGCAGAGTCGGACCTAGTGCCATTTATGTATAGCCTAATAGGCCTACTATATAAGCCCCAATGCGGATCTTCCACACACAACACTCTAAATACTAACTCAGTCAAACCACCGTTAATTAGTCACTTCAGAGCACATTTTGACTAAAATTAGTCAAAAATAGTCTAAAATGACTAATTAAGGCTGTTTTAACTAACTTTAGTTTTAGACTGAATGAGTCCACTACATTTTGTTGTCAAGGCAAACTGAAACAGTAAAAATATTGTTCTGAGGCTGATAGCAGTTTATTACCCATCCTCAACCTCATTCTTATTTATTGACATGTAAGGCTGATACTGTATATCCTCAACATATGGGTCTCCACCTCATAATTATTGCCTCACTGAGAACTTTTTCATAACGATCTTCAACCTCTGGGGCTTTCCTTCGTATCAAACCTCATAACTCCTCATTGGATACCTCCTTAGTATGGCCTCATCTAAACCTCGGCTCCGAATTGGGCCGTGTCCGAACCGAGCGACTTCGGCTATACGGCTGCGGCTGCTAGCAGCAGCGACAACGTCGAGGAATAGTTGTCTTTTCAGCAGCCTAGCCATAGCCGCTGTCGATTCAGAGCTCAGCCATTACAGTCAATGTGCCTAATTCAGGCCGAAGTTTTCAGGGGGATAAAAGAGGCTGTATATTTCTGGTACTTCCATCAATTCGCCAGACACCAAACAAGAAGATTACAGACAATCAAAAGCCTAAACAAAACTTATCCCTACTCTAAATATGTATCAAATACTACATTATTACGCAGATTTCATATCATAGCCAAGTATTATGAATACAAATCGCAAGTGTAAAAATGACAATTTTTCGAAAACAGTACTTTAACAGTGAACATAAGATAATTCTATTGCAACTATGGACATGCATAAGAGTGAACTGCCGTCTTCAAATCCTTGCCCTTCTCGACAGATATGTTCCCATTTCAAAGGAACAACACAACGTCTTTAGTACACTAAAAAGGACAAAAACAAAAGCAGGAAATGTGAAGAAGAAAAAAATGTCCGTTTTTAATTTTGAATTGTTACTCTACTGTACCTTTAAACGCAGAGTAGGGTGTCCCGGAAGGCTTTTGTGAGATAAAATGTCAAAGGCGTTAATTGAGAATGAATTCGGAAGTACATATACTTATAGACCAATGCATAAATCCAAGAAATAAGAAGGGTAATGGAAAAAACCAGAGCCGCGTTAGCAGAAAATATCGCTCGACAAGTTTCTGCTAAGCAGAATTTAGCAGGAAACCAGTCACAGAGGGTACTTCATTGTTGTGTGTTTTTTTATGTGGAAGGCCAAAGAATTTCCCATACAGGGACAATGAAGTCTTAATGTAGTGTATTGTTTTATTGTATGTGACATGGTATTTTGGCTGGTAACCTGTTTCTGGTAAGCACAAGTGTTTAATTATGCTCGGTTATTTATTTTGTGCAGCCCTTTTCGAAACTACGACTTCGGGTTTGGGCTTCGGCTTTGGCTTTGGCTCCTTCGAAAACGTACGCATTCAGTAGGGGGGGCTTCAAACGGGCGGACGGTATCTCAAGCCAAAGCCGATGCCTTACCCGTGATTTCGTAAACGGCCGTAGTATGAAAATGGGTCCTGTTTTTTTTTAAACAAAGATTTTCATTGTGTTTTCACCTAATCTTTCCTTCGGGAAAAAAACTCATTCTGACCAGCTATCCCACCCAGTCTATAGCTACCCTACCGTCGGGGGCATTTCATAAATGTATGATGGGAAAGAGCAAATTCATTCCAGATCTTAAAAAGTTTTCAGTGCACAAAATACAACCAACCTGCCAGGTGGTCACACTTTTCTTTTCTTTTTTCTGTGAAAAGACGAAGTGACGGTTTATGTTTTCGTGAGGTATTTTTGTTCACGTTCTTGTGGGCTTATTAAGATTGGGTAAATCGATATAAGAATCAATGGTTGAAGGGCATTTTGTTTTATCAGTCTCACTGTTGTGTCTGAAACACCTTCTCAGGGGGCGTAACACCTGTAATTATCAAGTTGATGAAAGTACAGTTTCAACTGAAACAATATAAGATCCTCTTTGTTGATAAAATAGCCAACAGGACTATCCAGTCTCTAGGCAAATGGACAGTCATTCAAATTCATGTGCGGTTTAATGATGTGGTATATGGGCCACTAAGAAAGGATTGTTTGGGTCACTTAATGTTTGCGTTTGGTAGACCATAGGGGTTGACTGACAATTTAATTTCTCTGGACATTTGCACTGGTATTGACGCAGTTCACCTGACGTCATCATCACCATAACCTTGGCTGAGCCATTTTGGTAGTCTTCCGTGTGTCACTTGTCTGGTGCCAATTTTTAGGCGACTACGTATACCGATTGACTTCCATGCAAGGGGCCAGTAAAGGCAGTGTTCGAATTTGGCGGCTGTGACTGCTGCTACGGGTGTTGCTAAGGGCTGACTGTGGCCTCACAGTATGCTGACGTGGTGCCGTATAGCCGTAGCCGTAGCCGTAGCCGCCATTTTGGACATGGGCTGTGTGTTTACAGACTGAACTAACTAACCCGATACAAGAAGTAAGATGCCCAAATTTGCTTAACTATCAGAAACAGTGCAATCACTCAATATTGCATGTACATACTATTAAATGCCAGTGCCCAAAAATACACATATACATGTACATCTCTCTGACTCTAGGAAAACTACGGGCCAATAATTCATACTAAGTAAAACTACCTTCATTTTTATCAGCTCTGGAAAACAAAAATCACTAAATAATCCTCCCTTTTTGTTCTCCATTGCAATTAAACGTCTATTTCCAACGCACATGTACGATTAATTTCACCGAAAAACGCAGACACGTCCAAACGCGTCTTCTCGTTACTTTAGAAAGGTCAAATACATTGAAACTAGACAATAATTGGGTATCGGCCTGAATTTATAAAAAGGTAAAGGGGCCTTGACTATTACAGAGACCTAGTTTACATTAGCCGTGGCTTAAAGGTTGAATACATGTTTGTTATTCATCGAAATTTGATTGTATTAGTGTGTCTGAAAGCCCCACTGATGAAACTTCCACGTGTTTACTTTAAAGGTAGAACACATATTGGGATTCATCATTTTATTTATTTATTAGGCCTATAGTGAAAGGTCACTGATTGTGAAGTTCATACCAATACCGATCTTCCACAGAAATAGTTCTGTCTGAAATACTGTCAAAGTCGAGAAGATAGAATTTGAAGACATCGATTTTAATTTCGATCGTAACGATCGAAATTAAGGACAAGGTGTTTACAAGCTGAACAAATTTGCACGGGTTTTTTTTTTCACCATTTTCTCCTGACTCAGATGACGGATTGAGCCCAAATGTTCACAGGTTTGAATTTTCATGTGTATGTGAAGCACACAAAGTAAGAACATTGCACTGTTATCTTTACAGATCCTATATTTTAACTATATTTACATCGTTGGTTATCGGAAGATAGAGTAAATTTATATCCGGCTATAAATCACAAGGGAAACTGACTGGGGAGACCGCCAACATTAGGGCTGGATAGCTCAGTTGGTATAGAGCGTCGGTACGTTAAACCGGTGGTCGCAGGTTCAAATCCCGCTCCAGTCAATTTTTCTTTGGTTACCCCCCCCCCCCAAAAAAAAAAAAATAATAATAATAATAATAATAATTTATAGCCCTCTAGTTTTAAATAAACACACCATTCCAACCTCTAGAAAATGTTCTCAAAATTGGGTGGTCCCGTTTTTAGGGTAAAGTACCAGGGAAAACTGTCAAGGATTTTGTGCGCCTTCGTGAAGGGCTCATTCCAATTGCTGCAGTCGAAACTAGCAACGTTGATTACAGTGTCTGAAATGCTATTTTCTAGTCACTATTCAGAAATATTTCCCAACTATTCAGAAATATCTCTTTGGTTCATTGGAACAGGTATAATTTTTTTTTTCATAATCATAGATTTTTTCGATTTGAAATAATCAGCTTTTTTCCCGATATTCAGTGCTTTGTCTTAAATTTGTCTTTTCTTACTCGGATTCCATTCAATCAAAGGGTGTTTTTTATTATTTTGGTTCTCCTTAAGAATATTCCAATCCCATTTTTAGTCCCCCAGCTTAAAAACCAATTAAATTTAAGTCGCTGAGATTGCCTACATGTGTTTAAATACATATATTTCTGCTAATTCCAAGTCAATGATATTAACAAGTGGGAAGGTACCCCCCCCCCATATGAGGTACTTCTTAATGACAGACATTTAGGGGGAATTTATTAGTTGCTGTTTTTTCCCTTGTTGCCCGCAATCAATCTACAATTTAAATTAACAAAGCAGGATTGAACACGCTAAGGTCCCATTAATAAAGATAATATTTTGTCCGCCCCGTGGAATAATTTATTTGATTTTTCTCCTCGAAAGACTTAACCAAATAAACGTTTCTTGAAATGTCCGTAAATGATCGAGTTTAATTTTGTCAGGGCAAAGTCAAACTCCTTTTCGGTCACTGTTTACGCTACACTTTAATGAATACAGCATTTAAGGTAACTTCCACTGCATTTACTTCAATTTGTGTAACCGTTTCCTTGGTTAAGTATTATTTGATATAATCAGATGGTATCATAAATGTGCTACTGTAGTTTGTATTGACAGTTTAATGTAGATGTTTTTATGACCAGTGGTATAAAAAAGAGTAGCGTTAAATTCATGTGGGCCGGGCGTAGCTTCTCTTGAAAAAAGAGAGAGTTGGTCAAATTCTCTTCATGTATTCGTTTCACTGAATAGTTTTTACCAACTAGCGTTCATCTCGATTCCTTGGTATATTATAGCACTGTCTTCTTTTTTTACAAACATTGAACACCTTTTTTGTATGGGCGGCCTTGAGTGTCACAAAATGTATAACTGGTTTGGCCAAATTTGCCTTTTTATTATTTAATGAAGAATATGTGTCCTTTTTGTTTTTGGTAGCAATATTGATTTATCAGTGATATGGGTAATTTTATAGCATTTCTCCCTTCTTTTGCAGTGGAGACCGCCCGTTCTTCCAACCAAGGGTTGGTAGAACTCGCGGCTGTGACTTTGCAAAAGAAAGCTCTAGCCTGTTGACGTTTTGGAGCCGGAAGTGCAGTGTAACGAATGTTCATGTACATGTATGTATACAATTCGTTCACATTGTACTTCCGGCCCCAAAACGTCATCACTTACCAACAGGATATAGAACACACCCGTTCGATCATGTGCCATGAATAACTATACCATAAAATGGCGACTGTTGTTTTCATTGCTACTCTGTTGTCATGCCATGAATAACTATACCATAAAATGGCGACTCTTGTTTTCATTGCTACTCTGTTGTCATTGTTTGGAAAAAAATGCTTAGAACGTGTTTCTTGTTGAAAGACACTAGATAGTCCTGCCTCATGTAGACCTCATATGGCCACTCTTGCAATTATTGTCAGTGCACCCACCTAAAGTGAAGCACTCTTAATAATCGGGGCCCAATTCCATAGAGCTGCTTGAGCACAACTAAATTAGGCTTACCAGAATGAGGTTACCAGCCAAAATACCATATCACAATATGCACCGTCTGTGACTGGTATCCTGCTCATTTTTGCTTGGCAGAAAACTGTTATCAATCAAATGGGTAGCCATGTTCTGCCAATCAGTGGTACTTGAACTAAAGCCGGTTACCAGTCTAGTCTGATCCCTGGTATGTAATCAGTGCTGTCCTAGTATGGTGCACAGGGAGTCTGACTAACGTATGACACGTATGACACGTATGACGGGGAGTAGGAAAAGTTACCAGTCAATCACAAATTAGTCATTGAAATAATGTTACACTATTGGTTGTAGCATAAAAACCATAAGCTCATGATTACACACGAAGTGTGCCGTTGAGGGGCTTCTCGATTGGGGACGATTGAAATCCTCATTAGGAGAAGAGGGTACCAATCGGGGTTTTGTATACCCAAATTGGGGTAGTTTGTGACTAAGAATTGTTTAATAAGCTGTAACAACAGGCAACAACTTGACTTTCCTCGTTCTCTTATTCTATACCACCGAATACTGTTATGTTATTTTGTACATTTGGTGTGTATTAAAACTCATTATTTCCATTTGCATATAAACAATTCACAAAGGAATAGTATATCTTATACCAGGGAGATATTATGCTTATATCTTGTGTAAAAAAATATAACTTATTTGTAAATACTTTCATGTATATATAAATATTTATGTATATATTGTCCAGCGATGTAGCTGTCAATGTTTAAAAAATAATAAAAGAGAAAGAAAATTATTCGAAATAAAGCGTTATCTCACAGTATTTGGGAGACTGATTTCTTACGGCTATGTTATCCGGCTCGATTCGGAGCGTTCCGGATCGCTTTTGACCGGGAGGTCGGGTCAAGCAAATTGTAGCTGACCCAATTTGACTCAATTCTTAACGGGACTATTTGAAGAGTATTCCGGATCACTTTTGGCCAGGAACTCAAACAAAATTGACCCAATTTGGCTTTGTGGCGTAACCATGACATTTTCATTGGGGGAGGGGGGGGGGGGCAAGCGGGGGCAAACACAAAATTTGGTGGCCACTTACTGTAACGAACAATTCATTTGGGGGGAGAGGTGGCAAGGGTTCTAAGTGGGGTCGCCTACGCCCTTCCCACCCCTGGATACGACACTGATCTGGTTCAGTTCTGAACCGGGAGGCTTGGCTTAAACACGTGGATGGAAAGTGGAGTTTTCTATCCCCCCCCCCCTTGTTTTTCCGAGCTGCCATTTGACTAATAACCTTTTCCTCAACTTAAAAAGGGTATGTACTCCAAAGGTGTCGTCGTTGATTTTAAAAAAGTATCCATCCATTCCAATTTTTGTAGATTCAGGGTTTTGTAGTGTCAGGGATGACATTCTTGTGAAATATTCAGCGAATGGAGAGATCATGCTTTCGTCCAGCGTGTGGCTATTTCGATTGGGGTACACCGAAACAAAAAATTAGTTTTGGCGGACAGTTTTTGTTAGTTTTTAAAAGTTTTTTTAAGAATTTTTGATGGATATTTCTATTGTCAATTCATGAAAAAAATGATAGAAGCAGAGAGAAAAAAATACGCACAAAATAGTATTCTAATCTTTACACATTAAAAGTGGGGAAATACGCAAACCACATAAATTTCTATGAAATTTCATAGATTATTTACATAAATGTTTTCCAAACTAGACGATTTGAAGGCAACGCAATCTTCCTATAAATCCAATTGTGCATAATTTTAAGCCTTTATAATCTGCTGTATCATAAACCTTTGGAACTTTTCCTGTCGTGAATTTGGGATAGCATGGACTCTGGGGAAATTCTGACATTATCAAACTTATCACCTGTCAAGAAATGGTTTTGTTCCAAGTTCGGGAACCGCGGGGATAATTTTCGATTTTGATATTTTGACATTTTAAACAGTCACATTGGGCGTGTGTGTATATCCGTGTGTGTAACAAGCTATATAATGGCGTTGGTAATGAATGGCAGAGGACGATGTTGTTAATATTGGCTTAAAACACTGGTTTCAATGATGATTGCAGTATCATCCTTGTACTCAGGGAAGAAGTGTGGGTGCCCAGTCTTTTTATACAGTCATGGCGATAATCCTATGGGGGCACCAGGCCACCCTGTCCAGAATGCATTCCCAGCATATCTCCCCCTGTCCTCTAATTTGGAGTATCATCCTTGTACTCAGGGAAGAAGTGTGGGTGCCCGGTCTTAATGCATGGGGATGATCCTATGGGGGCACCAGGCCACCCTGTCCAGAATGCATTCCCAGCATATCTTCCCCTGTCCTCTAATTTGGAGTATCATCCTTGTACTCAGGGAAGAAGTGTGGGTGCCCGGTCTTAATGCATGGGGATGATCCTATGGGGGCACCAGGCCACCCTGTCCAGAATGCATCCCCAGCATTACCCCCTGTGTCCCCGGGTTTGACGCCCGCGTCTCCAACTGTGAACGGCAAGAGGGGGCAGCTAGCTGCGTGAGTTTTGAGCTCAATGGTTTGAGTCATGCACCCTGAAGGGAATCCCATCTTATAGGAACTGGTTTAACAGTTAGCTCTTCTGCTTTCGCTTTAGCATTCTGTGTCTTTCATTCTGTGAAAAGTTGTTTATTTAGAATACGGTGGAAGGCAAATTAAAATAGATAGACAGTTAATGGACTTAAAGTGGGATCACTGATGAGGTGGAATGGGAAGAATTTGCGCGGTGGAAGAATTTTACACAGAAGGACGGATGTACGCTCTGTAATATCTTCCGGGTCAGGATTGAACTGTATCCGGGTTAATACAGTTGAACGTGACCCATTGACCTGGCTTCCGGGTAAAGTTGTTACCAGGTGACTTCAACCGGGACTACAAAAGTCAAGAAAAACAATGCTGAACAAATCCGGCGGGATTATTTCAGAGTGTTCCGGATCATTTTGACCGGCAACTCGGATCAAGCAAACACAGCTGGCTTGATGTTCTGAATATTTACACATTATCCGTTAGAGAAAACCTGTCAAGTTTTTGAATCTATTCCTTTTTTTCTGAAGGACGGACTGGGCACGCGGTCTTGTGGAAAAATGCCAAGCTTACTTGGACGGGAATATAACCCGACAGCCTGTCGTATTGTACATCAGATACCTCAACACTCAGCACCATGCCTGCAGAGTGATGGGCAGAGGTGTTTTAGCCAAAGTTCGGTAATAATGGCGTCTTAATTTGCTGTTAGTTGAAAGTATAGAGACAAATGGCTTTTATACAACTGGGATAGTTTTTTACTCTTAATACCATAGATGTAGACTTATTCCTGCTTTTACAGTGTCACCATCACGTGTGAGGCATGTTGTAAATTGATTGTATTGTTGGAGCTGGGGAAAAACAGGTGTCACACGGCCCGTGTGATGACAATGGGATCTTTATTTACACAAACTTGATAGTGATATATAGTGCGAGACTACCAGTGCTCTAAATTGATTTTTGAGTATATTCACCAAATCAGCTGGCTGATACAATGCACACTTTAGTATCAGACAATTAACAAGAAACAATCATCAAGCAGTTTAACAAAACTTCATTTAAGACATCAACTGATCACGTACAGATTCAAACGTGTGCAGGTGTATCAGGGAAATTTCCAGCGGCGTTTTCAGAGGGGAAAAAACCCGCAACAATATTTTCAGATTCATTTTTGTTTGTTAAGGAGTTTGATTGTCGTACCAGCTCGACCATGGATCCGTTTTAAGTCTATGATATTTTTGACGTGGACTCAAAATCGTGGCATGAGCCTTACAAAACTTCTTCATTTGGGGGAGCAGGCGGGGTCCAGAAAAATGGGGGGTTTGTACTTCACCGATTATATAAGTTGATGAATTGTACCATATTATTATGCATTACAGTGATTATGGTGTATAGGTTAGAACAGCTTTGTGGGCATGCACAGCTCAACAGGAGCACTCACAACACAGAGTGTACTGGAAATCCCTAATCTGCGCACGTTACCTTCCATTAAACTACGATTGGTTGTTAAGTTCACAGACTTATTTAAATAAAAGTACTACTTTTGCCAAAGTACTACTTTTGTCTAAAGTATACTAATCAACATTCATAACTTTCTTCGATTCCATTTTGGGGGTTGAAGGGGGCAAGGGTTCTTAACACGGGTTCTGAAGCCAAGCCCCCCCCCCCCCCCCCCACCAGTCTTGTTACGCCACTGGGACAATATTTACTCAAATATGTTTTGATATCGACAGCCAAAATATCTTAAAAGTAGCTGTAACAACAGCCCAAATGCTAACAGATTGGCACGCACAAAATATTCAACTCCTTCCCGTAAGATTACGTTAAAGGTATTGCACATTACTAGTTACTGTAAGAGCAAGCTCACATAATATAGCATTCAATAAACACGTTATACAACCAAGTGGTTTTTTTTTAAAGATACTGTAGATCATGATTTCGAGCCACAACCGGATCACCTCATTACAATTCATAAATTCCTTTGCCCTAGGTTTCTGCCGATCAGACAAAATATCATGGTTCGAACGTCAGTCATTTTGTATAACATAGATCTATACACCCAGATACTAACTCTATCTATGCACAGATTATATTATAATGTGGTGCTATGGGAAAGGAAAAATATTCTTACATTCAAAATCTCTTCTTTTTTGCGAAAACGGTATACATCGTAGAGCAAAACAACTATAGCACATCTCGAAGATCGCTAGGTTGCGTTACAGCATTAAGGTTTTCCCCTATTAAAGAGTAGAATTCAGTTTTGTGATGCAACCATTTTCCAATATAGGTAGAGTCCTTATGGAAGTGGGAAAACTACAAGTATTTAACCTCCCGTTAAAGTGGTGTAAAAATGTCATTGTATTTTATGCCCTTCCGGTGCGAATTTTGCCAACCTCCAAAAACATCCATTTTAAATAATGTATAAGTCTGTATATTTCGTGTCTATGCAGTAGTTCATTCTTGATTTTGGACGATATTCAATCAAAAGGCATTGAATTTGACTTCTAGGCTAAAGCAACGATTTCTCTTTGGAATGTACAGACCTATTTGTTGTTGATATCTAATGACGTCATGTTTCAAATTTCGCTCTGAAGGAGTAACAAACTGACATTTTACACTATTTTAACGTGAGGTTAGAGATCTGTAACTTTTGTTTCCACTTTTTCAAGACTCTATATTGGAAACTGAGTGGATCGCAAAACTGAATTTGACCTTGGAGTCTCTCTTGTAAGTGTTCAGCTGGTGATCAGCCTGCAGGGAAAGTTAGCATGCCATTTCACTCTGTTTTTACAGATCCATATCGTATTGGTTTCCTTCTAAGCATTCGTATGGAACTTGGATTTGAAGTCATATAGACACAATCTAGCTTCGGGAAGCAATGAACTAAAGCCCCAGCCGGACTACTTGGACATAATTTTGACTTCTTCGCAGGTGTTTTAACTGGTGTTTGGCTAGCGGACCACAATGAAGGAAATTCCTGGATTAGTACAGCCCTACTTCGTTTTGAACTATATCATGGGCCTGTTTGGGGAAAATGAGAATTTGAGAAAAAAACGGGTCTTGCTCTTCAGCTGTGAGTGATAGGCATAAATCTATACAGATCTTAAATAAATTTATGTTACAACCTCAATACTACTTTAGAATAAATTATATTGGTAAGTTCGGCGGGTTATATTAGAAGTAATAAAACCGTTAATGAAGGGATAAATTGCTATACACAAAAGTTTATGAGCTGAGAAACTGCTTTACCTTTCCAGCCGACTCATTTCTAAACAAAAAACCCTCAACATTTTAATGGGTGTTATTAAATATAATGTTAAATTTAACCCTGTATCAGATTGATTTTCAAATGCAGATTTTGGTGCCGCAAAGGGTTTTTTCGTATACATATCACTGAGGCATAATCCCGTGATCCGAACGAGCAGTGAAGTCACAATGGGACAAAAAATGCAAAATGTAGTTTGTTTAATGGTAAAGTGCCACTGAAAACGAACCATTGTCCCTTCGTACTTTCCAGCCTTTCAGGACTTAGGGTTCAATTTATGAAATCCTATTTTTATGAATTTGACATATCACCATCTTTCACCGGCCCCTGCGCACGCACAATGACGCCATTGTCGGGCATTGTTGCAATCGTGGCTGAGTTTTTAGTAACGCCATGAAAGCCCTGGCGCCTAACTCCATGAATAAAGTCTTAACAAATTTTGGAAAACGCTTACATTGTAAAGTTCTGACTTTTCCACTTGAGTGTGCACAAATACAAACACACAATTGACAAACCAAACAGAAGTCTGAAATATTGTGTATAGAAACGAATAAAGCAATTTCAGAGATTGTTTAATGATCCAATGAAACGCTTATTGCGGGGTTTTTCTTTCCCTTTTGACTTGTTGAGAGAGCCGAGTTTGCGTCGCCAGTACTTTTTTTATTTAAAAAAAGCGTAAAAAGGAGAGGACTTGTAGGCGGTGATGAAGAGCAAATTGCCCCGGGTTAGTTCGTAGGGAAGAGTGGGACAATGGTCTCTTGCCCGGAGGAGTACAATGTCGCCAGTACCTTACCCTGCCGAGGGGGCTGGCATTATGGGGTTGTGATGTACCACTTGTTTGGTGTCACTTTGATTGATTGAGAGTTAGGACGAGTGTAACATTCAGCATTACACAGCGATAAGAAACCATTCAGAAAATACCCAAAACGTCTAAAAATATGCACCAATAATGTAGCTTTCGTAAGTGAATGTAGCTAAACAATTGAGGTCCTTTCAAAAAACGCTGAAAATCGGAAATAAAAAAGTGAACAGTCGAATTGAACAGTCGAGTCCCTGTGATCGAACAAAGATGAGATCTGTCTTTTTTGACACTGGGACTTCTCTCAAATTACAGCTTCATTGTTGGCTTTTTTTCCCCAACGTTTACGCTTCTGTTAAAAAAAGGGTTTGTTCAAGTTGGAGCTGGGACATGGTCTGGCCCCTTGTTCAGCTGTATACATTAATGATCCAATACTAGGGTCATGGGGATATAATAAGGGTACTAGGTCTAATGAGGTAGGAGGGAGTTTACTGTAGTTACTCATGAAAGGTTTTCAAATCGCAACTGCTCTGCATTGTGAGAGTTTTTGTTGTCACTTGCTTTTTGCCTGAAAAACGATCAAATTTTTCAATCGCTTTTTCCATTTCCTACACTGAGAACAAAGTTTTTCGAGAACTGAACTGCGTTGAATTTAATTAAATAAAAGAAAAAAAGGAAACAAAATACGGCCAACAACTTGTTTGTATCTCTGGAGAGCGGCAAAACATACTCTCCCATAAGCGTGTAATCTAGTTATTCACCGCCCAATGGTCATGCCAAAGAGCCGGATAGCCGCTAAAATTCTCTTCAAGCGATCAGAATGGATCAAAATAGATTAACTTCAAAAATGCTACTCGGACAACGAGTAGACCAGTGTTTCCTGGACGCCAACCTCCCCCCCCCACCCCCCCCCCCCCCCCCACACACACACACCCAAGGTGAGATTATTTAAATTAATCATGGTTTCAAATCAAAGTCTATAACAAATTATACCAGTTGTGCAGGGTCTCGTTCTCAAGCCATTTTGAGGAATGGTGGCCATATTACTAAGGCACTATTTGATTTGGGTAAATTTGTCTGTATGCATGTACACCCAAACCGAACAGTGCATTCTTACATAGTGTCCTCCATATCTCAAAAAAATGGCTAATGGAAGACGTGTGACCCAAAACATTTGGCTATGACCAATAGGGAAACTACTTTCTAGTGAGGTTTGATGGTTCTGTAAAAATCCGGTGGTTTAACACAACTCAACGTTTCGATCAGTAATGCTCTGAATTGTCTTCAGGAGAAACAAACGACTTTGATATGAGTGAAAATACAGGTAGACTTATGAAGGCAAATAAAAGCTTACGAATCATTTTAAACCCTGAGTGGAATGGTGTGATTCGTACCAGTTATAGACCAGAGTCAACCGGCACTCTGTTGACAGAAGAACGTATTCTTACTTTGTCTGATTCAACGATAAACAGGGGGAAAAAACAGTGAAAAAATGGGCTCAATCCGTCGTCTGAGTCAGGAGAAAATGGCGAAAAACCGTGTACACTTTTTCAGCAAGCAAACACATTGTCCTTAATTTCGGTCATTACAACCGAAACCAGCTGTTGCGTCTTTTTTTTAGGTTTTCAGATACAGTTTTCTCGAGTATGACAGCATTTCAGATGGAAATATTTCACCGAAAAACTGGCTGTGGTATGAACTTCATAAACAGTAGTAAGCTTTCAGACTGTAACTAAACAATGATGTTTTTGATCCTTCCCAATCAGGTGCAGTGCCTTTAACTTAAAGTTCAAACTTTATCCCCAAATTTCTATCCAAGATTGTCCCGATATTGCATGGCAAAACGACTACAAACTCAGCTAGGTTCCTCTAGTGAAACACAACACCGTTGCATTTTCATACACAGTTCATTTCTTATTCCCTGAAATCCCGTGAGATTTCCCCCTGCGTGCTTAACTACCAAAGTGGCTCCCCACAAAAAAAAATGGCGTCTGTAATTCGTTATACTGACATTGTCAAATAACTGTAGGCGATTTCGTCTGCGTGAAAAGCTTCAACTTTTTGATCTCTTGGAAAGCAAGAAGAAACGATTCAGTTTCTGGTTTCTGTGGCTCGTGGGCAGGGAGTTTGATATGGGGAGATCATACGTCTGTCAGTGACTATCGGGTGTTACCATGAAAACGTTACAGACCCGCTGTGTGCAGTGTTTGTTTAACTTATTGGTATAATCACTAAGTAAATACACCAGACAAATGCGACAGTAATTGGGCCGTCTGTCGACGCGTTAACCCCGGTGCAACACTCCTCTGGACCGCGCACGGTTCAAATATACCCGGCGGCCGGTACAGGTGCGTTTTTATTGGCCAGATACATCATGCTTATACGTACAGGTGACGAGAATTGCCCGGGAAAGCATTGGTATGTTGCTGTGTTGCCGGTCCTGTCGTTGTGGAAGTTTGTTCCAACCGTTCAAACAGTTTTACAAGACAACCCCAAGTGGATAGAAAGTATCCGCGGGCCATTCCACCCCAAAGGCCCTGAAGATACCATATGTGTTCCTCATTAGAAGGCCCTATAGAGACCAATTCGCAGTCCAGCTTTTAACAGGCGCTGCATAAAAGCGGCAGTCTGAACATCAACGGTTTCTAATTAGTTAGAATAACAGCACAGACTTGCAGGAAGGTTTTTTTTCCCTTCTTCTTCTTGGGGTCTGCAGAGTTCAAGCAGGCCTTGCCTGCAACAAACGCGAACTGAAGGCCCCAGCCGTTCTAACCCGGGCCTTGTCCCTTGTTAACTTACGAATTACAACCGACGCCACAAGTCCTACAGTGAGGCCTGTGAAACCGCTCAACGGGGTACCGCAGCAGTTTTGACCATTTTTTATGGGTCCGTGATGTATTTGTTCTGCTAATGATAAAAGAATATTTTATAGATTGGTCGTTACACCGGTTCAAATCGCTTAAAGGTTGAAAGAGTTATGTGTTGATGTGCCGACCGAAATCGCTTCTTTCGCTTTTCAGTGCTGGTGGATGCATGACTTTACCATGAGCAGTCAGCGCGTCATCAGGCAAGGCCACGATTCGGTATTGGGTCACAGAACCACGAAGGAATCGTAGACGCCTGATAAGAACTAAATAAAAGTGCAGATTTTTTAAGTCGTGATGGAGAAAAACATCTTCACATAAAGTGTCGGAATTCAGTCGCATTACTGACATTATCAAATTACGTCTTTGCATAGCGAAGTTTTAAATTTTTATGTGAGTGCAGTAGTTTGTTTCCTTTGAAAAAAAAGTATTGTAGGATTTGTATGTTGTGATTCTTATTGCGCTTTAACGGGCTTTAACGGGTTAAAGTGATTGTTTCGAACCGAGCACGCGCAGTTTAAAGGTGGCATATACGCAAACATAACATGGTACATGATTCGCAATTCGAGAAAAATAACTAAATGGTTTTTGATAAGAAAGCTATATTTTCCTTACATTCATGTTACCACCAGCACCAAGACTGTCTCAAGACTGGGGGCTTCTTTTCTTAATTGTTAAACTGTGGCAAAATGAAATGCATTCAATCGAACTGAAAGATCATCATCCAGAGTATGCGAGAGTACATTTCTGCGAGTACAAGTTCGAGTACGATTACTTTTCCGTGAGTACCGGTACGAGTACGAGTTCGCTGTGAGTACGAGGGCAAGTACTTTCCGTGAGTACGAGTACAAGAACGAGTACGAGTACGTGTTCGCTGTGAGTACGGGGGAAGCACTTTCCGTGAGTACGAGTACAAGTTCGAGCACAAGTTCGAGCACGATTACTTTTCCGTGAGTACCGGTACGAGTACAAGTACGTGTTCGCTGTGAGTACGAGGGGAAGTACTTTCCGTGAGTACTAGTACAAGAACGAGTATGAGTACACTTTTCTGTGAGTACGGGGGGAAGCACTTTCCGTGAGTACGAGTACAAGTTCGAGCACGACTTCTTTTCCGTGAGTACCGGTACGAGTAAGAGTGCGAGTTTACATTTTTCTGTGAGTACGAGGGGAAGTACTTTCCGTGAGTACTAGTACAAGAACGAGTATGAGTACACTTTTCTGTGAGTACGGGGGGAAGCACTTTCCGTGAGTACGAGTACAAGTTCGAGCACGACTTCTTTTCCGTGAGTACCGGTACGAGTAAGAGTGCGAGTTTACACTTTTCTGTGAGTACGAGGGGAAGTACTTTCCGTGAGAACGAGTACAAGTTCGAGCACGACTTCTTTTTCCTTGAGTACCAGTACAAGTAAGAGTGCAAGTATAGGCCTACACTTTTCTGTGAGTACTAGGGGAAGTACTTTCCGTGAGAACAAGTTTGAGTAAATTCCTGCGAGTTAGAGTATAGGGCAAGATTACTTTTCCATGAAACTAGTACCTCTAAAAGTACAGATACGAGTACCCTTAACAATTATGAGTTTCTTTTTGTTTTTACTGTATTTCAGACGGAAATATTTCTTTAGAGGATTTGGTACTGACAATCAGGTTGGAGTGTATTAAATATTCAATTTCTTCGAGATAACCAATCCTGTACTTTTTCTTTCTGGCCTTTCTAAGTATAAGTAAAAAAAAAAAAACAGCACATTTGAATGATAGCGCTCCCGCCAAACGTTGTATCGATACAAAGTTGATACTGTGTCCTTTCTGTGACGCGGTGTATTTCGTGGTATAAAGGAGAACCTGCTGCGCCAGCGGTACCCATCACAAACCGATGAAAATTGGAAATCACAAGAAACCCCGAAAACAATCAATTACATGCAAAGGCAACCGAGTTATTTGCACCGGGTTCAGCCCGGTGCGTCCACCACCTGTCGCGCCCTCCACCGAATTCCACGAGTCACGGAACTTTTTTTCGATTTTGGGGAGAGAAAAGTCCTAAATCTCATTTCAAAATGAATAAAAAGACATGCTTTCAAAATGGGTGACTATCATGTACTTGTTACATCTCCACATCTTGTCTCTATTCACCATAGAACAACCTATACTCACCAAGAGTAACCACAAAACATTAAAAGACCAAGGTATTCCTTTTGATACAAAATGTACGAAAATATCGCCAGTGACTCGATCCCTACTGAGATTTTTGCAAATGAATAATTTTTAGTATATCTCTGACTTTTATCACATAGTGCTTACAAATACAACCATAGAAGTAATTAGAACCTATACTCATATCTACTTTTACTGAATTTCTCTCTCAAGTTCTTAAGTTGTATCTTCTGGGACTGAGAGGTGATATTTTCAACCTATATTACAGCACCCTCAGCGGCAGCTGGCTTGTTTGTTTGTCGTCGTCCAGTGATAGTTCACCGCACTGAGCCAGCCCCAGCTCTTCAGAATTTCGGAGGCTAATTTCTTCGCATGACTTTTGATTCGGTAATCACAGAATCCTGCTGTTCGGAGAGTGTGGAAATAAGTACCGCGCTCAAAAGCTACCGACGCGGTTCCCCTCCAGAGCTCCAGCCGGGCCGGGAGGGAGTTCTGACGGGCCGACCGCTCGACAAACAGACTACCACTGCCCCCACAGGAAAGGCTAACTCACACGGACCCCCCTCTCCAACAAAAAAAAACATCTCCACGCCCACTCCGCAGCCAAGGCTACAGCCGAACCCTCAGCTACCACGAATCGCGATTGGGACATTTAATCTGCAGACCAACAGTGAAATCTAGCCCATGATTTCGTTATAATTGTATTATTTCATGATTGGTAGTTGGGTCGGAAATTGTTTAGCAACCAGCGAGACTTGAAACCCACATGGCCTGGTCCCCGCGGAGCGCCGAGTGGCGAGCGGCCAGGCGCCACTCTGCATTCTTACAGAAGGGGTTGCTTAGACAAACTGCTAATCAATTTTGATACACTTACAATTATGTCGGTGCTTTTGAGTGCCGCCACGGAGGCTCGTCCGTGCCTGGGATGGACAACACCCCTGTGGGACCGCGGGGCTAGCCTGGTCTCTGTCTCATTAGATTACAGTTATCTTGCACATTATTGAGTTCCCATACCGGTCTATTATAATGGCACCGCCTGGATTAGTAATTGGGCGAAGACTTGATGCCCTTTTAAGAATGGTTAAATGCGAAAAGTGTGGAAGAAATCTTATCTTAGTTTTTCAAGTAAAGCACTTTTTTTTTGTAAACTTTTTAGGACCTCACTTCAGAAAAATAAGAGTTTTTGATACATCAATGTCAATTGTGGTCAAATGTTTTGTGCCCGTGCTGTAAAAGCTCAAAAAAAAACTTCTTCATTTTTACTTCAAAAGAATTTAGGCGGCAGACAGTGGATGACGTCATCACAGTGGATGACGTCATCGGTAAGTATGACATCGGAGTGTTTTATGTACAAACTGATATAAATATTTGAGGTGCTGAGTGTGTGAAATCGATTCATACTCTGAGTTAACTCCTTTGTATTTGTCTCTTAGTACCGTCTTACCCACTATGGGTGGACACGCCACAAACTAATATTGGTCAAATTTATGTCTATGCATTACAACTTCGCAGGAATCCCGCAATCACAAAAAAATCACCATCAACTTAACCATTTTTTCAGGAAACAGCATTATCAATAACTCATGGCCAGACCGTTAAATAAAAATAACCATACAAAGATCCATTTTGAATAATAACCCTTCAAGATCCGGCGAGGACGGCAACGGTACCGAAAGCCGCGTCCACATTACTGGAGTGGTTTCGAGCTAGTGACTGACTGTACCGCAAAAAAGTGATTTTGTTTCTGAGAAAGAAATTGGTTTTCTGAGAGTGTGTCTTATTTTTCTAATCTTTTTTTTTTTACCTCATGACGGAGAATTTTGTAAAAATTGTAAAAATATGCACTTTATTAAAAAAAATATTTGTTTTTATGTTGTTTTGTTTAAAAGTAATCATGATTGATCTTTTTGTTTTTATTCCACAATACGACCATCACCCTGGGGGAAGCCCACATCATCCCGAGGAAAGTCCCCATCACCCTGAGGAAAGCCTCCATCAACCTGGGGGAAGCCCCCATCAACCTGGGGGAAGCCCCCATCAACCTGGGGGAAGCCCCAGTCACCCAGGGGGAAGCCCCCATCACCAAGGGGGAAGGCCCCCCCCCATCACCCAGGGGGAAGCCCCATCCACCCCGAGGAAAGTCCCCATCACTCTGTGGAAAACCCCCATCACCCTGGGGGAAGCCCCCATCAACCTGGGGAAGCCCCCATCACCCAGGGGGGAGCCCCCATCACCCTGGAGAAAGCCCCCGTCAACCTGGGGGAAGACCCCATCAACCTGGGGGAAGACCCCATCAACCTGGGGAAAGCCCCCATCAACCTGGGGGAAGACCCCATCAACCTGGGGGAAGACCCCATCAACCTGGGGAAGCCCCAGTCACCCAGGGGGAAGCCCCCATCACCAAGGGGGAAGCCCCCCCCCCCATCACCCAGGGGGAAGCCCCCATCCACCCCGAGGAAAGTCCCCATCACTCTGTGGAAAACCCCCATCACCCTGGGGGAAGCCCCCATCACCCTGGGGGAAGACCCCATCAACCTGGGGAAGCCCCAGTCACCCAGGGGGAAGCCCCCATCACCAAGGGGGAAGCCCCCCCCATCACCCAGGGGGAAGCCCCCATCCACCCCGAGGAAAGTCCCCATCACTCTGTGGAAAGCCCCCATCACCCTGGGGGAAGCCCCCATCACCCTGGGGGGAAGCCCCCATCACCCAGGGGGAAGCCCCCATCACCCTGGAGAAAGCCCCCGTCACCCTGTGCTAAGGTTACATCAATATTTTAATTAATACGAGTTATATTTACATCACGACAGATGAGTTTTATCAGCAGAGCATTCGTTGTAAACTAATGTTGTGAATTTCCTTTAACCTAGCAGACACAAACTGTACTGAGCTACACAATGCCTAACACTTTTATATTGGGATGCCATGATCAAAATATATTTAACAATTCCTGATAAAATACTAAATTCTGCGTTGTTTGTACAAACAATAGCGTATACATATTGTTTTTCTAGAAGAATTATACATAATAAAAAAAATTACTCTGACTCTAAGAAAAATATGTGTCCACCAGGATTTGGCATTTTGTCCATTCCTGTGTTTTCCTCACTTTTTTGTTTCATTCTTTTCTTTTTGTGTGGGAGAGGTGGGGATATTTCATATCGTAAGATCCGAGGTGACCAGATACTACGCTGACATACCCGAAGGAGATAAATCCGCGTGGGGGCTCGTCAGCCTGAAGACCTAACCCCGTCATCTGCAGGCGATCCACGGCGACGATGCACCGTGGACGGGCCGCTTCCATGGGGTCCTTGCCAATCTCAAACACTCAGACGCACGGCTGAGACTTTGTTGTCCTCTATTTTTGGATTTCGAGATATGATTTTTTTTTTTTTTTTTTTTTTTTTTTTTTTGGTTCATGCAGCCTACGGATTCGAGCCCTCCGGGTCGGCTGACTGACTCCTCGATGACGTGCATGGTGAATGACAAAACCAAAAAACAAGGAAAAAACTGCTTTGCTGAACCTTGTTTTGTATGTCACAAAGCCACCAAATGCTGACCCAGCTAAAGCCACCATACACAGGTTAGCGCACATTTTTTAGTAGCGCCTGCTTTTGAGGTTGATCAATAATGGTATCGGTATTAATTAAATATCATTTTAAAAGATCACAGATTTAAGGGTGACAAGCAAGAATCAATTTCTCTATATATAGGGGACGTTATATTTCACCGGAGTGTGGGTTCGAATCCCGGTCGTGACACTTTTGTCTTTGAGCAACACACTTAGAATTGCTTCTCATCACCCAGGAGTAAATGGGTCCCTGCGAGAGAAGCAATTGTTGATGTGAATAGTTAGCAATCTGTGCGCTGATTTGGCTACCGGTGCTGCATACTCCAAAGGAGTTGAGATGGTTTTATGAATGCTTAGGGCTCAATGAACAGGAGTAATACTATACTGTAAGGCGCTTCGAGCCGCCTACTTGGCTTGATAAAGCCCATAAATACACGTTATTTTGACTGCATTTTATGCTCTCAATCCCTCTATAGTTCTGAAATATATTTATTTTATGTAGATTTTTTTGTTTAAAAGGAGTTTTTTTGACATTTTTGTCAGTCTCTTTGGTTTAGATTTTTCTAAACCTTGAAGGCTGCCTGGTTAAATCTTCAACACTTGTATATTTTATATTTCACTATAGTTGCTTCGTTTTTTAAATAGTTATATTTTATCATTCTACATTCACATTGTATAAAGGTCTAAATGTTATTCTTTTCGCATATTGTTTCTACTTTTGGCTTTTTATAGATGCATTTCACTCTCATCATTGTTATTATTTGGTTTAATTTTTGAACTTTTTGCATTGTTTGTTTACAGATTCACATCTGACATGTCATCATGTCGAAATCAAATCATCTCTGTGGACGCAAGTTCGAATCCCAATTCGGAATGGACTCTTTAACGTTGGTTGGGGTCTGACGCTTCGCCCGAGTCGGCTTTCACTTATACGGCTACAGCCTGGTCTGCACGGACAACGTTGAATATGACTTTTCGGCCACAGCCAAAATTGTCCATTCTGTCTTATTACCCCCGATGACGTTGATTTTCCCATCTGAGGTTTCCTCCCAGATCCGAAGCCTGAACAATCAGCTATTGAGTTCCTAACACTACCATAGAGCTACAAGACTCGTCTTAGTTTTGAACATCCAAATTGATAACATCTATTATTAATACGATTAGAAAATAAAACCTAAATACAAAGGTAGAAAGTTACACTTACAGATGGTATTGTATCAAGAATACTTCATGCCTGTTGATAAATTATTTATACATGTAGGTTTTGTATTCATTTTTTATTTTTTCAGAGCTCACGAAGTGTTACAACCTGGGAAGACAAGGTTGGTTTCTGGCTTGCAGCTATCTGGAACGATTGGTTACACCTGTCACAACTTAACTGAGCCGTTTCGAAACTTCAGAATGGCTCGTTTCACCTTCAACGAGGCTACATCATCTCGACAAATCTTAAGCCAGGCATCCACTGGCCAGTGAAAACAGCATATCTCACGTAATTAACTGACAATAATGTCCCCAACAAATTAATCTCACAAATTAAGCGTGAAATGAAGGTACAAAACAATTCGCTAAGCACTTCAGAACACATACCTAATGTAAATTCCAGATACAACAAAAAAGAGACAGTGTAAAATGGTTTAAACATGTTTTTTGTCCCCAATAATTTTTAAAAATTCAAACCTAAAGTTTGTACTTCTTTCTCCTACAAAAGGGAGCTTCCAGAAAAATCCGATCCGTTTCCATTTGTGTACTTATCTTGTAAGAGGTATGTTACATTCACGTTTCGTCGTGTGCCCGGTAAAAGGACGTCAAGGACAAGTTCCCGGTAAAAAGGAAGTAAACATGATGTGAAATTTTGTGTTTCAAGAAAACTGAGAGGGAAAGTTTGATCTGGTTTTTGCCATTCAAAAGTTATTATAGGAAGGTTAAATTCTGCTTGGGAGTGGGAAAACATGTCTTTGTCATGTCAGGGGCCATTTTATTGCTTACGTCCTTTTAGTACGAAGGGACGAAGATTACTGGGATGAAGGTTTTTTTGTGCCCGGTAAAAGGGCGTAAGGCCTTAATACGCCCTTTTACCATCAGGCACACGACGGTTTGTTGGAAGAGATGATTCGTTTTCTAGTTTTCAACAAACTATTATCATACATTCAATCACCTTGTGACGATTTCATCGAATGGTGGGGTCAAGTTTTTCAGGGAAAGACAATATTTTCTCAGTGGTTTGACAAAATATTCTGTTTAAAAACTTTACATGTTGGTTCCCGGATATCTTGCCAAACCATTCACCCTCTGTGGGACCCTGGTTCGAATCCCACCTCAGACCACAGCCTCGCACTGTGGATTGGGTTTTCAGTCCCTACCTCATTACGCGGGTTTTCCTCATGTTTAGGGTTTTCCTCCTACAACTAAGGCTGAGATTTCTTTTACATACTTTGTACAGTACTCATGTATCTTCAGGCCTAAGGGTTACAGTGCTATGTCGATTTCACTTGATTCCACTACCAAAAGGATTTCAGAAAATGAAAATAAAATTAATTTGAGGGTTTGTGTACACATACTTAACAAATCAAACTAAAACTGAGGGACTATTTTCTCGAGCATGGAAGCTTTCTCAGGACAGTTGCTACTCAAATCATATGTATGAATAGAACGTTTTTGGAATAAAAAAATATTATTTCAATCGGTACTGATCAGATTATACGTACACAGTGGCGTCACCGGGGGACAAAGGGGGTAGCTGCCCCCTGGAACATCTTACCCCTGCCCCCCCCCCCGAGGAACATCTTACCCCCTGCCCCCCTCCACCCTCCCCCGTGGAACATAACTACCCCTGCTCCCCCCGGAACATCTTGTGTCCCCCCCCGGTCAGCCTTTGGACACCGTGAAATTTGCTATAACCAAACAATTTTAGACTTGACCTCAACTGAAATTGCCCCCACTACAAATATATGTGCCCCCCCCCCCCTTTTTCCCCCTGCAGAAAAGCATCCTGGCCAAGCCACAGTCATCATTGTACAGTCATGTTTACTGTTACTTAACCAAAGCGCTGTATCTGTAAGTGAACATAGATTTTTATGGGGGTTTTTTCCCGATCATAAACGCCTGAGATGAAAAATTTGATTTCGAGTTTGGGAATCGTCAGTTTATTCGACAGGTGACGGTTTGTAGACGAAGGGTCCAGGCTTGGTCAGCGCGAGGTCCCAGGTGCTTGGAGCGTGTTCGTACGAAAACCACAAATGGGCAAGTTTATAGAGAAGCTTCGGGCCATGGAGCAGAAGCTGTCTGCTCCATGATCAGACGGGCTAGACGAGACCCTGGTTAGACCCACTTGTTGTACCACGGTAGAGTTTCACTTGTTGAATAAAGAAATTTGCAGCAATCTCAATTTAGAATAAAAAAGACATGAATTATCAATATCACCATACACCATGTATTAACCTGTGACGTCACATGTTTACAAAAGAGCCACAGAGCCTGGACTTCCTGCAGGCATGATTTGTACACAGCTCAATGGAAGAAAACTTCAAACCTTACATTTTATGGAGATTGCACTGTCCATGATTATCAACTTTTGATATGAAGAAAGGGGGCACATCTCAAAACTTGTTCAGCTGGTACTCCTTATTTGATCTGGAAACTATGACACAAAATGTCAACTTTGCCAAATTTGCTCTCCAGAAAATTGTTTTGCACCGTCAACGGTTCAAATAAAAGACACGGATTTACATTGGTTATTACTGTTAAAAAAACATTCATATTTTTAACAAGTCTCGAGAACGTAATGACCTACTTGATTTAATTGTCATACGTTGGTTGTAAGTTGGTTGATATTGATAAAAAAACAGGAGGATTTGATGCAGGGGGGCAGACGTCGCACTCGACCTCAGCAAAGTAAACAGAAAGCCTCCTTAATAGTGAGAAATTTGACAAGTGACTGCCCAAGCCCCAGCAAAACGAACCACGGCACCTACCCCACACCCGGCCCCCCGTCATTTACCCCCATCCTACACTCTAAAAACTACCGGGTCAAAATTGGCCCGGATTCCGCGGTTCACGGGGGGCCCGGCAATGTTCTGTGTTAGTATGACCCGGATTCTGTGTCAAACCGACCCAAAACTGTGTCCATGGTCAAACTAACGCATAATCCGAGTCAAAATCCCCATTTTGTACCAGTTTCTGGGTCAGCCTTTGTCTGGCTCCCTGGCCAGAGTGGTGTCAGTTTGGCTCTTTTGAGAGTGAAACTCACTCTTCACCACCCTTTTTTGAGTGACAGTGGAGTGAATTTTACTCTGAATCTAGTGAAAATACATGTTTTTCACTCTAAAAAGAGTTGTCCGCCATACCACTCTTGCAAGGAGCCATATTATGGCGGACAAAAAGAGTGGTTTTTCACTCTTTTACGTTTAGAGAGTAGGTCAGGCATCATCCAAAGCTAAACATAGATTATGACGCAACATTATAAATATTCATTACTTGTCACTAACGGTGGACGATGTCATTGGATAAAAAACGGAGCACTGATGACGGCCTTTGTTTACTTACAAAAAGCCTGTGATAACCAAATTGTAAAAATGTTACAAATATATTCAAATAATAGTGTTGAATTTGTTGGGGAAAAGAAAAACGATAATGGGATGCGTCTGCAACATTTTTGGATTTTTATCAACAAAAGAAATGTCCGACCATCAATGACACTGTCCGAATGTTGACGAAAACGAGTTCGGAGCATTTTGGATATTTTTGGGAAAAGGAGGAATTCCTCCTTTTTTGCCACGTGACATTTGGGTAATACCGGACCCTAAAATCGACAGAGAATAGTCGGAGACTTTGGGGTCTGGGAACCAGACTAGGTCAGCCTGACCCGGGCCCCTGTGACCCGGAATCTGGGTCAATAGTGACCTGTGAGTTTTTGGAGTGTATACTTGCATTTTATGTTGACTTTACCAATCACGGGGGATGTTGTTGTTGTTGTTGGTCCCACCCCCTTATATTACTGCAGTGAAACGTATTTTCATGCTGTTGGCACCTTTGTCGTGTTCCCTATGTACAAAACAACGTTCACTATACTGATTCTAACCAGCCAGAAAGAATCCAGACTTCATTTCACTTCCAGCCTCGGTATGATTTCATTCATTTGAATGAGATTTGAAAAAAAACATGGTTGCAACAAAAGACAACTCACATCCCACAAAATGGGATTGTGTGCGCAAAGAACGTGCTGTTGTTTTAATATTCCGTGTGCCGTGTTTTCGCGATATGTGTTGTGTAACTTCTGGGCCACCATACTTTCCATGAACATTTATTTGTTATGATTTGATTGAAAAAAAACCTTCATAATTCCTGGAGAAGAACAAAAACCTCGTTTAGCCGTTCAATTTACTTTGATAGACCGGAAACTTGATCCTTTACCGTAAAGTTGTAACGTGGACAAATATTTCCTCCGAATGCCAGACCAAATGTGCACTGCCCATCAACTTCAATATCCTCTTATTGTCATTAAGTACTTCGCGCGTGAAAAAGCAATATTTCCACCAATATTGCCGGAGAGAGAAAATCACTGGGTCCAAACTATATAACCGTAATCGAGTCATTTATTACCGTAAATCTGCTTGCGTCTGGGATGGGGGGATCGCTCTTCATTGTCGGTACGTCGTCCTTAACCGAAATTGACTTTACAGTCAGATGAAGATCCGGAGTATATTTTGTTTGATGACTCTTTTGTAAACGTGGTGTGTCCGTAATGAGGGGCTCTTGCGTTATAATTTCATTGCCGTGATGAAGCGCGCCGTAGCCCGCAGACGCCGGCCGATTGATGAGAAACTCTCGCATCCAAGCAGAAAATTGAAATAAACGAGGGCAGCTCTGTCACAGAATGAAGAGAAGAAGACAACACAAAAATCAAATTCTTGATGGGGGTTTTCAAAAAGTCGTTTCCCCAAAACCTTCCATATGTCATGCGGGTAATAATCCCCCCATCTCTTGATGGTAAAGATTGACCATCAAGAGTTAACTGTAATCTCGACCGCATAAACATTAAAAGACAAATAGACAATAAATAACTCCTATATCGTTGAAAAGTAGAGGATCTGTAACCCCCGAAGTTCTGAAAGGACAACTTGATGAATATGCAAGCTTAGAAGAGATCGTCTACTGCCAGTGGATAGGTTCAATCTGACGGTTGCATTATGTGAGGTAAGCCGTTGATCCCATAAACATGGGTTCTCCTGCCTCGATACAGGCTATGTGATTTTCCGACGCGAGCCACACGGGCCCCGTCTTGAATTTAGAATAAAGCGTTTGAGACGGCCGTTCCACTCGGAGCGTGCAGCGCGGGGATCATCGTGCCGTCTCCCTAGCGTCATTTACGGGGGGAAACTTTCATACAAACTTGATGGAGGGTTTAAGGTGTGGGATTAATCATACTTGCATCTGGAGCAGGGTTCACGGCAATACTTGGAACGGATCATGTAAAGTACATTTCTTGTTTTACATGCATAGCCGTCCACTCAGCTGAGTGAGACGATCCGCGCTTAAAAAACAGCCAACTCCAAAATAAACATAAGTCTGCTCAGAATCGAGGTAAAGGTATTAAGGCATTAATAGTGTTCAGTTATAACTCTTGGACATAATCTTTCGGTAAATTGCGAAGTAATCTAGACAATGTAATGCTATCATCCTTTATTTAAAAAACAATACCGAGTCGGATTAGGGGAAGGGTTGACGGCAAGCTTCGATCTGGGCGCGATTTGAAAGTATTCCTGCGGATTCGATGTAAACAAAATTGCCACTTAAAAATCGCTTTATGAAAGCAATTTAGGTTCAATTTTGGGACAATTCTACTATGAATTTCTGTTAAAGTAAAGGACGCATGATTTCATAAAAATCGTAAAGGGGATCCTAAGAAGGAGGACGAATATGAGTGTAGGTCATAGTGGGTGAACCACACAAAGGTCTCTACGACACCAACAACAACTAATTCTAAATGCTCAATATTCAAAAACACTCCAATAAACGACCGTTCCTTTCATATGATAGTTGATTGGTTGATATTAAAATTAAAACTGTGTTTAACGTTAAAGCTTACTTTTATCAAGTTGATATTAAACAGGGTGTACCGAATGGCTACATGTGCAGGTGTTTCAGACTTAGTTGAGCGAAAAGATTCCACTTCAATCATCGGATATTATTTCGATTTACCCAATCGAAATAAGAACAAAATCCCGGGCAAATTATTAAGTATTCTGGACGTGTGTCCACCTTTTTGATGGCATTATCAAAGGTTGGTTGTTGGTACAGTCTAAAAAAAAACCTTCCGGGTCAGAATTGACCCGGATTCCGGGTCAGGGGCCCGACCCATTTCTGGGTCAGTATGACCCAGTACTTGTGTCGAAAGAACCTGAAACTGTGTCAAACTGACGACAGAATCTGAGTCAAAATCTCCATTTTTAACCAGCTTCCGGGTCAGCTTGACCAGAAATTGGGTCGGCCTGACCCATAAATGGGTCAGGCTCCCTGGGAACTTAACTCCGGATCAATTCTGACCCGCTGTTTTGAGAGAGTGTATGTTTACTAAAACTACAGGGGTCGGAATTAAAGTAATCTTCAAAATAAAAACCATTGACGAATCACGAATTTTAAGATTTTGGATTTAGCAATTATATCAAAAAAGAAATAACACGTTTAAATATTTGTTCAAAAGATTCTCGAAGACAAGATGAAGGAGAATTAAATACAACTAAAATACAACATCAAATCACATTGAGGAGTAAGCACAGACATTCAGTTAAAAACGATCAGAAAAACGAAAACGATAACGATCAGCATATAGCTTTATTTTATACGGACATTATTGTTACTTATTTCGATTACCGCAAACAAGATCAGTCCTATAATGAACGTGCACAATAGCAATCCTTGGACAATCAAAACAAAGTGTGTTCCCGTTGTTTTTTACTAAAACAAGACCACACAGTTTTATGAAATATTCAAAGGTAAGGTGGTGGATTGGATTTAATTTACTCTTAAAAAAAAACAAGGTAATCTCTGTCAACGCTGGAGCTTTAAGATTATTGCATTTTCCTCAGTAATAAAGCGGTCACTTTTAATACCGAAGCCTTAAGCGTGAATTCAGACTCCCCCATGCCCGTGACCAGTGGCCAGATCACGGCTCAGAAGTCTCTTTTATTTTCGCTGCTACTGACTCCGAGACACAACAGTAGCTTTGTTCAATTACAGACCATTAATAGTTTCATTGAAAACTCAGAGTTACCCCCTCGGGTTGCAATCTACCTCACTCACTCTCATCGTCAGCTACAATGGCCATTTCTTAATTGGGACGCCAGAGGGCTTTGAGACTCCCCAGATTTACAGAAAAACACCACCTCCGTCCTAAATAGTACCTTATGGCTCCCTGGATTTATTAAAAAACATGGGGTCCAATAACAGAATAACGCCAGTGTCCTCGTAAGCGGGCTTGAGGGAAGATGGAGATGGGGGGAGGGAAGCCTCGAAATGCGGGGAGTTCAGAGAGGCTCAGCCGCCACAGGCCCAACCTGTTTCTTTGACGTGGCTTACAAAAACACTGCAACAGTAATACCACGAGCTGTAGGGAGGAGATTTTCTCTGATTTGAAAACATGAATGGATACTTATGACCGGGTAAATAAAAAAATCAACCTTTCCGTGATTACTTTGTAATTGGGTCATTTTCAATCCCAACATTCGCTCGATCCCCGAAGGTAATTTATATGTAAGTTGGTGAATGGAGCGGGAATATAGAGGGTATGGTAAACGAGATTGGACAAAGGATCACGGTATTTGGGAGGTTAAAATCGGTCATGGCTTATTGTCAATCAGATTGTATGAGGTGTGTACAGAAAGGCTGCAATTATACGGTCATTTCTTCACTGGCCCCACCTTCAAACGCTCACGTAGAAAACGCTAACATGTATCATTATGTGTTGCTTTTCACTGACTGGGGGTTGCGACAGACGCTTACTACAAAGACAAGCTACAGTAAAGGCGTAAAATCGTACAAAAACATCGTATGAGCCAAGTGAGGGCCACAGCAAGCCACCAAGTTATGGCCAGCCAGTCATGCTAGCAAGTCAAAGAGCTAGCCATCTATCCACAAATAAGGTCAGCCATGCAGTCAACTAGCCAGACATAAACAAGTCAGCCGACTATCAGTATTTGTAGGCCAGTCAGGGCCCAAATTTATAAAAGCGTTAAGCAGAAAATACTGCTTAGCAAATTTCTTTTGCTAAGCATAAAATGAGTGGGTCACAACAATGTAAACTTTATGGAATTTAGGCTGTAACCTGTTTCTGCTAAGCAAAGTTTTTCTGTGCTGAGCAAGTTTTTGTGCTTACAGGCTTTATGAAATTGGGCCCTGTCAGCCATCTTGACACCCCAGCCATGAATTAGCGACTAACATGATATTAAGCCAGTCAAATTAGGCAAACAGCCTGAGAGCCGCAACAGACATTATTTAGTCAGCCGACAAACACGTCAGCCAAACAATCAGTTAATTAACGAGTACGTCAGCCAACTATTCATTCAACAAGTACGTCACCCAACTATAGTCAGCATCTCAATTAGGTAGTCATTCAACAAGTACGTCAGTCAAATAGTCACCCAAAACGTACGTCAGCCAATTAGTCACCCAATTAGTCAGCATCTGAACCAACTAGTCATTCAATTAGTTCGTCAGCCAACTAGTCAGCTGGCGAGCTCGTCAGCCAACTAGTCAGCACAAGTAAGTCAGTCAATTAGTCATCCAACAACTACGTCACCCAATTAGTCAGCATCTCAGCCAACTAGTCAGCCAATTAGTCACCCAATAAGTCAGCATCTGAACCAACTAGTCGTTCAATTAGTTCGTCACCCAACTAGTCAGCTGGCGAGCACGTCAGCCAACTAGTCAGCACAAGTAAGTCAGTCAATTAGTCATCCAACAACTTTGTCACCCAATTAGTCAGCATCTCAGCCAACTAGTCACCCAATTAGTCAGCATCCGAACCAACTAGTCATTCAATTAGTTCGTCACCCAACTAGTCAGCTGGCGAGCACGTCAGCCAACTAGTCAGCACAAGTAAGTCAGTCAATTAGTCATCCAACAACTACGTCACCCAATTAGTCAGCATCTCAGCCAACTAGTCATCCAACAACGTCAGCCAACTGGTCATCCAACAAGTCACCCAACTAGTCACCCAACATGTACATGTACGTCAGCCATATAGTCACCCAACAAGTACGTCAGCCAACTAGTCATCCATGTCAGCATGGAGCAATAAACTAGTTTATTCTCCATGATGTCATCCATACAATCAGTTCATCAGCCAACTAGTTACGCAACAGGCACGTCAGCCAACTAGTTAGCACATCTGCCAACTGATGAGAAAGCCAGCCTCCTGTCATCCTAATTTCCAACAAGCCAACTAAACCATTCAATGCGTCAGGTGCAACAGGCCATTCAGTATACTAGAAAGCCATCCAGAACAGGCACCTCAACAAAAACCCAACAAGACATCTTGTTTACAAACTAGCACGATGGTATTGCAGTGTGGTAAAAACAGCCAAGCAACAGGTTTAATACTCAATCAGGCACATAATAACAGACTGGCAAACATCCAATCAAGTAAGCCAACCAAGTAGGCACCGGACTAACCAATCAGTCATTCGGTAGACAACAAAAACACAAGGACAAACAAGCAATAACTAAGTCACGATTGTAGTGAAAAACAGCAAACAAGTTACACTACACATGTGGGTATGTATAGTCAGCGTAACTCCAAAAAAAAACTAAAGCCCTATTTTGACTATAAAATACCACACAAAACAAACCAAAATCACCGTAACATTAATTCAGTAAGCCACTCAAAACCAAACAACGTGGAACTTTCCCCTTCAAAAACGCAAAAGTAACCGCGCTAGTAAGCAAGCCCAAACCCATCATATCACAAAACAAACAATGAATAATTCACATTAGGCGGCGCTACATCACATCGAACAAACAAGATAATTAGAGATTTAATCGCCACAATTACCCACCAAACTCATGAATACCAAAACCGCGGATCGGAACGAAAGAAAGGGGGAAAAACATAGATGGCTAGCCAGGATGGCTCCAGACGGGATAAGGCGCGTCTTTCCCCCCACAATCCTCCAAGGTCCGTGCCGCTCATCAGCGGACAGTCCTGTTGTCTGAGAATTCCAAGCCGTCAATGACGGCGTAGTATGAGGGGGAAAACGCCCTCCAATCTTCCCTCAGTCTCCGGCCTCAGCACTGATTTGGATGTTTCTCACTACGATCAGATTTTAATAACGGTAAATCCCGAGGGGCGCTGGTAATAGATACACTCGTGTGAAAGTGGACAGATAATCCCCTCGCAAATTGTCGTTAATTAGTGTAACGACCAGTGCCCGCTCCACTAATCGCGGTGTACAAATACGAGGAAACAGGGTTGAAGCAGTCACGATGAAACAACCGTGAAATTTGATTTAACCAGAGAGACCAACCCCACAAAAAACCGAGAACATGATTAAAAAAGAAAATCCTTATACAGCCTCCTTCTCGGAAGATATATTAATAAGATTTTCTGAAGAGTTCGGAAGCCCCGTAGGATAGGGTCTACGTCGTTTATTCTTGACGATCACATAATTGGTTCTATTCTCAATCGGGCAATGATCCTAGTTTGGGAATAATTCTCCCCTTGGTAATTCTAAATCGGCAAAGGAAGACCCGTTTGGACGGCTACGTACTAGTGCGAAACCTTACGACTCGCGGGTCTTTATTATCAGATTTTAATCAAAAGACATTTCTGCACTTACTGCACATGCCTTAATTTTTAAAAAAAGACACAATCACAGCAATGACAATCTTTCTCTCGAAGAATATTGGAATACAAAGGTGCTTGATTCTCCAAACTAGAAATGGTTTTACAGTACTTTCCCGTGTTATAAAACGTTAGTTTCTCGTTGTAATTATTTCTAACAATATTATATAGCTAAATAAATTTTGAGAAGAGCCGTAATTTTACAAATCGAAAATTGATAAATATGAGATTGCCATTGTCTGTAAGATTTTGTTTTCTCCTATTTAGCTGTGTTACAGTGTGTAACAGGGAGAAGTTTAAGCTGTGTTGTTTTTTGTAAGCCATGTGAAGAGTCACACCGTCTATATTTCTGGCAAACTTGTTGCTGTGACTGTTTCCAATTCATAGCATGTTCTTGTTCACTTCAATGGGGCGACCAATGACGCAATAGCGCCCTCTTTCGCTCTTGGAAAATAAAAATGCAATTTTCGAGAAAACGTCTTCGTGAAGTGGTAAGTGCTACAGATTTCAGCGTTGTCATCCTGACGCATTATTAGAACGAATAAGTCGCAATTAACAAGTAAATGTAACAATACTTACTACACAAGTTCTTAAAACATTATTTATCAAGAGTACATAATTGCGAATCCGTACTTATTCTTCAGATTTAGCTGGTAGGCCTATACCCTGACCTCACCTCTGTGGTCCCCGGTTTGAACCCCATTTAGTACCAGAGCCTTGCATGTGGATTGGGGTTTCAATCCCTACCTGATTAGGTGTGCCCCCCGCCCTTTTTTAAGTTTTTCCCCTGCACATCTAAAACTGACATTTTTCTTCATCATCTTCTCTTCACATGCATCTCCAGGCCTACACTGTAAAAAATTGCCGCGTTTTTACGGAGAAATTTTTACGGAACTCATCTGTGAAACTGAAATCATGTAAATTTTTCGTGTAAATACGGGAGAAAACTCTCACCCCGTTTGCAAACATAAGTTGTAGCTACAGTCTCCAAAAAATGTCAATTATTAAAATAATAATAATATAGGAACTACTTAAAATAATAACATCTTTCAATTTATATTTATGTCGAATTGTTGTTTAAATTTTCATTTTAAATAAACGATGATTTAAATATACACTATTGCTATATGCTTTACGAATACGAATGTGTTACAGATGTCCCGTAAAAATTACTTATGGTAAATAACTGTTGACAAATCAAAAACATAACATCTAAATTCGACATGAAAGGGTACGTTGAAATGTAAATTCTATATTATAACTTCGAAAAAATATTTTAATGAATATAAAAAATATATTAGTGAAATAAAATTCCTAAGTATTAATTTGCTAGCAGTTGCATGATCCGGACGTGGTAGTTTTTTTTTACCTTTGCATCATGGGACATGAAGAGCTGGATTTCGCTTAGTCTGGTTCCCAGACCCCAAAATCTCCGACTATTATCTGTTGATGTTTTTTACAAGAGTCATCAGGGGCTCTTTGGTCAGGGAACCAGACAAGATTTCGCTGTGCTGAAGTTTGGTAAGCAAAGTACCCGAACACAGTCTATGTGCAGACAACATCACTGCGGCGGGCGCGCCAACATGCAATTCGTGAATTTACACTCTCCACACCAACCAAAGATCGCTCTCTTCTTCTAAAGTTCTACCAGTAGTAGTACTACTACTCAGACTACTTGAGTACCATTGTGACTAACGTACTACTACTGCAGTGTTCAACCTCAAGGACAAGGTGAGTTAATTTTATCGCCATTTTATAAGTTTATGCAACTTATTGTAGTTGTACAAGTTGTACTTTTTGTAAGACAAGTACAATCAATGAATCATAACAATACAACGTTGAACCATGGAGGAATGAAGGTTGAACGTCGTGAGCATGCATGTGGCCACGGTGAGTGAGTACACTAGTCTAGTCCAGCATGTCCAGTGTAACATTTAGCACAATATTAGCAGTTTAAGCAGTAGCACTAACGTAAACACATGGGATGTGCCTTGTTAATGCGTGAGCAAAAGTCATGTTAATTCGTTAACGTTACTACACTCATGCACTGGACTCCCTCCCTCCGAGTCCGACTCCGAGGTTTCATCATGCATGTCATGACCCATGTCCTTCATCATAGACATAATGTACCCTACATCGTCCTACATCGTCCTACCTTAAGCCTTATCGGAATTCAGCATGCATTGTGCATGGATTGGTGGGAAGGGAGTTTTGGAAAACAGTGTGTTCAAAGTCTTTGTGGGGAGGGAGACGATCGCCAGCAAAATGGTTTTTGTTTGCATAAAAAGTTGATTGTATTTGTAATGTAACGTTAGCATGGTTAGGCCTATAAAAAAATGGTTGGATGATAAACATGATAAATAAACACATTTATGATAACAAAAATACAACATAATTTCTGATAAAAATGCAAACTTTGGTGCAAAACTTACATTACAATTTTAACTTAATTTATACCCCCTCGTTGCCACTTTGCGTATACAAAGGCTCATTGTGATTGAACAAGCATCAGCGAAAAGTTGTAAGTTTTGCGCCACAGTTTATTCTTTCAGAATTTGTGTTGTATTTTTTAATCATTTTTGTGTCAACCAATTTTTTAAAAACTTTGGGGCAAAAAAATACAATTTGTTGGCAATCGTCTCTTTCCTCCCATAGAGTTATTAGTACGTAATGTTCACATGAACTTTTCAAAAGTCTCTTCCCACAATGCAATGTACGCCCAATTGCGATAAGGCTTATTGGCTGTACATTATGGGGCTACGTTTTTTTGTCCGCCATTTTTAGGCCTACATATGTACATGTACACATGTACATGTATCTCAGGGCAGAATATCACAAAATTTTTACAACAATTGTTGATTTTGTGATTAAATCACCAAATTTGGCACACTGGTACCGGCTGTACATGTATGTATCATAAGACAATTCAGAGACATAGGCCACAGCACAGTTATAATAAATACTTATGTATTGTACCAAGTTGCTGATGAAATACATGTACATCAACCCCCTTATTTGAAAAATCTCCCTTATGGAAACTCTACAGTACTTTACATTTGTGTTATTTCCAGATGCTTCAGTGTGGTGTGTGTCAACATAGGTCATCATCACTAAAAGCCTACATAAGGCATTATCGATTCCATGCTAATGTCAGCAATATCACCTTTCCTTGTGGGGTAGCTGGATGTTCAAGAGAATTCAAAACATACAATTCTTTCAGTGTGCATATGAGCAGAGATCATAGACAGCAACGCTTCGATGCAAGAGTAGCAAGACAGCATAATGTGAACAATGTAAATTTGGTCTGCCAGCTGCAGAATTGCCAGCAAAATTGCAGAGAATTAGTGGAACTAATTTCTCATGTTAAATCCCACATTGATGAGGGTTTTGAGATATCTTGTCCGTTTTTTAATTGTGACAGCAAGTACAGAGTCAAATCTTCATTAACCTCACACATATCGAGAAGTCATAGGTCAATGGAATGTCATGATTTACCACGTGTGTTAATTGAATCTGCTGGTATGCATGAATCTAGTGAAACAACACAGAATCCAGCACATTGTGATGAAACCAACAGTGGACATGTTCCTGGAGATGAATTACATGATGAGGAAAGTGATGAGGAAAATAATATCGAAGAATTGTACTTACACAACATGGCCTTGTTTTATTTACGCTTACAAACAAAGTTCCATGTGCCTGCATCAACACTTCAAGTAATCGTAGATGAACTTGGCAACATTCAAAACATACAATCCATTCACCTTAGTACATATCTTAAATCAAAATTGACTTCTACTGGTGTAGAGGAAGACGTAATTTCCCAGATTTTAGAAGACATAGAATGTCAAAACTTGTTCACTACTGCTCACAAAAAGACCTCAGGACCTCTGCGTTCAAATTTCACTAGAAAGGAGTTCTTTAAGCACAATATGTCGTATGTAGAACCCATTGCAATGAACCTTGGAACAGATGATACAAACACTTCCAGGCATTTTCATTATGTGCCAATTAGAGAGAGCTTACAGGCACTTTTTAAAGACCTCTCAGTCCAAGAACAGTATATTAATCCCTTACAAGGAGAAGAAGACATATACAGCGATTTCAGCGATGGAAGTATGTTTAAGAGTATTGAACTCTTCACACGTTTGCAGGATTCATTGAAGATAATTCTCTATCAGGACGCTTTTGAAATTGTAAACCCTTTGGGGTCTGCAAGAAAAAAGCATAAAATTGTTGCTGTATATTACACTCTAGGTAATATATACCCACACAACCGATCAAAGATCGATCCCATTCAGTTAGTTGCTTTGTGCCGGGACACAGATTTGCAGTATTTTGGTCAAGAGCGTGTATTCAGGAGAATTGTCAAGGATTTGAAAGACATTGAAGACCACGGTGTTAACATCCAAGTAGCAGGAGTTAATAAGAATGTTAAAGGAGCTGTTCTCTGTATCCTGGGTGACAACTTAGGTAGCCATTATCTGGGAGGTTTTTCAGAAAACTTCAGTACCGCACACTACATGTGTAGATATTGCAAAATACAAAAATATGACATCTTTTCGGGCAATGTACAGGCACAGAGGACTTCAGAAAGACGAACTCCAGAAAATTATGACGCAGCTGTAGAACATCTTGAGCTTAACCAAGAGTGCTCTACCTTTGAAGGGATCAAGGAAAACTCAATTTTCAATGAACTTCGCCATTTCCATGTCTGCAATCCTGGACTACCTCCTTGTATAGCACATGATTTATTTGAGGGAATCGTTCAATACGATATGGCATTATATATTAAGTTTCTCGTCAAGGAAAACAAATGGTTTACATATCAAGAGCTAAATACAATGTTGAAGCACTTCAAACTACTTGGTTCTGACAGCTTGGACAAGCCAAATACTGTGAATCCAAACGGACAAAAGCTTGGGGGTCATGCAGTACAGAATTGGGTTTTACTTCGCATATTCCCTATGCTTGTACTCAACAGGATAAAAGATTTCAAGGATCCAGTGTGGAACTTAATCTTGCTATTAAGGACAATTGTTGAACTAATCTGTGCCCCCAGAGTCACAAAACCACAGATAGCATATCTGAATGTGCTCATAGAGGAGTACATCACTTCAAGGGTCACAATATTTAGTGATGTAAGATTGAGGCCGAAGCATCACTTCTTAACACATTATCCAGAACTGGTTTTACAATTTGGGCCATTAATTCGTCTCTGGACAATGCGAATGGAAAGTAAGCACACTTTCTTCAAGTCATGCACTCGAACATGTAAAAATTTTATCAATATTACACACACACTTTCTGAAACACATCAACTACTGCAAGCGTTTCACAATGCTGGCTCTTTATTTCATAAACCAGTGCAAATTGATGACAAGGCAGTCAAGTTCTGTGTGGAGTTGTATAATGATTTGATACAAGAAGCAGTTACGTCTTGTGTGGAGCTTCATACTGGGAGTCTTTCAAGCAACAGTATTATCATACGTGGAATGAAATATGTGAAAGGGATGTATGTTGTGCTGAAAAAAATAGATGGTGACTTAATGCTGGGGCAAATTCAACTAGTAATTGTCAGCGGTTCAGATCATGTTTACTTTATAGCTAACACCTGCAAATCTGTCTTTCTCAGAGATGTTGGGCTGTATAAAGTACTTCCAGCAACAGCAGATGTGCGAACAATTTGTGTGGAGGTTGATCAGTTATTAGATTACCATCCCTTATGTGGATACTATTTAAATGGAGACATTTTCATTTCACTGAAGCATGCAGTATTAGATGCTGTTTAGACACCAGGTAAACGTTCCAAACGAGGTCTAGTTATTGTCTAAGGACTCAAAGATAGTGTTGGTTCTTCCACTGTTCCAGTCTGAGTTGCATGTTCGAGGCAGTCTTTTCAAGTACACTGTTTACAAGTACGTATAGGTTTAACCTTAACCACCCCCAATCCTCCACAATCCATCTCCTGGTTTTGCTTGATATTGATGGTACTGTAGGGCCATCACTCATGCCTAGCACAGCGCCAGGCATTCTATTATAAACCATGGATAAACAAAGTCCAAAGATTTGGCCATTGGCTTGACATCATAAACATGTGTTGATTGATTTTGGAGGATTCGGTATGGTCTGTACCATAAAAGCTAGGAAGAGTTATAATGTTTAATACGTGCATTACTTTTAAGGATGGTACAAATGTACAAAATTGATATTTGGTAACAATCATCAGCATTTTTTATTTTTATTTTTCATTCAATATACATGTAGGCATGTACATTAGCCTGTGGAAATTTCACCATAGTCCATGTACATGTAGGTGCTCTCATGCCATCCTGATGTTTTTTCAAAAGAAAAACAATATGAAACAACATTTACACATTTTGGGTGAACAATGAAAATAGACTAGCCCTATTTATTGTCAATAAATCCTTTGTGTACCAGTCAGAAATAACAATGTTTACATTTTTAAAAAACTTATCAAGGCCAGTGGTTCCAATTCCAAATTAAAAACAAGTACCCTTTTAGTTGGTTATAAGTTTCTACCAACTAAATACATTTCAGATTAAATAAGACTTTTTTGTAAATGTTGACTTACTCATTTTGTACCATCCCTTAATTAGATAACCACATTATGTACAGTAGTTATAGCAATGACGTTTTCCTAGCAAACTTCGAAATTTGATTAATTTTTTTCAAGTTGTTAGTAGTTACCATTTGCTGGATAATGATAATGCATGATGTACATTTGTACATGCACATGTAATCACTAGTTCGGCTTTCTAAAACTAGACGAGTGCTGTGGGCTAGTCAAACATGCTTCTTAGGTAGCCCAGCAGGCTAAATTAGCAGCCTACTATGACATGATATTTCCCATGAAAATATCACTAAAATATCAAATACTATCCATAGGGCAAGGCATGCAGTGGATGTGTTTGTGTACTTTAATAGCAGGACTGTTAATTTTATAAAAATGACATGTGCCGAAATATCCAACAGAGAGCGTTTCAAAACTTCTCAATTTCTTTAATCCTGGCCACTATTAGGTCTGCACCACAAGATGAAAACTAGTGCACTGATCCATGTTTATTTTTTGGAATTATGATACTGTTATGAAATGAACACACCAATGTTATTTCTACAATGTTGCATTATCTCATCCTCAGATATCATGGACGACAAGTCTTGGTTGAGTGATGCTATTCAGGAGGTACTACCTAACTTAAATAATGACAAACTCCTTGCAATAACAACAACACTCAGTGGCATAGGTGTAGAATCCAAGGAAGATCTTCCTTTTGTTTCTGCAGAAGACCTTGATGATTTACTACCTCCCATAAAAACCAGAAAACTTCTCCAGGGGCTTAAAGCTAAAGGTATGTATGTGTAAGAACAGTAACAAAACTTTATTTAAAGTTTATTAAACATTTTTTTAGGGAGGAATAGCTACATCATCAGTGTTTATACCTTGACCATTTTTAGTGGTAGATTCTAAATCAGAATTTCTCAAAATCCACTAAGGGTGACTCACTGAGTGAATCCCCCCCCCCCCCACCTGAGATTTTATGGAGTGACCCTAGTGCCGAGGTACCAGGTTAATTAGAAGCCTGAAATACGGAGCAATATGACATTTTAATGATCAAATTTGAGTTCCGGATGGCTACACACTACACATGTAACAGTACATTTAAAAACCTGCTGCATACTCCTGTTCTGGGTGATTTGCTGTGGATAATATTGATTATTTGCGTTCTTTGAAATGTTATTTTCACAAAATTTTGTAAATTGTAGGATTGTTATTCCTTATCAGATTGGTATTGTTTAGGGTCAGAAGGTCATCCATGTATGCATAAGTCAAGGTCGGGCACATGATGATTTGGTTCCAGTAATTTCAGCAATTATTTGGGTTTCGGGGTCAAGTTTATTTTATTTTGTGAAATAGAAAAACTTGTGTGCTCATTTGCTTTCATGTAATAAACTACAGGGGAAACTGACTGGGTAAATTTTAAGATGAAATTTGGGTGAACAAAGAAATTTTACTAGAGCTGGAATTGAACCTGCGTCGTCCGGGTTGATGTGTTGGTGCTTTACCAACTGAGCTATATCACCCTATTTTTCAATATCTTGGGAAGGGTGCCAGTCAGACGTCCTTGAGCCATTTACCACTCCCCCCTAGCCCCGAACAAAGATATAGACAAAATAGAGAGACCATCAACATAGGACTGAATAGTGCTGTTGTTAAAAAAGTACCAGCACATCGACCCGAAGGTCGCAGATTGTAAGGATTTATCAGCTTTGCTGTACTTGTAATACTTCATGTAGAACCAGACTATGCTGCCACTGGATATAGTGCCAAGTCCTTTTTTATTTTATATCCAGAATCTGATGACAGAGATCAACATGATAAAGAGCTTGCATCTGTACAGCAGGGAACCTTTACAGATGATGCATCCTTGGACACACCACACAGACCAAGTAACAACTGGTCATCATCCTACAAAGTTCCATGGCACAAACTACCTAAAGCTTTGATGGCGAAGTGCAAGGTTGGCGAAAGACCAGAGCCAAGAGACAGGCGTGAAATGATCAAGATTATCATGGATGATGTGAACGGATTACATCATTTGGTCAAGAGAAAGGACCTGCGTAAAATTGCACAAGACATTGTTGGAAAATTTAGCAAGTCCTTTGCTGACATCATCAATGGTGAAATCCTTGGTGATGGTGCCTCTTCTTTACTCCAACAATTAGAGAGCAGAAAAGAAAATCTGCAAAGGTTAACAGGTTGCAAACGCCCCAAACCAGCTGCCACAGCTACAGGTGTAAGTGAGGATCTGCCAGCTCGTAAGAAAGCAAAGTTGGAGTTGGACAGCTTTGGCTGTATTAAAGCTCAATGGATGCCAGACCTTCCAGAGGGTGAGTCACAAGAAGCACAAGAAGAAAAGAAGAAATTCTTACAGCAGGAGTATGAAAAAAGTTCCTGGAATATAGATATTGTACATGAAAACATGACCGCTACATATTCAACGCAACGACATGACATATATGATGCCAAAAACATTGAGGATTTGTTTCAACAGTGGCCATATCTTGCTGAGGAGAAGTGGTTGTTGAACCATTTTCAATGCCTGACAGGGATCGACTTGATTGAAAGACTTAGCAATGCCTTTGTGAAAAAGGGATCAAGGTTATTCATGTATCTACAAACAAAGAAAGCTCCTGGTGTGTTGGTTGAAGCTGTTAATGCGATCAAGACAGCTGTTAAGGTAGCTGACAATCAACAGGCAGTCACAGCCGGCCTGCCTGTTGTACTTGCTGCATACTTCAAAGAGGAAATATCAGTGCTCATTCGCTGTTATAATGTAAGTTTATACTTTGTAGGTGTAGCTTTGATTGAACTCTTTTACTCCCTCCATTGTATTATGACAGCAGGGTGCTGACTACATACATGTATTCCAATCCTCTGGATTTTAACCAAGCCCAACCTCTACAGAAAGTGTGATTGTCTATTTTTGTTCTTGTCAGACAGACACATAAAAAGCATAAAAGTAATCTGACTACACATGTGGGCATCACAGGGAACTTAGAAATGCCGAAAAGTCACTTAAGTCACTTAATTGTGGGATTTTAATGACCCTTACCTTTAAAAGAGATTCTACATACTAATTTTCACAACAGAACCAGGTAGAATGGGTGCCATTCACACTGTGTACAATTTTGCAGAAATATCTTAACCCAATAATTATTTCTTTACATGCATACTGTTCATATAGGAAACAGCAACAAGAGAACAAGTCCAGCTTGATGCAAGTTTACCAGCAACACCTTGCATCGCTGTGTTAGGTAACTTCTATTTTTGATCCATTGTAAGGAAATGTTTAGTGGGAACACAATGTCAAAGATATAATTAAAAAACCAACTTAAATTCCCTCTTTGTGGTAGTTGTGGGGTGGTTACGTAAGTAGACCTAGTACAGATCTTTTTCAACTCAAAAAGGATTTAGTTTATTGCTGGTACATGTACATGTAATACTGGACAGATTATTCCTGAAGCATTTACCTAGAAGCAACCACAAAACAGTGGTATACATATGTATGTGTTTTGTGGTTTCCACATACTATTTGTGTGTGTGTTATACATTTTGCTGGAAAACTTTACTGGACATACAAATGTACATGATATACGTACAGCACTGTATACGTATGTTCGTGAAGTGTATGTGAAATAGTCAAAATCACAGTGACTCCCTCAGTGAATTGTTATGGCTTCCATTCATGTGTTCCTTAGAAATTTGATTTTCCAGCTCAATATCAATTATACTATTTTGTACAATGCCCATTGGTTACCAGTCGCTCAGAGAGTCCAATATAAAATACTGCTCATCACTTTCAAAGCCCTACATGGAAATGCACCCAGCAACATTACAGAGTTGTTTCAACTGTATGTATCCTTGAGACATCTCCGATCATCCTCTGGTGACAACTACAGTCCAAGTCATTCTCTCATGTGGCACCTGGGCTGTGGAACAATCTACCATCTCATATGGCACTTTGCTGTGGTGCCCTTAAAAAGCTGCAATATAAATTTAAATTTTCCTCATAATGGTGCCCTTTACTTTGGGGAAATTGCCTTGCCTTTTACTTTGGGGAAATTGCCTTGCCTTTACTTTGGGGAAATTGCCGTGCCCTTTGGACAACGAATTTGAAGCCTGATAGTGAATGTGAAATTGTTTTCACAATAAGCAGTAGCAAGTAAAATTAATAGCCAAGTTTGTTCACTTTATTTAATTCATTTCATAACCTTACAGGAGAGTTGTATTCTGCTACAAGGATATTCGTGATCGTTGATCGCAAGGTAATCAACTGTGCTGTAACCTCTCTCCAGAAAGCTCTGTTGATGACCTTTGCTTGTTTCTATATTTTCAACATAGAGTACAGTGGAGAAATCTCATCTACACTTGATTTTATCCAGAGGTATGTACACCTATTACAAACTGTTAAAACAAGTTTTTACCAATATTACAGTAATAGAATGATTAATCTGGCTGACTGACTCAAAGCATTTAAAGGGAAGAAACAAATTTGGTACGCGGCTTTTGCTCTCGTCAATGTAGACAGATTAAGCGTGGTAGTGCACACAAAATCCACTTTAATTTTGGCTAAAAGGCATGAATGGCATTCATCAAATGCATTGAATTACCTGAGCAAGCTACTTACAAGTCGTACATCAGCTCTATGCATTAAATTAAAGAGGGTTAATTATTGGTATAAATTCACAAACAAACTTGTTTGTTTTGATGGTTATGGTACATCCTGACAAGGTATTTTGCCTGACGTTATACAAGTGGTTGAATACCAAATTGAGAATGTTGCCACATTGGTTGAGTTCAAGGAATAATATCAAGACACTTCAATTTGTTTGTATTCACAGATTCTTTGTCGGCATTAATCCTGGGGAGGGAACCAAAGCTGTAAGAGGAAAGAAGAGAGGGATGCAAGTCAGTGGGAAGGTAATTGCACTGGCCAATGCAATGGCAATGTTCGAAAATGAGTGGAACTTCAGTGAACTGTAACTGATTTTTGAAATACGATCTCCTGTAGTAAAGCTTGGCGATGGCACAACAATTGTGATGATCGGCCTTTCACCAAAGTTATGTAGTTGTTACTTGCATTGGACTAACATTTTGGGATATTTTGTGGTCACTCGCAGTACCTCTGGGTGCATTAGACGTGCAATACATGTAGTGACCAAATAAGGCCACTCAGTATCTGTTTTATAACACAAATGACGCCTTACAAAATGGTTCACTGTGTTGACAACAGCAAGTGGGGGGGGGGGGTGTTTTTCAGCTGCTCATTAGTTTTTCAAATTGTTAAGACTAGTGACCGGCACGCACAAATATAGCATTCGCGTGCAACTTAATGCGCAACTAGTTCATTGTTTATGCATACAGTGTAGTTGAGGTATTCGTTTATATTAGTGAACACGACATGACAGCGTTTTAGGTCTAAGTCTCTTTCTAAAAACAGTTCTTACCAATTTTTATCCCCATTGGCATCAGCTAAAACGCTAAAGTACCTCAACTATGCGGGACTGTGAACTAGTTATGCGCTAAGTGATACACCAAGTGCTATTTGTTTGTATCCGGTAAGTACATGTAGTCTCAACAATTTGTTACTGGTTAGTAAATGCTAGTGACTGGCTGTATGGCACTCCTTGCAGTTGTTAAAACAGTGAACTGTTTAAAGATTTTTTTTTTTTAAATAGCATGATGTATGGTGTGTTATAAAACACATTGACTGGCCTTACTAGTCTGTGAGAGCCTCAGGTGGCATACACACACACTGGTGCCCGCATACCAGTCAAGTAATAGAAACCCATTATTTGTGTGCCATATTATACAAATAATGAATGTTTGTGAGTGTAATAGTAAGAATATTTTCATGAGTTGAAAGATGGAATGTTCCATTCAACGAGGCAAAGCCGAGTTGAATGGAACATTCCATCTTTTAACGAATGAAAACATTCTTACTATTGCACAAATGAAAAACATTCATTATTTGTTTTATATAACATCAAAGTAGGTCTTTGTCATTTGATTGGAGGATAACACTATAAAGTATAATAAGCTTCAGCCATTTTTAATCGAAAAGTCACTTTTGTCAATGGAGGGCGGGCGAGCGTGCAATAGAACAAAACGGATGAAACGAAAAATGCGCTGTGAATGGAACGAAAAATGCGCTGTGAATGACGTAGCGTGCAATGGTACATTTATTTACTATCACGTGACCGACCATCCTCCAATCAAATGACAAGGATCTGCTTGGGTGTTATATAATACCAATCGACTGCTCCATTTTGTGAAGCAAAGTCTTGTGAAATGGTTCAGTGAAGATTTGCCTGAACTTGCATCCCTCCAGCAGTACTAAAGGCCCAGCATTGGCCACAGTCCAGCATGCTCCTGAAGTTCAAAACATCAAGACCTATCTCACCTCTGGTTTTTCTGTGTTCCTATAAGAAATAACTATTACATGGTGGTCACACGCAAACTACATGTACTTCTCAAACGATAATTATTTCATGGTCAGAAACAGTCTGTACTGAAAAATGTTATGTTCACATACGGTGAGCTCATCCACATAACTGTGAGCTCTTTCACCTCACTGACACGGTAACGGTGCCTGTTTAATTGGTAGTACCGGTACATGTAAATCCAAATTGTCAAAGTAATAACATAGTGATTTGACTTGGTCCAAAAGTAATGAACGTATTAAAAGCATGTATCTGCCCGACTGTATGCACACACAGTCTGTTTTTGCATAACTTTTGTTAAGGAGTGATGTCACAGATCTCATCGTCTCTGTTTGATATTACCTATTACATAACTTCTTAACCAAATCTATGCAGAACAAGAGGTGCGGGTGTACACCCGGGCAGGAAATGTGACTTTGCCACAACTTTGTAAATAAATGACAAATGACAAATCATCTATAGTCACAGTACAATTAGAGACCATGAATACTTACTAAAAAGTTGTTTGATTTTATAGTGTTATGAAACCACTCGTTTTCCCCATTGTGGTTATTTCATGATATTGTTAAATGTTGCAACATTTTGCATAAAGTTAAGTAACACATTTGATATTTTTACAGATAAATGTAATGGAACTCTGCCCATTACATCAATGGAGGCAATACGCCATTTGCGAGTTAGATTTGAACAAAATCTGGTGTACACTGACTTGCTTAGTCAAAAGTGACTGCTTAGATTTGAATTTAGGGCAAGCTTTTGCATAGTAAAGTGTATGTAAAAGACAGCGACGAAACCATACACAATTCTGAATGAATGTGTATGGCACAAATGGTACCAGGCTTTGCCCATCTGGAGGTTGCTATAAAACGGCTCGCAGCGAACCGTTTGGTCTAAGCAACACAGTGTACATGTATTTAGAATGGGGATTTCTAATTTGAGTGTGACTTGTACTTATTACATGACACACATTTTTGCTCTTTCTGCTGTATTTGATTGCTGATTATGCTGTACAATAACAAATGTTTTTCCTGGTGCATTGTGTTAATTTCTGAACATTCTTCTGGATAAGTCATTTGAATAAATTCTCAAAGTTTTAAACAGTTAATTTAATATGCAGTTCTCATGGTGCTTTTGTTTTACACATGACTGACCATCTGTTTATCAAACCTGTACAGGAAATAAACCGCTTCATTGGAACAAAAGAAAAAGTCTGTTAATTTTCCCGTTATTTATTGAAGATTTCGTAAGAAATTCCGTAAAAATTACGGAATCCTTTAAAAGTTTCGGCAGCAAATTTACGAGATTTTATTTTAATTCCGTAATTTTTCTTGACTTTTTTGTAACATTTTCTGTAAATTTACACAATTTTACCGTATTTTTATAATTACGGAACCACCCAAAAAATGTCTGTTAATTTTGCTTCCAGGAATTTTCCCGTATTTTGTTGGAGATTCTGTAAAAAAATTCCGTAAAAAATTACGGAATTCTTGAAAAGTTCCGGCAGCAAAATTACAGGACTTTTTTTTTATTCCGTAATTTTACGGAGTTTTTAAAGAAATATTTTCCGTTAAATTACACACTTTTCCCGTATTTTTTAAATTACGGAACTAAAAAAAAAAGTCCGGTAATTTTGCTGCCGGAACTTTTTCCGTTAAAAAACGGATTTTTTTTTAACAGTGTACGGGTCACAGTGCAAAGCACTCTTGAGGGTCCATCTATATCAAACAAATGACTGTCAGTCCTTTTATGGTTTCTAATAATTGTTTTTTTAATCAATTAAACATTAATCTCACACTTCTCCATATGAGCCTTAAAACTTAAAACTTAATTATTTTTTAGTACAATGCTGTTGCATTGTATCTATTTGGTTGTTATATTTACACATCACAAAAGGCACTCTCCATGGCTCGTATTCCCTGACCCAACATTTCCCCCCTGCTTATAACACCCTGCGGAAACGGTCGAGGAGCACTTTTCAAAATCCCATCAAGGGTAGGGGGTGGGGTAAAAAAGTGGCCACCTCAATCACCCACTCCACCGGGATCGTACACTCCGCTCGTCACTGGCGTTTCATCGTCATCACCACCTCATCCACACAATGCATAATGAACATTGATATCTTCCGCTCTGTACATTGCATAGTGCAGCTAGCGTTGTCTTTCTTTGCCCAAGCGGTCGGCGGGGGAAGTAATACTATAAATTTGGCGCGAAATAATTACACTAAATCTAGGCAATAAAGACGCCAAGTAAATGTAATGGGGTGACGCGCGGGAAAGAGCCCATATCCTGTGCGTTCATAGCCCGCCACTCCACAGAAGAGAGCCTGCAGTCTTTAAAGGCCCATTCAGGGTAGTGTTAATGGCCAATGAAATAAACCGTTTACCGATTCATCACGAGTTAATGCGAAGCGTGCGTCGACGAGTGGTAACGGTTCGATCTCTCAAATTATCGTAACGAGGCAATCTTGAGATAGGGTCCCCATAGCTTTAGCGACTGCTTGCCGGTTGAGCGTAATGATGTAAATAATAGCGCTGTTATTACGGGGCAATATTTAATGAACAGCAACAAAGTCATTCTGTCGAACAAAAGCCATCCATTATTTAAAAAAAAAATCTCCCCACCTATCTCTCTCTCTCTCTTTCGGAAGTCGATATTGGAAAAGCTGACGAGACGGAGTCGAGAGGCTTACAACAAGGAAGGAAATCGGTGACTGAGTAGGCCCAGTTTGCATTTGAACTAGAAAAATGAAATATAACACGTCTCAAACTTATAGCATTCTTACCGATACTAAATGTGGCTTACAGAGGGAGGAGCGGCTGCTTATTAAACAGCCACACGAAACACAGCACTTTATAATTTTCACTTATTTCATAAAACTATAGAAAGAAAAAAAAATGCAAATCCTAAGACTGAATGTTGAATACTGACTATGGTTGATTAAAAAAAAAACAATTATAGCTGACGAAATATCTACAAATAATGACAGACCAGCGTTCATAACTGCTTACCGCGGAATTCGGCGCTTTTATAAGCGTAGAATTCCCCGGTAAAGCAGTGCCATGAAATTGGGTCCAGCCCGTGTACACTCTACCTGTTTGGACACTTGTTTTTTAGTTTTGTTTTCCACCAGGATAGTTCTTTGATATTTACTGACAAGCATGAGGAGTAGTAATAACTAATTGAAATATCTATAACGTCTAAGTATTTTCTGAGGTGTCATATGTTCTCAACGTATTTCTATCAGTTTCTCTACAGTTTTTTTTAATGTTTGAAGTTGTTTGTGTTTCTAATCATGATGCTTGTGGGCCTGGGGGTGCAGCAGGGCGGTGAGGTTGTGATTTGAGGTACTATTGCCACTGTTTTCAAGGTTTCTATATTTGTGTTCATTTTATTTTATTTATTTCTTTTATTTTTAATTTTTTTTTAGGGGAGTATGTCTTAAATTATTTATTTACATTTACGTGCAATTTTTAACAGTCCCGTTCTTGAGCTTCGACCTAATTAAATTTTAGACATTTTCCTTTTTATTGGACAATAAATGAATTGAATAAGTTAATAATTTATTGTTTGCTAATGGTCAAACTGAATGCCAAAGCAAAACAAAACAAAAATCTTTTATTTCTTAAACTGCATGGTTTTGTAAGCCGGTTATTCAATATTATGTGTTCCTTACATTATAACAGCTGTTCTGTTGTTTTTATCTATTATTTAAAAAGCTCTCAGGACCATTATCATACACAGCAAAATAAATCAACATGTTACAATATTAAGTATAATAATTTTATTGAAAGTTTTTAATATTATTGCATTTATTATTATCATTATTTGTTTATTTTTTTGCATTTGTTAAACATGGAGGTAGAAGTTTCTACCTTTGTGGTTTAAATCAAAACCTTCAATAGACCATGTCACCTGTAACATTACATGACCGTGTAACCAACGATTCACAGAGCCTGGACTTTGTACACAAGACAGTATTTGTACACAATGGAAGAAAACAAAAAATCTTATATTTCAGGGAGATTACACTGTATGTTTTTGTTACCATCTTTTGATATCATATTTTTGTTATCAATGTGTATCTATGGTTAGTCTCTGGTCCGAATATGTTTTTCTTTGCAAAATCTTAAAACCAAGTTGAGAGCTGCGCGAAAGTGTTGTCAATGGAATAACACAAGGGGGCGCTATACGACAATACATATTGACTATCACAGCGGGCTTCACGAGATAAAGTCCCGTGATCGTGACACCCCGAGAAGAAATTACACAGAAATCACAAAGTATCTTGAAACAAAACTACAAAATCAGCAAAAAGACAATACAATATTTTTGTTGGTTCAATGTATGTGCCACTTTACTATGTAAGTTTTTTTTATAGTTTTTGTCTGCTTTTTTTATTTATTGATATATATATCTGTTTATTTAAATCCCCAGCTCGACATTGGTAAACTTACTGTAAATGCGTCTGTTCTTTGAACAAATCATGATATTTGTAATAAAACCAACCTGTGAAAATGTCAGCTCATTTGGTTGTTTCGTTTGCGAGAAAACGGTAAAAAAATTGAGTTTTCGTCTCACTGAGACAAAAACTAGTTTTGGATCTTATTTCATTTATTATTTTAACAATGATAACACTTCAGGCAGAAATATTTCAAGGAATTTCTACCATCATTATCTTTATACCATGTAAGGTATATGTAAATCTGTGAACATTTTTTTTTTTCTTCTGACCAATGTTGAGCTGGGGCTTTTAACAGTCATCGTTACAGAACAATATTGGTGAGAGAAAAAAACAGCCACAATAAGAGGATGTTCTCATATGCCCTAAAATACATAATAATTATGGTTTGTTTGAAACAGTTAGACTGCATCGGTTATACACAAGACCGCTGGGGCCACACAACAAATTAGTCTCCCATGAAATCGTGATTTGGAGAAAACAATGAAGCACTACAAATACTTCGCTTATGAAATAACTTATCTTTAAAAAGAGCGCAGCAAATTTTTCTCAAAACGAACTGCCCAAACCGGAAACTTCCGACCACGTGTCATAGTGTAAGGGTAAACGGCATAAGAGTGTGCCAGTGAACTTAGATAACATAACTTCTTGTGGAAACGAGCGAGCGACTGGGGTGCAGTTGCCAAATGAGGGCGCTATGTATCAAACTATTCAGCAAATGCGGAAAATACAAAAACACAGTTGAGTACAAAACCGTAGAAGGTGCGGAAATTAGTCAAACCATGGTCAAACCACCAAAGGAGCAATAGCATTAAAGTTCTTATGTGCCTGTTTAAGACAAAAATCATTCAAGACTGTTTGTATTAAAATACATAACGAAAATGAGCTTTACCTGTTGGTCCAACGAAAATCTCTCGTTGTGCTTGACACAAAAAAACCTTGCCGTCATGACTGCGACCTCCCCTTCCAGAAAAACGAACTCCAAGGTGTTTGGAGAAGAGCAGAATCCTCCAAATTCTACCGACCGACAGCGGCAGACTTGTGTTTCCACGTAGACGACGGTCCACACAAGTGCATAACATGGAGTCCGCCCCTTCCGCCATGATTGTTGTACTTGTAGTGGTACGTTTAGTAACTGTTCAGTGTTTAATGAAAAACTCCTCGAATAATTGGAACAACATACCAGCATTTACTCTGCAGGGTCGTCCTTTCCTCTCTCGTTGATACACCAAGCAGGACAACCTACAACTGGACCACAAGAAATGGCAATTTATGTGATAAATCTTGTTTAACTCTGCCAAAAGCCCATGACACGGCACTTGTACTGGCAGCTAACGTTGGTCCCGTGGTCCTGTGGTCGAGTTGGTAAAGAACGTGCAACTTGATAGACTGTACGGATGACGTAACTCTTTTGTTCACGTTGTATTCAGCTGTCAAAAATCTGCATTAAAAGTGCGCGCCTTTTCCCAATTGAAAACGCACGATTCGGCTGACATAGAATAGTACAGTGCGCCACATTCATTGCAAAGGAAAGATGATTTTGAAAACATAGCACCTCACTAAAAAAGCTCAACATATCAGCCGGTGCTAAATGCTAAACAGTCACAAATACTCAAAACATATTTTGAAAGTCTTTCAGCCTCTTGAAATCAAATCAGAAATATTTGCTGACAATACAAAGCTTGTTCTCGACTTTTGAGAAGTTCGCCGTTGAAAACACCGCTAAATGAGTTCTGGGCCAGACTCCATCATCGTAGTGCTGTTTTTTTTTAAGGCCTTTTACCAAAATAGTGCTGTTTTTTAAGGCATAGTTAATAGTTTACCTGAAATGTCCCAGGTTGATGGTCAAAAATCTCAGGGTTCAATAACGGACAATGTTTTCCAACAATCAATTAAAAAGTCCATGATCTTCAAATCTTTGATTTACACCTTACAGAAACGGTTGATAATTTATTCATGAGGCTTGACGCATGATTTTGACGGATAACTGTCTGCTAGAAGTTATTAGAATATGCAACTATCCTATTATTCACTCAAGTTATACATCGGTGGGGTTTTTTTTTAGGGGGGAATACCTCTTCAACTTAGGATGATAGAAACATTCCAACAAACTGTCTTGTTGCTGATGACATCTACTTCTTAAATATACTCAACGTCTGTCTCGAGTATCATGGGTGACATGGAAAGGGTGGGGGAGGGGCGCTGAGCGAATCGACACCAGAATTCTAAAAGACCGCCCTCTGTTGCCTGATAAAGTCGCACCCATTTTTGCCTCGCTGTTGATTTAATTAAGTCAAGTTCTCTGTTGGCCAACTTCAAAGAGGCTGACCCAACAATCATAAAGAAATTTGTGCCACTAATGGCATTTACGTAACATCTAAACAATTAATAACAAATCGGTAAAACCCGAATTTCAGCTATCATAAAAAAAATGGCATCAGCAAGACAATGTCGCTCATAATTTAGCGAAAGTCTTTTCAAACAAAAATTATATGGACGTAGATTTCTACCTCCATGTTTAAACTCTTCATAATGCAATGCTGAATGTCCATAGATTTACCACATAATAGGGAGACCATTCTTTACCCATCCCTATGTTTCGCCTCTTTATGCAAAGACTGTTAAAAAAAAAAAATCAGGTTACGACGTGCATTGACGACGCAGTGTCCTCTACTGATGTAATTCTAATCGGAGCCCTCTGTTGACGTTCAATCGTCAGTTCAGTAGCATTATCATGGTGGTTATCCCAAATATCACCAAAAAAACAATTTATCCTGTTATTTGTTATTTGAAAAAGGGAAACAATATCAAGTGATGTGTACCAGTGGCGTAACTTTGGGGCACGGGGGCAAGTGCCCCCACCCCTCCCCCGGTGCCCAACCTGGTGGCCTTCTCACTCCCCCCCCCCCCCCCCCCACCACCACCACCCCATTTAAAATCTGGACTCGTGAAATTACAAATTACCAGAAAATAAGTCACATTTTATAAGATTTTGGTAGTAATTTCAATGTTTTTCAAAGTATTTTTCTATTTACACGCAGACAATGTATTTATAATAGATGTTATAATAAACAATGTTTTTGTCTTCAGCTTTAATTGGTCAGAAGTGCCCACTAGAAAAAATGGCGCACCCCTTGTGCCCTCCCCTCCTAAAATTTTACCCTAGTTTCACGGCTGTTCAATGCACGTCAAATATTTTGGTGTCGCGTCCAATAAAGACAGTTTACACGTGAGCAAACAAAAACATTAGGTTCAGTCTGAAAGTTCTGTTCTTAATGGTTTACACCAGTGCCAGATCAGAGAAATATTTCCGTCTGAAGTACTGCAAAAGTCGAGGATATAACATCTGGAAGACCACACAGAACACCGTTGCTTATTTCGATTGACGTAATCGAAATAAAGCTCGGTATAAAAGTGAAAAAAAAAATCCTGGTAAAAAAGAAACCACAATTCGTTTTTCGATGTTGTGACCTCCGAAATTGAGGAAATTTTCACAGGTAATGCATGGAGTGTGTGTGGTTTTCTTTTCTTTTTTTCCTTTTTTAAGCTAGCCGATCGAAATTAATCTTTTGAGGGTTTCACAAATTATTTAAAGACTTAAATCTCTGGATTCTTCTAAACAAACAAAATAGTTGCGCCATCAATTTTGAAAGGGCCAACGAGAAGCACACAAGATGGGCCAATGAGCTACCATCTTTGACCTGTAGAGAGGGCGCCCTATTCCAGTGACATACAAAAGGCACATCTGCAATGACGCAAAGTCTGTGAAGTATAATTCCAAGTAAGTTTTAAAACACGGTTTAAATACAAAATAGCAAGCATTGTTGAAACTGTTTATCATATCTAACCTTCGGTCACCACACCTGAATTCAGAAACCCACAGAAGGGGTGAAAATTCCAGTTTTACCGGAAACAAACCTGTTGACACTTACGTTTGCCAAGTTACCGCATTTCTGTGAATTGTTTCACGACTGAATTGTAACCCTCAATCAGTTAAAAGGTTACACGGGAGTCGAATAAGTTCGTGTTGTTTTAAAGGTACTACCTCATCGAACTTTCACTGAACATTCAATGCGTCGGAATATTAAACTTTGACCTGTTTGTGACTTGATAATTTATAAGTGAGGTGCTTCTATTGCTCTTCGTTTGTCCCCTCCCCTTTTGTTCTTTTAATGCAAGTCGCCCATCACAAGGTCCTAAGGAAACTCGAGGTGTGGGCTGCTTAAGAGATGCCCAATGCGCAGAAACAACGAATGGAGAAACGGGGCCTATAAACACAAGTCTTTTCACAGCACAGCTAAGAACAGGGAGGAGTAAATGCATTCATTGAGAGACAAACATAACTGCCTCTTTCCCCTATTTGAAGCAATTATAGTTAAGTGCCTCACTCAAGGACACAATCGCCATGACCGGGATTCAAACCCACATCTTGATGACTTAGCCACCAGAACTGGATTCCGATGCACAAAACCGCTCAGGACGTGTGTTAACCGAGGACTTGTGTTTACCAATGACATGTGTTGACTGAGGACTTCCTACTGTTCCTCTGTCTTTTCAAGGGAGGACCCATTGTTTCCATTGTGACGTCAGGTCTCGGTTTCAAGATGGAGACAAATATACTCACATACTTTATTGTGTGTTATAGCCGAGAACGTATTGTTAACTTTGAACTTCCTATAGACCATGTTACCTGTGACATCACATGTTTACAAAAGAGCCACAGAACCTGGACTTCCTGCAGACAGGATTTGTACACGGCTCAATGGGAAAATACTTTAAATCTTTCATTTTATGGAGATTGCACTGTCCGATTGTCATCAACTTTGGATATGAAGGAAAGGGGCACATCTCACAACTAGTTCAGCTCTCATTTTAATAGCCATTGAATTTATGTGGAAATTATGATACAAAATGTAAAATTTCTCATATGTCCCATGCAGTATCTTGCCTGCCAGTAATTGCCCTGGAATGTACAAGGTCACTCTTTTGTAAACAAGGGTCACATGGTCTATTGTTTCCTCTTGTTTGATGTCAAGCGAGGATGTATTGTTCTCTAATATTAAGCAAACACACATGGTCCCTTGTCGTTTTAAAAAAAATCCTCCGTTTAAATGTTGACACAAGTACGCACACCACATCCACCACCATCTTCTACCTCTAGCCGCACACGCCCATAAATTCTCAACAGTTCCTTCGTTCCAGCTTACACATAAATTTCACAACTCAATTTGGCGATAAGCAAATTTTCTGCGGATGTAGTTCATGACCTTTGATGACCCCGTTCTCTTATCATTTCCTTTATCCACTTGTCATAACAATGCAAAAACCCCTAAATAAATGACGTCTGTTACAAAGCCATGAGAAAGGCCATATTGCACTTCTTCCAGTGATGACTTTAGTATGGCGTAGTGGCGTTTAAAGGGAGCTTTGGGCAGTAATGGTCTGACAAAAAAATATTTTTTTTAAAACCTTTAATCACATCTAGAAGTAACAAGAAAAACATCAGGCCCCCAAAAATATGAAGGTAAGAGGCCATAAATATGGGGCAAACACTTCATGTTTTGCGAGTGATTTTGCGCATATTTGTATATGTGATTATTTAGATTGAGCTAGATTTGAGAGTTCGAGGGGTGATTTTTCTTGAGTATGGCAGTATTCAGTTTGAAATATTTCCCACGACATTTGGTAGAGCATCAAGTTAATGGAGAAGGAAAAAATCTGTTTGAAAATCGTTCGTTTGTTTTCAACATTAAAACTGTAGACTTAATACCTTACCTTTAACGTTACAAATCATATTATTTTTAACAGCGGCGTAGCCAGGATTTTTTCACTGGGGGAACATGGGGGGTATTGCTTTTCAGTTGGGGGGGGGCATGATTATTTAATGAATTACATGTATCCACTTTTTTATGGGGGCACCTGGGGCCAGGGGGGGGGGCACGTCGCTGTTTTTTTTAAGCATGCCAAAGTGCTTCAAAAAGGAAACAACGTCCTACACAAGATGTTTTACCAAGAGAAATACAGATTCAAGACGGGAGTCTACGGACTGAAAAGTGGCAATGTGCTAACAACACGGCCAAGTAGTCACGGCTCCGTTTACCGTAAGCGAACAACGGCCCAAACGAAAGAAGAAATATTCACCAGAAAACAAGTTCCGCAAGTGTATGTCACGGCGGCAGGTTAGCAAGCATTTTCCCCAAGTGCGAATGCGTAATTTACTTAAGCTTCAGCATCATCAGCAGTCCAGCATCCTCCTGAAGACGAGCAGAGTATACTGTACGAAACGTCGAGACCACACCGGCTCTTTTCAGAGCCTCCACTCCTCCCAAAAGAGATTAATACACTGTTGTAGCCACTAGTGTACAAGTTACAGATATTTCTTAATATCCAAACCACGCAAAGCTTTCAAATATCACTTGCGTAATTCACCTCCCTAAAAGCAATTTTCACTTAATATAATACAGAATAGCCGAAACTCGGCGCTTACCCTGTCAGCCGATGAAGGTTACCGTAATAAGGGCAGAATTCTGCGGCAAGCAGAGCCAAGAAATTGGGCCCCTACTATGGTATGAAGGATCTGTTGGGTGTCGAAAAAGCTTCTCGTCACTCGGAAGTGTTCTAGTCCACCCACCTAACTTCATACAGCTGCAGTCGACAGAAAATAGAGCTACGCAAGTTGATTTGCTAAGCACAAACGCCAAGGGCACCAGCCATTACGGTTTACAGTTAGATCCCTATGTGTTTTATTTTGCCTGGCAACCAGTGACTGCTTGGCAACGTGTCTTCTGTGCTTACCAAAATGTATGTGCTAAACAAAACATAAGTGGGGTACCAGTCGAATGATGTCAACTTTGTGACACTTTAGCTGGTAACATTTTTCTGCTAAGGAAGTTTTTTTCAGCAGGACTTGAAAAGCAGTGAGATGCAATTTGGGTATAATTATTTGTTGTCTCTAATATCAAGCTATTACATCTGTCTGTTAATGGAATCAAGGAGCCCTCAATAGCTCAATAGGGCCTTGTACTGCAACCCCATAGACCTCAAGATGCGTGCGAAGAGAAGATGTTGAAGAAATCTCGGTTTTAAATGTGGGAGGAAAATCTTAAGTTGAGAAAACCCACGCAGTCAGGCACAGAGTCTGATAACACAATCCATACGCAAGACTTTGATCTAAATCGGGATTTGAACAGGGGTCCAAAGAAGCGAAAGGTAAAGGAACGAAACGTCTAAGCCAAGCCGATTAACTCCCTTTGAAGCTTAATTATAGAAGTGTTAACCACCTGTGATGTATCAGACGACACGATCTTACCCAGTCAAGCTCGGTATGTAAAAAAGACCCGTTTCACATCGACCCTATACAAACCGTCACCCCATTGCAATGCTACGGTGATAGAGGACCGTCCATCATTACGTCTTGAGGAAAGCGCCCCCCCCCCCCCCCGTAAGAAAAGAAACCACCAAACACCGAGACACATTCCTCATCAGAGTCTTGTCTGTCTCCTTATCCATTTGGGGTCAGCGGAAAACTATTAATTTTGTTCAGTCGAGATCCAGTGTTTATGAACTGCTAACATGTTCCCCAATCAAGGCACATAGTTCTGCGTTTTAAGACAAATAAACGTTTGGCAGCGTGCTGGATTGCAAGCCTTGGGTAAAGAAACTCAGCGATTTTAGGCATGTGGGTCTCTGCCCGAAGCAAGAGTAGAAGCTATGCCGAGGGAAATCTTTCTTTCAATCTTAGACAGTTACTTCTGATGCTCAGTGTGGATTCGCTCATGACGAATGACTTTGTGGGAAGAAGTCCCCACGCTTGTTTGTCACAGACATGTTGATGACATTAACAGAAGGGCATTTTGGTGTGGGTAAATTGTGCTTGGTTTGGAAAGTGTGGGTGCTTTTCTCTAAATAAACCCAGTACGCAACAAAATTAACAGACGTCCTCGATTGCTGCCAAAACGGAGAACAATACCTCCTTGCTTGACATCACAACAGATCACAACATCCTCTGTTAACACACGTCCTCGGTTAACACACGTCCTCGGTTAACACAAGACCTCGGTTAACACACGTCCTCGGTTAACACACGTCCTCGGTTAACACACGACCTCGGTTAACACACGTCCTCGGTTAACACACGACCTCGGTTAACACACGTCCTTGGTTAACATACGTCCTCGGTTAACACACGACCTCGGTTAACACACGTCCTCGGTTAACACACGACCTCGGTTAACACACGTCCTCGGTTAACACACGTCCTCGGTTAACACACGTCCTCGGTTAACACACGTCCTCGGTTAACACACGTCCTCGGTTAAACACAACTAAACACGTGTGTATTTGTCTCTTCAAACCGAAGACCAAAAGGGAGAACAATGCGTCCTCGCTTGTTACAATAGTAAAATGGAACAATGGGAAGTACTTGATTTATATTAAACTGACAAGATGATGCTTTGTCAAGCGATGTCAACTAGTCTAAAACGTATTTTTTCAAACTTTTACAGGGGCTAACTGTTGGACCGTTTAACCCTGTTCATTCTCGATTGTCTATCATTGACTGAAAAAGTTGACTCACTGTTTCTTGTTGAACAATCTATTTGTTATTTGTTGCAAAGTTTCACTCATTTTCACAGGTTGGTTCAGTAATTATCATAGGATGACAGAATTTTAATATTTCTCAGGATGATTGGAAACACAAATAAATACCGTGTATATTTTCAGATTAGCCCTATTACTGTTAAAAAGTAATTCATTCATTTCTATGACGTAAGTTGTGAGCGTTACATGGTGAGATCAAATATTTCTTGTAAATCTTGCGGATGCAACCACGTGAAAATCTCTTCTTTGGGGGGGGGGGATAATTGTTGGCTCTGGGTAGAGGTGTTTGATTTGTTCTCATGGTTTTGATAAGCTTTCATTTCATTTATTCGTTCATTCATCGTGAAAGCGAAAACATGAACATTGTTATCCAATGTCACTTCGCTTATATAACTTTTTAAAATCATACAATGTCCTTTTTTCGCTTTTCTTTTTTTTCCAAGAGCGTATAAACGAAATCAAAATGTAACTTTTTCGGTTTTAACATCCACCCATGGAAGGGTATTTCCTTTCTCCATGATCCACCACAACCAACGCGGCGTCAAGCTTGACCGACCGGCCAGAGGGAATATCCCACGGCCACTTGTTCGCCGTGTTTGCCCTTGTGTCAACCGTTGATTTCACGCCCGTTGGTGCGTGAAGCGAGGCTGTCACCTCGCCAGCTTCACCGCTTTATCGTCCCGGTTGCATACCTCCATGAAGTTGGGACAGTTTGTATTTACATTGGGCAATGGTGTTTTGATGATGAATTTTCCAACTGCTTCTTAAAAAGGGGAAGGAAATCGTGACTGTCTGGTTGGGAAAGTTGTTGGGGAACGGCGTAAATTTGTCGAAAGTTAAAGTGTCAGAGTTAACGACTTAAGTATAGTGCTCAATATGAGTCGATAGTGTACGTTCTCATGACGACAAAAAATGACGAAGTCTTTTCCAGTTTTATCTCATATTTTTATCTTTGAATTAAAAATGAGAAATTGATGCGTGGGTCAACAATTCAACTTAATAATTTATGTTTTGTCATTTACAGCAACAACAAAAACACAACAATGACAACAACCCAGCAAGGTTTGCCGTAACACCATGTTACATGAAACATCGCTTTGTGAAATGTGGTGGTTCCGAAAGAATCAGTGGCATAACTCGACGTTTCGATCAGTATGCTCTGATCGTCTTCAGGAGAAAAGCTAGATACTTTGAAGTACTATTTTCTAAAAATATGACCCGTGTGGGGTTGTATGTTTCTTTATTTCATATTTTGGTGTGTTTCGTTCACACACTGCCGCAAGACAACAAGAACAACAAGAATAACAGCAACAACTGAAGTTTACCTTAGTAAACAGCAACAGCAACATACACAAAACCTTGTTAGGAATTTTGGTTTTACGGTTATGCATTGCTTTTACAAAAAACTGCACTATATTACAGTAAAGGCTGGATATTGCACAACCATTTTGAATATTCTTAATATCCCAGATCAGGTTTTTTTGTTTGTGGTTTCTAAAGATAAGTCTGAGGGCAAGGGAGGGCGGGGCACTGGGCCGTTTCATTTATATTTATTTTGATTTGCACTTTAGGGTGTAGGATTATCATTCGGTACCCTCAACCCCTCCCATTGGTGGTAATTTCTTTTCTTTTTTTAATCAACTTGAGGTAAATGGTGGGTCCCCAAGAGAGGAACAACACACCAAGAGATTGGCTCACTCATAAAGTGCACCATTTTGATCAACATAAAATCGTTTCAAAAAAAATGCTTGCTTTTGCGAGACTAGAAGACAATGTACTTTTACAAATGTTTTTATGACAATGTCACGCACATAGATATTCTTTTCACAATATTTTATTCCAATTATTGGGATATTTATATCAATCTGTCGAATGAGCAATATATAAAATATCTATAGGTCTTTGCATATAATTTACACTAAATACTGATATGACAAAAAAGATAACCAGCGACAAACTGTCAGACCGGAATATTGTGAACGGTTATGCACGACATTTGTAACAGTCTAATTTACACAAAATACCGTGCGCGTCTGGAGCGTAATCGAACATTGAGGCTCTTTGGTGTCCGAATGCATTGTTTAAAACGTGTGATGGAAACTAAATCACGCACTTTCATACGCATCCAACAAAATGTTCAAAAACGCACGAGACTTGCACGGTCTTTTGTCAAAAAAACGAGAATTCCTTCGAGAAAAAGGTCTGTACATTAAAATGTCCATTCATCGGAGAGGCGTTTCTGTAATGTAACATTTGATGAAATGGATACAAAAAGAGTTGGTCAAAACCACGCCTTAAATATAAAGACAACCTGCTTCAAGTGTCTTGCGTACACCACAACTCCTTCAAGGTGTTTTTGTTTAGCCTCATTTTTTTTTCATTTTTTCCTATTTTAAACTAATTTCACTTAAGGACCACAATGGAAATAAGTATACGACTTCATTTTCTCCTTCCAATGGCATTTCTATTTATGTCTTTATTTTCTCTTGTGAATTTGTCTTGTTTGAATTTGTTGATGAATGCCGAATAAACCTAATATAGGCTAATCTGATATAATCTAATCTAAAGCTGCATCAGTTGTGCAAAATATGAGCTCCTTTTCCGAATTTCAATAAACTATTATCTGCCGAGCAAAATCTGTCTGTGTTTATTTGTACACTTAATCGTACCCCCTTAACAGAGCGCCCCCTGTCTTAGCTAAATCAGACTCCAGTGGAGGAAAATCCGATGACTATTTTTTTGAAGATAAGAATATTATCATTCTTAGTCTTCTGAAGACCAGTGTTGTTCCAGTCCAGTTCTTTCGAACATGTTTTACACAAGGGAAAGTACATCATTGTGTTTTGGAAGAGTAGCCTTACACGTTGTTTAATGCAATTCGCCCATCATAAGGCCCAAAGGCCACTCGAGGTGTGGGCTACTTTTTGAAGGGATAGAAACCTGCCTGAATGCGCAGAAACAAGACGTGGAGAGATATGAACGCAAGTCTCTTCACAGCACAGCTAAGAACAGGGGTAAATGAATCCGTTGCGAGACAAACATAACTGCCTCTTCCCCTATTTGGAGCAATTATAGTTAAGTGTCTTGCTCAAGGACACAAGTGTCATGATCGGGGTTCGAACCCACATCCTGATGACTTAGCCACCAGAGCTTGAGTCCGATGCACTAAACCGATCGGCCACGACACGCTATACGCATCTCCCTTTGTCTAGTTAAAAAAAACACATGCACCAAACAAACCACCTGTGAAATGCTCACCAAATTCGTTGGTCACGTTTTGTTAGAGAAAACAACGGTTTAGTGATTTTGTGCACGGTCATGTTGGGATTATTTCGATGGAGGCAATCGAAATAAGCTACGGTGATTTTATTTTATTTTTTTTTTTTTGGGGGGGGAGGCAAAAATACTTTCTGGAGGATTGGTACTGGTATGAACTTTACAATCAGTGAGCATTCCGATTGGCAAAAACAATTCTTCAGATGCTGGGCCTAAGTACAAACCCAGTGTACTTTGTTAAAATGATAAAAAATGATTGTGATGACGTACAAACTTGACGGTACAATCACGTCCGCACTAAGGACAGTGCCAATAACAACCTATCGTCAAAAAGAGAGTATAAATAGTATTAAGTTTTATATAAAATGATCTATTTCAGCTATGCTGGTAACTTCATCAATATTATGTATCATAAGGTACACAGTACACCAATACCATATTCGTCTAGTTTAGTTCTGCGCCTTCGTCGCACCGCAATGTTGAGAACTTTGTTCAAATAAAATTAAAAAACATTTTCATATTCACGATGCGGTAATTACATCCATGTGGTCAACATGTAGAGTAATCATAAAATTAATAGGCCTAACTATCTTACACTATAGCCGAAAATACATAAAATTAGATATCTTCAACTTAAACAAGAACTCGAAGCCTTTGGATTTGTATTTTACTAGAAATCTGTTCGCGTGATTTTGTGTCCAAAGTTTTGTGCCAGCTTTGTGCCAACCTAGGCCTATTTTCTTAGAATTTATAAATAAACTTGCTCATCGGATACCAGCCAATCTGCAACGTCCTTCACATTGTTGTCGCAACTGGTGCCCTGCCGTTATTCTGCTTAGCAAACTGACTTGCTTAGCAAATTATTTTTCTTGCTTAACCGCTTTGGTGAAATCGCGCCCTGGGCTGGAGCTGGCTTGCCCTCGTAACCCATCTGTTGACCTCGCTGGACTAGACAAAAAAGCCACCGCCACAATATAACAAGGCCCATTCTGCAAACTGTAAGATGGTTTGAATTTAAACCACCCACGGCAGGTAAATTCATTCAACATGGTGGACTCTATTAGCATCACGTCTGTAAAACGAATAGTGGCATCATTAGTTCTGAGGTTGTGTAATTAATAAACCGTTTAGTCTTAAAGGAACTTCATCTCTGTTAGTGTTTCCGAGCAAACAAACTCATAACGACGGCTTTGTTTCCCCCCTATATTCTGAGGCGAAGAGATTAGGTTCCATATCAGTTTTTTTCCTTTTTTCAAAGATAACAAGTGTGACGTTTGGTATCAGTTTGATTGTTGCAAATTCAACTTTTCTTGGAATGTTTTGTAAAGGTAGATTCATTCTTCAACTATCAAAATTATTTCATACCATCGATTTATAGTGAAAACAGCAAGCAAAACTGAAATTTCTTTCACACTGAAAAAACTAACCAAACTTGTTCTTGTTTAATACTTTTCGGTGCCTAAAATACGAGACGACCTCAACGTGAAAGCAATCTCCAGAAATGGGAAAGGGTGCTACGCAAGAATATAACTTATTCCTCTTTCTTTTTGAACTGGAAATTGGTATGCGTCTATATAGAAAAAAACTTGAATACCTTAATAGAAAAGGTAAAATACAGGATTGGTACAGTGTTCTTACTTTGTGTGATTCAATTGATATATGAAAAAACACACCTGTGAACATTTGGGCTCAATCTGTCCCCCGAATCAGGAGAAAATAGTATAAGAAAACGTGTACACTTTTCAGCATGTGTCCTTAAAATCGTGTCTTCAAATTCTATTTTCTCGACTTTGACAGTATTTCAGACAGAAATATTTCTATGGAAGGTTGGAAGCTTTCAGACTGATACAAAGAAAGTTTTTGAATGAATACCAACCCTGCATTCTACCTTTACAGTTTTAAGGTGGAGTCATTTTGTTTGTGGTTGGTTTGAAGAGTTTTAAACACGTCTACCGTGAATTCTGATGGAGGCAATAGACCTTTATCATGGTGCGGCCATCTTGACTTTCTCCCATTCAAACCAATGCAACCAAACCGAGGCTGGAAGGGCAAATAGTCTGGTTCCTTTTTGTGCAATGAATATAAGCATCTATTACTGTTATTGGATACAGGGAACATGACCAAGATGGTGGCAGCATGATAAAGGTCTGTCTCTATGCCCCCCCCCCGATGATCCATGCCTTGGTGCCCCTTGAAATGTTCCAGATTTATGTTTCTCTGGTCGAGGTGTTCCTTATCAATTGCCTCGCCCCTTACAAGAACGAATATACCAGCCTGCAAATCGTTTTTTTATAATTTGAAAGCATATGCGTTACACGTTAACTTTAAACGAAAAGAAAATTGAGGGAAAGTTAAACGAGTGAATTTTTTGATATACAAAACGCTAATTATGTTGGTACGTGGGTATACGTGTATATATTCTTAAAAATAACATGGGAATCCAATTTCATAAAACCTTCAGGCTCGACAAGATGCGTAACAAAAGTGTATTTCATAAACGATCAAGAACATTTTGACAGTGCGTGTGCTCGTTCACAGTGGATTTGCACTGTTGCGTCACTCATCTGCTCCCAAGAACCGCCAGCAACCTAGCCCGCCTCTCGCTTTAGCTTACCGCAAACAGTGGTTATGAAGTAGAAACACTGCTAAGCAGTGAACGTCTGCTAAGACTGGTCCACGGTTATAACCTGACAGTTCTAAGAGCGAGGGATGTAGCGGTGTTTATTTTTCCGTTGTAAACATTCGAATGTCAAAAAGTCCCAACTGCCAGATACTCTAACGACGAATCTTCACGAACACGGCGTCAGAATCCAGCTTTTAGAGTTGGTAGCTCATCAACATCAAGCAAACCCTAAGGGAATGTTCCTTCACTTTTTGTTTTGTTTCAAGTCAAGTTTCTTTGATTTCACCATGTCCTGACGGCTTGCTGTATATTACCAGGCTGGGAATATACACTCGTACCGTTGGTATGCACTCCACCTCCAGCTGGTAATCCGCCGGAGTACGTACACGCATTGACATACCGTCCATTAGAAGTCACTGGGCTCACTCCGGAGTTGTAACTGCCGCAAGTGTATCCATAGGGTGGGGGAGGAGGGGGCGGAGGAGGAGGGTGTGGTGGGGGTGTGGTGCCTAGATTCCCAATGCATGGTTTACCGTCCCTGACGAGTACCGGCACCGCCACCCGGCGCGGTGGGTACTGCTGACCGGCTAGCTCCAGGTTTTTATCCTGCCGCTGACGCTTGCTCTTGTAGCGCCGGTTCTGGAACCAGATTTTGACCTGGGTGGGGGTGAGTTTGAGCAGGGCGGCGAGCTGGTCCCGCTCCGGCGCGGAGAGGTAGCGCTGCTGCTTGAAGCGCCGTTCGAGCTCGTACACCTGAGCCTGGGAGAAGAGGACCCGGGGCTTGCGTCGCTGGCGGCTTTTGGTGGGGGGTTTGTCCCCGGACCCTCCCAGCTGGTGGTGATGGTGATGTTGATGGTTTGAAGTGGTCCTCTTCGTCTCCATCGATCGACAAACCTCTTGGCATGAAATAGCTACAAGTTTGAAAACAACACAAACCAAATCCATCAAAACGAAAAACTGATTTTCAAACCATGTACATGAACAATGTTTGCTCTACCTACAGGAATTGTACATGTATGTTTCTGTACGCAGTGTTGTACCTTTGAAGTAACTCATTATTTTAGAATGGATGGCTTACCGTACTCCTGCACACATGAATTAAATCATTGTTGAAAAAGATTTTTAAAAAATTCATGAAATTACATCTTTTGAGATATAAGCATTTCAATCCCTGCAAAAAGAATTTTTTTGTGTTATACTGTTCAAAAGTTTGTTTCTTTACTTCAGGATCCGTTAAATTAAGTTAATTGAAATTCTCCCCAGTTGGCGGAGCGGTAGTTCAACCACTTCACTCCGCGGTGCGTTACCACTGACCCTCAAGTATTTATTTACCACTCTTCAATCGCCTCTTCTAAACTACCCCCACTTGAGCGCCAAGCGGCCATACAGTCAAGGAGTAAACTACGTAAGGCCATTGAGAACTATTAAAAAATGAGGGGAAAGTCTGCATTAGTTTCAACACAGGTCGGATGTACTCGGTAAATTGTCTAGCACTTGGGGAGTCTTTGTCTGAAACGTCACTTTACACTTGTTACAAAAGCTGTGAAAACAGCCCCCTAATTGAGCTAAGTAGTGCTTACTTAAGTGTTTTTAGTGAAGAAGTCTTAAGAAGTGTTTGGCTGTGTTGGAAGAGTTGGGTACTTACACTGGTGTTGAGGCAAAGACGGGACTTTCTGGTCGAGGGGTGATGAGGATGCAGGAGCAATGTCTTGATAGCCCATGGTGGGGTAGGAGCAGGAAGACCTGGCATCTTCGGAGGTAGCGGTTATGTCACAAGGGAAGACGGTGTTCTCCACCAGGAACGACTCATCGGGTAGAGGGAAGAGATTGTGGTCCTGCTGGTAGGCTTGCATGGCCGGCGTAGGGTACCGGTGGTGTTGCTGTTGAGCGAGGCACAGGATGTCCTTTACAGAGAAGGGAGTCGTGGAGCCGGCCTGGGCGGCGGAATGGTAACTCATAGATTGCGGATAACCGTGGTATCCGGACATCATTCCGGGCTCCTGCATTGTCTCGGCTAAAGTAAACGCAGCACATTTTCGCGTCAACATTTTTTTTTCCTCTGGTGGTGGTGTGGGGAGGCTTTTTCATTCTCTTATCATCGGTTGGCCATTACTACGCACCCCGGCTGGGTAATATCTAGTGATATTGTGATTGCTGTAATAGATGACATTAAGTCTGGGGCGGGAACCATTAGGGAGAAGTCACAGGGTGAAAAATGAGAGAGATTTGGGGGGGCCCTCCAGAGTGTCTTCAGTCAAGTGTCAGCCTCTCTCGTTCCGTGCGTACTACTCAGGAGCGAGGTGATTGGACACAAGTGCCGTGAAAGAACCCGTGTTGACAGACTAGACCATTCAATCAATTAGGGCCCAGTATAGTTGCACTTAACTTGGAGCCATTCACTGTCAATATTGTTTAGCTGTACCGGCCTTTCATTTACTTAAGTAAGTAAATGTTTAGACCGGGATTTACATTGGCTGCTTTGGGAAAGCAACACAGCGCCAATTGTGCTAATGACTCCATCAAATATATTGATGAAGACTCTGACGTCGAAATCTCGCCTCCGTCTGATACTATTTTCTTGGTAGGGCAGACCCAAAGGCCACGAGAGGGGGCCCCAGCGTCACCATCTTTACCCTTGGTTTATCATCGTTACAAGCCGGCGAAACAGGAACAACCGAGACACCCCCGAGGTCTGACACTTGTTACCACTAAAGGAGTCCGAGAAGATGTGGGCAAGACCGACACCAAGGTCCCCCTCGGGGTGCATTTGAGGGATTTGGCAGGGGCGCGTCGTCAGAAAGAGAGTGACACAAATTGTCCTCGCCATAATTCTCAGTAGACTACACACATCAGGCGAGACACCGACGCCTAAAACCAGCCCCAATGTTTGCTTTAAGGCGAGAGGAAACCATCCAGAGAGGAGACAAACAGGGGACAACCTTTTTTTTTTTTTTTTTTTTTTTTTTTACCACCCCTCGCTAATTGGTGGTGGACCGGGGTTCAAATGGGGCCATCCCGGACCCTATATTCTATTCTTTCCCTTCTAGTGTATAAAAAAAAAGTGGCAGCTGGATTTCCTCGCGGACTAAACTTCCGTGCCTGGATGGCACTAAGCATCGATTATGTTTTATTAATGACGTTGTTTAGTGGAATACGTTATTTATTCGACTTGTCCACACTTTGATGTTAGTGATTTGTCCCCTGACGCTAAATAGTTGAGCTATGCAGGCTTGCTCTTTAGCCGGACGTCAGGACCAATAATGGTTCTTTCACTTTTCTGGACTTGGAAGTGATGGTGCAATGCATTGTTTTTAAAAACATTCCTTCAACGGGGTATTTATTGCGAATTTAATTGAAAGTTAACGGTTTGGTACATCATTGGGTGTTATCGGTGGAGTAAAATTCATTCCAATCCTATTAAGATCAATACACACATTAATAAAACTTCGTCTAAAATGGGGTCACATTATCGAGAAAGACAGGATGACGGTTTGTGGGGTTGGGTGAGTGGAAGGGGGGAGTACGTTCGTACGTTCAGATGGGCTTATTTTGGTTTGAACATCTAACCGTATAGTCACACTTTGAATATGACTTACTTGGGACTGATAAGCAAGAAAATCAGCTGAGCACAACAAAAATGTGTTACCAACCAAAACACCATAATGTACCGAGTGCAAATGGTATCCTGTTCGTAAGAAATTGTTAAGAACTAATTGTCTTCTTTTAAAGCAGCTCTCTAACACTGGAACCTGCTCTATGCAACTGTGATTAACGATGAGTACTAAAATGCTACCATCCCTTTAAAGTGCAAAGTTAAAGCCACATCCGATGACGGAAGGAAAGACCTTCCTCAGTGACACAATATCGTAAATAATCCAAAGATGTTGAAATACTAGAGAACAGCGTCGTGACCAAAAGGGGGGGTCAGGGGCTTGAGCCCCCTCCTTCCGCTCAGAACTCTAGCCCCTCCCCGTGCCCCCCATGAGATCGAAAAAATGCACAAATGAATGGTTCGATATTAAACTAAATAACCCCTCCATATGTCTTCGCCCCCGCTTGCCCCCACCACACCCCTCCAAAAAATGACTTATAAGGGAATGTAAAGCAGGTATTTATTTATAGCATTATTTCAAAAGTCATTAATTTGTATAAGTATCCTCCAATGCTAGACATGAACATTTCACCAGAGCTTTTTGATCAAAGTATAACCACTACCTTTCAAAAAAGGGCAACAATTTCACGAGTTCTTGACTCGGATCCATAATAGTTTGGATTCGTGACCTGAAATGGGTCAGACTCAGAGCGTCAACCTGACCCCAAACGGGTCTCGCCCTCTGCAAATAGTCTCATTGGGGTCAGCATGTCTGGCTTTGGGGGTCAACATGAGCAGGAACCTGAATAAAAATACAATGCTGTACTGGTCAGTCTGACCCGAAAATGGGTCTCATGTAACCTCAAAATTGGGTCACGCTGACCGTCAGAAAGAGGGTTTGCCCCATAACTCTTGACCCGGATCTGTGTCAAATCTGACCCCGGTAAAATTTGTATTCTTTTTTTTATTTTCAAAATTTCAGCCAATCGAGGAAGGGGAGATGTGACTTGTAAAGCCTTCTTACAAGTGTGTACCACACTTCTTACAACGTACCACAATGGTTCATCCCAGCACTTAAAATAAGCAGACTATTTTCATCTCAGCCTCGTTTTCATCTCCATACACATCAAAACAAACAAAACACAAAGCAGAACAAATACCACAATCGCTGCAATATTATGGGCCATGACCCATTAGGGGCGATTCGTTGATATCAATAGTACTCGAAAAGCACATTCGAAAAATAAACAGGTTAAACAGTCAGTGTGTTTTTCCTTGTTTCTACAGTACTTGTTTTCCCCGGTTTGTCCACCCCCCCCCCCCCCCCCCCACACCAAACAAAAAATTATAAAAAGTTCAAGTGAGAGTGCTACGTCGATCACTCCCAGATGACAACTCCGTTAATCAAATAAACATCAAGCTTTAGAGGTTAAACCAGAGGGAGGGGAGAATGGGTCTACTGGCTCGCTGTGGTGGTTGACTCGATACGAAGCGATCTTGCTACCGGTGGATTGAGGAAATTCCTCGAGTTGTAAACGTCATTCAGCGAGAGCCGAGAAGAAGAAAAAAATGACTCTGTGTATTTTCAAGATGGTTTTTCACCCTCAAACCACTCGGCCTCTGGTGAGGCACCGTGCGCAAGGAGACAAGCAAGTGGGCAAACAGCCATGGTTTGCAGGTTGACTCTCTCCCTCCAGCAGACATTTGGTGCTCGATATGTGGCAAGGTGTATCCCCATCCTATTATTTCTTTATTGTGTTCTGGAAATCTCTGGAATTCTTTTGAGGATTTTAGGGGGGTACTTCTGTACAAGAGGGGAAGAGTGTGTTAGAGAAGGGGAACATTTGGGAGGGCCTCCCTCTGCCACATATCGGGCAGGATGCTTCTATTGAGAAACTTGGAACAAAGGGAAGCAATTACATTGGTTCTTGGAAGAGTAAACTCTTGTCTTTCTTTTATGGTGTTCAAACCAGTTCAAACCAGTTCAAACCGGTTCAAACCAGTTCTCATGACAAACTTCACAAGTTTGTTACCCGGTACTGGAAAACAAGCTTCCAAGAAATCAACGTAAAATGTTAAATATTTTGTTGGGCTTTTATTTTTAACGGCGTATAAACAATAATACTATGGAGTAACTTCAGCTTCAAACAAGGCGAGGTTACCTTTCCATTAAAGTTGCTCAAAATTCTGACTTCTCTGCAAGAAATCCCCCTGAAAAAACTTGCTAAACGTTCTATACTACGGCCTTAACACAAAAAAAGTAGGGGCCTAAGTTTGAAAATAAGTCATGAGTTTTTCCCACTATGCAAAGTACCTGTTTGTATTAGGTCTCTGAAGAAAAGAAAAAGGATCAGTATACACACATTATCAATCATCCAATTTACCTATGAAAATCTGAGCGGTTCAAAATGGGCTATAGACCAACCAAACCATAACAACATCTCCAACCGGCTTTTGAACTTGCGTTTTATTGCAAACTTCACATAGCGTGTTTGAATTCCGTTAAGGTGTATGTAAGCTTTGCAAATAAACAAAAATAGAAAGGGGGACAATCCACCCTGTTTAAGAGGAATTTAAAGGGTCAAAAAGTGACTCTAAATGTAAAAGGTGTTTAAATCGACACCAATCTTCAGAACATTCTTCATCCTGGTTTAAAGCGTACACACACAAAATAAGATGGGACTTCTAAAACTTAAAGGCGAAGTGAGTCCAGGTGAACCTAATTTGTTTTAGTGTAGGTTTATCTAAACGTGAATTAATGCAAAACCGAATATTTTTTGGGGTCAGAATAAAAAGTTATACAGAGCTTTCTTTTCTTTGTTTACAAACATTGACCGCCATTTTGTATGGGAGGCCTGAAGTATTACAAATTACATAAACTGGCTTGGCAAAAAAATCGCCCTTTTCAGTACAAAATAAATACATAAATAAAACTTTTTTACGAAGTATAAGTTTACTTTTTGTTTTAGACAGTAAATGTTATTTAATAGTTAAAATGGGTATTAATTTGATAGCATTATTGGTCAAATAATAAACTATTTTTTGCAGTGAAGGCCGCCCGTTCTTTTGCCAAACATGGTTGGCAAATCTCACGGCTGTGACTTTGCTGAAGAAAGGTCTATAATAACACTATACTGACCCGGGCTCCTAGGTCAATTTCACCCCGAAACAGGTCGAGCTGAACCGGAAATGGGTGTAGCCCCCATGAGATCCGAATCCACGTCGTTGACCCGGGACTGCAAGATTTATAAAATTTGATCAAACGCAGTCGATATTGTAATTTATGTGCAAATCTGTGAATGTTCATATTTCCAATTTTTCCAATGTTTTGATTATAAAAACTGACACCACTTTTTGTACTCGCCGGGGTTTTGTTTCCCCCTCCATGCCTCTTGTCAGCCAGATTTCAGAATACCAAACAACTCCAAGAGGAAGCTGGTGAGTCAAAACTTAAAAGGGTATCTTTAAGTACATCGCCCACTCACGCCCTGGTTAACAAACATCTGTCAGCAATAAATAGTAAATATTATTTATTGTTATTTATGCGTCTGTTCAAACAATCCCAGCCATAGCCTAATGAATCTGCTCAAACAATGAAGTCTGTTACATTAATTAAATGTGTCACTGTAGTCCATGATTACACGTTATCAAACGGCTCGGACTTCGTATTAACGAACGGCCTAATGTAAATACGTAATTCCTGCCTAAAAACAACAACCGTAAATTGCTACGCAAGTGCAATGAATAGGTGGTGATTTACACCGAGTAGATCATGTTTACATAAAAATATACAACACAAGTAGATCATGTTTACATAGAAAAAAATACCGGTATGATATGCTCTCGCACGGTGTATTAATTATAGGGTGTTGCGAGCCATCTTTCACGGTGCGGGCAAATTGAGTGTATCGGACTTGTCAAAACAGATTCGTTATTGGTTAAATTTCATATCATATTTTATTGCACCGCCGGCTGGCTTATGCAAGGAAGACCATGATTCCAACGCCGTATCAGACAGTCACCCCGCCCAGTTAAAGAAAAACATTTATCAATTATTGGTACTGGTTTTCGAAAGAAAACTGGCTTTCAAAAGGAACATTTTATACATTATTTAACCATTGACGGGTCATATTTGACGAAAGGATGTGAAGTAGACCGAAATTCGGACTGACTGACTAGGCAATTTTGTACCAGGTTCATTTTCTTGTTACACGGTGGCAACTGACAACATGGACACAACCAAAGGAGAAAATGGTTTCTTTAAAAGACTGTTCACCCTAAACTTAATACTTTAAGTAATTTTGACACTGTTGGACTGCAGTTGCGTAACCACGGTGGGGGTGGGGGGTTGGGTGGTCTCCCGCCCCATGCCCCCGGTCCCCGCTCAGACCCTTTGCACAAATGGATGGTTCGATGCATTATCTCCCCCACAAATTATGTCTTAAAATTGGCCCCGCTTGCCCCCAAATGAAAATGTCTGGTTACGCCACTGTTGAACAGGTTTCTTTCTTTTTCTATGAAACATTTTGAGTCGGCTCTTTTCTTGGGGTCCATTCGCATCCTTTGTTTTATTTTAAACAAGAATGATATGATGAGCGCGTCTCAAAAAGTGTTTAGCTGCTGTACAACTCTTGAGTTTATGTGGCAATTTTGATACAAAATGTACAATTTTTTCATAACCAGTTTTAGTATCTTGCCTACCAGGAAATACCCCGGAATGTACAAGGTCACTCCTTTTGTAAACAAAATATCGTTTTTATGTTGTTTTTTAATCTTACGTATACATATATTTTACAATTATGTGCCGCACAATGTTATTGTTTTGAATGTTGATCATTGGTAAAATCAGTTGTTTCAAATGCATTACAAGCTTTCCGGCATCTAGACTAATACAAACAGTTCAAATGAAAACAACTATTTAGCTACAAAAAACATTTGGGGGTGTTCTACTAAATAAATCATCCCGCGAAATTAGATAAACGGTTCCTCCGTAACATCGTTTGAACCCAAAATGTATTTACATTCTCCCGCATTCCTGCATCTCTTATCGATGTCCTAAAGACCTAGAAGTCAAGCAAGGAGCTTGGTTGTTATCTTGAGAAGCGTCTAGCCCCTCCATTAGGATCGTTGGCCGTGATTTAAACAAGATTATGATAATGGTTGTACCACCCTGAAAGAGTACATGCTGCGCCGAAGTAAAATATGGTTAAAGATGAGGGCTACATTCTTGCCATGGTGCTTCGTGGGTATTTAAAAAAAAAAGTGAATTATCTTTATTAATCTGGATTCTGGAAGCTTAACTTTTACATTCTTGATATACCAATTGAGATCTGCTCCATCAAACGTATCAGAGCAAATTGGACCAATTTCAACATAACACATATCTTGTAACGCGTGTTTTACAGTGTTGGCAGAAGCCCCCAAATTTGTCTCCGTACCGGTACTCACTTGATGTACTATCTCTTTCACAAGCCGCAGCCATCTTTGTTTGGTTAGCTGTATACGCCATTTATCATTAAGTGAAGAGAAATTCGCCAAAATAAGCCCGGACTATTTTTCTTTTCTTTTCTTTTCTTGTTCTTTTTTTTTTTTTTTTTTTTTTTTTGCTAATCGTTCTTCCGTACGTCATAAAGATATCTGAACATTTTTCAGCTCTCTCCGAAGGAGAAGTTCATTCAAGTTCACGGTGAACAAACGATTTTTTTTTATCAGAAAGGGCCATGTTTAGCAAACGGGACATCAGTACGAATCTCCCGTGAATATCCGTCTGAAAATACCGTCCTGCGCGAGAAGTTGTTTTCCAACTCAACACCCAATTATTATTCCGTTTACCAAATTAGAATATCAAGCACGTCTATATTTTAACATACACAAAATCCCTGATAAGACATGAACCGTTAATTGGCATTTTCTCGAAAACATGACCCCTCTATATTCGATGAAATTTTAACGTTGTTTTCTTTCGTTTTTAAAACTATAGACGACGAGAAAGAATTTACTCTTCCAAAAACCATTATGTCAATCACACAAGCGATACTCATTTCTTACCATCTGAACACAATGCACAACATTTATAAAATATGGTTCCACAATGCATATTTCTAACTATTGTTCCACAAACTCTACCAGTAGTGTTTACTTGTGGCATGTATGTGTTAAAGTTGCTGTAATACTTTCGATTGTCTCGCAATGGTTTGGGGGAAAGGGGGAAGATTCCCAGTGTCAACTTGGGAAGCTTTATCTTGATTTTAATCCCTGACTTGGTGGCAAACAGTGCTGGCGACACGGTGGCTATGGGAAGCGGGTAATGATGCGACGGTTCTGCCTGGCCCAGGAAGACGCTTGGACACCGCTTGGCCCCGCTCAGCGCCCCGGTGTTTACAGTAGTTGACCCCGGAGTCGTCTTGTGTCAGTGAGAGATGCAGGGGACTTTTAAGGGCCTCCTCCACTCTCGTGGTGTGATCGGATTGTCTTCGGTTTAAATTCATAACTGACAGACTGAAGGGACACAGTGTTGTTATGTCTTATCAATTCATTCATTAAAAGTATTATGTTCAAGTTTTGCAACAAATGAATTGTTTAATATTATATGCGCAAAATACACGAAAAGCCACATCAAAATTAGTATCAACTATTCAGAGGTGTATGTGAAATAATTTACCCCCCCCCCTCGAAAATGTGAGCAAATATTCTGATAATACTTTCACCATAAAATAGTTGAGTATGGTTCGTGAAGGCAAGTGGATTTGCAAGGGTGATCAACTTCATTCTTAAAAAAGGAACAAATATTGAACAACCCCTTTAAAAATGAGAAACGCACATTCCTGAGCCCCGAAACCAGAGAAGAAGATTGACAAGGCAAAAATAAACTCCAAATAATTTATTTTCGAACTGTGAGCCCCGTGTCAGTTAAGCCAAACTGTCTTTATGGAAAAAAACAAGAAGCAGAAGAGAGAAAGGAGGGAAAGAAACCTACGGGATGAAAACAATAAGTCTTCTCCAAAAGTAAACAGTCAGAACCCGCGGGCAACATGCAGACCTTTAGATCAAACAGGTTGGCAAGTGTGGTAGAAGTTGATTGCACAACAACAGTGGTCGGACCTTCAATTTATTGTGTCGTCATCCAGAGAGTAGTGGGTTCGAGTCCCTGGCTATTACTTCGTCCTTCGGACGCTGACGTAAAGGTGTGAACCCGGTCCGGGCTGGGTTTCACAAAGAGTCAAGATTGATCTTAAGTGCAAACCAATCTTAATTTGCAAAGCAAGGTGTGATGTCACAAAACAAATCACTATGGTAATTATTGGCAACTCATCTTAAAGTGAATCTTAGTGCTTTGTGAAAACGAGCCCTGTGGTCGATTTTGGATTTCTGGGGGTCACTCACAAGAACCGCCACGCAGCAAGTCAGGTACCTCTTGCTTGGCTCACGGTAAGCAGTGGTTAAGAATTTCTGCCGACGGAAGCTCCGTAAGCGAGAAAAGTCTGCTCAGTGCGCGGTTAGTAGCAATTTGAGAAACACCACCTTCTAACCCGTTCAATGAGTTATATAGCACTCATGGTTATGTCATTTTCAACTTTCACGAAAACAGGGCTTCGTTTTCTCTGGAAGTTTGTCGCAATATAAGTTCAGAAGGCCTAATAAGTTATGTGATTATAATTGGTTTATTTTAAGATAATTGAGAATATAATATATACAGGGAGGGGGTCTTAATGTGGTTCATCAACAAAAACTGCTTTGATGTGGTAGGGTACTTAATCTGAACCAATTCAATTGTTTTATTGTTTTATTTATTATTTGGTTCAGCAAACAATTATAAAAAAAAACTACTGAAAATATCGTACAATAAAAATCCAGACAAGAGAACGAGTCGGATGAAAATCCTTACCGTTGGGACTCCACGGGACTAAAAGGACAGACAATACTGACAAAGAAATCGAATGTAATTACATCTCGGAACAACTTGTAGAATACAATATTAATGAACCGTGTAAATGTGCTGTTTTTTTTATTTATTTTCTCGAAAAACATGAATAGGAGTACAGAGCCAAAAGCTTTGCCAGAAGATGTTTGATTTCGAACCCTACTGGTGGACACACACTTCTACAACCCGATGATGCACCATCACTTTGAAGGATCTATCTGCATTATAAGTTAAAATGTGTGGTTTTGCTATGGCTTGGAAGTGTAACTTGTGGTCAGAGCTTTTTAGACACAAACTGACACAGTTTGAGAGTTCTGTCTGGTGGGGGTTCACCGAATGGTGGCGCTAGGCAAGCTTTACTGCGATGGTTTGTCCAGAATTCCATTTCCATTTTACCAGCGTGCGATCATGCCAGGCAAAACCTTAAAGTTGAAGCCAAGTGTGATGTTGAGATACACAAGAAGGTGGAGAATTTGACATCGAGATATTGAGCGATGACGGTCCACGTTTGCATATTCTCCGTTCAACCGAACCTCCATACGTAGTGATGACACTGTTTCTTCGCTTCCTCTATTCAACGATTGCTCTCGGCAGAAATAATATCGAGCAGGGCGGCGTCCACGGTCCAGTCCAACCGTCCTAACTCTATGGTCCAACCATGGAGGTTGAATTCAATTTTACCTCCATGGTCCAACTGCGGAAGCAAATTAGAGAGCAACCAATACTGCCATGGTCAACCCAGGTGTCTCTACTAATCAACTCTGTCAAGTCAGCCTTGTACCCACCCACCACACGCGTGACCCAGTAATTGCCAACAACTCCCAGGCGCTAATCAGGTGTAAAGAGGGCGCTATAATCGCCTTGTTAGATTGTTTGTTTTTGCCCAGTGATCACCGTCCGTCTAAGACTTTTTTAAAATCATTGTGAAAATCATTGTTATTACTAAGGAGCATGCACAGCCAGCTCTGGAGGCGGTTGGCTGGAGCTTTAATCCGTAGTTGGCTCCAGTACAACTGGTGGGGAGACGGCAGCGGGGGTGTCATGGAAGGGGACTGGGCGTCCGTAGGAAGGGTCCCATGCGCTCCTTTGGTGGTGTGGCGGAAGCAAGTGGACGGGGGATCGGAGACAAGACGGGTGTCTTTCAGGAGACAGAAAGTAAACAAAGTCTCGACCCCTTCGCACCTCGGCAGCGTCTGTTGACCTATCCCCCCGTCTACGGACAACCCTACAAATTGGTGTCCGGCTTGACCTACAGAAGTCTCAGTCGCTCCAGTGTTCCGTCCTCCATGGTCTCAGCATGGTTCTTTCCGAAATCACGGTTCCCTCCGTCTTCTCGAAACCCAAGGGGATGGGGAGGGGATTCAACATTTTTCAAGGATTCCAAACCTAGCTGAAAAGGAGGTTTCGAAAATGCCTGCAAGCCTTTTCGTAAGGCTTATTTAATTTGAATTAATACAAACTTCAAAGTGTCCCTATTCAGTCATCATTCGAAGCACTAAGGGTGGTTAAGTCCGTTCGCCTCGGTTAGAGGACTTGCCCACGTGTTCCATCCTCCGATTGCTTCAAACTTTCCGACTTAGGGTGTAGGACCTATACTCCATGCCATTGCCCAACCAGACAAAGATCTGCCGAGTTTGTCACCTGAAAGACACCGGATCTGGTACATTTCCGAACTTAAGCAGTTCATTCTTGAGCAAAATCCAGGCCTGTTCACCGCAAAAGTCGTTTCGTAAAATCAGAGCACAGATACGGTGTGTCCAAGGAGGTGACAACAGTACAGGTAACAGCAGACGCCCGATTTATAAACTCCACAGGTGGTTTATTTTGTCAGAATTAGCGCGCAACTTCGGTTGGACGAAAATTACATCGCGCCCTCTCACGCAAGATGTTATATCAACCCTGCCGATCGTAATGGTTCTGTGCAGAGTGCCGACTCCATCTATCAGTCATTATAGGACCGATTCTTTTGTTCTCTGCCAATTTCCTTCCATCAGCCTCGGTTTGGATATTCAGTTTTTATGCATGAATTTGCTAAAAAACGAAGAAGGCAGCTACCATGCTCCCACCACCTTGTATTGTTCCCCGTTTGTAAAAGCAATAACAGATACTGGTTCTAGTCGTGCCAAAAAAAGGAGTCAGACTATTTTGCCCGTCCACTTGAGTTCGTGTAGGCTGTGTCAGAGTTAAGCGACTTCAGGCAACGGCTATGCAACAAAAACAACAACGTTAGTGAACATTCCTTTTCAGCGACCCGGCGACCCGGCCATAGCCACTAACCGAAGCCATAGCCACTAACCGAAACTGAATAATACAACACCATGGGCCTTAATACACTTAGGTAGTATCCAAATCCGTAGCCGTAAGCCGCAGCCGCCAATTCGGACGCGGCCTGAGTTCTACATAACGGCTGTGGATGTGACTAGCTAATAGCATTTTGACTTTAGTGTTTAATACTAGTTTAGCCAATGGCCAAGGCCTATTTACAGAAAAACCAAACAGCTCGGACAAACACCACGGTCAAAATTGTCGTTGTTTTTTTTGTTTTTTGGCGGTCACTTTCCCATTGCCCACGAAGTTCATTCTGCAATACCTTGTCAGAAAAAAAAGAGATTTGCCGTTTATTATTTTATCCGGCGCGAAAACAAACTACCAGTCAATATCCTTCTTGCCATGTACGAAAGTATTCAGGAACTGGCAATGATTTTTTTTCATGGTGGAAGCATGTGAACAGACGTGAGTTTACATTATCTGCGATAACAACAAATCGCCGAAGGGATGCGTTTAAAGTAGATAACCAGATGGAGTTATATTTGTTTCAGGGAAGTCGTATAATTGGGAACACTGAGAGCCTGAAAAGTGAGCAATGTCCATGGGATATAGAAACATTTTGCTTCTTTCTGAAGTGACCGGACTCACTCGTTTTTTAAAAAACAACTTCCCCCAATTTTGAAATGTAAATTGCTCCGTAATTTGTATTTAATTGGCCAGCAATTCTTGGTGTGGGTAGGGGTGGGGCGGGTAAAGACAAGTTTCGAATGAGAAGGGCCCGTGTATAGAGGACCTCCTCCCCAGCCACGATCTGATGACGACAAACAACCCCTGGCGCCCACTCCAGACAGCCGGTGTTAAATTCGAAGATGGTTTCAGGAATTCGCTGGGCCCAGTGTACGAGAATAATAAAGGTGTAACTTGGTGCTTTGATGGGGGTTTTTTTCTCGTGGTTTTACCACTGAAAAGGCGCAATAAATACACACTAATCATCAGGCATGGCCTATGTCTTTTCATGAAAACCTGTGCCCAAATTCACGGTTCTGCTTACTGCGGACTTTTGCGCCTGCAGCCCTATATAGATGCACATGATTTATAGGGATCTGGTAAGCACAGAATAAGCGGTAAGCAGAGCCATAACATTGGGCCCAGTTCTGATGAAAACCACCGTATGTATATGTTCCCGAAAACAGATTGGACAGTAAACACGTACCGGTATACTACCCGCAGTTAAGTCGCTGCTAATACTAGCGTACTCCAACTGCTCCACCGGGGAGTGACCAGAGGCACTAGACCCCGCCCCCCTTTTTCGGGCCCTTATGCTGAATGTTAAACATAAACATTCATCATAATGTACACCCAAATCGAGGCTTGAAGGCAAAATTTATATAGTCTGGCCCTTTTTCGCAATAACGAGTCATTATTGCTACTGCTCAACGGGGAACCTGACAAAAAAACTTTGGGCCATTGTTATAGCAATACCTTTTCCCCGCCAAACTGCGAGTTTTTTTTTTCTGACGTTAGCCACTGCGCCTTTAACTTCATCAACTTTAATGTTTGGACAACCACTTTCAATAACAGGCAATCAGCGGCCGAGGGTAGTTACTCGCTCGATAGTCTAATATCCATTAATCATGTTTGTCGATTACCTTCCTCATCTCATCTCCATACACACAAACACACACACACACACACACACAATTAATTGTCCGACCCGATTTTTACCTTTAATTATTTAAAGAACTGAGTCTGTTTGTTTAATCGCCGATTGAGGGGAGAGGGGGCGAAAACTCAGGCAGATTGGGCTGATAATTTGCACAGAAAAGTGACAGCAAATAAACAATGTGTTCTGCTTAAATGTTGTACTTAATTAACAATGGTTTTACTGTGTATATATACAACGCGTGGGCTGATATATCGGGCACATGATATGGTCGGGTCCTTTTACATGTCTGGCTAGAAATTGCTATTCGAGACTTCGTTCGTTTTGTGGCAATAATTTATACAGAGGAAAAAAGGCTCATCCGAGACCGTAGAAACAACTTGTATACGAGTTCGAGGGACAGTTTTTGAAATAGGTTAGAGCAAGAGTTGGCCATATACACAAGCTAAGACCATGGGGAAGAGGAGACGAACCGGTTATCATATTGGGGGCCCACTTTTTGTAGAAAATACCGCTGAGCACTTCTGCCAATGAGCGTGGGACCCTTCACAAAACGACGTAGCATTTTGAACGGTTCCCTTTTTTCCCGGTAAGCAAAACTGTTTAGTGCTAAGCTTACTTCGCTTCAGCAGCTGCGTTTGGGAGATTTGGCCGGAAGTGTTCAACGAGAGTGGTCTAAGTTGTATGTTACATGATACGAAATCATCGGTAACCAACGAAGATGAGACTCGCCATAAAACGAAATGATACCACCCGCTCTACAACACAGTTCTTTCCGAAATGCAACCAATTACAAGAAGCTAATCAAACTTTGAAGATATACTACACCCGTACAGAAAACATTGTAACCCGCATTAACCACTATCACCTGTCCCTTTCCATGTACGTTTTTGTCCAAGTCAACTTAATGCGTTTTTGTCCAAGTCAACTTAATGCGTTTTTGTCCAAGTTAACTTAATGCTACTAATGTTTGTATACCATAACGTTTGGCTGAAAACTGTGTTTTCCCCTCAAAAAAAACCTAGACAGCAGTAGGGGCCTACCACCCACTAAGACCCAATACAACCGACTGGCTAACGACTCAATGGCATGTATATTGTTTAGGCAGGAAGCAAAATCACACTGTTTTCCGAAGGTTGATTATGAACAACAGGCATAGACCTAAAACCAGCAGCAAAAATCAACACTTTTTGAACATTCAAAGTTGCCGCCAGAGTAGCGCCGTAACTAGGGCAAAAAAATTTAGGGGGACACAAAGGGGGGGGAGGGGCACCGTTTATCCTAGGTGAACTTTTGGCAAATTAAAACTGTAGATTCCGTTTGTATTTTTCCTAAACAAGCCCCTTCAGTTCAGCGCTCTTCTGATGCGTTGAGGTAAAACAAGATACATTTTGCGTGTAAATAATACAAAAAAAATAGTTTTAAAACATTGAAATAACTGCATAAAAGCTCATGAAATGTAACATTCTATTCTAGTAATTTTTAATCTCAGAAGTCCAGACTTCAAATGGGGGGAGGGTGGCATCCGGGGGAACGGACATCAGTTGGGGGGCACGTGCCCGCCGGTGCCCCCCCCCTTCCTTTAGTTACGCCACTGCGACAGGGAAGACGAAACCCACTGAAGTGAGTACCCCTCCCCCTTTCCAAGCCCACCAACACTCTGGATATACCTCTTTAAAATCTGGAGCCCTATCAAACTCAAGGAGATCCCCTTCCAGAGACGTTGCTTTAGACCACAATCCTGGCTTCAAATACAAAGCCAGAACTTTGAAACTAAATCCAAAACAAGAAGGACAGTATGGGTGATCGTTTGTGGTTGTCAAAGAAATATGCGCACCACCGATACTGAATGAGAGACTAAACGAGCGATCAACTTGATTGCCTCCCCGTTGAGTTATCGCTTCAATCTATGCCGAAATTATCGAATAAATACCTGCAGTATATAAAGACATTCGGGCCCAAGAAATTCCCAGAAGAAGACAAAAAATAGCCCCCATCGTTTCACTGCCTGTTTGTCATCGGCCCGTTTGGCTTCGACACGATGAATGCCCACCTTGACAGCAAGTGACATTGAATGAAGACTACAGAGATGAGTGATAGCGCCCTCATGCGTTGAAATATCACCCGCTTGTACAAATAAATCATTTTTTTACCAGAGAATCGGAATCCCGCACCCAGCGAGTACTTCACTCTGGTCGCCGGTGACTTGATCCATTATTTAGGGAATTCGTCTCCAACCCAGCTCACTGTTAATTGTTTGTATGCTCGTTGAATGTATACACAAGATTAGTGGACCTCCATCATTATGTTTGTGGATGTAAGCCTAATGTGCCCTCGGGTTCAAACCCCCTGATGGAAGTGAGCTCTCCCTTCACGTCGTCACGCTACTCCGCTCCAGGCCCAAGAAGCCCAACCTTTTCCCGGGTGAAGGCACCGGTGCAACCCCTCCGGGGTACTCTCCCCGCGAGGAAATACAACTCGCCCGCACTATTAAGACCGTTTACAGTAAGGTAGACTTGAGGATAGTTGTCAAGAGAGGGGAAATCCGATGAAAAGTAAGCACAAGTATTTGTTGACATATGGTCCGCCTGCAAATTACTTATCACAGTGTGAATTCCCTCGAGTGAGCGCGCCGGTCGGCGGGCCCAGCGTGACAGCCAGCTTGCTGCACACCTCCACCAATGGCAGGTGTCTTTAGATCGGGTCGGTGAACCGAGGCGCGGAGTAAGACGAGCGTTGATTGGCTGGTCGTGGACACCGGTCAATCTCACGTCAAGTTCGTGCGGTGGGGATAGGCCGGGGACCAGTCACCTTGTCAAAATAGCCTTGAACGGAGACCACCCAATCCGTTTTGGCAGCTCTCCTGCCATGCCTCATAAAACTCCTTGTCGTCCACCACAGCTTCTTCTCTAAATAAAGACACCCAAAACAACGATTGAATGTCATACCACTAGAACTCTTATCGAGAACAGTGCATGTTTACAAGAACATTCCTCAAAAACCAAAGACTACAACGCACACAGGTCTGAGGGGGGGGTATAAACTCTGTTCCAAAATGAACACAAAATGTCTTGAGTTTGAGGCTTCTCAACATCACTTCAGACTCTGTACTGTCTCACTTGATCTTTTCCCACATCTTAATTAATTGGGTTATTTATTTTGGTGCGGTAACAGTCGTCAACTTGCTAATCTTTCATTAGCCGTGATAAGCGCCATTAATCAACTTTTTCCACTGTTTGGTGACTTAGTTAACTGTCAACCAGTCAATCAAAAGCTGCGGTTCGGTGGGATAATTGTTCCCTAATGACTCGAGTCAATGACTTGGAGTGGGTATTCTGTATGGGAAACAGATTTTGCCCACTGACAATGAGCAAAACAACGCCAGTTTCATTTTGAAACTTGCTCATTAACCTTCCAATATGAAAATCCTGTTTGTGTATAGGACTAGCATTCATAAAAGTCTGTGATTTATTTCCCTCGCGGATAGATATTGGCTGCCTTCTGGAGACATTAGACAAAAGGGAAAGCAAGGAACAATGTGTCGATGTTAACTACATGGACAAAGGAAAGAACAAAATAAGTCTCCAAAAGGATGCAAAAATAGGAATGTGTGTGCCGACTGTGTCCTTTATCTTCCACATTTAACCCCCCCCCCCCCGCCCATCCTTCACTCTTTCAAAGTTAATTTCCCCTCCTCCACGCCTTGACTACATGTACCCGAAATCTTCAACCCTTTTATGTGCGAAGGTTTGTCATGGAAAAACTCTCTTTGTGTCAACATAAGAGTGCCCGTTTTAGGTTTTTTTTTTCAGGGCCCAGATTAGTTTTTATGGTAAATTTCACAAAAGTACACAACGCCAGTTTATAATTTGTATCGTTATTACCTTCATCAAATGGGTCTTCGAGACTATAAACAAACAAGTGAAGCAGGTATCGTAGCTTCAGTTTCGCACAAAATTAACTATAGCATACTAAAAGGCAGTTTTCTAAAAATACTCCGGAGATGCTATTTCCCCAATTATATTAGGATCACTTCTAAACGAGACGTTTCGATGAATGATACTGACTTTTACACCTGGTATCATCATAATAACAATAATAATAAATAATAATAATAATAATAATAATAATAATGAATGCTTATATAGCGCCAAAATACATCTATATAAAAGAGATGCTCAAGGCGCTTCACAAAGACAAAAATAATAATAAGGCAAAACAGAATAAAAGGTAAAAAAAATAATATATGATTAGGTTTTGAAATCATAATTTCAAATACACAACCGTGGTACTAATTAAAATGGTTTTATTATTATTAGTATTGTTATTGTTATTGTTGTTGCTGTTGCTGTTGCTGCTGCTGCTGCTGCTGCTGCTGTTGTTGTTGTTGTTGTTGTTGTTGTTGTTGTTGTTGTTGCTGTTGTTGTTGTTGTTGTTGTTGTTGTTGTTGTTGTTGTTGTTGTTGTTGTTGTTGTTGTTGTTGTTGTTGTTGTTGTTGTTGTTGTTGTTGTTGTTGTTGTTGTTGTTGTTGTTGTTGTTGTTGTTGTTGTTGTTGTTGTTGTTGTTGTTGTTGTTGTTGTTGTTGTTGTTGTTATTATTATTATTATTATTATTGTTACGGTTTCTATTCAACGAGTGGATGAAAAGGTTAAATGTAGAATACAGCATTGGTATTCATCAAAAAATGTATTTGAAATTATTTTATTTATTTAATTTAATGGTTGGTCTGAAAACTTACTGATTATGAAGTTCATACAAGTACCAAGCTTCCATACAAATAGTTTGTATGAAATACTGTCAAAGTTGAGAAAGTAGAATTTGAAGACCCCAACTTGAAATTCGGTTGTAGCGATTGAAATTAAGGACAATGTGTTAACATGACTGCTGAAAAGTGCGTACTGTTTGCACTATTTTTTCTCCTGACTAGGACGACGGATTGAGCCCAAATTGTCACAGTGGTTTTTTTTTCTTTCTTCTTCTTCTTCTTTTTTTCTTTCATGACTATATTGAATCACACAGCGTATTAGAACACCGCACTTTCAGCTTTACCAATCCTATATGTTACCTTTAAGGCTCAGGCTGTAAGTTTGATTCAACTTTGTGGAAGAAAGCCAGGTTATTACTTCTTTTCAAACTAAGATATGTGTACTTTTGAAATGCCCAAATAATGCATAATAAATATATCACTGAAATCATATTTTCAACTGACATGTCATTACGAGTCGAGGATCACTCATATTATTATTTTGACACCGACACCAACTACTCGTTCTGACAAGTTGATGACATCATGACGGACAGGCAGGCCCCTGCCGCAAGACCCATCTAGCTGGCGCATCAAACCAATGGCGAATCAATTAGATTGAATTGAACCACTTAGCCAGCAATTCAGGCAATTGGATAAGGTGGTAGATAATCCTTCGCCATGGTACAACCCCAGGGCCTCCCCTTATGATCGCTTGTTCAGGGGGGGGGGGGAGGAGAAGAAACTTCAATCAGCAAGCTAGTGTGAAGAGAGGTACGGCTGAGGGGATGGTTCACCAAAACTCTCTGTGTGGTTTTTGCGGGTACATTGTTTAGAAGGTGTGTAGTTGCTTAAACGACTGTTGGCCAATGAGTGGCCACGGACGGCGTTGCTTTAATTGCGCTGATCTCCTCCCTCGCTTCTCACACGGTCTCAAGCACACTCTGAGCTGTCACTCTCACTCACTTGCCGTCAATTTGACCAGAGATTAGCAAGCCAGCCGCCCGGTGAATTAATGGCCCTCTATCGCCAAAACGCCGTGGCTGAAACTTGATGGTCTAGTGGTTCATTAATACAAGAGGACCGGTCACCGGAGTTGCTGCCCCAGTACTCAAATTATCCTCCTTTGGAACTATTCATCTCAACACTGTTTTTTAAGCACAGTTTGTTTAATACGTGTGCCACATCATCACCGAAGTAAGATAACCTCACCATGGTAGGCTCGTCAACAGTCCCCCGGGCCAGCGCGCCTTTGACACCCTTCACGATATTAGACATTCTTGGTGCCCGGCGTAATTCAGCGGGCAGTACATCGGGAGAAGGGCAGCTTCCATCAGCGAAGCAATGCCGGCGAGCCGCTCCGCCGCCGACAGAGCCAGCTGCAGCACCAGGGCTCAAGATGAGATCAGTCCCCACGCCGGAGCGGATGGACGCGGTGCTTTTCCCGGCGTTTGTACGGCACGCGGAGCAGTTATCATTGGAACACATTTCCCATAAACTCCCACACCACCATCTTCAGACGCAGAGAGACGAGCTTACAAGATGTCTGTACTCATCAGACGTAGACGAGAATCTCATTCACGAAAGACTCAGTTCTCATCATCACAGAGAGGTTGTGGAAAACTCTTCATCCGGAGAGGAGAATCAACGACCGGAATCAAGACTAATTCATTCAGGTAAAACCCGTCATTTTGTACGAAGAGAACGCGACCTTGAAAAGAGTTATAACCGCATGTCCAGCCGTTCATAATTGTTTTTCTTGGCGTGCTGAACCTCATTTCCACACCAATTCAAAGCAGACATAAAGCAATGTAAAAACGAGAAATTATGTACGGTACAGTATAAAATGAGTTTGTTCAACTGTAAGTTTGTCCAAATATAAAAAAGGGTCCATTGAACAATAATCAAAGAAGATTTTCGATAGAATGAACTCGTTAAACAATATAAAAACGATTTCAAAACAGTGTCAAATTGCCCACATTTTCTGGAATTATATTGTTCTCATTTTCCTGTGTACTGACATCTATTTAGTACCGACGTGAATTTACTGACATCTATTTAGTACCGACGTGAATTTAATTAGAGATTTGAGAAGAGTTTGGGCTGCCAATTTTCTCCAGTTTTCAACTAAACTTTCCAACAGCCAACTTGTGAGGAATAAATTACACTGATGAGTGTGCATTCGAAAGCTCGGTGTAACTTTTAAAATGTCACGTTCTCCACCACTGTTTAGTATGAACATTGCAATTTTTTTAACCTCCCCCTCGGCATTTTGAACAAGAACTGTTCTCACTGTTATCGCGCGATGTAACAAAAGTGTCATTTGATTTCTAACAGTTTCAGATAATTAGCAATTTACCAACACTGCCTTTAATTCCTTACTTGGAGTAAAAGAAACTCATCAATTTACGTCTGTTTGTTTAAAAGAAAATGAGTCCTTTTATCAGAATTAATATACATTTAACTGAAAGAAAATTGTTTTATTATCTTCTTTTTTGTCGATTGCAATAGTCAAATTGTAAATGATGACGTTGTTTTTATCCCCTTTGTTTTTATTCATTTATGTTTATTTATTTCATTTATTTTTTTGCACGCCTAAATACATACCTCAATGCGTTTTATCAAAAATTGGTGAGACGTCACACTTATAAAAAATATGTCCAATGTCCAAATATATAAAATAATATGTCCAAACGGTAGCCGATTTACTACCTTTTATTAAGTTTTTTTCCCCTGGAATGTGTGCATACACTTTTACGATATGTTGAGTTAAAAAAAATGAAAGCGAACCTTTTGAAAGTCGTTTAATTGGGTTTAAGAGTTCTTACTTAAAGTGTGTTTGAAGTGAGACAGGCAGTTAGTAGAGTTTTTCCCGGAATTCGTGCATACACTTTTTTTTTAAGTGGACACTTCATAATGTGATTTGAAAAATATGCACCGGCTTGAATGTGTCTCTTGCGGCTGGGTCTTATCTGTACCCTACCAAGCTCAAAACCCCCAAAGTTTACAGCCCCTGTCAATGCCTGGAAGTCATGCCGTTCGTGTCTCAGTGGCCAATACTGCCAAGAAAACATACCATGCTAGCTTATTATTGCATTGACTATCATGGGGCAGGACCACCAAGAGTTCGAGTTTGTTTAACGGTTAAGAGTGTGCTCACGATGCGACGGGAGGTTGTCGCAGTCAATTATGCCCACTTATGTTTTCTGTGCTCTGTTTTTTTTTCCCCTCACTCGTGACCACAGATGATGGTGTGCTGATTGAAGATGAAGAAGATGACGACGGGAAATCTCGTCGGTCGACCGGGTCGTCGTCGTCGTCATCCTCGACGACGTCGTCGCAGAAGGAGGGACGGAAGAAGCGGTCCAGAGCGGCTTTCTCCCACGCCCAGGTCTTCGAGCTGGAGAGGCGATTCGGCCACCAGCGGTACCTCTCCGGACCGGAGCGTGCCGACCTGGCGGCGGCCCTGAAGCTCACGGAGCAGCAGGTGAAAATCTGGTTCCAGAACCGACGCTACAAGACCAAGAGAAAGCAGATGGCCGTAGACATGATGTCGCCCCCTCCAGCCAAGAAGGTAGCGGTCAAGGTGTTGTTCAGAGACATGCCCGTGCACTCGCCTTTCTTTCCGGAGAACACGCTCCCCATGTCCCCAGCTTACCACGGACTCGTCAGCCAATTCGGATGCCACACGTACCCGCCCATATGCGGACACCCACCCTACCAGTTGAACAACATGTTGTTTGGACAATAACTTTGGAACAATACCAACAGACCATCAAAATGGCTCAAATTTCCTTCTTGTACATAAACCGTAAACCAAGCACGCTTGTTATATTGTATATGAATTTTAAAAATTCAGTCCATCTGTAAAAGTTGTACAATGTAGAGGTAAAAACAATAATTTATCTGTTGGATTGAAAGGCGGGAAAAACAAATAGACATTTCCCATACCGAAGAGGCTTAATTTCGTAGATTTTACCTTACTCCTATTTTACCACTGCACGAAAAACTACGCACATCGTAATATATTGTATAACCGTCATACTGGTAAAAAAAAAATTTTTTAAATATGTATCCGGTGCATATTTTTATGATGACGAAATTATCAAAATACTATCAGAAAGTTGAACATGGTTCGTTAAGAAGTGCTTATCTTTATCCCTGTGATGCCAAAATTCAAAACGTGTCATTTCCAACACATTTTTTGAAAACACAGTCTAATTAACTCTCCTTCCGTTTTTATCTTGCAAAGCGAACCACTGATATCATCTTGACCAACATGTCATTTTGTTTTACTTAAGAAGTTTTCAGGTTTCACCTTCCCAGCTTTTAAGTGTCCGAACATTTTGTACAAGATGGCAACTAGACGAGCACAAATTTATCCTGATTTGTTTTGCCTTGCTTGGAAAAAGATAAGCCGACGAAAGAGTGAGTGTAGTTCATTCAATGTATAACACAATAGCCATTGTTTTGTTTTGTTAAACAAAAGAGACAATTACCAAGCGAGTCTTTGTTTCATCAACGCTCCTCCAGAAGCCATTCTTTCACAAATAGGTCAAAGTTGAACTCCTCCCCCCCCCCCCTTTGGCTTCACGATGTTTACTTCAAAACCACAGAAAGTTCTTTGCTGTTCGAATATCTAGATAGATTTGTTTCTTTGGCTTTTGTTTTTCTTTTCAGAAAATCAAAATTGGTGTAGGCCTATTTTGTTTTCTTTTTAAAAAATCATTTTGAGGAAGCAATCTGTTATTGGAAAAAAAAAGGAATCCCAAAATATAAAAGCGTCCATCATAATGTAGAATCGTACATGCAACCCGGTTTAGCCTACGTATTTTACAAGACTGTAAAACTGGCAAACATCTTGCATGTCGATTTTTGTTTTACTTCAAACAGTATTCTTCTGTTTGATCCTCCTATATAATTCACATATGATTTGACGTCCAGTAAGACATTTGTAACTATATAATTGTAAGAGTGTAAAATATAAAAAAAATGTCATGTATGAATATAGATATATGTGGAGGTAGAAAATATATACAACAAGCTATAACAAGTGATACATTTTTCCATGTCAATTTGTATTCGACTGCGTTGTTGGGTCATGGTTAATATAGTTCGGCTGACTGGGTGTCCACTCGTGAAAATAAATATTCCGTCTCCCCAGTTATAATTTATTGAGATAAATATACACAAGGAGGCAACACAATGTGACAGGGTCTCTCAACTTAAGTAAAGACAATTTCCAGAAAAACACCCTTCGCACTTGAACTCACACTTAACTCTTTTCCCGCGTTATGGATAGATTGTTTACAAGACATGCATTAAGTCACGGTGCTGCTCTTCTCTGTCGGTTTAGAGTGTGTTTGATCAGCACTTTCGAGATTGCTGTAAACGGTTTTTGGTTTTAGGGTTCGCTTTCCCCTGATAATCTTTCCGTGGGTATCGATTTATAACTTGTTTGAAAATTATTCGACTCCATTTTTTTGATCTTGTTGTTGTTTTCGGTTTGGGTCAATGGGTCTCTCTCTCTCTCTGAAAACTCGGCGTGTTATCTTTCCGTATATGTATCGATTTCAAAATATTGTTTGACAATTATTATTATTCGACTCCAGTCGTACGCGGTACCAGATAATGGACAAATCATTCGATATAAACACATTTGGCGTCGATTATACATGTACTTGAAAATATCGATACTGATTTGTACTGGTTTCTGAAACCTTTCAAAATCAACTCATGCTGGAACAAAAATATACTTGGTGAGGTATTGTTATTTGGAAATTAATGATACAAAACATCGCTGAAAATCAAGCAAACATGCACGAACTTTTTTTCAAAAATTAAGCTTACTTTTCTTAGAATTTAGACAGAAATAGTGGGGCAGAGAGGGTGAATGATTAGAGACATTGTGCCTGGATGATACAATCATGAAATTTGGCCTACAATCGGAGTATGTCATGAGAAAGATATATGGCTAATAGGGCCATCGCAGATGTGTCCTGAAAAAGCATGCCTTTATAAACGTTTGTCAAGTATGCCCTAAACGTTTATCTGTTATGCCTTCATAAACGTTTATCTATTATGCCTTATATATAAACGTTTATCTATGCCATAAGCGTTGATTTATTACGCCTTCATAGACGTTTATGTAGCCTATTATGCCTTTACTATAAACGTTTAAAGCCACGCATACTTGAAATACAGTTGATTCAATCTGGTTTACTTTTAGGATTGAAGACTCAGAGTGAATTTGTTGAATACCGGAATATGGAAAATCAATACTGACAAACATGGGTCCCAACTGTAGGTCTATGGTGTTGTTTTACAAGGGATCCGCCTGTTTTACAATGTTGAGTGTCCTTTCAACAATTATTTTTTGACGTTTTGATAATTTTTTTTTTTTATATGAGGGCCGGACCCGAACGACCAGCTTGCTGGATGGGTTACCCTCGATACAGACATGGTTATATAGAAATGAATTTTATTAATTAAGTTAATTAATTGCTTTATTGCTTTAAATCATATTGCAGCAAAATGCTGAATTAGGTGAAATTCACAATACTAAAAAAACACCAGAACAACATACAACAGTATTATAAAGAGACAAAACAAAATTATAGACGCACAGTATCTGGTGACCCATTCAAAGGGACAGGTCAAAAGAAAACACTAATCATGTAATAAAAAAATTAAAGATGGGGCGTAAAGATGGCGCTTGCGTGAAGAATGATTCCTCAACTCGTATTGATGGAGAAGAGATTCCAAAAACGCGGCATGCAGCTGGAAACTGCACTTTCGTTAGCCACATAGTCAACATTGGTAATCATTTAAGTTAAAGCAGCAAAGACGTGCTAGTTCTCTTCAAGACATTAGAGATCCATTTCAACCCACGACGTATCTTATAATAAGGAACAAGGAACCAAACGAATCACCTGAACTTTGTTCACCGTTGCGACATTCGCATTGTCAGTAAACCACTCTCCACCTACAGACGAGTATTTTTGTCTCTCTCTCCATTTTTATGTATGATTATCTCGTTGACGATAAAAACCAATTTACATTTCGTCCAATTGAGTGATTTCGTGTTTGTATTTAGTATTCCAGTGTTTAATCTGGGGAGCGATACGCTAAATTAATAATGTTTGCCCATTAACTTGAATATCTGCCGATTGTACAAGACAAGCCCAGGCCTCATGCTAAGTGATCACTCTAATTAATTTGTTATGACAGATTTACATAAGTAATTTTGATCTTTCGTGGATCATTACACTACCACACCGGAGTCCCTGGGAGGAAAAAACCAGTTGTCTCCCTTTTTGACATCACTAGCATTAACAGGACAACCTGGCAGGAAAGGATCATGCAACGACTCCCCCTTCCATACCACCAGTGTTGTTTTAACAGTTAGCCACGGCAAATACATTAGCGTAGTCAATATTTACACCGCGCTTACGGTGTTGGCGCACGGGTGAATGGTGAGCTGTCTACCCGTTCATCAGGTCTCGGACGGTAATCCGGGTGATCTCGGACTTTGCAAGAATACACGGAGTGTGTACACTGCGCATATCGGCACTGAAGCCCCTTTCACGGGCTGTGTGCACAACAACTTTAACATTCTGCACCGACTTTCCCAATCTGCCTCCCCCTTTCTTGGCGTCTTTTGTTCCTGGAGGATTCAGTTTGTGTTTCTCAGGGGCTTAAGAAGTACTTGCTAAGTTGTGTGCATAAAGTACTTGTCAAAAGTCCTTCGGTTAGATGCAAAAATATGCCCAGTATGTTGTGACACATTAATACCTCAATCACTTAGAGGAACCAGACAGAGTGGCAGACATTGTCAATAATTTTCACGCTGCCATTCTGTGAGACGGTTAAATTTTTCACACGTGAGGGTGAACATTTTCGAACTTCTCTTGAAAATCAGCCAAAATGTACGCCTACAAATAAAATCGTTTCGCTTGAAAAATAAATGTTCGATTTGTTAATCTGAAAGTCTGTTTTGTTTTGTTTTTGGTTTTTTTTTATCAACTTGATTTTAAAACCAAGTGGTGAACCAAGAACCAAGAAATTGTGGTGAGACGCAGCAAAGTTCTTAATTTCAATTTCCCAAGTTGAGATAGTTCTATACAAGAAAATTAAATCACTCAAAGTCACTTACAAAACATAAACACTAGTATGGTATTTGATGAACAATTGACCACCGATTTTGATAGACTTTTTTACAGGTTAATTGCACGGTGTGTTTTTCTGAAAATACAAGACAGGATTGAATGTAGGCCTACTTAAAAAAAAATAATATGATGTGGACTTTCATGTACATGAAAGCTTTCTCATGAAGACAAGACCATCAGAGCATACTGATCGAAACGTCGAATTGTTACACACGGGTTCTTTTCAGAACCAACACAACTCATACAGAGATATTTCACGTATAGTTACCGCAAACTAATACTAGATTGTGTCTCCCCATGCCAAGTTTCAAAACTACCTAGAGTTCGCTCTAGTATCAGGCTATACTCGGTAGCTCAGTTTAAACCACAACCACGCCCAATCCAAATACTTCTGGGTACGCGTTGACAAGTTGAGTTTTCCCATCGAGCACCAAAAGAAACTCACAACACGATGAACAAGAAACCTCTTGCGAATCGCTCTCTGCAATCTTTGGTTGCTATAGTTCCCACCAAACAACTCCCCGCGCCAACAAGTTCACGACGGCTTCGCGTTGCCCGAGTGACGGCCTTTTCCTCGCTTGCGAACGGCGGCAGATCACACTGCAGTTTAGTCTTTGTTCCACTTGCAGTGTGGAATTATACAGGTGAATGGATACAACACACAATTTTTAAGGTAAAGTACATCATTAATTTTGGATTACTCTTCCAAAATTAATGATGTACTTTACCTTAAAAATTAAAGGCTGATTTTTAAGTTTAATTCAAACGACGTTATGAATTTAACTATACAACCCAACCCTCAATATTACTTTTGAGGCATTTGATAGTTCAATCAACAACCTTGACTTAACGATCTTCAAAGGTAAAAGGTTCGAGAAAACTGGTAATCTTGACACAAAAGTCTAGCCTATACCAAACCCACCGAAACATATCAACACCAAACACCATCACACACTCCACATGTTTCCAAAGCATTCATTTACGGAGAAACACTCCGTTGTGCTCAAAACACAAACAATAAAGATGATTTTCTAATCAAAGTCAACCATTTTTCCGAAAAATTAACCACAAAAGGTTGAAAGATTTCGGAATTAAACAAAATCATAATAAAAGTCTCACACAATGAACGATCTAAATTGATTCACAAACAGCCAAGTAAAGACTCCATCCACTTGTCTTCAGTACATCAACCAACCATGATGACCCCAAAGAGGCAATCGAAAAAAAACAATGCAATGAAACACTCTCGAGGATCTTTCCAAAACATCCATATAGGAAAAAAGATCAAAACATAAGGGAAAAGTTGATCAGAGCCAAACTCGATCAGAGTCCAACTGACTCGTCCTCTCAACAGCTCACTCTCACCCCACAAGACTCTGGATGTATCGATGATCCAGATGAAACACTAAACATCCTCATGTCCTTGTCTAATAGAGGAAGAATTCACCAATGATCAGGGTTTCACTCAAAATGAACATCCGCATTCGGATACACAGTCATCACCTTGAACCAACGAAACTAAACTTCATGTCTCTCACAAGAATTGAGACCTATATATTCTTTTGGAACCACCCACACCCGCAACTGAAGATTGCCCGAAATTGAGACGCGAAACATGCTATTGCTAAAGCAGAGGATTTGAAAAAAAAAAACATCTTCTCGGTCTCACTCTATATATTTACTATATATTGACGCAATCGTCAAAATGGCTACTTCGGTCACAGCTTTTAATATCCCAAGTCAATATGACAAAATGGCGAATATAATAAACAGACATGGACCGCACCCATCAACCATGTAAAAATACATTTTTATGGATCTCAAGCTAACAGTCATAAAGTCTCATTGAATTGGACAGCGCCATCACTCTACCAACTATATACTTCTTCAATGGAGTGTCCCTCAGCGGCGAAACTAGGTTAACATTTAAGGGGGGCATAAGGGGGTGCACCGTTTTTTTTCGAAGGGGGCACTTCTGGCCAATTAAAATGTAGTTTCCCGTTTGCATTTTGTTTTTAAAACAAGCCCCCCCCCCCTTTTTTTAGTGCTCTTTTTTTTACACAAGATAATCTGACGTGGAGGCAAAAACAAACACTGCGTGTAAACTATATTAACAACAACAAAAACTTTTAAAAACATTGAAATAACTATGTATAAGCTTATAAATTGAAACATTTTTCTCTGGTAATTTCAATCTCAAAGGCGCAGATTTCTAATGGGGGCACCGGGGGCGGACATCAACTGGGGTACCCCCCCCCCCCCCGTGCCCCCCTTACTTGCGCCACTGGTTCCCATTGAAAATTACTAATAATGTACATGCAGTACCTTTAAGTCAACGCAAACGGCCAGTAAACACCATTTCAAAGGGCTGTCTGTCTAGGATGCTTTTTGGGAGGTTGGTGGTAAGTGCTCGATCTATACCACTCGTTGATACAAACACTTGAGGCTATAGTCTCGAGCACTGTATAATCATAAGGTCTGTCCTAATCTCCATTCGGGATGCTGGGATTTTCAACCACACACGGAGGGTGTCTTAATACAAATCAACAAACCAAATATGGACAATTGACAACAAAAATAAAGGGTAAAGTAGACATTTAGCAGCCATCTTGACTTTTCTCATTCAAACTGATGTAGACTAAAACGAGGCTGGGATTTCAAGCACACACGCTGGATGTCTTGATCTTATTAACAAACCAATGGAGAAGTGGCAACAAAATAAGGATGTTAAAAAGCCACAAGTAGGATTTGAAACTTTCCATGGTGGGAATACAATCTAGTGAGGTTTGCGAAGACCATGTACATAAAACTCTCTCTCTATGAGTTGTGGTTCTGAAAAGAACCCGGGGTTTGTCAACTCTCCATAAACAGCCATCTTTGTTAAGTTCCCTGCTTCAAACCAACGTAACTAAAATGAGGCTGCATACAAGCATGTTGTTTTCCCCCTTTAAATTGATCCAACGAAACCGAGGCTTGATCCCAACTACTCTCTTAATGTAAAAGAGTGAAAACATCACTCTCTTGCCCGAGTGGTGGTTTAATTTTCACTCTTTTTTAGAGTGCAATTCATTCTAGTTTGCTCTTTTAAAGTGAAATTTGAGTGAAGTTCACTCTGAATCGAGTGAAAAAGAAAATCATTTCCACTCTAAAAAGAGTTGTCCCCCATACTACTCTTTTAAAAGAGCCATATGGCGGACAAGTCTTTTTAGAGTGGAAACATTTTCTTTTTCACTCGATTCAGAGTGAAGTTTACTCAAATTTCACTCTAAAAGAGCAAACTAGAGATAATTGCACTCTAAAAAGAGTGAAAATGACACCAGCACTCGGGCAAGAGAGCGATGTTTTCACTCTTTTACATTAAGATAGTACACTCATAGGTTGCCGTGATCAACAAACAAAATACGGTTTGATTCCAGCCACACACACACACAGGACGTCTTGATGAACGAGCCAAATAAATCTAGTGGGAAAACCGGAAACAAAATAAGATGGTTATAGTGATTTGGCAGCCATATTGCTTCCACTCTTTCAAATTCACGTCATCTAAACCTCAGCTTGATTCCAACCATACACACACACAGGACTTCTTGATCAACAAATAAAATATGGACAACCGGGAATAAACTAAGGATGTCAGCTCTATATGGTTATAGTAATTTAGCGGCCATCTTGATTTTCCTCGATCAAATCGATGAAACTGGTCTGAGACAAGAGATAAATAGTTATCAGCCATGTTGGTTTCCCTTCAAACCGATGTACCGGTTACAAAACCTTGATTTCAACCACACACACAATAATAATGTCTTGACAAACAAACCGAAGGAGAACAGACAACATAAACAGAAAAGAAGTAACAGACCAACAGCCATCTTGTGACCGGACTCCCTTTCTTCTTCAATTTGATGTCGCTAAAAGCGATTTGACAGAATAGCCTGATCCCTTTTTGGTGTAGTCCTTAGATGAGATTGAGCATGCAAGAGCGGACTAATATACCAAATTATGGCTAACTGACAATTCTTTATAGATTTACAGACCCACTCAATGCAAACAGTTAAAATTCTTAACTCTGCAAACACTTTTTCCCCCTGAACAAAACAGCGTCGCGTGGTCAGAGAAATGTTTTTAAAAACTAACCCCAAAATGTGCTTGTTGTTGAAAAAGCTCTCAGATGCAGACCTGATGGTCGATTTTACCTCCTGTGGTTTTATTTTGCCTGCACCCACACTGGGTGGTCAACATCCATTCGACATCCCCCTGTCATTCTTTTACACGAATCCTTCTTGACACCAATCCCAAGATCACTGCTCGAGATAAATATTTTGTTGTCACAAGAGGGGCATTTGCTTGTTCCCGTTCACTCACTCTGGGCCCAGCAGTCTTTATCACGCACCCCTCTGACTCCCTCAACCACCCCCCCCCCCTACAAACCCTTCAAAACTGTGCCCATTTTATACACAAACCAGTGGTGTTTATTGAATCTCTGGTTATTTTCTTAGCGTTCATGCCTCAAACTTTCCCTCTGAACAAATATAAACACGTGTGTATTTGTGCTAAACTGTATTGGTCAGGTCAGTGAGACCGTCCATGATTGAGTACGAGGTTGATCTGCGGGCGACTTGATTGGTCAATAGATAATGCTATGGTCAATGTCAACCACAAGAGCTCCCCATTTAAGGTAAAATATTGACCCAATTCACCTGACGTCATCATCGCAATAATGTTGGTTGCGCCATTTTGGAAGTCAATGTCCCTATCTGTTATACACATTGATCATCGTTATCAATCACGAAGATCAATGGTTACACAGTGTAGTGCGAATTTTAGGCAACGCGGCGTTTACACGCAAACCTGTTGACTTCCAACGTGGTGAGCGAGGCACAGTCGCCGCGTGTGACGTGCGTGCAAAGGGGATCAACAGGGCTGGTAAAGCCGACATTGCAGTGTTCTTACCTGTGTGATTCAACATACACATGAAAAACACAAACCTGTGAAAATTTGGGCTCAATCCGTTGAGCGAAACAGGAGAAAATAGTGAAAAACCGTGCACACTTTCCAGCATATTATGAACACATTATCCTTAATTTCGATCGTTCCAACCGAAATTAAAATTGGGGTCTTCAAATTACATTTTCTCAACTTCGACAGTATTCCAGACAGAAATATTTCTATGGAAGATTGGTACTGGTATGAAATTCATAATCACTTAGATTTCAGTCTGATACTTAAAAAAAAATGTGAATGAATAACAATCCTGTTTTCTACCTTTAAAGCGATGTTGTTTATTTACTGGGAGATTGTGGCATAAGCTTTTCAGTGTTGCATGGCTGTTACTATAGGCACAGGTACTCTGCACGAGGCTTTCACATTTCCCATTTTTCGAAGTCAGATTCAAAACTCACCATGATAAAATTATAAATGGTGTTGCAGATGTGGTAGTCTCCCAGCAACAGTGTTTGTTTTAAGTGTGATTTCAACTCCGGAATCAGATTGTGTTCAATCAGAAAGTAAAAACTGTCGGTTTGTATCTGCGTGTCCGTATCCGGGCGCGTTCACGCCATTTTGAGACGGCATGGAATATCGAGACGTCATGAATTGATCAGAGTGGAGTACCTGGCTTATTACATACAGCCCACAGCCACAGTTGTAAGCACACGTAGCCTCAATACGGTTAGGCTTTGATCGAGCATGGCATGTTACCTCAATCCTTCCCGCCTTGAGCCATGGCGCTCGTGGTGGCGCTGTTCCGGCAGCCGCGAGCGCCTTGACTAAAGGCTACAATCCTTCCACGAAAGGGGGCCTGTCAAGCAGAGATTCCTGGCAGATTCCTAGTCAGGTTAATAGTGACGTTTTTGTATAAATTCAACTCTTGAATATATTGCCTGAGCATTCACAAATTTGACAAATTTGAAAATGTTACCACATCCAGATCTACAATTAGCAACAGTAAATATTTTGATTTGTTTGCTCTGCACCAATTAGACTTGAAATGAAGTCATTATTTGCTGTATTTACACAATTCCTATGAGAGGTTGTACCATAAAGTTTGTACGGCAAACATTTACGACTTGATTTCAAGTCTAAAGCCTATACACCGCTAATTGATACTGCATAGTTCCCCAAGGAGTTGTATAAGGAAAAGGTCAACGGACAGTTTTGGGGGGAATCGAACCACAATTTTTCACAGTATATGTTTTTACCACTATATACACTACACATATACAGCGGGCTTGCCCATGTACGAAACGATGGTATAGATTCCATGCGATTCCATCTACGAGTACCGTACACCAGCGAAAGCGTCCAATTTATCTGTGACCCTTACAAAATGTCTGATTTCAGATTATGTACAAATGCATTGTTACAAGCAGTTTATTGCAAACACTTTCAGAATTGCCCCCGTTACTCGTTCCAAGGGCGGCTGTGATATTTCACCCAGGCAGGGGCTGCCGTAACTCAGAGGCTATCGGCCCCCAAACATCAACCCCTCCATTGTGGTCGCGATAAATCTGACATTTGGGGACAAATGACTGTCCATCTCAACGATTACCACCCTGATAGTTAAGTGCCCAGTGCGTGATATTGTGTAAACCATGTCACCCTTATCATGAGGTTTTAAGCGAGAGTGGGAGAGGGGAAAAATTCCAGGTGAGGTGAGCGCCTTTCCCCCTCAAGGCTTTGGTTGTTTTCTTATCTCGTCCTGACAACCTTCTCCTTCTCTCACTTCACGAAATATCTGAAAGGTTTAGCTTAAAGGGAAGGTCCGGCCATGGAGGTTGGAATCCAACATTGTTATTTTTTTAAGAGAGCAGGTTTTGCAGTCATCTTAATGCATTTTGATTGACTAGAAACTTCATCAAAATAATCGTTGGAATGTTATCACCAATTATCGCGCTGTTTGTTTGTTGGGGTTATTGTGGGTGTTTGTTTGTTTGTTTGTTTGCTTGCTTGCTTGCTGTTTGTTTGTTAGTTTGTTTTCTCTTTATAAAGTGACACAAGCCCTTTGAGGTTATTGTCTGTACATGCGTTTTCACTTTTGCTTGGGAAAAGTTGCCTTGCGCATAACTTTTTTTTTCTCTAAAATTTGGCATAACCACTAACCACTAAATGGTCCTAATGAAAAACGAAATTCCCCGTAACATTCAGTTCTGACTTTCATTTTGTGAAATCGAAATAATTACATAACATAAACACTTACATCATTTGGAAACCAGAGGATAAGAAACAAAAAGATGGGTTATGAAGAGAAAAAAAATAAGGACAGTATTTTATATGGAAAACTCCATTTCCACATACTCATCCAAAAACGATTGATGTCTAATGCACCTTTAAAACATCTTGGTTTATACCAACCATGCATTCTTTTCCTGAGAGCTATAATTTCACTTCAAACTGCCCTCTTACGAACACTCCCCCAAACACATCCCACATATTTTCTAGCCATAGTTAGGTTGCACTTGCCATAAATATTTACACCTGTATTTTTTATGAAAAGTTTTTAAAGTGTCACTTGTGTCCTTTTGATGGTCGCCCGATTGCCGCTGTTCTATATGCGTGGTCTTTACGTTAACACAAGACCCATACCTGAGCGTTGGGCATAAACATAAACCAGCGCCCGGTCAATTAAGGTGTATTTTGTTTTGTTTTTTCCCCGTTCTTTTAAGGTTCCACACCTGCGAAACATACGTCACCGGTATGGGTGGTGACATACCTGAGCACGAGTTCAATAGGTCGAGAAATCAATAAAGACAACACTTGTCACCAAAATGGACGAGGAACTTTGTGGGTTTTGTTTTTTTAAATGCGCGATATTTGTAATGCCTCTGATTGCTATGTCATTGAAGTAACACACATTCAGTTCTCAGTTTTAAAAGCTACGGTAAAAAACAATGCTCAAAATAGGACCGTGCATTATTTGAAGGAGATAAAAAAAATACAAGATAGGTCTTTGTAAGTCTATATTCTTCTTCCTCTCCTTCTTTGTGTTCGCTTCGCGGCAAGGTAAATATGATATCAGTTGAATACTTTTATTTAACTGTTTTCGTAGATTAGTCACCGTTGGAGGGGTTTGCCAGCCGGAGGCAGTGCCCCGTAAGGGTGAGGCGGACGCAAGCCTCTCCTCGGCATCATGGTGTTATGTTGTTATTGTTTGAAATGAATTTACCATCAAATTGCAAGCATACAGTAAATTATGCATCAAGCAATAAACCACAAGGTAAATTATGCAAGTACAGCAAACATTAAATTAAAATGTAGTAACGTATTTAGGGCCCCAGTGGAAACCAGTTTGAACTGTCTTGAAATGCCCTAGGTAAAGAAACGTAACAGAATAAAATAAATGTTTTCAATAGACGACATGTGAAAGTTTAAGTTTGTCAAATTTAAACGATCTTTGTATCATATCGAGGAATTTTGGGGGAAAAGTAAGGCTGGCGAGACCAAATGAAACCGAACAATTTTCCCAATGAAAAAGAAAACCTTTTTTCATAGGATTTAATTGATAAAGTTTCATATAACTCCAAATAAGATAAATTATTTGCTGTAACATACTGGAAGAACAACTTACGTTGTTTTGCGTTGTAGGTTTAGTTTGCAAAAATACTCCAAGCTGCAGGCCTACGTGACTTTGAAAGGGGAACACGCCTCGACTTTTACGTCACTAGACGCTGGTTGGTCTTTCATAAAGCAATGTATAAGCCCAGCTACAGTACAATAACACGTCAAATCAAAATTTCCCTCTGGTTTTTATTCTAATTATGTAATTAGTTATTCAAATGGGTCCCTTTGAATGATGTCAATAGTGTATTTGCTACAGTTTCGTTCTTCAGGGTATCAGCTTAAGTTATATAAATTAATTTTCAAATTTCTCATTTTGAAACTGATCAGTACACCGAAGGCGTCGTAGTTTTCTAACCTTTGAGCTATAGACCACGTAACCTGTGACGTCACATGTTTACAAAAGAGCCACAGAGCCTGGACTTCCTGCAGGCAGGATTTGTACACAGCTCAATGGAAGAAAACATAAAGTCTTGTATTTTATGGAGATTGCACTGTCTGATTTTTATCAACTTTTGATATGAAGAAAGGGGGCACATCTCAAAACTTGTTCAGCTGTTACTTTTATAACACTTGAATTTATGCGGAAGTTGTGAAACACAATTAAAAATTTCCCCTATTACCAGTGCAGTATTTTGCCTGCCAGAAAGGCCCTGGAACGTACAAGGTTGTAAACAAATGTATCATGGTCTATAGGCATATAGTACTTTCCCTCCCTCTTTTCTCACAAATTGATGACGTCACTTTAGGGGTTGTTTAACTGGGGCCGTTCGTTGTTAGGTGATCACATCGACCGCCAAAAGAAAGTTGTACACTAAATCACATCTGGAACCGCCAAAATGTATGAGATCAAAACCCTTCGCGGTGTAATGCGTTGCGAATTTCTCCTTTTATATGTTGCGGTTACGTCCCATCTGGAATACCCATGAAGGAGACAGAAATGATAAAAGAAAAGGATACATCTATTTTTTTAAGGACATATTAATATATTGAGGTGTTTCACCATCAAGTCAACAATGCCATAAAAGATTAACCGTTTAAAAGTTCGCAGCTAGGGGAATGGGTTGGAACGATAATAAATATTTCCATCAAATTTTACGACGCGTAAGGTGAGGTATATTAAAGAGCATATCTGGTGACTTGAGAACAAGGCTAGCTTGGAGATTCTTCCCTTACATATAGCGCTTTGTTCGATGACGTGACAATGACATTATTATTGTGATTTCAGAAATGTGTGACAAGAGACTTAAGCATGACAGCCGAGCCCCCTGGGCATGGAGGCTTCTATTTCGTGAGTATATTTTCACGGTATTTCCATTTCATAGTCCGTAACAGAACAACGAGTTCAATTACTAATACTGGTATTTATGTCAACACATTATTACGTCACACAGCAGCGCCCTCTTTGTCATGATAATTTCCATGCATTTTGAGAAAATTCAACTTTGTATTTATATAGATTTTGATTGTGTTTGCATTAACACCATGTGTTTATATCCACTTTGCTACAAACAGTAGATTGTTCTTGTGAGAATTTGTCCTGTTATTATTCTACTATACCGCGGAGTAGATTTCGGAATTCGGGGGGGCACTTGATATGTTGTAATATAATTTCACAATATGCCCCATAGGCTTGTAACATTTTGAGTTCGAATCTTCAATCCGTAATCATAGATAGGGGGTTATAAAACATGGGTTGGATGAAAAACATTTAGTGGTCCTTTAAGCTTGTTTAAAATACTTCGACGCGGTTGGGTTGACCCACAGCAGGCGCTTCGTGTAGACAAAAGTGTCATTAAGTGCCAGTGGCAAAGTCTCGGCTTGAACTTTGATTTTTGTGCTGTAATTCTTAGGATCTTTTAACGGTAATGTATTTCTCATTAATTTTACAGAGCCGGGGAGGGTAATAGGGGGTTGAAAAGGACTTCCCTTGCTGGCGTGTTAAGTCGTGTGAACGAATTGGTGAAGCGTTCACACGAAAGTGGTCCTGTGGAATTGACGCTGCTGTCAAGTTTGTCTTTTATCCAAAACATACTCTGTACGAGCCATTCTCTTGCCGCCAGTAATTGATTATCTATGTCAAGGCTCTCAACCCAAGTTTGAATTGTCCATCAGCACCCGGGTACATATCATGTTTTGTCATCAAGGAAATTCTTCCCCGTAAAATATTATAAAATCTTCCCGCGATTGAAACAATAATCAAGCCGAGCCGGTCTGGCTTTGGTTGTCTCCAGTCAACGTAAACCGTTCGCATATGGCCGGGCGGCTTGGGTTTAGTGGTATCGTACACTCACTTTAAAGGGAATGTGGTGATATCTACCTACGGACATGTTTTCAAAAGGTTTAACTCGTAGAGTTAATTTCGTGTACAAAAAATAGAAAAACAAATTGCCGTGAAGTCCCCAAATTAAAGCACCCTTTGCGAAATAAACTGTTTGTAGAATGTTAGTTAGCGATGTCCGACATCGCATTGGTCTTGTTTTTAAAGATGAAGCACTTATGACGACCTGCACTCCGTATTTCAGTACCATTATTATTATTTTTTTCAACTGCAGACGTGGGCCTACTTATGTGTTTTGCCTTTAAATGGTGGAGCAAGCTTCGGTGACCAGTTTGGTTTACACTTCAACTTTATCCACAGATTGACAAACATACGAAACACTCGTCACTCGTCAGCCTTGTTAATGTAAGCCTTAAGTGACTCTTGGGCCACGTTCGAAGCCTAAACACCGACTGGCATATAGAGAGACACTTAGACCTGGGGACTTGGCATTTAACACTTATTAAGGGAACCAAGTGTGAGTGGGGCACCGGCTTGAAAGACAAACATCGAAAATCTTGGAATAGTTCAGGTATCTTGGGAGGTGTAGGTCCTTACTTCGTTGGTTCTAATACGGCCCTTATAATGACATGCTCTCTTTCGTTCACCCCTTTCCTCCCACAACACGACGTGATGGGTTACCGTAAATAAACACTCATCAACATTATTGCTTTAACTCTTATTTTAGTGTCTCCTTCTAACTTATGTGCCCTTATTGTTTGCGATAAGGTTATTTTTCTCCTCAGCCTCTTGCCGACTTTTCAAGACTGATAACTCTTTCTTTTCAATTTTGACAGCACAGACTTAAAAAGTTCCTTTTCTTGCCTAATAGTGTCCCCCTGCCTGTGCCGTGGAATTTGTAAAGGTCTGCGTTTTTACAGGTGTGCGCCAGTGTTTAGGGGCACACAATGACCAAGGTGTTAGAGAGTCGTGTTTAATTGTGTCAGGGACAGACCGCCCACTGTAAACAACCCAGACTCACCCAAATGATTTTAATGATCGTTTCTTTGCCCTGAAAAATACTCTTCTTTTATTTATTTCTTTTTTTTTACAGAGGCTTCTCTGTTAATGATGAGGGTTCAACAGTCGGTGTGTGTGGTGAGCTTCCCGGGGCATATTGCTTACCCGTACTTTGTTCAACCGAAAGAACAGCCACAATGCCTGGTGATTCTTATCTCAGTGGGGTGGGTGCATCCCCCCGGACAACGGTCCCCCATGAACGCCCAGCTGTGGACGGTAACGGGGACTTGGTAGGGGGAAAGGCCCGGCATTGTCACCGACTCCCAGCGAACAACGGACGGGGATCTTCCGCCCCATTGCACCGCATTAAGACCGGCAATTAGGACGCCATTATACACGAGTGTTATACCCAACACTTCAGGTGAATCGTCCGTCGTTAAACTCTCTAGCGGTTTCACACTTTGAAATAATCTCCGGGTATTGTGAGCGGGCAACTGGTACTTTAGGCTCTTTTGTGCCCGGTGATGGCCCCATAACGCTGTCATGTCGATTCTTCAGATCGTTAATACCTTCTTTTTGGACGATCTCATACCTGTGTTCCGTTATTTTGCCCGCGGCTGACCGAAGATAGTTTTAGTTTATTGACACTTAATACTCCCCTTCCAAATTAAGTTAATGAGGCGGAGCTTTTTCCGGGAGGGGGGTGATGATATATAAAATTAACAAACAAAATCGAAAGGAGTAAACGCACAGCTCGTCAAAAACACTTTGTAGTCCGACCAATGCCTACAAAAATGAAGGTGTCTGCTGCATTAGGTTTTACAATGGACGTTTAAACGTTTGAACATATTTAGGAGCGGATATTTATGTTGAAATTGCTGTTTTGAAAAGACAGCCTTGATTTCTGATTCTTTCTTTGAAGACCTTCTCTGAAAAGGTCCTCCTTTTCCCAGAAAGGTACAAGGATGGCGCACGATATCTTCTCCAAGGGAGCAGGATGATGCGTCATGAAAGACACGAGGAAGGATGGCCAGATGCTATGAGTATATGAGAGAAAGAAAGCGAGAATAAGTGGACTAATTTCACAAGAAACGACGCGGTGTAAAATCATCTCCTTCAAGCTGACATCATGGACCACATGGTGACAGGACGAAACTCAGACAATGTCCAGTTGTTTCTCAAGAGGGTGTTTCGCCTGAGCCCAAACCCTGACTCTGCTGCCGGAGGGGGCCTATCAATCCCTCAAAAAATGAAAAAAGAGATCTCACGTTTTGGGGGCCTCTATTCTCATGGGACGGCAAAGTGAGTCACGTCAATAAGGGTCCAATAAAGTCAATGATCTCGCCTGTCACTCACGGGGGAAAACATCCCTATCTACCGGGTGAAGTAATCACATTGATCTCCCCCCCCCTCCTTTTACTTTTCCCGTAAAGGGTGCTTCTTTTGAGGTGGGTGCTTCTTTTAAAGGTGGGCTCTTCACGGACATCACTTCCGGGCGGTGGATTGAGGAGTGGGGGTGATGGATTATTACTTATACAGCGGGTTTAGCTTTGAAAACATTTACGTGGATGTATTGTGATGACGTGTTTGCTTTAAACACTTCAGAAGGGGGGATTTGGAGAGCCATTCCGGCTTGGTGTTTATGGTAGGGGCGGTTTAAGGCGCAATTAAGAAGCGCATTGTCATTGGTGGTATTTTGAATGTTGGAGGTTTTATCACCGGTCGATTTTACACCTGGTTTATAGGGCAATTTAATCAGAACCGAGCTTGCAATCAGATGTATTACAGGCAGCAGTGACAAGGGTCGAAAGTCGAGTATGGTAAACATCCTAACTGTATCATGATACAGTTAGGATTCGGGAAAAGTATTACACTAGTTGGAGGTAGAATACAGATTTGGTATTCATCACCAAACAAATAATTAGTATCAGTCTGAAAGCTTATTCCGGTATTTGGTTATGAAGTTCATACCAGTACCAAACTAACATAGAAATATTTCTGTCTGAAAAACTAAGTTGAGAAAATAGAATTTGAAGACCCACATTTAAATTTCGGTTGGAAGAATCGAAATCAAAGAAAAATCCGTTCACAAGATGAAAAGTGTGCACGGTTTTCCACTATTTTCTCCTGGCTCAGACGACGGATTGAGTCAAAATTTTTACAGGTGTGTTTTGTTCGTCTGTATATTGAATCACAAAAAGTAAGAACACTGCACTATCAGCTTTACCAATCCTATGTTACCTTTAACAATTCAAATTAAGTTAATGTATGAAAACATTCAAAACTTCACGTGAAAAAAAGCATCAAAGGTATGATATATCAGTATCAGAGTTGGAAGAGTGATTCGATTCCAATCACGTATAGTTTTCACTAAACACAAGTCTGTGAAAACTTCTTCAAGTTAATGAGGGGAGATCACGCATGCGTACGCGGGATGTGACGTTTCATGTTGTTGTCAGGGAATGTGCACACCAAATTCAATTCGGCAATCGAAAAAAAGATCTTACTGTATTGGGTGACAATTTTCTTGATAAAGAAGTGTTTCAGACGAGGATAACTTGCATAGCAGTTGGCAGTAGTATCAGGTACATAAAAACTTACACATTTCAGGTTTCACAATCCTTGTATAATGACAAAGTTGTAATAATTATATAACTTTTAACGAGTGGGTGAGTATGTTTTAAAAAGAAAACACAAACAACACAAACATGGGCAAATATTTTCAGATGATTTTGAATATCAAAAACATATACACTTTGTTAAACTTATTAAATTATTTTAGTTCGCAAAAGCATGGAATAAGACGAGCTCCCCTAACTTCCGTGGTACAAATAACAAGAAGAGTTGTACCGTGACTGTTGTTTAGAGAGAGAGAGAAATCTGCGGCCTGAACCGCTGCATTTTGTAAAAAGTTCCCTCTTGTGATGGTTAACACAAAGTCAGAAAGCGAGCAAAGTTCAATGTCAGATTGCAGACACACCCGCTCGAACTGAGACCAACTTGATGTTAGTAGAACAACAAACAGTCCTCCAGCTCTCAACGATAATGATGCTGACTTGTGTCCCCAGGAAAAATATACAACCGCCTCATATTATGTCAATCAAGACGAAACTGGCTACGGTGGCCTGCAACGGACATTGGTGCATTGCAAAAAAGTAGTAACCATACTATTTTATACTCTGGATCAAAAAATGAACCATGAGATTTTCACTCGTTTATGTTTTTTAGAATTTCTAACTGAAGCAACAGTGTGTATGTACATTCAAACAAGCTTCAAACCATTAAAACCTATTCGTGTAAAAAACAGAGTCATTGGATAAGAAGACGATCTTAACATGAGGTGCTTTTCTTGGACCTATCTTTTGTTTCTGAGTGTTTTGACGTGCTGCCTTTTAGCATAGAAAATACATGGCGACCCCCCCCCCCCTCTAACGGCATTTGTTCACCCTTGCCCATAATGTCGAGTTAGTGCAAGTACAAAGTAACCTTTACAAATATTCCAGGGTTTAACCATGGTTTAACTGATGTCTGAAGCCATAGGGAAAATTGAAAATCTTGTTTCCTGAAAAACAAACGACCCGTTTGAAAAACTCGGCCCGGTTTTCGTTTCTTACAAACTACGATTTGTGATTTTTGTTTAACATTGGTAATATACATCAACATGGTGCACTATATTAAGAAGGGCGTGCACAACAATGGTATTGTTGGCAGATTTGCACATAACTTACATGGTCACAGACTGTCACGGTGGAAAACCTCCCCTTGTCATTTCAATGTTTTTGCTTAAAATAATAGTCGTTCGCAACGGCGTAGCCAGGATTATTTTCATATGGGGGGCACGGGGGGGGGGGCATTGCTTTTTAGGGGGAGGGCATGGTCTATGCTTTTTTTTAATAAATTACATGTATCTAGTTTTTTATGGGGGCACGTGCCCCTAGCCCCCCCCCCCCCCCCCCCCCAACTCCGTTGGTTAAGCCGCTGGTTATTCAGAATTGAGTAAAACAATTAGTTTTGATCTCGCTAGTATAAAACCCGATGTTTGAAAACAGTGAAAACACACGAAGGGTTGTTTTTTTCACAAAGTTCTCGTGACTTCGATGACCGGTTGATCTTAAATGTACACAGGTTGCTATTTCATGTACATGTTGGGTCACGTGAAGAGCGGACACTGGTCTTTGACAATTACCGATGTTGTTCGCGTGCTTTAAGATACTGTTTTTGGCGGGAGACGGATGAGTCGACCCCGTGAGAATTTAAAAGGTAAACCACATTAAAGTTCCAAACCGGCTATAGATATGAGGACACGTGTACATATAAAATAGAGCTTCCTTCCTTAAAACGATGTACATTTACATTCACCTTTTGCATGTAAGTTAAAAAGTACATTATGATTTTGGTCACGGCATCTCACGGCTACCGTAGTGAACCACGGGCCCACCTTGAACAGCTCGCGTGATACACCCCCAAGGGTTACACAACACAGCACGACTTGCGGAGGCAGTGTTATAAACACATGTGTATCGCCCAGCACTGCTCCCGTATGATTGACAAAATACCAATCATATCGCAGGCTACGGGTGCTGTTTGCTGTCGGTAGCTCAAGTATTTGAAAATATGACGGATGCCGGGAATAGTTGCGGAAATACTTGGAAGTCCCGATGAGAGAGGAGCGATATTGATATTGAAATAATATCTGACCATTTAGAAAGGAATCAATTCGAGCTCTTCCGAAGTAGGATTTTGTAGGGGGAAAAAAAAATCATGCTTATTAGGTATCTGCAATGTTAAAAAAAAAAAAAACCATTCCTTCCAACTAATTCCCGGATGTTTAAATTAACAAAATAAACAACACAGATTATCTTAAATAAAAATATACAAACATAATGGCTCCGTTATCATTAGACCGCTGTGATCCTCGACACAAGAGGGCGCCCTTCGGGTTAAAATTGGGCGAGGTTATGACACCTCTTAACGGTATACTTTTTGCATATCTGATTAAATACTTTTGTTGAAAAGTCTGGAGGGGTAATGTCATCATTTTACTTTAATTACTATTTGGTAGGTTTGGATATTACATGACACGCATGCTAGGAGTCCCCACGCATTTTTGTTAACGACTGGAATACCGGCTCTTCGACGTTCCACTCATCGGGATTGGACGAGTCAGTCTATTTCTACCTCCATGGTTTAACCATGAGGGAAGGCTTCCGTGGTGTTGTGAATTTGCATGCAAAGATCAGCATTACAGCTCTACAATGTCAACCAACTTAACTCATAATCATCTATTTTCTAATTGTATAGTCCTTACCCTTTCACTGTCCTCTTCATTGACTGTTCCTACTGACTGACCGATGACAATGTAATGTTTTAAACATTGACCGAACAACTTACTGACTATTTTGACTGTAAATGGGTGACAAGTCTTGATTGTGATAACAATCATTTTACTGACTTTTTACTTGATTGTTCTACAGACTGACCGATTGCATTGTAATGTCTTTTGCATTTCTTAAGTATTGCTCTTCTATTTTTATGCCTTTTTAGATTCTTTTGTGCAATGAAAACCTAATTTTATCGGGAGTTTTTTTGTATCGTGTTTTTTGAACTGTTTGTATCATGTTACTGGGACCCATGGAAGATCAGTGCTTCGTAAGCACTGGATGGGACACCCATATAACGAAGAAATAATACTAATAATACAATGTCAAGATCGAATTCCCCGATGATTGACAACTAGCGATACCCACCTTCTCCTTTACCTCGTTACACACACACACACAAAACCTCTACCTAGCCCGACTCCCTTCACTCGTCAATCAACGCCCCAAACAGTACCACTTCGTACACAGTAAACACTTTCATGGTGTACCATCATTTCACTGATAAACACCCTTGAAATAAAAGGCTTTCAACCCGAAAAAAAACCTTTCATAGTGAACGTTACAAGGTGACATCAGAAACAAAGACATAATGGTTGCCAACTGTGGAGAACTGGCACGGATTATTCCCCAAGTGCGGACCCCCTCCAGTCGCAAGCCGAGCATACGCTCCCCTTGCCTCCCATTACTTTATCCCTTCACTCCACGGGCTTCTCGTGATGAGCACACTTCAACGCTCATAAACATCAAAGTTAATGAACATGACAAAGGGGTCTTAGAGCCAAAAAGGCATGAGAGGTGTCGAGGGGAGGGGGATGCTGTGTATTAAGGATCATGAAACACTTGAAACGACAATAGGCAGTAATGATGGGGGAAGGGCAAGTTTGGGGATAAAGTCTTAAGAAATCTTCAAGCGTGAAACGCAAACAAACAAAGGGGACATCCAAGAACTGTTTAATCTCCTTGCAACATCTTCCCAGAGGATTTTTTGCAATGTCCCACAGAGAGGACTGACAAAAGAAACACCATGGTGTGAAACCGCCCTCGCGAGTAAGCGGTTCGGCAAGGAGACAAAGTCTGAGGAAACAGGTTGATTCCTGACGTCATGATTGGCAGTTTTTTTATGTCCGGTTACAGTGGAGTGATCATAATTATTTCCCCAACTAAATCGAATCGAACATTATATTCAAAGTATTCTTCTTTAGGTGAAGAACTGGATTTATAAAATTAAAAACCAGCTCAAGATTTATCGAGATATCTTCTCGAAAACCAGGTGGACTAACATGAAACGAAACTTCAATTTTAAGTATAGTAATACTCGCTATACAACATTGAATCTTGGAGAGTAAAACAAGATTACAAAGTTATACTGAATATGAGCCTATGTTATCTGCTTTCATGTTACAACACGACACTAGCTAATGTCTACCACACCCAAAGTTCTTCCCATTCGAAGTTATAACATAAGTTTCACCGTATTCATGCAGACGATATTTACAAACAGAATGACTTTTTACAGCTGGCCGTAAGTCGTTCTTCGAAAACAGGAAAGAAAGAACAGCTTTGTGCACATAAACAAAACCTTTCCTTTTGTAAATCTTAATACAGGACTTGTACAAGCGTTATGTGACAATATACAGTAATGATGGGACACGACTATTTTAGACATGAAGGTGTGACACATTTCTCAGGTGTGATACACAAAGTACAAAGGAAACATCCAAGAATTCCTTAATCGCTCCTGACCACGTTTCCGAGGAGGCTTCCAGTACTACATCTCACGGACAAAGATGTAAGATGATGTTATACCGCCCTCTAAGAGCACAGTATGCCAATGAAGACAAAGTAGCGGCAGGCAGACACCATGATTAACTGAATGATTGACAGGCCAGACATTTCTCTAGCGATATCGTCACTGGCGTACTTTCCGGACAAGCCATTGGCAACCACAAGTTTATAAAAGGACACAATTCAGACCAAGTCGATGTTATTTCTTTATACTTGTACGCGACAATTCATGGTTGCAGTATTTACTTGCCGAAATCCAACTCGGGACAGATATAACATTTAGGCAAGGCACGCATGGCATCCCGTAAACTCCTCTGAAATTTTTTTATCTACACAGCGCCCTCTGCAGTCAGAATTGGTCCACATGAAACACAAAATAAATGCCCGTGTCCAGATGGAGACCACATGGCTTCCACTGGAAGTTACAGTGATAGATAGTGCATTGATGAACAAAATACCAAAACACTAGCTGGACATACATGTAATCATGGGGAAAAAACCTTCAAGCCTGAACACATGTACTTCACGGGGGCAACAGAGGCAATTGCCTCCATGCCTCTGGTCATTGCCTAGTTGCCCTTTGAAATGTTCCAGTTGAAATTTACATTTCTCTCATTATGGTGCCCTTTATTAGTTAAAAAACTGCCTTGCCTGAACAAGAACAAAGTATCAGGGTTTGATTTTTTTAATGTATAGTTATTAATCAAGATGCTATCCAACCATACAAATTCGTTTAAATACTCTCAGGTTCAAATATTTAGTTTATTTACTGTTATTATTTAAACTTCTGTGTTGTAGTCAATACCTGGACTAGTCTGTGGCCAAGACCTTTTGGTCTGAGACCAAGAACCTTTAATCGAAGACCAAGAATCTTTGGTCCGAGACCAACGCCCTTTTGTCAAAGACCAAGAACCTTTAGTCCAAGACCAAGAACCTTTAGTCCAAGACCAAGAACCTTTGGTCTGAGACCAAGACCCTGTGGTCCGAGACAAAGACTAAGACCAGCAAAAAGTGGTCCCAAAGAACCACAACACTGTCTACTTGTTTGTTTAACCAATGTTTACATCCCTTTTTTTCAAACAGAATTGGCAGACACTAAAAATGCTTACAAGGAATTCTGAAACAGAGTAGCATGCCCGCATTTTATTTCATTCATGGATAATGATGGCTTGTCCCTATTTCATGTTAGTTTCCCTTGCCGTTGGGAAGTCTCCTAAATGTCTTGCTTTTATATAAATTGTATGATCTTCAAATTTAAAGTAGAAACTAAACAATTTGAAAAAAAACATACCCTCATCTTGACATAAGATAAAGTAGATTGGAAGATGAAGTAAAAACACTTATTCCACATTATGTGACACCCCAAGCTAAACTCGGGCACTTCTCGAATACAGCGAAACGGCATTAAAAGTTAAGACAACCGAAACATCAGACATGAAATCAAAGTGATGAGATGTCTTAAACATTTTAGACTTTGAGAATTACTTATATTATAAGCCCAAAATGCCCAACAAACAATTCATTTTAAATATTAGAAATATAATTTCATCAACTAAAGTTGGCCACAACTAAAATATCAAGTTCACCGTCTGGAGACTACATCTTCAAGATATCGCTGAATGGCAAGTGTTATTAGTTTACAGATAAAAGCTTTTTCTCTGACTGACTCAATTCTTTGATTCCCTGAACCAACTTCAACATCCAATAAACCCTTCACAACTCAGGAACTGTCGCTGAAAGAAGTTGTCAACTGTTTAGAAATCTAGAAGCTCTTCCAGCTGTATCCTATCTTAGGTTAAAACAAAGACAAAAATGGTGCTTCAAAGAGAATCTTTGTTCTCTTGGCTTTGTCGTGGTTTCTTTGCGCCAGCGGTACTCTCAAAGAAAAATTATTCCGGTAATTCTGAGAAAATATTCCCGTCAGGCTGGACGAGAAAAAAAATGGAAGATTCCCGGCGGCAACTGGTTAAGTTAAGCTAGGAGCTCTTTCAGCTGGATCCTATCTTCGGTTTTATGTAACCTGTACCAATCTCTAATAAACCTTTCAAAGTTCTGCAACTGCAACAACTTGATGACTATTTTCAAACCTTCACTTTCTCAAATTAACCATGACTTGATCAAACATTTTTGGGAAGCAAGTTGACACCAAAAATGGTGTATCGGTACTTGGAGGTGTTACTCGCAACCGGTCTGTTTATGTTGATTTTACTCAATTATGACTCATGATTCACATAAGTTATCTCTGACAATGTTATCAATTCATACGTTATAAACATTCATGCCACGCCCATCCGAATCAAGCGACTTCACCTACGGCATGGCCGTTGGCTGCAGCGACATCGTTGAAGAATGGGCCTTTTCATCGATCCAGCGAATACAATGATGATCAGATGCGCATTGATACTATGGCGATGCAGAGGCACAGACTACTGTCGGCACACTACATCTGATTACTCCACAAATTGTTTGCATAAGATCCTTTTCCTCTGCCGCCCTCAACTCATCGTAAAAACAACATTGCTCTTTTACCTACCAGCTTCCAGGGTTCACTGTTAACTTGTTAACAACGTTGCAGCATCTCTGTCTTTTGTACTTTGGCTTGCTGGATTGGATTCTGGTACCTTTGGAAAATCGGCTAGGAAATCTTTCCCACTTGCAGATGAACTGTCCACTGAGAGAGAAAGTAACACATAAAACATTGTATATTGTATATAATGGTACATTACAAACAAAATGATCGACCAGTATTTGTGTCCTTGAGGAAGACTCTTAACAAAATGTACTATTACTTCATCCTTCAGATGGGACAAAGAGCCGTATAGGTTCTGTGTGTTGTGTAATACATGTGAAAAAAAACCAGTGCGTGTATCATTAAGAGAAGGGGTTTGTCCATCATTCCTGACATGGTTGGATCACCTTGTAATGTAAACCCTTACAAAGTGCTATGTGTCTCATAATTCAAACCTAGCTCTACATACCTTTCACAAAAATAATGTGGCACACGCTTTGAGATAAAGTGCTATAATTATAAGAACTGCGTCAAGCAGAAAATGGTGCTTGGCTAATTTTTTGAGTGGATACAAAAATCTGCGCAATATGTAACAGGCAGTTGAAGCCGATGGCTGTATGACACCATACTACCATCATGTACTGCACGTTTACGAATTCAACCACATAAAACAAGCCTTGCATAAACAAAAGCCAAAATATAATCCCACAGATTATCGGTTGCAGAAGCGGGACCCTACTTCATGACAGAAGTCACTCATATAGGTTGAATGCTATCAATTTAGCTTGAAATATGGCTTCTACCAGTTTGAAAAATGACAAAGTTCACAAAGCCATTTTGTTACCAGTGTGATTTACGGACACCTGATCAGAATGCAAAATATGCCTCCAATGTTTACAAAGCGATGTTTGTAATGGCCTATTCTGAAAAAAGTAACACCAGCACTGTCCTACAAGGGAACATATTACACAACATACTCAGAACATCCATGTCTTGCTCCCTGTATACAATATTTAACCAATGTCACTACTGATACCCTGACAAAGGGCCAGACTATTTGCCTTTCCAGCCACAATTTGATTACATTGGCCATGTCTGAATTGACGGCTGTGGCTGTGGCTGTTGCTAAGGGTGTTGCTATGGGCATCCTATGCTTCAACCAAACCACGTTCACAAGATGAACAAGCCACAGCCACTAATTAAATAATTATAATTATAATAATAATAATAGTGTACATTTATATTGTGCCATGTCTGTCATAAATGACACTCCTGGTGCCGAATTATCAATTCTGGTGGAGATTGTTACAAATGATTTTTTGAGACAAAGCAACCATAATACAACACCTTGAAAGGGATACAAGGTGAGGTGGCGCATATTGCTGCCAGACCATGCCAGAAACACCGGGGCAAACCCCTTCTCTTTACGATAAGTGTACTGGGTTCTTTAACGTGCATAACACAACACATTGGACCAACGGCTTCATGTTCCATCCGAAGGACAATGCAATAATGGTTAAGTGTCTTGCTTAAGGACACAAGTGTCACGACCGGGACTAGAATCCACACTCTGCTGATCAGAAACATCAGAGCTTGAGTCCGCTGCTCTTAACCGCTCGGCCACGACACGCACAAAAACTACTTTTATTACCTTTGTTTTTAGGTGATGCTTCAGTTTGACTTTCTTGAGGTGTTGACTCGTCAAGGAGTTCGGCAAGTTCTTCTTCAAGTAATTCAGTGTCAAACCCAACGGAGAAGGAATTAGACTCATCTATAGCTTTGCTACCATGTGACATTGCATCGTCTATTTCAGCACATAGCTCCATTACCTAGAGTAGAGAACCAAACAAATTCAATTCAACCACTGAATCCAGAATCTGGGTTAAAGTTCATCTTTCCATGCACAGCCACAGACCTGCTATAATCATGACGACGCAGGCCCTTTAACTCTATCAATTCCCACAAAAAGCAAGATACAGTCTCTCATGGTTGATTTGATACTGATTTTCAAAGATTAAAAAAAAAAACGTTTAAAACCTTGTACTTTGACCATCAATGACATCACTTGTTGTTTGACACGTTTAGTATGAGGTCTGAGTGTGCGCCAACTTTCATTAGGATATGAGTCTTAGAAATAACCAAAGTGCCATCTTGAAAAAAAAAACGAGTGAAAAGTCTTTGGAATTTAGAACTCTAAAGAAAAAGAAATAAAGAAGGGAACAAAATTAACACAAAAGCAAAGACTTTTCTGAATGTCTTTTTCTGAAAAGGCAATGATTTTAATAATAATAAAACCTACTATTAGTCATTTCTCACCTCTTGAACCTCTGACATTGTGTCATCGACGGCCTCCGGTGTAAGTTGATTGGTTTTCATCGTCTGTTTCAGTGCACTAGCTCCTGCTCTGTAAGCTTCAAGAGTCTACAGTGAACAAAATATATAAATATTACCAATTTCGGCGATTTCACGGGGTCCTTCAGGGTTTGTAATTTTATAAGAAAAGGAAGCACACTTTATCAAAAATCAAAATGAAAAAATATAAATCAAATTTCATTTCATAGGGTTTTGAGTAACAATGATAACAATAGTATAAAACAATAACAATGTGTATTTATCAAGCACTTGAAACCCAATTAGGGCAATATCTGAGGGCTTTTAAAATATTTTATGGATCTGGGCAAATATACTATTTAATAGAACCAAAGTGGTTTCCCTGTTAACATGTAGAAAAAGAAACACACATAATTAAATATATCATATTGAAAAACATAGATCAAATTTCATTTCATAGGTTTTGAGTAGCAATAATAACAATAATATAGTACAATAACAATGTGTATTTATCATGCCTTTGAAATCGCCCAAGTTGGGACATTTTAAGGGTTTGATAACATTTGATGGGATTGGGCAAATATTTTATTTAATAGTAAACATAGAACACAAGATAAAACGTTGGATAGCTTTTAAGTGTCAAAGTTTTTTTCCCCCTGCTAATATGAAGAAAAAAAGCACAAAATTAAATATCAAAATGAAAAACATACATCAAATTCATTTCAAAGGTTCAAAAGGTCAATAGAAGCAATTATATAGTACAATATGTAATTATCATGCCCATTGGGCAATTTCGTGGGTTTCTTAAAATCACTGTATGGGTTTTGGCAAATGTTATCAATAGAGTACAAGCAGAACATGTCTGGCAGTTTTCAAACTGTCAAAGAACCAAAGTTTTCCCCCTCTTACTACGAAGAAAAAGAAACACACATAATTAAATATCAAAACGGCAAGCATACATCAAATTCATTTCATAGGTTTGAGTAGCAATAATGTCAATAATATAATAACACAAAAAGTGAAATCACCCAATGTGGGCGATGTTTGTGGGTTTTGGCAAACGTTATCATGACATTTAATAGTAAACATAGAATACAAGCTAAGAGCCAAAGTCTCTTTTCCCCCTGCTAATATGAAGAAAAAGAAAGACATAACTAAATATCAAAATGAAAAAAACATTCATCTAATTTCATTTGATAGCTTTGAACGGCAATAATAATACAACAACAACAATATGTATTTATTATGCGCTTCTTTAAGTACATATAGGCCCTTGAAAGCACCATGTTCCCTTGGCATTCTTAAAACCATCTCAACTCCTTAGGAGTATGCAGCACCGGCAACCAAAGAGGCTCACAGGTTGCTAATCATTTGCATTGACAATCTCTACCCACGCAGGGACCCATTTACTACTGGGTGGTGAGAAGCAATTGCAGCAAGTGTCTTGCCCATGGACACAAGTGTCATGACAAGTATTCAAACACACGATTCGGTGCAAACATTATTATAAACAAACACAGACTAAAGTTGTGTTTTTTCTGTTAATAACCAACAAAGGAGGAGCACTTCAAAAACATATAAAGTCAAAAACAGATAAGAAAATCTTCATAGCACACAAAACAATTCACCTCAGTTTGTCATTTTTGTACATTACAACAAAAGAAAATCTGTTATTCCAAGTACAAATAACATAACTTCTCACTGCCACAAGAGGGCAGTATTGAACATAACCATTCCCTTTATGACACACTGAAGAGAAATTATCAATAACCTGTTGAATGTTACGTCAGTCATTATCTGTGCGTCTTGGTTGTCAGGTCACCCCATTCTATCGATGAACACCGCCATTTTATGACGACGAGTTTTAACATGTGTATGGCAAAATGATATCACCTGACACGCATGTATGGCAAACTTTGTCATACAGATACTGTGTCATTTCAATCGACCAATGAAAAATTTACGAAATGCTCAATGTGCGTTGCCATTTTGCCATGACACGTAACACCATTACGTCATACGCGCAAGCCATGCGATGTTAATATGCCTCGTCCACAGCAGGACGCAGAGTGTGGTCAAGCTCAGCTTTCACCGGGTTGTAATTTGATAAATATGATCACGATGAAGCTCACCATGTTATTTGTCTCCGCTCCTTGTATTTGGTCAAGAAGTTGCATGAGTGTATCTAACATCGTCTCTTTCTTATCCAGTGACCTCTCCATCATCTTCTTTCTCCTTAAGATGTTTTTGGCCTTCAAATTAATAGGAATCACAGGAATTTTTTCAGGGGTGTTGTTATAAAGGGAATATTATACACTAATATTCTTGAAAATCAAGAGGACTTTGGGGAAGTTTTTTAGGGTTGTTTTTATCAAATGGGTGTTTAACATTAGACACAATGTCTTGAAAATCAGGAGGAATTTGAGGAGTTTTACGGGGTGCTGTTATGAGGGATTTACATTATTGTTCTGAATTCACCTAGCCTTCAAGACAATCTTACAATCTATCTGACAATACTTTAAAACACACCAATTAAAAACAACATTTGTTGATTACATCAATAGGTGGCAGCAGACTTACCAGATAAACATCCATTGTTTACGTGAATAGAGAGGTTTTCACGTGACATCACCCAAGACCTTTTTCTAATGCTGCATGCACAAACAGGCGCTGGAAATCATTCGGCAGACGAAGCCCCAGCCATTGAGTTTGTACATGGCTGGACCCAACACAGCTGCGAAACGAACTTTTTCCTTGGGTCATGCAACCTCTCTATTTGAGCAAGCAAATATTTCTAAGAACAATGGAATTACCTGGTAAGTCTGCTGCCACCTAGTGTCCCCAAAAGTCTCCTATTGTTGGTCAATAAGAACACACAATATCAGGGGCGTGTTTTGGCGACCTCGACCAGAAACAAGTTTGAGCTTCGATCATTAGTTTAGCGTTTTCGCGTGTTCTGTTCAACCGCAGTGACGCAGCTGTTCCGATCAAACCGTAACCGAGTTGTTGGCTTGGTTAGGCTTGGTTTCAAGATGGCTGATTCCACAAACATACAAAAAGTGTCGACAGAATTCTTTTAAAAAATGAAAAATCTTAAAGCATACCAATCCAACAGTGTTGATAAAATTACAAAAACTAAGTTCCATTACTTGAAAATAAAAAGAAGGCTGTACATTTTCAGAGCATTAATTTTCTAAGAAATGTACCCACGTCACAAACTGTTCCTGGTTTACCGACCCATTTTTGCATAGCTCTCATAAAATTGTTCTAGTCTGTGAATTTGACGCCAGAAACTTGTTTCTGGTCGAGGTCGCCAAAACACGCCCCAGCTTTGTAAAACCAACATGCTCACTGAAAACAAACTACAACATGTCTCAGACTGACGTCTGTTCATACCAGCATAAATTGTCAAAGTCTTAAGGAATTGTTGCTTTTGTGGGTGAGGGTGGTCAGTAGGAATTCAAAAGTTGGAACTCACCGAAGACTTCAGACCCTTGCGGATGTTTAGAGAAGCTTCTGTGCGTAGATTCGTCATATCTGTCTTGAGCTGTTCTATTTGTTTCTTCAATGAATCAATTGTTTTTCTTAAACTGTAAACAAACAAACAAACAACATTGACTTAAAGGTAAGTACAAAATGTGTTCCATTAGAAAGCTTTGGCAAAAGGTAGTTACGTTTTATTTATTTTCAGGAACACAAAATAAATGGTCTTGATAACTCATCACTTTTTCACGATACTAGCTTTTCTTCCCTTTAGATAAAAGTAACCAAATTGAGGCTGGAAGGGCAGTCTGGTCCCCTGTCTCTTTCCTTCTTCAACAGGCTCGATATTTTGTCCTTGGAATGAAATTACCATTTTATCGAGTACACAGGCTGACCTACATGTAAACAAGGCGTTGGCTCTAATAGACTGTTCAGGCTATTTAATCAAAATTTTTCTGATTTTTCCTGGGGCAAAAAAAAATTGGAAATCAGACTAAAGAAGGAAGAAAATCATGTCTGCACCAAGGATATAGTCAGGCTTTAGTACTACATGTTGAATGTCTTCATTGGGCAAACAAATACACCAAGTTCTTAACAGATTAGCTTAGGCATTCGGGTTGGCTCAGTTGTTCGATTCCCACTTGGAACCAGGGCCTTGCATGTGGATTGGTTTTTCAGTCTGTACCAGATTACACAAGTTCTCCTTATCTAAAACTGACGTTTCTTCATCATCTTCTCTTCACAGGTATCTTCAGGCCTACGGGTTACAGTGCTAGGCGAGGTTTCCTTGGTTTCATTGCCAGCAATGTTATATCATAAAAACACTATTAAATAGATCAAAGAGGTTCTACCTTAGTATACCAAGTTCTGTTTCTGTGAGTGGAGATACTCTAGGCTGGTTCTTGCCGACAAATTTTACAACCTATGAGGGAGAGAGAAAACAGGTAGATTTAGGCCTTGTCTGATTTGACGGCTATGGCTGGATCGCCGAGTCATCATGCGTTGAAGTATAGGACATCCTTAGCAACACCCTTAGCCACAGTCAGAGCCGTAGCCACAGCTGCCAAATCGAATAAAACCTTAGATACAACCAGAAAGAACCAAGATCTATACACCAGCATGATTAGAACGAAAGCAAAGACTGGTTGCACACTGTGGTACATTTACAGAGATTTCAAAATGAAAAAGAGTCATTTGTCACTTGACAGCCGAGCGAGGGACAAAATTCCCCAAACTACCCCCCTTTGAACCTCTTCCGAAAGTCAATTGTAACAATTTTATCTGTGGTTTTTGGAGTCCTTTTAGTGATGAAGAGATTGGTAGGTCAACCTATTTTGCTTTGTGAAGCACCGGTTTGTTAGATTTGTATTTGTGGCAAGTTCCATGCGCTGTGCTTTTCTGCATTTCCTCTTGCTAAATGATTTGACCACCATGAATGGTACAAGTGTTTAAAAACCAGTTGAATTTTTTTGAAGAAAAAAAATGGCTGGATATGTGGCATAGTGTAAACCCGCCCCCCTCCCACAACCTCCTCCTAATTATGTCTTCGTTGTGTTCTGGGAATCTCTTTTGTTTCAGAGGTATTGTTATCTGTTGTTTGGGGGGGGGGATGCAAGGCAGAAGCTGCCTTATCAGGTCAAACCATCACTCTTGAAAATGTGCTCAGATCTAGGTAAATAGTGAAAAATTACCATATCTAGCATCTCCGAGTCTCCCATTACGGCATTATTCTGCATCAGATTTTAACAGCAATTAAAAAAAACTTTAAAAAATGAATTCCAAATAGTGTTCACCTTTGAGCCATCTGGTATGGTTTCTACATGGGCCTTCTTCATCTTCTGCAGATTGAGAAGCACAAGCTCAAAGGTCATCTCATCGCCACAGACATCTCGACACTCCTCTCTGAGAGTGGTATAGTCCACAAGATTGTCCATCTTGTCACTCTGTCGATGGGTGTCTAAAATGGATCCTGAAATTTCCTAGATTGAAAGAGACGCAATAAGATATGGTTGCTAAACTTTTTACTTCACATTTTTCATGTTTGAAAGGGCAAGGCCATTTTCATTTTACAAAGGGCAAATCTCTTGGAAAATCTTTAAGTCTATGGGGGAAAGGGGCACCAAGGCCAAGACCAGGGCAATAGAGGCCATGTTTTCCATATAATTCCATACCTGCAGAAGTCAAGTTTCTGACAATGCGAATGTCAAGTCTAAATCACAAGATAAACCTTAATCTTAAAGTTATTTCAAATTGTAACTTTGGATTTCTGCCAAATACCAGAAACCTCTCAAACCTGAAATGTTAGATTATACCTTGAAAATTTCCAGGATTTTATTTTCTTTTGGGTGAAATAAAGAGGAAAGACAGTAACTTGATGAATACATACCTTCAGTACATCCATGAGAATGTAGTTTCCGTTAAGCTTCGGCTCACTGCCCTGAAACACGGAGCCGATAGCCCATGTCATAGGTCGTCTCATAAAATGATGAACGCCCCAGGATAACCACGTTGCATTTACACTGTTTTTGAATTCATCCACCATTACAAGTTGGCCATTGCTAATTAAAGAAAGCAAAACAAAACATCGGTCAGCTGTAATTGCACTGCTTCATAAACAGAACACCGTCTCATAAGAACAGACTGCGTTTCTCAAGGGCCAATGAAAGTTATTGGGATTATTAGGTATGGCGCCTGCATGGACATTTTCATTATCCTTTTATCGCCTACATAATTAGTCCTAAAAAGATGACTGACAATAACAGACCGATCCATTAAGACCCTCCCCCATACGTGTTGACCAATCACAGCCTTGGGTACGCCACTGAAAATGAGACAAAAGTCCGATACGATAAAATCCTATTAGAAAATGTAAACATGCGTGCGCGTACTTACAGCACATGTGTTCATCTCGTGCAGTGTAGCATTGAAGAGACGCACATTGTGCTACCCACATAGTGGTGATGTAGCCAATGCTGTGATTGGTCAATATATTCAGGAGGCGGTCTATTCAGGACTGGTCTATTGTTTTCACTCCAGTCCTTATTTTCAGGAAACATGTCTGTTGACCTAATTCACTTAACGTCATCACATGATAAGTCTTGGTTGCACCATTTTGAAAGTCAGATTTCCGTGTGTTTGCATTGTGCTTTTTAGGTGTTAGAGTACAAGTTTTTTTTTTCCCTAGTGCGGTAAAGGCCTCCATTAAATTCAATGCAAAGCAAGCTCGTGTGTGCAAACTCTACATAAAAGGGAATTGCCTTGACTGCATGCACTAGATGCGATAATCGTCCATCCTCCACACTCTATGAACGTTGGGAGGATGGAGGGTTACGATTATTGCAACTTGCTATTGTGCTCCCTCACTTGACAGTTACGTACTAATAGAGGCTATGCACAGCCATTTTCCCACAGTAAACGTACGGCCGTTTTTACCTCATTGAGGGCGCTGTTGTACATATCTCTATGGGATTCATGACGTCAGATGCATAAGGTCTATCAATTTTGCAATTTTGTAACTCCAGGGATTGGCACTGAACTGACACGTAAGTCGTGTAACAAGAAACTCATATTCATAATGTACATGTACCGTACATTACTGACCAAGAATAGGACCCAATTTGAGCCAATTCTCAAAATAATAGGTAATTAATTACACCCCCAAAAGCAAAAGACTATGATGAATGGCAAACAAGTTGTTTTTTTTTTAACATCCAACAAATTCTCACTTTGCCATTTCTCGAAGGACTCTATTCAATCCCATAGGTAGCCGACCTTTTCTTCTCAACCCTTCAGCCACTCTGTCGCAATCAATCACAGCGCATCTTTTCCTTTTACACCTTTCCTCTACAAGCTGTGACCAGAATTTCAGTTTATTGTCCCAGTCTTTCGGATTTACTGTCCTGTTTTGCCGGAAGTCCGAAAACAGATAGCTCATGCGCTCGTCGTCGTCCCAGCACGGCGGAAAATACTCCGTTTTCTTGGGGTCCACAGCCATTCCAGATACTGCACGGTCTCCACCGTCACCTTCCGGTTGATTTAGAACTGAAAGAGCTGTCTTTGCAAATTGAAACTGTCAAAATTTGTATTTATTTGTGTCAATTATCATTCTCAGTTAAGTTCCAAGCGATATCCAACTTAACTTTTGTCCCAAATTTTGTTAGTCTGGTTCCCTGACCAAAAATTCCAGAGAATAGTCGGAGATTTTTGGGTCTGAGAACCAGACTAAAATTCTGTAAACATTTGTGACGAGTCTGGTTGCAGATCGATTTGTTTCATATAACTCTATGCATTATTTCCACTAAGGTTAGAGGCGGTTACTAGATTGTCTTGGATTGCCCAATCCCTCGAAGAATGGAAAAAAAATGAAGGCGCTGATTGGTCAAAACGTGGAACCAAATTTAAAAGGGCTTTCCCCCTGCAGTGCCAGCTGGCTCGATCGAAAACACTTTTTGAGTTGTTTTGGAGTCGATTTTCCGATATCTGTTGAAAAGATTCAAGATAGAGAGGATAGATTACCGAGATGGATAGCGTGTTATGTGACGGTCATGGTAAGAATTTATTTAATGGAGAAAATTCAGAATTTACGGCGTGTTTCGTCATGCAATTTTTTTTTAAATGAACACGACGGAATGTAATGTGTAGTGCATCAAATGATCTATGATAATTTGCGAAGAGTAATTTACATTTAATTTTAAATGAAGTACACAGTTTCCTGTACGTTCCTTTGAAAGTTAAATACAAAGGTTGAATTTATTTACTAGTTGTGAGGATCATAGTCCTGCCATCCTACATTGGTTGGTTATCGAAAGTCGCAATTCAAGTTTCTGTTGTCTGTGGTCAGGTGATCATGTTGTTGTTTTTGAGTGTTTTAAATTATAGCTGCAAAAACACCCATATTTTTAGCAATAGTAGGAAAAAATGTTTGATAACCCATAGACCTCATGCGTCTAGTGTGATGAGTCCCATAGAGTTATGTACAACAGTGCCCTCAATCAGGTCAAAACGGCCGTAAGTTTACTGTAGGAAAACGGCTGTGCATAGCCTACTCCTACTCCTAGAACTATGAGGTTCGTTCCGCTATCGTGGAGACGATAGCGGAACAAACCTCATAGTTCTAGGAGTATGCATAGCCTACCCTCTATTGGAAACTACAAAGTGTAACAAAAACTAGTTTGATCTGACTCCTTGCAATGCGTTAACTGTACGGGATAGTCACAAGGTGTTTGGAAAGAGGGATATGCAGATGAAACCCTGTTATATAAAGAACCAGGGGTAGAAAACGAGTTTGGTACGAAACAACTTGAGTAAGATTTATCTTGGGTTTAAAACAACTTGCTTGAGCCAAACCCAACCGCCACTTTTAAACTGATTACAATTCCTTGACCAAAATTAGTCCGAGTTAACTGGACCCAACTACACTTTTTAACATTTAGGACATTATCTGGCCTATCATGCTTACATATACCAGATAATGTCCAATAATGTTTGAAAACAAAACGTTGTTGGGTCCAATAACTCGAACTATACCAAAATATGGGTATGTATTTCGACTTGTCAATCATTTATCAAATGAAAAAGTAACGCACTTGTCATTTAAATTGTTACGCATATCGCAAAGATTTGTGAAAAACACACAGAGCAACACATAACGAGACATTTTTTTATTCTTGGTTAGAGTACATCAATACGTGGAATAAAACTTCCCTAACCCAAAGTCAACAATGCAGAATCAGTCGCAATATTTCAAACATTTTTAAACCATGATAAATAAAAGTTCCCTGCTCTCATCAAACCTCCTCCAGTTTATCCACCCATGATGAGTCCTAAAACTAGAGGTTTTAACGACAAGGTAAAAGTAGCAGTCAGATTTTGCATTTTTTCCAAATAATACACTTTGCAGTAAGTGATGTCTTGATTAATCTTACAAGTTACAGACTCTAGGCAGGTTGGCTATATCCTCCCATATCCTCTTCTCCTATGTCACTCCACACCAAATCGTTTGAACTTAGATAAGATTAGAATGCCCAACCCTGTGATATAAAGCGATTGTTATTTGGGCCCAAGGCCCCAGTCCTTCTGAATCCTTCACTTTGGCAATTGGATACATGTAGAAGGATTTGGGGCTGTAAGGGTTGAATTCGAACCTAACTAGACCACGCAAATTATGAAAATATCTAAGTTCAAAGGTTAACATTTAATGTACCGACTTGTCGGTGGAAAGGGCATCTTCCGTGTAATGTATGAAAACAATTTGACTTTACTCTAAAATAATCTCTGTTATGCTAAATTCTACTTTAGGAAAGCCATGTTTCCTGAAGACTGGCACGAAGGAAGGACCAAACAAAGGCAAGAGTTATTACATCTGCAGCGTGGGATTAGGGAAACAATGTAGCTACATCTCCCCAGCAAGGTACGTACCCTCGTAATAACTTTCAAAAAATTTCACCACAAACTTAACTTACTACATGTATCTTCATCGTCTTCCCTCAAGAGTGGTTAGGTTGCCAAAAGCTAGTTAAAACACCTGAGGACCAGTCAAAATTCTCTCCAGGTGCTCCGGCTGGCAAATTCAGTGTTGAAAAGCATCCCTATTTAATATGAAATGTGGACCAGTGAAAAAAGCTGGTAGACCAATAAGACAAGACACTTACTGTTCTCTCTGGCTAGTTTCAGTCAGTGAAAAAGTTAAGGGCAAGATACCCTAAATTTCTCTCTACGTTTGTAATTCACAATGGAAACCAGCTGTCTGCCTTTCGAGTGAATGTTTCGTTCATTCTTAGAGTTTTTTTCCTGGAGGGATCTGTCACCACATCTTGTGTTTTTAAGAAATTGATGTGTTTTATTTTTTTTATTCAGGATACCAGTTTCTATTTGCCTGGTGCACGATGGTAATATTGTGGAGTTGCAGGCGCTTGGGACCAGCTCTTCAACCGGTGAAGAGAAGTAAGCATAGATCGGTCATTCGCCTTACCCGCGCTTAAATTTGAAAGTGAGGCTGCCATACAAATATCCCTGTTGAGTAATACGCTGCATGCATTGGTGCAAATTACCAATAGCCTGATAGTACCCTCATTCCTGACAGCAAGAATAAAGAAATTGACATGGCTTTTTCATTCACCAAAATAGTTGACATTTCAGGTTGCCTCTGCAAACAGACAAAAAAGTATGGTCACCTGGGCTCGATTTCATAAAGCTGCTAAAGCACACAAAGTAGCTAAGCACAACAAAATTATACTTACCAGAATAAGCTTACCAGCCAAAATACCATGTCACATAGTACAAACTGTAACTGGTATCCTCCTTATTTTTGCTTAGCAGAAATATTTGTAAGCAATATTTTCTGCTTAAGCAGGTCTATGAAATTTGGCCCTGACCCCACTGGGAAGTCATTGCACCATACCTGTATTGGTCGCATGCGCAGACTCATCACCATTCAGAATTACGCCTACTTTTGGATCCAGGACCCCATTTTATAGAACTGCTCAAGCACAAATAGAAGCTAAGCTGAACAAAATTCATGCTTACCAGAATAAGGTTACCGGCCAAAATACCATGTCACATGTACCATTTGTGACTGGCATCCTGCTGATTTTTTCTTAGCAATATTTCTCTGCTCTATGAAATTTGGCCCAAGGAATAAGACTTCAAATGGCAATCTCATAAAAAAAGGCCCAGACACATTTCATATCAAACTTATATAGAAAGATCTTCAACAGTCTATTGCAATTCTAATTCTTCTGGGGAACGTCCAGATGTTTTCTTTCTTGAAAATGTGATTTTCTGTTCTGTTTTCAGACGTTATTATCGTTGCAGTAAGTTCAGAGAGATGAGTAAGGGATGGTGTGGCTCAGTAGTCATCAATAAACCTAACCCTAAGGTAAGTATGGAGTATGGTAGTGTTCATGTTTTTTATATTCGGAAGGTTTCTGTGGTATAAAGCTCATCTTGATACACATTTGTCTGAAGTCCCAAATTGATCTGACCATTTTGCCATTTCTAACCTTGAACCAGTGCGTATGACTGCAAAAAGTCCTGAATATTCACAATGAATACAACCTAACACTGTTTCTTCTCACTAGTACATGGTTAAAATCTCATAATTTATTTGTTTTGTTTTCCTCTGTTCCTGACAGATTGGTACCTCAGGACGTCAGCCATTGAAAGATCGGAATGGAGTGCACGATTCCCAAAAGGGTAAACCCGACAAGCAGCCCCAACACAAACCCCATCAAGATAACACCACTACCGCAAACCACTTTAAGCTTCCTCGAAGCGATCCCACTCCTGACACCATATCACAAGTTGTCAGAAAGAAAGAAGGACATGGTTCTTCAAAGGTGTATGTTAATCAAACCCCTGGTGTGAAAGGTAGTTTAGTCCAACCAAAGAAGCCTGGGATGACGGAGGAAGGGAGACTGACTCATCAACAGGAGTCCCAAAGATCAACAATCGATGAGTTGTCTGAGAGCTTCAGTTCTCAAATGGCAATTTCTGATGCTGATGATGGTGTCTTTGAAGGGTCTGTTGTGGGCGGCAAGGAGTCATCACAAGGTCTTGAACCAAGGAGTAAGGGAGTTGAGCAAGCAGCCGGATGTCATGTAGAGAAGGGAGAAGCTGGAAGGGTAGGAATGAGAGAGGGGCAACAACTACAAGCAGATAAGCCAGGAATACGAAGGCAGTCAGCCAATGCAGTCACTCAATCAGCCTTGATCACTATCCCATCAAGACCATCTAGTACAGGTAGCTCTGTGTCTTCCTCACTGGGGAGTAGCCGTCCAGCAACCATCCCACCCCATCAAGATCAACCAGTTGTACCAAAGCAAACCACCACATCCATTCAGAGTAGACAAACCCAGCCCAGTGAAGTAATCGATTTGACATCAGCTGAGGAAACCTCTTCATCAGTTGCCACAAAGCCCCCAAGTAATAGAGCTAGGGTTGCTACCTCTACCCTCCGCTCCATCGCCCCTGCTCCTAGCATTTCCACTGGGCCGGTGAATCTCTTTCAGGCCTACGGGAAGACAACCTCCCAGGGATTAACAGCTTTTGAAGTCCAGAATGACCTGCAGCTTAAACATCGACTACTTAGAGATCTTGACAAACAAAGGGTCGGTACAAATCTCAACAAAGCAGTAAACTCCCTATTTTTCACATTTTTGTTTTATGTTTATCATACAAATTTATTAATGAAACCACACATTGCATGTCTCTGATTAACTTAATTACTGTAGCTTGGAAGCCTAAAGAAACCAGTAAACAGTTGTCGGTCAGGTTGGCGTAGTGGTATCTTTCCTCGCCTTCCACCTCTAGGACCCCGGTTCGAATCCCACCGGAGGCACTATATAGATTGGGTTTTCAGTCCCTACCTGACGCATGGATTTTCCCTGGAAGAATTCTCTGGGGTTTTCCTCCCGCATCTAAAACTGAAATTTCCTTTCTTGTCTTCTCTCCGTGGGTTTCTTGGCGAGTATAATGGTTTCGTTCACTTTTCTGAGAGTCCTCGGCTTCACAACCAGCATTAATAAATGAAATGAAATGATACAAGAGCTCTTGCTAAAACCAGAAACACAACCATCAACCCCTACACGTCCACAATAAGTGCTCTGGGTTTCTTGTACACTTGAAAACCCATCCAAGTACATAGGACCTACAGATTAACATTCCATCCAAAGGAAAAAGCAAGTGTGGTGTAAACGTCTTGCAAGTCCTTTGAACTTTTCAGCTGATCCCAGACAGTTAGCTCAACGGGAGAGCCACTGGTAGTATTGCCAAGTTAAGCACCATTGACTGTGGTTAGTAAATGGATGGGAGACCACTCCATGTACTGTCATGGTTGGTGGCTTGTCTGGGACATGATAGGGCTTTGTAACATCGAGCTCACGTCTTTTGGATGGGACGTAAAACTGTAGGTCCTGTGCAATGTGTAATGCACATAAAACACCCAGAACACTTATCGTAAAAACAGAAGGGGCTTTCCCCCGGTGTTTCTGGTTTGGCTGCTTAATGCGCCACCTCTGAGCATGTTTGGAGCATAGATTATACACATTGTAATGCGCATTTGATCATATTAATATGGAATTTGCACAATATAAATGGAAAATTATATTATTACTGATCACCTTGTATTTGGTTTCTCAGCCCTGTCATTGAAAAATTGGAAAAACGCAGTGTAAAGTCTTGCTTTGCCTGTTACTTTTCCTCTTTTTTTGACATGCATGCATGACACAAGTGTTGCAACCAGCCAGGGCAGGGTTTGAACCCACATTCTGACTACTAGACTGTTTGTCAGACAAGAGTTTGAATGTTTATCTGAAAATCTGTTTTATTGGTACAAAATATAACAACTTTTTTTTCTTCCTTTTTCCAGGATGTAGTGAAAACTGTTCCGTTGGCAATGCTACCAGACAAGGGCGCTAAGCTTCTCCAGAGAGTCATGAAAACAGAAGCAGAGATCAAAGCAGTTGAAGCAAGACTAAAGAAAGCCCAGACCAATGGTACAGGGTGCATTCGTGTACATGTCAGCCCTGTGATTTATCAGGATTTGTCCCGATTTCAGGATTGTTTTCCTTGACTTCCCTTTTCCGTTGGATTTTCTTGAAGAAGGTTGAAGGGAAGGGAAGACGGCCTTTTAGTGTTTAAACCTTTCCATTTATGGTACAAATGTAGAGTTCATAAATCCGTAAAATGAGACAGTCAGGGAAATTGGGGGGTGTTTCGCTGTAGAACAACAGGAAACCTCAACTTCTCAAAATCTTTCTTTTTGGGGCAATTTCACCCCTGCGTGTGCTTTTAACTAAAACACATCAGGCTCCCAGCCCCCACCTTTCAGTTAAGGTGTCCTGGTAGATGTAGCTTGTTAAAGCAAGGTAAATCCATTATTCTTGGAAATATGCGCATGCTGAGAACTACATGCAATTGAAATTTACCAGATATGTCTGCTGCCACCTAGTGTTCTAAAGTCAACCATTGACGTTTAATTTTTGTAAAACCAGATTCAGAAAAATTAAAGACTAGTAATCTACATTTATTCACCCCCCCTTCATTCTTTTGTATTCTAGGAATGTTTCCACAGCAACTATTGAATGGCAAGCCTCTGCCCATAACCTCTGCGTCTGGTGTCCCTATTCAGCAGCAGCAGTTCATGGCGTACCAATTTGCAGGTAAAAACATAATAGCATGTCGTAAGCTGAGTGGTCCTGGACTCGAGCTCTGGTGTTTCTGATCAGCAGAGTGTGGGTTTGAGTCCCGGTCGTGACACTTGTGTCCTTAAGCAAGACACTTACTTAACCATTATTGCTGCGTCCTTCGGATGGGACGTAAAGCCGTAGGTCCCATGGTTTGTGTGAAGCTTTGATGTGCACTCATAGCCCTCAAGGAGTTGTGAGCAGCAGCACTTCAGCAGATGCACATTCAGTGGCTACATGCATTTTCAGAGACTAGACATTGTTCCTTATTTCCATTGCCGCAATTGAAATAAGCCGCAATATGAATGTGTACAAAATCCCTGAAAAAACATAAACCATTTTACAGTGTTTGCTTTAGAACCTAACCAATTTGGTGAATTTTTCACAGGTTGACTGTATCGTGGGTTCATAAAAAAACTAGAGGATAAGAGTTCATTTTACTCTTCAAAAAAAAACAAGAAATAAACTTTATTTTGACAAGAATTCTTAACGAGTGTGGTTCCCTGCCTCCTAGCACTCTGATTGGTGTGATTTTGCTTTGCAGCCCAGCCGCAGATCCAGACTCTGTATGGAGGACGTATGACCAGCACCAGGCAAAAAGAAGTCGGAGCAATCACTAACTATGCAATCGAAAAACTACACATGTAAGCTCGTTAGTCTGTCTCTATAGACCCCTTCCACGCACGTCACATGCGGCGAATAAGTGACACGCTCACCATTTTGGAATTCAGTATAGGTCTACGTGTAAATGCCGCCTCGCCTAAAATGCGCGCTCCGCTGTATACCACAGTAACATTGTCTTCCACAATGGCGCAAGCAAGATTATTGTGACAATGACGTCAGGTGAACTGGATCAAGAGACGTCTTGCACTGAGGTCACACGCGGCTGCAGTCTGCCAATAGGCTGATCCATTAAGCCCCGCCTACCTTAGCAACTGCCTAGCAACAGCACATGTCACGATCGCAGCGGTGGTTCGGTTGCAGCCACACACACGTATGGGATACACACACATACATGGTTTTTGTGAACGGTATTGCTTTAGTTTTGTGGCCTTTTTGAGCAGTGCCTTGAGTCCAAAAAACAATGCAGACGGTAACACAGCTAAACCACATTTACACAACTGTACAGGGACCACTGCTGTGGGATTGGCACCACCAGAAATACAAAAACAAATTTAAACAAAACAAAAGTTAGTACAGTTGTGTTGTACTGTTTTGTGTGAACAATGGCAACGGTTTGTTTACTTTTCTAATGGGATTTTAACGTGTCGGACTTTTGTCAGACTTTCAGTGGCGTTGTCAAGGCTGTGACTGGTCAATACTTGTGAGAGTCAAATTGCATGTAAAGATATGATGTGTGTCTGACCACACATGCGTCACCTTAAATGCACACAGCACAGTACTACCCACAGGGAATCTTGACCCCTAAAATGATGCAATCAAGATTTATCAGGGGTGAGGACACGGGTGAATAGACCTTTATCATGCTGCAACCATCTTGGTCATGTTCCCTGTATCCAATAACAGTAATATATGCTAATATTCATTGTACAAAAAGGAACCAGACTATTTGCCCTTCCAGCCTCAGTTTGGTTACATTGGTTTGAATGGGAGAAAATCAAGATGGCCGCACCATGATAAAGGTCTATTGACGCAATCTGTAAACCATGAGCTGGAAAAGTGTATGTTTTTCCCTCAATTCCACTGTAAGCCACGCCCACTTCACACAAACTGGCTCCAGTGCCTACCAGAAGCCCGTACGAGTTGCACTGCCATAGTTTTTTCTTTGATGATTTACGCAAGAAAAATTTAATAATTGGACTTGGGTTTTACAGGCGCTCTTCAAAGACCTGAGGATATCTCAGAATTATAAGTTTCTCTCATAAGAAATTTTTTTGAACAATGAAACGGGTGATTTTTTTGTAAAATTACGCTCAAATGTATTGCATCTTTGGAGCCCAAAGTAGTGAATACCCATGGGTGTGATGCAATGATTTACCATTTCGATGATTTACAGCACGTTGTTGAGACCACAAAAAAACTAACAATATTCAATGTAATTATCTTTTTAGATCTCTAGAGACATGCCCTTCTGCCGACGCAGAGACCGATGACCCCAAGGGGTTAAAGGTCACACTCATGACCCATCAACGACAAGCCCTGACCTGGCTCATCTGGAGAGAAGAGCAACATCCCTGTGGAGGAATTCTAGGTAAGTAGCCATGGCAACAAGCCCAAATCCAAATGAATTTATCCAAAATCGAGCAAACTTGGCTGTCTTGATGAAAATGTGAAACATTTGGAACACAAAGTAAAACCGAACTTGTTGGTTGTAGTCAATCAAACAGGAAGTGGAACATGGCTTACTTAACCCTCTCGCTACCAAATTGTTTGGACACAAACAATCGCTTGTGATCAAATTGTTTGACCACTCAAGCGTGAAGCACATTTTCTTACTCAACAGAAAGCACGGATTCAGAGGCTTCCACTATTATTCAATCATTGTATTTTGGCTCAATGGAGCTAAGTCAGAGTGAGTAGGCAATCGAGCTATGGTTCCGTGTTTAGTTCCACTCCTATGTTGTAGGTAACAGCCGATGTTTTGCAATTCACGCTGTGTGAGTTTGACATTTACTTGGTTGAGAAACAAAACGGAAGATGCATTAAAGAGAATCTTTGTTCTCTTGGCATTGTCAAGTCAAGATTTCTTTGTGCCAGCGGTACCCTTAAAGAAAAAAGATTCCAGCAATTCCACCAAAAGAATCCCACCAGGGGGATGAAACAACAACAAAAAGTCGTCTATGGTATTGATCAAGAAGGGATGGTATGAGTGCAGTCGACTAAAGTCGCCCCTATGGTAAGGAAAGGGTTGACTGGACACCTCGATTTCATCATAGCAATTTTTCTCTGAGACTGTACCTCTGTAAATCTTTTTCATTTAGCTGACGATATGGGACTCGGCAAGACCCTGACAATGATCTCACTGACTCTGAGGCAGAAGCAGCAGGCTGCTCTACAGGACAAACCAGAAACTAATCCTAAAACAAAAGGTAAGAACAATAGGGAGAAGACTATTGTTATCTTTTATCTTATGATCTGGGCCCAGAGCTGTGAATTACAAGGTTTTTTACCTATTCCCGTAAGCTGTTACTTAGCAGATCATAATTTACTCCCGGGTGAAGAGAAGCAATTATGGTTAAGTGTCCTTGCCAAGGACGCAAGTGCTGTGAGTGGGATTTGAACCCACACTCCGATGAGTCCGACAGCAATGCGCCAGACTGTACAGCCTTAACATTCTATAATCATAATCGTTTCAAGAAAGAAGTTACGGTTCTGAGAAAAGCTGAGAAAAACCTCAAGCTTATTTCTCTCTGACTCCTTAGACCAGCAAGATTTCATCACCTCCCAGGCGACCTTGGTCGTATGCCCCGCCTCTCTAATGCTACAGTGGAACAACGAGGTGGACAAGCGCTGTGCACCAGGCTCCCTAAAGCGGTGCCTGTACCACGGAGCCAACCGTGAGCAAAACCCTAAGAAGTTAGCCAAGTACGACATGGTGTTCACAACGTACAACATCGTCAGTAAAGAACTGTCGTTCCTCTCGGCTAAGGACAAGGGCGAACACCCAGTGGAGGTAAGCTTTTTTTGCAGCTGTTACCAGATTTACCCACCATGATTTACTAACAGGCTAAGAGTCAGCATTTCTGCATTGTTTGCTGGTTGATAGTTCCAGATCCTGCTGCATGTGGTCCTGGTGCTAACCAAAAGTGAAGTGTCGTGACCAAGTGGTTTGGTACGTTGAAACTTAAATTCTGGAGTTTACAGAATCAGTTTGAATCAGCAAGCCACTTTAACATAATTGCTTTGTCCTTCGGATGGGACGTTAAGCCGTAGGTCCCGTGTACTAGGATGGGTAGTGCACGTTAAAGAACCCAGAACACTTATCGTGACAGAGTAGGGGTTTACCCCTGCGTTTCTGGTTCAGATAGCAAGCATCCTTATCTTCAGGTTTCCTCAGTCTTCCAAGCTGTAGTGATTAAGTTTGCTTTTGAGGCATCCTTTGTTTCATGACCAGAAATTTATAATAATAATAATAAAATTATTGTATGTTGCTAGATAGCATTGTGCTAATAAGACCATTACATAGCTCAATATCACTGAACACCGCAAAACATTTTCTTGATGTCATGTTTTATCCAAGGTAATCATTCCCTTAACCCACCCTTACAGGACTTGCCGTCTGGCGGAGATCAGCCGCTGCTCCTTAAGATCTGCTGGGAGCGAATCATCCTAGATGAAGCACACAGCATCAAGAATCATAAGAGTCAGACGGCCATGGCGATATGCCGTCTGCGCGCAAGAGCTCGCTGGGCGGTGACGGGCACACCGATACAGAACAACCTTCAGGATATGTTCTCCCTGCTAAGGTAGGTTAGCTTTTTCTTCTGTACTCCAGACAGGGCTGTAGCTAAGCTGGTCGGCACTGACCGTCACTTGATAATGCCGCCCAGCACGAAAGAGAAATTAAGAAATTAAGGGGTTTGAAGTTAGACTTAAAAACCGTTGCACTAAGAAACGACTACAGAGAGTGGAAACTCTGACTCGAGTTGTGCGAAGTAAAACCCAAATTTCCCTTGCTTGCCAATAGAGTCTGTCTTCAGCGATTAGAACCTTGCAAGGAAAAGTGGTGACGAGGAGATGTTTTGTTTTTGTTCCCCAGGTTCCTGAGATGTTCTCCTTTTGATGAGTATCAAGTATGGAAGAGACAGGTCGATAACAACTCAAGTGAGTGGAACGTTATTCCTTCCCTTACCAATCGGCAACTTTGGCTGACCAAGATCAGACAAACAAACAAAATAACATTACTTTCTTTATTTTATGCAAATCAAAATTCTCAATGGCTAAATGATAGCAAAACACACACATACAAGTATACTAGAGAAACAGAAGCAGCGAAGTAGAAAGAAGTGAAAAGAGAGAGGCAGAAAGCAGTCAGAAGATGTAAAGGATGAACAATGAAAAAGGAGACGGGGGACGTGGGTGGAGAGAAGGGGCTAGTTTAACCACAAGATGTTGAAAAATCAAAGGACAACATCAAAGGTGTGAAGAGGGAGAAAGAGTAATTCATTAGTGAATGAGACAGGCTTAATTGGGGGACATCTGCGGGAGAAGGAGAAGGCAAAGACACAAATTTATTTATCATTTCCTTCTTGGATGTTCAGACCATGGAGTTGAATGGTGTGGATGCGCCTTCTCCACAGTTTCCCCCTACTCAGACGAACAGTCTCTCTGTGGTTGCCTAGTGCCTCAATTTCTTTTATTTTAAGCGTTACTCATTTTCCTCGTAAATGAAATCTTCAGGGTGATAATTGAGCTTGTAAAACCGGCCTCTGAATGTATGCGTGTTGTCGTGTAAGAAATTAATCTTCATACTTGAGCGATCCAACAATTACGTCACCAGCATTTTACTTTCTCTTCAGAGTCTGGCACCAATCGGCTGAACATTCTGGTGAAGAATCTCCTACTGAGACGAACCAAAGATCAGAAGAATGCCACAACCGGCAAACCACTGGTAAGAATTCAAATTCATTAGTAAAAAAATATGACAGCGTTTTTATCGATATGAGCTGGCTTCACTTTCTGTCTTAAGCAACTTGGATCCTCACAGCATCTGTCAGACATAGGACATTACGCGAGTTTACCAAACGCCAACAGCAGAGGTACCTTGCTCACATAGCATGCCAATCAAATACAACGCTGACAAAACAACCTCCTATTTAATAACAATAAAGCAACAAAACCCAGAAGGAAATCAACATTGGAAAGCAGGGTACTGCGCAGTGAACAATGCACTGCTGAGGAATTTTACAAGAAAGCATTCAAAAGAGAATACTGAACTACGGTCGACTCTTCTGGCCACTGGATGACGTCTGGCAATGCTAGATAGAGCTAAACATGATGATGGGAATGCTCATCATGTTGGCTTTTAGTGGTACTGGTATCTTCCCCTGCCTTTCACCTCTGTGGACCCTGGTTCGAGTCCCAGACTGGAGCTTCGCATGTGGATACAGCACTGACCCGATTGCGTTGGTTTTCACTATTTGGGGTTTTCTTCACATCTGAAACTGAACATTTTTTCATTGTCTTTTCAACACGGGTCACGGTACCAGGCACTTTTTAAGATCCCTTGGTTTCATTACCAGAAAGATTTAAATGAATATTATCTCCAAGAAAGGTTGCAGTTGGCTTCGAAAATGGTGTAGAACAAAAGTTTATGACTTTCTCTTCCCATAAGTGTATGCATTACTCTTTTTAGCCAACAAGATGGCATCATCCTATGCAGTTTTCAAAACTTGTCTCGACACTGTCCTAAGTTGCATTTGCCTAATTAATCAATGAATGTTGACTATCTGTTTTTTCCCATGTAGGTGGTACTTCCTGATAAGCACAGCCATGTTCATGAGATTGAGCTTTCCCCCAATGAGAGACGAGTCTATGATAAAGTCTTTGGGGATTCAAAGTAAGCTAGTGCTTTATTATTGATTGCACAATCGGTTATTGATTATAGACATATTGATGAGTGATTATCAGCGATTACCTTTGTACGTATTGTTCCATATGCAGCCTGCCCATGCAACCACAGGTGCACCTGTGAATTTTTAATGTACCTGTTTTGTGTGATGTGTTTTCTATCCATAGATCTAAAGTGCAAGATTACATTCGCTTCCACGAGGACAAGGAAAAGGGTCAAGGTTCACATGTTGCAAGCAGAGCACCCTCTTTGTTCACCAGCATGGGTGGGGTCTCTCAGGGAGGGGCCTCTGCGGGCGGGGCCGTCGGTGGGAGCGGCACCATGCGAATGGGCGGAGCCGCCGGTGGAATCATGAGCGGCACTCATATACTGGTCTCACTGCTCAGACTGAGACAGTGCTGCGGTCACCTGAGTCTGCTGAAAGAGGTACGATGTTATACCTCTATGTGCCTCTCATACCACTGAGATGAGAAAATCAGATGTGGCGGTGAGGGTCAGTAACAACCTTGCCCCCTTTTCTCGATTCACTGATAAAAGAGGTTCAAAGTCATGTCCCTGTTTACCTCACACCCGTTACAGAGGTAGAAAAGTCAAATGTGTTGCTGAGAATTAGCACCAGTCTTAAAAGATAAAAGAGGTACAACATTACCACCAAGTACCTCACACTCTCACCCTCGTAGAGTTAAACAGACAGATGTAGCAGTCAGGGTCAGCACCAACCTTGAAACCTTCCCCCCCCCCCACTCACTGAAAAAAGAGGTACAAATTTATCTCCCTATTTACCTCTCACCCACACAGTGGTAGACAGTAAGATGTAGCAGAAAGGTTCAGCAATACTTATAAAAGATAAAAGAGGTACAAAGTAACCCTCACTGATGTACCTCTCACCCCTACAGAGGGAAAACACTTGGACGTAGTGGTGAGGGTCAGTACCAGCTTCAAACCCTCCATTCGACTCACTTCTGAAAGAGGTACCGAGTCATCTCCGTATATACCTCTAACCCCAACAGAGGTAGACGGTCATGATGGGTCCAACCAAACACCAGCCACATTGCCCCCACCCTCTGTAGAGCCCTTAAGATTTAAGATGCCCTGTTGATGGTCAGCACCAACCCTTACTATAACTCCCCTCACCAAGAGGTGTTTCAGGAATTTATGAGGTACCTTACACCCCTTATAAATTCTTTCTTGACAGGCAGTAGACACGGATAGCTGTGAGCCAGAGGGTATTGATCTAGACCTGGTTGGTCAGATGAAGGAGATGAACATTGATGATGACGAGGCAGGGGATGGTCTTAGTGGAGGTGCAGGTGAATCGTCAACCAAGACATCCATCTTTGACAAGAGAGTGGCGAGCACTAAGGTGAGGCTTTGCCCAAGATATGATTTTGTCATTACTCTACTGCCTTTTCTAAAATGAAAGAGCACCAGGTTTAGACAAGAAAAGAAAGGCATGCTTCATAAATTGAAAAGGGGAAAAAACAAAGTGTCTGATAACTTTGCACTTTTTCACCTTGTATTAAACCTGGCCTCTCGTCACCGGGCATGCTCAATGGTCTAGTGGATAAAACATCTGCTCTGGAATGCAGGGGTCGTGGGTTCGAATCCTACCAGAGTAGCCTGTGTAGTTTCTGTCCCCACAGGTTTCAGAAACCACAGAGTATACAGTGCAGATCACACATCAGTGTAAGGATTACAAAAAAGCCTGATGCAATTAGCCTTTTTGAGATTTGGTGGACACATTACGGAACATTATTATCACACAACTTGGCTTGGGTAAATCTGTATACACCCAAACCAAACAGTGCACTCATACAGTCGCCATACCTCAAAAAGACAAAAAATTCAACTTATCCTATAGAAAGAAAAAAACACTTGATCACTTCTCCAACTCCCACATGGAATTTAAACCATCATTCTGATTGAACTCGGAACTGGAGTCCGATGCATTTACCCACTCAGCCAAATTCAAAACCAAATTATGATCTGCTGTCTATGTGTCCCATAACATCCGGGAAGCAAGCACACTCCAGACGTTCAAAAAGAAGCTCAAAACTCATTTATTTCATTAGTGATCAGGCCATTTTTGCCTTTGTTGAATAGTTTTTTGTTGTTTTTTGGGTTTCATTGTATTGTTGTACCTAAAAGTAGTTTTTGTTGCTTGTACTGCGCTGTGTTCTTTGTGGGGCACTACAGAAATGCCTGCTGTGTGTATGTATAAAGTAGTCTTAAAATTCCAGTAGGAATGTTCTGAATGGATCAGTTAGGTATTCCAGCGGGTTTACAAGGACCGTAGCGTTGGACCAACGGAACATTCCTTTGGAGTGTTCAAAATGCTAACACGTAATTCTCCCAGGCAAGAATGTTCCCGTTGTCAGGCACAATTTTGCAGTCCAGCAGAATGTTCTGGCAGTCTACTGGGTTGTGGGCGTATGCCTACGATAACATTCCTTTGCACCTTGAATGAGCCCGACGTCTGAAACGCTCCCTAACTGTGAGATTAACAATGGTTCAGACTTCTGACTGATAAAAGTCAAAAATGTTTCTAAATGTTACACTTTTTTTCTCCTTGCTAAAAACCAGATAGCATCTGTCCTGTCAGCTCTCAGGGACATCCGTCGCGACAGCCCACCGGGCCGTCCCATGAAGAGTGTCATCATCTCCCAGTGGACCCAGATGCTAGACATCATGGCAGACCATCTGACCAGGGCCGGGTATCGGTTCTGGAGCATCCGAGGCGACGTCCCCCCAAAGAAACGCGGAGAGGCTCTGGAGGACTTCAACAGTAACCCATGGGGACCAGAGATCATGCTGGTGTCGCTGAGGGCCGGTGGTGTCGGTTTGAATCTCATCGGTGGTAATCACTTGTTTCTGTTGGACATGCATTGGTGAGACCCCTAAAGTATTTGTGGTGATTGCGTTATCAAGTGCGTTTGGTGTCTCTCTATCCAACAAACGCAAACAAATTTGCTCGTCTAGCACAGGCCTGACACTTCATGGAGGCACTTGCCTCCGTTGCCCCTGGTCATTGCCTTGGTGCCCTTGAAATGTTCCAGTACAAATTTACAATTTCCTCACAGAGAAGAAAATGCCTTGGTGCCCTTGCCCTTTTAAGAACGAAACAATCAGGCCTACTGGCAGTGCTTGGAGATCAACTACATGTAGATAACAGTTAAGTCTGCTTTTTGTAGTCATTCAGGAGGCGTGGTCGTTGTCGTGTGTTTTCTTTGAATATTTTCTATGGATGTCTTTTAATATATATTTGAAGTATTTTCTTGTACAATTCCATGACCATCCAATTTAAATTTTACATGTTTTACTATTTTTATATCTGAACCTTGTTTTTATCCTGTGAAATTAAAAAATGAAATGAAAATGAAAGATAGAGGAGAGCATCAAAGACACCCTGACACCACCCCTACCCCACAGCTAACACCTTGGTGGCAGCTACTGTCTTATGGGAAAACCAACCACGTCACACTGTCAAATGTTTTTGGGGGGGTTTTGTTTTCTTTGCAGGAACCCTGCCTTAGAGGACCAGGCCTGCGACCGCGTCTACCGTGTTGGTCAGAAGAAGAACGTCTCCATCCATAAGTTTGTGTGCAAAGACACCATCGAAATGAGGATACGAGAATTGCAGAAGGCCAAGTCCAAGCTGGCCACCGATGTGCTCTCAGGGTACGTCTGGCTTTCTGTCTGTCTGTCTGTCGGTCCGTGTGTACTAGAGATATTAACCTTGAATATCAAGGCTGTGCGATAGCTTTGCTTACTACACATAACACCGGCTGCCCGAATGCGATGCAACCACAGCTGCCCAAAAGACTCAAAAATCGCACACCACGCTCTCACCATGAGTGGCACTAAACAGAGAACCATGGCTTGATTGGCGACTCACTCTGGCTTACCTCCATTGAGCCAAAGTACAAAGAACAATAGTGGGAAGCCTCTCCATGCCACATAATCCCCTTCTTCGAACAAAAGGACAAAGGTCTATAATCGGGGATCACACAAAATTCGCCTCTCAATAGCCACAAAATGCTAGTAAAAGCAAGACCTTTGTTTGTCCTTGTGTGCATGAAATGAATTTACTAGTGCAGTCCTCAGTCCAACAGAATCAAACAAAGCATGCTTGGTGGTTATATTACAGTCCGTGAGCAGTGGTTATGCGATAGACATTACAGGCATGTGATTTCTCAGGATTTTTCCCGATTTCAGGATTTTCTGAAAATGTCCTTGAGCCTTCACATTTTCTTGAAAGAAGTAAAGCAGTCACCAAAGGGAGAAAGAATCTGTCCACATTGTGTCCACCGCCGTCATCTCTTCTTGATCCTAACATAATTTTTCTTCTTTCCGTACAGGGCCCGCTCCCAGAGTAAGAAACTAAGCCTAGCTGACTTACGTTACCTCTTTGGCGTCAACTGAACTTTAAAAAAAAAACATGCATCGACACGCCCATCAAGACAAGACACCATTCGGATTTTCGGTATCGCATAAAGGAGAAACAAGTTTATTCACACCCAAATATTACAGGGTGGAAAAATACAATCACAAGAAGCAACTTCATAATAATGACATTTGCTTTTCATATCGTCAGCATTTATTTTTGTATGGTACAATTGTATAAGTTGATCACATTGGAGCAATTTTGTACAGCCATAAATTAGGCTTTGCAGTAATTTACTTTGGATTAATAGGCTTTTGTTTTTACCGCATCAATCAGTTTACATTGATTTACTTTATTCTTGTCTAGTTTTAGTGGAAGTCGGAACAGTTAACAGTATTTACAACGAATTGTAATCTTTTCAAAGAAAATAAATCGGCCAAATGGACAAGAAAAATAAAATAAACTTATTTGTTCTAAATGTATAATGGGTGTTAAAACATTTACTGACCACCACAAATAGTTTTATTAAAATATAAAAATAAAATGTACGTCTCAAATACAACAGAATCAATTACATGTACTACCAAGTTACTTGAAATTATAGTCAATATGCATTATGGTTGATTTAAAATAATTCTTAGTGTTGAAATGACATAGTGTCTGCTACGGATGACGTATTTTTCTAGGTTCATCGTTGGTTTTAGGTCTCACTCTTACAGTCATCACGAAACGGCAAAAACCAACCTCACCTTTCAATGTGACTGCTGGAAACATTTGAGAAGCTTGTGTGTGACTTGTTTTCATGTCATTTTGAAAGTTTTTTATTTTTGACAAAATCTTTAATTAAACAGAGCATGTTTTACCCTGGCAAATAAAGTTTGGACTGTTTCTATTTGATTTATTATTTTGTTTAACGCAATTCGCCCATCACAAAGCCAAAGTCCACTCGAGGTGTGGGCTACTTTTTGAAGGGATGGAAACCTGCCCCAATGCGCAGAAACAAGACATGGTGAGATACAAATGCAAGTCTCCTCACAGCACAGCTAAGAACAGGGAGGGGTAAATGAATCCGTTGCCAGACAAACATAACCGTCTTTGGTAGCATCAAAAGAACTGAAGGTTCTACTATTGTCATTTTAAACTTTGGGAATACAGTGTATTAATATTTATTTATTTATTAACATTTATGACCAAACTATGATCTATTGACCCAATTCACCCGACATCATCAAACAATCTTGCTTGCACCATTTTGGAAATCAGGTTCCCATTGTGTTACTGTGCAATGTGCAATTTAAACGACGCATTCGCTGTTTGACCCACACCAAATCTTAACATGTACTTTGACTCGCACACTGACATACCTTTGACAGAGAGCTAACCGTGTGACTCTTCAGTGCAAGAGACCGATAACAACGGAACTTTCAGAGTTATTCTTTATCGCATTTTCTCTGACCAACTCAGGATCATACCTTTAAGGCAAAGGACAAATTTCCAAACAGACACAAAATGTCGGATTAGATTTATCTATAAGATTAAAGTAGTAAACAGTATTTGGTACGATGGATCTACACTACAGAGTATGTTTTCTTATTTGTCAAGGACTGAAAAACTACAGAATTTGCCTTGACGTAGGTTTGAAAGCAGTATGTTCTACTTAAAAGTTAAATGTTTGCATTGTTCGGAGTTGGTAAAACTTTGTTAACACTTAAAAATATTAGAGGCAGTTTTTTTTTTCGTCTGTACATATACGAATGTTAAATAATGCAGAGGTAAAGGATATTAAATAAAAGGCAGGAAATCTGCTTGAAAATTAACTCCTGTTTGTGACGACTGATGCTCATGTAGGTTGTAAAGGAACTGAAATTTTAGCCAATAGACTGTGTAAGTCTCGCGCGTATTCGAACATAAGGGTCCGTTAAAGTGCATGATTTTGTTTCCTTGACATTTTACAGCATTGTGTGTGGGACCAAATTGGTCCCAAAACTATTCGACTACGCGCGAGACTTACACAGTCTATAGCAAAACACTGCAGTACACCAGTATACATGTAATCTATGTATCATTGGTTCACTCCCTATCACAATGGGAGACTTTTGAGACGTTAGAGGGCGCCCCAGTAACCGGTCCTTTTCTATTATGAGAGCAATAGAAAAAGAACTGGTTACTGGGGCGCTCGCTAACGTGTCATAAGTCTCCCATTGGAATGAATTTTCAGTGCCTGGTAAATTGAGTTTATGGGTGACCGTGATATAACTTCCCCGAAAAAGATGATTGGCAACGATAAACATGAATGCAAGTATTCACCCTTTACACTTTAAATATTCTGGAGTTTTTTTTTTTTTAAACGATAATTTAAAACAGCACAAAGATAATACACTCCAGGTTCTTGATCAAAATAATATTGCCAAGTATCCACTTGCTCGTTGCAAAGGAGGGGGGGAAACATGAATTATTTACAAACCGTATTAATTAACTTAAATTCTTAATATATCCTATCAACAATTTATAGTGTAGCTTTTTATTTACATAAAAAGTTTTCTTTAAATATAAATACAGTATGGCTGTAGGAATGAATTACAGAGAAACACGTGTAGTTTTTTTAACAGGTACAATTCAATCCCAACCCACCCATATCTCTCCAAGTCCCTCCCCAAACCCTCACTCCCTACCTGGCCAGCCCCAGGTATTTGTCCAATTTTGATATTCCCTGCTTTAAGTTACTGTAAGGCTTTGTAAATATACGTTTATTTACATATGTAACACTGAAGCTCATTGCATACACTGTACATGAAGCATCCAATACTACGAACACAAGCGATGATTTTATGTAGAGCGTAATGTCTGATTTTATGTAGAGTGTAATGTCTGACTCTCGTGTCTTAAAACAGACACGCTCAAAAGAATGGTTGGCATATTCCGAATCGCGATTGTTTTCTTGGTGTGTGAGTGTTTATCCCCATTGACATCCAGGACTTTGGTGATTTGACAAATCATGAACGTCCTGGATTTGATTTTGTGGACAAAACTAAGAGAGGCGTTGCAATAAAATCAACGGGAGAACAAAGACACAGTGTCCTTGATTCAGTGTATCGCCAAACAGGGGAGCGTTCGCGTGTGTGTGTCTCAGCATGGCTTCCTGAATAACCAAAAGAGATCTGGGAGTTTTCGACAACCGAGTATGTTCCGTTTCACGTCGGGAACAAAACCTTCGAACAGACACGTTCAAGTTAATGGTTGGCAAAATTCAGAATTGCATTTGTTTTCCTGGGATATGTGCGAGTGTTTATCCCCACTGACGTCAAGGACTTGGGTGATTTGACAAATCAAGAACATCCAATGGGAAAATGGCTAGCAATGGCCAAACATGTGAGAACTCAAGTGGTTGAACTCCTGTGTCAATAAACGGGAGGATCTGTTTGTCTTTTATTTCTCACCAAAGCTAAACTTTGACAGTACACGAAGACAGAGTAGATCAATGTTCAAAAGAATAAAACAATAAAGAAGTTTGAGGAAATATAGGGAAAAAAAGAACAGACATTTTGACTTATTTCATTTTTGTAGCTGCAGAAAAACAAAAAATGCAAGAAATAATGTTGGTTGAGATGCAGCGATCAGGAATAAAAAGAACAAAGAAGGGAATCTTAACACTGAGACAAAAATTGTTCTAGCCTTTACTACTTCTACTACTACTTTTTTTTATATTTTATATTTAGATATAACATTGTACATGCTGTGTACACAGTTAACCAGTAGGCACCACATGACAAGTGAACATGCAAATGTTTCCCTGTCTGGAAACGGAAGCCGTGTTAAGATGCCATTGTGTAATTTCAGAATACCGGAGCAAAGGTCACCCAGACGTTCCATTGCTGACCGTGCACAGAGCACACACATGCCGTCTCACGCTTCATTTCACCCACGCAAAGACCAAAAAAGGTCTTGAATATATTGGCATTTTCTGGCTATTGAGAGGCAATTTTTGTGTTAATCCCTGATTCCAGACCTCTATCCCTTTGTTCAAAGAAGAGGATTAGAGGCATTGAGAGGCTTCCACCATTGTTCATTCAGTGTATTTCCGCTGAATGGAGGCGAGTCAGAGTGAGCCGGGAATCCAGCCATGGTTCTGTGTTTAGTGCCACTCCTATGCCGTCGATAACGACCAATGTTTTGCAATTCACGGTGCGTGAATTTGACATTTTCTCAGTCGAAAAAAACAAAGTGGCCGATCCAATAAAGAGAATCTTTGTTCTCTGGGCATTGTCAAGTCAGGGTTTCTTCGTGCCAGCGTACGCTCAAAGAAAAACGATTCCGGCAATTCTGCCAAAAGAATCCCGTTAGGGGCACGGGGACAAAACAAGAATCCAGGCATCAACTGGTTAACTGTATGTGTAAGAACCTCTCACCTATTGATCGATTGAGGGTCCATACATTTTTACTAATAGATTGTTCTGTAAAATTAAGGACCCCCTCCCCTCCCAAAAAAAAAATTAAAATTAGTTTTGTTCAAGCTCGTAAAGAAACTTCTACATTATTATTTGTAGTAATTGTAGATCACTCCAGGGAAACATAAACCTATAAAAAATATTGCAATGGAAGTCTCGAGGTAGGACTAAAAAAAAGAATTACAAAGGAATGAAGTTACAGGATGTCGCTGGTGCAGGAATTCATGGTAAAGGAGCAACATGGAAGCTGTGTTTAAGTAAGCCCAGAGGAAACAGACTTCTGAGCTGACTTAAATTTGGTGTTTTGGGGTTCTGTGTCTATATATTTTCTTGAGGGGAGCTGTCATATTTTTCAGATTCTGCTTTTGTATTCCATACATTGTTGGGGGCTTTTTACAGTACTTTTGAGCTGACTTGAGTTTGGCGTTTTTGGGGGTTTTTTTTCCTCTATATTTTCTTGAGGAGAGCTACAATACTTTTCTGATTTGGCTCTTGCATTCCGGACATTGTTTGTGGTGCGTTCGTATATTTCTACATTTCCATATTTCAGCAGCTCATCCCAGAACTGTTTTGAGGCACATCGCCGAGGTACATCGTCAAGGACTACGAGCAACGTGTCATCACGAGTACAGTGCCTGTTTCGAGTGAGTCCTTTTGATTAAAATTGTATGAGATCTTTCATTGTATAATTGTTTTACATCATAATTACTGAGTGTTTAACATTGAAATTATTCAATCACTTTGTTCACTTTGTTCTTGTCGTGTCGATAAGAACACTGGACTCAAGCTCTGGTGTATCTGATCAGCAGAGTGTGGGTTTGAGTCCCGGTCGTGACACTTGTGTCCTTAAGCAAGACACTTAACCATTATTGCTGTGTCCTTCGGATGGGACGTAAAGCCGTAGGTCCCGTGTGTTGTGTAATGCACGTAAAAGAACCCAGTGCGCTTATTGCAAAGAGAAGGGGTTCGCTCCGGTGTTCCTGGTTTGATCGGCTGCAGATTGTGCCGCAGCACCTTGTAAACCATTACATGGTGCTATGTAAAAGAACAGGTCTCAAACTTCAAAAACATAACTCATCATACCTTGCAGGAAAAAAATACTGAGCACTCTGAGACGCCCATAAGGTGTGATAAAGCGCTATATAAGAACTGCGTATTATTATTATTATTATTTGTTCGGTTAGTTTGTGTAATCTTTTTTTGTTTCATCTGAAAAGATTCAGGCCTTTTGGTGAGTAAACAGTGGAGATTCTTGGATCGAAACAGCAGCGAGATAACCTACATGGTGAACTGCAATCCAAACCAAAACCTGTATAAATGCTCTGCTACGCTAAGCCCCCGAGAGTAAACATTGATGTTACATGGAAAAGCCTCCCTTCTACTCCACACGTTAGCCATTTGCGAGTTAGATGGGAATAATGTCTGGTACAACCACTTGCTACAGTCACAAGTGACTGCTTAACCAGTAGGTGCCTGATGATGTATGAACAACGCAAACGATTCCCCTGCCTGGAAACAGAAACCTTGTTAAGACGCCATTGTGTAATTTCAGAATACCGCAGGAAAGGTCGTCTGGACATTCCACTGCTAAGCGTGCACAGACCACACACACTCTGTCTAATGCCTCATTTCACCCACACATATACCCCAAAAGGTCTTGAATATTTTGGAGTTTTCTCGCTATCCAGAGGTGGTTTTTGTGTAATCCCCGATTCCAAACCTTTGTCCTTTTGTTCCAAGAGGAGGATTACAAGGCATCGAGAGGCTTCCAGCATTGTTAATTCATTATATTTCGGCCCAATCTGGAGGTTGCTGCACAACAGCTTGCCCCCAAACCCTGTGAAACCCAATTTGAGAGTATCACCTGTGACCAACCAAGTCGTTGTATCAGACATTGAAGTATAACTCCTAAATGCTTTATTGTAAAACAAGAGATTCCTTGACGTTTCTCAACGCATGAAAAATGCAACAACTGAAATATCATGTGCAAAAAAACACCATACAAAATTACTCTTGAGGTTGTCCGGGAAAACAGTCTGGCCCCTCCTCTATGTATTGATTACTATCATTAGTATCCTATAGGAATGCAGGGATCTAATCCAAAATGCCCATAGTACAATAGTGATCTATAATATGAATAATGCCATGTTTAATCATTTTAAGATAATTTTAATCTTGTTAACCAGCTGCATTTCAAAATTTGTCACAAAATTAAATTTTAAATATTTGTCACACCATCCCTGCATCAGGACGAGGACATCTTAAAAACCTCCAACTTCCCACCACACCAAGTTGACCAACCATTCCCGACCATTCAAGCACAGAGTGCGGCAGAAAAAAAAGCGATCTGTGTAACGCTTAGATGCAGTTCACCGCATGACGTCAGTTTGCAGGCTGGCGTGGTGCATCTATCATTCAAAACCATGTGGATGATATTCAATGGTCAAACAGTAGGAGGGTTCATATGTAATATCTACCACGCCCAGCGATACACACTAGATGAAGCGGACCTATGAACTACAGTATAGCACAGACATGACTTCCAACGATTCTTCTATCACCCTAGACAAGCTTGGCCATCATAGTGGTATGCATGCCACCGCACGAGGCGGCACACGACACATATGCGATATAACCTCGGGTCAGTGTAAAAAAAAACCTGTCCCTCGCTAAAATTATCCCGGATGTACACGCAAAACTTGAAGCGCCGAGATACAATGCTTTCGCAGCAAGCCTCTCTTGTGCGCGACACGTTACTACAAAATCAAGACACAACGATTTTGCCACTGACTAGACGATAGATTTATATTTATACATGTAACTCGATACTAAAACCATCCACTGCTTGCAGTACGGACCAGCCACACCCAGACGGAAAACTTTTAGCCGTAACCGCCAGCTGCAATCTCCCTCCAGGAGCAAGACTTATATGTAACTCGATGGGATCAATACTGATGAGGTCAAGAAAGGTCGCAGCTACCTGTTACCTTCTAAGAGTCTACCCACCATAACCCAGCTCAAACCCACTCCGTTAACTTCTCGGTCCTAGCAGTGGAGGGGGGGGGGAGTAAAAGACAGCACCATCATTTACTTTTTAATTCATTTCAGTGTTGGAATGGAGTGACCTGAAACATGTAGCATCTGTTGCAGACTCTGACTGGACTCAACTGACCGTAGCGCGGCAAGGGAACCGAATTGGCTGAACATCGATTGCAGAAGATCTGGAAATAATCAAATCATACCGCCACACTTCAGTTAAGAATGCCAAATCATTGCTTAGCAACAACTACTTTAACCAGTTGTGCCGCCAAGATTCTTGTCTTTTTTCCCCATTCCAGCCTGGAAGGATTTTTTCTCAGAATTGTCAGAATCATTTTTCTTTTGAGGGTACTGCTGGCACAAAGAAACCCTGACTTGACAAGGCCAAGAGAACAAAGATTCTCTTTATCCTCTGTATTTTCTTTATCAAGAAAATGTCAATTGTGAACTGCAAAACCTCAGCCATGTGCTACAGCCTACAATTGGTACTAAATCCAGAACCAAGACGACAGACGACTGTACACATGCCATTATTTTCTGAGCCAGCAAATGGGTGCCATGTAACACGCCATTGTGTAAAAACGGAACACCGCAACAAAGGTATTCCTGACATTTTGTTTCGGAGCATACACAGGGTATGCACTCACCCGGCAACGCTTCATTTTATCCAGAGAACAGATGGTGATGAATTTTTCACCAGTTCTGCCCATTATGCGGGGGTTATCGTGTAATCCCCAATTCCAGACCTTTGCCAGTTTTGTTCCAAGAAAAGGATTACAAGCCATCGAGATACTTCCACCATTATGTATTCATTGTATTTCAACTCAATGGATTAAGTCCGAGTGAACTAAGAGTCAAGCCTTGGTTTCGGATATTGGAACCGTCCTTGACCACAGCTGACGGCCGATGTTTTGCAACTCACAGTACCTGTATGGTAATTTCTCAAAAGACAAAGAACAAATCTCAGTGCATCAAAGACAATCGTTGTTCGCTTGGCTTTCTTTAGTCATGGTTTCTTTGTGCCAGTGGTACTCTCTCAAAGAAGAAAAGATTCCGGCAATTCTGAGAAAATAATCCTGTCAGGAAGGACGTGGAAAAAAAAAAAATGGAAGATTCCCAGCGGGAACTGGTTAAAAACTCACAACTCCCTTGTGTCTTCAGCTCGAGACCTTCCCCTATCCCTCATTATTCTTTCTTAGTCGGCAAGCCTTTTCACTCCCAATCTTAGCCTTCTTTGCTAAACATTCCCACATATGCTTACCCTTCCGCAGTTCCTGCAGTGATGTTTTCGTCTGAGCATTGTAAATAAAGCCTTGCATGATGTGCATTCAGTGGCGCTGTCATCAGGAACCCACAGCGGTGGCTCTGAAGAAGAACAAAATCAAGGAGCAGAAGAAAACCCAAAAATGGTTACAAAAATTGGCACGCCATCATTCCTTCATTTATTCATTTTTTTAATCTAAAGGATGTGTGTCAAACTGCTTTATTTTAAGTTAATAGCTAAATCAAAAACACAGGGATGGCAATATGTATATTTTCAGCTGATTCAATAATTATAAACTTTTCCACGTCATACGGACAATGTAGTATTAAGTAAACTGTATTTAAAAGAAATACATTTCTCTTAAATTTTGTTTTTTGATGTTTACTGTATTTTAATCTGAAAGTCACTTTTATTTATGTTTTAATGTAAACTGTTGTAGGCTGCAATGAGTAGATTTTTAATTAACCAAAAGTTTGGGCCACGTCACACAGAGCAAGCTGTGCACGTAGGCAACTTGGAGGCAACGCACTGCATGCAAAAGGAACACTTTGGTAGTCGAACATTATTATTATTTTTTTACTATTTTACTGTCCCCAAGACAATCAGGTGGAAATCGACATGTGAATGTTTTTATCTTCCTTGAAATTACCTGGAACTGGTTGCCTGTAAATTGCCTGTGTGACATAGCAGGCTACAATAAGAAGCTTACACAGGCCTAAACATAATAATACCATTAATAATAATAAAAATAATTCATCTTTTAAGCTGGGTGGCCCATTCAGAGAAATGCATTGGTCTGCTGTGGGTTCCGGCAATAAAAACACATGGGAGACAATGGGAGACTTCTGAGGACACTAGGTGGCAGCAGACTTACCAGGTAAATCCATTGTTCTCGGATATACATGTGTATGTGCATGCTCAGAACTACGCGAACAATGGAAATTTACCAGGTAAGTCTGTTGCATTAATGAAGATATCAGGCAAAAGATTACAAGGGGAAGAGTTTTGAAGGAGGCGAAATCTTCCTTTATAACAATTAAAATCACATATTAACCCTCCTACTTTTGTACACTTGATGAGATTTCCAAATGAGTTGACCGACCATCTGAAATCATTCCACTGCACAGGTTGTGTACAGTGCTACAGCTGTGCACAGAACTAACATCATACTGAAGGCTGGCATGGTTTCTCTATCATTTCAACACCACAGTGGATGATATCGAATGGTCAAATAGTAGGAGGGTTGACGTTTCACTGCGAATTGTGCATTCACCACATGATATCATATTGCAGGCTGGCATAGTTTATCTATCATTCCAAAACCACAGTGGATGATATTGAATGGTCAGATAGTGGGAGGGTTAAAGATATTAGTACATGTAAGTTAAAAAGCAGTAGCCACAATAAGAATTTACAAAATACTGATAAAATGATAGCACTACTGTAAACATTAACAACCTGGAATCAGATTTAACCGCACATTTTATGAACATTGCATTCAGAAATTGTGTTTACAAATAACAAAAAAAAAATTAAGAAGTGAACAAAACACCAACCTTGGAACGCTGTTGCCCTTCTGTTCCGTGAGCCGCTCCGATGTCTTTTTCTCTCTTTTGGCTCGGGGGTGGAGCCGTCAGACACTGCCGACGTCTCAGCCACACACTCACCAACGGGGTCTCTGGATGACGTGCTGCCAGACGGATCCTGTGGGCCAACCTGATCGCCACTTGATGAGGGTCCCTCGTCGACAACCGGGGATTCCCCACTGGCCGAGCTCTCAGGCGCGCTCGTCGAGTTCACTATTTCAGATTTTTCATTTGAGAAGACGTCATCGTTTGTGACTGATCCATTGGTGGGTGCGTTGCTCTCAAACCGGACTCTGCCGTTTGTCGGAGATGATGTGTCTTTCGGCGAGTGATTGTGGGGTTTTTCGGCAGTGCCTGATGCGGCAACGCTCGTACCAGAGGCCTCGTTTGACTGCTCGTCTGCTAGACTGTGGTTTGTTGCTGTGGGACTGGCTTCCCCGATGGGCATATAAGGTTCAGAGGCACACATGATGAAGACTGTCTTGAGGATGTTGCGCAGATCGCTGGCGTAGTTTGTCTGGAGCTGATCGGCAACACCTAGAGTCAAAACAAGATCAAATTGCATAAACTGCACACTTACATGTTGTCACCCTAAAAATATATTGGTTGACATCAAAATATCTGCCAACAGGTTTTATGGAACTAGTCCACATTAACAATTCCCACCCCCACCCCCCAAGTTTTTGGCCTAAAACAAGCAAGCTGAAAATGGCAATTGTACATTACAGTGGTGCCAAGCAAGACCCTGAAGGTTTAGCTAAACCAAGTTCAGCATCATCCACATACCTGCAATACAGACAAAGAGTCTGTGCACGAGATCGCTGGAGCTTCTAAAATGGGACCTCATCTCCTGTCTAGCAGCAATCTCTGCTGCCTCTATCGCCATGGCAATCTCAAACTCATCGTTGTTTTCAGATAGATAAGATGTACTGTCACTGTCACTGGCGGAAGAAAGACATGACAACTTTCAGTCAGTGATGGATATTTATCATTTGCATCATCAAAAACACATTTTATGCAATTTGTTAAAACATATAAACTGTATCACAATCTAGTAATATACTAATGCACATGTAATACTCAATGCACATTACATGTACCAATAAACTGTACTGAAAACAAAAATAATTTACAACGTACAAGTTGGCTCAAACAAATATATCGTGTTAAAAAAATATTATTATAAAAATAAAATTGCCATACTGTACACAGCAACTAATCAAAATGAACTCATAGGATAAACCTAGGCCTAATACTGTTCTTTTGGGCAAGGCAGTTTTTTCCTTAATAAAGGACACCTATATGGGCACCAAGGTGCTCAGGGGGCACCAAGGCAATGACAAGGGGCATCGAGGTAATTGCTTCCACTGCCTTGGTGAAGTATCTGTAAAAACCAATACAATGCAATTTAAATTATTCATCAACCATGGTAAAGACTTTTCAGTTTTAAAATACACCCTGTTGTTTACAACTGTCAATACCAGGATTAGAAAAAGGTCAACAGTGTTTCCTAAGTGAATTGATGAATCCGTGGGCACGCTGTAAATTCTCAGTAAGAATACTTGAGAAAGAAACCCAACGTCTTAACGTCTCATCCCAACAGAGCAATTTTATGGTTTTAGTGCCTCGCTCAAGGAAACAAGTGCCGCATGCACGAACATCCCTGCCAGGTTCCAATGACATATTTTGAGAAATTGAAGCACTGTGTCCGAGCGGGGAAGTGCACTGGACTCAAGTTCTGGTGGCAAAGTCATCGGGGTGTGGGATCAATCAAATCCCAGTCATGACACTTGTGTCCTTGGGCAAAGACACTTGTGTCCTAGGACAAGACACTCAAAACTACAATTGCTTCTCTTCACCCAGGGGTAAATGGGTACTTGTGATTTAGCTTGGTGCACTGCATATTCGTCAGCTTAGGCTGTGTAAATCCCCTGGGAGCTGAGATGGTTTATGGAATAAAGTAAAAGGCCCAGTGACTGCGGTAATAATGTACTGTGAGCTAATGTACTTTGTGGATACCGGCACTGTACAAATGTCCACTGTTCTTAGTATCGTTGTTGTTTTAATTACCTTCCATCTGATTCCCACTGATAGCTACACACTTCATCATCCCCTCCACAGCACGATGACGAGCACGAGCTGGAGGACCCGTCATTATCACCGTTGCCGACTCCGTCCCCTGATCCTGGAACCTCTGACTGCACCTTTACCCGCCTCACGCCGCGACTGCCTTCCACTCGGTTTATTGCACTTGCTGAGATCTCACGGTTCGGGGTGGATGCACGCGAGGATTCCTGGTCCGACATGGACGACCGGCGACCGGACCCGTGGCGAATCCTCTGAAAGAATGAGGTGGGCTCGTTGTGGTTGTTCGGCGATGGGGAATCGAGGGAGTTCTGCCTGATGATACGATGAGATGGTGACACAGTGCCCTCGGAGGTGAAATCTAAGTGATGTCTGTTAGTCACGGTTGGACTAGTCCTAGCACCGACGAGGCTCAACTCGGTGCTTGGCTTCCCCTTACCAAAACTCGGAAACGTTGGGGCAAAGTCATTCCCATTGGGCGTGGTTATAGGCAACGGTCGCTCCCCGTTTGTACTGACCCCTACGGAGTCCTGTAAATGCCCCGTCTCTATTCTAAGCAGGCTTGGATTTGTTTTACTGCTGTGAGGCACTGTTTCGTTACTGTGGACTCGGACGAGTCCACCGCCCCCATTCAGTTCAACCTCAACGCTGTTCTGGAGCATCGGTGGTACGTTAATGAACAGGTCCATGAGCTCCATTTCTGGAGCTGATCCCAATCCGCTGTCTTCCCTCGTCAGGCGAGGGGGATGGGGTCTGTCTTCCATGTCCCCGCTCGCCGGCACGGGGGCTTCAATCACAGGAGAATTCACCTCAACATTACTTTCGCGATTTGAATTCCTAAGTGCGAAGAAGTTATTGTTTTTCAGGTCCCCATTCCCATCAGTGTCCTCGATCTCATTGTATCCATGTGGCGAAGAGGCCGCCCCTTGGTCAACTACAGCGTCAGAATGATTTTTCGACACCTTAATTCCTGATGTCCGTGGTGAAGGAGCCCTTGGCGAGGCATCCCTTCCTGAAGCCTCGCATGGCAACCCCTCTTCCTCAACACTCAGCGCCTCCTGGGAGAGTTCATGCCACGACTCCGAAAAGCTCAGCCTCTGCATGAGATCGGCGCCCTCGGGTGTGGACATGAAGCTGGAGCTGATCATGGAGCACTCGGTCATCATGCTGTCGCACGGCGACAGACAGATGGAGTCCGGATTGCGGCTCGTGCGACGTGAGCGACCGGAGCGTGGGGTGTCATAGTTCAAGCTCATCTCATTCAGTTGTCTCTCTATATCTTCCCAGGAGTCTTTGGTGCTGCACAGCGCTTTCTCTAGGAGGTTCAGCTCCTCCTCATGCAGTGTTTCAAGTAACTCCCTGGTGGGTCAAATAATACAAATTGAGTTTCACAAGAATTAGCATCTTCCTTATTTCTCTTGTTCTTTTCAATGGAATGTTTTCTTACTCAATTCTTAAAAATGAAAGATCATAAACTGATTTATGTAATTCTTGAATTTGGAGTGTGATCATTTGTTTGCTTCATCCACAGTATGTTAAGCAACATAAAGCACAGTATCACAGAGCCACGGTCCAGAAAGCCATTTGCGACAAAGGCCAAGGTAGGCCGACAGTGGATGTCAATGTCTTTTGTTCCATAAAAATGTGAGTAGCACTTGTTTCTTGTTGTTCATACGGAGTGTTTATCCATCGATTAAAAAATGAATTCTTGGTGGTCTTCATGACATAAGGCCAGAGGAAAAAAAGGTTCTAGTCTGGTCCCTTGATAATGATATTACTAATTATAACTTCGCTGCGTTAACACATCCAATCGACTCAAACTACACACAAGACGTCAGGGCCTCAGCGCGGTCAGGCTGTGCACAGGCGACAGAAGCTCCCAACCTTACGTCACAAGTTTGTTTACGTTTATGCAAATTAATGCTCCCACTGGAGAGGCGGTACTATACATGTAATATCTTCAAAATTAATTTTAAAACATTGATAAGAAACATTTTTTGGCATAGAAAGGGTGTAATTACACTTCAAATATACATTTCTTAATTTGTAATGAGTGATGACTCCAGTTCACATGTCCTTTAAACAGGGTACCCTGGGTGTCTGAAGGGGGTTGGAGGCTATCTTGAAAATTTACAGGGAAAACAGACAGACAAACAAGTCTTACTTTATCTTGAGAAGGAGACCCTGAAATGGTCTGAACAATTCGGATATATAGCGCGAGTCTCGTTCCATATTCAGCGGTCCACACGGGAACACAAACAGGCCACTACAAAGAAACGGAAAAATATCATTCAATACACCGTTCAAAGTAACAAACAATGCCAAAACAAAATAGAAATGCAGAAAATCATTTACTGGCTAAAAGGCTGGCTTAAAGGGGCTGCGTCGTCATGATTATAGCAGGCCTGTGGCTGTGCATGAAAAAATGAACTCTCACCCAGATACCGCCCACATGTGCTCGTGCAGTCAAATCACACAGGGTGCCGTCTTTGCCAAACTGTGATGTGACTGCCAGCGCGTATGCGTGCGTAGTAACTGGGTTGTTCCATTTACTGCTATGATCACGACGACACAGCCCCTTTAAACTTGACAACAATTTAAAGTATGCATAACAAAGTCAGGCATGCAACTGCAGTTTATCAACAACAACAAAACAAGAGGAAACTTCAGGCATTTCAAGACTTTGTACTGTGTTTGTCAATTCTCAATGGCACAGCTGAGAAACCAAAAACGAGGAAACCAGCTGATCGTCTGAAATGCTGCATACCTGCAAACGTTGACCTCACAAATTTCTGACAACTTATTTGCCGTAAGTGTCCAACTATGCAAAACTACTAGTATACATATCTCCATTTTTGAAGTCACAATTCTTTACATTTTTTTTTTTGTAAGTGTGTGAAGTGGGTCTTTGTCGAGTGTTTGTCGTACCTAACAATAGCAAGTCTTGGTATAGTGAACATCAGGGCAGGATCGTAGTCATCTACTTGATCTTGAGTTACATAGGCCTTCTTCAATGCCCTGAAAGTGAGAAAACACACAAATGGTGGGAAAAAACATACTAACTTCTTCTCCTGAAGACAAATTAAGCACACTGGGATGTCGAGATGTATCTCATCCCTGGTTCCTCTTAGAACCACTTCTTTTAAAAAGAGATTATTACATGACGGTCTCCAGTAAACTAGCTTAATTCTCACTATCAACACAATGCAATGCTATAAATCTTATCTACTCACAACAAAAAAATGTACTAGCCATTCCAAGTTATCACTGATTTACTAGAACTCAACACCAAAACCATTGGACTCTGATTATGGTGGTAGATAGATGATAGTTGATAGATAGATAAAATGGTTTATTAAAAAAACATGTATAGCAGTTAAAAAACTGAATTGCACGTGTTTACAGCAAACATTTACAAACAAGAAAACACCAAACTAATACAAAAGGAAGTTTACAAGGAAGTAAAATGAATGCCTGATCCCATGTAAACCATCAGAATCAAACAAAACACTCAGTTAGATTTTGAAAGAGTTGTGATAGTTAGGGTTAAATACATATGCAAGTAAATATTTTATATGCATGTAGATAATAAAAATACAACACATTGTACACGTAAGTAATGCAAAAGAATACACAGAAAAATTCAATATCATTAAAAACGATATGAATAAAAACAACAGCTGCACAAATAAACATGGTAGAACAGGACAAAATATAATTTTCACTAAAATGCCTTTAAATAAGTAAACCAACATGTTAAAATCTTACAAAATAAAATCAAAATTTTGTTAAAATCACAGGGTAATGAACACATATCAGGCATTATATTTTGAACATTCCATTGAGTACAAGGGTCGACATACATATGGCATGGCTTTTGTAGACTTTTGTAAGCAAAAATATTGGAAATCAGGTATTAAAATAGGAATAATATCACACTGGAAAGACACTATGCATGTCAACAAGGCACTTTTAAATTGTAAGAAATGGAAAGCTGATATACAGGCAAATCATGTACGTTGAATGGTGAAAATTCCTCCCATTCGTGCTCTGCCTGAGGCCAGGCATACCACCATAATCAGAGTCCAACAAAGCCCTATTTCATGGCTCTGGTAACCCCAACATTTACCATTTACAGGATTATTTACCGAATGTGCACCAAGCTGTGCATGCGAAAAAAGCATAATACACATAAGATGCATTTCAGCAAAAATTCCTTGCTAACCTGTAAAATTCACGCTTAGATTAAGCATGAATGTTTCTACTACAGTAAGTGTCATATGCAGTAAGCAGAGCCATGAAATTTGGTCCTGTTTGAGTTAAGCTTGGGTGATACTGCTTTTTTCATCTATGATATCAACAGAAATATATAGCGATATTCGATATCATAATTATTTTATGACGTCAACACAAATTGTCACTTCATAAGCAGACAACCACAGGAATGCACTCAAAGAGTGCAGCACACGCGCCCAATAAACATGAAGAGGAATGGAAACAACCTGTGAGAGAGAATCCCATAATTGTACATAACCCTGACCCACAGAGAATAGACCAATCCATTAAGCCCCGCCCCTAATTATATTGACCAACCACAGCATTTGCTACATCACCACTGTACACATGGGCAGCACAATGTGCGTCTCTTCAATGCCACACTGCACGACATGAACACGCTACAAGTACGCGCGCATGTTTACACTTTTTCCCAACAGGATTTATTGTGTCGGACGTTTGTCGGACTTTCGGTGGTGTAGCCAAGGCTGTGATTGGTCAACACATTTTTTATATCCATCGCGATACTTTGTGAAGATATTTGGATATAATAACAAACCTCGCGATATCGTAATCGGACGAAAGTTGGTATTGCAATTGTCGATGATATCGTGATATTGCCCAAGCTTAGTCTGAGCTATGGTGTGGAACTTCTGTGCATTTATTGGAAGTTAGGGTTAAGAGGAGAGTGTCCAATCGAGACTGACCTGTCCAGGGTCTCACAGAAGAGAACAATGACGTCCTGCTGAGTATCGTACTCTCTCGCCGTCTTGACAGGAACCATGGCGCTCACGTAGCTCAACTCAAACTCAGCGAACATATCATCAAACTTCCTCAGCCCATCCTTCACCTGTAATCACAGAGGGAAAAAGCTAGGTTTTATTTCCACAGCAAAAGGCACTGCGCCCAAAAGATGGAGAGATAGGGCAAGGTAGTTTCTCCTTAGAAAAGGGCACCTCATTGAGGGAAATCCAAATTTCTACTGGAATATTTCAAGGGGCACCAAGGCAATGACCAATGGGCATGGAGGCAACTGTCTTTGCTGGCTACATGAAGTATTGAGCCTGTCATTTGTTGGAAACATGCATATAAAAATCAAGCGTTTTAACAACAACCCTACCACAGTTGGTTCGGAATGCGCTACTGAATTATAAAAATCACAATTCTAGGAAAACCAGGGCACAAATTTCTGCACTGTACATTCAAGGTAAGCTCGTTTATGAGCATTCATACAAGCATTTTGCTAAATACAGGTACTGTAGGTACAGACCATGTCACCTTTTTTAAAAAGAAAATTACCTTGTACATTCTATGGCATTTTCTGGCAGGCAAGATATAAACTACACTGGTCAAGTGAACTTTGTTTTTTGCATTTTTTATCAAGATTACCGCACAAAATCAAAGATTGTAAAAATAAGAGTGGAACAAGTTTTAAAATAAGCCCCCATACTGTACTTCATATATCAACCAAAATGATGGAAAAAAATTGCACAGTGCAACTTCCATAGAATGTAACATTTTTATGTTTTTCTCCATTGAGTCGTTTACAAATCGTGCCTGCTGGAAGTCTAGACTCTGTGGCTCTTTTGTAAACATGTGATGTCACACGTTCATGTACGTGTAGGTACATGTACATGTTAATAGTACTCAGACTGGCATGTGTTTGGGATTAACAGCGATGTGTGCTGTAATTAACTTCATGGGGCTTGTACACGCGGGCATTTCAATCAAGCAGCCCATTATTGGGATCACAGTTACCAACGCCAACGCAGGGACACACAGACCCGAGGGACATATTCTTACATGAAATCACTCACACAGATGGTGGGGGGGGAAAGCATGTTAAAGACGTGCTCTACGCCATCATCACTGGTGATTACTTGTCAATTTTCGAGGGTAAATTTACCTTTCACTGTGCATATGACCAAATACATAATCGTAAATGAAATAGCATCCCTACTGTTTCATAATAGAGTCCCAATCTCAACATCCTCACTAAAATATGTTAAAAATAAATACATTAAAGGTAAAATATAGGATCGTTTAAAGCTGATAGTTGCAGTGTTCTTACTTTGTGTTATTCAACTTTGACAGTATTTCAGACAGAAATATTTCTATGGAAAATTGGTACTGGTACATGCATGAACTTCATAATCAGTATGCTTTCAGACTGATACTGATAAAAAAATATTTGACGAATACCAATCCTGTATTCTACTTTTAAAATATGTGTACAAAATATAATGTATTAACAATTCAAAAACAAAGTTACTTTAAGTTAGAGTTGATTTAAGTATCCAACATCATTGAAAGCAATCATGCAGTGGTTGAGAGTGCAATGTACTGCCGGACTAAAGTTCTGTAGTTTACAGAATGTGGGTTCGAATCCCGGCCTGGCCAGTTGGACACTTGTGTCCTTGGGCAAGACACTCTACTATAATTGCTTTGTCCTTCGGATGGGACGTTAAGTCGTAGGTCCCATGTACTAGGATGGGTAGTGCTCGTAAAGGAACCCAGAACACTTATCATGAAAGAGTAGGGGTTTACCCCGGTGTTTCTGGTTCAGATAGCAAGCATCCTTATCTACAGGTTTCCTCAGGCTTCTGAGCTGCAGTGATTAAGTTTGCTTTTGAGGCATCCTTGGTTTCATAACCAGAAAATAATATTCTATTAATATAAGACTTTATTTTAACAAGTCCGATACATACATTACATGTATATATACTGAAACTACATGAATAAAGAAGGGAAAAAAGTGTCAATATACAAGCCGGAACTTAAAATCGGATTCATCAGAACCAATTTGGTAATTTGGCACGTTAAATATTACGCACCGAACCAGCTTCATGTGCACGTGTACATAACGATTCAAATCCAATCTCACCTGCATGTACATAGTGCAGTTTATGCAGGTTGATTGCACATGTAGTACATAAACAAATACAATATGAATAAACGGTGAACAACATTTGCATACTACAATTTGTCATGTGCATAGGTCATAATGCTCCCTACAGGCCACCGTCCAATCCTCCCTCATCACCATGCAAAGCACATGTGATGAATATGCAAATCTCATTCTCGGCTGTGTGCATACACATTATAGCTGAAGCTGATTGACCCGAGCAGTTTCCCACAATATGCATACATTATGTTCTCTAAAGGCCACTGTACAATCCTTCCTTATCACTATGCAACGCACATGATGAATATGCAAATCTCATTCTCAGCTCTGTGTACCCATTATACACTGCAGCTGAAGAGTTTCCCACAATACATTTTCATTTTGTTCTCTAAAGGCCACCGTACAATCCTCCCTCTTCATCAATGCACCTGATGAATATATGCAAATCTCATGCGCAGCTCTCCAGCCTGACCTGCTTCCCATATTACTTATCCATCGTCAGTGGAGATAACGTCTTACACAGGATGTGATTCTTGAGTTGTCTGACTCAGAGCAGACATTTCATTCATAGATGGGATGTGTGTGGCCTTTAGATGAACCCCGGCAAGCTCCATGTAATACTACAAGTCTTAATCACATTCCTAATATAGCAGACTGCATGCCCAGGAAGATTTCCTCCTTTTTTTTTCACACACCTCTCTGATCACCACAGATATCGGCTTCAGAAATGTCAACAAAAATAACGTGTGTAAGTACGCAACACTTGATGGGCATGTTGGCAAAACCCTTTTACATGACGTTCATTCCAAATGCAGTTTTAAGGGAGATTTTGCAAAAAGCCCCATCAAAAACGTAGTATGTGTAATTTGCAAGCAAGCTTTGATAATATTACATTTACAGTAACAATAGTAGCCCTGAGTCCTTTGGGTGATTTACATTTACTAGGATCCTTCCTCGGTCAACATCCAAACTGTTGGACTCTGATTACATGTATGGTGGTATGCCTGGGGGCCAATTTAATAAAGCTGTTTAGCAGGAAAAAAACTGCTTAGCAAATTTCTTTGCTAAAGCAAAAAATGAGTGGGGCACCAGTCGCAACAGTGTAAACATAACGGAATGTTGGCTGGTAACCTGTTTCTGCTAAGCAAGATTTTTCTGTGCTTAGCAAGTTTCTGTGCTTACAGGCTTTATGAAATTGTCCCCTGGTCCAATGTAAAGTTTGATCAGTTTACCACTGCAGTCCTCAGTCCAACAGAATCAAATATAACATGTAGTTGGATTTCCAAGGATTAAAAAACATGTGGGTGATCAATACACAAAGTTTACTGCCAGAACCTTTCAAAAAAAAGCCAAAATTGGCTTGTATATTGGAAAACAAATTACAAGATGTCTAATAAAAGACACCACAACACACTATTGACCCCTTGGACGTACGTCACACGCGGTGACTGTCCCACGCTCACCATTTTGGAAGTCAATAGGTATACGTGTCAACGCTGCCTGGATTAAAATGCGCACTACATTGTATTAACACACAGAGACATTGAATGCCAAAATGTCATACACAGGGTGATTTTTACAGGCAACTTGGAGGCAACCAACTGCACTACACACAAAAGGAGCACTTCAGGAGCACTGTGGTTGTGCAAACAACAGGGGGAAAAAAATGAAAACTTGGTAGAATTCTCCTCCTGATCTCGAGATAAAAACCCTCTGAACTGCACAGGGCTTTACATTTGAAAGGACACACTCGCTATCATCACAAAAATCTGACAAGTTTAGATGCTGTTTTGGGGATATTAAATATTCTTCTTGTTTTTTACCCTACGCCGATGTGTGATAAGCACTGTATACTCATGCTTTCCCGAGTCATCTTAGAAAAAAAATCCACAGGCATTCATCTCAGGTGGGATTCCACCACCATTCTAGAATAGATGTCTTACCACTAGACCAAGAGAGTGCCCCATTACATGAGGCCAGTTCGGATTGATAAGTATTGACACACAAGTCTTTAACCCCTTGATGTACATCTTTTAGAAAATCTGAATGCACAGTGAGATCCATGAACACATCTTGACAAATCACACTACAGGCCCGCAGAGTGGCATGATTTAATTAATTCTACACAATCTCTGTGTCTCAATCTCCAAGATTACGGAGTAAATTAAAACCTGAAAGTCTACCTTCTTGGAAATTTCCAGGAAACTGGTTGCCCATGAATGGCCACTGTGTGATACGGCCTTAAGCACGGCCAAGATTATAGTGAATTTCAGGTCGTAAAGAAAACGAGTTAATAGCACACCTTGTCGCTGTAGTGGTTGAGATCCTTGTAGCACTGCTCCCTTAAGATGCTTCTCAAGACATCCAAGCTCCTTGTAAGACCTCTTGCTATCGGCCGTAATGCAGCACTCTCAATCTCACGATTCATAATGGTGGAGCCGGCGGCCAGGCACTGGATTAGATTGCATGAGCAAGAAGACAGAGTTGTATCAAAACATTTGTCTTAATGGGGAGACTCACAGAGGTGTTTCTTCCATAAATCGGCAATAGATATAAGTATAACTTGATTTCAAAATAATCAAATAACATGCACACACGCATGTCTCACTCCCTCAAACTGCAAGCTCATGTCCTCATGTGCCCGGTGCATGTGAAATTTTGTGTTTCAAGAAAACTGAGCGAGAAAGCTTGATCAATTTATTGCCGTTCAAAAGTTATTATAGGAAGGTTAAATTCTGCTTGGGAGTGGGAAAACATGTCTTTGGGTTAATTCCAGCAACAAAACTGTAACAATAATGCCATACTTGTCATGTCAGGGGCCACGTCATTGCTTACGTCTTTTTAATACTGGGACGAAATACTTTATGTGCCTGGTAAAAGGGCGTAAGCATGGCAGGTCATTTTGGTTGGTAAGCAATTTCCAACAGCTCATTCTCTTCTTTTGATTCATGAATCTTGTATTTTCTCTGAGACTTTCCGAGTAACATTTTGCATCCCCAAGAGTTAGCACTACCTGAAGCCTCAGGCTATGTTTCCATTTCACACAGAAAGGCTAATATTAAAGTTTGAAATAAATGGAAATACCGTAATTTTCGGCCCATAAGCCGCTCGGCCCATTAGCCGCTGCGCCCAAGAGTTTACAAAGCAAGATTCAGTTGTCGGCACATAAGACGCTATACCCGATAAGCCGCAGTATTTTTTCAGAAAAAGACCGAAAATAAATGCCATTGAGCATGGTTTAATTTCAGACAAATGCGTGACCGCATTTACTGTAGTCTCAACACAGAAATAGTGGCCAAATCCAGATCTGTATTTTCCATTAAATACTTTTGAGCTTATCTGTAAAGTCATTTACAAGCAATTTACAAGCCCAGCCAGCGTGCGTACCTTACGTTGCGGTCTTCCGATCGTGCACGTTGCAGCGACCATCATACATGCAAGAATTTACAGCCGCATAACGTTTCCAGAAGTTTCCTCCGCTACCGGCAGAGGGCGCTCTATAAAAATGGCAGCTTACGGCAAAGATTGCGGCAAAGACCGGTTAAGTCCGTCAATGAATGCAAAACAGTCGATAACATCCGACATTTTGCGACTTCCTGTTTACATGCATGTAGTGTATTGACGCACTGGTTAACAATTGCATAATCAGCAATGCACAGGTCGGCGTGCGGATACCACCTTATCTGATTGAACGCCGATGTGTTTTCAGCAGCGATAGCTCAGTCAGCTTAACGTGTTTTGATTGGAATTGGATATCAACATTTGTCTCAGCTGAACTAAAGGCTTATTTTATGTTTTCTGGTTGTTGTTTTTTTTTTGTCACATTGCCATTTTCATTGTCATCTTGAATTTTTTTCGTGCGAGTGCAGTAATTTTCGGCTTACATTACTAACACGTTGGCCCATAAGCCGCCCAGCCCATAAGCCGCGTGAAACTTTTTGCGGGCGAAAAACAACCAGCAAGCCGCGGCTTATAGGCCACAAATTACAGTGTATCCATTTGGTGCTGGATAAGTAGCATGTACATGAAGCCCCCACCCTTCCCATTTGTGTCTTCATTGTGTTCTGGGAATGTCAGGAGTTCTTTAGAGGATTTTCAGAGGGAGGGGTACTTCTATACAAGAAGGGGAAGAGTGTAGGAACATTGGGGGGCCTCCCTGTGTCACATATTGGGCATGGTAAAGGAATATCATTTTAAGCTTTTTTTAATAGAGCCAGTGGTTATTGCCTTTCCACCTTGAAAAACATTGGTGTAAAGAGAACACCAAAATACATTAGCCTTAAAAGTCCTTTGGGCGATCTACTGCGACCCTTCCAAGCCCATGATAACTTGTGTCTACTCAACACCTAACTATGGTAGTAATGCCTGATCCCATGTGAAGCATGATCGGTTTACTAGTGCAGTCTTCAGTGTCCAACAATTGAAACAAAACATCCAGGTGGAGGATGGGTTGGGGACATGGGTTGGGGGTGATTACGGCTTTTGAGCTAATTCAGCCGTCCGCCTTTTGATGTCAATATTGTGTAAAACATGTGTGTCTCGCTACAGCCTGCTTCAGCAAAAAAAATATCACTGCACCGTCATTTTTGCAGAACTTTTAAAGGTGACAATTGGTCACTGTCTGGAAGTTTCTTCTCAGATTACGTGGGATTACTTGCATGAATAGAACCCATACAGTGCAGGAATTTTGTGTTTGCCTGGGCCTGTGCAGCCATCCATGCTTACACCATGAATCCAAGTCCTAAAGGGCCTTTGTGGAAGATCTGGTAATGGATTGAAACGCTGATTGCGTCTATAATAAAAGCTAAATCTCTATTCAGATCAGCAACAATGGGTTTCATCAGACACTCTTTGATGGAAGGGGAGACGCCTGATATTTTGAGGGGACAAATGCGAGTGTTAGTTTCAGCTTGGATGGACAGGAAGAGTTCTCTTTAAAGACCGTATTAGCAACATACAACTTGAACAGGTCTGCATAAGCGGCCGTTTGATTTCCTACCTGCAGTACAGGTACACTCCATTTACATGTAACCAAAAAGTCATGCATGTACTATATATAGTAAGGAACATGGTCCTGAATTTTACAATTTCCCATGTTAAAATACTACGTACCGTCTGATAAATCACACCATGCAGCGGTGAGATTAGCAAACGAACTTGACAAATTTTGACCAACTTACTGACGGGAACATCTGATTCCATGTTGGTGAATGTCCTACATGCCCTGGGGCAAGTCATAACCCTACTTTTGTGAGTCATGAACTGCCCTATATTTATTATATGGGGTCACCTCTCCAATAAACACCCAACTTTATACAGTGGGAACAACCTACAAGCTGAACACACTTGTGACCTGATCGGGCAAAATGTAGTCTTTGTGGTGTGTTTTTTTTTTACTGATAATTTGGGGGATTTGTTTATTCCACTGAATCATCTGTATTCCCTTCACCAGTCATTAAGGTTGTACCTAAACTACAACTTGTTCTTACCCAAATGCTATGAGCTTATTAAGGCAGGAAAACAAACTGCTTAAAACAAGTTCACTCGCTTGGCAAGAATTTGCAGTTTACAATCAATACACAGCACATGGCGTTTGGGCTGATCAACTATTTCTGATTTAAGGAAAACTTCTCTATGTTCATAAAGAAAAAAGGTATGCTTTCATCAGCTCTGTTTAATTGGAATTAACCATGTGTGTAATGTGCTGGTATCTGAAATTCACTGACCATTTCTATCCATTGTGTAAGGCAAATACAGACGGGACCATGTTGGTCATCGGGGGGGGGGGGGGGGGAGGGGGGGAAAGGATGTTTCACCTACCTCTGCTCCAAACCACAGCTGGCCAGCGAGGCTGTCTTGCAAGACATCATCGGGGAACTTGGCCCTGAAGTCTCGATTGGCCCTCTCGTTTGCGATAGCGTGGTCCATGACCTGTTCCACAATCGCTGCCAGGAGAAAACAGAGAAAATTATCAAATGTCATTCTAACAACTTCTTCATTCTATCTTTAATAACAGCAAAAGAGAATATTATAAAATGTCATTCTAACAACTTCTTCATTCTATCTTGAATAACAGCAACATATGGCATGACCTGAGCAAACCTCGTATAACGTACTGTAGGAACCAACCCTTGCAAGAGCATGCTTTACCCAGTAGGCGCCGGATGCCGTGATATCAATGCAAATATTTTCCCGAGCCAGCAAACGGATAATGTGAATTTTGTATTTTTGTGTGAAATTCCATGCTAGGAACAAAAGGCGCCTGCACATTCCACTATGGAGCAGGCACAGAGCAAGCACGCCCCGTGCAACACTTCGTTTCACCCACATAATGTAAAGCCCCAGATTGCGCTTGAATATTTTGCCTAATTTCTGCATTATGCTGGGGTTTTTGTGTAATCACCGATTCCAGACCTTTGTCCATTTGTTCCAAGAAGAGGATTCAAGACATTAAGAAGCTCCCAGTTCCACCATTATTTATTCATTGTATTTCAGCACACTGGAGGTACATGTAAGTCCGAGTGAATCGAGCATCCAGCCTTTGTTCCGGTTATAGAAACAATCCTATGCCGTAGCTCATGGCCGAGGTTTTGCAATTTGCGTTACGTAAATTTCCCATTTTCTCGATAGACAAACAACAAATTTTACGCGGTACATCAAAGAGATCCTTTGTTCTCTTGGCTTTGTCAAGTCAAGGTTTCTTTGTGGCAGCAGTATTCTCAAAGAAAAATGATTCCGGCAATTCCAACTAAATAATCCAGCTAGGGGGACAGTGAACAATTTAAGAATCCTGGTTGCAACTGGTTATGGCCCATCCAGCATTTTAGGTGAACATCTTTTAATACACAAAAATGTACCCATGTTGTACACAAAAATGGAAAGTTTATAAATTTATAATAAGTTCATTTATGTCCAGATTGCAACCTCCCGATACATGCAAAAGTACACACCCACACATTGTTTGTCTTGGTGGAATATTTTGTGCAACGTAATTGCGCCAAACCATATGGAATCAAGGAAATGTTTTCAACGATTAGACGGATTTGAATAAACGAACACACAGAGCATTGCTTGTTTTACAACCCTATTAATTTCTTACATTTGCAATGGTTGCCGTGCAGTACCATTTACATTGGAATGGTTGTTGACGGCATATCAACAAATATGCATGGGTTGAACATCGTAAAACTCTCAAAGATAAATTACTACATTGATGTATAAAAACATCTCCCCGCGATAATTCATCCTCTAAAAGGGCAAAAGCTTGTTATTGATCCCACATGGAAAATATGTGTTCTCTCAGTTTGTTTGAATGGAAACAAATTTGATTAAAAACTTGTTAGTTAACAGGAAAGTACATCATTGTTTTTTTTTTAGAAAGAGTAAACTAAATTCCTATCTTCTTGGATTCAATACACACAGCATGAAAGCAACCACTGAAAATCTAACTCAATTAGGTGTTCATGTGTTAGGGAGAAAAAAAAACGAACAAAACACAGTTTGTTTTATCAGGGACTTCATCAAGCCTGGTGTTTCAAGGAGGCAACCGAGGCAATTGCCTCCATGCCCCTGGCCACTAGCCTTTTGGAGGTATGGCAGATACTTGTATGAGTGTACCCTTTGGTCTGGGTGTATACAGACAAATTTACCCACACCAAGTACTGCCACAGTAATAAGTCCACCATATCTCAAAAAGGCTAATCGCCTCGGTGCCCCTTCAAATGTCCCAGTACAAATTTAGATTTCCCTCAGTGAGGTGCCCTTTACTGAGGAGAAACTGCCTTGCCCTTATAAGAACAGAGTATCAGGCCCTGGCTAAGCTTAGCCTGAACTTTGTGTATGGTTCCAGGATAATTTTGACTGACTGGGGTAACACTAGCAGTGATTTAAAGGGCTATTCAAATGCTATTCCATCAACTTTGACAATGTTTTGGACTGAAATATTTCTCTGGAGGATTGGTACATACATGTACAGTGCCAAAACTGGGCACTTTCATTTCGAGCGGCATTTTTTAAATTTTTTTATTTATTTTTTTTATTTATTTTTTTTATTTATTTGTTCATTTATTTATTTGTTGTTGGTTTTTTTTTTTTTTGGGGGGGGGGCTTTTGAACATATCAAACAATTCATTTGTCGATCTCACTTGGGCTGGGGCAAAAGGGAGTAAGTATTTATTGACTAGGTGCCGTTCGGCTATCACCAAAATAACTGTGGGCGACGGAATTGACATGGCCAATTTACGCTTGCGGTGTACAGTGTTTTTGAGTTTCTACGGTTAGTGTTTTTAAGAAAAAAATGTTTGTAAGATTTACAAAATTTATCTTTTGTTTTTTTACATGGCCTAAAAATAGGCCTGATTGCTACGTTCTGAAAAGGGCAAGGGCACCAAGGCATTTTCTTCTTGATAAAGGGCTCCTCTGTGAGGAAATTGTAAATTTCTATTGGAACATTTTTAAGGGCACCAAGGCAATGACCAGGAGCAACAGAGGTAAGCCTCCATTGCCTCTGTGAAGCATCAGGCCATGTACAAGTTTCACAGTTCCTAAAATCACTGATGCTTTAATTTGCCACCTAACCGGAAACCTCCAAACTTGCACCCCTTATCAGAAAATGTTGAGCTTTGCCTGCAGGCAAGACAGGCTGCAGACAGAGGAGCATATGGGTAATTATGTAATCAATCCCAGCAAAGAAGGAGGAAATCTCCAGTGGAACACAGCAAACATGCATCAAACATGCTGACAGAGGGTAAATCAACTCAACTAAAAAAAAGTAGTGACATCAAGACTTACCCAGCACTCTATCTTGGCAGGTACGGAGCTGATTAACGAGCAGGGTACATCTCTCTGGGTCTTGCCTACCATCGAAGCTATCCAGCTCCTGAGACACGGCGTTGAGTTCCTCATCGCTGAAGTAAAACTGGGCCAGTAGCTGGTTGTCTGTTTTCTGAAAGATCACAAATTTCAAAGATTTCAGTTTTAAAGTGCGTCCACTTGGATGACGTTATTTGTTTTTAATTTAACAGAGTCCGGGTGATTGTACACACTTCTATTTCCTACAGTTCGCCTGGTACTGTACAAATACACGAATGCAAACTTAACCTTTTCCAGCTTTACAACACTTCTCTACAACTCCTCACAGGAGTTACAGAACAAAATACCATCAATACAACCACAGAGTTATATAAAAGAACAAGAGGGTGTACAAAACCATGCGACACGGCCCGACAAGAAGCATTTTTGACCATTGAGAAAATGGCGCTGACCAATGAATCACATTACACTGGTCACTCATCAGTTTACACAGCAAACATTTTCTAAGTGGACATTCGTATGCAATTGACCCATATATAAGTTTTCGTCAGCGGAATTCCGTGCATGACATAGCGAGTGCGCCCTCTAGGTCTTATATGTAACTCTACGAAACATAACCGATCTTTTCATTGACTGGCACCTGTGAAAAAAGTCAAGGCATTAGCCATGATATGGAAGTGGAGGGTGCAAATGCATGTACAGTATGCTGTTAAATCCCCAGCTCAACATTGGTAAAAAGAAAAACATAAATGTTCACAGATTCACTTCTGCCTAAAGTGATATCATTTTTTAAATAATAAATGAAATGAGATCCAAAATTACTTTCCGTCTCAGTGAGACGAAAACTCTACCTGTAGGAATGCGTACAAAAATGCTGAGTGTGTTTTTACCATTTTTTTTTTTTGCAAATGAAACAAAAAAATGAGCTGAAATTTTCACAGGTTGGTTTTATTACAAATATCTTGATTTGTGTAAAGAATTGAAGCATTTACAGACAGTTTACCAATGTTGAGCTGGGGCTTTAAACTGAAAAAAAACTGACTTAACTTTTGATTGCATTTATATTTGTATTGTCTTAGTTATTAAGGGACCCCATAAGTGATTCCAGCATTCTCCTGCCCCCCACCCCCGGGACATAAAATCACAACAATAAAATAAATAACAAACAAGTACACTGTACAGCAATTAAATAAAACGGACAAACAATAAAGTTAAGAAATATTGCACTAAAGGAAGTATGAGAAAAGAACACAAAACAAATAATACATCCAAGTTTATGAGGTTTTAAATAATTAAGGGTAAAAATCTTCAGTTAAAAAACATTGTTTAAAAATAATTCAGGCTGTGTTGTGTACAAAATCAATGACTTTCACCTGCAACTTTCATATATTAACTTTTATTGCTGAAATTATGCTACCATATCGGATGATGGATTGGAGATAAGAAACCCAATTAATAATTTAAAAATTAACCAAAACCTTATAAAAATTTAAGATGAATGGATGCTAAATTATACTGGGACCAGTAGTCAGCAACAAACTGGATTTATTGGAAAATAATAAATAAATAATATTTTACAAATTATTGATTTAGACTTTTTTTCCAAAGACTTTAATTTCACCTTAAGCGTCCAATTTGGACAAAGCGTGGGACTGTAGTTAGTGAATAATCATTACTTTAGCACAACAAAAACAAAAGGACGGTGATGAAACTTGTTTTAAAGTTTGGCTTCAAAAGAGAACATGACCGTCTGTAATCAACAACTTCATCCAAGAGAGGCAAAACAGAACAAACTTTGTACAAATTTTTAAAACATTTTACTGATGTTACTGATGCATAGGTTACTCCCACTGAGTAAGCTAACATCGCTTATCCCAGGAAAAAAAGTATATTTTTTTTTTAATTTAAACATTTTGTTTACGAAAGATTAAAACCCGTCAACATATATGTTTGTCGACCCCGTAAATCAAGGTCTTCTCTTTGTTCTGCCATTGTTTGGAGTTAGTTTTTTATAGCAACGTCCCCATTGGTTTTGCACACGAAGGGGAAGCGAGGGAGTCCTCGCTCTGTCAAAACATCCCTTTTGTAAAACTCATCAGTTTCCATGGGCAGATATGTTCATGCTATCCCACTGTACTTAGATGTCTTTAATGCTCCAGACTGTATCATTACATAAAATGGGCAAAAGAAAAATAAGAGCAGATGTTCTTCAAGGCGTCAAATATCAGGAGAAGCACTAGAAAAGTTGTGTTGCTGTCTTCCTGATGCCTTACAGAATCTCAACCCCCTAGGGAGGGCCCTCCTTGCTTTGTTTTGTTCTATCATGGACTCGGCATATGTTAACTAATACTAAATAATTCTGCCAAGAGGAGTTTACATGCTAACGTACATAGGCCTATCGGACGCAAGACAAGAATTGATGTTGAACAGGGTGGCATCAGGTCATTGCGCATGTAAATGTACATAGTGTATTTTCATGTGTAAGTCCATCAGCACATGAATACTTTGTGTTGAAGTGTGAGTGCGTACATGTGTTATTCTGCACTTGGATGTATTCTCCCTCCGTTGACCTGGCTGGATAACCTTGCAAGACCACTTCATTCATAAACCACAGCTGTGTCCATTGACTGGACCATTTGCTGGACCATGGCCTATCAGTCACCTCATTATGATAAACCCATGACCAGAAACAAGCAGACCGCAAACCGCAATTGACCTCAGTCTTCCACGTTCATTTGTAATTTTGAAGAAAAAAAATTGTTAATGGCCACACGTTTCGACCCTAGCAGAGTCTTTCTCAAAGACTCTGCTAGGGTCAAAGCGTGAGGCCATTAACATTTTGTTTGCATTTATACAACAGGTCGTTTTGGTTGGTACAGTAAGCAGTTCGCAACAGCTGATTTTATTTTTACATTGTAATTTTGCTGCCAAACAAAAATAATTCTACAGTATGAGATATTTTGCTTGAACTTTACAGTTTGTAATTTCTGATAAAAAAAGACGGACAAGCCCTGCAGGGAGCAGGTTCACAAACCATGTCCCATTTATTCAGGCAATTAATTTGTAAGCAAATAATCACAACAATCATCAGTTCCTAGAATCACTAATAGGGGACCACCTTAATTCTATATAAAAAAAGGGGGCCAGCAGGTTTTTGTTGATACAGTGCCGTTTCTTTTGTCCACTAGAGAAATAGCTCTGACCTCTCTGTGGTCTGGCAGGATCATCAATGCATATGCATGAGTACATGTAGGTCTCCAGTATAGACCAGGTTACCTGTGACATCACATGTTTACAAAAGAGCCACAGAACCTGGACTTCCTGCAGGCAGGATTTGTACACGGCTCAATGGGAAAATACTTTAATCTTTCATTTTATGGAGATTGCACTGTCCGATTGTCATCAACTTTGGATATGAAGGAAAGGGGCACATCTCACAACTAGTTCAGCTCTCATTTTAATAGCCATTGAATTTATGTGGAAATTATGATACAAAATGTAAAATTTCTCATATGTCCCATGCAGTATCTTGCCTGCCAGTAATTGCCCTGAAATGTACAAGGTCACTCTTTTGTAAACAAGGGTCACATGGTCTATACACAACCAACAATATCAACAATGTAAACAACTGTACACAACTGGTAGAGTGGGTAGACCCCTACTACATACAGGTACAAGTGTACATGTCCATCTTAAATATCAGCTGGTCATACCATACATGTACTGCAGCGGATGTCCTTAAATGAAATCAATAATTTGAATGTGTTTACTGTCAATGACTGTAAACAACTAGACTCTTACAAACATGTGTATAATAGTGTAAATGTAAATATGTAGTACACAATATGTAGCAATATGCACTAATCTGAGTAGTGCTTGTTTAAAGTGTTTTACACCACCACAGGTATGGCCGCCGCACTCGCGCGGCATGTCAGTAGCGCGTCAGCGCGCAAATGTATCATCAGCATGGAGGATTCGCAGTGCATGTGCGTCAACGTGCGCGTGCAGTGGCCATAGCTGCGGTGGTGTAAACACCCATGAACGAATCGCTCGGATGAGTTTAAATTCATTGTACACTGTACAGTTGAAATACTCCACAAGTGTAACACAAATGGGTCATTCCATGAAGGTGGGACCTATTTTGTGACATTTTTCAATATTATCATTTTTGGTTTGAAAAAATGTTGATTCTAATTTATGTTTATCAATCATCACCTTTTATTTGGGTTGTGAAAGTGTTTCAGAGAGTTTCAAATCCTTTCCACACCATCTTACCTGATATTTTTGCTAATATTCTTAAAAATTCAAGGTAACGATGTAACAGGGTCACCATGCTTGTAACACATATTTTTCAATATTATGGAAGTAATAAACAAATTTACAAGGTTCAACAGAAGCTTGATGCCAAATCCATAAGAAAAATAACTGCCTTCATGGGTATTAAAGTACACATGGCTGAGAAAATTAAGGATGTCACAATGTAACGGGGACACCAAATGTCACACCTATAGTGTCCCTGTTACATCAGTGCAGGCACTGTATCACATTTATTTTACACCACAGTAATCAAGTAAATCCTTTTTACGATTCATGTTTGGTGTTATTTATGCTATGTAAAGCAAGATTGACGAAGTAGACTAGTGAAGTGGTGAAAAAGCATCATAGGTGGTAACGATGTAATGGTATCCCTATGATTCCACCTTCATGGAATGACCCAAAACAATGTAAAGTGTAATTTTGTCAACTTCAAATCAAAGTAAAAAAAAAAAAAAACAATCTCTAAAAACCCAGTCAGATGTTTTTGTGATTAATCTGCTACCATCAACATTTTTACAACGTGTACATTTGGCGAGCTACTTTTATAGCCATGGTACATGCACATATGTATATAGCAGTCATACCGTTTAAATAATTGCTTCATTAGTTTACAGAACATGCACGTCTGGTTTGTCTACATATACATGTAAGCACACCGTACTTTGAAGTGTGTTCTGGTCAAACTTTTTTTTTTCCACGGAGCTGAAACGCACACATGCCATCCAGGGTTCAGCAGCTTTATTTCCAGTGATGAACTGCGATAATGACACCCACCCTGGCTGCTGTCTGGCTGACATTCAACTTGCTATTCACTGTAATGCAGACTGTGTACACAGTCTGGTCTGATTGGGTGACCCATAATGTATCAACGCGTACCATAATGTGTGCTATAACGACAAAGTTGACTGATTTAAAAGAAAAGAAAACACACTATAAAGATAACATACAGTGTAGAATATAATAACATTGAGGATTTTAAATATTCACTGTATTTGTTAAGTATCTTTGATGTTAGTTTACCATTTAGTTCACAAATGTATGCAAATTACATTATTTGCATCATACGCATACTAATTAATCCAAAATTTGTTTTGCGTTCTAGTTGTTCTACATGTATTTACGCAGGTGTACACACAATGCACAACACAATATATGTCCTGCATACACTAACTGATGGGTAGCTATATCATACTACTATAAAGGTTAGCTATGCGTGACGCGCTGCAGTAATGAGATGGGAAGATGTAATGAATCCAGGCAGTCTTGTCTGTCTGGATCACGATGGAAGTTTCTTCTTCCATTTCCATCCAACTGAAGCTGCATTAAAAAACAAAGTTGTAATACATGTACAATGTAAAATGACAGAAGAAAAGGTAAATTATCTATGTGTACATTGCACCTTGATTGCAGTATTAATACTGTTCTGTCTACGGTTGAGATTGAAGTTTACTCTTCAAGCCAGCTCAAGTCTCGTCAAAATAAACAGTATTTTTAATATAAAAAATTAATTACTATCGAGGTCTTGGTGGAATGTACTGTACGTGAGCATAGTACATGTACATAGTCCAGTCATACCTGCTACTTTACGGAGGCAACGGAGGCAATTGCCCCTGGTCATCGCCTTGGTGCCCTTGAAATGTTCCAACAGAACATTACAGTTTCCTCACAAAGGTGCCCTTTATCAAGACAATAATGCCCTTTCAATAACGAAGCAATCAGACATGTAAACGTTCCTATTGGCTCCTAAATGAGCAGTGAATGATCTCTCGTGTATATAGCATCAGTAAAATGCTACACAAAATGTATCAGTTGCTACTCGAGCATCATCAAAGTTAGCATGCGTGTCTGCACAAAATGTCTTCAAACTATAAATGTTTCGCTGCACAATTAATATGCTGGATGAAATCACTCCCAACAGTAATTACTGTTCAGGATTGTGTGTTTGTGGCTACAGGGAAGTTTACTGTAGCATCACGTAATGTTGTGGTGGCTGCGAAAAGAGCCAGTGGTGTAAAAGCTTGATGCTTTTCGAAACTCAAAGAAAACTCGCTGCTTGTTCCTACGCTTTGCCTAGTTGCCGCCAAGTGTCTTTTCTCCGTTCCCCTTGGCGAGATTTTTTTGTTGGAATTGCAGGAATCATTTTTTTTTTGGGAGTACCACTGGCACAAAGAAACCTTGACTTGACAAAGCCAAGAGAACAAATATTTTCTTTATAGCACCTTGAGTTTTGTTTTAAAATGACAAATTCATGCAGCATGAATGGCAAAACATCAGATGTAAGCTGCGGCATAGAATTGGTACTAAAGCCGGAACCATGACTGGATCCCCAGTTCACTCTGACTTAACTCCATTGAGCCGAAATACAACGAATAAACAATGGTGGAAGCCTCTCGATGTCTCGTAGTCCTCTTCTTGGCACAATACTAATAGGACAAAAAGATCTGAAATCAGGGATTACACAATAAACCCTCCATAAATGGCAGAAATTCATCAAAATGATCAAGCGCAGTCTGGCATTTTATGTGGGTGAAACGAAGCGTTTGGCGCGTGCATGCTCCGTAGTGGAATGTGCAGCCCCCTTTGTTCCAGGCTTGGAATTTCACACAAAAATACCAAATTCACGTCATCCGCCGGCTGGCTCCGAAAATATTTGTGTTGACACAAGGCATCCGGTGCCTACTGGTTAAGAACTTTACTTGTGTTTGAAGACATTCAGTGAACACTGCTGGGGGGGGGAGGGGGAGGGGTGTTGAGATGTTACTCCAATGGTTCATTTTTAAGAACTATCACAAACACAAAAAAGATTTCTCAACAGTGCATGAAGCTGGAGTTTATGCGAACCCCTTAATTTTTAAAATTGCATGGTTTTTTTTTAGCTTAATATGGAAATTCCACTCCTCTGTAACACTGTTACAGCAGGGTATCTTTAAAAAAAAAAGGGGAGCTGTGTCACCATGAGTAAAGCAGTACACGGAATAACCCAGTTTCTACACGCGCGTACACGCCGGTGGTCGCATCACAGTTTGACAGAGACGGCACCCTTTGTGGTTTGACCGAAAGTGCGAGCGTGTGCAGTATCTTGGTGAGAGCTCATCTTTCCATGCACAGCCACAGACCTGCTATTATCATGACGACACAGTCCCTTTAAGTTTTTTTATTTTTTATTTTTAAAACACAAACATTTAAAACATACTCAGTGACTAAAACCAACAAGACAACACTTTATATGAGCATAGTTTTGTTATTAAACAGACTTGTACCTTACAACTGGAAATTTAAACCCATAAATATATTTTAATACATTACATGTAACTTAATGTAATGTAACATTTCAGTCAATTATTAACACAATACACACAATCTATGCAAATAATATTATCAAGTAGTCTTCGCGAGAGGCAGACTGTGAACCGGAAATATTGTACTCATGCCACGAAAACGGGCCATTTTTATTCTGTCTAGCTACGAGTTGTCCATATGTGACGCTCACCTCGACCATCTGTTACGGTCATCAGCTGTGACCTTCCTTCAGCGCGTACCTTTAGGGGTCAAGGTGGAGGTTATCATTTCCCTGCAGTTCATGGATCCAATCTAATCCTACATGTATTGTTCATTATTAAACACTACACGTACAGTTTAGCATCCCAATCAGAGAGTGTTTTCAGGTTTTCATTAAAAAATATTCAAACGAGGTCAGGTTTTCCACTTCCATGAAATCAGCAAAGGGCATTCTTTGTACGATGCATTGATGCATATTACTTTTGAAAAAAATACACGCATGGATGCATGCAATTTTCACTTTAATAATGAGAACTATTTTTAAGTGAGTCCATTTCGATGTATACTTGGTTTGCGGTAACACCATGTGATTAATATCTACTTTGCTGATATACAGTAGATTGTTCTTGTGAGAACTTGTCCTGTTATTATTCTATTACCGCAGGGTGGCTTTCGGAATTCGGGGGGGGGGGGGCATGCTAGTCCTGAAAACAAAGAGTTTTTTTTAAATTTCAGATCTGACCCATAAAATACATCAAGCTTAGCACCATCTAAGGTGACAGGAGCCCCATGTGCGTGTAAAACTAAAAAATGTTTACAAACAAATTGTACTGTCATTTTAATGTTTGTTCTCATTGTTTTATATTTCTTTTAATTTAATATTTGTATGTATTTTTTAAAACTACATGTATTGTAAAGCGCCTAGGAGCATATTTTATGGATTGGCGCTATATAAATATTTATTATTATTATTATTATTTTTTATTCTAAAATTATTTGGGTAAACATATTAGATAGTTTGCATGTAGTGTATCACCTCCAGTTGTCAGTAATGTACAATCAATCGGCAGTAAACATGACATTTCCCATGGTATTAAACTGCTTAGCAAGATCCTTCCAAGCTTAGCACAGATTTACTAGATAATGGGAAGACCCACTTCCATGCAAAAGGGACCATTTAGTCAATGTTAAAAAATGTAAAGTTTTTCTTTCTTCTCAAAATTCTTTTGACCAACCATTTTGCGGCTGTTGAGAGGCGGTTTTTGTGTAAATGCCCGATTACAGACCTTTGTCCTTTTGTTCCAAGAGGAGGATTACGAGACATCGAGAGGCTTCCATCATTGTTCATTCATTGTATTTCGGCTGAATGGAGCTACGTAAGAGTGGGCCGGCAATCGAGCCATGGTTCGGTATTTAGTTCCGCGTTTTGAAACCACCCGATTATGCAGCACCAGCAGCCCAATGGGCGCACTCATCTTGCTGACTATTAACATCAACAACCTCTACTCTCGCAGGTAAAACTTAACTCCCAATTGAATAGAATCAATTATAATGAAGTACCTTTCTCGAGGACACAAGTGTCATAATTGGGATTTGAACCCACACTCCGTTGACTTGAGTAGGAGACATTGCCAGAACTCAAGTTCAATGCCCTCTACCATGACAAGCCACAACACTGCCGAGTAATTTCCAAGAAAAAAAAACTACCTACAACTGTATTCATGGCTTACATTGTAGAGCTTGAATTCACAGCTCCTGGAACATGATTCAGCGAACCATAATAAAAGATGCCTCGATTTATCGTTATCCCCATTCATCCAAGTGCCCAAGCATCCCGTTAGTTATGGCTGAGTTAGATTCCTTTTATGGCATATTTGGGGGGGGGGAGGGGTTTCTATCACATTCTCTTTCACTTACTTTTTCCCAGGCCAACTTTGTATGGATGCTAAAGCAGTTGAAAAGTTGGTTTTAGGAAGGTACATGTGCGCATGTAGATCTAGCCATAACTAGTTTGCAAAAATGAATGGTAACTAATTTTAAAGTTTGCTGATTTTATTTATAAGTTTTACAACATACATGTAAGTATGTTTCTGTAAATCAAAATAAATGAGACATTTTTCAAAGCATATTTTGTTAGAATTTTCACTAATGTAATCGCCTAAAACTGCATCAACTAAAACTTGTTGAAACCTTTACATTTTAACATACTTGAACAGGGCATGAGGCCAATGGCCTCGGTGGCCTCGGTGGCCTCGGTTAAGATCAAGGCCTGATAATACATGTAAACGCAACAACCAAACCTAACCATGTTAGCATGCCAGATTCCCAGCTACTAAAAAATGAAGTACAGGATTGGAAGAGGGGCAGTACATGTGGGAAAGCTGCATGGGGGTGCTGAAGAAAGACACTGGAGTGGAGACGGCCGGCCAGCTTGCATACTTTTGATTGCCGCAATTGAAATAAACTGGATACGAACAAGCACAAAATTCCTGACAAAACATAAAGAGTTCTTTGCAGTTTCCTGTAAAAGTTGACCACCGTATTTGATCAAATTTTCACAGTATACAGTGCTTATCACACATCGGTGAAAGACAAATTGAAATTTATATTCATTCCCCCGATGCAAATATTGACATCTATCAAATTTTAACAAGTTTTCTGTATGATGTGTTGATTGAAAACTACAGGATGGGAATTTGCAGTATATTTTTGCATGTGAACCAAATTTAAGTAATGAAAACAAGTAATAAAAAGTTATGTTTTTTCAGCGTTATTATTAGTATTATTACTTCCCTGGCCATGAATACAGGAAAACAACATACAGGCAGTCAAAATAAGGTAACAAGTACTTCGTGATGCTGGGAAAGTAGCCGTTTAAAGCGCCCTCGTGCGATCTAAAATAAGTCCAATTAATTTTCTCTTCCAAAATACAATGATGTGTACTTTGTCTCTAAACGTGATCAATTGGAATTCATCAAACAAAACTTGTTCGAAAATTACAAAAAGGATTTGAAGAAAACTTGGATGCATTATATAGAGATTTTACAGAGATTTCACTTTACAATTAAAGAAAAAAAAAGGAAACTGTCCCACACACATAACTCTGTGTAGTGTTTTCCAGTTTTCTATGGCGCAAAAATAGAACCAAAAAAGAGGAAATCATATGACAAGTTGCATGCCCGATTGTAAATTTACATAGAATGAACAAACAGAGGTCCCATGCCATAACACTGGCATCTCTCCAAGGGAAAACAATGCCAAAGACAACCCAATATTTTGAAGGTCTTTAAAGGCCATCTTACATGTACATTTCATTGACCCACATTAAGTAATAAACCAGCATGCAAAACACACATGCTGGTTCCTGGATACTGCAGTTTGTTTTGCCACTTGGATTGTTATTGTCATGTGACTGGGTGACTCAGACCCAGCAAGCTGCTTGGAAATTTTTCAATTTTTAAAAGTTGGACATTTTACCCCAGGTTTTGTATCTTGACAATAACAAAAATATTCTATTTGGGGAAAAATTGGCTAGCCAGGTTGTAAACAGAGTTAGCACTGCCAGCATATGATGCAGCATTAGCAGTGAAATGACCAAAGGCCCTGTAATTCTCTTCGAAGGTCACAATTTTTGAGGTGACCTGGGAAACTGGAAGAAAAGGTGACGGCAATAAGCTTGGTCATAATGCTTTGATTGCAACTATAGAACACTCAGTAATCTGTACACAGAATGTCCTTGCTGTTTACATTGCAGGCTACTGTGAACAACAAAACAGACAAACCTACACAAGCCTCTGCTTCTTGTAATTTAGTAATCAAAATGAAATAGATTCATGTATAATCTGATGCATATCTACAAACTTCAGGTCTGTAACAGTCCAACCACTCAAGAGAATGCACAAGACATGGTCCTTTTCTTATTCCAAATAAACAAAGGGGCATTTTTCCCTTTTAGAAAAGAAAAAGTTTAGTTTTTCAAGGACACCATCTCTGAACAATTTATCCTAATTGGTAAAAGTGCAGTTCATGATGATTGCATAGTGTCATACAGTCATCGACTTCAACTGCATGTTACATTTTTTTAAATCTTGGAATGTTTTGGTCGAACTTGGTGGACAATAGACCCACGGACTGATGACGTCACAAATTCGAAGCTCCCTTAGCAAAACACAAATATTTAAAAAGTGTCAGTACGTCATCACCACAGGGATTTATTGAATACCGAGCTTTGTGGCCACTCGTTCATGCTCGATGATGTTCGGCCATGTAACGGTTTAAAATTTGTGAATGTGCCATAAGAACCGGATTTGAGTTCCTGAGCCAGATGGTTATGTTCATCGGTTCATTGATTTATTGGTTTCCCCTTTATCATGTAATACCGTTTCCCTCAAATTCAAATCTATTATTAGATTTTTGTCGCAGTATTACCAGTCAAAGGGTGTCAACTGCACAACTGTACGTAAATCTTATAAAATAAAGTTCAAAGGTTTACCTTTTATTTATAATAACACAATAATTGATGAGTCCTGACTACAAGTACATTGTACATGATATTTTGAACTGAATACAAACAAGAGTACAGACATGGACTACAGTAGTTTGTACCAGACCAAGAATTTCATCTTTAAGAGGGCTAGGCCATTTGCATTTCCATTGAAACATCTTAAAGTCTATGGGAAACTGTTGAAGGGGCACCAAGGCCAAGACCCAGGGTAACAGACTGAGGCCACGGGCCTCCATGTAATTCCAAGCCCGTTTACTTCAGGGTGAATTTACAGTTAGGCAAGGAGGGGGGGGGGGAGGGGGGTCTGGGCCCTTCCCAGTAAGAAGGCATTCAATCATGAATCATGGCTTTGTTGAGTAAACCTGTTTACAATATGCAATATATAGGGTTGCATAATTTACAACATCTTCAGTGGAAAACATGCAGTGATTGAAAGATATGTGATTCATTGAAAGCCAGAAGAACATGGGGAGACAGCGATACTGAAAAATACTTATTCAGAAGTTGGGAAGGAAAAGGGATCACAAAAAGTATACGGTGCTCTACTGTACTGCTGTGCATTTACGGATGTAGCTCTGAAATCTTGATAACTTTACAATGTCGAACTATTCCTAAACATAATGCCTAAACCATCACAACACCGCCTAAACTATCCACGATAAACAGCCCAGGTGGTAGATAGATTGACCAAAAACCATCACAACAAGGTTACAGCCCTCTCCAAAACAACTTGCTTTGCCAGCATTTACATCTACAATTCTACAATATGCAAGTTTGTGATAACACAAAAAATTGCTGAGTAACCACTCTGAAATCTTATGACATCTTCCAAATTATTGCACAATTGAGCGTTTCCATAGTGTGCACATATATTCCGGTGACTAGTGCTGGCAGAAATCAGGGCAGTACATGGGGTCATGCAGCTTCCCTCAAATTTATCACCGTCCGTCAACAAACCCAAAACAAAATCAACAACGGCACTTATCAATTCAAAATGTAAACCCTTTATAAAAAATACAACTAGATAACCAAGCTATGGATTAATTCGATTATCTTGTCGAGGAATTTAAAGTTTTGATTTACTGGATGACATCACCGCCCGGTATTGGCAAATCACATTTGGGGTTTGTTTACATGGTTACATGTCACAGTGGCAGGTTATCGGTGGATTGTGTTCTAATCTACATAGTAGGAACCTCTCATTGACTGGGGACAAGACCCTATGAAGCGCAGCTAACATTCCAGTTACTGTAACTCCCTGAAATTCTTGCATCATAATGTCCATAGAAATGACAATCTCATGGTCATCACCCAGGGGGCTCAGGTTGGCTCAGTGGTTTCTTTCCCTGCCTTTCACCTCTGTGGACCCCGGTTTGAATCCCAGACTGGAGTTTTCAGTTACTACCTGATTCTGTGGGGTTTTCCCCCATATGGGGTTTTCCTCCCACCTCTAAAACTGAACATTTCTTCTCAATTCCTAATCACCATCCTGTAATTGGCGCTTGCGCTGTTGGATGTGTAATAAAATTTAAAAAAATAAACAAATTGCTCAACTGATTAAGTGGGGCGTCTGGGTGTCTTTAAGAGATGTTTAGAATTTGGAAGGCCTGCAGTTTACATGTACCTGTCTCTTGAAATCATTGGAAGTACGTCATTTGGATGACTTACGTACTTGGTTCTCCCCAGGATTTTTCAAAACTATGGGGCCATTCTGGACCCCAATTTTAAACGTGTGGCCGAGCACGCTGAATTAAAACGAGGTCCATGGAATGTTTTTATTTGATGTTTGAATTTGGTCAAATCGGCCTGACGCTAGCATGCACGGGAAATACCCTCGTACAGTAGAGTTTTTCAAACTAAACATGAACATTAAATAAAAACATTCCAAGGACCTGCTACCGATTCAGCGTGCTTCGGCCACACTTTCCAAACTTGGGTCCAGAATGCCCCCCAGTTTTGAAAAAAAAACTGGGAAGAACCCTGGTTACTAAAAACTAGTTAGGCCTATTCTCACCTGCAAAATCTTGCAAAACTTCTACAATGTAGGCCCATGTCTATGCATGCACAAATTGTGCAGTTTCTCAGCAATTAGCATTTGTATGCACATACAGGATTTTGCACATTTCGATTTTCAGTTTTAACATTGTAGGCCTTTATACACATAGCCCTGAGTAGAGTTTGTGCCTGCCAATATTTGACCCTCACATGCTCCACTCGGACATGATGATGTCATCTGCTTGATATTCCACTGTAGAAAAAATCAGTGTACAGTGCATTATGTCCCAAGCTAAACAGCACTTCTATTGACAGACAGTACTTATTAGTTTTGCTTTCACTTTCCCATTGCTGTAGTCAGTTCAAAAGAACCCAAATGCTCTGTGCTTTATGTACACTTGTATTTTACAATAAAAGTACATAAATCTGTACATGTATTTAATTGTAAATGTGGTTAACTTTACATGATGATTAGTACATGTACATAATACCCCACGGCAGGTAGAACTCTAAAGCCACCAGTACTGTACACTTTACATTAGCCCTAGAGGCCTTTCACTTTGGTATTTTAAATGAGCACAAGTAAACACAGAGGAAGAGTCCTACATTGGGCTTATTTACTGTATGTGGCTACATGTATACATGTACTATATGTATGTGTGCTATGTAGATGACCAGACTAAGGAAAAACCACACAAGGACAGAACAGTAGCTGGCTGGCCAGGCAGCAGACCACCAGTATGTATACAGTATCATATTTCATACACATTCCAAACTTCATACGGGTACATGTAAGCAGTACATACAACATGTATACTGTAGTCTGACATGGGAACCAGGAAACCATCTGAATAAGAGTAAACACTACAAATGCTAATTTCCATGCGACATCAAGTCAGAGGGATATGAATATGTACACACTGTAGTACATTGTATACACTGGTCCCAAAATAGCCACTTGGTTGCTGCAGTCACTGAGCAAGACAGAGATCTGTCCTTGCTCTATGCTACAGTCAACCTACATGTACAATGTAGTCCAATGATTTGAGTCAATATTTTGAATGGATACTATGGCCAAGACCAGGGCAACAGAGGGAATGACCTCTAAGACTTCTGTGACCTCTGTAAAATTCCAGTCCTGCTGTTCACTTTGGATGCTGTACTACATATGAACATAATGCTGTATATTTACATATGTACGTACTGAACACCCATTGTAATGTGGAAAGTTGTGTGTTCACATGACACCAAAGGCTCCAGGATGTAAAATCCAATCACATGACAATGTGTATTTAAGGACATCAGGTTTTCCTCATTTCCTCAAAGACTCTGTTTGAAATGAAACATCTGTCCTGAATGCTTACCAAACTCTGACACCCCCCCCCCCACAAAAACAAAAAGATTCTCTACAAATCACATGAAACTTACATTAAATACTAATCAATTTATCATCTACTTTGTCAACGCACAAGCGATAAAAATGTGAAAAGTGCTGGTTTTTAAAAACAGGACTAGGCCATTGAAAGTTCATGTTTAGTTTCTCGTAAACACCTGCATGGAATTTTGACCTTGCATGAAATTGTCATTATTTATTATGTAAAAAGTGCATTATAACATTACGAAAAAAAGTCTCAAAAAGGCAACAATTGCTGTCAGTATCAGTCAAGTCCTGATTTTCCAGCAAATGTTTAGAAATTAAAATGGACATCTTCAATTATCATAACCTTTTGATCATTTCGACGATAGAAGACCACAGGTCTAAGGGACATGACCAAGCATTGACATGACATTTCACAAAAGAGCTACAGAGCCTCAACTTTCTGCAGGCACAATTTGTACACTCACCTAAAGAAAACTTTAAATCTTACATTTTGTGGAGATTGCACTGTCTGATTTTTATCAACTGTTGATATGAAGAAAGGGGACACGTCTCAAAACTTGCTCAACTGTTATTTTTTAGAACTTTTGAATTTATGTGGAATTTATGACGCAAAATGTAAAAATTCCCATATGACAAGTGTAGTATCTCGCCTGCAAGAAAGGCCCTGGAATGTACAAGGTCGTGTCGATCTTTTGTAAAAAAAATGTTTCACAATCTGTAGCGTCATATTTAAGCCCTTGGCTAGGGGGAAAAAACATCAAATATGGTACAGTATGCATTTTGACATGGGTGGAAAAAAAATGATTAACCAATAAAATACAAATTTTCCCACATCATTATTCAGCAATGAGTTGAAGGATGACGAGAAACAAACAATCAATTTTTTCGCTGCTGTACTAATATTATTATTAATAAATATTAGAACCTAATTACAAGTGTGTCTCTTCGAATGATTAGGTGTATCATTGTTTTTCCATTGCGGAAAAATTTCCATATCCGACTGCCACTTCTAAGGGATTTTTTAGATTTTCTGGATAATGGGCTTTATTTCCCCTTTTTCAATATTCCTCTCGGGGAATTGGTAGATAAAACAATAATTATTAAATAATTATTATTTACCTTTAAAAACGAAAATTTAAGCGGACATCTCATCGTGCGGAACGCATTCATGCCCAAAAGAACTAAAATGGTGTTTAGCAAGTAGCGTTGTCAAGACAACCGTAAAAAGTCGTATGTGTGAAAATGGCTAATTTTATAATTATATGAATTCAACACTTTGTAATCGTTCAAAGTGCCTGTTCCTCTCTGCATACATTCTGTCAACCTTTCTGGACAGGTAAGGATATAATTTGCCCTAAATAAAGGGAGATAAAGTGGCAGTCGGATACAGTATTTTTGCCAACTAACTATTCATGACAACATTCAGTAGACAGTTTTTACATTTCCAATGAAAAGTTGATATAAACTAAATCAAACAGCTGATGATTTCTTTCCCGACCACATGGCACGTCGGAAAAATTATAAAATACTACGGTTTAACTTATGCAGTTGACTTCACCATATCTGCCATTGCCAACACCCACGCACACGGGTGAGCCAGCAGCCATACCATGGACCTGGCTGGCCGGCTTGAAGCTCGAACAAACCGCAGGCATTCGGCGTCCCACCTCATGGACCAGACAAATTTATCACACACACAAAATACTCACTTTTGGTTTGTACAACCACTTGCGTATTGACATCATCTTGAAGCCGAATAGCGCTAGTTAGTTGTCATAATTCCCAAAGAATATGAGTGGTTGGTTTGAGGAGAATTTAGCACAAGACTTTGTGGGCGTTTAGTACCGAGCGCGGTCTTCCTCCAGTCAATGGAAATTTGTGAAAACATTGCAATGCGTGCTTAAAAATGACCCATGACATTTGTATCGCTTCACCGCTGGTACTCACACTTAACTTAACAAACTGTGAGAAAACAAGGGGACCAGTGTACTCCAATAAATACGGTGTCCGTAAGAGGCCAAGGCTCAATTTCATAAAGCTGTATAATTAAACGAAAAAATTTGCTTGGCAAACAGGGACACCAGTTGCAATAATGTAAATAACATGGCATTTTGGCTGATAACATTCTTCTGCTAAGTAATACTTTTCTGTGCTAAGCATTTTTTCACCATCCTTCTGAAATTGGAACCAGTGAAAAATCTTTGCACAAATATTTGGACTGGATGAATTGATCAGTCCCAGTTAACTCTTTTGTACTATTATATGCAAAGGCCAACCCCACCAGCCACTACCAAAAGCACTCCCTCATTGTATCCCCTAAGTCTACCCCCTTAGTCTACCCCTCAAAAAGGTCGCCAAAAGGTTCCATCCTACTATCAATTTCCATTCGAGCATAACACACAATTTTCAAAGCAATATAAATTCACAGAAACATGCATACACTTGTGCTTTCATTTAAATGTAAATAACTTTATTCCATAATACATTAGATTTTTTTCTTAAGGAGAAAAAAACAACTCGGATCACTTTTCAATTTTCAAAGCAATATAAATTCACAAAATCATGCATACGATTGTGCTTTCATTTATATAAATAACTTTATTCCATAATAAATTCGATTTTCTTCTCTAAAGGGGAAAAAACAACTTAGTAACTGGGTCAGAGTTCATAATTCCATGTACAGCAACAGGGCTGCTTTGACCATGACGACAGTCTCCCTTTAAACACTGTCGTTCCTGTAGAAATAACAATCATTTTCAACAAACGTACCCTCTTCCTTCTGTTTGTTACGAGTTCTTCAGCAAAAAGCTTGAACAAAAGATTCTAAAACGGTTTCATTACGTGTGAAAAAAGGATAGAACTTGTAAAACTCTCTCTGCTTGGAATCTGGCAAGTTTGTTACACTTTCACTTCCTGGACTGGAACGCTTAGTTATGTAATGAAGGACAAAACAGTTTCCTCAACTAAAGTGTTTCAGTGAAATTTATCATCATGCAGCCACACTGTCGCTGCATGTCAAATCCAAACACTGCCCCCCCAGAAGGAAAAAAAAAAAAAAAAAAAAAAAAGGACAGAGGGCAAAATGATTTGGCACCTGGGGAGTCCACTTAATAAATCTATTAACTTTTCAGGAAAATTGCCAATGCTCCATTGGTTTGTAAACGCCCATATGAAAACAGTCTTTCAACACACCTAAGTAATTGTTACCTTCTTCATTTTACCATTTATAATTCTAATCCTTCTACACAAAAATTCACCTTTTAACTGGCCAATATACTTTTCAGGTGACTGATTTTATGGCATATGGGTACACAATAGGAAAAGAGTTTTGTGTAGGTCACCAGTTGTGCTTGACGAATTTAGGTTGGCTTTGGCATTGGATTGCTGGAAACGTTGTCATTGCCGCCAACGGTGCCTTAGTCTCTTGATTTGGATGGGGGCAATATCTAATGTACCTGTGGAATGCGGGCTAATCAGCTCTATGAAATAAAATTATTTTATGACTCAATCCAAGCCAATTATCATTATGATAAATGGGTAACGACTCATCAGTCTCCTGATGATGACTAGAGCAAGCTAGTCGAAACATTGAGTAGTGAAGTTATCCGAGAAGCCCACCCAATCCACTAAGCGAAGAAAAAAAATAATAGTAGTCCCGGCCAATTTCCTACTTCCCAGGTAGTACTTAAATGCAAGACAGTTCTTTTCAGAACTAAGTTGTCTCCCAAATTCCGAAATCTACTCCACGGTAGTAGAATAATAGCAAGACAAGTTGTCACAAGAACAATCTACTGTATATAGCAAAGCAGATATAATCACATGGTGTTACCGCAAACCAAATATACATGGGTAACAACTGTTTGAAACTTTTACCTTTGTCCCTTTTCACTTTGCTTTACATTAACACATTGACAGGGCAAGGAACAATGAAGATACTCTGAAAGAAATATGTTTGAAACATTATTGTTGCCTCATTGATAAATTATAGCAGTAAAATTACATGATTGTTATTGATTAAATTTTAATATAACAATAATAATAACTAGTTCTTATATAGCGCATTTCACAATAACGTCTCAATGCGCTTTACATTAGTGCCCTGGTCATTGGGCCAATAACATTCCTGTAATCTTTCTCAGCTCCCTGGGGAGTATACAGCCCCGAGCTGCCATGGCGCTCCGAAGGCTTTTTTCAAACACAATATCAACCTCTACCCTCACAGGTACCCATTTATACCCCTGGGTGAAGAGAAGCAATTACAGTAAAGCATCTTGCTCGAAGACACAAAGGTCATGACCGGGATTCAAACTCACACCCTGATTATTTAGCCACCAGAGCGGGTTTACTACTTTGATTTGTATATATATGTAATACAACGAGTGACATTTGTCTTCAGAATCAAACCCATGACAATATTCATAAACCATTAGAAATGTAGTAGACAAGATCCACTTATTATCTAAACATTAGCCTTTGTCACAGTGACATCACAGCGGAAATTTGTCAAGATGGCGGCATTTCATGCTGCAGTAACTCGATGGAAAATATCAGTCACTTCCCAGCCGGATAATCCCATGAAAATAACGCAGAAAATAAACCTTAGAAATCGAAGCGTATTTCAACATGGTCAGCAGATCAGATCAGATCAGGTCAGCATGGTCAGTGATTTTTGATTATTTATCATTTAGCATTGGAACTATCCGCCACGTTCACATTTCTCCGCTAAACGCCCTCATTGTCAGTAATTTCATGCCATCGGCTGATGCCGAATGTTTCCCTTTTGAGCCCGCCATCTTGCTTGGAGGCCAAAACATGAGATTTACACCAAAGTGGTTCAAACTTCATCCTAGTACACTGTCTAACATGCAAAAACAAAAATAAAATACACTAACAAATGTTTGTACAAACGTCCAATACAAAAGGCGTCCTCACATACAGTTCTGTTTTGTGGGTAAAATTGCTGTGAAAATAGTCGGTGTTCTTTTAAAGCTTGGTGCACACGTAGTTGGAATGCATAAATCAGTGGCAGATTCAGTGGGTCAAGTGGGAGGACGTGGCTGCCATACATTCCCCCCAGTTATGAAAATGTCCATTTTTAATCAATCAATCCATCAATCAATTAATCAATCATCGTCAAATTTATTGGGGTGCCAGTCCAATGGTTCTTGCTCATAGCGCCATAGAGTAAGCTCTCCAGAATACATGTAGGTAGGATTTAACAGACATTTTGAACATGGCCATTGTATGGAAGAAGATTGATGTTCTCAGGAAGAAGATTCTACAACCTCAGGGGTTGATCTTAACCGAGGCCACCGAGGCCATTGGCCTCATGCCCTGTCCAGTTGGCCAGCATGCCCTTCAGAAAAATTGCACTGTCGCTACCAACTTGGCCAGCATGCCCTTGTACAATTTTTATGATTTGGCCAGCAAAGGCCTGCCCCCGTTTTTCTTAAGAATCGGAGCAGAAATGCAAATTTCAGACAGGTTTTTTGATGGACAATGTGTCAGAGTTGCGGCGTTGATTGCCAACTTGAGTCAAGGGCACAATCCTCACTATGATAACTCCTGATGGCAAATCTAGGGAAACACTTCCTTAATTAACTGCAGTAGATTAATTGTCATCGTCTTATATCAATAAACACACTATACATCAGCAATGTTTTAGTGAAAACAGTCAAAACGGTTCATGTCTGGTACTCTCCACTCTGGAAAGTTTAACAGTTCACGACACTCCCGCCTGGATGCTGACTGGATGCTTGCATAAAAGACGTCTTGTCGGCATGATATTGACGGAGGACTATTCCACAAGAGTTGTAGCTCACATAAAGGGAGCCCTCCACATGCCATTCTCAGTGCGGATAGATCCAGCGTGACTGATATGACAAGTGTCAGCCCGGAAGTTGCTGTCACGTGGACATGTCCATGTCAATGTGATGCTCAGGGGCCACTGGGACCTGCTGGGTCTGTTCCCATTTTCGAGCTGAAGGGACAAGAAAAAGTTGTTGAATGATTTGTACACAAGACGGGATTAGAGTAGAATAAAATGTAAATACACGTATTTGAAATGGCAGTTTCAGATTGTATAAAAGTGATATGGTTTTCGTCGTTAACAGTTAACGCTGGGTTAACAATCTATCATTCAAAACCACAGTGGATGATATCGAGAGGTCAAACAGTAGGAGGGTTGACTGTATGGAGTAGATGCATTCACCACACGATATCACATTGTAGGTCAGTTTTCATTGTTAACCAGTTAATGCTGGTTGACAATGTATCATTCAAAACCACAGTGATGCTATTGAATGGTCAGACAGTAGGAAGATTGACTGTGTAGAGTGTACGATTTACAAGCATCCACCACATGATGTCATACTGTAGGCTGACAGTTTATCTATCATTCAAAACCACAGTGGATGAGATGGAAAGGTCAGACAGTAGGAGGGTTGACTGTGTACGATTTAGAGGCATTCACCACATGATATCATATTGTAGGCTGACATAGTTTATCTATCATTCAAAACCACAGTGGGTGATATGGAATGGTCAGGCAGTAGGAGGGTCGACTGTGTACGGTGTTTACGCATTCAACACATGTCATATTGTAGGCTGACATAGTTTATCTTATCATTCAAAACCACAGTAGCTGATAGTGAATGGTCAGACAGTAGAATGGTTAAAACTGTCATCCTCCTCTCTCTGAGCACTAATTTAGTGCATCAAACCTTAACCTTTGACCTGCTCACGGCCGGCCAAAGCTAGCAAAGTCCAAGCAATCAACTCCAAAGCAAGAAACACAAGACTGTTAGCCTTTTCCTAACTCTAGTTCATAAGATTGGGCATCAGTAAGTTGACCCCGAAGAAGGTTAGAGTTGAAAGTTTGTTGTGTTGATATGTCCAGAGAAACCATCAGAGCGATAGCAACTTTAAGTTGTACTTACAAATATAGTACATCTCCAGTTGTTGTCGGAGTCTGACTTGTTTGAGTTCTTCCCTGTAGCGCTGCGTTCTTTCCTCCATTGCGGCTGTCGGTCGGGTGAACAATCTGGCGAACATTCCTGTGTGTCTGAGGGGAAAAAAGAAAAGATTCTTGGAGATGAGATTTGTATGGATGGAATTAGGAGCTTTTAACTAATAGAGAGGTAAAGCTGCACATTTTCTTGTAGTAAACACTTGTAATGCCGGAGTTGCGATATGGACATATGTGTGTACGATGCAATGAGGGTGCTCACCCTGGAGGCCTTTCACTTTCGTATAAATACTACAGTGATGTCCTGGGTATAAGGGTTCGTTTCCGGGCGGAAAATTTTCAGAGCTCCAGAATCCAAATCTTACCTGTAAGAAGCTACTGATCTCACCGAATTCACATATTATGGCCGCATACATCTGTTGGCGCTTGGTTTTCGACAAATGGCTCTCAGCAGAAAAACAAAAAAATTAAAAAGAGATGATCTAAGAACATGACTTGCTATCAACTCACCTCTTTAGATAAACGAAAAACCATACTGACACCACAATGACGATCATGTAGATGTTGGTGGCTTCATTCCAGTGATCGATGTGAACCTCTGGAGGGAGACCGTGATTCTCACTGGCCATGTTGATGCTGCCGATCTGTCCTTGATATAATCATTTACAAATACACTGATGAGCTGTTGGAAACTGAAATAAGCTGAAGAAAAAAAAAACAGGGAAAATGAAAAGAACTGAAAGCTATTCACTTATCATTTGCTAATTATCTAGAAGATTTACAGCGGCCCAACGTCAAATGGAAAAGCAGCAGTGAGGTCATGTATTAAACACCAAAGTATGGAATTGTTAAATTTCATTTAAACTTTGTGGCTTCTCAAAAACCTAAGCAATCTACATATTGAAATTGTATTTCTTTTACTTGTAAGTTTTAGTAGAGATGGAAACAATAATATGTGTGCTTCCTTCTTAAACATTGTTAACATACAAGTCTCAAGTTTTTAAAATCTTTTTTGAACAACACATCAAGTGATGCATTTATGACTCATGCAGACTCAGCAGTTGTACTATGTAGACATCGTAGTTAAAAAAGTTCCCCCAAAAATTACTAATCACTGTCGTTGGTTTTGGACTGAATGTTCCGTTTGCATAATTTGTTCTTGTGCTTGCGCGTGGTTGTGGGTGCCGAGTTTGCACCATGGTTTGCACCCAGCCGATGTTGTGGTTTGCTAGTTGGCATGTACAGAAGCGGCCGTAGGTGCAGAAGTGGCGTGTCGTGGCCGAGCGGTCAAGTGCACTGGACTCAAGCTCTGGTCTTTCTGATCAGCAGAGTGTGGGTTCGAGTCCTGGTCTTGACACTTGTGTCCTTAAGCAAGACACTCAACCATTATTGCTTCGTCCTTCAGATGGGATGTAAAGCCATAGGTCACGTGACATGTTGTGTAATCCACGTAAAAGAACCCAGTTACACTTATCGTTAAAAGTTGTAAGGGGTTTGCCACAGTGTTTCTGGCAGTGGCTGCTGAATGTGCCGCACCACCTTGTATGAGGAGCTACATAAATGTGTCTCATTATTCAAAAACTTTTAAAAACCTGTCTTAAATACATCTTTTTACATGCAAGGAAACAGTCGTTGACAAATATCCAGATCCCAAATGCAAAGTGTCAAAGGATCTAACGGCTGCATGGTGGGCATAGATTTTGACATTTATCGGAAGTACGACCGATAAATGTCCAAATCTCAAAAAAGGAGTACAGCGCCCCAGTCATGCCAGTTACTGGGTCTTAAGAGAAGATCTACGATTATCACAGCTAACGTTAGGGAAGATATCCTATTCCTATGCTATATGCAGCCACTGGACTTAGACCCAGTAACTGGGGCGCTGTACTCCTTTTTTGTGATTTTAACATTATCGTTCGTCTGACCGATAATGTCAAAATCTCAAAAAAAGGAGTACAGCGCTCAAAGTTACTACTTTTTTTACTGGGTCTACACTTGACTAGTAGTACTATTAAGGGCCTACTAGTATAGTACCAGTATACTCCTAGAACTATGAGGTTCGTTCCGCTATCGTCTCCACGAACCTCATAGAGTGACATGTACAAAATTCTATTCGAAACTTTCTGCCCTTCACGTTTACATGGCTACAGTTCTTTTTTTAAATCAGATCTCGCCAAAACTAGGCTCTATGTGTTCTTTCAACTCTCATCGAGCATTGCACGGGTCCAGAAAATCCACTCCGCAAACTAAAAGTTGTTAAAAAGTGATAAATTCTCACCGTAAATTCAGATCCCATTCAAACAGTATTGCAACAAATATGGCGACCGGAGTTGCAAAATTAACTGGTACGCGGAACCAGCCCATAGGACCAGCGCACCGCATACCAGGATACCAGTTAATTTTGCAACTCCGGTCGCCATATTTGTTGCAATACTGTTTGAATGGGATCTGAGTTACGGTGAGAATTTATCACTTTTTAACAACTTTTAGTTTGCGGAGTGGATTTTCTGGACCCGTGCAACGCTCGATGAGAGTTGAAAGAACACATAGAGCCAAGTTTTGGCGAGATCTGATTTCGAAAAAGAACTGTAGCCATGTAAATGTAAAGGGCAGAACGTTTCGAATAGGATTTTGAAAATGTCACTCTATGAGGTTCGTGGATACGATAGCGGAACGAACCTCATAGTTCTAGGAGTAGTACCAGTAGTACTAGTAGTACATGTACATGTCTTTTTTTAGCCCTGGTAGGACGTCAGTCTCGGTTGCATAGCCACTGACTAAAAATGACGTCCTTCCAGGGCTAGTGTACTAGTAGTAGTAGGTTATATGTACTAGGTGGTAGTGTCACTGTCAGTGACTGATGATTGAATGATGATTAATATAGCGTTTGAAATGATGCGGTGGTTCTGAAACAACTCGACACATGAACAAAGTAGATTTTTAAAAGATGCCAATAAATCAGCCACTGGCCACTTTGATAACAATTATTCATATGTTCATATTTTCACCAAAAAAGTCAAATAAGGGGGGAAAAGTGACCCACCAATCTATCCACTCACCTCAACTTTTCTCCATTGTCAGTGCAGCGGTGCAGTACTCTAGTTAGTACTGGTGTAGTCTGTTGAAACAGTTATACCGCCCTCAATTGGTAGAAGTTTACTTTGCTGCAACTAACTTGATGGCGGTTTTATTTTCTTTCTTTCAAAAGTTGATCAGGGTGCGTGCCCAATTTTACCGAATGTTTCAAGTAAATAAAACATATTGAAATGAGTAATTCTTGCATCAGGGGAAATACTTCCTTTGTACAGTTTCACCCTCCTTACTGAGATTGTATGGTAAACCATTGGCAAGACAATTCAGAGAGAGGCCAGGCTACAAACGAAACCTGGCCCTTCCTATTTTTAGAGAATAGATTTGGTTTATCATGCAAGTGGGTTCATGTTCATGGTGTTTTATCCCTTCATGTTTTTCCTTATATTAATAAATCCTGCATGCTTGCACTTCGGCCATCGGGAATGTGCAATTTAATTGCCCAGTTCTTAAAAAAAAAAACAGAGTGAGTGATACATCCAGCAGGAGGCGAAGTGAAGAATCACACACCACCAAAATAAATAAATAAAACTAAAAATCTGATACAAGGGGTTGTACACGTACATTATGTTCCAAGTGCATTCTTATTCTGTAGGCATCCCTGGTTCATGCATATTCTCCAAAAAATCGTTTCTTGGTGAGCACTAAAATTTGTACACGTTTGGATAATTTTTTTGTTTATACGATCATTTATTCTGAGGAGGGGGGGGGGGTTACACTTTGGAATGATCAAACAAAGACCCAAATTTAATTCATATTTAGCTCTAAATTTTTAATTTCACACACACACTATAAAGGTTAATCAAGTATAACATGCACTCAGCATTTGACAAAAACATTAGGTTTCACACAGTACACACTCATATGTTAAAACAAAATCATTAAAAACAAAATCCAAAATCTGCTAAATGTACAAAAAAATACTATGGATGGACACTCACACTGCGAAGAGTTATAAAAAATTTACACAAATTAAACGAACTTAACTTAATTATGCAATTTTTATTATTAAACTGCATGTTCTGATAGTTCATTTCATCTTGGTTTAATATAATGGACTAAAACGTTTCATTTAAAGAACACACACAAAAATAAAGTCTTTATAAACAAAAGTTCCATGTCTTAAAATAGTGTTGTGATTGCTTTAATAATAGTATCTTTATAATTTTCAAGCCTTAGTCTGCTTTCTTTGCCTATAACCCAAAATTATCCTTTTGAAATATTGACATAAAATCGCACATATGGTCTTTTTTGAACCAATTCTTTCAGAATTAGTTACTTTAAAAAGCAGTATCAAAACAGGAATAAAAATCGGTAGAAGTACTCAGACTCCGAAATTCAATCATTTTAAAAAAATATATCAAACAAAGCGTTCCTTAAGCCTCATTTTCAAACGGAAGAAAATAATTAAAATTCCCTGGAATTTCCTTATATTCAAACATCAAAAGTACTACTTATAAAATCAATAAACTCTAATTATATTCTGCCATTCCCCTACTTCTTTTCTTCATCATTATGTAAAATTACTTTCAAACTAAAACATTTGCAAAAGAATAATATACAAGCCTTGATTCAAAGTTATTATAGACTAGATAAGCTATTATGGACCTCTTCACAAGGTATTATGTATTATAACAACCCTTACAAAGACCGTGCCTTTTAATTGGTTTAGAGCGCGTCACATGATGTCTTTTTTCTACAAGAAAGCCGAACGACCGCGACGCACACAACCAATGTACTATTCCATAGCAACCCATAGCAACAGACGTCTAGGCACAATAAATATGGGGTGTTATAAAACAAATATTGAGTGTTTCGAGTGCTATGGTTAAAACTACACCTCCCTCTATGATCCCCAGGGCGTTCCTCAGGAAAACAGAAATTTTCCCTCGGCAATGCCTCTGGAAAATAGAACATGCTGGGAGCACCTCAGGAGTCACAGTTTTAGCCAAAGCACTCGAAGCAGTCAATATTTGTATACTATGAACCAGTTAATAAGGTATTATGGACCAGTTCATAAGGTAACATTAACTAGAAATGGAGTGCTACAACTGACACAAAAGGTTTAAAAAACATTGTTATCAATTAGCTATTGGAAGTAATATCTTAAAATGATATATTTTACTTAACCTAAACATAGCTAATAGATAGTTTTGCAGTACCCGGTAGTATTGTTTTGAAGTAGCTTCACTTTCCAGCCTTGAATTGCTTTTCTTCTTTCCCCATATCTAATTTCAATGCTAGCCTAAAAGACATACTCATTATCATCAATAGAAAGATGTAGCCACCAAATTCTACTGGATGTGTCAAATTCTTGGTTCTGAAGTTCATGCAAGCAGAAGATGGTCGAGCAGGCAGAACAAATTCAAGGTAAAGTTTGTCTGATGGTGTGTTTTTAGAGACCCTGTGTAGCTGATGTAACTGATTACAGATGGGATAGTCGGTGGAGATCATCATCATGTATTTGAGCTGTGTGCCAGTTGTTCATAATTCACCAGTTAGCAACCAAAGATGTAGAATTTGTCCGATCACAGTGAACGAACCTATGCGAATTGGTTTTATGCATCATATGGGCTGGTGTGCATATCAGCTCACGTTAAATTCATCAATAAATGTTTATATTTCAACTCAAAATACTCAATGTTCCCTCCATTGTAGAATATCCCAGCAACTCCTAGCAAGAAGCATCACGCTTGATCTCATTACTCCCACACCTCATACATTTTATAAGAGTTGCACGATATTCTGCAAATTGCTCAAAAATTTGAAGTAAACCTGACACAGGAAAAGGAAGTCGAAGATAAAACTTCACTTTTTTTACTGAACCAATGAAACAAGTTGCACTGCAAAATGGGGAGAATTCGTCAATACGTTGATGTTTGGCGTGCTTGATGAGTATGATCTGTTACACAGTTACGCAAGGTCAATAAGACCATCTTATATGCGCCCATCGACTGAGGCTACTGCATAGCTTGAGCATTGCATGCTGTGGCGGACCCAGTCAGCAGACTGACACTGAGGGCTGCAGTAGGTTTGTTGACGACACAAAGAGCACTCGAACTGACCTACCAGACCGCAGACGCACAGCTTGGATATGTCTGTAAGAAATATGAACAATAAAAATATAAGTTTTGAAGCTTTGCATGGTGTCGGGCCCAAATCTAAAGGACACCTGGTGTAGTGTAAACAAAGTGTATGTCCCAAAATCGTCATATGTGAACATGTAGCTGGTGAACTAAAAGGCAATGCAAACAAAGCATCCCTTACAACAGTACTGGTGAATCCAGTCCAATCAATTCTGTAAAACTTTAAGTCCACAATACAAGTATAACAAATTCACCTAAGGGTGCACCCCACTAAATTGGAAGAAAACAGTCGGTCGGCCTCATGAATATTTTGTAGGCCCTCAAAATATTCCATACTAGAAAGATTTGAGGGCCAATTAAAAGGGGTACAGTGTGAAAACTTTGCAGAATTGTGACCTGAGGGCTGTTGGCTTCTAACTTGAAGTATTTTGGATGACCTGGGTCCTGAAAAAAGTTGTCCTATCTGCTCACAGGTGTTGGACGGGAGGACCGTTTTTCAAGATCGATGCTCGGTCATTTTGAAATTTACACAAGTGTAGGGATGTTTTTATTTGGACAGGGAATAACTTGACGGGCCTTGAATTGATCAAATTGATTGTAGGGTCTAAGTTTGGGACTCAATAAATATTTTCATTTTTATTTTAAAATTCTGTGAGACTTTTAAGTATATTTGAAGTGTTTATTTAGTGTTTTGCACTGTGTGTTACTGGAGTTTATTTAGTCGGGTGCACCCCTCATGTCATCACCCATGATAAATCTAGTCTGGTTCCCTGACCAAAGATTCTCTGACGACTCTTGTTACAAATCTTTAGTCAGGCGTCATCCAAAGCCAAACATAGATTATGACGCAACATATATAAATATTCATTACAGTGGTCAATGTAATTGGATAAAAAAACGGAGCGCTGATGACAGGCTTTGTTTACTTTCAAAAAGCCTGGGATAATCAGTTTGTAAAAAATGTAAAATTCAAATATAAAATTTAAATATAGTGTCCAATTTGTTGGGGTAAAAAAAAGAAAAGAAAAACGATGTGTCTACAAAATTTTTGAATTTTTATCAACAACAGGAATGTCCGACCATCAACGACACTGTCCGAATATTGAGGACGAGTTCTGAGCATTTTGGATATTTTTGGAAAAGGAGGTTTTTGTCACGTGACATTTGGGTGATACCGGACCCTAAAATCGACAGAGAATAGTCGGAGATTTGGGGGTCTGGGGACCAGACTAAGGTAAATCTTGTTTGCGCAATTTTTAAAGTCAGACTCCCAGTGTGTTACGGTTAGACGCGCCCCATATCTTAACTCCCGAAATGACAGACCATGGGTAGACAGAAGCTGGTGTGACGTCAGTGCAAGGGGTCTGTACCTTGGTCTTTGACCCAGCGAAGCAAGACACTGTCAGATCGGTAGACTTCAGACACGACCAACTTCTTCTCCTTGGCCCCCTCAATGTCCTTCAGGGTATCGTTCATCAAGATGAAACTCTTGTCCTGGAGTTTGGCGGGGAGGGCCCGCTTCACGTCATCCCGGAGGTCACGCATTGTGCCCACTTTGTTGGCCTTGACCGAGCCCAGCTTCTGGAATGTGTTGTCTGAGTTCTTTACCATAATGAACAGTTGGACACGGTCTTCAAGAACTAAAACATGATTGGAAAAAAAAAAAAAAACATTTTAGAAAATACAAATTTGAAGGTCTCACAAATAATAAAAAAAATACACATAAACTGGGAAAATTAGATAAGCCCAGAATGCCGCAGCGAGCAGAGCCATGAAATTGGGCCAAGCTTGTTTTTTAAATGATGACAGCCATATAAAAAAATATAAGCTAAGGTAGAAGCAAATACAGGGCGGAGCAAAGATCAATCAAAGTGGGTATGTAGTCTTACTTCGTTCTTGCTGTCCAGAGGACTCAGTGAATCCTGGAGGCAGAGCGGTGACTTCAACCTCAGGGGTACGTCTTGGTGTATTGGGGGTCAAGCGGCCACTGAAGTTTGGGTCTTGGCATCTGCAGGGAGAGGAGAAATGAAATCTTCAATCGTCTTCGATCCAACGAGCCTCCCTAGATCCAACCCTTAATACCTCAAGGCATTGCTGACAGGTCAAATCAATCAGTACATCAAAAAGACAGCTTCAAGTATCTTTGAGGACATTGGAATTTTGCAAAAGATCACAAAAGTGTAGATCTGCTATCTGACTAAAACCAAATCTTTCCCATCCCCCAATGCCTTGCTTCCCCCTGCCAAAGCTTCTTACAGCAGTCAATTTATCACTTCCTTTTGTCAACATTTCCCTCATTTTTTTTTTATTCACAATAGTCCCTCTGGTTCCACAACATCCCATTATTCCCTTCTCTTCCGTTACTCAATTTCTACAGTAATAAATCTCTCCACATCCCAACCCATCCCCTTCTCCATCCCCTTCCTCAATTTAGTTTCCCTCCATCCCCATTTTCCCTCCCCGTTTTTCTATTTTCCCTTCAAAACCAAGTTCCTCAATATCTTTTCCCTACTCAATCTACTTACATTGATCAATCCTGTCCTTCATCATCTACCCTCATCACATGGGGTTACGAAGGGATTCAAACGATCCATCCTTCCTTTCTACCTCCCCCTCCTCATTTTACTTCTCCCCCACCCCAAGTTCCCCCTGTTCGTTCCCCTTCTCAATCTACTCACAATCATCTATCTTGTCCTTCATCATCTACCTTCATCACATGGGGTTACTGAGGGATTCAGACGATCCATCCTTCCTTTCTACTTCCCCCTCCTCATTTTACTTCTCCCAAAGTTCCTCCTAATCTTTCCTCTACTCAATATACTTACAGGGATCTATCCTGTCCTTTATCATTTACAGTCAGCATGGGGCTGTTGAGGGATCCAGAGCTGGCAAACTCCTTCATCTTAAAGTCGGTTCCGGTCAAGGGTGTAGCTTCCACCATGTTCTCCTTCTTACCTGATGAAATCCAAGATAAACTTAAAACATTTGCACTTTGTGTTTTATTGGTAGTCATTTTTCTAAGAAGCAGTTTTAATTTACTGAAATGAAAAGATGCGTCCCTCTAAGAGAATTTGTCTTTTGTTGTTTGGTTGCAGTCACTAAACTGAGGCAAGATGGGAAATCAGTCTGGTGTTTTTAATTTCTGTCATTTCCTACTACCATTGTCATCTGGTATACAGCATGGTTGTTGCTGTACAATAAAGTTCTAGTGACTAAAAAGGTTTACCTCTTTTGATGCAGAATTTGAATACGATAAATGCGATGATTAGCAACATAATCACGACAACTGCGACAATAAGGATGATGGCCCAAATGGGAAAGGTTGGCTGCAGATAAGGAAAAAATAAAAACAGTTTATGGTAAAAACAAAAAAGAAATTCAAGGTAATGTTTGCCCGTGGAGATGTATTTTATACCCCTTAGGTATTTTTAAATTGAAATTCTAGTTACCCAGCAATTGATAAATGATGTAAAACATTTATTCCTTGTGAAAGTGGCATAATTTAAATTCCACACTAAATAAAAAGTTCATTTGAACCGCAAATTGTAAATCTTACCGCTACTGTTGCAGGCATTTCTGTCGTTGTAGCCTTGGAGGAAAAATAATGAAAAAGATGTGACTTACATGAAATTATTGTATACACATTCAATGGTCATTCATAGGGGCTGCAAAGGTTGCATATTAAAAATCAATAATGGAAATGAAAAAAGGTTTTCTGATGGCTAAAATTTAATGACGTATTGACCGGAGCTATAAGCACTGTAATGTCTCCTGACAATGACTAGAGCTAGCTCGTCGAAACATTGAGACCAATTAATAAACTCACTCTGCGGTAGTGAAGTTATCCGAGAAGTCCCCCCTCTATCCACGAAGCGAAAGTAGTAGTAGTAGTCCCAGCCTATTTCCTACCTCCCCACAGGTAGTACTTAATAAGCAGGACAGTTCTTTTCAGAACTAAGTTGTCCCCCCCCCCCACCCCCCCCCCCCCCCCCGATTTCCAAAATCTACTCCGGGGTAGTAGGGTATAATAGCAAGACAAGTTCTCACAAGAACAATCTACTGTGTATAGCAAAGTAGATTCTTACCACTTCACCGTATGATACCCCGTCCACCAGGAGGTATTTGTCTGGTTTTAGAATGTTGCCATTGAATGTCAGAGTGATGTCACCAGACTGAATGTCATTCCAAATGTCCTCCTGGGTGGCATCCAGGTCTCCTTGAATGTCAAATGAGACTAAAATGGAGCCTAGGATTGGACACGGAGAGAAGGATTTAGTTTTAGAAATGTTTCATTTCATGACATTGTCCAAAGCATCCAAAGGTCGAACTCCTCACAATAAAAACATCCAAACGAAAAAAAGGAAGGATGCACAACTTTTACAATTGACATTTACAACATTACACTTTAAGAAATTACATAAAAGCAATTAAAAAAAAAAATGAACAAACTTTAAAAAGGAAAACTATGGATGGGTGATCGAAAGGGAATGAAAGCTTTTGATTTGTAAGAAATCAATCCAAGGTATAAATTTACCAGTGACGGCTCAATATCATTTTTGATTTTGTATTTTTTTATAGCATTGCTGATCATAAGCAAGGTAAACGGCATGCCTGTATGTCAGTGGTCCTTGCTGGCAAGTGAGTGCCACAAAAATACAAACTCACTGTGAACAATCTCGCATGCTCCTTGCTTGTATCAATTTCATTAACAAGCAAATAATTTAACTGTTTGTATATAAAATTTACTGATACTTAAGCTAATTTTCTGCTGCAGTAAGCACACAAAATGGCTTTCCAGTAAATAGTGTCATGGAATTGTTCTCTTGAGTTCACATGGCTGACATTGTCGCATGCAAAAAAACAGAGTTCTATTAGAGATAAGGGTACCATACCTCTCTCGATTGATACATTGCTGATCTTAACATCGCTATATCTTGCTCCAAAGTAGTTCAGAACGTAAATCTCAAGCTGAGCTTCCTTCCCAGCAGCCACCTGGTCGTAATCCTCTGAGAACTGCAGCTTAAGCCGACGCACTGGCCCGGTGTAGTTGGTCTGCTGGCTGGACACCACGTCGAACGGGTCAACCAATAGGGTCAGCTGGTAGGCGCTCGATGGTATGGTCACCACGGTGACCTTCAGGATGTAGCTCAGGCCGATGGCGTCAATCGTCAGGTTGGTGAAATGAGCCTGGGCAGTGCTGAGGTCAAAGGTCATTTGTAGTTGACCTCTGAGCTGACCTATGTAGTTGGTCGGGATGTTGAGGGCCATCGTGGCATGCCACACGAGTCCCTGTAGATCAGAGAGGAAAACCAATGTCATCATGCCTTGACATTTGCCAGTTTAAAAAAAAAAATATGTTTACAAGGTCGAGCCCAAAGACGTCGAGGTCACTTGATCGATGTGGACATGCTACGAAGGGACACAGGCTTTGTGACAACAACCGAAATATCTTCATGCATGAAGGATAAGCAAATCTGATTTCTGAAAAACTAAAGCATTTCAGGAAAAAAGATATTAAGGGAATTTTTCCATCATGACTATCTTTATACAATGTACAAATTTACATTTTGTTTGAACAAACCTTGGTCATAAGGTTTCCAGGAATCATCATCGTGATTTCATCTCTCAGCTCGATGATCACCTCAAAGCTTGTGTTTTCATACACCATATCCGGCGCCGTCAACGCGGACAGATAATATGGCCGCACGGCCACGTCAAAGGCATTGGAGCTGACCGCAAGACTGGACGTGTTGGGCTCGGTGACCGCAAAGTCCAGGACGATTCCGGTTACAGTCAAGTTGATAGACAGATCTGTGAAGTTGGCCCAGCCACTGACAAATGGCACGGTCAGGTTTCCTGATAGCTGTCCGCCTGTGCTTGATGGATTAAAAGATGCCGTCAGTTTCCAGGGTCTCGAGGGATGGCCGAGTTGGGGGATCCTATTTCCCTGTATGTACGAAGGTAAACAAAATGTTTTTCACCAATGGGGACAAAAATAAAATATAATTTAGTTGTTGCCGTTCGCTGATGTGTCCTGCAGGAAAAAATTCCACTGACACCACAGACGTAAGTAAAACACAAGTCCTTCTGCATTCTAGAGCAGATGTCTTAACCACTAGACCACCGAGCTCATAAAAATCTTGCTTAACAGAAACAGGTCACCAGCCAAAATACCATGTAATGTATATTGTTTGTGATTGGTTCCCTGCTGATATTTTGCTCAGCAGAAAAATTTACTAAGCACCATTTTCTGCTAAACATAATATAACACAACAATTACAATTTATAAGGCGCTATTCCATCAAGATCATAGCGCACATAAAAGAAATTAATATGGATAAAGATGAGTCTTATGGGCTTCACGAAATAGAGATAAATTAACAGATTCCCTAATGACAGCAGGAAGATAGTTCCAAACCACTGGACCAGCTACACTGAAAGCTTTTTGACCCAGAACTTTGTTTGCACGGGGGACATTCAAGTGAGTGATGTCAAGTGTGGAGCGAAGAAAACGTGGAGGAGTGTAATGTGACAGTAAAGTGGAAGGATATCTAGGAGTAGTTTTGTTCAAGCATTTATAAACAAATAGAGCAAGTTTAAAATGAATCTGTTCTCTAATCGGTAGCCAGTGAAGTTCCCTGAGTGATGGGGTAACAGCTTTATAAAATTTGTCCCCATTGGTAAGAGGGCAGTTAGATTGACAGACATGCATGAACCACCTTGGCAAACCCCTTCTCTTAACGATAAGTGTACTGGGTTCTTTTACATGCATTATACACATTACACGGGACCTACAGCTTAACATCCCATTCGAAGGATGAAGCAATTATGACTAAGTTTCTTGCCCAAGGACACAAGTGTCAAGACCGAAACTTGAACCCACACTCTGACAAACGCCAGAACTTGAGCCCGGTGCACTAGACCCCTATGACACGACAATGGGAGACTTTGGAAAGATTGGTGGCAGCAGACTTACCAGGTAAATTTCCATTGTTTGCATAAGTCTAAGCATGCGCACATTTCCAAAAACAATGGATTTACCCGGTAAGTCTGCTGCCACCTTGTGTCCTCAAAAGTCTCCCATTAAAAATGCCATGTAAATGCTATTGTTGGCGATACAAAATCGTTTGCACTGACACAATTTTTGTTTATTGTCGTCAACAGTCAAGCGGTAATACTAAAACACTCTTCAGCATCTCCATTTTGTTTGTTTTTATGGACTCTTACCAGTGCGTCCACGGCATAGATTGAGGGCTGTTCAGTGAAGGCTGCTCTTTCTCTGGCCCCATCAGGCTGTGTGTAGATGACAAGGGATTCTGGGGTGCGGTATACAATATCTACTTCAAGCTCAGCATTCTGTTCCTCTTCCTCCTCCTGCTGTATCTCAGAAAACCTGACAGAAACAAAAAAAGGAAGAAAATGATGAATTTTATGTAATCAGAAAAGAAAGGGGGAAAAAAAGAAAAAAATGTGGGCTATGGTGGGCCTGAACATCACCAATTTGAGGCATGTGAATTACACCATATAATAACAATATGCAGTTCTTATGTAGCGCTTTATCACACCTGATGGACGTCTCAAAGTGCTCAGTATTTTTTCCTGCAAGGTATGCGGAGTTACGTTTTTGAAGTATGAGACCTGTTCTTTTACATAGCACCATGTAACGGTTCACAAGGTGCTGTGGCGCAATGTGCAGCTGATCAAACCAGGAACCTCGGGGCAGAACCCTTCTCTTTGCGGTTCTTTGAATTGCATATTTATTAGCTACTGCAAAAATGCTACAATTCCATGCGCTCACAATAGTGCATTTGACATAAACTTGCCCAGTGAGACTATTGAGTGTGTAATACCATAGCCTGTCTCGACCCTTAGATAAAGACAGAGGATCAGTCTGGGGTATAGTTGATTATAAAGCTCTTGTCTTGGGCCATTGGTTACTTGACAGTTTCTACAGCAAAGCTTGTGAGGGCACACTTTTGTCTTCAGCACCCTTATTGGTTCTAATTACAGGTTCCCAAGAAATATCAAACAGGATGATGAGACTATACTCACGTTTTGGTCCCATTGGGTACGTCACTGGTCCCGCCGGTTTCATTGGTAGCCCGCACACCTCCCGTGGGGTCAACAGGTTCTGGTACAGGGTCAGTCATAGCCATGGAGGTGATAGTGATGTTGAGTGAATCCCCGAGGCTTCCTGACTGTAAGTCGTCAACTATGACTGACTGGATTTCAACCAATTTGTCATAGTCCAAGGAGGTGCCTGGCGCTGATGCTGCAAAGGAGGAAACATTTGCACAAATTAATGGATGAAATCTTTAGCATGAATTCAAGTGTTTTCATTTAAAAATGAAGAACAAATAATCAAGACTTTAACAAAAATGATAGGTCTCAAAATATTTATTGGGGTCCACTTAAAAAATTTTTTACGTCTTGGTAGTATTAAGATTATTTTTGATACAAATTGTAAATCAAGTCGTTTTAATTTGTGTCTTTTATTTTTCATTTTCGGTAAATAGAATTTAGCAGTAATATACATATATATATATATATATATATCTTTTTCAGAAATTTGAATCTTTGTAAAAACACTTTATTTAATTTGATCATTCAAATATAAAATACATGTTCATTCCTGAATACTCACTTGGAACAGTTTGTGGGGCTGGTGTAGTAGCATTACTTGTGTCATTCAGAGTATTCTCTGACCCGGGTGACTCAATTGTAGGTGATGGCTGTGGCCCGATCTCAATAACCACCTCAGTCTCACCTTCAACGGCACGACGTCGTCGGCGTCCGCTCGCCTCACTCACCACATCCACGATACGAATCTGGGATTCATCCACATTGAGCAGCCCGGCGAGATTTCGCACCAGATTCTCCTCATAGAAAACATCTATGTGCACCGCAGTGACGCCAAGCGTGACCAGGATGACTGCAGTGGTGCGGAACTCAATGGGCTCGGGACCCTTCACGAGCAGCCACAGGGTCTGGGTGTCACGATCAAAGTAGTTCTCACCATAAACGCCAGAGCTGACGGAGGGCTGGTATTGGTTAGCGGGGAGATTAGGATCCTTGGCCTTCCAGGTGAACTCACCAGAGCTGAAATCAGCATTGTTGGGGGTAACGTAGCGATCCTGAAAAACAAGGCGCATATTTGGGTTTCTTACACAATTTTTGAAATAAGTATATCAATAATGTTGGGTTAAAGGGACAATACATCATGTTTTTTTGAGGAATCAATTCATTCTATTCCTCTAGTTTTCAATGAACACACAATTAAACCAACTTATAAACATTTCATCAAATTGGATAGTCACAATGTTTATGTCTTGTTAGATAGTTTTCTGTCAACTTAGAAGAGACTAATGGATTTTAATATAGAAGGATAATATATATATGTTTACCTGATAATAAACATCCAATCGTTGTGGCTTAGCATACCAGATTCCAATCACAACGGCTTGGCTGTCGTCAGAGTTCAGCAGATGGAAACGAAGAGTATGGGGATTGGTGCTGGTGAAATACACCTCGTACTCCTTCCCAGAGGCAATCAGGGTATAGAATGTACTGATACGTTCCTGGCATGTATACCTGTAGAAAGGAATACAAGATAGAGAAATTAAAGGTTTAGGAATTGTAAGGTCTGGGGTTGGGGCTGGTGAAATACACCTCGTACTCCTTCCCAGAGGCAATCAGGGTATAGAATGTACTGATACGTTCCTGGCATGTATACCTGTAGAAGGAATACAAGATAGAGAAATTGAAGGTTTAGGAATTGTAAGGTCTGGGGTTGGGGCTGGTGAAATACACCTCGTACTCCTTCCCAGAGGCAATCAGGGTATAGAATGTACTGATACGTTCCTGGCATGTATACCTGTAGAAGGAATACAAGATAGAGAAATTGAAGGTTTAGGAATTGTAGGGTCTGGGGTTGGGGTTGGTGAAATACATCTCAAACTTCTTCCCAGAGGCAATCAGGGTATAGAATGTACCGATAGGCTCCTGGCATGTATACCTGTAGAAAGGAATACAAGGTAGAGAAATTGAAGGTTTAGGAATTGTAGGGTCTGGGGTTGGGGTTGGTGAAATACATCTCAAACTTCTTCCCAGAGGCAATCAGGGTATAGAATGTACTAATACGCTCCTGGCATGTATACCTGTAGAAGGAATACAAGGTAGAGAAATTGAAGGTTTAAGAATTGTAGTGTCTGGGGTTGGGGTTGGTGAAATACATCTCAAACTTCTTCCCAGTGGCAATCAGGGTATAGAATGTACTGATACGTTCCTGGCATGTATACCTGTAGAAAGGAATACAAGGTAGAGAAATTGAAGGTTTAGGAATTGTAGGGTCTGGGGTTGGGGTTGGTGAAATACATCTCATACTCCTTCCCAGAGGCAATCAGGGTATAAAATGTACTGATACGCTCCAGGCATGTATACCTGTAGAAGGAATACAAGATAGAGAAATTGAAGGTTTAGGAGTTGGAGGTAGAGATGTTGAAGATTTGGGATTGGTACTTCACGTTACTACAGATTCTTCACATACACAGCTTGTGCAGAAATTTGCGGCTAATCTGCAAGCAGAGGATGATGAACGTAAGCACAAATGGCCTGGGTAAGATGTTCCGTGAAATAAGGCCCAGGGTACTTCAAGACATATAAACATGTTATCTTGGTTGGGCAATAACTTACCCAAGACACCATCCGTTATCCTGCGGCCCGTTGATTAAGTCGACATAGCTGTCACTATACATGGCCAGTGGTGAAAGACGTCGGACTTCAGTATCTTCATCCATACTCTCTACAATCAACATCATGTGGTCGATACCGTGGCATTCATAAGCCTGCCAGACAGCATTCCACTCACATTCATTGTTACTTCCTCTGTAAATACCTAGAGTTATGGACGGGGTGGGAGAGGGGGGGACACACAATATACCGTTAGGTCCTGAGTGTTGTCCTTCCAACTAAAAGATAAGTAGATGTCAGATGTTGCCTAACAGCTGCACCAGCAGGTATGCCAATCCATCAGAAATTGTTGGATTGGGTCCTAGACTACCCAGTGTAATGATGCTACCCCACAAGACTTTCTACGTTCAAGGTTGGAGGCCATTACACACTTGTGTGAACATACAGCGCCATACCTTGTGGGGTACATACAACAGCAGACCAGTGAACCCCACAAGAAATCTCAATAGAAAGAATGGAAGATCTTTAGAAGCGGGACGATAGGCCCAACAATGCAGGACCCTGTGATTCTTTTGTGTGCGGGTGTGGGTAGGCACACACACCGTTGTCGGGACATTTATACAATGGAACAAAGGTCCCCACAACATTTTTCTTTGTCAAACCCTGTCCCCACAAGGTCATTCAATAGAAAAGGGAACAATAGAACAACTCAGTGTTAAAAAGAATGGATGTGCGTGTACTTATAGTGACATTCAAACCGAGGACTTATAACAAAAGGGACGATTGCTATCACAAAGGAAAACAATGGTGTCCCTGTTTGTCAGGACAAAGAGTTGAACAAAGGAGGGTCCACGATTAGAGGTCATTACACACTTCTGTAATGTGTGTGTGAGTTTGTTTAGGCCTTCAAACCGGGGACTTACAACGAAAGAGGACAATAGGGTCCCCGGTTGCAAAAGGTCCCCAGTTGGAAATCGTGTTCAAAACCAATGGGAGCTGTTGCTAAAAAGTTAAAGTACAAACAAAAGAGGGAGAATAGGAGGTCCCCGATTGGAGGTAAATACAAACTTGCGTGTGTGAGGGGGGTGCATATTTTTTCAGAGCTTTGGATTCTCATGAAGTCACTACAAAACTTTTAGGCTCTTCCTCTAGGTTTCACTAACTTTGCTTACCTTTATTTGGTGCCATATCGTCCGCTTGGATGCGTGATCCATCGGGTCTGGTCAGCATAACCTTGGGGATACGGTTATCACCAAGACCACGTCGGGCATCACCATCCCACTCAAACTCAGACTGGGGAATGACTGTACCCACAGAGCCAAGGAGGGTACCGTCCAAATCACGGATCATTGCTTTCTTCAGACCGTCACAGTCCATGTCCACACAGTCAGATGGGTTCACAGAGCTGAAATCAGTTCAAAGGAAAAGAAACTTGCAGGTGTGGGGAATTCAAAGTAGTAATAAACCTCACTCAAATTTCTCTCATTCCTAATTTTATTGTTCTTAAACTTTATTACCCTTGCTCAAAGAATAAAATGTATGTAATGAGTCATGAACTGCCTTATAAAAACACAAGTTAGATGTGGACGAAATTCTGACTTGACATTGATTTGGCCTAAAATAACAAATTCCAAATGGAACAACATGATCCCAGTCATGACACTTGTGTGTCCTTGAGCAAGACACTTTACTATAATTGCTTCTCTTTACCCAAAGGTAAATGGGCACCTGTGTGGGGGCGGAGATGGTTCCTGTGATTGCTTTAGCTAAATGGCACAACTACACACTTGGCAGCACAGGCTGTATACTCCTCAGGGAGCTTTTTTTTTCATAGAAGTCGCCAGACACACAAGGCCAGTAAGCCACTCGAGGTGTTGGCTACAAATCAACTGTTTTTTTCCATGGTCCATTGCCACCTACTCCTGGCGCTGAAACAGGGTAACCCCCTTTACAGTCCGTAAGGATGTAGGCTTAGGTATCATCTATCAGAAGCCTGGCTGGTAGAGCAGAAGGCTCTACCTCCCCAACATTTACGGAGCAATTATGGTTAAGTGCCTTGCTCAAGGACACAAGTGTCATGACTGGGACTCGAACCCACACTCCGATGACTCGTAGACCCCACACTCCGATGACTAAGCCACCAGAGCTTGAGTGGGACGCACTAACCACTCGGCCACGACACGCCACGCTGAGATGGTTTAAGGAATGAAATAAATGACCAAGTGACTATAGGTGACAGAACTGAGGGCTACACAAGGGAAGCTGCTATTGTTGTTATTATAATCCAATGACAGGAAAGTGTACTGACTATTTTCAGCCTGCTCACTTGCAACGACGATCCAACAACTTCCAATAGCTTCCAACAACAACAGTTTACATGTAATTGACCCTGTTTTAGGGTTAGAGTTAGAGAATTTTTTATGACAGCAACATTTTCTTTAGAAAAGGACGTAGCAACTGCTCTTACCCAAGGTTTGGTCTGTGAATGAATATTTTGTGTTCCTTTTCCACATCTTCAAAGGTCAACCCCATGGTCGTCATAGGGTGCATTCCGTCTTCACTGGCTTTATTGGTCATGATCGCAACGTCCTTCTTTCCACAGTGCGAACCAAAACCTCGGAACACTACGTCTGTTTGTTTGAATTAAAAGGAGGTATACAACAGTGGGTAAAGAATTTGTTTCCAAACATGATGAAATGGTCAGCAGACAAGGGAGTATTTCTACTTACATGGTCTATGGGTAACATAGTTTCTTTTCTTTCTTTCTACCCATCTTCACGTAATATTCATCTCAGTTTTCGCTTCTCTTGTCGTTCCCATTTGCGGTAGCTGTCTGTTTTGTTTGTCCCTTTGTTTGTAGTTTTTGTTTGGTCCTTCGATTAGATTTATTTAGTGTAACTCCATTTTTTTCCTTAATTTTTTTTAAAGCGAAGCCGCTACAAGCCCAGGACCTTGCCTGAAGTCCTGGATCTTGCCTCAATGCGGTTTTCTGCTCACCCTTTTATTGCTTAACCCTTTAGCACTCATAACGCCCGGCAGCGCCCCGCCTACTACTCCGCAAACCGCCCGCAACCGCCCTCGAAGTTTGACAGGTTGTAACTTGAGTTTTACATCAGGATTTGAAATGCATCAAACAGCCGTATGTAGAGCACGATCTGAAGCTTACGACGGTCTAAAAATAGTATATGGTCCCCATATGAAAAAATGACATCGTCCACCTCCAAAGGTTCAAAGGTCGGAAGTCCTGTCGCCAATGTACCCCATGTGCAACACAGCGAGTGGATGTTTCTGTGTGTGTGGACAGACCATATTTTATGTACAATGTATTTCACGCGCAATGTACACAGTACTGGCGACCGCGTTTGTTTTCACTCTAAAACTTACGATCGTTTTTACACGAAATACCATAAGTTGGAAGTATTTTACAGACAGTTTTAGGTAAAAAAGTTGTTCTTTAGATAACATAGGCATTTAATCTTACTTCCAAAGGTATGTTGTGATTATTTTCAATCTTTTTCTTTACATTTTCTTTCTTTGAGATGACAGTACAGTTGAGTAAATTGTGTGCACAACTTTCCACATAACAAACGTTTACTTCGTACACAAACAGTGTTTCCTAATTTTAGTTGATGTGTCTTATGTTTCCAACCTCGTGCTTTGATTTGGTAAAGCAAACAAAACAACTGTGCCAATCATTCAAAAGGTAATTTCATCCTCTACACAATGAACTAAACTTGTAACACAAGAAAATAATCACAATGAAAGTTATCTAAGGATTTCTCTGCACAGTAGGAAATCTTGTGAATTTCCGTGGAGCATTCAAGGAGTGACTGTACAATTGAACTAAATTGAATATATCAAAACCTTGAATTCAGTCATTCCAAAAACTTCTCACAAAATACAACTCATGAAGAAAGCAGGAATCAGCATTTGATAAAGGGCAGCTTCCTCATTTTGTTTTCTTGTGCCCATTAAGACTTGATGGATTTCATAAAACCAGTCCTAACTTATAACTAGTCCTCTCGCTCGTCCTAACTCGAGATAAGACTAGTCCTAGCGTTTTGTGAAATCCACACCAGGTATTATTACTTTTATCGCCATTAACTTGACCAAGTAATCCAGGGGTGGATTTCACAAAACTCCTCCTAACTTAGGACTAGTCCTAACTTATAACTAGTCCTACAAGACTAGTCCTGGCGCTTTGTGAAATCCACACCTGCTCACGGAGCAGGGTTACTTGGGTCTGACCCGGGTGTTAACGTCACAACAAACAACTGCCTCAAGGGCCGCCTTTTTTAAAGTTATTTAGCAGGACACCTTCGGGAAGTTTGGAACACATCTTCACCCTGAGACTTCGTGAGCATTAAGTTTTTTGTTTTTTTTCATCAGAAGTTGTGTACTTTTGAATTAACCTGAGCATGTAAAATAATTTAATGTCGCAGTCTTACCAGGAGAATAATTATTTTACGATCTTTCAAAGAGTTTCAGATTTAATGCACACAATGAAAGTAGCTCTAGATGGCTGTCCCAAAATGAATGCTATACGATGTTGGCATTCAAATAGGTCTTATTGGGGAAAAGCTAATTGAATGCACTCCTAATACACCCATTTAAGGGTAGAGAGGGGGTGGAAAGTGGGGGAAAAAACCCACAAATCCTTAGACAATAAGTCTGAAATTATTATCAAAATGATTACAGTGTTAAGACACTTACTCTTGAGTTCGGTAATACCATTGATGGTTGGGTAACTCATGACTAGATGAAACGCAAAGAACGGCGCCAAGTTTGGTGAGGACTCAAAGCTGGCCCACACTACGCCACTGTGCCCTCCACCGGGAGCACGGGGTGCCCTCTGTCTGCTGCTATGGCGCGAGTTCTCTGGTGCCACCTGCAGAATTTGTATTCATATTTTTTCAGTTTTTGCGCAAAGGAGAAATGGAGATGAGACAATTGACCCCGAGAGGACTAAAGAAATAAAGCAGGGAATAGGGTTGGGGGAAACATTCACAGAAATTTTTTTAAGAATTATAAGAATGCAGTGCAAGAAAAGGTAAAGAAAAAAATATATTCCCAACATCTGAACAAAGATTGATCAAACTAGTGTGAACAAGTGTTTCTTTTGGTTTCCAGCAAGTTGACCAACCATTCAAAATCATCCAACTGAAAGTGAGTTTGTGTGACGTCACAACTGTGCAAAGAACTAATTGTGTACGATACGGGGGTGTCCACTGTTTGAAACAGAGTACTTTAACAAAAAGGATCTGGGTGTTTTGACACTGGAGGACGTCCTCGCTTTGCTTTAGTGTACAAACCATTGGGGCTGTCACTAAAAAAACTAAGTCCAAACAATGGGGGAACAAAGAGAAGTCCTTGATTTACCGGGTCGACAAACCTGGGTACAAGTGTGTGTATCATGGGGTATTAAGAATACTTGATCTCAGTTGGCTTTTGGGTTTTACTTACAGCATCCGCCGTGCAATCGAATGAGTCACTGACACCAACGATGAGAGACTTCTCGATGCGGACAAACTTGTCCGATGTCTTGTGGGACAGGGCAGGGGGAGAGTACACCAATGGCATGACGGCCATGTTGTTGTCGACGAATGTCATATCTGTCAGAAGAATACTTGACGACACCTAAAGAGTCACACAAACAGCAAAAACTAAAAATAACGAGGATTGCTCTTGTTGATTTGGTTTAACGTTTAGAATTGAATATGCCACAAGTCCTCTTTCTGCAGCATTTTGTTGGTAAGCCATTACGTCACAAGCACGCACAGCTGCTGCATAGACAAGATTTTGGCTACTTCAGGCTCCAAACTGCTGTAAGTTTGTGTGCAATTTAAAAAAAAAACAACAATAATTTCATCGTTTAAAGACATCTGTCATAATACAAGCTGATAATTCTGATAAGACCAACTCAGAAAGGCCATAAAACTAATCGCCGTGTGCCCAGTAAAAGGGCACAAGGCCTTATGTCCTTTTACCAGGCACATCAAGTATTTTGTCCCAGTATTAAAAAGAGGTAAGCGATGAAACTTCCCCTGACATGAAAAATATGGCATTGTTGTTACATTTTTGTTGCTGGAATTCACCCAAAGACATGTTTTCCCATTCCCATGCAGAATTTAACCTTCCTATAACAACTTTTGCATGTGAAGAATTTGATCAGTTTTCTTTAAACACAAATTTTCACATCATAAATTGCTTACGCCCTTTTACCAGGAACTTGTAATGTTACGTCCTTTTACCGGGCACACAAAGTATTCATTTATTCGTAAATCCTCAAAGAAAAACTTTTCTTATGGGCTTCTGGAAATAATTGGAGTCACTTTGTTTGAAGTGGGTGTGGCTTATGGTAGAATTACCTTACACTTACTTTGACAATACCTGAATTTATGTTGACATTACAATACAAAACCTTCCTGTATCAACATTGTAGCATCTTGCCTACCAGGAAATGCCTTGGAGTTCACTTAAGGGTCATTCTTTTTTTAAACAAAATGACATGGTTTATATTTGCGATTTATTTTATTTTTACTGTTGGCATTGACAACTAAATATAAATTGTCCTACCTGGTGGTAGACGCCGTAGTCCCAACACTTGTAGATCAAAAACTTGGAGACCTTAGCACACCCTCGTTCACTGGTTTTAAACATGTGGATACCATGGAGTGTGGAGTGTCCGACATTACCGTACCAATCCGTCAGGGGGTTGGGTGCCTCAAAACACTTCTCTCCCTTGATCTTGAAGGCCACTCTCTCTGAGCCGGCCACGGTGTTGTTGATGAGGACCACCTTGCCTGCTGACTCCACCTCGATGCCGGCATTCCACACCAGGTTCTCTGATTCAAAGCGGTCTTGGTAGGTTCCGGGGAAGACGACCAGGGTGACGAGATTATGGATGATTTCGTTGTTGTTCTCCCACACGATAATACCTATTTGAAATGAAAATGATTAAAATATAAATATATACTTAATGTTGTATTCCTTGCATCAGGGATAAAGAACAGTAGGATTTAGTTTTACCCCACGCGGATGAAGTGCCCATTAATGTAATCAAATTAAACTGGCCTTTTCACAACTCTGTGGTCTCAAGGTGGAGACATCTGCTCCAAAATGCAAAAGGTTGTGATTTCCAATATCACCCGGGGCTGTCTGTGGAATTTTCTGCAACTCAAGACTCAAAAGAATCAGCGAGTATACAGCGCTTATCATACACTGGTGCCAGGCAAAACTAAATCATACTATAAGTATAAATAAAACTGCATTTTGGCCAGAAAGTTTCTTCCCAACACATACTTTTAAAGATTTAACCGATTTGTTCTTCTGATTTTCAAGTCCAAATATAATAAAAGAAAGAAATTGTTATGGACTTGTAAAAAGAGTTTTCTTTCCTGCTAAAACTCTGCAGACTTGTGAAATTTTTCCTGTATTTTGATGGCTACACTGGATGACCAAAGTCTAAATAGGGGCTTGGATGAACTTCAAAACGAACCTGGTCCAACGGTGTGATGCACCACGTTATCTTGCAGAAGTACTCCCTCTGTGCCGTAGACACCGATGGCCGGACTGAAGCCGTTATGGAAGCTGCAACCTTTGACGAAGGACGGGGCAAGTTCATCCACCTCTCCTACGTCCAAGAAAGCCAGTGAGTAGCGTGGGTCATAGAAGCTGGTGAAACCCTCTTGGCCGGTGTGGAAGAACTGCACATTGGAGATGCGGGCATATCCTGGTGTGATGAGATAAAAATATTGAAAACAATCGTTACTGAATTGATACATTTGTGATTTGTGGAATAGCGGAGTATTATTGACTTGTCAATTTAGGAAACTCTTACCATCTTAAGTCTTATTCCCTGAATACAAAGGTTTTGTTTCCATGTAACAATTACTATGGTAACCAGCTGATTACAGGGGCAACCTCACTTTCAAATGGCAATGCCTTTTCTGAATAAAACAAAACAGCGACATCTAGCTCATTTGTTTATGCCAAGAAATTAAACAATACTGTTTAACTATCAGGCTTTCGGTCATTTTCACCGATGCATGCAGTGAGTACCCTACAGAGCAGGGTCATGAAAACCACAGCATCACTTCCATGTCATCCATGAATAAGGCCAGTACCCAGGAATACCTTCCTGACAAAGTTTACCTTTGTATTGAGTTCCAGACTGGAAGAATCGACCGACGAGAACACGTGCTCCATAGGACTCATCAAAGAGGAGGTCGTAGTCATTTCCTTCTATCTTGATGTTACGGGTCAGGAGGCCGACCTCTGCTGCCAAGATGTAGTCATCCTTGAATTCAGCTAATTGATAACGAGTAAAAAGATCAAGTATTCAAAGATAACAATGATAATAATCTGGGCATTTATGTAGAGATTTTACTCAATGTCATCACAATATTTTGAAGAAAAAAAACCATCCTAAACTTACCGATGTGTATGTATTTAAATGTTCCATTAATCTGGAAGGTAGAAGGGTCAGTGACTGCTACAATGGTGAATGTCTCTGTCTGCCAGGCCTCATATGACGTGGTTGCCACAACGATCTCATCACCAACAACCCAGTCAGTCTCAGCCACCACGGTCAGAGTGTCCTCTCCTGGGGAGACGGTGGCCGACAGCTGGGTCCAGTAAACAGAGCGGTTCTTGCCATGAAGATCCAGACCACCAAAGACACCTAAAGGGGGAAAAAATAACTGGATCTTTTGAAAAAATTGATCAGTTAAAAACTTAAAGCCAGTTTGTATAGATTAATCATCCTATCAATAAAACTCAGCAGAAACAAGCAAGGTTTGCCACTAACTTTTCACTTTTACTTCACTATTCCACCGGCTGTTTTACTCGTCCATATCTTCAAATTTCCTTTCAAACATGTGAAATGAGGCTCAAATCCAAAGCCATAAGAACAATCTACATGGGACATTAAATAATCGACGCGCAAAGGATTCTAAGTGAAATCCCCATCCAAACAACATCGGTAACCGTCAAGGCGCGCTGATTTTGAAGCGATGCAGTACACAACACGTAAAACCTTGCACAGTTATAGGTAAACTACAACAATGGCGCCCATCCTGGCAACCTGGTTTCTTGTTTAGCTGTACTCGATTTCCCAAGATGCACTGCAGTACATATTTAAGGTGGCACTTTCGCATGTTGGCTGTTGCTTTGTCCTTCAGATGGGACATTAAGCCATAGGTCCTATGTATTGTGCATGTTAAGGAACTGAGTTCACTTAACGTTACGAGAAGGGGTGTGCCCAGTGTTTTTGACATGCTTTACACCACAGATTGCACCACACCACCTTAATGAGCACTTTGAGATGTCTGTAGATAAGCTGAATAAAAAAAAAATTGTGTATACACATACCAAGAGCTTTGGAGCCAAGGTTAGGCCCGTTAGGCAGTGGCTGGTCCCCAGGCATGTGATGTCCGTTCAATAAGATCTTGATGTCATGTTCAAAGGGATTAGACTCGCTGAATCCGATGATAAGACGCCCACCTTGGATCAGGATGTAGGTGGCTTCAAGCTGATTATCCTGAGTATCTTCAATCTCTAGGATGCCGTAGATGAACAATTTGTTCATGACGGGAAGCTTTACATCAGCCAACATCCATTTTTCTGCAATCAGTAAGAAAAATTCATCAGTTACTTACAACTCTTATTACAATCATAGCATGAGGACGCCAACTTCAAAAAAAAAAACCAAAAAATTGCTTGTGTGGAAAAGAAAAAACCCATAGAACACTGACCTCCACCCAGCTTTGTGTCCAGCTGTGGATGCGATAGGTCGTTACCACGACAAGGATGTATGGCAGTACGGTATCACACGGCATACAATAACAGAACATTTTCTTTACGAAGGTGTCATGACAAAAGAAATTCACTGAAGATTGAATGAAAGGTTTCAGAAATGCTGTTTTTAGCCTGTTTCATCAAAGCGTATGCTAAGCAACTTTCATTGTGCAAATAATCACTATGTACCATTAATACCCGCTGTGAGGAAATTCACCAAGGTTAAGATTACATTTGAAAAACATGTAAGAATGTAAAGGGGGCCAGTAAAGGGGGCCAGTTATCCATCATCACGCCAGCAGTTTTTCCAGTGGTTGTGACTTTTTTTTAAGTACCTGAAACCACCCAAAAATGTTCCAACATGTGAAGGGACATTGCAGGCTTATACTGAAAATAATTTGAGTTGAATATGATTATTAATTTTGTAGTTACTCTCAAATTTCATTCACATAATGGACAGAAAATGCAGGTACATTTTTCCGTCCAGTTTTGATGAAATTTTGAGGTGATTAAAAAAAACAAAAAACTAAAAACTAAAATGAATCAACTCATATTGGTCACAACCACTGGAAAAAACTGCTAACATGACACAAAGTACTTTACGACGTTATAACACACAGCTGACCACTGAACAAGCAAGTTCTGGTGGTCATCAGGATGTGGGTTCGAATCCCGGTCATGACACTTCATCCTTGAGCAAGACACTTAACTATAATTGCTTTAAATAGGGGAAGAGGCAGTTATGTTTGTCTCACAACGGATTCATTTACCCCTCCCTGTTCTTAGCTGTGCTGTGAAGAGACTTGCGTTTATATCTCTCCATGTCTTATTTCTGCGCATTGGGGCAGGTTTCTATCCCTTCAAAAAGTAGCCCACACCTCGAGTGGCCTTTGGGCCTTGTGATGGACAAATTGCATAAAAACATATTATGGAAACTAACCTGGCAGAATCTTGACGTCGTCCCCATTTTTAGGAATGCTGCCATTGCTGCCACCAAATCCGTCCCCCACGCCTTCCCAGGAGGCCGCATCAGACCACAGGAAGGAACCTTCTGGTCGTCCGACTGGGGGTGGCTCGGGAACAGGTGGGAGACAATCCTTGTAATAGCACTGATAGACATCCAAGTTGACATCACGATTAACCACACTGCTCTGTCCCTTACCAGAAACTAAACAGAAAAAAAGAAAGAAAAAAAGTGTCTCTTTTTTCCCTCTTTGGCTAATTTTTAAAATTTCCTGATACATTTCTAATAAATAATCACAATTTCTAACTTTGAAATACAATATGTTTTCGCAATAAATTCCCTCCTGGAATGCTACTGATCATAAATATTGTCAAGTGCGAGGGATTTTACATGGTCCACCAGCCTGGTATCCACTTGTCTGGCGAAAACCTAAACTTGTAGTTGTTTCCAAAGACGGCGTTCATGAAATCTGCTGAAACTGATTGCCCTTACATGCAACTCTTGATTTCTTTTTTGAATCTACAACTCCTCAAAACAGACATGCGATTTTGTAACTGAAAACAAGACAGAAATGACCAAGAACAAAACACTTTGTACTGTGTTTTTCATTTTTTTATAAGACAAAATATATCAAAGATAATATCAGCTGGTCAGCCGAAAAGTTTAGTGCCTGTTCCAAGAAAATTTGGTTTACATAAAAAAGACAGCCAGTTCTCGGATCTTCAACGGGGTTGAACAAAATTGATGTGACTTACCAATGTAGGTTAATAGTCTGGTGTCATTTTCGAAGTGCCAATCTCCATTCTTATCATTGGCGTATGTTGGCACCTCTTCGGTGCTATTCTTGATGACTCCAACCGTTGCAAATTTATCAGGTCGCTGAGTGAAGTTGTGGTTTATCAGCACAAAGTCCCCTTCCTTGTAGTTATAGAAGCGGGCCTGGTAGGAGATGTTGGTGATGTGGTCCACGTTCTCAAAGAAGAAGTTGTAATTGTCTCCGTCGATGAGGGTAATCATCCAACCTCTTTGGTGAGTGATACGCTTCTTGTGGTACGGTATGCGACTGGTCCCATAGGCATTGGTGAAGAGGGTGTCCTTGTACAGTAGTGAGGATGGGGAGGGTTCATTGAAAGCCAGGCGGTGGAGGCGTATGGTGGTGTCACAGCTAGAGCCTGGTACTGATCCGACACTAAAGCCAGCATCCACTGCACAATGGTCAGGGTGAAGGTTGGGGTTGCTAGGCAGAACAATGTAGTCTGTGTTCCCTGACAGTGAGCCATCCATGTCCTCAATCCAGAATTCGTGCTCCCACTGGAATGCCACCTTGTTTGGAGAGTTAACAAACTCGAGACCTTGCGTGCGGACTGAGAAACCTCCTTGGTCAACCTTGCAATGGGCACATCCTTGGATGCCAGCACATCGACTCTGATCAAAGTTGATCAGCTTGGCTCCGTCTACTATCAAACCATCGGACTTTGGAGCCTTGATACCTGCCTCTGTGCACTCAGAAGCATTCGAGATGCCACTGTAAGCAATGACAGTTAAATTCTTAACCATGGAGCCACCCTCACCCCATGGGGCACCCACGGTTTGGTATTCAACCCCCGCCTTGTCGGCATCTGAGATTACAAAGTCATGGAACTGGATGGCACCGACCTCAACAGCCTCTGCCCCACGCTCTACCTCCCAGGCATAGAGGGAGTAATACTTGGCCGGCTCTGCCTCCCAGGAATTACATCCACCACCAACCCTCGGGTAGTAGACTGGGAAAATCCACAGGCCGTACCAGCCCATGGCATGAGCAGTGTTGTTGCGGAATTCTCCAAGGGGAACGTTACGGGGACAGATTGATGTGGTGAATGAAGGCCCCTCGGGGTGACTGGGCGCATTGTACCAGAAACCGAAATGAGATCCGCCAGCCGCCGCATTATGACGGACAATATTATCAGGATTAGTGACCCAATAAGTGGCCGGAGTGATGTCCACATTTAACAGGCTGCTGCTCGGACGGACAAACACACCAAGATTATACTGGATAATGTTCCCGGTCTCAATACCATCTTCCAAGAAGTAGGCGTGTCCCATGATGTTGTAGGCAACGTTGCGTTCCACAAGGAGGTTGTGGACAGCATGAATAGTAACGGCTCGGTTGAAAGTGTGATGGATGCCGCAGCCACGTACATAGGAGCCTGACACGTTCCCGTTGAGATGGAAATGAATTGGATAGCGACCCAACCGGAAGGCTTGACCTGCGTGAGTGACCTCGACATACTCAATACGACCTTTGACAAGCTGTTGGTCTTGGTACTTGGCGAACAACATGATCTGTGCACCGAACTGATCACTTCCGGTTTCTTCCCCAAAACGACCAAGGAAGCAGGTCTGAGTGGCAAATTGATCTGAAAGATTAAAGGAAATTGGAAACTTAACTTTAAACATTCTCAACTCCATAACGTTCCAATTCATGATAAAACAAATACAGTTCCAAAGGTTCTTAGTGATCAAAGCACAAATTAGATTTAAAGTTACTGATGCCCTTTCATAAATACATATTTAATTGCACCGCGAGTCTGTGAGCAAAATCCATCCAAAAATAAGCTCTCCCAAAATAAAGGACGATTTTGCAATGAAACAATATCTTCAAGGTGATAACAGAGTTTGTAAAATTGGCCTTTGAACAAAAGCTTTCTGTTGTGTAAGAATGTGCGCTTCACGCTTGAGTGGTCAAACATTGCGATCACCAGTGGTTGTTTAGGTCAAAACAATTTGGTTACGAGAGGTCTAACTTCACAGCAGCACCAATCCTCCGAGAAAGCTGTTCATCTGAAATATTGTCAAAGTCCAAGAAATAGCATTTGTAGTTCCCATAAATCGCTGTTGTTTCAATTGCCGCAATCAAAATAAGCCCTATGTAAACGTGTACCAAAAGGAAAACTGAACAGTTGGTTGGATAGTGTGTTTTATTGAAGACGAGAGGATGGAAATGAATTCACTCTTCTCTAGATCAATGCTACACTTCCCCTCTAACTCTCTTTCTAAATTCAAGGTGGGCAAGAATTGTGAGGTTCCTTTTTCCTTTAGATCATGTACTTACTGGTGTCAAATTCTTCTGGACATGCTTCTATCGTCTCTGTCCACTCTTCCTGTACTGACCCTCGAAACTTGACGTTGCGCGTCAGCAGCCCGACCTCTGCGCGCATTTCCACATCAACGCCCTCTACCGTCTGGGAGATGCCAAGATGCTCATAGACAAGTGCTGGTTGGAATGTCAGTACAGTGCCATTTGCAGAAACAGCTGAAGAATAAAAAAAAAATATTAATTGAAACTACCACAATAAAAACTAAAGACTAAGAACATGAAATGGAAATTCAACAACGCCATTAAAGCTCCAATTCTAGGTGACATTTTTCAGTGAGTTGACCGACCATTTCAAACCATTTTTACTGCAGAGAGTTTGATAAGGTGGCACAACTGTGTATGGCCTGGGAACCCACTCAATAGACCTTTATCATGGTGCGGCCATCTTGAATTTCTTCCATTCAAACCAATGTAACCAAACCGAGGCTGGAAGGGCAAATAGTCTGGTTCCTTTTTGTACAATGAATATTAGCGTAAATAACTGTTATTAGATACAGGGAACATGACCAAGATGGTTGCAGCATGATAAAGGTCTATTGCAGTAAATTGAGCAATTGAAGAAAATGTTTTCATGATTAATATCAGAAAATAACATCCAACTCCATCGAGTGATCTACCAGGACCCTTCCTCACTCTAACAAAAATCCAACACCATTTGTAAACTCAACAACCAAACTCTTATTATGGTGGTATGCCCTGGGGCCGATTTCACAAAGAGCTAAGATCGATCTTAACTGCAAAACCAATTAGTAACCAAAGTGTGATGTCACAATACAAATCACTACAGTAACACTGACAACTCATCTTCAGATGAATCTTAGTGCTTCGTGAGCCCAAATTCCATGTAAAGCATGATCAGTTTACCAGTTCAGTTCTCAGTCCAGCAGAATCAAACCAAACATGCAGTTGGATGTTGAAGGGTTGGGGGTGGTTAGGGTTAAAGGTTAAAGAAGAAAGCAGTTACCCTACTGAGAGGCTCATTTCACAGACCTGTGATAAATACGTCTTCATTTTGTCTCTGGCTGTGTCGGTGTCCAGTGGATGCGATGACGATTTGGTCACCAGCTTTCCAGGTAACAGGCTGTTGAAGAATCAGCTGGGTGGAACCAGCGCTAGCCGTCTGGGCTAACCTTGTCCAGGTCACTGGGACAGGCATTCCTGAAAGATATCAACAAAATGTATTTACAGTTTTTCATTCAGTTTTTCATTGAAATAGGGAATACAATATTAGTTCAATGCCAACATTAAAGTGAGAATGAGCTGATGTGTCAATACTGGGGTTGGATTGGGCAATGGAATGTAACAGCGATTTTGTGTGAAATATTTTTGTAAAGGTTGCATTGACGCTATAGAATTTGACCATGCAGTAGCCATGTTAGTTAAATAATCTTGATGCTCTTTTACAAGGATTACTTCTAATCTTCTTTCCATTAAAGAGAAACCAGACTAATTGTCCTTCCAGCCTCAGTTTGGTTTCATTGATTTGAATGAAAGAAAAGGGACATGACAGCAGGGTAATAAAGATTCATAGTTGAAGAAAATGAACAAGCCTATCTGGCTGAAATTGGGACAAAAATATCCTTTCAGTCCGAAAAGAGAAATTAATCGTAAATTCAATTACATTCCAGGTACTGTTTTTGTTTTAATTGGAGGGGTTAAATTTGTCCATTCTTTGATGACATGACTCACCATGAAGGTCCAGAGTGCCGTTCCTGACAGCAAGGGTCTTAGCTCCAAACAGCGGCAGTTCCTGAGAGCGGACATGGCCGTGCATCATTATGGTAGCCTGATGCTGGAAGGGTTCCTCCTCAGTACCGATCTGGAGGGTACCTCCATCAACGATGAGGATATTCTCAGCATGGAGCTCAATGTCTGCCTCATCAAATATCACCATACCACCTGAAAGATACAGCAACATCCCAAGTCATCACTTAAAACAGAAAACAACTTTCTTTCTTTATTCTTGAAATGTGTGTAATCAAGAAAGAAATCGCCTTCCACAGGTACCCGTCTTTCACACCTCATATAAAAAGATACTCATTTAAACGTGAATTACATTTCAGGGATAAGATTTGCCAAATTCCTAAAAATGGCTTGTAGGCCTGGCGGGTTCCCCCATTATTCTAGATTCAGAACCTCCCAGATGTTACAATTCAGGAGGTTTACAGACTCTGTGAATCACCAGAAATACAAAACGACAGGTTTGGACACAATGTGGACTATTTCTTTCTCCCTTTGGTGATTGCTTTACATTCTTTAAAGAACAATTGAAGACTCTAGGAGATTGTGAGAAAATCCTGAAAAATCACACTCAACCAGGAGGAAATAAGTTCCTAGGAGGGTAGCTTCTGGTATGCTTAGACCTCTTAAATGACCTGACTTTACAAAACACTAAGATTTATCTGAAGAGCTGCTTACCAACCAATCATGGAAGGAGTTTATGAAACCGCGTGCAGTATTCACGTGTAACGCATAGTTGTGCGCTCAAAAATGTGCAGTCATTGTCATCAAAGATGGCTGCTTTTTCCCATTGTTGATGTCATGTGCAACCCATCTATTGAGCTCGTCATTCTCTGTGTTCTATTGGTCTATTATACAAGTGCTTTAATATTTGGTTAAGTGACTTTAACAAATCATAAATATTGTCCTGCTTGTCATTAGTTTGGGGGGGGGGAGGGGTGATTGCAATGAAGATTGTTACCTTGAATAAGAAGCATCTTCAGGATTGGGGTGGTGACGTCCAGAAGTAACGTCTGTCCAGCTGGAACTATGACAAAGTCGCCCTCTATTGGTGGGTCCTGGTTACCCCAGGTGTATCTGGAGGACCACACATCGATGTAGTAGAAGTCTGCATTGTCCTAATGTCAAAATGTGATGAAAATGACATGATAGAGATAAATCAACCGCAAAAATCTAGAAAACATTTTAAAGTTCTTTTCTTCATATTGTAAAATCATTTAAGACTGTTACAATACGCGCATGAACACACAAACGACAAATTTGAGAATACGCACATGATCGCAGAAACCTCCAACTTGAGAATACGCAATTTGCTCTTGGGCAACGTATCAATGTTTTGGGCAACGTATCAATGTTTAGTGCAACTGTTTGAAAAAAAAAACAGAACGTACTGTTGGATGCTTCCACATCCTTTGCTCTCTCAGCTTACCTGTGTAGCAATTCCATTACTGCCGACTTCAACTCTGACTTTGAGCATTTCTGGTGGGCTACGGGCTCCCGTCTGACAGATAATCTCCGTCGTTGATTCAGACGTAATGGTGCACTCTGATCCACCGATGGATACAATGTTCCCAGATGACCTGGTGAAGACACATAACCATTGATATTAACCAGTGGCAGACTTGTAGTCAAGTCACTCAGGTCCAGTCTAGGTCCAGTCCAAGTATGAGTCATTTAGATTAAGTTCGAGTCGTGAGTCTCGAGTCGTTTGGGTTGAGTCCAAGTCATAAGTCACTTTACACTTGTTTAAATCATTGTTTAAATCCAGATGACCTGGTGAAGACACATAACCATTGATATTAACCAGTGGCAGACTTGTAGTCAAGTCACTCAGGTCCAGTCTAGGTCCAGTCCAAGTATGAGTCATTTAGATTAAGTTCGAGTCGTGAGTCTCGAGTCGTTTGGGTTGAGTCCAAGTCATAAGTCACTTTACACTTGTTTAAATCATTGCGAAAATCGTTCATCAATGCAAGATTAGTTAAATTGATCCGAACACTTTTGATTGCTAACCAAATTAAGAATGAGAAAACACCCCAAAATCTCCGGTTTTATTCTGTGTATTGAAGTTTATGAATACTTGCTGTGGTTTAGACCTCGTGCATGTGACGTCAGAGACCACTTGCAATTATTTTGGTGATCAACGGCACACATTTCAGTAGTGTGCAACTGTTACAATTATCCGGCGCGCGACGCAAGGTGCGGTATTGAGCCAACCACTGCAAAGAAATGTCTTTAGTGTTACGCTAAAATATGTGTGTAATGTTGCTGCGCGTTAGCCTGACACACGTGTTGATAAGTTTTGTGTAATTTTACCACAAAAAAATATTCTTTCTAAATCTCAGAATACTAAAATCTTCATTATGAAAGCAACCTTGGTATGTAATATCATTGAGTGACATAATAGTTTTCAATTTTTGGAAATGATTACAAAATTGGAGCTCGAATCTGTTAAATATTGACAACAAACATGGACCTCGTTTTTTCATATCAGCTATAGCTTACCCAAATCCTGATCCAGTGATGTTAAGCGTGGTGCCTCCGGCTGTACCACCACGACGAGGCTCGACGGAGTCAATGACCGGTGTGAGACTCGTCCTGTAGGTGAAGCTGTCTGACTGGTTGATCGTTGCACCACTGGAAAGAGTGATTACAATGTCACAGAGAACATCACCACTACCCGAGTTGGCCGGTACTTCGCACTCGATGAAAGACGATGAGGAATTACTGATCGGACAGGAGTTATTGCAGACCAGGACCACTGCTGTCTGGTCATAACCAGCTCCATCAATTCTTAGCACTCTCCCACCACCAAAACTCCCTGGAAAATAATTTCTAGATTTAATCAGATCATCAATCCTAAAACTTATAAGTACGATCTATTAGTATATAACGTCCCAAAAGATCCTTGTCAATTGATTGTAGGTTTGTAGGTCACGCGGCACTCATTAGTCAAACCATCACATGGCCTACATCAAAAACCATGCAGAATAAAATGTTGTCTCTGATAAATACTTTTACCATTATGAAGCTGACTAACTTGACTGTCAAGCTAGAAGACAAGCCCTTATGATAAATTCTTTTAAGAATGTTCCTGCCCCATTTTGGTCGTCAGATCTCCCCCTTTTTCAAGGCCTTGGCTTCTAACTAACCTTCGACCGGAGAAACCGAGTCAACTCTCAACTCATACTCAAACTTGGTATCATCAGCAGACAGCCCTTTATCTTCGATGTACACCACAACTGCATAGGTACCGGCTGAGTGGGCACCGACTTCACATTCAATTGAATCTTCCGCAGTGCTGGAGACTGTGCAAGCGACGTTGTCAATGGAGACGGAGACATCGGCTGCGTTGGTGCTGAAACTAGAGCCACTGATTGTTATGTTGTCGCCAGTCGCACCTGCAACGCAGAGTGAGAGAAAAGCTTAGAGTAAGACATTGGTATTAGGGAGAACGTCCTCTAATGTGGACGCTTTTCAGCAGACACCGGTTTTTTTTTCAGAGACACTGGGCATGCAGTGCCTTATAAAACTTAAAGGGGTTGTGTCGTCATGATTACAGCAGCAAATGGAATAACCCAGTAACTACGCACACGTGCGTGCAAGCGCGGGTGTGCGGTATCTGTGTGAGAGTTCATCTTTCCATGCACAGCCACAGGCCTGCTATAACCATGGCGACACAGTCCCTTTAATAACTAAGCTAATCTGAAAAATTTACCTCAACAAAATTGTATGTCTTGAAAGGTAATAATAGTAAAGATAAAATTTAAAATAATACCAGTCTTATAAAGGGCATGTATCTTCCAACAATTAGGTACTCAAGGCGGTTATTATATATATATTTTTTAAGACTGGTTTTTGAAGTTTTGAATTATGAGACCCATTTATACTCAGACTCCAATGAAAACAAACAAGACACCAGTTTTGAATTGCTGCCACAGTCTGCAAACAAACTGACTTTATTTGTGCCGGATACCGAATGATTGGGAAACTGTGACAAAGTGAAAGATAAAATACCAAGCCCGCCAAAACAAAGCTTACTGACGCGCCAGCAGCAACTTTTATTGGTTGAAACAAAACAATGTTATACATTGATTTGCTATTTTAATTAATACACAGCATGACCCAGAAAACCAGTAATGAGTTAAGTACACTATGCAGTGGATGATCAGGGAAAAACAACAAATTGACAACAAATTAATTTCTTGCAAAGGAAAGTAAAGTACATGTAGATACCAGAGCCCAGAGCCTGCTGTGTCACACAGTAATGTTGCGCTGAGTATAAGGCCTTTTATCCTAAAGGTGATAAAAGGAATTATGTAGCACCTAATAGGGCTTACAAGGTGCTGTGGTGCATTCAGCAGCCACTGCCAGAAACACCGGGGCAGAACTTATCTCTAAGTGATAATTGTAAATGGGTTCTTTTACGTGCATTACACAACGCGCAGGACTGATGGTTTTACATCCCATCCGAAGGACGAAGCAATAATGGTTAAGTGTCTTGTTTAAGGACACAAGAGTCAAGACCAGGACTCGAACTCACACTCTGCTGATCAGAAACAGTGCTTTTGAGTATACAATGTCGCTTGTACAAGACAAACAAGTCAGCAGAGGTGTATTATTACATGACGTTGATTGTAATTTAGGCTTATTAGATATGAAGACAAGTTTGACAGTCAATCTAAAAAAAAAAAAAAATTGTTAGTGTGTGGACTTACCGCTGGTTGGTGAGACTGAAGTTATTGTGGGTGTAACTGCCGAAGAGTAATTGTAACTATGGGCCGGGTACTGTTTTCTGTTAGAGGACACGACAAGATCGACCAATCCAGCAGCATGGGCTGGCGTCACACAAACGATCTCAGAGAGTGTCACGCTCTGGATGTCGCATGCAGCTCCACCAACTGAGACAGCTGTGTCCCCATCGACGAAGCCGTTACCAAGGATACTGATGACCTGGCCCCCTTCCGTGCTGCCAGTACTTGGGGTGACACTGTCAATGTCATTAGAGCTGAAGACGGTGTTGCTGGTGTTAAAGAAAGCATTACCCCTACCGCGGATATTAACTATCACGACTTGGTCGCCAACCGGGACATAACTGACATTGCAGTTAATCTCATCCTCCCGGGCGTAAGTTACTTCACATTCGATTCCGCCAACAGTAACACTGATCATCGTTGTGTCATTGATGAATCCTGACCCAAGGATGACGAGTGAGGTGCTTGGTCCAGAGACGGTTTCCGGAGAGACGTCGTCGACCTGTGGGGTCATGTCTGCCGAGAATCTGAAGCTACAGTTCCCCTTACACTCTGCCCATACCGAGTTAATCTGCAGGGTAAGCTCAGCATATGCTGGATCAGTAGCAGTCGTACTACACACCACCTCCTTATATGTTACCGACTGGACGAGGCATCCGCTGTTCCCAATCCACACAGATACTTCCTCTGGTGAGCTGGCTGCAAAACCATCCCCCGTGATGGTGATTTCTGTCCCACCACTCAGTGACCCTTCATGGATGGACAGGGAATCGATCTGTGGTTTGAGAGTGAAGCCGAGCTTGGATGGCACTGAGATCTTGTTCAAGGCGAGCCCTCGGTTCTTGACGACCACAGAGACGGCCTGGGGCTCTCCGACAGCCATGGTGTCATTCGTATTGATCAGACACGTTAGAGAGACGTTGGTGCTCATCTGAGTTATGCAGGAGTACGCCCCGATGCTGATCTGATTCTCACATGGTACATCACTGAATCCTGATCCTGTGATATTGATAACTTGGTCTGGTGTACCCCTGTAAATATGAAAACATCAATTACAATCACTGCAAACAAAATGAGAACAGAATTGGGGAAAATAGTCTGACTCCTTCTTTTTGTAATGAGACTCAGTATTTATTATTGTTATTGCACACAGGGCACTGAACAGGGACGGTGGTACCATGATCAAGGGCAACTGTGATAGGATCGGTTTCTTACACCGCCATGCCTGGGTTTCTGGATCTTCTCCTAAGCAGGGCTCTGCCACTAGATTCACACTGCTCCCTTGGTACAAACAATCCTTTCGGGGGGGGGGGGGGGGGGGGGGTATGCAAACGATCTAAACCACAGAGAATGTAGCTAGCTAATACACATGAGAAGATGGTGGCTTATTTACAAGTAAATGTCAATCCGCAGTTTCTCAAACTCAATGATGCCGAACTAGAGAAGTTATGAGGTATAGTAAAACAAACATAACATGGTTTATTTCGGGTGGACAGTGGATATTAGCTCCCCTCGGTATTGGAAGTTGACAAACTAGATGGTCACCTTCTGATATCTCGGGGAGCTAATATCCACTGTCCACCCTCAAACCATGTTATATTTGTATAATATTCGGTTTGCGGTAACACCATGTGTATATATCTACTTTGATGTGTAGATTGTTCTTGTGAGAACTTGTCCTTCTATTTACCGCAGAGTAGATTTCAGAATTCGTGCGGGACTACTTAGTTCTGAAAAGAACTGTCCTGCTTATTAAGTACTACATCGGGAGGTAGGACATCGGCCGGGACTACTACTTTCGTTAAGTGGATCGAGGGGACTTCTCGTGATTAACTTCACAGAGTGAGTCATTAATTGGTCTCTTTGTATCAGACCATGCACGTCTAGTGTGCATTTAAATAATTGAGAACCTTAATTCTCCACATACACTGCTTTAACATGTGAAGGGAACAAAATAGATCGGTTGCAATAGACGCCATCTTTGATGACAATTTCTATTCTGGCATGTGACCATGTCAAGTGCTGTAAGTTTCAACGCAGCTTGAGTTGCTTACCAACCCATCAAGGAAGGAGTTTATGCAACGCAGGCGGGCTGCGTGCAGTGTTTACATGTACTGCACAGTTGTGCGCTCCAAAATGTGCAGTCATTGTCATCAAAGATGGCTGGGTTTTTTTCGCTGTTAACGTCAAGTGCAACCCATCTATACGTGCTGTAACTTTCAGAGACTTGAAGAGTCTTTAATGCACAGTTTGCCAGAGCATTTCATTGGCTCCCACAGCAAACCATTCAAGAAGAAGAACAAATATTTTTTCCTGAGAATGCTATCTTACCTATTGGGGCTGAGGTCTTCGATTATTGGGGTGCTGCAAATCCAGTAGGCATAGTAGAAACTAGAGTCATCTTCCTCGACAGCATTTGGAACAGTGCATGATGGGTTAACTGTGGCATTGCCAGGACAACTCTCTGACGCCTCTGGTTCTGAAGCACCTGTTATTTATCAAGAATAATCAAATAAAATAGATTATGTGATCTTTGTTTATTTTTATGATTAAAGAAAAAAAAAAAGAGGAAGTCAGCTGATCAGCTGGAAAGTTGTACACCTCCGAGACAAATAGCATTCCTACCTGACGCAGTGTCGTGAAGAGCTTCAAATCCAGCGACTTCCACGACGAGTTTGTGGCTGGATGACGTTGGCTCTTTGACAACGATGGTACCCTTCATATAGAGCTGACCATCATCATCAACAGGTCCACTAGAGTAGTAGTAGGTACCAGGGGCAGAGAACTTGTAAGCAAAAATACCTTCACGATCAAGAAGAAAAGTTAGAGGTGAGTTAAAACAAGTGTACTGCAAAAAAAACGGATGGGGCAACTCCAAGATTTATTCAAGTTACAGTGACCATGACATAATACACAAAACTAAGGAGAAGAATTGGAGACAGGACAGCCCTTTAGAGAAGAAAATAGATGGAAACAAAACTTAAAGCGTGTGAATGAATAACTAAATCATTTGAACAAATAACTAATTCGTGTGAATGAATACCTGAACAAAGTTTTTGTCAGCCCTGTCCCTTGTCAGGTTCTGTACCAATCCGTATGTATTTGAGATTATATTCCTGAGATTTGAGATTAAGAAAAGCCCTCACCTTCTGTTGTCCGTCCACCACTGATGAATCCCTGGCCATCGTAGTTCACAGCATCACTGTTGGCCGTCTGCATGACGGCGTATCCTTTGCCAGACACATGCTGCTGGACAGCCCACCGCCAGACCACCACGTCACCCGCAGTCACGCTCAAGACATTTGGGTTCCACTTGTAACCGAGACCATACGCTGGAAAGAGACACCAACTTATTTTTCATATACAGGTTTTCCAGTGGGTCATCCTTCACAGCGTTTGTTAGTAGTCAGGCAGATATTGGTCAACATAAGAATTGTTATAGGTAATATTTGAAGCTTTGCATGGTGTGAAGGATAATAAAAAAAAACTATAACTAGTAAACTAGTAGACTTGTATGAACCTCATGTATAAACCTCTTTTGGAAGGAGTGGTGGCTCTGAAACGAGCGGGTGTGGTCTTGACGTTCTGAAAAGTATACTCTGCTCGTCTTCAGGAGAAATTGTTATATTTGACCCTAATTCTAATTTGTGAGTTAAGGTTGAACATTGGTTTGTAAAACTTACACTCGTGCTTTCCCAAATTGTCCACATGGTGAACCCGCTCTGATGTGATCATTTCACATTTGATCTCGTCATCTGCCACTGAGGTGACATCACATGCAAAGTCGTCCATACTGACAGTGACATCGCTGGCATTGGAGCCGAAGCCAGCCCCAGTGAGGGTCACCACCGTGCCCCCTTGGAACGAGCCTTGGTATGGGAACATTCCTGTCACCTCAAGCTCATATTTGAATTGGATTCCGCTGGTTTAGAGAATAAAATACAAGACAGAGAATTTTTAGACATGATTGCTTTGGCCTTTGTATGGGACGTTAAGTCATAGGTCCCCTAAACCAAGCTAAAAAGAGCAAGTGAAAGAATCCACAATACTCACTAAGAATGAATATGAGTTTAAACCTGCCTTTTTGATTCACACGGCGAATAGCAAGCACCAAAGTTATCCATCTTGCTTTTGTCGTTCTTGATTGCAGGATGGTGTGACAAAGTGGCCAAATGGCCAAGCGCACAAGATTTAAGCTCTAGTGGCTTAGAGTGTGGGTTCAAATCTCAAAGTAATTTCCTGAATCATTGTTGATGTTTTTGCATTTGTCACAACTCAATCTTTATTTACAGATAACAATTGACCTACACAGTAGCAAAGCCCTGGTCGGTAACCGTCAACTCAATGTAGTAGTTGCCTGGAGAATTGGCTGGTATGGTGCAGTTAATCTCAGTGTCTGTTTGAACTTCAACCTCGCACTCTGCACTCCCGATTTTGATCTCCGCACCGCTGACTCCAAAACCGCTGCCAGAGATAACAAGAAGGTCTCCACCTGAAAACAAGTAAAGTGGATGGGGGAGGGAGGTAGAATTATTGCTTTGAAAGAGAGACTTTGAGATGATTGGTGGCAGCAGACATACCAGGTAAATTCCGAGACTAGAAAAAAAGCATTTAAGGATAAAAACAAGAAATCTCCCTGATGCAATTATTAAATCAATTAAATACCCGCGTTTATGTAAGTCTGAGCGTGAATACACTTTCAAGAACAGTAAGTCTGCTGCTCCCGAGCACCTCAGAAGTCTCCTATAGGACATTACAAAACCAAAAAAATCAGATATTACTGAATGAAATGTTAGCTTTACACTTATTTGTTTTGGTTTCAATATCTGGTTGTTGTCTCACAATAGTCTCTACTTTTTAAGGAGAACCAAAAGCCACTTACCCCGGACACTGGAGACATTTTGACTGATTGCCGTGATCATTGGGGTCAGGGAGGGGTCAAAGCCGAAGAAGTCCATCTTTGTGACTGACTTGTCATTCACCACGATGACCAGGTCTACGGTGTGGATTGCACGTCTCCTGCGACGTGATGAAGCCTTCAACGACAATGAAGAAGAAAAGATTACTTGATTCAGCTGAGAACTTATACAACAGATATTTACCAAGGTTTTATTTTTCAGTCAACACAAGACTTCAAGGGGGAAAACAGTCCCGCTATTCGGAATCTCAGTGGTATCTTTGCCTGACCTTCTACTCTGTCTACCCTGGTTCCAATCCTATCTCAAAGCCTTAAATGTGAATTGACCATAATTTTGACCGCATGAGGGCGCTTTCAACGGCAAATTCTCTTGCATCACAATCACAGATTTATCTTATTTTGAATGCCTGTATGATGTTTTCTTGTATTAACGACCAAATAAATAGTAACAAGAATAACAACAATGGTTAAAAAATTTTTTTTACTTTATTTGCATCATGTAAATTTTCATTACCCGCTACCGGTCACTGTATACAGTCAGAATGAGAACGATGTAGGGAACGGGAACCAGTCTAGTAAATCTGGTTTACACATGCCCTCACGCAGTCAAAACTACTGCGAATCGGGTTTTAGGTTTTCTCTATTTGGGTTTCTTTCCATATCTAAAATCAAACATTTCTTCATTGTCTGCTCTACACAGGTATCTTAAGGCCTAAGGGTCACAGGGCTGATGTCAAAAGCTCAAACAGCGACCTCACTGAGGAGAAAGAAAGACCTGAGAGTTGCGCACAGTGCGTAAACATGTCCACCTTTCCACTCTTTGACCTCAGCCATGGCGGCCCATGTAAGAGGGTCCATAGAGAGGTTGCATGACCCAGAGAAAAGTTCGTTTCGCAGCCATGTTGGGTCCAGCCATGTACAAACTCAATAGCTGACGCGTCGTCTGCTGAATGATTCCCAGCGCCTGTTTGTACACACGGCATTAGGAAAAGGTCTCGGGTGACGTCACGTGAAACCTCTCTATATTTACAAGCTAAAATGGAAAAAGAAACTGAATATCACATAGCACTAAGGTTAGGAATTGTTACAGAAAAATGCAAACAACTTCAAAAACAGGACACCAACCTGAGTATCCAAGGAAATGACGCAATTGATCATGTCATATGATGATTCCTTAACGAGGCACGGCAAACCTCCAACTGTGACGTTGACATTTGAAATCTCCTCACTAAACCCATATCCTGTGATATTTACTCTTGTACCACCTGGCGAGAAAGTCAGATATAAAACCACAGTGATAAAACTGCCCTCTTTTTTTAATTTAGTTCCATACGACTTGCTGGAAAATTAAACGAACGATCCACTATTTTAGATAAAAAAAATCTTAACATAAATGAGCAAAAAATCAAACTTTGTTGTATTATACACAAGTTTGATATAACTGTAGACGTGGAAGGAATGGGTTCAGGATGGAAAGACGGACAGCAAACCAATGTTTCTTTGTTGCTACTTTTTAAAAAACTTTTTCTTACCTGCTTCGCTTCCCACTGTCGGGTTGATATCAGTTACTCCCATTTCGTACTGGAATGTTAACGCTCCTGAAGCAACAAATAAAAAATTTAAAAAAAGAAACGTATCAGTAATAATTTCTTGCTTGAAATGACATAGTTGTTGGGTTCTATTTCAGCTATTAATTCATTAAATATTGCTTGCCTACTTCATTTGATGTGCAATAAAGAGCAGGGATCCAGTCACGAATAATATTTGTGATGTGCAATTTGGACTGCTGCTCTGTATTTGCTTTGTAGAGTTTGTCACAGCTTTACAAAAATGTGTGCATAAAATGGCCCAATGGTTAGAGATCAAGGTTAAGCTGCTTTTATGATAAGCAATGTCCATGCTTACTGTGCTAGAAAGTGGCCTTTCTTTCATCTTACCTGTATGTCATAAATGAACAGGGAAGACAACCCAAACACAAAAGTGCTCGCAATGGATTGGAAGTGTTGCATCCTCCTTCTGCTAGCAAGAACCAATGACAAATTCACATGCCTTTTGCTATGTGCTGACAGTGAGTAGTGACCAGGCAGTAGAAATCCAGCTACTGGACCCTTCTCAAGCCAAGAATGACCTATTTGTATGTTATATAAAAGTGTGTCCAGGTTGGAGAAATAACAGCACTACTGTACCTCATTTCAGGATAGACTCACCATTAGGATACTCTGCATAACCTTTTCCTTCCACTTCAACCAAGACGTCAAACACGCCCACAACAGATTCACCCACAGCACAAGAGATTGATGTCTCATTAAAAGACGTAACATCACACACTATATCGTTGATGGTCACGTTGTTCTCGCCTGAGTTGGTGCTGAACCCGGAACCAGTTAGAGTAAGGACAGTGTTGTTCGAGGCAGACCCTGTTGATTTGGAGAGAGTCAAAGTATTAGAGGTTCTATAATTCTGTGTATTCTTTTTGTAAAAAATGATTTTTACAATTGTAGGAACAATTCCATTGATTTATTTTTTTTTTGCCTTCCAAACCATGATCAAGTTGCAGAATTTACTTAAACCTCTAGACGAATCAACTGTACATACCACACAAACACAATGAAACATTCGCTGAATCGTGGCCTCAAAATTATCCACCGGTTTCTTTCGTTAACAACTTTTATTTGCTTAGCGAAAATTGGCCAGTAACCAGTTACAAGCGCATGGTAATGCATGGTATTTGAGCTCATACACCATTTCTATTAAGCGATTTAAAAAAAAAAAAAAAAAAAAAAATGAAATTTTTTTCTCCTTAAAAAGCGTTATGAATTTTGGCCTTGTATCATACTTTATAAAAACAAATTGAGCCCAAAACTTCATCTGCTCTTCTCTTCATCTTGGCTCTGAGTCTGAACGAGCCTTTCAACAAACCTGGGCCCAATTAGCCTTTCCCATGAAATATGCTAATTACATTCACGCATGCATACAGACATTATTGGTTGGCAAACGCCAGAGTTGTGCGCTAGGCAGACGCACAAACCATATGTGTCACGCCACCATTAGCCCCACACAAAAAAACCTGACGTTCCTTCATTTTGTACGCGTGATGTGTAATTTACATGTTTCATGGGAAAGGTCTATTTCATGGCTATGCTTAGAGGGGTGTTCTACGCTTACGGTTATCATTCTCCGCTACAGGGTTAGCATCGAATTTCTGCGCTAGCTGTGTAAGCGAAGAATGCTTAGTAATTTGAAGAATGCCTAGTGATTTGAAGTACTCGTGCAGACAAGCAAGAAATTCTTTGCTAACCTGTGAAATACCCTTACGTTAAGCATTTGATTTTTACTGCTACCGTAAGCGCCAACTTCTCACTTACAGTGAGCAGAGACATGACAGTGGGCGCCGTTGACTTACCAACTGACGGACTTGATGAGAGTGCTTTAGGTGTGACATCATCGCTGTACTCAAAAGTGCATTGACCCTCAAAGCAGCTTGATGGGATTGAGTTAACAATAACCTCCACCTGTTAAAAGTAGTAATGACAAAAACAGTTTTGAAAATGGCATTTTGAAAAGCGTTAATTGTCCCGCTAATCAAACTAACTGATCTTTTTTTCATTGTTCAACAAATTACAATTACAATGGATACAATATCCATATTTTTCAATTTACAAAGAGTTCACTAATCTGAAAAATAGTGGTAAAAAATTAAATGCTCACAAACTAAAAACATATCAAGTAATACACCACAACAAAACATGTCTGAAATTGTGAAAAATTAGCATGATACGGAAAACTTCACAAAAGTTTCTTTATTTGCAAATAAGGTCAACTTATTTTTCATTTCTTGTTTTACTTTAATTAATACCCACTGTATGATTAATAACATGCATTATTATTAATGTTGTGAACAGCTGAAGGATTTTGACTGATTCAGAAAGCTTACTTGAGGTGCACTGTGTGGTACTCTGAGGAATTCACCAGGGATGGGACCCATGAACAGCTGACCCTCCTCGCGGCGCTGACTGTAGATGTTCACCTCGTTTCCTGTCAATCTGCTACCATTAACCTGTACACACATGAAATATACAATACAAAAGATCATCATGGGCACCAGGTTGGCTTAGTGGTATCTTTCACTGCATTTCACCTCAATGGACCCCAGTTCGAATCCCATCTTGGACCAGAACCTTGCATTTGAATAGATGTATCTACCTATATATGTGGGTTAAAACATGTTTCTTAGTACCAAGGAAAAACTAGGTGTGTGGTGTAAGTCTTAAACTGGTAAGACTGGTAGTCCTGTCTTTAATCTCTGTGGATATTAGATACCAATAGAAACACAAATTCTGACTGAGTTGAATTATACTACAAACTTTATTTTGAGGAATACCAGCATTACCTTAATTGTGAAAAACAAGACAAGTTTCCTTGCGCCACATTGGAAAAACAAAGCATCGAATGTTTGTGTCACAAAACTTTACTTTGGCATTAAGTATGAACAGCGCTTAACTCTTGTTTATGTGGGAACAGGTTCACATGGATGTTTGGGACAATGGGAAAACCTGGCAAACCTACCCCCATTAAAGGCTGTCGTCCTCCTTTAGATGTCCACTCTACTTCCCAAGAGTAACCAGCACAGGTTCCTTCCCTGAAGACATCCAGAGACCCAATGTCCAGGTTGGCTTGCAGAAGCTCCTTAAGTTTGTCAGCAGTGGCCTGGGCAGGAACTGTTGACCAGAGAGATTTTGTATCGTCAGTATTTTCAGACCAGTGCTGTTTTTGACTCTATAATGCTCCTGAGCTCAAATTCACCAATAGACTGTGCAAATCTCGCGTGTATTCCAACATTTTTGCGATACTCACATTGCTTTAACGTATGAAACATACAAAATTGCTCACTGTAATGGATCCAAATGTTTGATTATGCCAAGATTTATCCAATCACAACAGTGATCTGTATAGATCTTATGTACAAGACCTCTTTTGAGGTAATAATAATAATAACTGGTTCTTATATAGCGCATTTCATAATGACGTCTCAATGCGCTTTACACTAGTGTAGTGCCCTCGTCATTGGGCCAATAACATTCCAGTAATCTTTCTCAGCTCCCTGGGGAGTATACAGCCCCGAGCTGTGGCGCTCCAAAGGCTTTTCCAAACACAATATCAACCTCTCCCCTCACAGGTACCCAATTATACCCCTTGGTGAAGAGAAGCAATTATAGTAAAGCATCTCGCTCAAGGACACGAGTGTCATGACCCGGATTCGAACCCACACCCTGATGACTTGACCGCCAGAACTTGAGTCCGGTGCACTAGACCGCTCGGCCATGACACGCTACGTAGGTAAAAAGAAGGTTGCTCATTGGCCCATGGATCCTGTGCGCTGCGCGTACATAATGTGTGTTTTCCATTGTTTCATCATCGTTTTAACCTCTACGATGGCTCCGTGATGACGCCAATGCATAAGGTCCATTGTGAAGTCATACATTACAGAGCAATTGAGATTGCTTCATTAGCAAAATCCTCCTAGCATTTTGTGAAACTGAGCTTTGAACTATTTCTTACCTTCAAACACCTGGCCATACAGGCTGACATCAAATGTTCCGCCGATTGGTAACGTGGCGCTCACCTCGCGGGTGACCGAGATGGAAACACCTTCTGGCCATGAAGAACTCTCATATAGAGAGGTCTCACTGTCATTCACCTGGTTAGTGGCTCCCACAATACCGATGAGTGGGAAATCATAGCCACACTGTGCTGGCGTTAGAGAGATGCTGAAACTGTAGGCCTGCTTGGTGACTGAAGCGTCTATGACGAATATACCATTAGGCCTTGCGGCACGTTGCTCGCGTACATCTGTGTGAAAAACACAAAGCATGGTTTGTTGACTCAGGCCCTTTTAAGATTTTCTATGAATTAAAAAAGGGAAACGTTCAAAGGTTTTTAGCTTCTTGTATGAAAATGAGTATCATTGGTTATTTGTTAGTCATTTGGTTTAGCGGCTCAGGTCCTTTCAAGGTTTCCCCTTAAATTAAAAAAGGCACGTTTTCAAACTTTTAGCTCCTTGTAAAAATGGCATCACTGGTTGTTTGTTCAGCACAAGGAAAACTTTGCGAGGATTTCATGAAGTGCATGTAGTGAAAGCAAGACAGTGAAAGCAAATGCTCAGCTTGTGCTGAAAATTCCCTAATCTAATATGAAAGGAATGTGACTGTACAACATGGTCTCCTCTTGGTATACACCTTGTGCAACTTCGTCACAGATCACACTTGTGCTTTCAACGTAACAATTTTGGTGATCACCTCTCCATAAGAAAAGTACACAAGGTTCATGTTTATTGTAAATATTTAACAGATTAGAGCGGGAATATTGTAATTGTTTCCGAAAACTATTACGCCATTTAATGAATTTACTTTCGAAGCTTACTTTCATAATGAAGATTTTTGCATTTTGAGTTTTAAAAAGAAGATTTTACGCGGTAAAATTACACAAAATTTATCAACACCTGTGTCAGGCTGACGCGCATTAACATTACGCAAAAAATTTAGCGTAATGAAGAAGATACGTGACTCAGCCTGTGTGAATGAGACACTTTGAGGTAAAAATGTAAATTTCAATTTCATCATGTAGGGCATCTTCCAAGGATTAAAACGACACCACACTGACCTCTACAGAGTTTACGGTTCCAATCCAGAACACTCAACTCTGTAGAGGTCAGTGTGGTGTCTTTTTAATCCTTGGAAGATGCCCTACATGATGAAATTTGGACTTAATTTTTACCTCAAAGCGTCTCATTTACACAGGCTGAGTCACATATTTCTTTGCAGTGATTGGCTCAAAACCGCACCTTGTGACGCCCATCGAATAATTGTAACAGTTAAACGGGACCGAAATACGCGCTGGTAATCACCAAAATGATTGCAAGCGGTCCGTGACGTCACTTCCCAGGGCCTATAGGAATGAAGCCTCTTACACTTCCAAAGTGTTACATTTAACAGAATTTACAGACTCTCCACACCACCACAAATTAAAAACGTACAGATCTTGAGACAAAAGGACTGTAAGGTTCTTTGATTAAAGGAAGTAAAATAAACCGTCAAGATGGGTAGTGTGAGACTGACAACAACAAATCAAGAAATCAGGAATAATTGTAATAAATCACAGGCCTGAACATAAACAAGTAAACTACAGTAAGACGGGGAAAGGTTCCTCGTGGAATCGTGTCACTGGGAAACTCACATTCTGGGACATTTTTTCCAATGTAGAGATTGTCAATATAGAAATCTTCTCCTTCATCCCTGTAGAGCCGGATTTGTTCTATCAGAAGTGGAGTGCCGCTAGCAGCGTTAGAAAACACCCAGGTTGTTTCTACCAGGGCTTCTATGTCCACACAGCTGTATTCCCAACTACAAGATCACACAGAGCAAAAAGATATCATCAAAATTATGAACAAAATGAACAGAGTTTGAACATATCTCTGTTATGCTAAAACTGCTGAACAGTATTGCCACCATCTTGAAGTTATGATACCTCAATGGTTTTTGGAAGAGTAAATCTATTCCAATCCTGTAGTTTCTAACAAACGCACAATCCTAACAACCTGTACAAATTTCACCAAATTTGGTGATCATATTAAATATATATGTAAGAAATTCTGAAATCTTGAGGAATTGAGCTAAAAACTGTAATAATGTAAGAAGAATTTCCGCACAGGTGGAAAACATTTGGCATCTTACTATAAAGTTTACGATAAGTAAGCTTTAAAATGTTTTGACCGAAAAAACTTTAAAATTACACTAAAATTGATTCTGTCTCGACCATCTTAATTGCAACAGCCCCACCTATAACTTTTAGATCATAATAAAGTTACGTATACATTTAAATCTAATATCTGACAACTATCCCATCCATTCCAACTTACTCTTCTGAAGTAGAGAAATAGCCACTAGCACTGGGTGTCTGCCAGTTGTATCGGTCATTGAAATCCTCATCAATCCAGTGGATTCTGAATTGGATGTAGTTCTTAATTGGGCCACGGTGACCAAAGCAAAGCTAAGATTTAAGAGACAAGTGAGAATATTATAGAGACAAATCCAGCAGATACAGATCAAGGGAACAGTTTGAAGACGCTACTCAAAACAATGATCGTAATTTGGGTAATATTATTGCTGGAGGAAAATGAATGTGTTAGTGACAGTGGTCCTCCTCGTAAGTACCTCACTGAACTCATCAAGCCATTACAGCCTAAATGAAAACTCCAGTTCATCTCAAATACCTGTATTTTAACAACCACAAACCAAACATTCCCTGATCTGCACAGGGTTTAAAGGTAGCTGCCCCAAACCACTCAAAACTAGTTATTATTTTTCAGTTTCATCACTAGATACCACTTTGATACCATCTAATATGGGGACAAGAAAAAGAACGGCTGGAAAAAAAAACACAAAGGCAGAAACTAAAACACCAAGCAAGACGCAGCAAAAAAAAAACCACATAAATTCTAACCTACCTTTGAGTTGTGTCTGACATCAAAAGCTTCAATTTTCTGCGATGATCCAGGTTTCAATGTTCGGCCGGCAAAAAAGATATAATAAGGGTTCTTGACCGACCAACGACCACAGTATGGTTCTTCATCTTTGATGACCTCGTCGCTTGCAATGCCCGTGGATTCCCCTTCGTAGTCCTGAACGTAGACTCCGCTGACTCTGCCAACTGTCCTACACTTGACGCTGAACAAGTCCAAGAGAGCACTTTGCATCTGGTGAAAACGAAAAATTGATTAATAAAATAATATCTCATCTGTCATTGGCCCCCTCCCAAGGTAAATCCTGGTTGCACCACTGGCCTCCTAGATAACTCAAAAGATATTTTTTATCAAGGCAAGCTTCCTCTATAATCGTTTGAAGTATTTCTGGTTTAAACTATTTAGACAATTACCTCTTCGGCTGTTGAGTTTGATGACAATTCAGACGACATGATGTCATCATAGACGAGACGAAAACTGCTTAGCGTGATTGGTGCAAAGGAGCTTACTCTTGTGACGGTCACCACAAGATCTGGATCGCTAAGATTGACCAATAGCATTGGTAGATTCTCTAGCAAATTAAACAAAAAAGGACTATGAAGTGTCAATACGTACGCACTGTGGCAAATACTACCAACACAATCATTATCAAAATCTGTTTACAAAATTTGACAACAAAGGGACAACATATCAGTATAATTTTGCTTTGCTTGAATCTACTTTAAAGGGAACATCCAATTGTTTTTAGAAATTAATTAATTCCAATCCTCTAGGCATATCTAGGTGCTTTTAATAATGTTTAATCAAGCACAAAATCATGGCCACATTTTATAAGGGCTGCTTGAAAGAAAAACCTTCCAGGGTACCAGTCATAAGCAATATAAATTACATATCATTTTGGCAGGTAACCATCTTCAGCTAAGCAGATTTGTATGCTTAGATAGCTCTGTGAAAATAGCTCCACTTGTGGAGTCCATTGAAGTTTTGCATTAAATTAAACACCAGAACTTTCCCTGCCCTCACATTTTCGTATTTACTCCTAGGTGAAGGGAAGCAATTAAAGATACAGATTGTTTGGCAGCTCACTCTCATGAAAATGTTTTTATTTCCATTAATAGAATCCTTTGTTTTACCTTCTGGAATGTGAAATACAACTAAGTACGTAGCAGAGATACCATCATCTGTCTTGTTGACTGTCACTACATCTGATCCCACTGCGAGATTCAGTGCAGCCTGCAACTCCTCTGCAGTAGCTGTCAGATTGATGTTACCTAAAAAAAGACACAACGCAAGTTTGATTGACTCTTTGGTGGGAACCACCACTCGCACTAAATACAAACAGCAGCTGCAAAAACAGCTCCAGGATTTTATCTAGATCCTCGCTTTTATCTAGTCCTAACAGACCATAGCCTTGACCAAGGCTGTCTTTGCGTTTTTCCTTGGCCCTGAGTTATCTAAGCACGGAGTCTGGAAGGACGATACGCAGTCGCACACGCACAGTCCACGAACGGAGTCCGTTAGGACGACAGTCCGTCAGGACGATACACATGCACACAGTCCATGCACGGAGTCCGTTAGGATGACAGCCTTGATGGGTTTGTAAACGAAAGTTTATGTGTTTCTTTATTTTCCCGTTGGAATTCCAACGGACTTTTGTATGCCAGATTGGGGAGGTGCTTTTTATATGATGGCCAATCACAGGCTCGTAGCTTTGATGTCAGAGCAAGGACTTTGACCCCTACAGTAACTTGTGCACGTGTGATGGTGCAACACACCTTGCACTCTACAGGATAGTGTGGACAAAATGGCGTTTTCGAGAGAAATGTTGGCTCATAGAGCAGAGAACAGAGTCTGTTCCTTGCTCTACGGTTGGGTCAAGGTTGGATCAAGACATAATAAACGGTCGTCAAATCTCGGCTGCTGACAAGCTACAAATCAATGTTATTCATTTGGAGCAGAGACTGTTCTTCAACATTTCAAGTTGGCCCACTTTCAATGCTGTCCTTGGAAAAGCAAATAACTATAATATACACTTACTTTGATGATAATAATTGAGAAAGCAATCATTGAAGGGCATGACACATTTGTAATTTTGCCAACTGGATATAGTAAATCCATTAATTTTTCTGGCAGCCCCGTCGTTACAGTTCTATCTTTCTGAAAATGTGTACACATTGTAAGCAACAGGCTGTGATTGACGTCGTAGTGAGGAGTCGTTAGGTCAACCAAGAACCAATGAAAATACTTTTTTAGTGACATTAGCATAATGAGCTCCGCCTTCTATTTTGGCAAGTACAGAAGCATCAAGGTGTGACGACGAGTAGTCACACACACACACACAACACTACTGTACACGTATGCATTATACGTGTAAGTGTACGGTACGTAACAATGTATGGATCCACTCACACTCTGAGCGTGGGGATGGGAGTTTGTGGCAGCGGCTAAGTGGGGGAAATTAGAAATAATGCAGGAGCCTCTCTTCGCAATAAACACCAGCCGGCCTGCGCACCTTGATCAAGGCTAAACAGACCATGGTGTAGGACATGTCATCAAATTAAAACACAATTAACTGTTTCTTTGGATTTTTTACGAGACGATTTCTCCAGAAAGTAGCCCAAAAAAAATATCGAGTGAAATTTTAAAGATTTCCTTGGGATACAATTATTTCCATTTATTTTAAGATTTAAGTGCATAAGAGATTAATTCTAGTAGACACAGTCATCTCTCCCATTCTTCAACCTCCTAACACCAGTCTTCAGTGGCAAGTCCATAAAGCTTTTTTCATTTATTTTTTTTTTTTTTCCATATTTGTTTAATTAACAATTTGTTTTCTTCTCCTGTCCCAATAGATACTTTTAAAAAAAATACTTAACCCCTTTGTTACCAAACTGTTTGGACATTAACAACCACTGAGGACCAAATTGTTTGATCACTCAAGCGTGAAGCACACATTCTCACATAACAGAAAGTTTTCATTCAAAGGCCAATTTTACAAACTCTATTATCACCTTGAAGATGTTGTTTTACAGCAAAATAAGTAATAACAAAATTCTCACTTATTGAATTCCCTTCCTTGTAATCTAAAAATCATTGAGATTGGCCAATAAATGTTCAAGTTCTTGATCTTTGTTTCCTAAGAGAGATCTGTAAACTCAAAGACTTTTTTGTACACATTCATATGGCACTTCATAGTTGTTTGGTATTTCGGATTTTTTCACTCCAATTTAAAGGGGTAGCACAATAGCAACCTTGTTTTATTTTACCGTCATTAGAAAGATCCGATCTTTTTCTTTCCAATGATGGCAAGCTTGGGTATGGAGGATGAATATGGACAAAACTACAGCTTCATAACAAATGGTCTTTGAGCTCAGGCCTGAGGGCTTTTTTGTAAATAAGCTTGGTCGACTAAAGTCACCAATGGTAAAGAAGAGGGGGTTTGAGTACAGTCGACTAAAGTCGCCTACGGTAAGAAAAGGGCAGGCAAGTACCGCAGGCTCATGAGATGAAACCTGTCAAGCTTCAAAGCATCATTTTTTTACTATTTTGGATGCCTGAATTAAAAAAATAAAACCGATACTACAAAGATATGAGTGAAGTTTATCTTGTGAACAAACCTGTCACACTGTCATTGAACTGCAATGTGTAGTGTCCATTGATGTGGCATTCTTCGCTGACATTGCTTGCTGTTGGGCAGGTAGGCAACTCAACATAGATCTCCTGAGTTTCATATGTAGCGCCCTCTACAGTCAGAGTCTAGGAAATCAGGTGGGGAAAGAAATGAGAATGATTTAAGCATGATTCTGTGATGGAAGTTAGCACACACAGGCTAGCAAGATAAAGATAGGAGATCATCCTGTTTCTATGACAACCACTGCAAAGTAGGAGATTAAAGTTTTGACCAATCAGGGTTGAGCATACCTGCTGCTCCAGATGCACGGTGGACGTTGTGACAAGCTCTTGCACCTCATTGGTTGCATCAGTTATATTTGCATGACTAAGTGGCACATCATAGAAGACTACACCCACTTGGATGAGGTCTCCCCCAGTATATTCTCGGTGACGGACTTCCATGTAGTAACTTTTAAAAAACAAATTAAAAAAAATACATCAATTGAATCCAAAATTAAATAAACAAAATGTTTTTATATGTCACACTTCAAATGGTGCCATAACAAAAAAAATCAATGGTATTTAATTATGAGGCACTATACAACAAGAAGATGAACTTGACTTTTGTTGTAGAAGATGTTTTCTGAAAATTTTGACAGCGTATTAGTCAAAACGTTATTGCCTAGAGATTTATAGTCTTGTATACCTTCCTTTCTTTGTTTGAATATTTCATATCTTTGAAAAAAGCTTCAAGACAACATGAGATTATTCTGAAATCTGGAAAAATCCTGACAAATCACAGGCATGTATTTGTTCCATATACTGATTTTCTTTTTCTTTTTTGTTTTTGTTTTTGTTTTTTTTTGTTTTTTGGGGGGGTAGTTATCGGTGACCACCCTGTTCAATTAAATATTAAACTTCACAGAAACTAATCTTACCTTTGATTTCCAATGAGGTTGAATTTCTCAGAGACTTGGCTTTCCCTCGAATACCAATTATTAGTGTAATGATTTAAGTAGGCAACTTTTGTCTATCAAAAAAGAATTCATAATGAACATTACGAATAAAAGCACTTTGATAATATCTTCCAAGAAGTACAGGAGGTAGAGATAAGTCTTAATTTTTTAATGGTTCGCTCTGTTTGTCTACTGAAGAAGAACAAAGCACACTGTTTAAAAAGTCAAGACTTATCTCACTTCTGCGTCTTCTCAGAACCATCACTTTTTTTCCAAAAGAGATTAATCCATGATTATCTCTGTAAATTTGTTTATTCTCAAAACGGAACAACTTGTCAACTGAAACACACATTAAAAGAGAGCAACATAATCTACTGGAGCAATTTGCTTACCAGATTAGAAGTCCCGTTTAACCCAAGGAAAAGCTCTCCGACATTGTCGGCCCGAATGAAGAACTTATACTCTCCTGTGCGAGGCGGAACATAGTAACCAGTGAGACGAGAGATGAATGAGTCTTCCTCACCGAAGAGGTGCTCGTCCGGAGAGCTTGCCTCCAGCACTACGGTGTAGTTGTAGTCGGTGGCATTTGTGTCCCAAACTGCATCAGAGAGCCTTTAAAAATGACGAAGATAAAAAGTGTGAGTGAATCAAATGAAAGTGATGTCTGGTTCAGTTTATTAGGAACCTCATATTTGAGCCTTCTAGATCTCTGCAACTTTTATCAATACAACAAATAAATAGTAAGTGACACTCCATGCTAAAACCAGGCACTTCTTGCCCAAATTCAAAAATGGGTTTATTGACTCATAAAACAGATGAGAAAGAGAGCTTGCTAAGAACACCTAATAGCACTCTGCACCAATGACGCCCTCTTTGGTCAAAATACCCGGATTCAGACCAACTCTCTACCACCCACGTGATCACCGCAACGCGATCGGCGCGCCAGACCACGGTAGTACAGTACATGCGAGTAAACATAGAACACCGACAATGGCTACTTCAGTGAAATTTTATATGTCATCTGAGATCCAGGTACTTGCTTCTGTTTTTAGCATTAGTGCGGAGTACTATAAGTACTATGTATTTCTCAACATTTCGAAATATTAAAACCGCCCTCAGGTCAACCTAGGTCTTGCTTGCGCTGCGACAGAACCATCGGGATCAAGCAGAATATGAACGCTTAGGTCGCTTTAACTCAGAAATCGTGTAAATATTGTGGAACAAGTGTCGGGAACACGTCCCAAAGGTTTTTTTTCTAGTCTTGGGGACTATTGATTTTTTCTGACAGCGACTGATGCCAATCGTCTCAACATCGTCGCAGTTATACTCAGGTCGACACAATCGGTGACTGATTTGTTCATGACGGTCTTAATTCAGGAGCAGCAGCATCCTGAAAAGTCAGTCGCCGACTGTTCTGTGCCATCGCAAAGTCGGCCTCAGGTCGGCTTGAGACGACCCATTGCAGTTGTCTCCAGTTTAAATGCCACCTCACTACTTCACTACCTGTTTAGTATTATAAAGTTTTGAGTTACAAGACCAGTGGTCAGGCGAAGTTTTGTTTTTTAAAATTCAAGCCCTGGTTAAAATTAATTAACTTACGATACTGAGGTGTCCTTCCAGACCTCATACAGCAAGCCTCTCTCTCCAGGGTAGAGCGCCTGGGTGGAGGGGGCTGGTCCAGTCACACAGAGTATCTCTGTAGTACTGATGTTGAAAACCTCACAAGGGACACCTATTTCAAGAGATGAAAGTATGAGTCATCGTTAGGTTTGGGAAACATTTACTCCAGTCCTCTGGTTTTCGAAAAACCCACCATCCATCCAGCCTGTGAGAACTCTATTTAAAAAAAAAAACTTCTCTTCATGCAAGCTGCACTTTGACTCCCAAAATTTTCCAAATGCTATGCGCATAGTTGGATTCTGACCCACGTCATGCCTTCCATTCACTCCATCTGTAAGTCAGTGCCACTGTAATGCCTCTGTGAAAAATAAACTAAGTGTGTGAACCTTATCATCACACTTGTGTCCTTAAGCGAGACACTTAACCATTAATTGTAAAGCCGTAGATCCCGTATGTTGTGGTGGAATGCACGTAAAAGAACCCAGTGCACTTATCACAAAGAGAAGGGGTTCAACGGGCGAAGTTTAGAACATGTATTTTGCACTGTCCATATACGGAGCGTGACGCATGATACAATACGCAGAGTGCAATATAGCCATCTGGGATTATAATATTATCACACAAGCGCGAGTGGAATACATAAAAATATAGCGCTTCTGGGTCCCATATCAAACGAGGCCACTTGTGTGTTAACTAATAATATCACACTCCCAGTAGTCTATTGGTAGTAACCAGTTGAATGGCTTCTGACTGGCACCCCCTGAACAAAGATATTGACAAAATAGGGAGACCCCCAACATTACGGCTGGATAGCTCAGTTGGTAGAGCGTCGGTACGTATAGCTGGTGGTCGCAGGTTCAAATCCCGCTCCAGTCAATTTTTCTTCGTTTTCCCCCCCCCAAAAAAAAAAAAAATTATTTAATTTGTTATGCTTAATCTGTCACATTTAGTCAAACTATTGCCTTGCAAGGCATTTCAAAATCAGATCCGATTGAGAAAAAGATTCAAGCTGCATGTACTCAATTTTTTTAAATTCCTCAGGTCAACTGGTCAAAGCACTAAACTAGCAAACCTCCGGATAAACATGTAAATTATTCTTCAAATTTATACAACACTACAACACAACACTGACATGCAACACTAGGCATAGTTACTGTTGCTGTTTCTTCTTGCAGCCTCGATGGGGGGAAAAAATGAAAAAATTGGGGGGAAAATCATTTCCATTAAGGCTAGGTAGAATGAATTCCCGTTACAGCGTCAGTGATACAAATGGCTTTTGTTAATTAGTCCTTGAAAAAGAGACAGGTGTATTCTATTAGCGACGATTACGTAGAGGTCATTGTACTTCTATTGTCGCATAACCTAGGCGACGAATCAACAGAAATAAACTAAATGGTATCCTAGCAACAAATTGACTCGTTACACGAGGGTATGATACCATTAAAATTAATTCACTTTTTGTGACATTGACTTTGCGGCGATGGGACAAACAAGGCTTCTTTCGGACAAAATATGACTGATTTCAGATACTGAAACAGCATGACAAAGTCCTGCATGAATTGTATAGTTCTGTTGAGAAAAACAGCAGTGTTTTGTGCACTGTGAATTCCACAAGATTTTTTATTGTCCTGTTACTATGGCAAGATGATAACAAACAGAAAGAGTTAACAGTGTAAATAGTTTTTGTCTATCCATTATGCAAAAGAAAAAAAAACACTGTACAAAACTGAAGTAAATTCTACATATACAATTCAACTATGTTTGAATTTACATGCGTAACAACCACAAGACAATACGTGGGAACAGAAAAAAGCCTGGGGCCTGTGTTGGTGACCCCTACCCTGACATAAAACTCACAGACCGAAACAATTTCTGGGTGTCACACAAAAAAATGGGTACACCATTGATAAGCCCCTCTTTAAACCATCATGGAACTTTATCTAAGTTATATTTTTGGGGATGAAAAAAAAAAATTGAACAGAGCGGGATTTGAACCTGCAACCACCGGCTTCAATTACTGGTGGTCGCAGGTTCAAATCCCGCTCCAGTCAAGTTTTCTTTGTACACCCCCCAAAATGATTTTAAAATTTACCCAGTCAGTTTCCCTTGTGGTTTATTGCTTGATAAGTTATATTTCATTGACATTCTTGAATTGGTACATTCAGCGTTAGCCCTTTTTTATTCCTGTGGTAATGTTATTGCGTCATCACATCTGTCATGTTTTTGACATTGTCTTCTGAAATAACTATTGAATGGAGATTGTTCTTTTACATAGAGATTTGGTTCGATTTCTGGTGCAAACCCTAAGCTTTTGTTTGTTTTTTGTTGTCTTTTTTGTTTGTCGTGTTCATGTGTAAAGCCCGAATAGTTAAATCAATCAAGAAATAAAAGAGAATTCAGCAGATACACACTTGTTTTTTTTGTTTGTTAAGTCCGCCATCTTAAAGCTTAACCAATAGACCTTTGTTTTGCAACATCACAACCCAAGTTTTTTGCCAACAAAGATGGAGAAACTACGGGGAGCCATCAATGCAAAGCAAAAACAGATAATCACAGTTTGCAAAAATGTTACACAACTATTCTAAAATTGAATAGAATTTGTTGCAAACAAACCAACCCAAAATTGGGATGTATTTTTCTTTAAATAGAAAGTTTGCCAAAATGTTGAATTTGGTCGTCGACAAGACATGAATGTTTTGCTACATTTGGCGGTCTATGCCAACCAGCGCAGTTTGTTTATCAACAATAGATCAAGGTCTATGACGGAAGCTCAAAGAAGTTTCTGGTTGGGGTCATCAAAATGGGCCCTGGTGACCCTTTTACCTATTGGACAGCGGTTCAAATGAAACTTTGAACTGGGGCTTGAATTGCACTTTGTGAGAAATGGGGCTTAAATTTAACTTTGTGGGAACAGGTTACCAGCTAAATTTTCATGGCCTGAACGTACTTTGTGACTGGTTCACTTAAAAAATAATTTTGTCAAGAAACGGAAGACAATTTTTTATTCCCTTGAAAACTAGTAAATGTGTCATTAACTCTCTTTTTTGGGGAGGTGGGGTGGGGGGAGGGGGGCTGCTGAGAATTTTATGGCATATAGCATCAGAAACAAGTTACATAAATTTGGGACACTAAAGACTAAAGTTCACGATATTGGAAATAAACAAGAGATCGGGGAATTCTTACCTCCGACGCGAACAATGGTGTCAGACTCATCAAAGAACTGGCCGGTGATGGTCAATATTGTACCTCCTTGTGTGCTACCCACTTTGGGTTCAACATCCAAAACGTCTACAGGTGGAGAAGATTGAGAGATGGAAATGATTAATTTCAAAGATGTACGAGACAAATAAAATAGATTAAGCAAAAGCTGCACAGTAGATTACACACCTACGTTCCAACACCCCTATGTTCCAACTCCTGGTGTATTTTCCTAATCCTAACCCGATCCCCAACTCTAACCCTAGCATGTAGATCATGAGGTGTGTGTTGTCTCATGGCCGAGCGGATAAGATCACTGGACTCAAGCTCTGGCGTTTCTGATCAGCAGAGCGTGGGTTTGAGTCCCGGTCCTGACACTTCACCATTATTGCCGCATCCTTCGGATGGGATGTAAAGCTGTAGGTCCCATGCACATAAAAGAACCCAGTGAACTTAATTCAATTCAATTCAAAAAATCTTTATTCATTCTAGATTAGGCAATTACAAATCGTAAAGAGAAGGGGTTCGCCCCCGTGTTCCTAGTTTGATCGGCTGCAGATTGCGCCACAGCACCTTGTAAACCATTACATGGTGCTATGTAAAGGAGCAGCTTTCATACTTCAAAACGTATAACTCCACATACCTTGCAGGAAAAAATACTGAGCGCTTTGAGACGCCCATCGGGTGTGATAAAGCGCTATATAAGAACTGCGTATCATATAAGGCCTGATACCTCACAAAGGCAACGGAGGCAATTGCCTCCATGCCCCTCAGTCATTGCCTCGGTGCCCTTGAAATGTTCCAGTAGAAATGTACAATTTCCTGATACAGGTGCCCTTTATCAAAAAGAAAAGGCCTTGGTGCCCTTGCCCTTTTAAGAATGAAGCAACCAGGCCTGTTGGAACATTAGGGGTGTCAGAACACAGAGCAGTCACCGCTCAATAAGCAAAAAAACATCTGCTTACATTTTGTTAAGAAATTTAACCCTGAAAATGTCTAATTAAGAATCTAGTTTGACACCTTCACTTAGAGAATGGTCGAGAAAGGTGATTAAAACTCTGCTAACAAGATCAACAAATCACTTGATAAGTTATCTACATGTAATTACATAGAGAGTTTTGAGTCTTTGTTTAAATTAACAAGAAAACCACTTGTTGCATGTACACTACATGCCATTTTGGTTGGCAAGCAGTCTGCAACAGCAAACTACATTTTTCCTGTTCTTTTTTTTTCAAGTTTATAAACCATCTTGTCTGGCATTACATCATTTGTCATTTCTTTGTTGACCATCTATTTAGGTGCGTAAAAAAGACAGAAGTTATTTGTGAATTTTTTTTTATTTCAGTTTTTGATCCGAGCCCAAATGTCTTGGTGTTGATTTACCAAGGTCTTAGAGCATGGAAAGCTTCCTCCATGGTTTGGGCAAGGTAGGATCATATGGTTTTTTTTTTCAAGATTAAAAACCATCTGATGGCATTCAGTCATTTCTATTCTGACCAACTATTTTTGAGTTAATGTTTGAATAGATAGTACAGTTATCTGTAAGTTCCATAAATTTCAGTTTCTGAAATGAGTCAAAAAAGTTTTGATTTACCAAGCTGGTAGACATTTTTAGAGCATGGAGATGGTTAGAGCGAGGTAGGATCCTAGAAAAATACTTTCAAATTACCTAATGGCATTAAAAAAAAATTAAAAATAAAAACCAAACTTAAACATAAACTGACGTACCTTTTGTGACAAAATTTTGACAGATTTATTATATTTCTTAGTTCTCAGAATAGAGAACTTAAAAAATGTATTAAAATGTGTTGTACCCTCCTCTTGAAAAAGGTGCAGTGCTTTTAACGAAACATCTACCCTCTGTTGTAGAAAGGAAAAGACACTCACCAGCATGAGTTTGGAAATGATACAGTTTACTCCTGCCACTAACAAGGAGGGCGTCCTTGTCAGACAAGGAACGGCCATATTCATCCGAGATTAGGAAAGAAATCTTCTGAGAGGCTGTGAACAAGAAATTGACAAATCAGAAGCTCAGTACAAGATATTACACAAATGCAGACTTTGCGACGCGGTGCTTTTTAAATATTAACAGGACATTGATTTGGTCTTTGAGGAACTGCTTTCATACAGGTGAAAGGCAGGGAAAGAAACTACTAAGCCAACCCCTCCAAAGATTCCCCAAACTGCAGAACCAATAGATAATTCAGATTGGCTAAATGGTTTCTTCCCTGCCTTTCACCTCTGTGGACTCCTGTTCAATCCCATTTGGGTTTTCAGTCCCTTTTCTTCATTTTTTTTATGGAAGTCGCCAGACACACAAGTCCAGTAAGCCACTCGAGGTGTGGGCTACAAATCAACTGTTTTTTCCAAGGGCCGTTGCCACCTACTCCTGGGGCTGAAACAGGGTAACCCCCTTTACAGTCCGTAAGGATGTAGGCTTGGGTATCATCCATCAGAAGCCTGGCTGGTAGAGCAGAAGGCTGTACCTCCCCAACTTTTATGGAGCAAGTATGGTTCAGTGCCTTGCTCAAGGACACAAGTGTCATGAGAGAGATTTCCTCTGCATTTTCTCTTCACAGGTATCTGCAATGCACTTTTGAGGGTTCCTTGGTTTCATTACCAGAAAAATATACTTCTAGTAATAATAAATAATACAGCATAGCTGTGGAATTGACCGCAAGTAAACCAATATTTACATTGCAAGGTAACTTTGGTTCCTTCTCTCAACAGCAATGGTGTTAATATGTACTTGGCACACTATACACAGGGTATTTAATTTCATGCTTGGTTGACTCTTCAGCAGTAATAAAAAATGCTTTTATTGTACAGTAGTCAGTTTCAGAAGTGTTGAACATAACACTTGCATGCCCGGTGAGTTTCCTTTTCAGCTGCATGTACGTGATTGATTACAGAAAATGCTCGCTCTAAATGAACGCTTAGGGTGAGAACTATTAAGTTGTTTTGATTGTGAATCCAACACAATGATGGAGTTTGAATCCCCCCTGCCTTCCAATGTTACAAATACATGAGAGGGTGGTGGGACAGTTTTGGGGGTGGTGGGACAGTGTTGGGGGGGGGGGAACCAGGTAGGACCATTTTATGTGAGGCATTGTGGAGCATAGTGGCCGAGCGGTCTTAGCAAGACATGTTTAAATTCAAGGTCTGCTGTTATGTAAGTTTTAATGGAGTTTGTTTCTTTGAGCAATACATCACTGATTTGTCCTTCAGATGGGCCAATAAACCTACCACCATTTAGACCTTGGGCAACTTCATCACAGATCACACATGGGCTTTCAACATTGCCACTTTGGTGATCACCTCTCCATAAGAAAAGTACACGCGGTTCATGTTTATTGTAAATATTAAACAGATTCTAGCAGGAATTTAGTAATTTTTTACTTGATTGGTAAATTGAGTTGATGTGGTAAATTTACACAAAACTTATCAACACGTGTGTCAGGCTGACGCGCAGCAACACCACGCAGATAATTTTAGCAGAACGCAAAAGATATTTCTTTGCAGTGATTGGCTCAATACCGCATCTTGCGCCGCGCACTGACTAGAGAATTGTAACAGTTACACGCTGGTAGGGCGATCACCAAAATTATTGCAAGTGTAGGAGGGCAAAATTATCTTTGATTTTATTAACTATTTTTATTTCTCTAAACTAGTTGTCTTTTATAATAAGCACTTTTTTTTGACCTACTTTTGCGGTAGTGGCTCCCCTGTTTGCCCACACTTTTAATTCTGGTAGTGTATTCACCCTGGATAGTTTTCCTAGGTGGTCAATAAACAACGCTCCCTTGTCCATCAAACATGTGGTTGAGATTTTTACACCGTGGAACCCCCAGACAGCAGCTTCGCAGCAAGAGAGAAACATCTCTTCAGTTTCCTCTGTTTATCATCACAGTGTTTCTGCCCTGGCCCGATGTTGCTGTGGAATCGGTGTTAAATCCCCTGTGCTTAATTCGTGACACTATTTTGACACTGTGTTGGTTTATGGTATTTTTATCAGGTTTTTTTAAGACTTCATTTATAAAAGTTAGTTCTTTCTAATCTTTGGGTTTTTCTTTGTGTTTATTAAGGTTTAAATTTTTAAGTGATATAAATTAGATCAGATCCTTGCTTAAGGGTTAGAAAAAGTTAATTTGGATTCTTTTTGATTATTGTTGTTTTATGGTTTTCTCCTAAATTGTGCTTGGTAAAATAAATAATTTTTGTTGTTGTTTTCCAAAAATACAGTTGTCGTTGTTTCTATTTATTTTTTAATTCCTCGCGACTTTTCCTTAAAAAATCTCAGGTATTTCTCTTTTTCTTTGCAAGCGAGTTTCCCTTAGCCATTTTTATCAGGTTTTTCATTTTATCTATTATTTATTTTTTATTTCACTAGTGTACTAATTTTCCAGGCTACACAAGCGGTCGGTGGCGTCACATGCACAAGATCTAGACAGGGTTAGATAGGGCATTTAATCTGACCCCAAACACTTGTCATGAAAGAGTAGGAGTTTACTGCAGTGTTTCTGGTTGGAAAGGTGGAATCTACTTTACAGATGTCATACTGTCATATCTTCTGAACGTGTATTAACTGCATCTTTCCCACTCAAAAAAGAAAATTGTTCAGACAAATTTTTTCGACAGTAATTTATCCAAAGGAAAACTATACAGCAGAATAGTGAATATATTGATGACAAGAATGAGGTAACCACTAATTTCAGTGGCAGTTCGGGCCGTCTCATACTTAAGCGGTACAAGCTGATGTCACACAAAATATCGTGAAACTTTCACAATACTAACCGACAAATGTTCCTTTGGGAACACAATCAATGACTCCGTATATGGAACCCTCACTATCCAAGGCGATATTGTACCTTCAGGTGGGGAAAAAGAAAGACATAAATTACTTGAGGCATTTTACCAATAGACCACTTGCCATGCAAGTCATGAGTGTTTTCAAACCCTACAAGTCTAGCAATTAGCATCCACTTCACATTGTGCACTGCAAACCGACTGCCGTTTCTCTCCTGTCATATGAGTGGTCTGAGCTCTGGTAAACTCATGAGTCTACCAAGTGGCTGCAAGAAGGTTATTGCGTGTAAAAGAAGTGCACATGCCGCGGTAGTTGCAATGATCGTAACCGTCCATCCTCCCAACGGTCGGACCAAAATAATGAATTATGAAAAATAGCCGCATGCGATTTAAAAAAATGTCTGACAGCAAATCTTAAACTTTCATTCCCATGGACTAATGATAATATATAATATTAAATCAATGAATACAGTCTTGACAATGACATACTCAATTTAATTGACTTACAATTCATTGGTCTCAGGATCAAATGGGTCACATTGATAATTTCCCCAATAAATTCTGAAATGCAGAGAACAAACAATTGAATAAATTGTACACATACTAATATTACTGAATTAAGCAAGAAAATCTGATTCACTGATAGTGATACTAGTACTACTACTACTCTAGTGATACTGGTTTACTGCACAAAATTCAACAGCAATCGAGAATCTGGTTGGTTCAAATAACACTTTAGACCCAGTAACTGGGGCGCTGTACTTTTTTTTAATTTTATATTTTGACTTGGACGGTAGTGTACAACCGCCCAGACCAAGTCAAATTTTCAAAAAAAGGAGTAGGCCTACATCGCCCCAGTACATCTCTATTAACCACTCTAAATGTCAAATGACAGTGTCACGTACGTCTATTCTGACCTGGATGGACCATCTGGCTGAAAATGCCATATCCGGCTGTCACTTTATATCCATGGAATTTAAGTAAACTTTGATCCTTACCTATCTAGAAGGGTTGAAGAATGTATCCAGCTAGGAACAGTAAGTTTGAACAATTCTAAAGGGTTGAAAACGTGTTCATGGTCGCAGCGCAAGGACACCCCCAAATCATCCTTTGTAAACAATCTTCGTTTCAAATGTGACAGCAGCTGCTGCATGCGGTAATCAACAAGAGTTTTAAAAAATATACGACCGCCCTCCCCCGGCGCCCGCTCTCTAGTCTTACCCTCCTTTTCGTTCTGCCAGTGAACCCCCTTCCCACGGCTCATAATTCGTGATTTCTTACTGGTGGCCCTCTTCCACGGCCCAGAGTTAATTATAATATTTGTTCAGCCCACTCCTCGTTTTGCGACTTCTTATTGGCTACTATTTTGTATGCAACCAATGATCAAGATGGCTATGTTGCTCGCTCCTCTTTTCGTGACCTGATTGGTTAGTAGGGGTCTCTGGGTTAGACGAATAGGAAGCACGCTTTCATGACCGATTGGGCCCATCATTTTTGGGGTTAGGGTTAGGGCTTTAGGGTTAGGGTTTTAGGGTTAGGGTTAGGGTTAGTATTTTTTTAGGAATAGGAAGCACACTTCAATGACATGATTGGCCTTCATTTTTAGGGTTAGGGTTAGGGCTTTAGGGTTAGGGTTGTTTTTTTTTTTTTGTTTTTTTTTTGACTAATTTCACTTCATTTATTTTTAATTCAAGGGATAAAACAGTAACATGATATAAATATAAAAATTGTTAGGGATAGGGTTAGGGTTAGGGTTTTAGGGTTAGGGTTAGGGTTAGGCCAGGGTTAGTAATTTTTTGTTTTGTTTTGTTTTGTTTTTGTTTTTTTCACTACTCATATCATTTCATTTATTAATGTCAAGGGATAAAACAATAACATGATATCAAAATAAAAATTGTTAGGGTAAGGGTCAGAGTTAGAGTTAGGTTATAAAACGGTTATTTATAAATAATGGTTAGTGGGAATTTTTAATGATCATCTTTGCCATCTGGAAAAGAAGTGATTTATTAAGATTTTCAAACTTTCTGATTAAATAATGTCTCTTTTTGTATGTTCCCTTTTTTGTTGCCTGTGATCAGCCTACAAATCTTGGTAATATTGCTCACAAGTACCACTTCTTTAGTATGTCACTACATTTGTTGTGCTCCCTGCCTGCATCACGCAATAATGAATACAGATTCACATACATCAAAAAGGCCCCAGACCTTTGGGCATGAATGCGCGAAAGTTCCGGCCGCGCGCTGAAATGTCCGCTTGGTTTGTCCTTTTAAAAGTTCAATAATTAGCGTTTTAGCTACTAATACCTGGAGAGGAATATAAAAAATAAAAAAAAAAGGGAAATTAAAGCCAACATCAACTAAAAAATCGAAAAATCCCTTAGAAAGTGGCAGTCGGATATGGAAACTTTTCCAAATAGTTAAATCCAGTGATTTCCCAGCTTAAAGGAGGTTAAACAGAGTGGATGTTTTCACTTACCGCAGCACCCTTTGGCACACAGGGCGCCACCATTTTAAGTGAAATGCATTGTTGGTCGTGGATCAAACAAACACTGCGTCGTCTGCTAGAGTAGGCCTACTGTGCAGTGGTGGTACAGTTGTAGTCATTTTCTTTCAGGGCTACAAAGTACAAGTTCTTTGGCACGAAATGTCTCACAAACTAACACATTTGAAGCACAATAACATATACTGTTTGTTTCTAGAAAAATGATGTGTGATTTTAAAAATTGTGTATTTGTTTTGTGAGTCGTTTCCATAGTGCTATATATATATACATATATATATATATATAGCTCTATGGTCGTTTCTGAAGTTACAGCCTATAATGACCGCCGAATGCTTAGTCCATAGAGCTATGGTGCGGTGTGGAGTTTTCGCTCTTAATTTATTCAATCAATTGTCATACATTATGACAATTTTTTTTTAATTTAAAGCATACCTTAGAATCTGTTTTTTGCCTTCATACTCATCGTCTTCGTACTCCAATGCTTTACTTGGATCATAAACATCGGTTATGATTTTACCATCAATCACAACATGCGTTCCTGTTATCATGAAACATACAAGGCCGTATTTTATATACACGAATATTATACTATAATTGACAGTAAGGACGTTTTTTATGACTTCGTGGTGACGATTGAGTAGGCAAATATCCCAAACATTGTTGGTCACAAGTCGCCTTTTCTCAATTCTACACTTCATAGAACTTTACTCCACTGACATGCTAGCCTTTTGTCAAGGCTTGTGCCCCTACGAAACAAAGACAACTCCCGCGTTTGTCTTTTTCGTTGGAGTGTCTTTTTAATTAAATTGGCATCACGCTCGCATTGACTTTAGGCTAATTAATTACATGCCTGAGTGGAGGAGAGATCAATTTAACTGCAGAATGGAACATAATTGACACAGCAACGGGCAGAGAAGTAAACAGTAGCCTTAATGACTTATTAATAAGATAATCATATTGTTATTTGATTACAATTTTATAAGCTCAACGATTAAAGGTATTCAAATTAAAAATGCTCAGTCAAAAAAAATTACCATTCATTTTTTGCTTGCGTTTAATAGGAACTTGGAGGCAACTAAGTATACACTGTACGCTCAAGGAACACATGCGACATTAAGAGACATTTAATGTCTTACTATATGGCGAAAATGAGAGACAATCGATGTTTCTTATTTTGGGCACGCCTAAAACTATAAGTGGCCATGGCCATGTAAATTGCCTGGTGACTTTGCTTTACATCAACCCGACCAGTTCATTGTTCTAATACACCACCGCAGCACGGCCCCCCCCCCCGCACACACGAGCAACGCAACAATAGCGCGTCAGTTGTGCATTATGTACCAATCAGCATGGAGGATTCACAGTGTGCGTCGACGCGCGCGTGCGGCGGCCATAGCTGTGGTGGTGCAAAACATCAATGGACGGACAAGCTGCTCGGATTTGTGTTCGAGACCCGTAGCATCACATTAGTATGTTAGGGAATCAACAAACTTCCCTTAAATTTACAATTCGAAGGGTACAATGGAGGAATGAAAATTATACAAACTTTTCCCCAAGACAGAACCAGAAACGGGATCCTTACCTGGCAACCCACTAGAGGGTTTGATGGAATCGATGGTGGGAGTGTTGCCGGTTCTGTACTGTTATAGGAATAATAGAATAGATAGAAAGCAAAATGAATCGTCTGCAAAGTTTATTTTTCGGGGGAAAACATAATCGAGTTAGCGTTTTTTTTTTTGTTTTTGGTTTTTTTTTTTTTTGGGGGGGGGGGAGGGGGCCCTATGGGTTTTTATGGGCAAATGAATGAGCATAACAAAAACGAAGACAATGTTTAAAATTTCCCACGGGCCGAGAGAGTTCGCTGGTTTACCAATAGTATAATTATCATTTTTTTTAAACAAGCATGTTTTCTCAGATAACAATCAATGTATAAGGATAGATATTAATAAAAGTATCAAGCAATAAACCACAAGGGAAACTGACTTTGGGATATTATTATTGTGACATCCTACGCCAAACTCGGGCACTTCTCGGATATAGTGAAATGACTTTAAAAGCGAAGACAACCAAAAGCATCACCAATAATATCAATGTGATGTGATGTCTTAAACATGATGTTGAGAAATACTTAAATAAACAGGCTCGTATGGGTGTCATTTGAAATATCTTATTATCTGTTTGATGAGCAAATTACCCAGTTTTGAGTTTTGGCAGGAAGTGCCTGGTTATGGCATGGTCTGTTGCATATATTTATTTAAAAAAATATATAATTGTAAATTACTTGTAACAATACATCTTAGAAAAATGAGGTGTGATTTTATAAATTGTGCAATTTGTTTGTTGTGAGGCGTTTCCAAAGATACAGCCTGTAATGACCGCCGAATGCGAAGTGCCTGGTTGTGGCATGGTCTGTTGCATATATTTATTTAAAAAAAATATCTTGTGTGAGTTTTCTTATTCATCGATTCTGTGACGTCCATTTTTTTTAGTGGTTATTAGTTTTGAAAGTTCAGCGACACGAACTCAAAGGCTAAGGCCATTCTGCCATTGTACAACGCCAAAATTACTGCAACATTGAGTTTTCAACCAAGCGTTCGATATTTGCAATTAAGATATCAAGGGCATTGGTGTTTTAATATTGTGTTGTGACACTGCCATAGCAACCGTAAAAGAGCACACGCTGAAGTTGAATAATTCATGACGTTTTCAAAGTGGACAAGTCGAGTTCATCACCTGCGCGAACGTGTGTGTGTAGAGTTTCTGCAGAGTCACAGGCGCCAGCCACAACAATAGAACAAAAAGACTCTAAACCCACAGGTTCAGGTGGGAACGAGTGTCTGATATTATTAATGTAGACATTTTAGAACTTTTAAGTGTTAGTTTTTTTTTATTCTTTGCACAGATAATAAGAAATAATAAATCAGAATGCATGCATGACTGTGTCTACCGTTGCTTGAACATAACCGTAAAATCTAAGGCCATTGCCGCAGCAAAGGCCACCTAACACAGTGAAATGTTTGTCAGTCAAAAACAAAGTTTCAAAGGCTTATTTTTGAACGAAAAATCAGAAAACCTTATTTTATGTTTAACCTTATGTTTAAATAAATAAAGAGCATTCACCAACAGAAACCCTCTTTTGATTGGAAGACCGATCCATTCAGCCACGCCCTTTACGTGTTGACCAATCACAGCCGAAAGTCCGACAAAGGTCTGACACGATAAAATCCCATAGACCTTATGCATTGCCGTCATCCAGCCGCCATCTTAGAGGTAAACCGATGATGGAACAACGGAAACGCACAGAATTGTACGCGCGGTGCACAAGATTGGCCAATGAACAACCTCCTTTTGACCTCTAGGCGAGGGCGCCCTATTCAAATGACGTCTTGTGCATATTAAGGTCTATTGGGAAATGTACACATGCGCGCGCGTACTTAACAGCGCGCGCGTTCACGTCGTGCAGTGTGTGATGTGGCATTGAAGAGACGCACATTGTGCTGCCCACGTGTACAGTGGTGATGTAGCCAATGCACGTGTACAGTGGTGATGTAGCCAATGCTGTGATTGGTCAATATCTTTAGGGGTGGGGCTCAACGGATCGGTCTAAACACTATCGTTAACGGACACTGATTCAAAACGTAAAGGTGTCCACGTGTGGCCGTGGGGACTTTTTTGTTTGAAAACTCATTGAAACCGTCATTCAGTTTCACTTTGAGGCATACGAATGTAGCATTAGGCCTAGGTATATGCTCATTGTAGACTAATGCGTTCTTTTCAGCCATGGGATGTCGGTTTTCAATTTAGCAGATTAGGCGCAACGAGAAACCTTTGGGAAAAGCTGCTGTGAATTTGAATGCTGTTTGAGTGCGTTGTTAAATTGAAAGGTTATCTTTTTTAATTGCATCGCGCAAACAACAATTTTTTAACATATACAACATATTTAAATAAATGACTGTTTTGAGGAGCTTCAATTTCGCACGAAATAGATTAACGTGACTTTTAAATTGGCCGCTTATTTGCCGGAAAATGACAGGAACTACATAAACGAGAGTGAGGGAGAAATGACATACGTTGAAACGGCAGTAGTAGCAGTAAGACTCCACTGGTACCCCATCTACGATGACGTATATACCGTAGGCGCCTGGTTCGCCCACAGACCTACGGAAAAGAACAGAACACACACAATTTTTGAGGAGGACGTCATTCAATTTAAAGGGGCTATGTCGTCATGATTATAGCAGGCCTGTGGCGGTGCATGGAAAGATGAACTCTCACCCAGATACTGCACGTACCAACCACTTGAGGTCAGATCACAAAGGGTGCCGTATTTGTCAAACTGTGATTATAAAGATTATAAAGAATTGCAAAGTTGCTCAGATTTTCGTTCTAAGGCAGCCATTCTCTTGAACTCATAATCTCGTGGCAGCAGACTTACCAAGGTATACCCACTGCTCTCATGCGCATGCCCATAACTACGTAAGCAATGACAATGTACCTACCCTAAGTCAGAAGACACTTACATTCCAAAGTCTCCCATTGTGAAACAAACCTGTGAATTTATAATCAAATAGCGTATACGAGCCGTTAATATTTAAGGTTAGACATTACCTCGTGTCGCACACTATCTTCTCCTTGTTGCTGTAGTAAGGTAAAACATCGCACTCGATGGTGGTGAACTCGGTCCTCAGGAACACCAAGTTTCCTTTGTCTTCGTTGCCAGCTCCAAAACTAAAGGGATCCGGAGAAAATCCTGAGGGCCGAAACATTAATAATCCTCAAGCATAAAAATAAAAATAATCTAAATTACATATTGAGCATAAAATATGGTTATAATGACATCTCGTGAATAGATTGAGTCAAGATTTACCTTCAGTTTTTTAAATCAGATGAAATCTAATTTGAATGTCAACAAGAGGGAAGTGTACCTGGCTGTTTGTTGTAATGAAAAGCCATGGGAAATTGGTTTTATTGGCCAATCAAAGGAAGAGCCTCCAATCAAGGCAAATCTTAACTAATTATATACCTGGATTTTGTATATTGATCAATATATAAATACATGTTTATAATAAGCAAATGAAATATAAAAATCAACAAACAAAGTGACGATGAGAAATAAAAAAATCAACAACAACAAAAAACAGCTTAAGCACGTGCAGTTAACGGCACAGGTCGAAACACTTAAAACCTGTGTACGGAAAGAATTCACGTTGCATGGCCCGATTTCCGAAAGAACTTTTTGTAAAATAGTGTTCTTCTCTATAAACGAATAGACCTTATGCACATGACGTCATTTGAGTAGGGCGCCCTCGTCTAGAGGTCAAAGAGGTTGTTCATTGGCCAATCCTGTGCGCCGCGCGTACAAATCTCTGAGTTTCCATTGTTACATCATCAATTTACCTCTAAGATGGCGGCGTGATGACGTCAATGCATAAGGTCTATTTAGACAGATGATGCTGTTTCAAAACGAAATATATACAAAAGAAGTTTGCACAATTTATGCCACAATCATAATCATCACAATAGTCACAATGTTGGTACATGGCTGATGGACGTGACAACAATTCATTTTTAGTCTTTAATTAGTTATCACTTATCAGTGGCGGATTTTGTTTTCGTACAATACCCTCAAATGAACACTTGTAACTTTTCCGAATCTATAACAATATCTGTTCAAAAATTGTAATCAAAATTGTTGGGTCTAATCGGCCAAAAATCGGACCTAGCGTCTTTTAAATGAGCCCGGCACATCACATGATCCAATGAGCCTGTTATGGGTGGATGAAATCCTTGATGTATAGAAACGCTTGTCAACTTAACTCTATTCCTTTGACACAACGGGCTTGTATAAAAGTACGAGGCTTTCGGAATGTCAGTTATCCAGATAATGAAATAATGAATCTCGACTTTATCTAGACTTTCTTCAAGGAATAAGGCCACTTGTCGAACTTAAAGCTGCTACACGCACTTTAAGAAAATACAATCACCTGTTGACCATTTTATGCAAAACTAAAATTGACAATATTATGCCATTAAAACTGCCACAAAACTACAATTAGTCAGTCTGATAATGGTTTTAACATTTATTTTGTTGACGAAAGAAGTACCTTACCTTCGCCGTTAATCGTCAACCGAGTTGCCCCAGCAAGACTGCCGGCGGTCGGTGAGATGGAAGTCACTCTGGATCCGCTTGCTGCCAGCAAAAGAAGAAAAAATGAGACGAAAGAAATGATTATAAATTATACAATGGTAGGGGCCTACAATAAAATTGATTAGGATCGAGAAAAACTGAATGGCAGAAAATATTGCCTAACAGTTTTCTGCTAAGCAAAAATGAGCAGGATACCAGTCACAGAAGGTAAATTAATAGGAAAGTGGTAACCTTGTTCTGGTGAACATAATTTTGTTATGTTTAGCTACATTTGTGCTTAAGCACCTCTATGAAATTCTGCCCCCTAGTATTTAAAATCTTTGTTTGAAAAAGTTGAGACGAGTGAGAGTTGACATATAGAACAAGGTCATCCAGACTAAATTTCAGTCATTTTGTGATCCCCAAATTGATATTTTTTTCCCTTTAAGCACACTAAGTTGCTTTGAATACAGTGGGATTTTGTACATATCACACTTGGCTTTCTTGAAATGGTTTAGAATATCGTCAAACTGGCTTCCATCACCCCAAAGGAAACGCCAGTTGACAAGTAAGTTTGCTTCCAAACACCACGGGGGCAACGGAGGCAATTGCCTCCGTTACCTCCTGGTCATTGCCTTGGTGCCCTTGAAATGTTCTAAACCGATCAACTTTCGGGGTTGTGTTGGTCCAAATCCATGTGCATATAAGATACAATTGTTGGTTTTTATCTGCTAGAATAAATTTACAAAGATCTCTGTTGGCATGCAGACATAATTGCATTTATAATATTATGTGCAAAACATGTTTGCGGTAATATTTGCGACATCGCAAAATACTTGCAAAGATATTTGCGATGTGTGATTGTCCCTTCAGGGCCACCACATAATGATTGAATGATATTGTTGACTATAAACCAGTTTTCTCCAACAGTAGTATGTTTTTTTGTACGGAACGACGATCTAAACATCCAACAACAAAAGGGTGGTCTACGTGCGTTTTACAAATCGACTTTCTAAAAGATGATTTCATAAAATAGCTAAGTGAAAACTTTGGTCAAATTCTACAAATATTTGTACGGTTGGCTTGGCAACCAGGGACGCTTTCTATAATAAATAAAAACATCCGCGCACAAACACACGCACCGTGGAGGTCCATGAACGACACGCACTTTACAAAACAGACAATGTCAAGTTCAAATGCACCTGTTTAACTTTTGTTCAACCCGTGTGTGTGTTTTTTTTTTTTTATTGAACAAAATTTGGTCACTGGAGCATTCCGTTCGTACTTAACACAAATATCATCGGTTAGATTTCGCACCACCGCTTTCTGGGGCAAGTAGGATACCGCTAGTTTTCTAAAAACCGTTTAGCAAACGCACAAACGTTGCCTAGTTAAGCACAGCTCATTTTCTAAACGCGTCATCCGGTTATTGAATCAATAAATTCGTCATCAAGTTCCTGTTGCTAAAGAACTTTTCTTCTCAAACTATTGCCACCCGCGTTGCATAACTATTGTACAGATAACAAAAGAAAATTGACACGATACTGGTAGTACCTTTATCGGAATAAGTACAGTAATGTTTATAGCCAAATGACGTAGGTTGTGACGTGTAAGGTTTCGATGGAGGGCGTCAAGGGAGGGGTGTATGGCTTGGACGGGATGATTGCACTTTGTGGTATGGGGGGAATTGCAAGGCATCTTGTTCAAACACTATTTGTGTATTACCGTATTGTCCTGTTATTAAGAAAACTTGAACAAGTTGGTTTCACCCCTGCAGGTTTTCAAGACCATTGGAGATTGTATGTATAAGCTTACACAACAATTGCAGAAATTCATCAACTTACGGGAAATAGCAACATTTCATCCTTTGTGTGTGATTAATTTTCTCGACCCTAGCATGCAGAGTCTACATCAAAGAACATGTCACTCTCCGTGAAGGACATGAGAGCATTTCAATTATTGCGATTTCATTATTTTATACAAACTGTCATAAATTTGGGCTTTAGCGGCGTATCAATGGACGGCTGTTTATTAAAAAAATAGTCGTTGAAATAGTCCACGTAATGCCGTTCATCTTTTTCAGTGTTGAATGTAGACTACGGATCAGTACGTTCGAAAAGTTTTATTGATAAAAATGTATGAGGTCTGTATCTCGAGAAAAAAAGTCCGTAGATTCTTGGTTGTGGATGGGGACAATTTCCCCATAGGAAGCGAGACTGAACAACGAGTGACCTGACCTGGACGAGGGGCTTTGTCCGGTTCGACCACACAGGACGGAGTACCGGTAGGGGTTCCCTCAATGTTTATTTAGACAATTTTTTTTAACCGCTTAGAGTGTGAACTTTCTACAATGTAGACAACTAAATGTAAAAGTGGCCTCTAAAAACCATAAAACCCCTCCAAGAGTGTCTGTTTGGACGATCATTTTTGAAACAAACAAACAAACAAACAAACAAACAAACAAACAAACAAACAAACAAACAAACAAACAAACAAACAAACAAACAAACAAACAAACAAACAAACAAACAAACAAACAAACAACCCAACAACCCAACAAAACAAAAACAAACAAAGGTAGGCTATCCCCTGCCTTTAAGTTCGTAATGAATGTATTTGACTACTTTGTTTGGACAATGTACTTTTGTTCCACTGAACATTTTGTGTTGTTTTGGTCTTGAATAAAATATATAAAAAAATAATAATAATAGTGTGGAATTAAAAACACCTTCTCTCTGAAAATTAACGATTGAAATTTACTCTATTCGATTGAAACTAGGGACAAACTGCAAACGATTTGTCCCCTGGCTCAATCGAAAAGATCGATTTTCAATTTAACTATTTAAGAGAGTTCATAAAACGTCCCCTTTCGTTCCTGACTGTTAGTCATTCTCAATGTCTTCAATTGTTGATGTCGTCATCATTTCAATAAATTTATTGGAAATGCACGCCGATCATTTTCCGCTCGTTTTCTGATGACGAAATCGCGGCAATCTTAACGACGTTGTGATTTATAAATGAGGTCGAATGTTCGTAGCATAAACAAGAAAAACGCACATGCACAAATTTGATATCATTCCAGTAAATAAGGAACGTAAACGCATGAAAGGAGATTTAGGTGAGATTTATTGAGAAATGTGAAGGTTTTTGATAACATTTCGTTGTCAAACAACATGCTGTAGACACCAATAAATTAAAGAAATAAAAATCAAATATAACTATTTCAGTGATTAGTTTCGATCTGAAAGCTCACTGATGTGTTTGCGGCTAGAGCGAATGTGATTTATTTCGACCAGTCTTACACTCTAAAAACTTAAGTGTTACACCAACACCTGAAGAGTTCGAGCAGGGACGACACTGTGAAAGGTTAAATGTAACTCAATTAAAATGTCGAATTAAGCGGTAGTTTGACACTTACAGTGTCAAAATAGCGTTCGAGTCAACACTTTAGTTGAGTTACATTTAACATTCCAAAGTGTTGTCCCTGCTCAAACTCTTAAAAGTGTTGGTGTAACACTTCAGTTTTAAGAGTGTAAGGTTTGAATTTCATCCGGAAGAAGTTAGTTATTCTGGGTAAAATAATTGATTGAAACTGATTTGCGTGTGATTTAAGACCTTGTTTTTCTCCTGTCTCACATAACATTTGTTGTTTTGTTTACTATGCAAAAATGGAAGATAAAAATAAGCGGGTAAAGTAGCACATTAAGATATATTTATCAGAGGGACAAAGCATAATAAGTGGAAAATAACATTACTTGCTCATCAAGTCTAGCTCACACCACACCAATACATAGGAACATGGGGGAAAAAATAGGACAATTAAATAATGCAGTATCAAACAAACTTATTTTCTGTTATGCCCGACACCATTTTCCAGAGAGAAATGAGAAGGAAGACGTATAGTACGTGGCTAGAAAGACGGTTTCGTCAGTTTGTTTCACCTAAATCTGGATTTTATTTCACTATAACTAGACCAACAAAATTTGTGAAATGTGTACACTTTGGTTTTATTGTGTGTTTATTGAAAACTAGTGGATGGGGATGAACTTACTCTTCCCAAGAACAATAGCAGGCTTATACTTTCCATTCGTTAATTGAACTGAGAGAGCTTACCGCTAACTGCCAGCAGAGTCAGTAGAGCCATCGGTAGTAGCGGCAACGTCCTGGTCGTCAGGGACGCCATGCCTGAACAAAAACCGTCGCACTTACGCCGCCAGAATGAATCCTCCACTAAGTCAAGAACACCACTTCCACCAGGCGCAGACTACCAGACGCTAGACAGGGGTGCCTGCCTTGCCCTTATACTTCGACTAAATAATCGTAAAAAAAAATCCAATGAAGACCTCTCCAATATGCGATCACTGGGATTAGATAACTCGATGGAGACGACCAAAGCAAACGGTGGCTTAATAATCAATGCGACTTGACCGGCTTGTAACGAGTGGTGGCGTCAAATACCACGATGCACGAATGTTGTAACCTTGGATCAGACTATGTTTGTTATAACTAGATTTGACTTTGCGAACCGAAAAAAGGGACGTGCAGCGTGCACTAAATTCCGGCGGGCTATAAGCCTAAATTTCTTATATTTTCTCTAAAATGTTGACATCAACTCTTAACAAAAAGAACAGGTTGCCTGAATCAAGGTCGTATTGCGTGTTTATTTCAAACTGGAGGATTGGAATGAATTTTATCAGGAGGGATGGTCGATAATAGGTTTAGCCACTTTGCCCAAGGATGTTACGCCGCGACCCCCCCCCCCCCCACGAATGGCACGTCGGTAAATTCTGATTGGTTACTAAAAAGTGCCAGTGGGTATCACCCGATCCGAGCTCCAAGTACGAGCTCCATCTGTGACAAGCGCCTAGGTTTCGTTTTAATTAAAGGAGTGGTACAGCAATGTGTTTTGGGAAGAGCAAATTAGTTCCCAGCCTTTAGTTTTCAATGAAAGAACCAAAAAACAAATTTGTGAACAAAGGTTATCTAATGGCATTCCGCACTAATGACTTCACTTTTGCAAAAAACAAATACCCGGATGTATAACAAACTTTCCACAACAATCACGCTATCACCGCATCGGGCCACCAGGGCCCAATTTCATAGCGCTGCTTAACGGTAAGCAAATTTTCGTGCCAGCTATAAATCAAAACTTAAATCAAAATGAAAACATTTAGAGACAGTTTTATTGCACAGAATGACAATACATGCGTATATATTTCTCACGACAATTGGTTGAGAGTAAGCTTTGAGATTAACAATCGTTCAGCCTAAATTGTTTTGATCGTCACCACACACGTACCCAACCATTTAATGCTATCTTATTTAAAACCCACATTTTCCCGGATTGTTTTGTTGTTGTTGTTTGTTTTTATCTTTTTTACATCCGTTTATCTTTCTTTTCGGAAGAGCTTTCTACTGTCACGGAGGGGGAGGGGGTTATAGTGGGTAGGGGAGAGGACGTGGTGGGTGTGGTGGTGAGGAAGACGAATTAAGAAACTGCTGATAATGTACGATGTCATCCTCTCTTCAATGGTTAGATTGAAAACCACTCTTTTCGATTGAGGCCAGGGACAAATCTTTTGCAGTTTGTCCTTAGTTTCAATCGAATAGACTACATATTTTCAATCGAAAATTTTAAGAGAGTAAAGCGTATAACAATGTCGTTTGATTGGTCATGACCGAAACATGTTTAAAATGTTTTCACTTTGAACTTAAAAACTTACCTTTATATAGGCCTACCGATATCCGGATAAAATGTTTCTGTCTGAAACACAACGAAATGAGAGAGAGAGAGGGGGGGAAAAATGTCAATCCCTATTCAAGGTTTTTTTATTTCTAGGCTATTGCCAAATAGAAACTAAAAAACTACAAACCCTTTCGAAATTCCTCACAAAACGGGGTGACATCATTCGGTTCTTGCCCACCGAAAACTTGCCCACCTAAACAGATGGATTCTGTACTATTCTTTTATGATCAAGTGTTTGTTTTAAGTTTGAGAATGGAAATAAATATACTCTTGCAGGATCAAAAAATCTATATTATTTCAATGCACAAAAGAATGAAAAAGGGTTAGGTGTTTTTCCTTGGGAAAAGTACTACAATGAGAATAGTTGTTAACGGCTTAATGTGTTGTTTGTGCAAAAAAAAAAATAATCTGGCAACATTCTGTTCCGAATCCATCAACTTTTTATTTTACACATCGACGTGATCGTGTCAGGACGACCCTCCTGTACCCTGTACAGGAACTTTAGACGCACGGGGAATTCCCTTTCTGTCATTTCAAGGAACCAAAAGGTCACCGAAAGGTCAACCGGTCTACCTCTTGGAGTGCCTTGTCGTTGAACGTTGATTCACATCTTGAGTCTAGTCTTGAAGCTTGGGCTGCGAAGAGGGTGTAGGCCCTACCCCTTGTAAATTACGTTTTTGATCCGCCACGGTACAGTAACAGGCTACAGAAGACCCTCTAATTTTTAACAAGATTTTGTTTTTCTCCCAACATCCTTGCAAAACAAATTATTGTTCCCACAACAAAATGCGCCCAGAAGACTTCATAACTGGCAAAAGCACAAAGTGACTTCATTGACAAATTAATTAGCATGCATTTAAACCCTACAGGGCCTACATGCTTGCCCTGGTGAATTTTCTTGCAGTAAAATTTTTATGAAAGTCACATTTTTTTATTGTAAAGCCTAGTACAGCCAAGGGTCCAACGGTAATCAATTTTGAAATCTCGGGCAGCGGACTTATCATTGTTTTTCTGTTCTTTTTTTATTGTACAAAACAACACCAAATAATGTGATTTAGATTTAAATTGTAATGGAGAAAAACAATCATTTTTAAGGAAATAACAATGTGCTTTCGCTTAAGTTTGACTTTTTAGGGCAGTTTCCTGTGAACATAGTTCTTTCAAATAGCATCATAATATGACTGTTTTCTTCAAATTGAGCCGTGTGTAGGTAATCGGTCGTGTTAATCGTGGGTCAAAATTGGGACCATTCAAAAAGGAGGAAAAAAATCAACAAAGTTGGTTGCTAAGTTGCCAGCCGTGAGGCCTTTGTGGTAAGTCTATAAAATCAATACTTCTATTTTCAGAAAATTCATTGAAGGGAAAGCAAGGTCAACTTGATCAATAAAGTATAAGGCCCAACTGGGTTCATGGCAAGGAATAACTAGAGCAGAGCTGCCGGATAAAGGGTGAATTTAATTGACTGGAAAACGCTGACTCAAAGTCAAAGCCAATTGTGAGCGGCACAGAACTAGGGGATTTTGGTTTATTAAAGAAATAATTATGATTCGGCAACCATAAAAGCCAAAAAATTAATGGCTTCAACATTGTAATACACTCTTTTGAAAGACGAAGGATGGTATCAATCATTCCCAGAACTTTGTTTGAGATGTCATAAAATTCAATAAATGACACGCTAATAGTACACACAGCTTAATTTAAACTAAAACACTCCTATTCTTAATAGACATTCATGCACATGACGTCATTTGAGTAGGGCGCCCTCTGCTAGAGGTCACGGTTGCTGTGCACCGCGCGTACATAGCCGTGCGTTTCCAACATTGATCTCCAGACTCCATTAATACTAGAGATCAATGGTTTCATATGTTTCACAATCATTTTACCTCTAAGGTGGCTGCGTGATGACGTCAATGCATAGGCCTAAGGTCTAAACAAAACTCCAAGTTGACCAACCATTTGAAACCATTCAATGCGGTTGTGTCATACATGTACGGTGGCACAACGGCCACAAACTATCCCTAGGCATGAATTCAAAAGAGCAGGTTGATATCAGGATGTAAGATGGTTGGAATCAATCCTTTAAACATAATTCATGTCATTCATTCAAATTCACAGCGCGTGATTGGATAATTTAAAGGGACTGTGTCGTCATGATTGAGCAGGCAAGTGGCTGTGTATAGCCCAAAATTTAAGGCCTTCTGTCACTTTCGTATAAATACTGCACTGACGCGTCCTGCCTGGACGACATGAGGGCCCATTTCTGGGGCTGAAACATTTTTAAAGCTCTGTAATTCAAATCTTACATAGGCCATGTCACACAGAGCAATTTATACAGGCAACTTGGAGGCAACCAACTGCACTGCATGCACAAGGAACACTTCTAGCTGTTACTTACTATCCCTAAGAAAATAATGAGAAAACTGTAATGTGAATGACTTTTCTTCTTGGTCCTTGGAGATAGCCTGGAACTGGTTGCCTGTAAATTGCCTCGTGTGTGGCCTTAATTAAGAAGCTACTAATCTTACCGGATTAACATTCCATGGCAATTTTTGGCACTAGTGGGTTTTCGTCATCAGATATTCCTGGTAAATTCGACATTTTGGGGAAATAATTTGGGCTCAACGTTAAAAAGTTTCCGTTTTTGTTCGTTCTCTCAAACATACTTGTCGTGGTGTACGTGTACGCTAGCGTGTTAGGCGCAAGACGGTTGCGCGTATTTCGTGCGGGCGTTAATATTTTCTTGCGTTCACAATGTGTACGGTCAGTGTACAGTGGCCAAAAATTGCAGTTTGTTATCGGCCTACACTTTTATAGGTCGTTTACGAAATCACGGCTTGGGCTTGGGCTCCGGCTTGGGCTCTGTCCGCCTGTTTGAATTCCCGTAAGGAAAGCACATGTTTTCAAAACAACTGACAGAGCCTAAGCCCGAGCCCAAGCCGTGGTTTCGTAAACGGCCTCTATGATAACGACAAATCATTCTACTGCCGCTTGATGGCGCTATTGCTATTGATACTACTGCACGTGACGGGTTCTCTTAGGGGAACTCCCCGAGATGAGAAACTGGTGTTGATTTCGCTTTTGTTCGTCGTCATCATCATCTTCCTGTACTGTGCAGAAACCTCATCCGGAGAATACTCGCTTGGATTTACTTCAGACTGATTATTTTTCAATGTTGATTGTAACCCTGGTTCATTTGAGAAATGGCGTGGTTTGTTCTGCTTCTGTTTTTTCCAATGTTGGGGTTAGGCTCTGCGACTGTGGGCACCACCACAGATGAAACAGACAGGCGAATGTTCGTGACAAAAAATCTCCTCGACAAAGAAAACACACTGCTGGCTTTCTACAACTCGGGCGGTAGATTGATGTACAGCAACGAGTCTGAATCGAATCTGGCACTCTGGCTACCCTGGGTTGACTTGGGGGCACCCGTGGGTCTCGCGGTCGTTTCAAACCCAGTTGGCTTGCATACCAGCCTAAAACAAATCCAGGTTTTCGTCCAGGCTTCTGATGGCCAGGTGTACACGTTGCAACAGCTACCTGCTGGAACAGAATCGCTCAAATTTGGCAATTGGACCAAGATTTCCACATCAGAACTGGCCTTCCAAAAGGGAGTGTCATTAAATGGGCTGGACTCAGTCAGTGTGGGGCTCTACAAGAAGCAGATTGTGGTATTTGCTCGTACCTTGTCCAAAGAATCCACGCTTTTCTGGTGTAAGGGAATGAATGAGAAATTCTCGTCTTGGGAGAGAATCGGCGATGCCACACCCTATCTTTTTTCCGATGCAACGGTCATCCTTAATACTTTCAGTGGTTATTATGAAGCATTCGCCATCATGACTAACGGTTATGTTTATCGAACATGGCAACGAGATGACAAGGTGTGGGCAAGCTGGAGAAGCATGGGTAATGAAGTTTATCTGTTCTGCCCCAACTATGGAACTGGCCTAACTATAGTTCGGATCGGCCTGACTATAGATGGGATCATCCCAACAATAATTTGGCCAATTCTATAGTTGGTCGCAACATGTTTGTTGAATGTTCAGTCATGGAAAGAGGTTGTCAAGTATATTTACTGATTTGGAATGAGTACCCTAGGTAGGATTTTAAAAACAGGAATTGGCTGTTACGAACTGCTTACCAACAAAAAAGACCAGTGGTATAAATGCAAACATTGTTATTAAATTACCTTTTGTTTCATCCCTATTAGAGTTTTGTTTTAAGGCCAAGTGACAACGCAACTCACACATACAATTTATAGTGTAATGAAGCAGTGAGGTGGAAAAGGAGTGAAAAGAATGGAGCAGAATGCAGTCAGAAGAAGCATGGAACCCGACTCATACTCGAATTGCGAAAGCTAGGCAAATTTTCTTGCGTCACAATTGGAAATCGAGGCAAACTGATTGTTTGCCTCACCAAAATTTGCTACGCAATCGCTTTCGTGTGAAGTATGAGCAGGCCTTAAAGATGAACAACTAGTTTCGTCCCAACTTTAGAATCGGCCTAACTATAGTTTGGATCGGTTTCGAGACTTACCTTTGCCTAAGTTCTGGAAAATCCCTGTACTTGTACCCTGAGAAGTTTTGCTTTTTTGTTGAGTTGTATTTAAATACTTTCGGTCTGTATCAATACTGATGTAGGTCTTGGCCAAACAAGAGAAAGTAAGATGAGTCGTCCCGTTGCCATAGTGATGTCTCACAGCTTCTTCAACGGCGTTCTTCAAGTCTTCTCGCTTGGAGCAGATGGAGTGGTCAAACAGATTTGGCAGACGACATGTGACGGGGTGGACAACCTATGGGGCTATTGCACCTGGGGCTTGTGGTATGGCCTTGGCGGCAAAATGCCGCCTACAGAGGGCGCTAACATCATTGCGGCAGGCACCAATGTACATCTAGGCGGAGAGTTGTTTACTGTAGACACAAGTGGAGTGTTAGTGTTATTTATTATTTTAATAACTGTTCTTACATGGGGAACCGAAATGAATGTTGGGTTATTTTATGATTGTTTTCAACCATTTAACACCGGAAGACGTTCATACGCGGCGATATATTACCTGCTAGAAATCAGATGACGCATAAACATGCCATCGTGTAAAATCAGAATACAGGAACATCAACACTCGGACACTCCATTGTGGAGTAAGCACAGTGCATACACTCACCATGCAATGCCTTGTTTCTTTTGTACAAAGAGGAACAGAAGGTACTGGAACTCATGCTCTAAATCTCCCTTTTTGCGGTGGTTATTGTGTAATCACCGATTGCAAACCTTTGTCCCTTTGTTATTCTGGCCATGGGGCAGATTATCAGCCGTGGATTACGGCCAAGGTTTTGCAATTCGGCCGAACATCTCTCATTTTCTCGAAAGAGGACAATAACTCCAGGTGCTTTCTATGAGAACCTTTGTTGTCTTTGCTTTTTGTAGTCAGTGTTTCATTGTGATTATGATATTCTTTTAAAATTAATCCAGCCATTCCAAAAACTTAATCCCTTTGGGGGTGCACGGAAACATTTTGAAGACCCTGGCACAAAATGGTTAAGAAGTGTTGCCAATTTATCGTTTAAATACAAACCATAAAATAATTACCTGAATAGTTCTTGACTATGTGTTTTTTTCACTTCTTCAGATTATGGCATTCTTGGCAGCTTCAGCGTGGAGACGGCTGGACCTCATGGCAGGAGGTACCCAGAGGCTACCTTACTCAGCCTATCATCAGTAAACCCTACATCACCAGAGACGAGAAGATATGGTGGAAAGTGTTTGGTTTAGGAAGCGATGGACGTGTAAGTAATAACAAATGCATTGAGTCCCTGAGCCACAAAGGGAGGGGGGAGGAGGAAACTGAGACTACTTAAGATTAATTTTTGTGTGCAAACGTACGTGTGCCAATACACCAATCCGAGCAGCCCTCGTTTATAGTGTTTTACACCACCGCAGCTATGGCCTCCGCACGCGCATGTGACATGATACGCATGTCAGCACGCATATTGTACAAATCAGAATTGGAGGATTCACAGTGCGTGTGTGTCGGCGCGCGTGTGTGGCTGCCATTCTTGCGGTGGTGTAAATGCCAATGAACAAGCTGCTTGGATTAGTCTATAGACCCATGTATTGATGACGCTACGCTTTGTTTACATGTGCGTTTTCTTATGGTGGGGACCAGGGAATGAGGGGGGCTACAAATTCGAAGCTCCCATAGGAAAACACATAATGTAAACAAAGTGTTACCTACTAATACAGGGGCCTATTTGAATGCAGCAATTGATATAAACAATGATGATTTGGGGGGGGGGTCTTCAATAGACCTTTCCCATGAAATATGTAAATTGGACATCGCGCGTGTGCACTTACATTTTGGTTGGCAAAATTTTGGGAACAGTGCGCCCTTTTGCATGGGACTGATGGGCGCGTGACACGTACGCGCTTTGTGCGTCTGCTTTGTGCACATTTCAATGGCGTTTGCCAACCAACAGGGTCTGTACGCATGCGTGAATGCAATTAGAATATTTCATGGGAAAGGTCCATTGCCGTTTCCTCAATGTCAGTATATCTGAGGGCTGTATATACCCTTTTGGGATGTGCACGAATGTACATGCCACGCACAACTCTCGGTGAGGGTGCTGTTTGAGCGTGTGACGTCATTTATGCAAGGGATTCATTTCTCTGGAGGGGTTGGTACTGATATGAACTTGGAAATCGGTGAGCTTTCAGATTGAAACTTACCATCTTTTTTTAAAAGTGATCAACCCTGTACATTTCTAGGTGACCCTAGTGGAACAACAAGGGTCCCTGAATGTAAAACCCAGCAGAGTGGCATCCGGAACCAACCTCATTGCATCATGGTCCGTCCCTCTGGATGAGGCAACAAATATGGACTGGATTGGTATTTATCCAGCAGGTGCCGACAATGACCAATACGTGGATTTTATGTGAGTTTTTCGACTTTAATTAATTAAGAAATATATAGTGTGTCGTGGCCAAGCGGATAATAACACCGGACTCAAGCTCTAATCTAATTAGGAAGTCTTGTTTTGAGACACCATAAAAACCAGACATGTTCAACTAAGCAAATAAACACCTGAAAAAACCAACAATCAAGTTGTAATCACCAAGCTAAGTAAAAGCATGGAAAGTGAATTTAAGTTGACAATATACCAGAATGAATTAAAAAAAAATGATGTTGTATTGTAGATACGTACAAGGGGAACAGAATCCAAAAAGTTCCGCCGTGCCCAAAGGAACGGTCCAGATGGCATCCCTGTTACCAGACGGAAGATATGATGTACGCTACCTTGTCAACAGACAGTTTGTCAGTGTCATCAACAAGAGTAAGTACAAAACTGTAGCGATCAAGATACTAGTCTGCGTCTTCTTTTTCTAGTTATCCCATTAGCGCGAGTGGAATAAAGGAATTCATAGCACATTTGCAGGGGACAGAGATGTATACGAGATGCAATAGCACTAACTTCCAACACGGCTGGTGATCATTATGAAACCATGGCTTCGTCTTTGGCTAAGATTTGGGCTTCGTCTGCCTGTTTGAAGCCCCACGCTGCAAGTGTTCGTCTTTATAACTGGCAGAGCCAAAGCCAGAGCCAAAGCCGTGATTTTGACAAGGGTCTAGGTCTTCGATATTAGCTAAGTGCTGTGTGTAATGCACTATTGAATGGGTCATACCAAAGCCTGTCTTTATCCACAGTTTGACAAAGACAGCACCTTTTGTGATTTTATCGCAAGCGCGCATGTGTGCAGTATCTGGGTGAGAGTTCATCTTTCCATGTACAGCCACAGGCCTGCTATAATCACGATGACACAGCTCCTTTAAGAAAGGAGACCAGTCCACAAGGGTGCACCACACTAAATAGGCTCCCATAGCAACCAATACTAAATGCGAAATATTTAAAAATATTCAAACAATATTTAAACATCTCTCAGCCTTTAGAAAACAAATCAAATATATTTTCTGACAACTAAACTTCATTTTTCTTTTCAATTTTTAGTAGGTTAGCCGTTGAAAATTTTTGGTAGGCTGATCAAAAATAAAAACACTCTTAGTGAACGAGTAAACTGGCCAGACTCCATTTTTAGAGGGCCAGTGTACCCAAAATGCTCCAGGTTGAAAGTCAACATCCCCAGGGGCTTATTGTTGGGCCATTTTTCAACAATCCATAACAGCAAGGACCTTCAAATCTTTGACTTAAAAGAAAAAGTTTACATACAGTGGGTTTACATTTTATTAATGAGGCTCAGTGCACAGATTTCTCTGTATTTAGTGTAGTGCACCCACAAACTAGAAAAACACCTGTGTAGCGCCCTCTGTTGTTTCAGTAATGAAGACTGTATTAACTAACTGTTTATTTATGCTGACATTGAGGAAGGATAAGACGATACCTTTAACCACTTTGCTTCAGTATTAAAAATCTTTACCGGGCATCTGTGCAGCAATTTTTTTTTTTTTGGGGGGGAGGGGGGAATTGCCGAATTTATTTTTTTTTTCCCTCAATGAAACCCTGACTTAACAATGCCAAGACAACAAAGTTTCTCATAGAAAGTACTAGGATTTGTTGTTCTCTTATGAGAAAATATGAGATGCAATCGGTGTGAATCACAAAACCTTGGCCATGAGCCACAGCCGATAATTGGTCCCATAGCTGGAATCTAGGTGGACTTGGTTCACTCGGACTTACCTCCCATTGAGCCGAACTACAATGAAAAACAAAGGTGGCAGCCTCTTGATCTCCCGTAATCCTCTTCTTGTAGCAAAAGGACAAGGGCCTGGAATAGGGGATTACACAATAACCCCCAGAAAAAAGGAAGATTTAGAGCATTCATTCCAGTACCCTCTGTCCCTCTTTCTTTGGGAGAAATGGAGCATTCCATGGTGAGTACATGTACTGTGCACGCTCCACAATGGAATGTCCAGGCGAATTTCGTTCCGGTATTCCATTTTTACACAATTGCCAATTTATAAGAACTCTTCTGTGTGTTATAAGAGTGCGGCCTATTACTGGGTCCTCCGTAGCGAACTGGTTAAGATTGACATATTTGAATTTTTCAGGTGTGGAATACTACAACGGCAGTCAGGAGGAGGAATGGGTGCAGGTCTATCGGGGAATATTTCTCGGTCTGGGTGCTAAGAACACCAACTTCGAAGAGTGCGTGGAGGACGGGAACAAGACCATTGCCACATTCAGACAATCCTTTCAAGCTTTTGAGGATAAACAGGTGAGGATCCATTTCTGCTTTCCTCAAATCTTAAAGAGGATCTGTGGACTCATTTGGTGGATGGGGTGGGGTGGGGAAGGGGGTGTGTAGAGTCATTTTTGGGGGGTCTTGCAGGTGTTCGATTTATTCTGCCGGGGAGAAGCGGGGGTGGTTACCAGCGCCCCTACCACTCCCTCTGGATCTGCCATTGGAAGTTCTCTTCCACATTTGGTTGCCTAAAATTAGTACAAATTTTATAACTAGAGGGCGGCTGAAAGGTTAAAAGCTTATGATTAAAGCCTGGCAGGGTTCCGGGACTGGTTATTAGTTGTCTTCTAGTTTCAAATGCACTGAGCTGTAACAACCCAAACAAAGTATAGCCCTCACTAGATAAACTCTAGCCTTGATGACAAGGCTGTGAAAATGTGCTATCCCAACGGGGAGGCTTTGTGATGCTAATTAAAAATGTTTGTAATTTTACGAGCCAAACTGAAGTCAAACAAATCAACTTACTGAAACTGAGAAGCTCCTGGGTCTGCCAATGGTAGTTCTCTTTCACATGTTTTGTGCCTGAAACTAAAACAAATTTCATTACTAGATGGTGGCTTCAAGGCACAACTTTAAGAAATCTTTTAAGAGGTATTTTCTTTGTGTCAGAAAGTTGTGTTACGGACTCCCTGATTTAGCTCTCTCTCAAGTGGCAGCTGAAGATTCAGTTTTCCAATTTTCACCGGGAAGTGTCTTATGAAGAATAATTTCGAGCCGTGTCTTAAAATCGACCTTTTCCTTTTCTTTTCTAGGTGTTTAAAGGACTGCAGCTATTTGGAATGGCCCTCATTGATGTCAAGGACACCCTAACAGTTTGCCTCCAAACTGACATCGCAAAATCCTTGGAGAAGTTCATTAAGGATCTCGTCTCCTGCACGGAAGGGAAATGCGTGAAATTTTTGATCGACACCCTAGACATTTTGCTGATCCTCTACGAGGACATTTATGAAATCTTTGGGGATATTCGTGCCGCCTCCAACGCCTTTGGTTTGATTAAGGGGTATGAGCAAGGGGGTCTGTGTATCGGAAGGGTCGTCAAGGCTTGCATTAGCCTGCCGCAGGAATTTGCAGCAAACGGAACTTTCAGTAACGACACTAAGATGCTCAATTCTTCTGATTTCCTGAGTCGTGTTTAGAAGGCAAGTTGCACAGGGCTTTCATTAATGTGACTTATTAAAAGAGACTGTGTCTGAAATTTTGTAGCTTATGTTGGCCATCTTTAACCAGTATGCGCCAGATGACGTGAAAATGCGCAAATTTTTCCCCTGCCTGGAAACAGAAGCCATGTAAAGACACCATTGTGTTATTTCGGAATACCACATGCCCTCTAGCGCTTTGTTTCACCCACACAAATAAATATCTTGAATATTTTGCCAGTATTTGGCTATTGAGAGGTGGTTTTTCTAGACCTTTGTCCTTTTTTTCCAAGAGGAGGATTACGAGGCATAGAGAGGCTTCCACCATTGTTTATTCATTGTATTTCGGCTCAATGGAGGTAAGTCAGAGTGAGCCGGCAATCGGAGACTGTGGTTTGGTGTTTAGTACCACTCCTATGCTGTAGGTAACGGCCGATGTTTTGCAGTTCACGGTGTGTGAATTTGACATTTTTTCAGTCTAGAAAACAAAAGGGACGATACAATAAAGAGAATCTTTCTTCTCTTGGCATAGTCAAGACAGGGTTTCTTTGTGCCAGCGGTACCCTCAAAGAAAAATTATTCCGACAATTCCGCCAAAAGAATCCCGCCAGGGGGACGAGACAACAACCACAAAAAGAATCCCAGCAGCAACTGGTTAACAGAAATTTCTGTTGCTTTTTTTGAGTCTGTCATTTTACAATAAAAAGAAGATAGCAGTACACAGACCAGACTAACCTTTAAAAAGAAAAGTAGAATAGGTTTAATAAAGTGTTTGTAAAAAGTGTCTGCTTGAAAAGCAAAGTAGTATTTGTATCAATGTTTTTTGGAAATACTGGCAACTGCTAATATTTCTAGTGTAAATGCCAAAGTTTAAGTACATGTGCTTGTTTGTATGTCGTCCATTTTTGCCTCGGAGATAAGAACCTGCTGGTTGGATCTCATTTGCCACCCATTTAACTATTATTGATTGATATTAGAAAGAATATCGACCAATGTATACAGAAATAATATTGATTAAAAGTGTGCAAGTCATGCATTGCAGGATAGGAACTGGCTCCTCATCACTGTGCAGTTTTGCACGCATTTTTAAGATTTGGGAAGTGGGGGTTTCTACCCGTTGAAACCGAGGACTTTACCAAAAGGGATCCAGGTGTTTTGCTGAGAATGAGGACCCCCTCGCTTGGCTTTCGTGTACAAAACCAATGGGGACGTTGCTAAAAAAAAGTAAGTTCAGGTAATGGGAGAACAAAGAGAAGTCGACAGACGACAGAGGTGTGGGTCGACAGACGTGTGGGTACTTGTGTGTCATGGAGTACAATGCCATTAGCCTTTTTGAAGTATGGCGGACATGTTTGGTTTTGGTGTAGATAGACTAATCAACCAAACCAATTAGTGCCCTGGTAATGTGTCCACCCATGTTCCTTGCTCTATGGTCCACCATATCTCAAAATGGTGGACACATTACAAGCCATTTTGAGATGGTGGACACATTACCAGGACACTTTATGGGTTGGGTAAATCTGTCTGTATACACCCAAACCAAACGGTGCACTCCTATGGTGTCCGCCATACCTCAAAAAGGAGAATGGCATGAGGTTAACTTGGTGACACATTTTGTATTTTTAATAGTCGTTTGATGAAACTTACCATACATTTTTTTGATAAGTTAAAGTTTTAATCATGCAGGAAAATAAAATAATACTTAAAAGCAGATTGTCATTTGTGTTATGTGGTATCCTTTTTGTTTGAGGTTATTGAGTACATGCAGTTCTGAATATGTTGTTCACGATTGGTTTAGTGCATCAGACTCAATTCTGGTGTTGTTGGAGTCTGGGTTGAGGTCATGGCACTTGTGTCCTCGAGCAAGACACTTAACCATAATAGCTTTATCTTTTGAATGGGATTCCTTCTGATGGGACAACCTGAAGGGGTGTTGTGTAAATCACATTCATATAAAAAAAAGAACAATAATAACTAGTTTTTATATAGTGCATTTCACAATAATGCCTCAATGTGCTTTACATTAGTGCCCTGGTCATTGGGCCAATAACCTTGTAATCTTTCTCAGCTCCCTGGGGAGTATACAGCCCTGAGCTGCCGTGGCGCTCTGAAGAATTTTTCAAACACAATATCAAGCTGTACCCTCGCAGGTACCCATTGATACCCCTGGGTGAAGAGAAGCAATTATAGTCAAGCATTTTGCTCAAGGACACGAGTGTCATGACCGGGATTCGAACCCACACCCTGATTACTTAACCACCACAACTCAAGTTCTTAGCCATGCACTTAACCATGCACTAGACCGCTCGGCCATGACGCGCTTCTTTTATAAAAGAACCCCAAACACTTACCGTTGTCCCAACCATCTGTGACTGTGGAACCGAGTCCAAGACCATGGAACACCTCCTACGATGCCCTCTGTTGAAAGAGCCGTGCACTGTTGCAGATCTCGCCCAGTTCAACAGCAGGGTGCAACAACGTCTCCAGCAATGGCTGGATTCAGTTTGATTTGTGTGTGGACTCAATAAGACGAACTTACCGTTGTTAAGTGAAGGAGGGTCCCTTGATTTTACCAGGCCCCATTTTTGTCAAAGCTGCTTAAGCACGAAAAGAAGATAAGCACAAAACAATTTTGCTCACCAGAACAAGGTTGCCAGCCAAAACACCATATCATGCGTACCGTCTTTGACTGGTTTCCTGCATAGTTTTGCTTAGCAGAAAATTGTTACGCAAAATTGTCTGCTGATAAGCAGCTCTATGAAATTGGGCCCAGATAATAGTAATTAACAATATCAACAAAATGTCAAAATGATATAATTCAGCCCTTGTGCTGCAATGACAGTTCCTTTATAAACCATTTTATCTGTCCATCTATCTGGAAAGAAATGTTAATCTGACACTCTAAAAAGTTTCTGCACTTCCAAACGCACTCAAGTTCACTTCTATCTGGTGATATATTATGCTTATCTGATTCCCTTTACAAAATACCTTTTAGTGGATTTACGTTTTGTAACCCTTTGGTAATTATGGACAGTAACTATAAAATTGTAAGCTTTCTGTAATAAACTATCTCTTTTTTGTTGTTTAATAAGGGAATTAAACAGTAGTGACCGAGATCTTAAAAGGCAATTTAAAACTGAAAACTGGCAGGGTTGTGGCCGTGTGATAAAGGACTGATAAAGGACCGAGCCGAAGGCGAGGTCCTTTATCACACGGCCACGACCCTGCAAGGTTTTAAACAGCTGTTTAAGACCTAGGTACTACTCTTTTATTCCCATTCATAAATGCCCTTTTTGCTAAAAAGCGTAATAATGTAGGAAAATCCATGACAATTTTCTGTCGCGTCCTCATGCTCCACTTCGTGAAGGGTTAAACTGCATGCAATGCTGACACTCAATGGTTGCCCATACGGGCGCATACTAATAGACTTTACATTGAGTACTGGTTTGTATTGATTACGCTACACAAAAATTAGTGCCCGCCTAAGTATAATTGCTGACTGGTTATGAACACTCTCTGCCTTGTCTGTATCAGCCGTTTAAACACCCCCATGTGATATGCTCTTGACCAATCAGAATGGATAAACTGTCTGGGGTATTTATGAATGTTTAAATTTACCGTAGAAAGTATTTTTGTCAAAGTAATTGTTTTTCAAGCAAAGCGAATAAGAGTACATTTGCATGATTTCCCTATTCAGAACTGACTTTAGCATTTGTTTTTGAGAACTTATTACTCAACCATAGCATAACTTGTTAAAAAGTATAGAATGACATGTCAGTGAACTGACAAGACATCAGTTGCTTAATACAAAGTTTGAAGGAGTCAACAGATGTATTTGACAACTGAAGTCTGTTTTTAGCTTATTCAACTTGGACTCAACTGCAAGATAGAAAAAAAAAATTCCCAAGCCAGGCGTTCGTTTCCCATGAAGTCCTTGTGCTCCATAGCCAACACACTTAAGCTCAAATCCCGGAGACTTAGACGTTGGGAACATTTTATCATAGGAGCTCTTGAAATGCCATCAAGGATGAACAAACAAGTCTTGATTGCAGATAAGAACGGACCAGGGACTTTGAGTCTGAGTGACTTTACTGAAGATTACGTACAAATCCTTGTATGCATTCCATGCAGATCTGCAGACACCGCAAGAGTAAGAACAAAATTTGTTTTGGCACTATTATTAGGCGGGGAAAAAAAACCATTAGGAACAGGAATTGTTGAGAGTGAAAATATTGAAATTGCAAATTAATACCATCTTCAATTTAGTCCTTCCTATGATGAGGTGCTCTGCGATTCAGCAACAAATGTAACAATGATACATTTTCATCCAAGCCCAAATACATGGGACACTTATCTCTAATTTTTAATAATAAACAGTTTATATACATCGCAACAACTTCAATCTAGATCAGGGCAATGCTATCAGGCAAATGGCGACAGAGGCAAAACGTTAAGTCAGGAGAATACTAGGTAGATCAAAACAGATAAGTTGTTAACGTTCTTCATGAAGGTTGTAGTGGTGTCCAGTGATCTTATGTGGTTTGGGAGCTTATTCCAGAGATGGAGAAATGTTTCACCTGCAAAGGTGGAAGTTGTCCTGGGCACCGTTAGTGGTGTCGCTGTCAGAACAACATCGAAGGCCAGATCTCCCAGGTGTGTAGAGTTGAATGGATTTGGGTGAGATATTGTGGGACTTCATGGTTGCAATTGAAGATTAGAAGGGCAAGTTTAAGTTGAATCCTTTGCAGGAAGGGGAGCAGGGGTAGCCTTTTCCCGCCTATCAACAGGTTTGCTCTAAGAATTCTTTCTTTGCTTGGAACTTAACGATTTAAATCATCAACTTTTTAAAGTACAACTTTTGGAAAATTTCATCACATAAGATGCTGAAGACTCGAAGAGAGAAGCTTAGAGAACAACAAAAAAGTTGTGTTTCTTCAGCACCTCTGTAATGCCTCTTCAAGCTAATCGCTTTGTTTCACAGTTGAAAGTTAGTCAATCCATTTTACTTCCAACAAAACTTGCCGAACGGTCCCTTGTGCACCAGGCTCAAGCTTTGGTGTTGTCAAAAGCACCCAGTACACTTATTGTCCTGGTCATTGGGCCAATAACATTCCTGTAATCTTTCTCAGCTCCCTGGGGAGTATTCAGCCCCAAGCTGCCACGGCGCTCCAAAGGCTTTTTTCAAAAACAATATCAACCTCTACCCTCGCAGGTACCCATTTATACCCCTGGGTGAAGAGAAGCAATTATAGTAAAGCATCTTGCTCAAGGACACAAGTGTCTTACCGGGATTCGAACCCACACCCCGATGACTTGACCACCAGAACTTGAGTACGGTGCGCTAGACCGCTCGGCCATGACACGCAGCTCTTACATTGACCCAATTCACGTAACGTCATTATCACAATAATCTTGGTTGCGCCATTTTGGAAGTCAATGTCACTGTGTGTTATACAGTGTAGGGCAAATTTTAGGCGATACTGCCTTGACATGTATACCTATTGACTTCCAAAATGGTCAACGTGGCAGTCACATATTGTTTTTCAAATATTTCTTCTAATAAGAGGGCCCAAAATGATCAGCATTGCTGGATGGGTTACCTTCTATAAAGACAGTTCTAAAGATAAATAAATAAATAAATAAAAAGTTGCCACATGTGACGTGCGTGCAAGGCGTCAATAGCCAACTGGGACTTTGTCACTCGACAGTCTGTGGAGGGATCAAACTATCGTCGTGTGCCCGGCAAAAGGGCGTAACCCTACGCCCTTTTGCCGGGAACATAAAGTAGTTCGTCCCAGTAACAAAAGGAAGTAAGCAACAAAATGACTCCTGACATGAAAAATATGTCATTTTTGTTAGTTTTGTTTTTGCTAGAATTACCCTGAAGACATGTTTCCCCATTTCCCATGCAGAATTTAACCTTTCTAGAATGACTTTTGCATGGCAACAAATTTACCAAACTTTCCCGCTCATAATTCTTGAAACACAAATTTTAACATAAATTACTTACGGCCTTTTACCGGGAACTTTCCCTTATGTCCTTTTGCCGGGCACACAACGCTATCTCATTTTCTGTTTTAAAATAATTCACAGCACACTACAATCTAATACATTTCTTCATTATAGAGACAATTTATTTTCTCACAAATCACTGTTTTTTTTTTTTATTTATTGTACATAATAAATGTACAATGCTATACATAAAATAAATTAAGACATGACATTTACTTTTAAAATTATACACATTAAGTTCATTGTGAAAAATGATATTAGAAACAATTAGTAACAATATTATTGCACGTTATTACTTAATTCCACTAAAACAAACTTCCTTTGATAGTTTTAGGGAAACTTTTTCAGTGTAGGATAAAAGCAAAATCATTTTCCCACTTAAATTGATTTGGAAGGAAGATCTAAAGCACTTGCATGTTTACATAGATCTTAACTATTTGAAGTCAAGGAATCGAACCGACTCATTACAAGAGAAAAGTCAACAGCTAATTTGGGCTTGACTGTCGTGGTCAGAGTGTTAGTAATTTTGTTAGTTCTATGTAAGAGTCATCTATGCCAATGTCTTTGTCTTGAACCATGTGTGTTTGAGCAATACGGAGTACAGATTCCCATCATACCAAAGAGGACTCAGACTATTCTGCTCTTCCAGCCACAATTTGGTTACATTGATGTAAATGGGTAGAAAACAAGATGGCCACCATGATAAAAAAGGGTTATTTAAATTAAGTAGTAAAGACCTTTATCATGGTGCGGCCATCTTGAATGTATCCCATTCAAATCAATACAGCCAAAACGAGGCTGGAGGAGAAATAGTCTGGTTCCTTCTTATACAATAAATATTAGCATTTGTTACTGTTATTGGATACAAGGAACATGACCAAGATGGTGACAGCTTGATAATTGGTTCTGTAAGAGACCATACATGTCAGTAGCATCTATTTGTGGTTTACCACTAATGCCTTCACAAAGTTTCCACTGGTGGTTTTCCAAATAAGTGGTTTCCCACTATGGTTTCCAGTATCAGTTTTCCACTTTAGTTTCCACTGTAGTTTTCCACTATGGTAAACAACTCAAAGCTAGGATTCACAACAGCCACTACTGGTTTCTTCCAAGTGCTAAAAAGGTTGTAGATCAGTTTGGTCAAAACTGGTATCTTGCACATTTGTAAATGCACAATTTGCTCTATGTTAGAAGGTTGTATATCTCACTCCATTGGTTTTGTGCTAACATCTGAAAGTTTTAACAAAGACACAACCTTGCACATAACTCATCATATGACTTTGACGCAGTTACCAAACAAAATTGTTTCCACCCTACTAACAAAGTAAAATTAACTGATACAAACATTTTCTCTGACCAAAAGACTGCCTAGTGCAATGCAAAATTAATCCGGGGCAAAATTTTTCAATGTATTTCATTAGTTAGAACATAATCTTGGCTTGTGTGCTTGCGTGCATTTCGCACAGGAACTCCGAGCTAACCGTGTAATATTAGGTGGAGAGAGTGCATCCGTAAGCTGCACTTTGAAATACAAGTGGGTCCCTGCATATAGTGGAGTGCTTGACTAAAGGTTGTTCATTGGCTTCATTGCTGTAATAAGTAGCTCTTCACTTACAGAACTCAAAACAAGAATATTAATTTTTGTATAAAAATACAAAATAAAATGCTTACGAAGGAGAAACGAGAGATCAGCAGAGTGGTTAGCTTTCAAAGTTTCTACACTGAAATCTCAGAAAGGAATGTTGTCAGTTACTAGCGAGATGAGTTGAATTTATGTTGACCAAGTCAAGTATTATGGGCCTCAAGTGCAACAAGCAATAAACTTCATTTCTATTTTATGCAAAGCCTCTGACCAAGACACAAAAAACTATTGGACTGTCCTCAGTCCCAAACCACCCAGAGCCGTCAAAATTAACCTCTTGCAGGTTCTTCCGGATTCCGTTTCAATTTTACTGCTCAGTTAAACTGCAGTGAGCATGGATTTGGGGTTTTGAGTTGCCATAAATAAACCGCAGCGTCGGACTTTGATTCAACGAGGAAAGATCCTAGTAAATAACACCATAGCTCAGATAGAGTATTCTTATAACTTATGATAGTCACACAAGTGGTAAGAAACACTTGAAGTGTTGCATGCAGACACTGCAACTCTTTCTTTGGTTTAAAATAACTACGAGTAATTAAAATTTGAATGAATATGTTGGAATGATATACGACGACTGTTTTATGCTATGTTTTACAAACACTAACATCAATTTGCACTTTCCTATATATCGAAACTAGTATATTACAATTGATATAGATTTATTTCATTTTATAAATATTATATATAGATATGTATTAAATACTAACAAAATGAAGGTCTCCATAGAACTTAAAACTTCAGTAATATTTTTTATAACATTTACTCCATAGCATTCATGTACAGGTTTTAAATTGAGTACTACTTTAAGTACAGTATAAACGTAGAACTTCCTTTCGCTTATTAAAAAACAAAATTCAGAACGAAATAAAACAGAGTATTTGGAGAAAATAATTAATGCGATTAACTGCATCTCGGTAACTCAAACTATTGAATAAAGAAAGTTCAGTACAGAATTTTAAAACTTGGTTAATTTAAAACTTCACATGGTCCATGTTTAACTCCATAGCTTGAACATGGCAGGCATTAAGTCCCATAGAAACCATACAAAATGGTGACCATTATTAATGGTTGATAACACGCTGTGTATTCCTTAACTTGTTACTGACTTCAACCAGACTGGTAAAAACTGTTACTTGAATGATTAGTTAATCATTAGTTATGCTAGTAAGTTTATGGCAGAACTACCAAAAATAGTTATAACTTATTAATCAGCAAATCTTGGAATCATACATCAGTTGATTTGTTTCCTATAATTTGCACATTCTTATCTCCGCACTGGCACTGTTGCATGGCTTTTCTTTCATTTATGGTATCATTATAGTTGGAGGACTTTTTGTATAAATGGCATTGCATCCACTTGAGTTAAACTACACAGAAAAATATCAACATTACAGAGTCTAACTATGGTGAATATCATAAAGTGTTTAGCTATTAATGAATGCGTAAAGAAAGTTACACACGGTTTGCATATTTTGATCAGATTCATCGAAGGACATAAATCTTATTCCTATGGTGTATCAGAGATGCCGTGCAAAAAAACCCAAAAATGCAATATGCGTGAAGAATGCCATCGGATAACAAAATCGGAAAATTCAGACGAAGACAAATTGGTTATGGGCTCACAGGATGTTCGTATACAAATCTCAATGGAAATTGCACACAGGGTATACTAAAAAGAACAGAGAGGATTAAGTCCACATGAACATGCTTGGTAGTGTTAGAGGAGAGAAAAGATGTATTCTTTGGCAAATCCATCCAAGGATTCTCGGCCAAAATAACCAATGCATGGAATGTAAATTGTCAGACGTCTGACAATCCCAAATGTCAGACGTCTGACAATCCCACACAGAAGAATCCAAGATAGGATTCAGACAGGTAAGACTTTTGCACAAGGAGACGGGGAAAAAAGTTACACTCAATGGCAGTTCAAAAAGTAATAATGCATTGTCTGCAATGGTATGTCCAAGATACTACTTGGAGTAACATCGTAAAAGTTAGTTCCAAATGAACAAAGAAGTTAATTTGGGTGTGCTGCGTTCTTCACACCAAAACATTTTTATAGAAATAAACAAAACAGTCATCCCACTATGCCTCCAAACAATTCATTTCCGTTGAAAAGTAGCAGGGGCAAGTTTTTACATGTTTTTGTATGCACTTATTTTTTTAGTGTTAGTTAATGTCTTCATTAAAACCTGAACAGTCCAAAGTTCTCCAAAGCCCTATAGTCAGGAAGTTGTCTGCTTTTGTTGGATTTGGGACTGCAGGCCCAATTAATAATCGGGCCAGGCATACCAATCTTATCCAAGTCCAAACATTTGTGAGTTGAGTTATCATAATAAAACGGAGTACTTGGGAGGATATGGTAGGGGTCTTGGACTAAATGTAAAAAAAAAATCCTAAATGTAAAAAAAAAAAAAATCGGAGCTACATTTGTAGAAACAAAGGATTCTGTTTGTATAATATTACACCTATCACTGACAAATTAAGTGCAATCACAATTCGTCTTCTCCGTTTTTATTTTGTGTTCCTGTTATCATTTTGGTCCCCAAACTCTGGAGCAGTAATGTTAGTAACTGGGCTAGGATTGGAGTTGATAAGATCTGTCAGATACTTTTAAAAAATGATAAATGACTCAAAACTAAAATGTTTTGTGTTCAAACCCTGGTGCAAAAAAAAAAAAATCCAAAAGAATTGCTCAAGATTTTCTTCGTGTGAAACAAAAACGCAGTAGTGTTATATAATCTGTTCAGGTGCATTTCTCATAACATTTATCAAAACAAAAAGATACCAATAGAAAATTAAATCACAGCTAACACACTTAGATGCTGAAGTGAAAATAAACAGAAATCATCAAGCAAACAAAATGTAGCCCCAACAAAAAGTAATTGGGTGCCAGTTTTGCACAGCCATGGAACAAAAACTGCCACACGGCAAAATATAATCCACCATTGTTACAACATGCAGTGACAGCAAAGGAAAAGTCAAAACAGGAGTGAATCTAAAACAGAGGTCAACAAAAAATGCTACGATAGGGATGCAGAAGCCAATCCATGGAGTTGGCAAACAGCGTATAATGTGTTGTGAATGCAATATGCTACAGAACCACTAAATTACTGCCCGTGCCTTACTTGCCGAAAAAGCTGCCAATTTTCTCTGTGAGTGGCGTGAAAAAGTTCATGACAGTGTCCACGATACCTGGATTATAAGGAGATCCGGGGAAGCCAAGGAAAAGAAAGAAAAATAATGGATAAAGAGATGGAGAGAGAGAGAGTTGAGATGATGTGCGTGAATATTTTACCAATAAAAATGACTCTAGTCTAAATATCAAACACAGACCATTTGTATGTACCATCCTTCGTGTCAATGTTTATAGTTTTGACTCATACATTTATACACTTAAACTTTGCAAGTATTATGCCTTTAATCAAAACAGAAGCGACACTTCCACATTTCTCTTTCATACACTCCCTCATGTCAGTTAGTTTTATCAAGTAGCCACTCGTCAAATTTATGCCCGTCTATAATATGTTTATCCCTCCGTCCTTCGTTAGGATTTTAAGTCGGCATAGGAGTACTGCATGTGGGCATGAAGCAACTCGGGAGTTTTGCAGGATTAGAATAACATTTCCAACTCGTAGTTGATGAGTATCATCATCTCACTTCAAATTCAAACTAAAACTACAGTTCCAATCCATGTTAAATGACATTTTCTAACAACAGAAAAAACTCAATGGTCGACCCTGTTGTTTTTTTAAGGGGGGAGGGGAGTTAAAGTTCACAGTTTTTGTGCATCTTGTTTCAAAGAGTAGACCCACCTAAGGTAGAAGTTGTATGCTCAATACCAGCTGATCAAAAAAAAAATTAAGCACATCAACAGCAGCATCTTTGAACAACCATGCCGACGTTTTACCTCTTCATTCAAAACAAAATCTACCAGCAGCAGTAATTTTGACAGGTATTATCAACTTAGAATCAACAATTCCAGAAGAGTATAGTGCCCCAAAAGTAACAGTTTTGTCAACATTGTTATGCCTTATCTTGATTCAAAGAGAGTAAAGCCGAAGCATTGCACTATCAATGTAAAATCTAAAGAATAAAGTAAAGTCTAACAATGTTTTTTTTCCATCATGATTCAAAAAGACTATATGCAAACTAGTAGCAGCAGATATACCCCAAGGCTCTAGGGTTTTGTTCCTTTTGATTAGTAATTCTGCACTAACGCTCAGCATTTTCCAAGAACTTGGCAAACCGTTTGAGCCGAGGCTGTTAGCAGCTCGCAATCAATACAATCAAGTATGATTATTTTCACAAAATCAGGAAAACCAGTACACCTGGCCAGGCTGTTGCCATCGTATTTAAGCTTTGGTGATTTAAAAAGCAGGTTTTATTACACGTACATACATGTAGATGACTTGAAAACTAACTTGGTACTAATATATGGTTTAATACAGTATTAATTAATATTCCTAGTTTTCTTTCTTCAATTTCATTCAGGAGGGGGAATTGAGGGTGGCCAAGGGTTCTGAGCAGGAAGCGTGTTCAGCCCCCCCCCATCCCCATCTGGTTACGCCATACTTTCTCTTTAAGACAAGACATGAATAAATGCATTTACAATGGCAATTACATGCAGCGCTGTTAAGGCGCTTTCACCTCGTAATGAATTCACATCGGGTCATTTTGACTGTCAGTACTGATAGCGTCTCTAGTTGCCTCTGCCTTAGAGATGCCATATTGTTCTTGTCGTTATTTTGTGCGTGTGTGTGTGGGTTTGTAAACGTGCACTTGCGGGGTCCTGAGAACAATAGAACAATGGACCCCACAAGGTAAATTCAATAGGAACAATTGGACCCCACATTCTTTAGAAAAGGGATAATAGAACTAACAAAAGGATACCCCATAAGTCTACGTTTGTGAGGGTGTGTGTGTGAGAATTCAGAATCCCAACATGAAAAACTGTTACAATTATTCTGTCAAAAATTTTATTTCATTTGACAGGGAAGCTTCAACCAATGTTTTAAGAATGTGAACGGCGCATAAAGTGTAGGATGTGGTGGCAAAGGTTTGAGTTTCAACCTGCTCAGCTTTAAAATATCCTAAATTATGATTTCAAGTCGGAAAGTTTCACTCAAAATAATTACTCCGTTTAAAAAAAAAGGGTGTAATATTTAAACTTGTTTGTTCCAAACAAAAACTGCTTATATAGCGGCTAATGAACAACTTATTATCAACTCCACTTTGTTTGTCCCAAATAAATAGTTATACAATCCCTCTTTTAATTTAGGTTTTAATTATTGCTACCCCTTTTAAAATCACAAAATAATCTGAGGGTTTGAAAATAAAAATTAAGAAAAAAAAAGTGTTGCATCTTTAAGACCCTATTCTCGTGCACCATCATGCTTTACTTGCATCGGCCATGCATTGAGAAGTACGTGAGTCATACAAACACATGCTAAGAGTGCTGCCGTTAAACTATCACCACGCAGCCATCTTGTTTTTGTTTTTAACCTCCCATACAAATACTGTATAACCACACTGAGGCTGGCAGGGAAAATAGCCTGGTGCTTCATTGGGCATGTAAAAAGGTACCTGTGAATAAGGGACTAAGCCTCATCCTATAGTGATGGTCTGTTGCCAACGAACAAAATCCAGATCAAATAATTATTGTTTTTGTTTCATTTACATTTCAAAATCTGTCAGCAAACAAATTCTAAGTTTGAATGAAAATTATGATTGTGGATGCCTGGAAATCATACCTTCAGTTATGAGTGAAAATATTTATCTCACAACAATACTAATTATGCATCCAAGGCCACTTGGCAAAAATTGCTGTCAAACTGGTAAATTTAAAGGTAACAGTTGGGTAGAAATATACAGTCAGTACAAAGACTATTTATTATGGAACTGTTTTTTTTCCCCTTCCTGTGTGGTAAAGTCAAAAAAAATGCCTTGTTTGATGTTAACGAAGTGAGTGCCTCATTTTGTCTTTATTGAAGATTGTGTCACATATAAATACAAACAGCCTATTTTAATGACAGCCAAAACTTGATTTTTAAAATGTGCAGAGACACTCCAACCTGAAAAACACTTTGACGTAATTTATCTCAGAAAAAAAAAATTGAGCATCTCGATTTGTTCTTTTGAGCCCTGCCGCACCTGGAAAAACAGATTTTGCCCGAGGATATCCATGGCATTCTGCGGTGAACACAACCCCTCGCGTTCATCCAGGGATTTGAGGCTTCTAAAAGGGATGGGACACCATCCAGCGAGGTACCGATCAAGTTACAATGGAATAAATACGAAGGGAGTGACTGCCGTTTAACCACAATGCTTAGTGTAACTAAGGATGACTTTTAAATGGGCCGGGTGTTTGAAGCGAGACATAATATTTTTTAAAAAGCTGTGATTGAAATGATGCCTTAGAAAAAATGAATTTGACAATAAAAAATTTACAAAAATCTTTACAATAAAAAATATTTATACTATTTTCTTCAGCTCTATGAAATTGGGCCTCGGTCATCACACGGATGTTGAAGCATTTTCGTGAGTTCTGTTGTACCATAGTGATGTAGCTGTTATGACCAACAACTGAGTTATTGGCTTGGTTTGAAATTTCAAAATGGTGGATTTTATGAATACCCACAGAATGTCCACTTATATTATTATCAACTATTCTTAGTTACCGCTGCAGCATACTAATCCAATAATGTTAATAAAATTCTATATCTGAAGTTCCATTACGTGAAAATCAAATTAAGAGATGTAATAATAATAATAATATGCAGTTCTTATATAGCGCTTTATCCCACCCGATGGGCGTCTCAAAGCGCTCAGTGTTTTTTCCTGCAAGGTATGTGGAGTTGCGTTTTGAAGTATGAGTCCCGTTCCTTTACATAGCACCATGTAACGGTTCACAATGTGCTGTGGCACAAACCAGGAACATCAGGGCAAACCCCTTCTCTTGACACAATCGAAGGATGCAGCAACAATGGTTAAGTGTCTTGCTTAAGGACACAAGTGTCACGACCAGGACTCAAACCCACACTCTGCTGATTAGAAACACCAGAGCTTGAGTCCGGTGCTCTTACCCACTCGGCCATGACACATCACAAGCTGGTTACCAACTGGTTTTCATGTAGCTCTCGGAAATTGTTTCGGGTCAGTAAATGTTACACCAGAGTCACCAAAACACGCTTTTGGCGACTGCTGTATATACACACACGCATAAAACCAACTGTACAAATTTTGCTCTGCACACAGGCTAACTGTAACAGTTTTAACACTGACAAAATTGTGATCACCGAAATGAAGAGACCGATGTGCTTAAACACTCTTTGATTTTAGCAGGGATGAGAATGGATGAAAATGAAAAATCCACAAAAACACAAATGATGGGGTTTGGTGGCTACCAACCACGCCATAACCCGTATCAATGGCAGCATTCTGTGCTTAAATGTAGATGGGCCAATCACCTTGGTGTAGTCAAAATACAGTAGATATAATGTGTTAGGGCTTTACAAGGGTCTGGATGTATGCTAATGACATTGAAACAAAACAAACAAATTCCACAACAATAATTTAGTAAAATCTGGCAGTCTGGAAATATCCTGAAGAATCTCATCCCTGTTTAACGCAATACACCGTAGCAAAACCTAGAGAGTGTCCCATCTTGTTTGCCATGAAAAGCAGAGAAAAGTTTTTTTTTTTTTTAATTCCACACAGACGGCAGAGCTGGAAGGTTCAAATACATCCCTCTTTTTTTTCTCTTTTTTTTTTTTTTGGGGGGGTGGGGTAAAACTACAACAACGTAATTACAATTGTGATACGCTCAACGCTGTGCATTAATTATGCTCCAGATGTATCTTTGAAATGGCTAGATTTTAAGTACACTATACATCTATGATATGAAATTGTGTGTATATTTGTGTTTTTAGGAATGTAAGTCACAAAGATGATGTGAGGTGACATGAGTTGAACAGCACCGTAAAGTCAACTCAAATTTGTTAAGTTTGAATATTGGACGGAAGACTTTTTTGTACAAGTACACATGTAAAAAGGCATGTTTATCACAAAAAATAAAACGCTGATTTAATGATTTCAAGATCAAATAAATTTCTCAAACCTATATCCTTAGATCTACAAGTAAAGTACATGTACCATTGAAAACGTTTATCAAAAATTGTCAAATAGAGACAGATTTGTTCATAAAATGTTCTCCAAAAGAGTTGACTTTTTCTTCATTATCTGCACCATTATAATTCATTACACATATTGAAAAGAAGAATTATACAATTTAATTTGGTTTTACAATTTTTTTTTCACAACCTGAGTTTGTGGAATGGAATGTTTAATGCCAATGTATTTGCAAAAGCATGTTAGCATTTTCAACCTGCAGTGTTTCCTCAGCCCATTCAAACTTAAGGTGTTCTATAACACCTCGCTACTTCCAGTGACCATCTGGCTCTTTTCTTGCCAATATTACCACCTTGTTGTGAAGATTTTCTAGAGAGGTAAAATTTCCATTTTTGGTGTCATTTTATGAGCTATTTCCTTGACCTCTATGTAAACTATCAAGATCTCACAATTTGGATGTGTAGATGGCGTCATCGTGCATTTTGTGTGAGTGCTGCATTCTTGTCAGTTTGCAGACTGTGTAAATTTTGCTTCAATCATTAGTTTGAATGTTTACCACGTCGCCCAGTTCATCAGCCAGGGGAAACAACACCGAGATGAACCTTGCCTTTTGTAAACATATGGTCTAACATATGTAAACAGAACTGAGTGGTTGGAAATAAACATCACATCAACAACAACAAAAGCAATAACATACCCTACTGAATGCAAACATCCATTTGCTGCAAAGAAAATGTCCTGCCGCACAATTCGTTTGAATGTTTTCCTTGTCATTTTGTTTTCAGAAATTGAGCCTTTTTCAAACGAAAATTACAAGATACTATCAATCGAGAATCAACTGTTGTAATACGTAGGAGCAAAAATATCATTTGATTGTTGCCACCCTACAAAAATAATGAATTAATTAGTATTCTGCAAATCCTTTTACTGATAAGTTAAAAACATGTCAATAAATAAGAGGGTGGGAAACCAGACCTCTTAGAATATCTCATCTTTAAACAGACTGTTTCAGAACCTTTTTGAAGACAAGACGTGGTTGACACATCTGAACACCATTAAACCAAAATTATAATCAAACATTGCACGTCCTAATTGAAGAAAATTACCAAACAACAATAAAATATGTTGCTTTCGTTTCAAATAAACAAATAACAGGCTATACGAGAATGAACTATTTTTAGACGAACTAATAGCCCATGGTACAAGCTGTTCCAGCAGAGCAACTCCTTCGTAATTCGTTCGACCCATTTAGCCACTGCATTATGGCAATGTCAAGACAATCCCTAAATAAGCAACGGCAACAAAAATCCTTAATGAGATGGGCACCGGTTACTCCCATCCAGCCTACATGTTAGCCACGGTCGGTGCCATGCATGCTACTGACGTACAGCAATGCTACCCAAGAAGGCCTCCGCCATAAGAGGGAATGAATATAAATATCCTCAATCCGTCCATCACACAGACATGGGAATTATTGGCAATTTTAAGTGTTTGTTAAGTGGACTGTAGGACAAGCATTCTTCCCCCGTATCAACTGTACCAAGGCCTTCTGTTTGCAACGCATTAAAATACTCAATACATTCTATGGCATTTAATCACCCTTTCTATAAAATATTTCAGAGCAGAGCAGGGATTTTACGATGGTTAATGTAGATCATACAGCACGAGGCAAATTTTAACTGTTTTAATTGGTGCTGTTAGATCAAGAGCTACATTACAATTCTTGCTAATTAATAAACAGGCTGCAACAGTCTGTTTGTGAATTTAGTATTAAAAAAAAAACAGAATTAATATTTTCTGTGTGGCCGAGGTAATTAATGGTGGACATGAGCTGAGCCTATGCGGCAAAGTGGTTTCTTCTTTTCACATGTCCCATGTGTGGTTTCAATGCTAATTATTAGACACACTGGTGCCCTGCTTAAGCTAATGTGCAGGGAGGTGTGGATCTATTTAGCTTGTTCCATGTACATGGTATTAGTTAAAACGAAATGTTAATTGCCACTCAGACAAGCTGACAAGAAATTGGCTAGTTACTAATTACTAACAAGTCAGCGCAGTTAGTTTGTTCTTCGGTGAACATCCGATAAAGACTGAACTTGCACATTGATCACGTGCCCATGTTTCCCATTGGTAGAAAAATGGCACTACCAACTTCGTAATTTTTCAATCCGGTAGGAACCAGATTTCAAGCTAATTTTTGATTGGATTCAACGGGTATGAACTACTTCAGTCAGGATGTATGATCTCATACATGTATTTATAACCGATAAGCTGTGGAATTATGTTTTCAAGTTTGTTGGCTTTTTGTGGCCCAAAGTGATGCAAAAATTGTGTGTTTACATGAGAATGTTTTACATGGTTTTGTTGGTAAACAATGCAGTTCATGATACTTGCAAGTCAGACTATTTTTGTGATTTGGGACTTGACTTGGACTTGCAAAAAATGACTTGTGACTTGACTTGAACTTGTAAAAAATGACTTGTGATTTTGACTTGCAAAAAATGACTTGCTGCCATCTCTGGACTTTAACTGCCTGATACGAATTCTGTTCAATATTTGGTAGACCGACTTTGCAGCCAATCAAATAATGCGTTTTGTGACCGCTCATTCATGCTTGACAACACTTGGTCTTGAAATGGCATATTTGTGAGTTGTTCAATCAAAACACTTAAACATTCCACAAATCCTTAGGCCCTATATGTGCCTTTAAAAGATTCATGAGTTATTCTAAATGTTTTTAAATGATTGTATTGCGCTATAATTTATGCAAATGTATAAAATTTCTCTCAATAAAGTCAATTTGATGTGGGGACCTGTAATCTAATCGCAGTTCTATCGTCAGTTATTCTGACAAATAATATGGATTGATGGAACTCAATACTGTGTGCGTCTTTGACGAACTACAAAAAAGTGAAGGAACATTCTCGAGCCCAGCCGATTGACAACCACAACTCAGAAGCTCTACTCAGATCACAGGATCCTAAACTCTGCCTATAAAGACCAGAGCCCAATTTCTTAGAGCTTTTTAAGTAGAAAATATTGCTTATCAATGTTCTGCTAAGCAAAAACCAGCAGGATACCAGTCACAGATAGCTCACGTGGCATTGTATTTTGGTTGGTAACCTTGTTCTAGTGATCATAGTTTTGTTGAGCTTAGCTACTTTTTGTGCTTAAGCAGCTCTATAAAATTGCACCAAGAGCCCAATTTTCTCAGTCCTGCATAAGCAGAAAATATTGTTTAACAGTTTGACATGGTGTTTTGGCTGGTAACCTTATCCTGGTAATCATAATTCTGTTGTACTTAGCTACTTGAGATTGGGCCCTGCATCTCAAAACCTCGTCAGTCTCATGATAATCATGATTAGAAGCAGGCTAGTTGAAATGTTGAGACCATCTGGGGGATAGTGACGATAGTTACAAAGAAGTCCCCTCAGTCTACTAATCTACTGCTCCGTGCCAGTAGATAAAAATTAGCAGGATGAGTTCTTTCAGAACTATAAGCAAGACCAGTTCTTATCAGAACTAGATTCTACTTAGAAAAAGAAACTATAGTTAAACACATGGTGTTTAACAGTGCAAACCGAAAATGATATCAACCTCAAGTTTCAATGTATACATAATCTTTCGTTTTTAAGGACTCACAGCTTCTTCAAAATGACTTTTTTAACAATAACATTACGATTGCTATGGAAAAAAATGTGCTACTTTAGTTTAAATACGTAGATAAATACAAGAACTTAAAAAAAACATTGAAACAAAAACAGTGTTTGAACTGGATGTTTATAGAAATGTTTTTTTTTAACCATTGTTGAATTAATTCTTTTGTAAAACCTTTGGTGTTTCTTTGAATTAAAAAAACAGACAGAGTTATCTGGAACGATTTCCAAGATGCATTCAAGGTGAAATCGTTACCTGGAACTTCAAACATTACACGTCATAAGAAGTGTGACAAGCAGAAAAAAACCTGTAAATATTTATTGCACCCTATTCCAGGGAACAAAATTAGCTTTTTATAATCGGGTGATGGAGGGCACTGTTGGCATCTACTGAAATTTTAATGGCATCTATCTTCCTGCATGAATGCAACGTCCAGTGGGATTCCGGTGCTGATGATGAATGTCTGCCTCAGTTTCAAACATATGGGACCAGCGGCCAATATCACAAAGCCACTCCATTTCAAAAAGATGGTCGGCACATGAATTTGCTCAGCACATTAAAATCTTGCTCAGCAGAAAACCGGTAACCAGCCAGCACTTTTCAGATCATTACCAATTGTGTACACTGGAAACTCATTCCTCCTGTCCTAGGACGGACCTAACTTCACAAAACTGTTAATTTAAAAAAAAAAAATTTTTTTTATGGAAGTCGCCAGACACACAAGACCAGTAAGCCACTCGAGGTGTGGGCTACAAATCAACTGTTTTTTCCAGGGGCCGTTGCCACCTACTCCTGGGGCTGAAACAGGGTAACCCCCTTTACAGTTTGTAAGGATGTAGGCTTGGGTATCATCTATCAGAAGCCTGGCTGGTAGAGCAGAAGGCTCTACCTCCCCAATTTTTACAAAGCAATTACGGTTAGTGCCTTGCTCAAGGACACAAGTGTCATGACTGGGACTCGAACCCACACTCCAATGACTCAGCCACCAGAGCTTGAGTCCGACGCACTAACCACTCGGCCACGACACGCCACAGAAAATGGTGCTTAGCAATTTTTGTTCTGCTGAGCAAAACTTTGCAGGGAACCAGTCACAAACTACATACATTAAATTGTGTTTTGGCAGGTAAACTGTTTCAGGTAAGCAATTTTTTTTCTGTGCTAAGCAATTTTATGTACTTAACAGCTTCATTAAATTAGGCCCAGGCTCAGGTAACATAAATGCATCACTTGCCTTACCATAAAATGAGAGCAGAAAATCTGCATTTAAAAAAAGAAAAATTTCAGACAAGAGCAATGTTAATAATGTAACTCACTAATGACGCACCTTTGAACAATATTACATTTAGGAGGAAAATATTTCTTGAAAATATATCTTAATAAAAATAAATGACTGTGACTGGAATGACTGAAGGCTTTCCCAAACCAATTTTATAAAATCCCTTTCAGTGTGAGATGAGCGGAGCTGGACAGAAATGAACCTGTAATAAATCAATAACGTACTCCCTGTCCTGCATAATGCTCCTGTAACAAACCACATAGCAGGCTTCCTCCCTGGGCCACTGCGCCGACACTTACATATGTTCCCTCAACCTAGAATGTGAATCAGCTATTCTCATATAATGACATTCACAATGTGCAGATGTAAATCATATCACGAGACATGCCCAAGGCGAGTGCCGTAACTTAGAGTGGCCATTTTACAGACCATATCCTGATACATTAATGTTTCCGATCCAAGAATGTAATTTAACCCTGTGAGAATTGAGCATGGCAATAAACCAGTGAACCGGTACTTCGCCGCCATTGCTGTTGTCTGTGGAGCACAAAATAGTGTACCCTCGGCATGCCTCGGCTGTGCTGAAACGCGTTCGGTTACCATCGCTGTGAATGTGTATAACAACTCAAACGCATGGAATATGAACACAGCACTGCGATCGTGCCACGCATTTTTGGCTGGTAACCAATTCACCCTAATAACAGATTTTTTTTGTGCTCAGCAAATTGTAGTGGTCTAAGCCCAACTTTAATCAGACAACAATTTTGCTTAACAATTTTCTGCTAAGCAAAAATTAGCAGGAAACCAGTCATAGACGGTACATGTGGAATGCTATTTTAGCTGGTAACCTTATTCTGATAAACAAAATGCTTTGGGTCCAGCTGCTTTTTATGCTTAAGCAGCTCTTCGAAATTGAGCACTAGTCTGGTAGTCTTTATTCAGTTGTGGAGAATTCAGTCACTGATACTCCCGTAACGCCCTACTGTTTCTTTGAAATAATATTATCCACGGCACGGTACAATCTACCATACACTTGCACATGATGTTTTATATATCCAGCCTGTAGCCATTTGTATTAAATTCAGAGACAACATCATTTACTCTGACCTCCAAATCCGAAAACGTGAATTGCAGATTCCCAGGAAAAAAAAGTCATACGGTGATCGGGATTTTTTTATGCAATCTGTATCTAGTTATTGTAGATTTTTGATTAGATTTTTTTCCCGCTGCTGTAGCAAGACATGTAGTATATTCCCTTAGCCTTCCTGGTGTAAAATTTTGAACGCCTTGCAATGATTTATTTTACAAGTCTAGTTTGAATCTATTTGATGTAAATTCAAATTCCTTGTTACTCACTGATACTGCATTTTTAACAAATCTATGAACTTTCACTTGAAATTAATTTTTTTTTTTTAAATTAAAAAAAACAGGGAAATAAGGATAACACAAGGGGAAATTGTCTGTGGTTTTCCTTGAAAATGTCATTATTTAAACGCCTCAGTTCTATGTGACTGGGCTTGAATACATGTACAGTACATCTAAGTGACAAAATTGTCATGAAATAAATAAAACCTTGCTTTGGTTGAAAGTAACAATTTTGAGCTGTATGCAAAGAATAAAAAGTATATTTACATGTATCGCAACTAACTTTTCTATAAATACTATATCAGACAATACAATAATTAGAGCAAAACTGTGGCTCAATCGCTCACTGTAACTGTAAAAACAATAACTCTCAATAAATTAACGGATTTCAGTAAAAACCAAACAAGTTTTTCCCCTGCAATATCAACAATATCCTCAAAAATAAGAAAGTAAATGAAGATAAGACTGAATTGACCGAACAGCAAAGTACAATCTGTCCATAGCAGGAGTGATTATTGGTGTGTTGGTTGAACAGCACCAAATGTGTTATTTTCACCACTAATGGGGTTGGAAATTGTTAGTAACAACTGCATTCACAAGGCACACACACAGCTCAGGCAAACGGGCAAGTCCAAGACAAATGGGTAAGTCCAAGAAGTTGTGCATGCTATGTATGGAACATTTAAAAAAGATGAACCCTCTAAAAAAGGTCACTAAGACAGTCAATGATTTCAGTGATTTTTTTTTAAATTCTAATGTTGGGCATCCGCAAGAATAAAATACCCACAACAATTTATATGCTATTATTTTTGTTTTTATGCATATACCGATGTGTGTTAAGCACTGTATACTCGGTACTTTCCCCCCGAGTCCTGTAAAAGAAATTCACAGGCATACTCCTCGGGTGGGATTCGAACCCTTGACCTTTGCCACTCTAGAACAAATGTCTTACCAACTAGACCAGTAGCTAGGGGCAGTTCGAATCCTATATTTTAGCAGTGGGTACCATTTAATAGATGTTAAACTTGCATCGGGGATAAAGAATATTAATGTTTTATTCATATGGGTAAAAAAAAAATATTAATTTTAACATCTATGAAATTTTAATGCCATTAGTCCTTGGGATGGTTATGATTTAAAAAAACAAAAACAACATTCACTAGGAGCATTACTTATATGACCAAAATGAAACCCTTTGTTGGACTTGCCCAAAACGGTTCACAAATAACCGGTTTGTTAGTACTTTTGTTTTGTGACTGTGTGCGTCTTTTTTAAGAACAGCAATTACCAGCCTCGGAGTTCATAAAAACCCCATTACAAATTGGGTTACTCCAGTTCAAGTGACAAGAAATATAAACCAACTTTCGGTGAAAGTTTGGGTGACGTTCCTTGTCTTAAAAAGAAATTATGAAGTGCTCTGGAAAGTTCATGCACAAGACATACTTTCACTTGTTACATATGATGATAAGTAGTTCACCATGCAAGTCATTATTAAGTTATAAAATCTAGAATTTGCTTGTTGCATTGATCTCGTTCATGAAGAACTGGTCCATTTAAGGAATAAGAGACTCATGGTCTGGTCTTTAGTCATAAATAATGACCAGCAAGTGGGACATTGCAGTTCTAAAATCTACAATTCACTCATTGCATTGATCTCGTTCATGAAGAGTTGGTCTATTTAGGGAATAAGAGACTCATAACCCGGTCTTTAGTCATAAATAATGACCAGGCGGGGGAGTGGTAATAATATGGGGTTAAAAAAAGAAGAATATTGCCCTTGCAGATTAATGACCTACACAACAAGTGAAATGCCACAAGTTTGGTAAAGTGTGTCATAAGCCAAAATGCCACACAATTTATCTACAATTCTTTGAGACTGGTCCCCAGTTTCTTTTTGCTTGGCAAGTTTTAAAGCCATACTTTTGACTACATGGCTGTATTACGTTCAGCCACGGTAAGTCCTCACACTTTTATTCCCATCAAATGTTCGTTTTTGTTTACAAATTTTCAAAATTTACAAATGTTTGTTCTAAAAGCGTATAAAAGCAATCTATCACGGTTTAACCAGACAACCAGCTAAAAATGTACACAAAATTCTGTGATGTATATCTCAGGTTTTTCTGCTTACTGCTTTTGTCTGCTTAGAGTAGTTTCCTTCTGCTGAGCAAGTATGTAAAATTGAACCTCTTTCATGAGTAAGATCAATGGAAGCTATAACAAGGGTACTACAGTGTGCAAAATTAAGACAAAGTACAAAACTGGTATAAATGTCTCTTTATAGATGGTAATACAAATTCACTTCCCTACAAGAAATGCTGAACAGATGATCTGGTCGAGCTCTCTGTTCTTTTACGTTTTCAATATTTTTCACTGCAGCCTTCACCTTGGCATACATGTACACTGTAATGCGCCATGCCAAAACCAGGCACTTCCTGCCAAAACTCATAGTTTGTTTTTTGTTTTTTTGCTCATCAAATAGCTGATATTATTTATTCGTCATCATAATTAAAAAACAAGAACAACAAGACAAAGCATACACAATAAAAATACTAAGTCGTTAAATGTTTAAGACATTACATCACATAGATAACATGGCTGACATTTTAGTTGTCTAAGTTCACTTTAACCGCCATTTCGTTATTTCCGGGAACTGCCTGATTTTGGTGATAGCGTCACATATTATTCTGTAATACTTGCTTAAATGCTGTAGAAATGAATGATTCAACATGTGAAATTTGGCTGGATAGTTTGGCAATCCCTTAATTTTGCACACTTTATTAATGGATTGACTACAAAAGCTAAATGAAATCAAAGCAACAGCATAAGCCTGATAGCACACCTTGCTCTTCTTCCTCCTCGCCTCCTGCCATGGCCGCCTGCATCTCAGCTGGAGTCTTCTTCTTCCTGGAGATACGCCCTAAATCGTCAGGCTCAGCAACCTCCTCCTTCTCTAGTGTCTTTTTCTTCAAGCCATACTGAAACACAGAGGTGATAAAAACACGCTATTTAAAAGGTCTGCCCTCAATTTCATGATGCCGTTTGCCACAGAATTCTCTGCTTACGGCATCCAGTAAAGCATGTGATTGTTTAATATGCAGTTCACACCCCATGGGCGTCTCAAAGCACTCAGTATCATTTCCTGCAAGGTATGTGGTGTTACGTTTTGAAGTATGAGACCTGTTCCTTTACATAGCACCATGTAAAGGTTTACAACGTGCTATGGCGCAATCTGCAGCCCATCAAACCAGGAACACTGGGGCAAACCCCTTCTCTTTGCAATAAGCGCACTGGGTTCTTTTACGTGCATTACACAACACACGGGACCTACATCTTTAGGTATCATCCAAAGGATGCAACAATAATGGCAAAGTGTCTTGCTTAAGGACACAAGTGTCACGACCGGGACTCGAACCCACACTCTGCAGGAACACAAGAGCCTGAGTCCGGTGTTCTTATCCGCCGGGATGTAGGTGCAGAATTCTTCAGTAACCAGTGCCATGAATTTGAGCCCAGATGCACATTGCCAAGCCTAAATTTCAACAGCAACATTCTGCCTTTATAGTCACCATTCTCCCCATATGTGGTTAGCGCCAAATTTCTGTGCTCACTGTATAAGCGAAGAACGCTTAGTATCATGCGTACATCATGATACTAAGCATTATTGGTTTACACAGATTCCTCAAAACTTAATTGAGAAATACAGATTTTTTTTGCTAACTGTAAGTGTAGATTTGTCACTTTTGATAAGCTGAGCCACAAAGAAGGTCCCAATGGTGACAGAGAAATAACTAAATTAGCTGGATACAGTAATAAGTCCAGGAGCAAACAGAACTTCAATATCATCACTGTTTGGTTGCACCATTTTTGGAGTCAATTTCCCCATGTCTCACTGTGCGTGGCGCATTTTAGGCGACACATGTGCTGTTAGATGCGTACCATCTCTTTACGTATGCAGTTTGACTCCCAAAATGGAGAACCATGGGTAGACAGTAGGCCCTGTGTGATGGCAGTGCAAAGGGCCATCCATCAGTTATGTATGGTACTTCAATTTTCTTTCAATGCTTGTTGCCTTACTTTTATAGTAAACAGAGATGAAATTGGATGCTTAAAATGGTAGCTTGGTTAGTAGTTTCCTACAGCAATTATTCACTGAACACAAAAAGTAGCAGGCAATTAGTTATAGGCGTAACATGGAATTCTGGGACCATTTTGTTACCTAACAAGATGGTGGCCATTTTAGAGTCCATCTTGGATTTGGAACTCACTTCCACAAAATCACGACGACAAACCCAAAAAACATTGTGTTATCATTAAATTGATAAAATAAACATATTGCACGTAGATCGTACAGATGGGGCCAACGGATTGCAGCTCGCCCTCTGGTTATATTGAAAGATTATAGAGCGCCAAAGGCACAAGATGGGGAACTGGAGCTTTATCTATTGTTGGAACGTGAAATACGCATGGGAGCCATTTCAGCAAGTGAATGTTTTGTTTCCCATTGATAGCAATGATCATTGTCCACACTGATCTGCACTGATCTGTTGTTGGATCAATAGAGTAACATGTACTTGCTGAAATGGCGTGCAGTAGGATTTCACATTTCAGCCAGAGTTCCCCATCTTGGGCATTCGGCGCTCTCTAATCTTTGGTTATAATACTACGTCTAATTGATAGCTTCAGGAGTGGCTATCACAGAAACGCTGGACATCTTATTCTTCAACATTGTTGCTGCAGCCGACGGCCAAAGTTGCTTGATTCGGAAGCAGCTTAATAGAGTGAACCTGTCAATTTGCCGCCATTGTGCTCACCTTTTCTCGTATTCTTTGTCTTTCTACCTCTCTCTCTGCCTCCATTTTGTCATGTCTCTGTTTGCGTTCATTTTCTTGTTCCATCCGCTGCTCCTCAATCAGACGAGCTTGTTCTGCTTCTTCCTCAGTCATTTCTTTACCTCCAAGGTTACCGAGCTCGCCTTCAGTAAAATAAGAAACAATCAAGAAACGTTTATTTTTTGCGATAACTTGGAATCTATCCTTTCTTATAAACTTATGTTTTACCATTTAGGTAAGTACTGTACTGATTTCTAGATACTTCGTTGTTCATATTTATTTTAAGCAGTTTCTAAACTGTAATAAATGTTGTAATATTGTTAATTCATAAATGTTGAGTTTTTCTTTAAAAATGAGAGGCGTCCTGAAAAATCTAAACCATTCTTCCACTAAATTGTTTTCACCCCAAATTGTTATCTTCAAAAAAAATATTTTAAATACCATTAAATCATGTTTACTTGCTTAACTGGGAGGCAATATTTTTATCACAATTTAGCAATATAAAACTTCAGTACTTTTGTTAATTGTCAACACAACTATGAGCATGATTTCTACTTCAGATGGATGTTATACCAATTAAGCTTCCATGCCTGATATGCAAGGAGGCAATTGCCTTCATGCCCCTAGTCAATCATTGCCTTGTTGCCCCTTGAAATATTCCAGTAGAAATTTAAATTCCCTTCATTGAGGTGCCCTTTAACAAGGAAAAATTACCTTGCCCTTATAAGAACGAATTATCAGGCCGGAGCTTTCTGATACTTACATCAGAAATGTTAAAGTTAAGTGTGTTAGAAAATGTCAATTAAACAAAAAGTTTTTCAATTTTTGGGTAAGCAAAGAAAAATTGATGAGAACAGGATCTGAACCAGCGACCTCCGGATTAACAAGCCGGTGCTCTACCAACTGAGCTGTCTAGCCCTTTGATGGCGTACAGTCTCCCTATTTTGTCAATAAGTAAACAGTCGCATCCGGGTCGCCTTAAGGTGATCCCTGTACTGCCGCCTTCCCAGGTTGTATCGTAAACTTGGGTGTGATCCCTGGCTATATGGCAGTTTCAGGTTGTATAGCTTAACTGGCACCCCAAACAAGATATGACAAAATACAGAGACGGCCATCATCGGTCTAGATAGCTCAGTTGCTAGAGTGCTGGCACATTAATCCAGAGGTCGCAGCTTCAAATCCCGTTCCAGACGATTTTTCTTTGTTCACCCAAAAATTGAATTCAATTTTCCTAGTCAGTTTTCATAGCGGTTTATTACTCGACAAGAAGAAAAATAAGAATGGAAACAGGAAGGTTTAATATACGGTTAATGAACAATCAGGTCAGACGGCTACATGTTAAAAGGTCATACAAATGACACATTGTTACAAGATGCACATATTACATAGCTTATATGGCGGTACATATTTAATTAGATTCGACAGAGCCATCCATGGTGATCGCCAGCCTAATTTATTCAAATGAGATGCATCATGTATCAAGAGCTGTATTACGCAGGATGCAATCAGCGGAGCATAACCAATGCAGAATGATGATGCACAAACAATATTGTACACAACAGAGTACAACCCTACATCTCTTCAACATACAATGCATCAGCAACTGGCAAGATAATGTTCCTATTATTTGAGGCCACTTACTTATTTTGTACAGTTCTCTTTTTCAACAGCTATTTTTTCTCCAGCTGTTCTACTTAGAGGTTTTCTATTAAATTTCCTGCTTTTTTGGAAAAGGCTTTTTCGTCCTTTTATCATTTGACAGGACTGCGCATTTGTCTCTTGCTGCCGTTTCAATTATTCCTATGCAGTTGTAAATGGTTTCAACATGTTCTTTTTATCACGCTTAATGAATTGTTTTCATTAAATTTCCTGCTTTTAATACATTTTAATACTTCCATAATTTTGTATGCCGATCTTAAGATTTAATAATACATTTTAAGAATAAACTTGTATTTAGGGCATATGTTCTTATAGATTACTCATCTGTAAGTAATTTTTCCTTAACCTTTTGAAATCAAACTGCTTGGTTTTTTTGTGTGATTCTGTTTCATTATTGTATTAAGCTGATCATGCTTTACATGGGGCATGGCAGACCACCACAATCGAAGTCCAACAGTTTGGGCGATGAGTTACCATATGGTATTGGATTTAGTTCGAGTCAGGAAGGATCCTAGTAAAACACTCAAGGGAATTAGGGTTAAGTGCATTCACCAAGCTTATTATTCACGAATATTAATTTGTTAAATATTGATTGAAACAACTGGGTAAATTCTTCCCTACTCAAGAAGCTTCCAAAAAATTCTGCTCAGAGATAAAACACTTTCTCTCAAGACCATCCAATGGTCAACATGTCGGTTATCACAAAGACTATTTTATCCAAATCGGTTTTATTCCATCTGTTCAATCTTTTGAGTCAAATAAATGATATTCATGCTGGAAACCGCTCCGAGACCCTTTATGCAAATGTATTTTAATTAGTCATCATCTCTTAACGAGGCACTGGGGCGGCAGATGTTACTGATTGACAGAGAGATCTCATTATAAAACGAAGAGAGAGAGAGGGAGGGAGAATTCAAATACACAGATAAGTAATACTTGTCAAGGTATCACATAATGACAGGACAGCGTACAGCACGGCAAGGGGCCGCAGATAATTGCATACTGAGATCAACCCAACGAAAAAAACACACAGAGTGGGAGGAGAAAAGCGTAGTCAATATGCAATAACGCCAAGTAGGTTGGCACGCAATACATCCCTCCATAGATATGTCATACAACGCCACGCTAGGGTATAAGGAATGGCTATATGGCACCGGGGGATTGCAGCGCCACAAAAGAACTTAAACTACATAATGGCCACTGCACAAAAGGGGGAGGCAATGGAGATATTAGAGGCATGAGGCTCGCAAGTATAGAGTTACTCCTTGATACAAGTCAGATTTCTTGCCAATATCTTGCTGCCCGTCCCCCGCGACAAAAAGAAAAAAATATATGTGTTTTCTTCGACTTGTGCTGAAATAAAAAAAAAAAATCATCTTGAAAAGTAAAAATCTACATCTACCCGGAGAATACCTGGCGGTTTTTCGTACAGATGGAAGAGAGCCCTAAATATCTCTTAGATATTTCCAATTGAATTATTCATATCACTACAAGCGGTGAGTGGCTGCAGGATGAAAAAGCTGCAGTAAAAAAAAATAAATACCTTGGGAAATTTGTGAGCCGTTAATTTAGCGCCTATTTTGCACAGAGCTCAGAGAGGATTTTTTGTTCAAGTATTGCTTTCCGTGCATTCAACCTCTGACAATTGACATTTTGCCCCTCAGACTGATCTGCAATAAAAGATATTGATTTTTTAAAGATACATTTCTGGTGTTTTTTTTTTCACCAGTGAAAACCCACACCTGTTATTTAAAAAACAGGGATCAGAAATTTTACTGCTTTTTTTTTTCAGAATGATTTTCCGCTGGCAAGGTATAATTTATAAATTTGTTACTACTACCAATAATTTCAACATTTGTAATTTGTAAAAGTTTGTATTTTTCCACTCAATTTCAACAGCTGCTGAGATAAGACCAACACAACACAACATGCTATACACTAAATTATTTCATTTTCTCCTTAAAAATAAAAAGCAACCATAGAATTTCACAGAGACATATTTTGAATTTTTCCATACCATCCCTGCTTTAAAACATAATTTACTGCAAAATTAAATAATCAGAACAGCTGCACAGCAAAAAGCACTCCAGGATCTTAATAAATTTATGCCAAATTGGCATAATTATGTTATCATGTGCAATCAATATTGATAAATTTACACCACAGATACATTATGGAACAGAAACAACAGCACTAAATATAATTTATCAAAATTCAAACCAAACGACTGCATGAATTTAACAGACTCTGCTCTTCTCGATAATATTGATTGACTTTTTTTTTAAATCAGGCACTATAAAAAAAAACGTACATCATGTTTCTTGAGTGTTCCCATGGCCATACAGAATATAATCTCCATACCGGACCCAATGCAAACAATACATCCACACCTTCGTTTATATTGATTTAGTCGACCCAAATTAAGTGAAGAGGCTGTAGGTCGGTGGCTATGAACGCTGTAGAACTGTGTACTTCAAGAGCACTATGTTTATCATGCCCTCGGTTCAGTCTGGTTGTCTGGTTGTCTGGTTGTCAGACTCAGAGTGATTGGGACAAGATATTAAAGGGGTAGCAATTTTTTTCTTCTTCAAAATATATGTTTATTCCACAAAGAGAATAAAAACAGAATATGCGCCAAAATTATAACTGACAAAAACATTGAAATATTTGGTGTTTCCCTCAACAACAGAAATCGGGACAACCCAATTTGGTGACATCTTTCCACAGATTGTTTATTTTGGTGTATTTATTGAAAGAGGCAAAAAACAAATTGCTGATGGCCTCACGTTTCGACTCCAGCAGAGTCTGTCTCAAAGGCTAACATTTTAGCTGCCAGGGTTGAACCATTTGGCCATTACCCCCATTTTGATATCAATTTTACCACAGATTATTTTGATGGTCACGCAGTTTGCAATCAGCTATTTATACTGAGAAATGATAGGAATCGATGAAATCTTCTTTAAAAAAAAAATGCAGTTTGTAAAAATTTAGGGATCAGTTTAGCTCTGTGGTTTCTTTCCCTGCCTTTCACCTCTTCAGACCCTGGTCTGAATCCCAAAATGCATAATTAGAAAAAACTGTAATTTGAAGATGTGCAGTCAAGATTTTAGTCAAAAGTGGCTCAATCAAATGAACTTGTGTTGTGAATTAAACAGTGTGCATTCTAATTGTCCCAAGTCAGAAACGACCCAGGTCAGAATTAATCTGAATCAAAATTAGTACAGGGTGAGGTGTGACATATTATTGCCAGACCATGCCGGAAACACAGGGGTGGACCTCTTCTCTATACGATGAGTTGGTTCTTGGTTCTTGTCTGTGCATTACCCAGAACACAGGACTTAATGTCCCATCTGAAGGGTTATGGTTAAGAGTCTTGCTCAAGGAAACAGGTGTCACGACTGAACCCACGCTTTGAAACCACCAAGGCCCAATTTCATGGCACTGGTTACCACGGCGCCCTGTAAAGCGCATACTCCTATGGGCCGTGGCAGGGCGTAAGCGCAGAATTCCGCAGTAAGCAGCGCCATGAAATTGGGCCCAGAGCTTGAGTGCGATGTGCTAGACCGCTCAGGCAGGACATCCCATTGCAGGCCTTGATCTTAACCAAGGCCACCGAGGCCACTGGCCTCATGCCCTGTCGAGTTGACCAGCATGCCCTTCAGAAAAATTGCACTGTCACTACCAACTTGGCCAGCATGCCCTTGTACAATTTCTCTGATGTGGCCAGCAAAGGCCTGCCCGCATTTTTTTTAAGATCGAGGCCTGCCATTGTATTATTCCACGGATGGACTTTGAAGAATGTGTCAGCAGTTTTTACTTATTTCCTCATTAAAATTAAGTAAACAAAGTGGATTTTCAGACATCAAGGTTGTATCTTTTTATCACAAGAGTGAAATATGTTTATCAATTTATAGACCACATGTTTGTTTTACAATGTAAATGTTGTTTTTCATTGAAATGTACATGTAGGCCTATAGCATTGTAATCTGTATTCAGAAATATCCAAGACAGTTTAGGCATTCCTATTGGTTGAAAGGTGGTCACATGAACGTGTGTACCTGGTATTAAATAAGGGGAATAAAAGAGTGGTGACCGAGGTCTTAAACGGCCGTTTAAAACCTTATAGTGTCAGGCTGGGCCTTTATATCACACGGGCCGTGACACTGACGGTTTTTAACGGTCGACTAAGACCTCATCGCCATTTTTTTTATTCCCTTAATAATAAATAGTTAAACAAAAACAATTTTAAGTGCCAATACGAATCAATTCATGTACTCTTAGTTTTATTATGGAACAAGTTTGTGGTCCTCAAATATTTATGCAGTTAAACGAGAAACTGGGAAAGTCATTCAGAAAAAAAACAAAGACACAACCATGCCACCAAATCTGTTAATCAAAAGAAGTGTGCACCATTGGTAACATTTGTGCTTATTCTACAAGCGGAAAGTAAGCATTGACAGTAGAACCTATTAAAGTTTTACTTTGGTTCAATTCAATGTCCAAGGATGACATCTTTAGATATTTTTTGTATAACTCAAAACTCAAAACGTACGTCGGCACTAAAAAGGCCAGATTAAAACTTTGCTGAATATTTGTGATGCCAAAATTAAACATTAATGATTACCAATGATGTTTGTAGCAGTTCCATAAATGCATACAAGGAAGCTCATAAATGGGCAAACAAATGGAGGGGTTGTGCAAGGCGATAAAAAAAAAAAAGAATTTGAAAAAGATCTCAAACAGCTACAAGGATGTTCACACTTATCACATCACACTTATCAAGCAATCCTTGATTTTGCCATGGTTTCCCACAAATTTATCTGTAAATTTTTATCCGCAGAGCCAGCTCTATGGTTGTATCGTATAATGGGGTGTGATCCCTGGCCCACACGGCAGTAACCGGTTGAATGGCTTCTGACAGGCACCCCCCCCGAACAAAGATATTGACAAAATAGGGAGACTGCCAACATTAAGGCTACTGGATAGCTCAGTTGGTGGAGCGTCAAAACGTAAAGCCGGTGGTCGCAGGTTCAAATCCCGCTCCGGTCAATTTTTCTTTGTTCAACCCAACATTTTTAAGAGCTGAACAGTACCACAATGACAAAGATGATGTGTCACGGTAAAACTTGTAATCGTTTGTGGTGACCTGCGGAGGAGCTGGAAAATTATGAGGTAGTGGAGGATGACATCAAAAATGTGCAAGATTTATCTAGCTACTGCACCAAGTGGTTGAAAAAAAAATCAAAAAAGTGCAATCAATTCTGACAGATTTTAAAGTTTTACTGTGATACTTTCATCCTGTAAAAATGGCATTTTTAAAACCATAACTTATCTTGCATGGTTTGGTGGCATATAGACTACATCAGCAATCTTAAAGTCCTGATGCATAAATGCATTTGGATTCTGAACGCCTGACAAAACTAAACAGTTATTTGAAAACCACATTTTATATTCAATGGGCCACACAGATTTGACACAATGTCCTCTGGAGAAAAAAAATTAAAATAAACATAATTTAAATGAAAGCATCATGTTGCTATGAAGTTTAAAAAATGATCGCACTTTCTTCGCCTAGCTTTTACCAAGGAGTGCCCTTTTGTGTTAATAACAGCTGAATGAGACCTTTGCCAAATTGAGTGTCGTGACGAACACTTACCCAATAATGCAGACATTGTATCAATGGGTACCAAAACAACGACTCTATGACATAAAAATGGCCTGGAGTTGGTGCCTACGACAGATCAAGAGAGTCGATCTGCAGCTCTCCTCTACTATGCCGCATGAGGGATGAACACATGACAAGAATCAAGGATTACTATACCACAAAATCACAAAGTGAACACTGATACAAATCCTTCTGCTTTACCTTTAACGCTGTCAAGCTTGTTCCCCAATATCATCTTTGCTGCCATGCCCGCCATGTTGGAAAATTAATGCTGTGCGATCTTGCAAAAGCACGTAGGTCTACAATTTTGTTTTTCTGGCGTTCGGTTGTAGCAGTACACGTACAAGAAAATAATTACCAATAGGGGAGTCGTCTGGGAATTGAGGTGACGTCTGAAGCAATCACAGAATCTGAAAAAAAAAAACATAAAGAAACTCTGCTGAAATGGAAGTCAGACAAGATGGATAACACTCTGACAAGTGAATTGAAAGCAGGGATCACCTCGGCATATTCATACATCAGGCATTTCTGATGAGGAAATGTCAAGATGTGTTTGCGAAGGATACCAACATTTATTGCTGTGACAGTATTGAATACAGTGGTGTTGGCATGCTGGGCGCGCTAGTCTTTCATCTCTATACATTTTTCACTTCATAGTATTGTAAAGAACATTTTCATAGTCGGCGTGTCAGCAACCAGGCTTCCATACAACTTCCATACAACCTCCCCCCGAAAGAAAATGCCAGTTTTTTGGTCAAATTAATGTTAATAATAAAACCAGCATTTAGTGGAGTGAAAAGTTTTCAATATTTGTTGGATATTTAAAAACAAATTGATGAAGAAGATAAAAATGAGGTCTCTTCCAAAACCTGTGTTTTATATACCTTATAAAACATTTTAGTACATGTTACCATGGCATACAAAATGTAAAACCTGTATTTAACAAGAAATTATTATTGTTATTATTATTTTTTTTTTATTTATTATTTTTCGCCCATCACAAGGCCCAAAGGCCACTCAAGGCATGGGCTACTTTTTGAAGGGATGGAAACCTGCCCCAATATGCAGAAAACAAGACATGGCGAGATATAAACCCAAGTCTCTTCACAGCACAGATAAGAACAGGGAGGGGTAAAGGAATCCGCTGCGAGACAACCATAACTGCCGCTTCCCCTATTTGAAGTAATTAAAGTTAAGTGCCTTGCACAATTGTCATTTATGCACAACAAGCATAGATTTTAGTACAACTCAAGTTAAATCTTCAATGATTTTTACCAGAATACAGAATATATGCTTTTGTTTTGATTTGCCTTTTTATTACTTTTTTAAAATTATATTTAATAGATCTTTCATTATTTACCTGTTAATCTGAAATGCCTGTAGAAAATGCTACATGCACGTAAATCTAAAATTATTACTACTTTTTGAGATAATAATAATTTGAATAAATATGTTATTATTATGTTTTTTGTTATTATTATATTTCTACCCTTACTGGGGTGTGTGATAAGCACTCTAGTCTTTTTGAGTCATGCAGGGAGACAAAATCCACTATAACTAAGCAGGTACTGCAAACAATAATTAAAGCAAAAATTGTATTTAATCATTGTACTGTCAATGATTATAACTTATGAGCATTCCCCTTTAAACAGCAGTCATCATGGGCCGGGTATGAAGTGTCCTTTAAGTTCCTTTGAAGTACATGTAAGATGTTGGTACAGTGCAGTGACTATGCACTGTTTGGTGACAAATACTGGTATCAACTGACAATGTCAATATTCACTGCAGCTGAGCTTTGAATGGAAAGTGTTTAGTGTTTAGTTTTAGTCATTAAATGGAAAAATGTGTTAAATAGACTTTTCAGTATCAGATTCAATAAATTGTCAACGTTGGAAGCTGAGAGTTTAATTGGTACAATGGAGTTTTTATTTATAAAGGCTATGTTACTTAAAAATATACAATATATACAATATATCTTTTCTGTGTGTTAGTTTGTTTAGGCATTCGAACCGGGGACTTATAACAAAAGAGGACAATAGGGTCCCCGATTGGAAAAGGTCCCCAGTTGGAAATCGTGTTCAAAACCAATGGGAGCTGTTGCTAAAAAGTTAAAGTACAAACAAAAGAGGGACAATAGGAGGTCCCCGATTGGAGGTAAATACACACTTGTGTGTGTGTGTGTGTTTTTTTTTTAGGGTATTGGGTTGCTGTAGACCCTAATTGCAATATTTTTGATGGTTTGTCACCCATAATGGATGCAGGGATCAAAATACCAAGTGGACCACTGACTTGAGTCCAGTGATTTCAGCATTGGGCCAGTAAGCTCACAGCTAATTAAGTCCAGGGTTCCACTGTGTTCTTGCCAATGTAAAAAATGGTAGTGCTAAAGAGAGGGTGACAAAGGGGTGGGGTGGGGGGGGGGGGGAAGGGGGTGAGATGAAAAGGGGAGGTACATCATATCCACACACTAAAACTGAGTTTTAAGAGAGTAAGTTTGGTTCTGTGTGTACACATAATCTGTTTTTATTTTTGAACAAAAGGCCAGATTAAAACTTTGCCGTGTAGGCCACCAGACAAAATGGTCTGCAAACTGAAATAGATGTTTGTTATACATTTGGAAATCAGTTATATGATTGTCCCAACCAACATTTCCTTATCCCCTCATTTGGCACCTCACTCCCCCCCCACCCCTAAATTGTAGAGTCTAGGATTGCTGCTGAACATTGTGACATAAAAGAGTCACCAAAATATCTGTAGATGTGGGACGGTTTGAGGAAATTTCTTAGATTCTGTGGGGCTCGCATAAAGTCTAGAATAAGGCGTAAATATTTTTTCTTTAATCCCTTTTTCCACCAGTGCATAAATTGAATTACTCCCTCAGGAAATCAGTGAAGTTGTACTGCGGAACATTTCCCAAAATTACATTTGACGGAAAAACAAAAACACTGATTGTTCCAGTTTTACATCAGTCCGTTGCATCGTCTATTATTGTGGCACTGGTCAACATAAAACACTTGGGGGTATGGGTGTTTTATTTCTAACATAAGCTGGATTTAAAAATAACATTTGGGATTTTTCGCCAGTAGGCATAAAAACTTGTTTGTCGGTGGATACAATTCAAATTTTAAATCAACTTGTAGATTTGCCAAATGAACGTGGGTACAATCAACCCACTCAGGATTTTGTATTTATTTATTTATTTTTTTTTTTTTGGGGGGGGACAATCTTAAAACCTGTTTGTCACACAGAAGTGGATCATGGATTTTGTGGAGGGAGTTGTGGTGACAGACACACAATAAAGGGGGGCCACTTATCTAACTTCACGTAGGCAGTTTTTCCGACTTTTTTTGTCAGTACCTAAAACATGTGAAGGCTTACACTGAAAATAATTTGAGTTGAATAGGATTGTTATTGTTTTACTTACTCTCAACTTTCATTCAAAATGGACAGAAAATGCAGGTAACTTTTTCTGTCCACTTTAGATAAAATTTTGAGGGTGATTTAAAGAAAAATAAAAAAATAGAAATAAAAAAATGTCAAATGAATCAACTCAATTTATTTTCAGTATAAAAATTGTGTGCTGAAACACTTTTGGGTGGTTTCAGGAACTTAAAAGTTTAAGAAAATTATTAGGTTAAATTATTCCATGGTGACTTGCGTTACACTGACCACAGGTAACAGAAAGTCTCATTTTCTGCATGTTTTTGATAATTTGATATGTCAAAATTGATTAATAACGGATATTGAGATATTAAATCAGGAAAATATTTGAGAAGAACAGAATCCAGATACCCTTGTTCAAAGTAATGTGTCATCATGGATTTGCCCTTGTGACTCCCCATGCCAAAATCAGGCAATTCCAAGAAAGAGTGAAATGGCATTAAAAGAAAAGTTTTCATTACAAACCCTTATTTCGTGTCGATAGAAGTTGTTTATATTCTCATCATGTATTTAACAAGCAAATGAACCCAGTTCTAACTTTTGGCAGAAGTGCTTGGTTGATTTTTAAAACCCGGTCAATTTAAATCTCAGGGGCTGTGCATGATGTACTTGCAGCCCTAATTGGCAATAATTAGGCCTGAAACTTCACGGAGGCAATGGAGGTGATTGCCTCCGTTGCCCCTGGTCATTGCCTTCATTACAAATTTACAATTTCCTCATAGATGTAGATGTGCCCTTTCTCAAGAAAAAAATGCCTTGGTGCCCTTGCCCTTTCAAGAATGAAGCAATCAGGCCTGTGGCATTTTATATGTAAACCAACCATTTAAAGATATATGATCCGTGCTCAAACTGATTTGACCTTGAAAAATTAATCCAAATGTTGAATTGCTATTTTTGTAGGAGATCAAATTGATTAACTTTCAAATGAGTTAATGATTGAAAAAACCATCAACGAATAATAATAGAGTAATTAATTACAAAAAGGAATTTTTGTGTGGAGCACAATAAAGAACTCCTCGCATTGCCTCCTCAATTTCAGCCGGGTGCCTTGTGACAGAGAGACAAATGGCAGGCAAAATGACATCGTAATAATATAGCTGACTTCTGGGTACCAGAAGCGAGCATGGCCACCAGACACAACTTTAGGGTGGTTGGCCAAGATAATCGTTTCAAATACACAATTTGTATAGCCATCTACAAGGTCAAAATGCAATTTTATTAATTTTATTCGAGCTATAAAATAAAATGCTCTTTTAAGATTCGTTCGCTGGAATCAATTCATTTTTTAAGCACAAATCACAGGAGCATGGATCATACATGTCATTTAACTCTCATTACAACATCCACTATTACATCATCAGTCATAAATATAATTACCTTGACTACTGAATCATCTCTGAACACATAATCATGTATTTGTTATCAGGGAATTGGATATAGTCTCTTCTTTTTTTCCCACACATTCTGTCATCATCCCAGTTACTAAATCATCACAATCATAATCTTGATCATTTGTCACTGATCAGTGATTATGATCAAAACTGACCAACAGCTTTCATTAGGCCGGTAAAAATTGGTTGGAAAGGTGTACACTTTACATTTTATAAATTCCACTTATCCCACAGTGAATTAAAGGGGGCTGAGGGCCAAAGACCGAATAAGGCCTGGAACTACACAGAGGCCATGGCCTCCGATGAACCCTGGTTATGGCCTCGGTGCCCCTTTAAAATTTTCCCTTAAATTTGAAAATTTTCAAGGGGAATTGCCCGTTGCAAAATGAAAATGGCCTTGCCCCTTCAAAGATGAAACTCAGGGCCTGCCAAATGGGACAAACCTATACAAGAGGATGAAACAAGCATGAAAACTACAAATTTACGAATACTAAACACCTGTCTGCTGTTTATGGCCTATGGTTTGTGTACAAAGGTTAAGCATGACACACATCTGATGCGTATTCTGCTAAAAATGTGATATTTGGCCCCATGTAAAATCCACTACAGTAGAGCACATATTGTGCACAAAATCAAAATTCTTTCGCTGTTTTTGCGTGCAAATCAAAGGGACCAAGCCTGTGGATTTGATAATAAATTTGTCCAAAAATATAAAATTTGTTAGAGAAAAAAAAATACACGTTCAGTTTCAGAAAAATGTCAAATATTTGGGTGGGTGTTAAAATTGATGCTGGTGGTATCGACAACCTACTAAAAATCAACTTTATTTAACTGATGTTTTCATCATCATCACCTCATTATCAAAACCCCCAGAATGAGTCATTGAATTCATATCGTCACTATGGCCACGCATCATCGTCTCTATTTTCATTCCTGCCTGCCTCCATCCATGTGCACAACAACCACCTCACAAGGTAATGAATGTACCACGCCATTGCAATGCATCAATGCTTACATTACAAAATGGTTACTATTCAAAAATCATTACTGGTTCTCTGAATAATTATATTAATTATAAAAAAAAATCGCTCGTGGTGGGCTGGCAGAACACAGGGATGAAAAAAAAAAACGATTCCTCGTGCAAACGTCTTTGCCTTTTATTACATAAATCAGTCCGCATTGAGTGTCGATTACCAGGTAAACACTACAATTGCACAGCTAGCTAGAGCATTCAATGGAACAAGAGGACCGCACATGTAAGAATACACACACGCCTACATCAGAGCGAACTAGCTCCCCGCATCACTCTATCTACCCGGGGTCCAATCCAACTCACCGAATTCTCCCGGCTTGTTTACTCTCCAGAACCCGACTCAGTGTTTTCTTCCAGGTCAGATCGTCAAATTAAACCTACAAAAATAGTTCCTCATCATTGAGGGCTTATCCTTAGAAGAGATGAGATTGCAAAGTACGATCCTGCCGTTTCAATGGCAACTGTATAATGACTACTGATGTGATCGCTGCAACAACAAGCTCTCCCGCGCCGATACCCCCGCGCTGTCACTGTCACTGTCAGCAGTCGTCATAGTGTGGCCGTGTACATTGTACGCCGGCCGGTTGCCAATGTTTATGAATGTTGGTCATTGACCCTGGGCTTCCGGCCTGGTTTACGTCATGAACATAGAAAAGTAGGTAATTGTTGGGGCTCTAAAAAATACTTTGAGCAAAAAAATTAAATAAATAAATTTAAAAAATAGGTTTAACAGTAAGCACTTTTTAAATTACAAAAAAAACACGTAAACCCTCTTTCGATTTTTTGTAAAGTGCATAATAATTTCTTGTGCCAAATTTTTGTCTTCAAATAACGAATATTAAATTAAAAGCTATATCAAACTTTAGTCACACAAAGACGGAAACTCAAACACCTTTATGACATAAACGTTCACTTGTTGGTCTACTTTTTTTTTTTACAAAAATAAATCATAAAATGAAGATATAAAGCTGATTTTTTTTTACCTAAATAATACTGAAGATCCCAAATTTGTTTTTGGAAGTCTATACTAGCCTATCTCCACGCTGGTTGGCATTGATGGCAAAATGTTAGCAAAACATTCAATCTTGTTGACAGACATTGTGACCAAATTCAACATTTTTGCAAATTTTCCTTTTAAATAAAAACCCCATTATTGGTTGGTTTATTTCCAACAAATTCGACACTATTTTTTAAATATTTGTGTAACGTTTTTCAAACTGTGATTATCTGTTTTTGCTTTGCATTGATGGCTCCCCGTAGTTTCTCGATCCGACCTTTGTTGGCAAAATCTCGGGCTGTGACGTTGCAAAAGAAAGGTCTCGTAATGTTCTTTTGTGGGTTAGGTCTAAATCTTGACATTTTGAAGTTGTTTTTAGCCTGACGACCGTCTGAAGAGGGCGCTATATATGTATGTCGATAAAAATAATAAAGTTTAAAGTGTGTTGACTACGGGGGTGGGGGTTGGGGTGGGGGACTCAAATCCCACTCAAATTCAAGCAACTTTCACTTATGCCTGACGTTTCTATTTCATAAAAATTTCAATTTAAATTCATATTTAATTTGTCTGTAGGCCCAATCTTGTAATTTTTTATACAATTTAAGCGTCAGATAAAATTAAAACAAACCTGAAACATTATAAGTATTACACAAAAAAAACAAAGTACACGTGACATAACAAAGGGGTAGACAAACAAGAATGGGTAGTGTCACTGCGCGAGGATGGTAAAAGCAGAGGGCCCCTCCCACCCCGACCTCTACTACATACGTTGTGTTGATTTGACGTTGTTGACTTTCCAACCTTTTAAAATCTTCCACCTGTTGTCTGGTTCCTACACTCTCGTTTGTACATGCGACGCACAGACAAACCAGCCGCAATGTGGTTCACAGACTAAAGTTGTGGCGAATGCCATTTGCGAATGTTTTTGTGTGAAAACTGGTGCAGATTTTCCGCTTGTTGGTTTGTTGATCATTGATGGAGTACGTTGACATTTGGCTTTGTTGTCGGTAAATATTGTAGACTGTTTGAATTTTGGGGACAGGTTTAATATTATTGTGTAACTTGCTGTGTATGAACATACTTTTTAAGTTCTTGTCGGGATGTGTCTTTCTTTTCATGTCATTCGCTATCTTTTTAAGTTTTTGCTTGGCAGCATTCTTCTTCTTCTTCTAGGCCTACCTAAAAAGTACAGCCCGCCATTGGCGTATATACCCAACGCTGGTGGTATGCATTCACTATGGATCTAATCAGTCAGACTGATGGCTGGCATGGTTTATCTGTTGATCAAAAGCATGGTGTTAATGGTCAAACCACTGGTCAGACAGTGCAAAGAAGATTTGGGGTAGTGTCTAGACCGGGCCAGTAACTGGGGCGCTGTACTCCTTTTTAAATGTCATACCATCATGCCTCCATGGTCATACTCATAATAAGAGTCATAGACTGTATTGTCGTATAAATGATTCATGCAGCAATCACCAATACTTAACCTTAGCATTCACCGAAATCTTTGAGTTTGAGTTTGAGGTCAAACGCAGCATGGAACGTGCGTTGTAGCTGTTGTGACCTCAGCGCAAGGGTAGCCTTTCCTGTACTGAATGTTCATAGTGACAAAATCAGGCCTGATACTTCACAGAGGCAGTGGAGGCAATTGCCTCCATTGCCCCTGGATATTGCCTTGGTGCCCTTGAAATGTTCCAATAAAAGTTTCAATTTCCTCATGCTGCCTTGGTGCCCTTGCTCTTGCCCTTCAAGAAAGAAGCAATCAGGCTTACGTCATACGCATCTAAGGTCTATATTATGCACCTGCAACTTATGGCACCGCACACGAGCAAAAAGTTTCCTTGGCGTATACATCCTGACTGAAGGACTATGCCAAGTACTGATAAGATGTATAAATCATATGATATTGCAGGCTATTAGTATATCATAATTAATTAGTTAAACTACTGAGGCATGTCATGGCCAAGCGGTTAAGAGCACCGCACCCAAGCTCTGGTGTTTCTGAACAGCAGAGTGTGGATTCGGGACCCAGTCTTGACACTTGTGTCCTTCAGCAAGACACTTAACCATTATTGCTTTGTCCTTCGGATGGGATGGGATGTAAAGTGGTACATGTAGGTCCCGTGTGTTGTATAAATATCTATTTACGCACGTAAAAGAATCTAGAAACACTTGTCGCTAAGAGAAGGGGTTCGCCCCAGTGTTTCTGACGTGGTTAGTAGCTGCAACTGGCTCCCACAAGTAGGTGTGATGTTTCTGTAAGGATGCTTTGCCAACTATGATACAGATACAAACACAGATACAGATTAATGTCGTCAACTTGACTGTATTATTATGTTTTTGTACAGATTCCTTCAACACTATTCAATTGCCATGACAACAGGTAGCTGAAGAAGTTTCTTCTCAAAGTAGTCACATTCTCATCCATTCAACATGGGAATGCCAAAGGAGTCCATGATTGGCATATGCTATGGATCCATGGCATTGTTTCTCTCCATTCTTCATAATGTGTTTCTGCTGTATCACGTCGACGTCTTTGTGTCTGTCTACCACATTGACAAGACATCATTCTGGATCGGGGAGGTTAGTAGCCATTAGTTCAAGAGACAGGGAGAGGTTCAGAAGTTCTCCTTGCACTTAATCTTACTTAACCCTTGCCTACCATAAGCGTGAGTCAACAGAACTAAATCCTTATTGCAATAATTGCATCTATTAAACTACAATTGGCACTTCCATGCATACATATGTGCCATCTTGTTCATGGGGCAAATTTGTTTATTTCGAACACTCGTTGCTGCCTGCAACTTGTCGCACGCAACTGGAAGGTGCCTGGAAGTTATCGCGCTGAGGCGCAGACGGCAACAAATCTAACAAAGGAAACAAATCTACCCCTTGAACAAGACGGCGCACATATTGTCGTGAAGGTGGTTATTACAAAGCACTGTATAGATCACTTGCACTGACGTCGCAGGAGGCGACTGTCTGCTGCCATTTCAGGAGTCAAATTACACATTTAAAGATGGTGAACGTTTAACAGCGCGTACATGGCCTAAGATGAGCACTGCACAGTAAACACAGATATTCTGACTGCCAAAATGGCGTAACCAAGATTTCTTGTGTTTGATGACGTCGGGTGAATTGGGTCAATACACAGTGCTCTTCAAGTCCTTGGAATCAAAAACAAAATCTCCGGCAAACAGATATAGAAAAAGCACTTATTCAGCAAATAGGTGGAACTGTTCCTCATCGAGATACTGTTTTTTTTTAGAATTTGCAGTGAACGCTGTTCTGTGTAACTTTCTCCAGCCCTTTCCACACTAGACAATTTGCCCAGGAAAATTTGGTTGACCTTTTCACGCTGAATTGCTCATGGCAAACTCCTGGTAAATAATTATTTCCCGGGAAATAGCTACCCCTGCTTAGGAGTAAAGTTAAGAGGGATATCCTATCGGTAAGTGTGAAGCGAACATTAGGTTTTGGTGGGTCCTGTGACTTTCCTGGGAATTGGCTGGGTAGTGTGAAAAGAGCTTTAGTGGTGTGATTGAAACGATTTGTAATCTTCAGTCTTCTCTGTACCCAGACAATATTTCTTCTCTGGAATTCTTTCAACGACCCTCTGTTTGGCTGGCTCAGTGACAAATCATTGCTCAACAGTGAAAAGTAAGTAACGAATCACCAACGCATGATGAAATATTTGTCAAAAGGTATTTCACTGCTCACAAGGAAATTGTTCCCTAACATGCTTTTTGGTTTTTTTTAAAGAACTGATGGACTAACACTACTGTCGTGTGTTGTTAGACCACCGGTTCTTTTGAGAACCACCACATCTCTGAGAGAGACTGCTTCCATGGTGTTACCGCTGTGGTGAACTATTAACTGAACTTAAACTATAGCGCCCTCTTGTTTGCAGTAGGTTCAAGCCACTTGAACGCATACCAAGTTGCACTAAAGTATAACATTGTTTTATAGCACTTACACTACCACATGTGGACCAGTACACTTCACGTCATTGCATTGTATGTGTGAGTTTGTATACACATTCAAACGGGGACCTATAACAAAGTTGCTAAATGTGTACAAAACATATGGGAGGTGTCGCAAAAAAGTTAGAGTACAAACAAAAGAGGAACAACAGGGTGTCCCCGATTGCAGGTGAATACACACTTTGGTGGATAGGCACATGCGCCCACACACCCCTACTCTTTTGAACACTGAGTTGTGGGGACTCCCTATTGTTGTTCTATTGTTCCCTTTTCTATTGAATGACCTTGTGGGGACAGGGTTTGACAAAGAAAAATGTTGTGGGGACCTTTGTTCAATTGTATAAATGTCCCTACAAAGGCTTGTGTGCCTACCCACCAAAGTGCCCTTCCACTCACCAACTTACTGGGCACTTTACACAATGGAACAATGCTACCCCACAAGGTTTTCTTTGTTCTAGTGCTCCCCCACAGAGGAATTCTTCAGAAAAGGGAATAATAGAACAACAATAGGAGGACCCCGTAACTGCCATAGGCAAGGGTGTGTGCACACATTTGTTATAGTACTATATTTGTATTCAATAAATCACTGCTACAGCTGTCTGAAGCTCAACAAGTTATCATCTTCTCAATAGACCGATCTATTAAGCCCCGTCTACCTTAGCAACTGTCTAGCAACAAAGCTTCTCCTATACCGCAAACCTTACTAATACTAGATTTAATTTTCTTAATAGGCTGTATGTTTGACAGCAAGAGGGCGCAATACTAATTCCATTTTTGAAAGTGCAAAAATATTTCAAAACATTAAAAAATTTTCCAAGCAAATATCTTGCACTGATTACATTGTAAAACTGTCAATAAAAACACCCTCAATAGTTTATTAACTGCTTTATGAGAAGTCTATTTGCATCCGGTTTACCACACTATTTCTATGGTTTGACCCCCCAGTCTACCCCAAAGGGCGCCCTCTTGCAGTCAAAAATAAGGCCTATTTCCGACTCATCAAACCAACGTCAACAAACCAACCAACTTTTCTCAGGGCCACCACATCTTCTAAAAAGAGATCATTCCATAAGAATGTAATTTAAAAAAAAAACTTATGTTAATATTTTTCCCTCGCAGAGTGACTAGTAAGTTTGGCAGTGAGCCAGAGTTGGTAGCAAGACGCCTCTGGGCGCTGACCGTCAACGGACCCCTGATGGCCATCTCATTCATGCTATTCTGGTTCGTGTGGTCGTTTCCGGGGTTGCAGTTTGCTGTTGTCCTGTGTCTCTACGATGGGTTCCTAACGGCAGTGGATTTACATCATACGGCTCTGCTGGCTGATCTCGCACTATCGGCCCGAGACAGGTCAGAAATTAGAAATGTTTTCTTGAGAAGTTTTCCGATTAAGGAGGTCGTGAAAATGGGAAGAGTGCTAATCTTTTAATGAAACATTCGCTTGAGTGAAAAAAATTTCTAAAGTTTGGACATCTGTGTTTCATGCATATGTACAACTTTACAGATAAATGTGTCAAAAGTGTCATCGCCCTCTTTCTTTTTGGAACATGGAGGATGAATAACCATAAAACGAGTTGAACGCTAGACTGGTCCCCTCCTTTTTATTTGTCCGGATAGAGACAGACATCAGTTTTACACTCGTTTCAGACTGGCACTCCAGAGTAGCGCCGAACCAAATAGATTAGGACCGACTGACTCTAGATTTCGGTTTCAGACAGGCGAACTTCACATAAATTTGCATCAGGTTCGGCTCATGACAAGTCTGAACCCAAGACGCTCCAGAGTCGTTCCGACCGACGGCAACAGTCAATCTTTCGACTTCTAGTGCGTCTAGTCACTCATGTTTCAGACCTCAAACTTTTCATGTACTTAATTCAATAATATGGTTCGGCGTGACTCTGGAGTGCCAGTCTGAGTTGGATGTTACAAACTCAATGGTTCCATTGGTCAAGATATTTTGCATGGTGTGTATGTTCGTGCAGCAGATAGCATGCTGAGAATCTTTTCATTTTATGAGCACGCTGCACACGCATGCCCATGTGCTTGACACTGACAGTGTAAAACGTTTGTGTTTAACCAAAGCAAAAGTAGGTTACGTAATAGTTTGAAATGTCGGTATCTGGTGTCATTCACAAGGCTCAAGGTGATGACGTTAGATGATCTTTCATAAGTGGATTAACAGTTTTCAGTTGAGGCAGATTATCCCGTTTTCATATTACCCTGTTCGTAAGTGTGATGTCATTCCACTGTAAGCCACGCCCACTTCACACAAACTGGCTCCACTGATTACCACTGAGAAGCTCGTACATTAAGCTTGTGGTGCAAATCTTACAGCAGTGGTCCCTGTACAGTCATGTAAAAGTGGTGTAACAGTGTTCCTGTCGGCATTGCTCTGTGGACTCAAGGTACTGCTCAAAAGGCTATAAAACTAAATCCATACCATTCACGAAAACCAGGTACATGTGTGTGTGTATCCGATTCCGTACGTGTGTGTGGCCGCAACCGAACCACCGCTGCGATCATGGCAAGAAAGTTACACCATGTGCTGTTGCTAGGCAGTTGCTAAGGTAGGCGGGGCTTAAGGGGTCTATAGAAGCAGTTGCCTGATGATGATTGTTTTGTTTTTTGTCCTCATCCAGAACTAAACTAAATGGCTACAGTTCAGTGTTCAGTGCCCTGGGGTCGCTGTCTGTGTTTCTGTCCTACGTGGTGTGGGACCGAGACGCCATGCAGGCCTTTCAGGCCTTCTGCTTCATCCTGGCGACGTTCTCGGCCCTGGGATTTTTCTTCGTTTCTCGTTATCTGAGTCGTGAATATCGCCACCTGCATAAGAAGGACGATGGCTTAGCATCAGTTGTTAGGTAAGATAATACCATAGACAGTAATAAACCTTAATGCACATGATGTTTTTCGAGTATCGCCCCCTTGCCTAGTCCTTTATCATGGTCATTGTTTACCCCCCATTTATTTCAATGTAACCAAAGCGAGGCAGAAAGGGAAAGAACCCTTCTTTGAGGGTAATGTGTTGGTAAGTCATTGCGTCAGCTGCGCGCACATTGGTAGTACGCGCATACGTTCCACTTCCGGTTCCAAAGCTGGCATTTGTATGTGTGTAATTTAACCTAAAAACCTTGTTATTTTTTACGGTCCAACAAATTTCTTAAAAAAAGAGGAGGACATTAATAAGAAGATTTAATGTCCACACAACACATGTGTTAAATACAACCACCTAGCTTGGTTAGTTTTTGCATAAATCGTTGTAGAAAATGTTGGCCAATGCATTTACAATGGGGCTTCTGATTGTGTTTGGAGCTGGCACGTGTGAAGTGGGCGTTGTTTATGCTGTAATAACGTCAGACTTACCAAAAGGATAGAATGTGAACCATCACTGTCACTGTAGTTACAGGAAACAGTACAAAGATGGTCACACTATCAGGGATAACACAATAACCCCTGAACAATGGACAAAAATCGGCGAAATATTCCACTCCATTTGTCGTCTTTGTGTGGGTGAAACGAAGTGTATCATGGCGAATGCATGCTCTGTGCACACATAGAATAGACCTTTATCATGCTGCCACCATCTTGGACATGTTCTCTGTATCCAATACCAGTAATAGATGCTCATATTTATTGTACTAAAAGGAACCAGACTATTTGCCCTTCCAGCCTCGGTTTGGTTACATTTGTTTGAATGGGAGAAAATCAAGATGGCCGTACCATAAAAAAGGTCTGTTAAAGCCAATTGCTCATTTTCTTGATCATCAATTTCTGCTTTGGAATTCTGTGATTTAACTTGAAATACCCAAGCAGTACCTCACTGTATTAATCGCCTTTTTTGTTTTCTTTTTGTTAATAGTGTCCCACCAACAGCAGAAAGTGTCACAGAAGAGCAAATCACCATTAAACATTATGTGAAACAATTAAGAAAACATTCCAACTTCCATTGGTTTGCAGTTCTCAATTTAGTTCAAGTAAGTATAAAGCCTGGTTAGTATTTTTCAAGCGCTCAGCAATGCGAATGCTAAGCCAATTTTATTGACACAAACAACTGTACCTACATGCTTTTTGCAAATTACGAAGCATGACAATTCCCTTAACTGACTGAATTGAATTGTTGTGCCTTATTTTTGGCAATTGAGAATTGAGAGTGCTTTCCATTTTCATTAAATTAAACCTCTTCTCTTAACCAGTTCCCACTGGGAATCTTTCAGTTTTTTTCACGTCCAGCCTGACAGAATTTTTTTCTCAGAGTTGCCTGAATCATTTTCCTGTGAAAGTATCGCTGGCACAAAGTTTTTGGTTTCTCTGTCAAGAAAATCTAATCATTCAAGCAAAGTGAATTGCAAAACCTCAGCCGTGTGCCATGGCCTACGGTTGGTCCTACATCTGGAAGCTTGGTTCACTCGGACTTACCTCCAATGAACTAAAATACAATGAATAAACATAAGTGGAAACCTTTCGATCTCTCGTAATCCTCCTCTTGGAACAAAAAGACAAACGTCTGGAATCAGGGATAACACAATAACTCCTGAACAATGGACAAAAATCGGCGAAATATTCCACTCCATTTGTCGTCTTTGTGTGGGTGAAACGAAGTGTATCATGGCGAATGCATGCTCTGTGCACACTTAGTAAAGAAACATCCAGGTGACCTTTGTTCCGGTATTCCGATTTTACACAATGGTATGTTAACACGTCCCCCATTTGCTGGCTCGGACAATATTTTCATGGATACACGACATCCGCCCATTATGATGGGCGCCATCTTGTTAATGATAAGTGCACTGGGTTCTTTAACATGCTTTACACAACACATGGAACCTACGGCTTTACATCCCATCCGAGGGATAGAGCAATTATGGTTAAGTGTCTTGCTGAAAGACACAAGTCCCATGTCCAACACCTGAGTGTCTTTATTTTACCTGACTGTTTGACAGTTTAAATACCAGTCTGTGATATACTTTACCTTTCATGTAATTTGTGAGTTTGTTTATTAATCTCTTCTGTGCAGGTATTCAATTGTCACTTCAACAGCAACTTTTTCCCGCTATTTTTGGAGAGACTCCTCGGCAGGGTGCTCACCCCAGCCATGGGATCCCTGCTCATTGGTACCTCGTTTGTTATCCCCCACATCAATAACCTGTACTTTCTGTCGTTGTGTCGTAAATATGGCGTTTATACGGTCATCCGATGGCTGTTCTATTGCAAGTGTATGCTGAGTGGGTTTATGTTGTTTGCAGGACCAAACAACCTGTGGCTGCTGTGTGCATTCATAGCTAGGTGAGTAATAACGTAGATTATAGAGCGCCGAAGGCGCAAGATGGGGAACTGGAGCTCTATCTATTGTTGGAACGTGAACTACGCATGGGTGCCATTTCAGCAAATGAATGCTTTGTTTCCCATTGATAGCAATGGTCATTGTCTGCACTGATCTATTGTTGTATCATTAGAGTTACTTGCTGAAATGGCGTCCATTGAGATTTAACATTTCAGCCAGAGTTGCCCATCTTGCACCTTCGGCGCTATGTAATCTTTGGTAATAGTTATTTGTTTGTGATAAATATCTTTCTCTTTTATCATTCAGTAATTCTTAATTCGTTCTTGAAGCTAAAAATGTTGTTGTATGCGGAAGCCTTCTGTATCACATTCCATGAGTTAACCCCATCAGTGTCTCGAGCCGATTAAATCGGCCCAATTTTTGAATTTTGTATTGGTAGGGCCGATTCTCTATTTATAATAAATAAACAATCAAACAGTTCAATATCTGGCTGTGCTCTGTGGTCGTATATGGGTTGATGTAGCTGGCTGCCAAAAGCACCCTTGCAGCTCCAACATGTTTGTAGCCGTGTCCTTTGCAATTCTGCTTCTCAGCTGACAGTAAGCCTCCCAAATTATTATGATATTATTATTATTATTATTTTCTGTGTTAACTAAATTCTGGTGAATGGGTGAAAATCAGATGAGTTGTTCCTCCGACTTTTTCAGTTTCAAGTTGCTTAAAAAACTCCTGTTTTCCACTCATTTTTTAAAATTTCCTTTTGGGGTTTCCCACCTCTTATCCATCCATTGCAGTAACCGTGTGTTCACCGAAGGCACATGTAAGCTTCTCAACTTGGTGATCAGCGATCTGGTCGACGAAGACTGTGTCCTACACCGACGTAAGCAAGCTGTGTCCGCACTGGTGTTTGGTACGGCTTCCCTGCTGTCCAAACCGGGACAGACTATAGCTCCTCTACTGGGGACGTCGCTTCTTGCCATTCAAACAGGTCAGTAATGATGTGGTCAAGCGGCAATACCTTGATTTAACGCCGGATGACCTGTACACACTCCAAAACATTTTTGGAATTGAAATCAAAAATAAAGATGCAGGCTTGTCGCCATTACCCGATGGCCGTTTACTTGGCACGAAAGATCATGTACATGTACATGTAGTACAACGTGAAACAAGTCGCCTTTCTCACTGCGAGAGAAACCCGACTGTTTTTTTACTGACGAGCCTGTATCTTTAAGGACAATATTTTCACTATTTTCTCCTGGCTCAGACAACGGATTGAGTCCACATTTTCACAGGTTTGTTTCTTCATGTATATATTGTATCGAACCAAGTAAGAACACTGCACTGTCAGCTTTACTAATTTTTGCAAATAAGGAACATTTGATTTTATTACTTATAGGTCATGACATTTTCCAGTCCAACTCCGGTAACATCCGTGCGGTCGGCGCCCTCAGTGCCTCCGAGACGGAGATAGTGCGCATGGGTTGCTTTAACTGTCTGGTGTACATCCCATTGCTGTGTTCCATTGTTCAGATTCTCGTCTGGTCGAAGTTTACACTCCACGGGTCCAGGCTGGAATGGGTGAAGAGAGTTCGGGCCGGTGATATCTTGACACAAGTGTAGTCTGTGGACACATCAGAGTACATGTTGTTTGTGGATTGTCTGACGGGAACCAATTTCAACCAAAGCTGCAAAGCAGATACCCTTACTATGTATAGACTAACCCGAGCAGCGCGTTCATGGGCGCTCACACCACTGCAGCTATGGCCGCCGCATGCGCGCATCGACACACTTACTGTGAATCCTCCATGCTGATTGGTACATATGTGTCGTTAATGCACTGTTGTCATGTCACGCACATGTGCAGCGGCCATAACTGAGGTGGTATAAACACCCATGAACAAGCTGTTCGGATTAGTTGATACATTGTGTCTCGAACCATACAAATAATTTACATGTTATAGTGTAGTTATAGATATTGACAAACTCATGACAGCCCCTAAAATTATTTATAAATTAGGACCTGTTTAAAACATATTTGTGCCTTGCGAATCAACTTAAGTACTATTTTCTGCATATTACAGATCCATAAACTCTGCCAAGTTTGGAAATTAAACATCTCTTATTGCAAAGATGAATTTTTGGCATGTATATATTTCTTTTAAATTAAGTATTTTCTAGCAAATCATTGGATTTGAGCTTATGCGAATGCATTTATCTATAATTGTAACGCTCGCGCATAAATTTTTGAAGCCACCACCGTATTCCGTTTCATTTTTCTTTTCTTCGTTTTATTTATTTTCACAGGATAATGACGAGGTACAAGACATACAAAAATAGTTACATATGAAATTTAAATTAAGTGAACTTGCACTAGGTAATACTTAGAATATTTTTTTTTATAGAAAGACAACAACAGAAAAAAACAAAGACAGGATTGCAACAAAAAAAAAGACTAAAACTATTGTCAGGTCTGGTGCTTCAGTTTCACGAAAACAAGGGTTTGTTTTATTATCACAGATATATATATATTTATACATTGCAGCTCCACATATCTATTTTACACATATTTAATAGCTGCATCAGGGACAAAGAATATTATATACCACACAAAGATCCTTGTCATTTGATTGGTGGAACACGGGTCACATGTCATCCTTTTACCATGTATTTACTGCTGCGACAATGGACCGTAATTATGGATATTTTTAGGATACCAAATAGGCATTTTTTGTCGCTTAATTTGCAGTGTGGTTCCCAAAATAATCATTCCCGCCCGTTCGTCCAAACGAGGCATTGTCGTGTCACGTCAGACAAGGTTGGTGTCTACATGGAGTCACCCACGTTGTTTGGAAGTTATTTGGGTTTTAATTTTCAGAGTGCAAGGTCGTGTCACGTCAGACAAGGTTGGTGTCTACATGGAGTCACCCACGTTGTTTGGAAGTTATTTGGGTTTTAATTTTCAGAGTGCAAGGTCGTGTCACGTCAGACAAGGTTGGTGTCTACATGGAGTCACCCTTGTTGTTTGGAAGTTATTTTGGGTTTGTTTTTTTTAGCGTGTGGGGTTATTGTGAACCTTTTAATCTCTATAGTTAAACAAAGCATCAGTAGAGTTGCACAAATTCAGCAGGATTGACCAAATACATGCAACAGGAAAGCCGCTGTGAATTTAAATATTTTTCAAGTGGATTGTTAAATTGGATGGGTCTTTTGCTTTAATGGCATGGCGCAAGAGTAATGTTACCAACTCATTAAATGAAATTGGATGATGATTCTAATTTTGCCTGACGACAGGGCCTAATTTCTTGAAGCTGTTTAGCAGAAAGTGATACTAAGCAAATTTTTCCATAAAATAGCAGAGAACCAGTCATAAAGAGTATACATTAAATGGTATTTTGGCTGGTAATCTTTTTAAGTTAAGCAAACATTTTGTAGGCTGAGCATTTTTTTTTGTGCTGAACAGTTTTATGAAAGGGACGCTGTGTTTGGCAGCTTATTTGCCGAATTGACCAAAGAGAACCTTTAGTATTTTGGAAAAATATAAACTTTTTAATTTTTAATGGAATGTGAGTTTTAATTTTTCATTTTTTTTTTCTTCGTTTTATTGGGAGAAATAAAAAGATGCACATTTTATGATGGTGTTATGTAAATTATGTATTGAGATAAATGAAATATTATGAAGTGTTTCCCACCATGATCCAGATATGAATTTTAGCTTGGTTTTGAAAAGATACACTTGTATCGTAATAATGATTAATGAGTAAGTTATTTCTTGATTGTTTATCAGAGACAGTATTGATTATTCAACATAAGGTATTGTTTATTGATTATGATTTGCCCATCAAGTCTAAGGTGGAAAAGGCTGCTAGTGCACAAAGTGCTCACCTCTCACCACTGTGGCCCTGGTTCGATTCCCAACTAGGGCCACATTTGAGTAGAGTTGTGCGTTGTGAGTTCTCTCCTTTTCCACAAGGGTCTTTCTGCAGGCCCTCTGGTTTTCCTTCCGGAAAAATCGAACACTTTCGATCTCGGGGTCATTTACTGGGTTGATGTGGCTGACTACCAAAGGCGCCCTTGTGTGCCTGCAGCTTGAACACGCATTCCTTTGCAATTCAGCTGCTCAGCTGCCAGTAAGGATGATTAGCCTCCCAAGTTATTTATTTTAATATTATTATTAAATCTGTTAGGGTTTTTCCTGGTTTTCCTTGTACCTTGTGGTCTCCGTTGAACTGAACTGTTCACATTTTTAAGTTTACTAATTGGATTGAAAGCTTATACCTTGGTTTAAACTTTCCAATGATGTGCATAAAAGTTATAACGATAATAATAATTATTATAATAATAATATTAATACAACATTTTTATGTAGTGCTTTATCTCACATGGGTTTTGAATTGTTTGTTCGTGTGTGTGTGTTGGTTTGTTTTGTTATGTTATTTTTATAAAATACCGATTGATTTTTAATTGTGAGACAATTCATAAAGCATCTTGTAAGGGTTTACAAGATTCTTAGGTTTAATTTGTTGCCAACCATGCCAGAAAACACAGGGATAAGCCCCTTTTTTAAAGTTTTAACAATACTAGATTCTTTATCGCGCATCGCACAGCACATAAATCCTGTAGCTTTATGTCCCATCCAAAGTGGTTGTGGCTTAAAGTGGTGTTATATTACACGAACATGATAAACTATACACATTGTTCCTGTAAAAAAAATCCTGTTAATATTTGTAAAGTTTTCTTTACATATCAAAGCAACAGGCTTGTATGGGAATCAAGAGGGCTTCAAGACTTCCATGGTACATTATTTTAAGCAACTCTATGTGTGAAATCATAAATTTTGCGTATTTGCAATGATAGTGGCATTTCTGTAAAATAAACTGCTTCTTCTTTGTATTGATGAGAAGTATTTGAAACCCAGTTCTAATAAATTAGTTACAACATTGTGCCTGATACTAATGTTTTGTTTTGAATGTTTTGTTGTGTGTGGATGGTTTAAAATTACAGCCGCATCAAACTAAATTGAATTAAATTAACAATAGGCATTAATTGTTTGGAGCTGTGTTTGCCCAAACCACATTTCTGAGAAAGTTTTGTATTTATCTATGTATTTATTTGTTTCTATATTTTTAATGAAAAGGATAAACCAATCAAATTGAGATTCATCCTAAAATCACTAGTGACTGGGGGGAGGTCACATGTTTTTTCACATGCAAATCGCTCAAGTAAGCAATTTTGGGTCTATGGCACAACCATTAGCTTTTAAGTGTGCAAGCTGTAAAATACGCAAAGAATTATTCATCTAGTTTTAAAAGAAGAAAATAATGAAAAAATAAAACCATCACCAACATTTCCCGCCCCCCCCTCCACCACTTTTGTGCACAGTAGTTTTGAAAGGTCGCCCTCTGTTGTCGTGAAGTGGTGAATCAATCTTCAACTAGACGATCGAGGGGGACGTAAAATAAACCATGGGAGCTTCATGCATCAAGATAAGACGGCTGTTCTTTCATGTCTTGCCGTGCATTCATTGCTCAAACGGTGTCTGGACGATTTGTGACGGGTTAACAATGCCCTTTACAGCTTACAGGTAGTGCAGACCTACAAACATTGGCGTGAATGAGGTCTTCATCATGCGTTAATCGTTCATTCTATGAACTGGAGAAAGCCATCGAGTTTGAACCATGTCACTTGTCATTGAAGGGAAAACAGAATGTTGAAAGTGCCTGATATCAGCGGAAGTGTTCATTAGGATTGTACAGTCCAGGAAAAAAAAAATGGTCACCGAAAAACTTTCACTGCTGAGTGGTGACTCGTTTGTGTAGTGAAACCACAGTGTGCCACGGTCATCACACACTCGGTGCATGTGCTCTTGGGGGACGTCGCGAGCCTCCAACGGCGAAAAAAGTGTCGGGGGGAAACGGTAAGCAAAAAATGTGTTGGCGAGTTCGGTTTGCAAGCAGTGAATGCATGCCCTGGACAATATGATCAAGTGTATGCATTTGTCACTGCATGATGTACATTAAACAACACCGACTTCCATTTCGCTTGTATACCTTAGTCACGCTACGGTAGTCGGCCGAACTCCTTCCAGCAGACCAGGTCCAGGTACTGTGTGAAAAAAACTGTTGCTTCACACTCGGGTCAGTGCTGTGAGAAAACTCAACGAAGTCAATTGTTTCCTCTGCTTTGCCCACCTTTTTTCTCTCTTCATGTTGACCAATGTAGTTCGACCCAAACATGTGATTGTTGACAAAACGGCTCTGTTTTATTCGAGCAGTGAATATTATAATCAATCACCCGGTGCTAGAAGGTATTGACTCAATTGCTCCTATATAGTCAGTTATTAACTAAATTTTTTTGGTGGAAGTTCAGTCGGTTTCCCTCTGATGAGTGAGTAACCTGATGACTGTAGAAATTGTTCGTTCTCGCGTAAGAGAGGGACAAGATGGCAATGAGCGGACGCTTTTCTATCATGGATCGTGATGATAGTAACTTAGTGACCAGAAGGTCACATCATTGGGTCTGGCGGAAAGCATGGATATGTTTGTTCGTATGGCCGTGTATACTTATTTGTCTTACTGGTGGGGCGGGGAGCTACGATCCTCGTCCGCGCTTTCCACACCACAACAGACGAGGCATTCTTCCCGCATTAATGGGAAAAAACAGAGAACCCAAAAATGTTGAAAAAGGTGCTAATCAGGCAGTGGCGGCACCGGCCAAGGTGGCTGCCCCTAGAAATCCAAATGTACCCCACCCTGGACGAAGAGTCCCCCCAGAACAGCCGAGAGTTCGATACGATCATGTACTAACAAGAAACTCGGAAGAAACACGATACAAATGGACAGAAAACCAGCGAGCGTTTTTTACGTGCCCCAAGGACACCTTTATCGGGGAGGTCTCATACCGTTTTGATGCAGTCCAGTCTCAACTCGTCAAACCCTTTGGATGGGGAACAGGCGGTTCCGTTTATTCGGTCCGAGACAAGTTCAAGAAAAAGCTCTCCCCAGAAAAACAAACCATATCTTTTTTACGGCAACCACGCAAAAGTGATGCTCCAAAGCAAGCAGATGCCTTTAACAACTTAGTCAATCCTCCAGTAGCCCAGTCTCCTCTCACCGAAACAGGTTGTGATCCGATCCTCTACTGCCTTGGACACCAAGCTTGTCTGTTCAAAATTACCGTTGACCTCTGTGCGTGTGATCCTGTGCCGGGCAAGCGAAAAATGTTCTTCATAAATGTTCGGTGTGTCAAAGACAGTTCGTTGTCCACGTATTTGTGGAGACAGGAGGAGGACATTTTGAAGAAGGAGATGAACGAGGTGGTTTACATCGTTCACGATGACAAAGCGTCAAACTCGCAAGTTGCTCAGCTCCACATCCACAGCATGAGCGAGGAAGAGATTTTCGGGGTGGACTGTCCGAAGCCAAGTCAAGTCCTACAGCACGGGTAAGTTTTCTCATGAAAGCAAATATTAACATGTATTGATTGTCAGGAATAGATCATGCAAGTCTCGTGCATACAATGTGAACGATGTTGTTGCCTTCACATGTTAAATCAATGTATTGTAGGTGTGGGGTGGGAACAGGTTCCCAAGATTGTTTGAATAGACACACAGACCTGGTGTAGATTTCACAAAGCACTAGGACTACTACTAGTCTTATCTCGAGTTAGGACAAGTAACTAGTCCTAACTTTGTAGGACTAAGTCATAAGTTAGGACTAGTCCTATGTTTGGACTAGTTTTGTGAAATCCACCGATCACTTAGTCGTTGTAAAGGAAAGGCAGGAAAGGTTTTTTCCTTAGAAAAGGGCACCAATATAACTGAGGCAAATTTACATCTACTTGAACAGTTCAAGGGGCACTAAGGCAGTGACCAGGGGCATCCAAGGCCTGTGCAGGAGACTTGCACGGTGTACAAAAATTAGCAATTTCCTGTATGTTGTAAAACACCTGGTAGACTAGACTCTGCGATATTATTGCTAATAAGAAAAAACAAAGTCTTCGTGAAACAGAACGGTTCAACAGACCGATCCATTAAGCCCCGCCCCTAAACATATTGACCGATCACAGCATTGGCTACATCATCAAGCTATAGATGTGGGTAGCACAATATGCGTCTCTTCGATGCCACACTACACGACATAAACACGCGCGGAAAGTACGCGCACATTTGTTTACATTCCCCAATAGGATTTTATCGTGTCAGACTTTTGTCGGGCTTTCAGTGGCGTAGCCAAGGCTGTGATTGGTCAACACGTAAGGGAGTGGGGTTTGAATGGATCGGTCTGTTCCTCTAGTATAGTGCTAGGCATTTACAAGTATACAGTAATTAAATTGTCTGCAAATTGCACAGGTTGCACGTACACGATGTAAGTGTAATTTAATGAAATTCATTGTAAAGTTCTTGTTGTTTATAAAAAGTTCAACTACATGTATTGTAAGATTTGTCAGTTTTTAGAACTTTGGACACTGGTTTCATATGCCTGAGGTTTAACCTCAAGACATACTGTACAAACAAATGTAGTTCTTGGAGTACCAGCACCACATGGCGTCTTTAAATTATACAAATTGTGCAGAGTTGTGAGGAAGTTGTATCGAGTGCACTTGTATAAATATCTGTGCCGTGTAGAATGTGTAAATCCCAAATGGTATCGTTTGATTGATCATCAAATGAGGAACTTGTGTTGACATTTTGTTGTCTCTTTCCCTGATGTTGACCTCTTAGTGGTAAAATACAGGATTGGTAAAGCTGATAGTGCAGTGGTCTTACATGTACTTTGTGTGATTCAATGGGTCTACATGAAAAGGCAAACCTGTGAAAATTTGGGCTCTGACAATCCGTTGTCCGAGTCAGGAGAAACTAGTGAAAAACTGCACACTTTTCAGCACGTAAACACGTTGGCCTTAATTTTGATTGTTACGACGAAAATTAAAATGGGGTCTTCAAATTCTATTTTCTTGACTTTGACAGTATTTCAGACAGAAACATTTCTATGGAAGATTGGTACTGGTATGAACTTCATAATCAGTAAGCTCTCAGACTGATACTAATAAAAAAGTTTTCTGGACAAATACCAATTTTACCTTTAACCCTAACCAGACTCAACCTTTCAAAATCCAACTGCATATTCTGTTTGATTCTGTTGGACTGAGGACTGCACTTTAGTAAACTGATTAAAAATGCTTTATATGGGATCAGGCATACCCAATAATCAGAGTCCAACAGTACCATCAATTGGTGTTTGATTTTGTTTGAGTGAGGAAGGATCCTTGTGATGTACTCTCTTTGCTGGGTTTACCAAAATGGTGCACGCTTGTTCTTAATGCACTAATTGAAATTTTGACAGACAATACAAATTATCACATTAGACCCCACCAATCACTGTTGCTCATTTCGATTGTCTCAATTGAAATAAACCCAATAAGAAAGTGAAAGAAATCCATGATGAAACTTAAAACTGTTTTCTGTTGTTTTCACTAAAGCGTGCCTGCCAAATTTGATAAAATATTCACAGATTGGTTGCAGTTTGGCTGGTTGCATGATAGACAATTAGAGGACGGGAATGAATTAACTCGTCCCCAAATCCAATAAAGTACTACTTAAAACCCTAACTACGCCACGGCTCGACTGTCACAAAGAGCTAAGATAGATCTTAACTACAAATCAATCTTAAATTGCTAACCATGATGTCATGCAACACAAATCACTAAGGTAATACCGACAACTCATCTTAAGATGTGTCTTAATTGCTTTGTGAAATCTGGCCCCATGACCCATCAAACCCCGTTGGCATGGGTTTGTTGGATCCTGTTGGACTGAGAACTGCACTGGTAAACTGATTACATGTAATCGGGCATATGTACTACCCTTATCAGAGCCCAACAGTTTGGGTGTTGAGTTACCATAATGGTGTAGGGTTTTGTTTGAGTGAGGAAGTATAGTGTATTTAACCCTTAGGGGGTGAGGGTTGTTGAGGTGTCAGAATTGGAAAAGTTCTAATTTTTTAAATAAGTTTGATTATATTTGCTTTCCACTATGTTAATCGCCTTTAAGCAATGACAACGGCGTCTGAAGCATCTTGGAACAAATATGCATGATAGATATATGAATAATGTAAATACACATGCAGGAAAACACAGTTCTCTAATTAAAAAATAGAAATACATGTTAATGTGTAACAGGAAAGGCAATCTCAACATTAGAATTTTTTTTACAATTTTACTGTATACATGTACAAACCAGCTTTACTGTCATTACATAAATTGTGTACTGTGTATAAAATGCCGTAACTTTCTTTAGTTAGGTGTTGTTGAAATCAGCTTTGCTAACAAATGTATGTAACTTGTTCTCAACAGACATTCCCCCCCAAAAAATTAAGGGAGCCCTTCCTGTGAGACTGAGTCTTAACTGAACTGCCATAAATACATTGCGTTCCTCTCCTGTGACCCCTCATTGGTTTATCACACTGAGGGTGGGATTAATGGCCTTAGCTCTGGCTTTTTTTGTTGCTGGGATTTGTCTTGTGTGAAGCTGTCTCACAAGGTCTAGACATTGAATCAAGGCTGACCTGGCCTCAACTCTGCTGGGCTCGGGAAGTAAATTATTTATTTTTGAGGGGCTCATGAAAAGGGTGTCAGGGTTAGATTTTGAGGTAGGAGTAAACCTTTGGAATGTTTGAAACACTTTAAGTTGTAGTTAGTTAGAAGCAAGACTGAAGTAAAATCTTTCCAAATTAAAATGCTGTCTTACTGTATTTTTAACTTCCCTAAACTGTAGTAGGGTGGATTAAAGGGAAGAAGTTCATGTATTTCAGGCATCGATCCTAAGAAAAACGGGGGCAGGCCTTTGCTGGCCAAATCAGAGAAATTGTACAAGGACATGCTGGCCAAGTGGTAGTGACTGCAACTTTTCTGATAGGCATGCTGGCCAACTCGACAGGGCATGCGGCCAATGGCCTCAGCGGCCTCGGTTAAGGTCAAGGCCTGGTATTTGAGTTCCTTTCAAACTTGATCAGATCTAATCATCTGAAAGTCTCACATTTGGACAATAAAAACAGGTTCTGGAATTACACATTCCTTGAAGGCCATGGCCTCTGTTGCCCTGGTCTTGGCCTTGGTGCCCCTTCAAAACTTTGCCATAGACTTTTGAGGTTTTCCAATGGAAATGCCCTTTGCAAAATGAAAATGGCCTTGCCCTCTCAAAGATGAAATGACAGGCCTGTAGAACATCAAACAGCACACAATACAGTTAGTTTCTCACATTTATTAGAAAACTGTTATTTAAACAGTTCACTTTTTATGGTTTACTTACACGTATTGGGTACAGCAAAACGTCATGTCGGGTTCACAAAAAAAGATTGGCGAAATGGAACTTTTCCCGATATTCACTGGTAATTAATTCCTCATTTAAACAAAAAAGTATTTCCACAAAAATCCTTTCTGGGAGACTAGTCAGCATCTTTCATGTCTTTAGTAGTACTGTATTTTCATTCATTCAGTCATTCTTCAATTTTATGATAGGCCTTATAACTTTGTGGCACCCCTCCAAAAAAAAAACAACCTTAGTGTACAAATGCACAATATTTGAAGCATCGAGTAAGAGTTGTGTACGTACCTAAATAACTCACAGGGGCAATTGCCTCCATGCCCATTGATCATTGCCTTGGTGCCCCTTGAAATGTTTCAGTAGAAATTTTGATTTTCCTCATATATACATGTAGAGCATACTGTGCCCTTAACTTAGGAGAAAACTGCCCTGTCCTGACAAGCAAGTCTGACGTACTGTAAAGCAGATTCGACTACCGTTAATAGTATTCTCCATATGGCCAGCAGCTGTGCACTTATGACGGAATGAACACTGCAATGAATGTTAGTGTGCATGGTTGGCATTTGATTGTTCTTTTTGGGTTTACCACCGCAAGTCACGCTTCAGAGAGAGAGAGAGAGAGAGAGAGAGAGAGTGCTCTGGGATGATCCAGCCCACCACCAGATGGACAGATTTACCATTGTGCAGTCAAGGTCAGCTCACACCATTGCTGTAGTGTCATCACTATGTGTATGCACTCTAAATGCTGATCAATACCATGTTAAGAGTGATCCCATTGATCGTTAGCTCTTATTTTTACTCCAATGTTTTCTGTTGATTGAGTTAGTTTGGGTTTCCATTTTAGTCTGGTGATTGAAATGATTGCATATGAAAACGGGGCTTCCAGAACCAATTGCAGAACGAGGAAATGCTTTGTGGTTTTCAGATTCTCCCATCGTAACTCCTTTCACTGTCGTTTTCTTCATATCCCATGGAGGCAGCGAAGGCAATTGTCCCCATGCCCCTGGTCATTGCCTTGGTGTCCCTTGAAATGTTCCAAAACAAAGATGAATTTCCCTCTCATAGAGGTGCCCTTTACCAGGGAATAACTGCCTTGCCCTTACAAGATTCCTTTCGAACAGTAAACTCTGCTCGTTTTCAGGAGAATGCTGTCGAGCAGAGTATACCGAAGACGAGCAAAGTATACTGTTTGAAACGTCGAGACCACATCGGCTCTTTTCAGAGCCACCACTCCTCCCAAAAGAGATTTATAAATGGTTGTACCCACAGGTTCATCAGTTTACTAGTTATAGTTACTGTACCTTGTGTTGTGCAGAGTGGATTAAAATTAAGTGAGGCCAGGGTATTCTTGGTAATTATAGAGAAATATCAGTTTTTAGGTATTGTGCCTACTGTTCATGTAAAGTGAACATTTTACTTACAGTGTACTGCTGCTTTTCATACAATACAATGACAACTACTCTGGATTGGTGGTAATCATGTACACAAAACCTAAATGTATAAAACAGGGTCCGTTTCCACATTACTTTTCTGCGTGGTGATCTCAAATGGCAATAAAAAAAAACTACTTAAACCCAGGTATTTAAGCTCCATATTTTGCTGTTAGTCAGCAAACTCCCCTTCAATGGACCATTAAGCTGGCAGCGTTGATGGCTAGCACGGCATGAACTGTAATGTCAGCACGAAACATGATCCGTGTACTTTTCTAGAACGATCCGCAAAAATGGAAACTGTCTGTAGACTGGCACGCAAACATTTTGTAACTTGGTTCATCTGAATGGAAAGCGACTATTAGGGTCGCCGTCACAATTGACTAATGGGGCATTTTCACCAATTGATTCAGACAGAAATGCTCTTTGTTGGAATATGAGACTCAAAACCCACTAGACCAGAGCTAGGCAAATTGACAGGAAATTGATTGACCAGATATGTTGAATTAAAGTTAAAGGTTAGAGGTGATTGTAATAATATGTAGATTCCATGATGTACCTGTACATTGTACAAGTTTGTATCTGTCTTTATGGGTAGTGCATAGCACCATGGAGCTCAAGTTTATTGCTACATTATATCACCAACACCACCTTAGGGGTCACCTGAGCAGGGTCGGCTGTGTGCATGGAATTGCCAACCATGCCAGAAACATTGGGGCAAACCCCTTCTCTTTATTGGTTAAGTGTCTGTAAATAATGGCACCATTCTTTGCACGAATCAAGATATACAATGTATGTAATACAACCAAGCTGTGAAAATGTTCAGCTCATTTCGTTGTTTCATTCGCGAAAAAACAGTGAAAATGCATTCAGTATTTTTGTACGCATTTTTAGGCAGAGTTTTGGTCTCATACAAGACGAAAATTAGTTTTTGATTTTGTTTCATTTATTATTCAAAAAACGATAACACTTCAGGCCGAAATATTTCAGGGAAAGTCTTCTACTATCATTATCTTTGTAAGGTATGTAAATCTGTGAACATTTATGTTTATTCTTTCTTAACCATAACCACCCCAGGTCAGTCAAAATCCAACAGGGGTTATTGTTGGACTTTGGATGGTTGAGTTCTGTGAATCTTGTCTCTGCTGTTGGACTATGGCTGGTTGAGTACCAATGGTTCAGGGGGCTAGTGTTGGACTTTGGCCGAGTGTGGAAAGTAGTACTATGATATGCAACCCTGTTGAACATTGGATGAGTGTGGAAAGTACTATGATATGCAAACTGTATTGTTGGATATTGATGGGCTTGGTACTGTACTTCTCAAATGATCAAGCTATACCCATGTCATAACATACAATGTACATGTACCCAGTCAACCAAAATCAAACAGCACAAGACCTGTTGGAGTATGATGGGGTGTGAACTGTCCCCATATGTGTACTGTGGGAGTATGATGGGTTGTGTACTGGCCCCACAAGTGCACTGTTGGAGTATGATGGGTTGAGGAGGTCTCCTAGTAAAAATGCTTACGGGGGTTAGGGTTAATGTTGAGCTGGGGCCTTAATAACGATAATTGTACTGGGTTCTTTGACATGCATTACACAACACATGGGACCTAAAATATGATTTTACGTCCCATCTGAAGGACAAAGCAACAATGGTATCAAGCAGCAACCTGATTTTCATGATTTTGTACACATCTGAACTGTCTTGATCTAGTCCCTGCACCACCCGAAGCTGCTGAAAAGTTAGTGGTTTAGCTCGCGAAAAACTTGCAGTAAATTAACGGAATCTCTGTTCTAAAGATAACGTATGCTTATCATCTTTGTGTAGTTTTCATCCTTTGTGATAAAATTACCATTGAATAATTGCCAAGTTCACGTTCAGAGGGAAGAACTCAGAAAACTTGCTGATTATATTTGATGAGATCCAAATGAACACAAAATGACCAGCATGAGGTTTTTGAAGGCTACACGTTACCTGGCTTCAATGCTCATATTGATTTAATGCTATGGCATTTTTTTTCTCTCAGTATCATTATGATGAAAGTAAGTTACATTCTTGGTTTAATGAGCCTTTAAGACAAAAACTCGCCACGGTAAAAAGGCGTAAGGCCTTACGCCCTTTTACCGGGCACATAAAGTATTTCGTCCCAGTATTAAAAAGACGTAAGCAATGAAATGGCCCCTGACATGACAAGTATGGCATTATTGTTACATTTTTGTCGCTAGAATTAACCCAAAGACATGTTTTCCCACTCCCAAGCAGAATTTAACCTTCTTCTTAGCATTTCCATTGTTTGACATCAACGATGGCAGCCTGTGCAAAGGGTCTATGTAGCTCGTTGTTGGCTGGAATGAGCTTTTGTCTTACCAGGTTATCTGTGAAGGCCGGTGGAGTTACAAATAAATCATGAAGGCAATTAGCGCTTGCCCTTGAATTGCTTATTGTCTGACGAGATAATTATATTTTTATCATCATTTCTTTTGTCAACACAAATTGATGAGAAGGCCCTTTGTCTTCATGTTTTTGGCGTTTCGCTTGGGAGGTGGGGGGCTTAGTGTCTAAATGTCCAAGGTAGCTTGATTGTTTTTCCATCCAGTTAAGACTATTAGTGGAGCTGATTCACCAGACAACAATAGCCACGACATCTGAACCCAATTTTGTGGCTTTGCCTACCGCGAAATTCTCCACATGTAGGTTTGCGCTAGCTTTCGGCAGTAGCTGTCAAAGTTGAAAATGCTAGTAACACGAGGTGTAGGCACTAGTACACAATGGCATGAGATATGCACACAATAAAAAATTCCTTGCTTACTTACATTACATTAACCTAGAATTGCTCTGCTACTGTAAGGGAAGATCTTTTCCTAGCCGACAAGCAGAGCCATAAAATTGGGCCTATGCCATTCAAAACCACTTGGCAAAACATGTTACCGATGAATGGTTTTAAGTAGGGACAAATCTTGTCTTGTCTTGACTGCACTAACTGCGGCGTTCGGCCATAAACGTGCAGTCCCTCATGCATGCAAGCTCCCCTACCTTAAATGTGATTATAGTCTAGAAGAGGTTTTAAAACATTTTGGGTACCAGCGGGTGGTTTAACTTGCAGGCTGATGATACTCTTTCCATTGAACTATGTTCGAGGTTAATGTACGGATACTTCACAAGTGAGCAAGGAATTTTTTGGGGTGCGCATGCGCCTCATGTCATTGTGTACATATGTAGGGTCTACACCTCATGTTCCTATTTTTTTCGACTATACAATGAGTTGATTTCGTTTGCCATAAAAAATGTGGCTGAAATTTTGAAGTTTGTTCTTTTGTACAAGTGACAGTTTTTTTTTTTTTTTTTACCTGGAAACAGCCACCAGACAACCCAGATCCATGTATCCTAACTCCATAGGTTATTCGTCTTAATACAGTCAGTGGACTCGGCCTGTTTTTGAAGTGGGCCCACACCCTTTTATTGCATATCACTGTTCAAATAGAGCTTTGCTACGTGAACAGTGTTCTCCCTTTAACAGTGGTTAGCTAGCCATGTGCTATCGTTGTTGAAACACCTGAGGACCAGTTTGAAATTCTCTCCCAAGTGATCTATCTGGTGGGCTAGTTCAGTCTTAAAGCCCCAGGTCAACATTTGGTAAAGTGTCTGTAAATGCTTCCAGTCTGTGCACAAATCAAGATCTGTATATATGAAATAAAACTAACCTGTGAAAATTTCAGCTCATTTCGTTGTTGCATTTGCGAGAAAATGATAAAAATGCATTAAGCATTTCTTATATAGGCAGAGTTTTAGTCTCACATGAGGCGAAAATTAATATTGGATCTTATTTCATTTTCTTATTTAAAACCGATACCGCTTCAGGCAGAAATATTTCAAGGGAAGTTCTCTGCCATCATTATCTTTATACCATGTGAGGTATAATGTCAATCTGTGAACGTTTTTGTTTTTCTTTCTCACCAATGTTCACCAATGTTGAGCTGGGGCTTTAAAAATTGTCCCTGCTATTTATCGACTGGTGGAAAAGCAGGACTGGTAAAAATGACAAGTTTACTTGTCCCGCCGGCTGGTCACTGAAAAAGTTATACGGAAACCCTAAAGGCTGGTTGATAGTCGGTTGCGCGATTGACTGGAAACTTGACTCTCGAACATTAAAAAACACAGTTTATAGTTATCGCTGAGGCATCAGTGACTAGTCGTTGAAGACACTTGCGTCCTTCGGCATCCGACAATTATCATCCTGCGACCGACTATTAACCAGTCTTAACCCTCGCCCCCCCCTCTCATGTATGTGTACATGACAGATATGTAAAATCTTGTTAATCTTTTGAGAATTCCTGTACTATTGTAATCGTCTAGTAGTGAGTAATCCCTGTGACGTCAAAGTTGGTTACCAGACACCCAGCAAATCTGTTTTTAGCCCTCGCTCTTTCTCTCTGGGCCACCATGATCAATATTGACCCAATGAGGAGAGCTGGTTGTCGTCATCGTTAAAGGCTTTTACAGATGGTAATGAAAGTGTTTGTGATGTTTGATTTGTTATGTAATATGGAACGCAACAAAAGAATCGAGTGGGATTTATTTTTAGGTGGTATGAGGAGGGAGGGACATAGTGACGCTTTGTTGTACATGGAATAGACCATGTAAGCTGTGGCATTACATGCTTACAAAAGAGCCACAGAGCCTAAACTTCCTGCCAGCTCCATTTGTACAAAGCTCAATGGAAGAAAATGTAAAATCTTACATTTTATGGAGATTGCGCTGTACGATTCTTATCAAGTTTTGATGACATGTTCAGGGTTTGCCCTTAACTTTTTCAGTTACTAGCCGGCAGGACTAGTTAGCTTGTCCGTCAGCGTTTTCACTGGTCCATATTTCATACTAAATAGGGACGTGTTTTAACATTGAAGTAGCCAGCTGGACCAAGGAGAGAATTTTGGCTGGTCCTCAGGTATTTTAACTGGCATTTGGCCAGCAGGGAGAACGCTGATGTTCAGCTTTTTTTTATCCCTCTTGATTTTATGTGGTACTTTTTGAGATAAAAAAAAAAATTCTCATACGATCAGGGCCCAATTTCATAAAGCCTGTTAGCACAAAAAACGTGCTAATCACCGAAAAGTTTTTGCTAAGCAGAAACTGTTTACCAGTCAAATTCCATTAAGTTGGTTACCATTGCTCCGCCTGGTTGTGCCCCACTCATTTTTTGCTGAGCAAAGAAATTGGCTAAGCAGTATTTTCTGCTGAACAGTTTGATGTATTTTGCTCATTCCAGGGAGTGCCCTGGAATAGAAGCAAAGCTGGACCCTTTTTTTAAATGCGAGTTTTTGGTTTTTAATTCAAGTATGCAGTTATATTTTTGGACGATACACTCCGATGATCAATTATTTTTGTGATGGCCTAATGGCTGTTTTGAATTGCAGCACATTTTTTTTTTCTCGGACTGGGGTTGTAAATCTTGCATGTATACACATGTTGGTGTAATTTATTCATTATTTTTATTGAATGGAATGGTTTATTTAAAAAATAATGTCCTTGGGCGGCCACAGGGCCGAATTGCATTAACATTACAATTACAAAAAAAGTACATTTAACATAAAAACATTAACAAAAAATTGTTAGCAAAATATAAGACAAATTAAGGTCAATTTTATAAAAGAATAAACCATGGTAAAATGGAAAACACTAAAAAGAAACAAACCAAACCAGAAAAAAAACTAAAAAAGAGGAAAACCAATCATTGTAGGGAAAAAAAAGAAGAAGATAACTAGATAACGAGAACAAATTATTAGTAACTACATGTAGGTAGGCCTTTTCCCGAATTAGTGGCTACGGCTACGGCTGGATCGCCACGTCACCATGCGTTAAGTATAGGTTGTCCTAAGCAACACCATTAGCCATAGCCGCTAATCCAGATACCGCCAAATAGTCTCGGCAATTATTTCCACTAGTCTTGTCTCAAGCCTTTGTAACTGAGGAAACTGATGCAGCACACCACTGTGTACAAATAATTGTTAACCTTTCAATGGGAAGTGTATAAGCACTGTACAGAGTGTAGGAGCCCTATTGATTCTCACAGGATGTTTGCCTACAAGTAGACGAGGTACAACCCACAGGAAGGTGGATGACTTCCTGCTGCCATGACCATGAACTCCAGGGGTCCCAAATCTTTAAGCCACTTGCTATACACAGACAGTGCATGCACATGTTATGATGCACAACACTTGCCTTAATTGCAATTTTCAAATCATTTACACTTCACTTTAGTCCAGAGTCAGACTCCGACAGCATGAAGTGTAAATCCAATTTTTCAATAAAAGCATGAAAACATGTTATTTTGAGTTTTTTTTTTTTATAAATTGTAATGAGATTTAAGTAGCGTCAAAACTGCCTTGGAAGTTTGACTTTAAAATGAAGTGTATTATTTGAAAGATGCCCATTATTTTTTCATTCTTTTTTACTCGAGAAATTACTGGGGAGTGGGGATACTGTAACAACCCAGGTTTTTTTTTTTTTTTTTTTTCCTCCCATGGTTAGAAAAACGCGCAGAGGCTTTTGCAAATTAAACTGTCGCTGTTGGCGGCAGCAAACATTTCGTAAACAAAGACAAACATTCAAAACTGGGATCATCTACCGGTTCGACTTTTGAGTTACTGAGATGGGAAATGAATGGTTTTGTTCAAATAACTTTGTGCGGCAAATATTTTCCAAGGAATAGTTTTGGGATGTGCGTTCATCGTTTTGATTTAAGCATTTTAGTGATTTTTGTGTGTGGAGTATTTAATGCTAGACTGGGGAAAGATTTCACTGAATGAGTCATACTCGTTGGCCTATGTTTTAATCTGCGCTTTCAACTGAGGAGCACTTGAAGTGTTTCCCTGTGTGTCGACTCCTTCCACTGACGTTACACACAGCTACAGTCTGCCCATGATCTGCCGTGTGGGAAGTGGGGTAATATTGCTTAACAATTTTCTGCTGAGCAGAAATGAGCAGGATACCAGTCACAAATTGTACCAGTGACATGTTAGTTTGCCTGGTAACTTTATTCTGGTAAACATAATTTTGTTTTGTGCTTAGCTGTTTTTTTTTTGTGCTTAAGCAGCTCTGTGAAATTGAGCCCAGATCTCTCAAAAGTGTTTCCCAACGACATTCAAATTTTTTCTTCATAAATTTTTGTAAAAGTATCGCTACACTAAAGCCCCAGCCCCCATCAGGTGTCTTCTAGGCACCGCGCTGAAAATGCATCAAAATGCAACATAGTTGAAATGAAAATCCTGCTAAATGCAGCAAATTGCTGCAGAGGATTCTGTTGCATTGTGAAGTGAAAACTGGTTTACGCCATCCCTTGGCACTGGGCATTTTCCCAGCTAAATGCACCAAGATATGCATTGAAGTTTGCTGGGGGCTGGGATTACACATGGTCATGCCAAGGCCATGTGGAACCCTGCCATATGCAGCACAGTGCAACAGAGTATGGGATTTGAGTTTCATTGTGACAAAATACTGCATTTTTTACTATTGTATTTAGCAGGGATAAGGATGAATATACCACATGTACAAGGCCTGGACTCAAGCTCTGGTGTTTCTGATCAGCAGAGTGTGGGTTCGAGTCCCGGTCTTGACATTTGTGTCCTTAAGCAAGACACTTCACCATTATTGCTTTGTCCTTCGGATGGGATGTAAAGCCGTTTGTCCCATGTGTTGTGTAATGCACGTAAAAGAACCCAGTTACACTTGTCGTGTTTCTGGCAGTAGCTGCTGAATGCGCCGCAGCACCATGTAAACCATTACAAGTTGCTACATAAATGGGTCTGGTAATTAAAAAAACTCATAAACCTGCCTTAAAAAAATGATATAATAAGCGCCATGAGCACCTAATGTACATGTAATAGACCGATTGCGCGACCAATGTTTACATGTCATCACGTGACCTATTGTGGGTAATACGTCACCTGAGCTGATGGCAAACTACGCGCAAATACATGCCGTGACTGACAGTGTCACACCAAAAGTCGGCTTTTGGTAATAATAACACAGTTACTAAGCCATTTTGTTAAAGTTGTACATGTACATGTATGTTGTGATATTAATCACATCAACTGTTTCATAAACTACCTGTAGTCTACTACAAAAGAGGTTTATTTTGAGTTAAGCACTACCGGCGTCGGCGGACGACTTTGTAGCCACCCGCCTGTTATTTTGTTTGTAATGTAGGCCTAAATCACCATAAAAAAGAGTAAAGAACATTGGAAAAGTGAGCATTCATACCTAGCCTTGTGAAATTTCAAATAGGCAAAGGAATCACACAGTTTTGGAAAACAGTTTCTTTGTATGATTCAGCTTCAAAACTTTGAAATTCTTGTGTTAAAAAGTGTGTGATCGCGGTCGTCTGGCCTAAACGTTCCGTCGTGCACTAGTACACATCGTGCACATTTATATGTTACTTGTACAATTTCTGACTTGCTGGAACTGTCCTTACTGGCTTTATTCAGCCACTCGAAGGTATCTTGTACAAACTCTGGAATAATTTTCACAGATTTTGAGAAAGAAAAGCCTCCAAGGAAGAAACAAGTGCAACAATCATCATGTACCATACCGCACTTTCCTATAGAGGACGTCGTGTTTGTTTACATTCAATACCCATAATAGATCACGTGGTGCAGGTCGCGTACAATCGGTCTATTGTTGGTAGATACGTGCGCTATACAAGACTCCGGTTTTATTATTATTGTTACTTTATCCTATGCATACATTTAAATGGAGCAAAGGAAACAGCAACCAATTTCGTCCAGCAATTCTGCATACATGTATATGCATTAAAATATTAAGACTGAACATAAAATGTGCACACTGAATGCTGAATACCGAGTTTGTAAATAATGATTTTTGAATAGCAATTGATTTTGTGTAGCGATTGGCTATGCTGTAGGAAATTGTTCACTGGTGTACAAACAAGCACAGTATATTTAAAAATATAAACTTCCTCTTTCCAATGATGAGATCTAAACAGGAAGAGTTGCTGAGAATCAGTTCTAAATCAGGTGTATAGAGTAGCTGGTCTAACCATCAAAGAGTTCTTGTATCCCCAGAGGCCCTGTTTGACCTATAAATTGTTGTGGCCCTGTGTGACCTCCATGCTGAGGACATTAAGTTTCCAATTACAAACAGTTATTACAGGGTTGAGCTGCTTTCTACCCCTATGCTGTGATGAGGGCAGGACTGGTCTCCAGTGGTCTTCTATTAACGGTTGACTGGTTGGTCAATGCCGAGTTGGTGTTTTAAAGGCACTGTTCTTCTTTGCTGGATGTGTACGATGCAGGACAAGGATATACACACTGTACGCATCCATAGGCATACGAGCCGGGGGGGGGGGGGGGAAGGGGGGCAGTTGCCCCCCCCCCCCCCCACCAAATTTGGGCAAAACTGGGGGAAAATCCGGGCAAAGCAAGAAGTAGAAAGGGGGGTGGAGGGAAAAGGGACGCTTTATTAGAAATTGGTACTTGTGTTTTATCTGAGTACAATTTCGGGCAAATCAACCCCTCTGCCCCCACACGCCTACATGTATGTATGCATTGGATGCCAGAAACACCGGGGCAGACCCCTTTTCTTTAGTGATCAGGGTACTGGGTTCTTTCATGTGCATTTGATAGGTTTTAATAAAAACACAAGGGACCTACGACTTTACGTCACATCCGAAGGATGAAGCAATAGGCCTAATGGTTAGGTGTGTTGCTTAAGGACACAAGTGTCAAGACCGGGACTGGAACCCGCTCTCTGCTGATAATGAACAGGAGAGCTTGAGGCCGGTGGGCTAAACCGCTCTGCCACACTTGGACAATTTATTTGTTAATTAAACTGAGTATAGGATGTGAAATATTGCAGCTTAATTCGACAAGTTTATAAACGTCCTGGTACTTTGTTCCTGTTCATGGCACGAGGCAGTTTTTCCTCGGTAAAGGGCACCTCTGTCAGGGCAATGTCATTTTCTACTGGAATGTTTCAAAGGGGCACCAAGGCAATGGCCGGGGGGCATGGTTGTCTCCGCTGCCTTTGTGAAGTTTCAGGCCTGCAATTTTGTGACGACTTTTACACAGTTTTACTGCTGAAATACTAGTGATGCAATACTGTCTGTCACAGGTTAATTGTTGCACTTTTCCACCCAGCAGATTCCCTACTTGTCAAGATCCAATTTCAAGGCACTGCTTGTGAAAAATCTACGCTTATGTACATACAGTAACATGATGCTTACATGAAGTTACGAGCTTTTAAATTAAGCATATTTCAGAGGGTACAAGGAATAGTGCCCATGCATTCGTCATGGAAATTAACTTAGATATTGTGACCATAGGCCTTCAATGTGGCCTATTTAGCTAGTGCTGAATTTTGACACCAGCCCAGAGATGGAGAAGAAGAAAGATTTTGAAGAAGAAAAAAGTGCAGAATGCCGAGGAAAGAAGTGGAGCACAGTGCCCAGTTTCATAACGCTGTGAAGCACAAAAAAGTTGCTTGATGCGGAAAAATCCTGCTTAGCAGAAACAGGTTACCAGCCAAAATACTGTGTAAATGTATCATGTGTGTGACTGGCTCCCTGCTAAATTTTGCTTGGCGGAAAATATTTTTAAGCACCATTCATAACAACTTCATAAAATATGATACAGGGCTCAACTTCCCAGAGCTGCTTAAGCATGTTCAGCAAAGCAAAAAGTAGCAGGAAACCAACTATAGTACAACATGTATGACATGGTATTTTGGTTGGTAACCTTTTAGAGGTAAGCACAATTGTTTTTTGCTTAGCTTAATTCTGTGCTGAGCTGCTCTATGAAACTGGGTTGTCTTTGAGGCTATTTGTTAACGACTGAGACATTAGGAATGATCATAGCATGGGAACCTTATAATTGTCATCAGATAGTGTTTGGAAATTTGGCCCATTAAATTAAAGAACTAACAATGGTTTACAATTAGGATTCAAATTGAAAAAAATCAATTTGCATTCTAATGGACAACTGCAGGCCTGATTGCTTCGTTCTTGAAACGGCAAGGGCACCAAGGCATTTTCTTCGTGGTAAAGGGCACATGTATGAGGAAATTGTACATCTCTATTGGAATATTTTAAGGGCACTAAGGCAATGACCAGGGGCAGGCAACGGAGGCAGCTGCCTCCGTTGCCTCCGTCAAGTATCAGGGATGCAACTGAACTTGTTTGCTGGGTGGTAAGCTCTGTGTAATGATGTACAGCACACAATGCCTTTAACAGCAGTTGACTCCAACGGTTTGAGTAAAATGTCACTGCCTGTGCTCCCATGCTGACATGGCAGTTCATAAGGTCCTTGCACTTCAAAAACAACGGTTGCTCCCCTTACATTCCCAAGTGTAGAAAAAGAAAAACAAACTTTGTAAATAAAGACTACCAGGGCCTACTACTACTACTACTACTGCAAGGTTGAGCGTTTGTTATTCCTGGACGTGGAGGGTTGGATGCATTCGTCAGTCATGTCAGCCTTGCTTGATCCCATTTCTCCAGCCTCCTAGTCTTAGATAAGGTTTGAGTCGATGCAACTTGATATCGACTGGGATTTTGTCCATCCAGCACTTTAATAATCCTTTTGTTCATCCAGGGCAATTCTACGTGTTATCAATTTTATTAAAATAAAACCTACTACACATTGTAGGAGTTTCTAGTAAACAGGCTTAAGACGAAAGTTTCTGAGGAGTTGTGCGTTGCTGACCATGCTGCTTTCCCAAGGCGCGAACCAGCAAAGACCCATGCTGTACATGGCTTGAGCACTCACACCACTGACAAAATTTCAGGGACTTTCATTTTATAGAACGTGTGCAGAAAACTAGTCTTGGGTTATCAAGTTGTGTACATTTTAAATGGTTGCATTGTTAGATTTCGCCAATAGAGGGCGTACGCTCTCATTCGATTGCGTTGGTATACGAAAGCGCCTGCTAGCAGTGGTAGGTTCTTGCCTGTATTGTAGCATTCAAAATAGCGAGACAACGAAGACTAGCAGCCTGTTTTTTGTTATGGAAACAATGGGACTGCATTGTGTGCGTTGTGTAAAATAAAAAAAAGGCATGAAGTGATGTCCTTAGAAAAAAACCTTTAAACCGAAAATGAAAAGAAATTAATAGAAAACCGATTTTTATGATTACAAAATTCACGAAGTGCCATGCACCAACACAATTACCCCTGTGTGGCGATGTACAGACAGTGAGTGGCGCCTGTGTGTGCAGTCGTGATGTGTGTTTAATACGGCAGTGTGCCTTAATTGTTGACAGTTGAATCATGTTTCAGTTGTTTGTGGCTACTGCGCCTGATACACCAAGTGCCTTATACGCAGAAAAGTACAGTAGTTATTCATAGTATTTTGACAACTTTGGGGTCATTGTAGCCCTGTAATGGTAGGACATCCATCTATGTTACCCTACAGTACTACACTACCGGGTAGAAAAAGGTAACAATATTTAAAAAGCACTGTTTTGCCTGTTTGAGTTTGCTGAAAGTTTGTTCATGTTCCTTGCATACCAGACTGTCAGTCTGGCATTTTCACAAACCTTCAAAATGTTTTTAGCACACGCTATTTTCAAAAAATAAATTGACCTATTCCATTTGTAACAGAAGGTAGACTAGATGCATAGCATCACCAAAAGAAGGCACTTTCTATAAGGTAAACATAGGAGTTCTGAAGCGACTTTTGACAAGAAACACAATAAAAACGGGACCACGTTGCATCCGTCACGTTAGCAAATTTTCCCAACGGTTGTAGCTTTTGATTAAAGTATCTGAAAACAACCAAGAGTGTTTCAACATGTGAATGGACGTCAAGGCTTACACAAATAGTGAAAATAATTTGAGTTGATTCATTTGTTTTAAATTTTATTTTAAAAATCACCCTCAAAATGTCATAAAATTGTGGGTTCCTGTCTTTTGCAATTTTGTTGGCATTGAACAGAAGCTTAAATACTCAGGATGCACTGGCAAGCCTGGAATTTCATCTTTTAGAGGGCGAGGCCATTTTCATTTTGCTAAGGGCACTTCCATTGGAGAATCTTAAAAGTCTATGGGAAACTTTTGAAGGGGCACCCAAGGCCAAGATCAGGGCAACAGAGGCCATGGCCCCCATGGCATTTGTGTAATTCCAGGCCTGCAGTGAGACAGACGTCCCACCAGGGTTAGGGGGCGAAGCAAAGTTCACCTACATGTTTGCATATTTGCAAGCAACTCAAAGTTTGGGATGTTTTGAAATGACTGAGTATTTCTCAGGGGGTATTGTCAAAGATACATTGGCTTTCCTGTAGGAATCTGGAGTTTCTCAAGAAATTCTCAAACTACTTTGCCTATGTATATTTGGTTTGCGGTAGCACCATGTGATTATATCTACTTTGCTATATACAGTAGATCGTTCTTGTGAGAACTTGTCTCGCTATTATTTTACTACCGCGGAGTAGATTTCGGAATTCGGGGGGGGGGGGGGACAACTTAGTTCAGAAAAGAACTGTCCTGCTTTTTAAGTACTACCTGGGGAGGTAGGAAATCGGCGGGACTACTACTACTTTTTCGCTTAGTAGATTGAGGGGACTTCTCGGATAACTTCACTGCCGCAGAGTGAGTTTGGTCTCAACGTTTCGACTAGCCTTCTCGAGTCAACGTTAGGAGACTGAAGAATGTTTGAGATGCTGGTCTCTTTGTAGGTATTCAGAGGTTCCAGTGTAGAATCAGCACTTGGTTCTTCTGCCTTTATGAGCAATGTCAAAAAAAAACCTTTCTATTTGAATTGCACATTGTCACAACTTTCTCGGGTTTTGCTTGTTGGCCAAATTCACGAGTTCGCCATTTGAAGTCTTACTCCCTAGGTTTTATACGCATGCAATCATGTTGCTGTGTGGGTGTGTATTTCCAAGTAGTGCGGAGTCAATCAATTTCCCGCCTTTCTATTTTGACGCAACGAATTTCCAAAGTACTTATTGAGTTAACCAGACTAATTTTGTCTGTTTGCAGGCGTGACCTTTCTTTCAGAATATTGTCTTTATTTGTGGGAATAAATGAAAAAGATGGAGCTAGCTTTATATACTTGCTGTCAAGTATAACCTCAGGTTAACGGTAATTTTCACTGCGGTTGCAGTGTGTTTGCTACAGAGGTGTTTTTTTTTACGTGGTAGTTTTTTTTTATGTGCTTTTTTGTTCAATGCCACACTGCACGACATGAACACACGCGCTTTAAGTACGCGCAGACATTGTTTACCTTTTTTGATAGGATTTTATCGTGTCAGATGTTTGTCGGACTTTCGGTGGCGTAGCCAAGGCTGTGATTGGTCAACACGTAAGGGGAACGGGGCTTAATGGATCCAGATCGGTCTGTTAAAAATCCATAAGAAAGTAACAAATAATACATTATGAGCAATACGAGGCACCAAGGAAATTTTGTATTTTAAAAAGCACGGAAGATTATTCGCGGGAATAAAAAAAACAGAGAGGGAGGCCATCAGAGAATCATTCAATCATGAAGCAATTTAATTCACTAGACCAGAGGGCTGTTCTGACACCTACTTGTGCAAGAAAAGGCTGTCACACTGACTGTAATGTTTTGTAATGTGACTGTATATGTCAGTGGTCCATAATGGAAGCGAACAGTTCAATCACAGGAACATGGTCACTTCCTGGTCGAACAAATCTTCTTCAAATCCCTGCCCGATGCAATTTGATTCAGGCATGGAAAAAGAAAAAAAAAACCCAAAACAGCAAATGTCCTACGTGATCTTCTCACATATGTGCCAGAGTCAATTGCATTCCAATTTTGGGGGCCCCCCATGTCAAAGAAGCAAAGTTAAAGGTGTAATACATGGTTTGTGAGGTTGGGGAGAACAAGTGAAAGATTTTTAAATCTCAATGCCTACTATTTTATCAATGCTTTAGGGAATTAAATTGACCAAGTCTTTTTTTTTCACCCTGTAGTTGTTGTGAGAGCTGACGCACTTGTCCGCCTACGATGGACGTTTTTCTTCCTCTCCACGCCGTTTAGTTTAATTAGATTACTTTTATTTACTTACTTTAATTTAGATTAGTTTTTTAAGTCTAATTAATTAAGTCTTTACAGAGATAAATATAAACCTAACTATTTAAAACTAGGGCTGTCCTACAATGGAAACAGTTGACATTCTCTGTCACGTAAAAAAAAAAAAAACAGAAAAGAAATGGGGTCAGCCTCCAATGCAGAGCATTGCCGTTGGCCTGGACTACGACCAATTGTCCTGAGAAATATTGTCCACCCGATATACATGTACATGTACTGCTTAAAGATCATAGAGCGCCGTAAGGCGCAAGATGGGGAACTGGGCCTTAATCTACTGTTGGAAAGTGAAATACGCATGGGCGCCATTTTGGCAAGTGAATGCCTGTGTTTTGCCATTGATAGCAATTGTCATTGTCTACACTGGTCCGGACGTATCAGTGTTGTATCAATAGAGTCCAGTGAGATTTCACATATTACTCAGCCAGAGTTCCCCATCTTGCGCCTACGGCGCTCTATAATCTTTGTTACTGCCCAAGTGGGTCATTCCATGAACTTGGGTGTGATGTTTGCAAATAAAGTCAGATTAAGATCCACGGAATATAATGATCTGGTGCTGTTTTATTCCATACTTTATTGAGAGTGCCTTAGATTGACCTCGTTATCATGCAGGTCACATACAGAAAGTAGGGTGCTCTAAAGGAGCAATTTATAAAACACAATGAGGATATTACATTGGGTAAGGTGTGAAATTTTGTGAATTTCTGAACATTCACAATAATTGATACACTCATAACAGATTATATGGATTAGAGCAGCACCAATACCTAATTCACAACATGAAATTTCACAAATCAAATGTACTTTCTTCATACGCGATACGGATGAACTGTCACACCCGTAACGTGACACCATGTCTTTGGGCGTCCCTGTCACGTGTGAAATCAGTACTTTACTTTTGCCACATCTTTAGAACTTTCTATAATACTTTCTTAAATTCACCACTCTCTGTGTTCTTACAGACGGCATTATTGAACAGTGAAATTCTGGCTTTTCTGACACATGTTTTTCTGGTTTCACATGTAACCTGGACACCAACTGTTACATGTGAAACCAAAAATGTATTTCTGCCAGCTTACTCAGAAAAGTCCTGAGTTTCACACCTTAATAAGACCTACTTATAGGTTTATGAAATTAGTAACAATTAGACAAATAGATAAAAGCAAAGAGAATGTATTATACATTTCAGTTACTGGTTTCACTTGTAACTAGACACCAAATTTGGAGGGATGTCACTCACACATTTTGACAAAATATCTTCATCGAGTGTAAAAAATACTGCAACCAATGCTTTGTTTGACTTGTGAAACTATTAATGGCAAGCGTCCATGAACGTAGTTCAGATCAGGTAAAACTTAGAAAGGTAGAAAGTGGATTTCTTAGGGTTGAAATATTGTCGTTTTTTGGGGGCAAAACGGTATGCAATGACCCAAGAACGAAAGAGCGGTTGTAACAAATTCCTTACTGTGGTTATACATGTACATGTATGTCACAACCACTGTATGAATTGTTTATGAGATCAGGGGTGGATTTCACAAAACTATTCCTAACTTATGACTAGTCCTGTGAAATCCACACCTGGTGTGGATTTCACAAAGTGCTGGGACTAGTCTTATCTGGAGTTAGGAGGAGTAACTAATCCTAACTTATAGGATTAGTCATAAGTTCGGACTAGTTTTGTGAAATCCACCCCAGGACTTATCTGGGTAGTTGACTGCTGATCAGAAGGATTTTTTTTCACATTAAGGAATGTCTAGTTAGTTCTTAATCATGTAGAAGTAATCATTACACACTCCTATAAAGTCTATTAGCACACTTGGCCCCCCCCCCCCCTCCCCCTCCTCCCAGGCTTGAAATTTACACTGGACTGCAGGCCCGAGGCCAGTGATTTTAGCGAAGGGCCAGTAAACTCAAGACGGAGCAAGTCCGGTGGTCTTGTGTTTTTCAATTCAATGTCTCGAATGATGTTCAAATGTTGAGTATGAGGCTGATAAATATCTTTCAATTCTGCTGAGTAGCAACATTTACTTACCCATAAGACGAATGAGAGAAATCTTCTCTTAATGTTTGTTCAAATAGAAACAGTTTATTTGTTAGAACTGTGATCTTATTTTGATTCTGGTCTTGTAGATGAAATTCTGGTCCAGTAAAAAATCTGAGCTGCAAGCCCTGTGGTATGAGCTCTGGCCCCACTCCCCTGAAGTCCTACTTTAAGATTTCGACACTACATGGACAAATAGTCACCAACCTGTGACTGTTGTACGTGCCGAACACTACTGATTTGAAATTACACTACTTCACTGACAGCTTTCAGTTTCTATTTTGCGGTTGTTGAGTACTCTTTAATTGCTAATAGAAGAGGACTTCACTTGCCAAGGTATAAAGAGTCCATTTATGAAAATTAGCAGCCTCTTGAAGTGGGTAAGTGGGACATCGCTGACGGAGGAATCAAACAAAGACTACTGCTGAAATGTTTGCCAGCGGCCTAGCAAGGATTCTTTCACTGGGGGGGGGGACAGGGGCAGGAGCCTTGTTTTTGAAGAAATTACATGTATCTACATTTTTTTTTATGGGCAGGGGGGCACCTGTGGGGGCACTGGAAACTTGTGGGGGGCATTTGAAACTTGTTGGGGGGCATTTGAAACTTGTTGGGGAGGGGGGGGGGTGGCACGTGCCCCTTCAGGTCCCCCATTGGCTACGCCGCTGACGTTTTCTCATAAATAGTGTTGCTTTTCTGAAAGCGTCTTTGAGGACTTTGAACTTGACTACTTTTACATACTGACCGTTGATTATTTTTCCATTGTTTTTTTTATTAATAATAAATAAATAAATATCACATCATAAAAAGGAATAAAACAAACATTTATATAGCGTCAACATTCCTAAATAAAAAGCTCTGAGGCACTTTACATCAGCAAGTTTTGGAAAATGAACAGAAAAACACATAGAGAATACATGCGGTAGATGTTAGAAATGCTTGAAATGAGCTGATAAACTGCTTAATCATCTTCTCAGTTGACTTTTTGGAGTCATCTTTTTGTACAGACCATGTAACCTGAGACATATGTTTTCAAAAGAGTCACAGAGCCTGGACTTCCTGCAGGCATGGTTTGTACATGTACAAAGCTCAACGGATAAAATATGAAATTTGACATTTTATGGAATTTACTTTTGATATCTACTTTTGATATGAAGAAAGTGGGGGGGGGGGGCCACGTCTCAAAATTTGTTTAGTTGTTTATTTGCAATTGTTGATTGTATGTGGTAATCATAATAGACCATTACACCAGCGCTCGGTACACGTTGTGAAACCTAATTTGCATAATCGCGCGCATGGCCGTGAGCGGGGCGCCCGTAGAAAACTGTAGAAAACTGTGGAATGATGGCGGCCGACCATTTTCACTTTCAAAAACGGTAGAATCAAGATTTCAAAGTGATTAGACTGAATACTACCTGTATGGGTGACTTCAAACTTCAAGTGGTGTTTTATCTCTGTAATCATTAATACACGGGAGTATATTTTACAGTTTTGTGGATTTTGTAGCCCAAAATGTGGAAACGTGTCGTCTTTTCTAATTGTGTGGTAACGTGGTTTGTGCAACGCCATCGTTCACGTGCACGACACCGCGTGTTTTTTTTTTTTAAAGTGCCTGCAGTTTCGTACGTGCAGGGAAGGTGTCTGATTGGTTTAGAGCTTAAGCACTTCGAGTACTTTCGTGATGACTCATTCGCGTTCGGGAAAATTCGGTCCTGTAGTGGTCTATACAAAAAGGGAATATTTCCCTTATGCCATGGGCCCTGGTCCCAATTTCGTAGGGCTGCTTAACCAGCAGGCGCAGGATGCCGTGTATAAAGGCAAACTTTTTCTTCCGAGCCAGCAAACAGGTGACACGCAACTGTGTAAAATCAGATTACCGGAACAAAAGGCACCCAGTCATTCCACTGCTGAGTGTTTACAGAGCAAGCACACGTCGTCTAACGCTTCATTTCACCCACACAAAGAGAAAACACAGTCTTGAATATTTTGCCATTTTCTGCCTATTGAGCGGTGGTTTTTGTGTAATCCACGGAAAAATCAGCCAAAATACCATGTCACATGCACCATCTGCGACTGGTATCCTGCTCATTTTTGCTTAGCAGAGAACTGTTCAGCAATGTCTTCTGCTTAAGCAGCTCTATGGAATTGGGCCCAGTGCAGCATCTGGCCTTCCTGGAAATGCACTGGAATGTACACAGTTCCTAATTTTGTAAACAAGGTGACGTGGTCTTTTGCGTCAAGTGGCCTTAATGGATTTTACTGATGATTAATTTGAGTTTAATGTTGAATGGTTGACACTTTGTTTACGATTACAAGGTGACATTTGAACTTAGCTTCACGTCAGTGCACAAATATGAAAATTGAAAAAGTAATCCATAATTGAACAAGTTCAATAAATGGCAATTAGGCTTGACGGTAATTTGGAATATACACCTGTACATCTAAATTGAAAAAAACAAAAAAACAAACAAAAACACAGACTTAAGAAGTGTACATGTACATGGAATAAAACGATATTGACAAAGGATGACCTTAATCACTTACTATAATCGCGCACAAAAAGCAAACACTTGCAGAGTTGAAAACCCCTCAATAAAATGATTTATGCAACACAAGTTCAAGAGTGATAAGTCTACAGCCGTAGGGCTTGGTGCATGACTGATTTAAGTTAAAGGGATAGTGCATGTTAATTTGGGCCTGCAGTCCCAAATCCTACAAAATCAGAAAACTTCCTGAATAGGATTTTGGAGGGTTACGAAGGGTTAGGGTTAGAGCAGATTGGTTGAAAAGTTTCTTCTAATAGCAATATGCTCTGAGTTTTTCCTTTGTTATCATTTTTATACCCACTCTGAGGTACGTGTACCATACGTTTTGTATTTTTCAAAAACTTTCACTCGTCAGCCCATAACATGTGAATCAAATTGAGGGGGACAACATGTTGATTGTTAGAGTCTGAACTACACCAGATAACAAGCTCCAAAGGCACTGGGGAGGCCTGACTCAATGGCCCACCCCTACTGGGTGAACAAAGATCTCCCAAGTCGGTTCTCTAACCTCTGTCAAGGTTCAGGCTATTAGCGTGCACCCCTTGTCACTGTCTGCTGTAATGTTGATGTTTTCTTTTTAATTGTGGTTCTAAGGAAAAGGTCAATGGTGTGCCGACTGATTTGATAAGAATAGCAAAATAATAAAAAGTATAATGACATGTTCAAAGAAGTGCCTAAGAGCACTTTTATTGATTTGGGGCTGAATAATTTTATCAGTTATTATAATCATTACCTGTACTGCACAATTTGAGAAGAAAATTATCAGATGCAACTTATAATCACAACCAAAAGCACTGGAAAGGTTTAAAAACTGCTGTAGATCCCTCGCATAACATGCAATGTGGTTGGTCTGCTGAGGTCACATGCACGTTTTACGAACTAAGAGCAGCTGTCATCCAGTGATCTGCCTCCTTTTGCCTCAGTGAGGGCGCTGTTTGAGAGTGTTACGTCACATGCACGGGTCTACTTTGATGGCCTTAATGATTTGATTCCAGTCAGACAAACGCGTACGGTGTACAACATTGTACAATGTATGCCACTTAGTGAAACTGGAATAAAAGTATTTTTTTGCTGGGCTAGAGTGATCAGTTTGGATGAAAACAAAACCTCCTCAGAGACGACAGCATTACAGATTGAAACAGTCCTTAGGTTTTCATGTACCTGTACCCATGTTACACCATCTATGTTAAGTGTGGCGTGTCAAGCACGCTGGACTCTGCTCTGGTAATCTGACCGGCAGGGTGTGGGTTCGAGTGCCCGGTCTTGACATTTGTGTCCATACACAAGACACTTAACCATTATTGCTTCATCGTTCGAATGGGACGTAAAGCCGTAGGTCCCGTGTGTTGTGTAATGCATGTTAAAGAACCCAGTTACACTTATCACTAAGAGAAGGGGTTTGCCCCGGTGTTCCTGGCAGTGGCTGCTTAATGCGTCGCAGCACCTTGTAAACCCTTGTAAGGTGCTATATAAATGGGTCTCGTTATTAAAAAACTTCAAAAACCTTTCTTAAAAATAATATAATAAGTGCCTTCAGTGCCTAATTGTTGGTAGACACCTGTGCTGTATAAGACTCTGGTATTATTATTAGTTACACCCAAGCACTTACCTTATTAAAAAAAAAAAACCTTTTTGATAATCGTTGAAGTTACACCAATTTAACATGTTTCAGGCATGCAACTTTTCAGCCGATTAGCTGATTTCCTCTTTTGATAAAAATAACAGTCTAAAGTAACTTCAAAAACACTGTACAAAGGTTTTACTGCTGGCCCATTTCCGCTTTTTTTGTGTGTGCAGGTATAAAGTTTCAGGACTTAAATTATCCTTGAGGCAAATTGGTAATATTGAAAGTTGATTGATGACAGTGAGGTGAGGTTGCACAATCAGGTGGTAGGTGTAGAGGCAGGCTAACTATGGCCCTGGGTGCTAGTCCTTATCTCTGAGTCAGTAGTGAAGGCTAATTATTAGGCTGCGCCCTGAATCAAGGGTCATTGGCTCTGGCTGTTACTGCAATGACAACATTAAATAATAGAACCATTTTGGTGTTCCAGCTGTAGCCACTGCCACAGCCATGAATTCGGACATGGCTTTAGATTCTCTCTTGAACTGATAGAGGCGGAAGGCCCTCTATAGACAGTCCTTGATCTGCAGTGTTTAGAGATGGTGGTAATCTAGCCCTATGTAGGACTCTTCCTCTGTGCTGTACACAGATACAGACGCCTAGATGTGAGGGCCCGTTTCTGGGACGGAAAATGTCCAGAGCTCCATAATTCAAATCTTACCGGTAAAAAGCTACTTATCCTACCGGATTAACATTCCATGGCCGCATACATTTTTTGGTGGTGGGTTTTGGACGTCAGATATTCCTCGTAAATCAGTCATTTTCACGTAGCATTTACTTGACAGTAAAAGGCCTCCAGTGCTAGGGGTACTCATGAGATTGTACTTCATGGAGGGAAGATAAACTTGTTGGTACAAAAAAGGTTAATGGCTTCTGACTTGCACGCCTGAACAAAGATACATGACAAAAAAGGGACACTGCCAACATTAACACTGGATAGCTCTGTTGGTCGAGCGCCAGCACGTTAATCCAGAGTTCGCAGGTTCAAATCCTGTTCTAGTCTATTTTTCTTTCTTCACCCCAAATTTGAATTAATTAGCTGTATTGTTTCAAGATTTGTGAGTGGAGATTGTGAAATTTGGTTTTACTTCCTGCAAAGTATAAATTTAACTGACATATTGTTTTGATGTTTCTGAGTATAGATTGTAAAACCTCATTGTGTACTGGGTCAGTGCTTGATCCATGTCTTTTTTTGGAATGTAGTGCTAACTTTGGTACATAAGAAGTTTGTGTATTTTTCCAACCACAATCTGCCTCTTTATTTATCACACCTACACCTACACTTTGTGCGTGTACGTCCTGTATTAGATTGATTGGTTTTATGCATGAATACTAACAGGCCTTTCTTTAACTGTACTCCAGTGAATCGTTTAATTTCATACACGCACTTGGCGACTCACGCATCAGTCGGTTCTGGAGTTAATTTACATTCTAATAGATGTTGCGTATAAATAAATGGCGGCTACGGGTAGCAAATTGGACCAATCAAAGGTGGCAGCCGAGGAACTTTTTAACCTAGATCAGAGTTGGCGTCTTGAGTCCGTGCACTTCCATTTCGGGAATTGGTAATCGACTTAGGCTTGCCTAAATTGTCTTGACTTACTTTTAATAACATGACACTTGCGTCACTTGTGAGTTGCGGTATAATTGTTGTTCAGAAATGAGTCTTGATGTCATTTCATGTGAGTACAACTCGTAAACAAAAGATCTATGCAGGGTTTGCCTTTAACTTTTTTTAGTAACTAGCCAGCAGGACTAGTTAGCATGTCATTTCACTGGTCTGCCGGCATTTTCACTGGTCCATATTTCACACTAAAAAGGGACGTGCTTTAACACTGAAGAAGCCAGTCGGACCACTTGGAGAGAATTTTGACCGGTCCTCAGGTGTTTTACCTGGCATTTGGCCAGTGGGGCACTGTTGAGGGAGAACGCTGCTATGCTGGCTACTCCTTGGATCAAGCTACCTCTCGTAACGATTGATCTGGAGAGTCTTGCCCAGGACTTTTGCTGTTCCAAGGACCACCGCCTTCTGCAATAGTTCTAAACGATTATATACATTCTCATCTCCAATAATTCTTGACAAATCTTCTTGTGATGTTTCTTTCTCAATTGCCTTCAGAACAGTAATACTAAAAGTAATATTAGAAAAAGGCACTTTTTCAAGTCAAGAAGGCCTCGCAAAGCATGTTACACTGTCACAGACTGTGCAAGTCTCGCGCGTATTTGAACTTCCGAGACCAAGTTGGTCCCAACCATATTGAGTTCTACATGTATGTGTGTGAGACTCTGTTTTTCAAGTTGAACATAATTTATGGCTACAAAATTTATATCCCGTTTTTGGGAAAGTAAAATTTAGTGATGAAATATATAAAAGTAAAATCATTTTAACAAATCAACGAAGAAAACCCGAGAATAAGACTTGACCTCAGTGTCCGGTTACTTGTAAAACAATCAAGAATTTTGCCTGTATATATTTGGTTTGCGGTAACACCATGTGATTATATCTACTTTGCTATATACAGTAGATTGTTCTGTGAGAACTTGTCTTGCTATTATCCTACTACCGCGGAGTAGATTTTCGGAATTCGGGAGACAACGTAGTTCTGAAAAGAACTGTCCTACTTTTTAAGTACTACCTGGGGGTAGGAAATCGGCCGGGACTACTACTACTTTTTCGCTTAGTAGATTGAGGGGACTTCTCGGATAACTTCACTACCGCGGAGTGAGTTTGGTCTCCTACTACTACTTTTTTCGCTTAGTGGATTGTGGGGACTTCTGGGATAACTTCACTACCACGGAGAAAAATGATTCTGGCAATTCTGAGAAAATAATCACGTCAGGCAGGACGGAGAAAAAAATAAAAGATTCCCGGCGGCAACTCTTTAAAACAAATTATTGACACATGATTAAGCTATTTCCATCTCAATTCAGTGGGTAAAACCTAGTTCAAAACACTTGGCTGTGGTCTCCATTCGCTCGTCAGTTTTCTCATGTCTCTCCTTTCACATCTCATCAAATTAAAGGTCCCACATCCGGACAGATTGCGACAGTATTATCTTTGCATTGAATTTAAAAGCGCGTTGCCGTCCAGTCGGTCAAAATTAAACTCAATTTAAAAACCAATCAGAGTCGGGAAATTGTGTTCTATTCATATAGTCTCAACCGCAAGCTTCTGTATATTCACTTTGAATTCACATTAAAACATTGACATTTTGGATGACATTTTGGATGTAATGTACACTTCAAGATTGAAGTAAGTGACCAAAGAGTAACTTTTTCTTGGGTTTTCTTTTCAATTTAGGGTTGTAATCTTTGTTTCATCGACACAGTGGCAAACATTTTGGGTGGACACTTCCATTAAGTCAATGACAAAAGTCAATTAACTCATTCCCTTGAAACGGGGCGGATTTGAAATTGTTCTTTTTCTATCTGCGGTTGTATTCTTCTGGAACATACCATCTCCGAACCTAATTGTCTTGAAGGTCGAGTAATTGGAAAGTTTCACAGCTGACTGATCTGGGAACTGCCTCTAACATGTTGAACAGCGACGCTTTGTCTGATGGGGGAGGGTTTACTGCTTTTTAAAAGGGTAGTTTATTATTCATTTTTGTAGCTGAGATAGCATTAGACTTTTCGGGGTGTATACCGAGACTGTTCACTTTACCTTAACGCATTAATTTTTCAAGTTACCATTAAAATGGTAACTTGAAAAATTGTTTGCACTAGGAATACTTTGAAGTCAGGTATCTTGACAAGAACACAAACAAACAAACAAACAAACAAACAAGTAAACAAACAAACAAACAAACAAACATACAAGCAACGCAAAAAACAAACAATTAAAGACTAATTACAAATCATGTTTTTGACATTGTTTTTACCTACGCCTTTAATCGGAATCTTCAAGACTTGATCTCAGATCTAATAAAAAAAAAGAGGAAGAAAATCCTTGAGTCAAGAACTTGAGCAATTAAGATTCAAATTGAGGACAAACTGTCTGATCCTGTGCTAAATTAGGTCCCTCAGACAGGTTCTACAATGTTAAATCGTCTCTTCGGTAAATAACTTTTATTTGGTTCTGACGTCAAAGAGTGGGGGAGACGCAAGCTGTCGTTTCCTAAAACTCGGACAGCAACATTGTAAATCACCTTCTAGTGGTTATTTACTAGTTGGGTTGAAGTTCCATTTGAACTTTTTGGCTAAAGATTTGCTAAATGGCATACTTAACATGTAATATTAAAAATAATGCGCAGTTCTTATATAGCGCTTTATCACATCCGAGGGCGTCGAAAAGCGGTAATTTTTTCCCCCTTTCTACAAGATATGCGCAGCTATGTTCAAAATGTCCGATTTTATTTGCATAGCACCATGGAACAGTTTACAAGGTGCTGTAGCAATCTGCAGCCAACCCCACCAGAAAGAACACAGGGGCAAGCCCCTTTTCTTAAACGACAAGTGTACTGTGCACTTCTATGTGCGTTACACAATGCACGGAACAAACAGCTATTTGTCCCGTACACTTTTTTTTTTTTTTAAGAACTGCAGATGGTATAGACCTTTCTGCTGTTTTCAAACACTGGCTTCCATTTTGTATTGATAGCCTCAAAATATATAATTGGGTTTGCACAACTCTGCTCTTTTTAATAAAACATTTAAATATTTATTTTAGTGAAGAATATGTGTACTTTTTATTTGGGGTAGACTAGCACAATGATTTATCAGTGATATGGGTAATTTGTAGCAGTATTTGTATTAAAGGATAAATTGTATTTCTTACGGCCATGGTATCTCCTATGCAAGTGTATACAAGCCTTGCTCTGAAGCTGTTTGTAAAATAGCCCAAGGGGCTAGTAAACTGTGCATTTTACTTGCCCCCAGGAAGTTTTTGTTGCCCAAATTTTAAACGTGTGTTGTCATAAATGTATCTTTCTGATACTAATGGTAGCGATCACAACCAGTTTAACGGTCTGATGAAGTTACACTCACACACTCAAAAATAACTTTGAAACACATTTCTAAAATTTATTATTCACATCTGAAAAGGAAAAAGTATCAGCATTATAAACAAGTAAGTTGCAGAGTTTTTAGTAGCCCACAGGGCAAGTTGAGAAGTGGTGTTTACTAGCCCATAGCAGTTTTTACCAGACAATGTATGCCGGGCTAGTGTTAAGGGTGAGCCCTGGTATACATGTACTTTTATAATTATAATTGCATTGGGATAAAGGATACCATTTAAGTTTTACCCTGACCCCAATGTGTGACAAGCACTATATACTCAGTGCTTTCCAAGTCCAGAGGAAGGAAAACTCCACCGGCGTACCTAGGTGGGGTTCGAACCCATGACCCACGCATTGTAAAGCACAGGTGTCTTAACCACTAGACCACTGAGTGTGCCCGGTGACAGTACGCAAATTTGAATCCTCCAATTAGCAGCGGCTACCGCAAACAATTTAAAAGATGTGATAATTGCATCAGGGATAAAGAATATTATTCTACAAGTAATATGCTGATTTTTTTTTTTTCGAAAACAGATGCATACATGACTAATAATCAAGCAGAAATAGATGTTTTTTTCCCTCAGGGTTGATTTCTTATTTACTGAATCAAAGCCTATAGTTTGGTGTAACAGATTTTTTTCCCCAGTGCAGCTGCTAAGCTAGAACACTTGGTCTCCTGTTTCAGTTTGTGAAAGGGAAAGTTTTCATTGTGTAAGAATAAAATACGGTTTAGTATTGGCATGGTGTTAGTTTTGTTAGCACTTCTAGTATTTGACAAACTGTCATTGATTTAAAGGTCCCATGATTTTTTTTTTTATTGGTTAAAAAAATAAAGTATGCCTATATAGTATATCTTTACTTTTTTCACATTTTTTACATGCGTATTAATCGTAGAAATAATGATTTCTAAAATTAGGGGGTTGCCGTGCTCCGCCCACCCTTCCTCATTAACATAAAATCTGTGACGTAGACAGTGGAACGGCTGACCAGGGCCATGTGTGTGACAATAACACACAATGCATTGTTGACCACTCGGCACCAGAGCCGTCTTTGAAATGTTTTACCACAGCCTACATCATGAATCATTGTGCAATCAAATGACACACATTTTTGGGACTCAATTTAAGTGTATTTTCGCATAACAGACACATCAAAATAGTCAATACTATGTTTTGTTAATTTCAAACCATACATTAAGCCACAAAAAACCTCTTCATGGGCCCTTTAATACAATGCAGATACATGTTATGTTTTCTTTGTGCAAAAAAAACAACAACCCAGAATACTACGAATAGCTACTTCAAATTATCCACAGCATGCAAATCTTACAAATGCTATATTTCTTTCTCAAAGATTTGATTTAATAGGGCTTCCCGTTTCTTTGTCAGTGCCCTGATCAATTTTCCAGAGAAATACGCATTATATCCTTGACAATAACATAAATTAATTGAAAGCTTTCGTTTTGTTAGCGTTTGTTTTGTTTATGACAGCACATTAGCCAAGTATTTGTGCTGCTGACGTCACCGGACACATCAGGTATAGATTGTCATGTGGTGGTTAATGATGCATTTCTGTATTTGATTCGTGGGTGTCACTTGTGGGTGTCACAGGTTTTATTAGCTGCCACGGAACTGTACTTTCGTAAATTAAAAGTTGAGAAATTATTGCTTTTGCACCTACGTACTGTTGCCCCAAATACAATTGTCTTCCTTATTCATGTATGTCATGAAAACAACATAAAACCTTGCATTTCATTTCTGAACTTTCAGAATCTACATTTTTTTAAGATAAGTTAAAACTGAAATTTTAAGCAGTTGCCCCAAATACAATTGTCTTCCTTATTCATTGCGTTTTAAAAACAACATAAAATCTTATATTTCATTGCTCTACTTTGATAAATTACATTTTTTTTTAAATATAACTTGAAACTGAAATTTTAAGCAGTCAAAACTTTTTTGATTTGAAGAGGAAGTTGAAAATTTGTTCTGTAAGTATTTCTTTACGAGGTAGAGTCACAACGTCTGGGGTGTCATCAGCTATCGAGCAAATCTTCAAATCCTTAAGGAAAGGTCAAGTAGTAAACATAGAGATTGTTTTTTGTGGGGTGGGTACAATGTCCTGCAAATCAGGAAAAAAAACAACTTTCATTTTTTTTTCAAAATTATGTTTTCAATAAAAAAGTGGAAACCTGAATAAGGGTCAGTCTCTTCCCCTGTGTGTATCTCTGCCTCAAGTGAAAATTAATCTCTTATCGAACATACCCCGTCTGGCAATAAAGCCGTTTGTCTTGGGCCCAATTTCATGTCTCTGCGTAATGTAAGTGGAAAATCGGGGTCTGACGATAGCAGACAAATTTGAAGAAAACAACTTTTGAGGGCTGCTAATACACCATTTTTTTTTCCTTGAGAAAAGACTGCCTCTGTTTGAAAATATTTTTGAAAAACTTCTTTGTAAGAGTCAAGACCGAGACCATGGAAGGCAATGGCCACTGTGAAATCCTAGAGCAGGCTGTAGAGTCTCTTAGTGCTTCTGTGGTCTCTGAAGGGCTTAGCCATATTTAAGGCGCTTTTGTCGCTACATCCACAGTACATTTAAGCCCTTTTCAGAGCCAGTAGACCGATCCATTAAGCCCCGCCTACCTTAGCAACTGCCTAGCAACAGCCCACGGTGTGACTTTCTTGCCACGATCGCAGCGATTGATTGGTCAACACGTTTAGTAGGCAGGGCTTAATGGATCGGTCTATTCCAAGGAAATCAAACCCCAGGAAATTCCAGGGGAGTTTTAATCCCACCGCTACCCCATGTTTGTTTCACATTGAATGCATTTTTTCCTGGGAAAAATTAACACTCAGTTTTCTAACTCCGGGGTTGTCTCACTTAATTTACTCCCATGCAGGGGTAGCTTCCCCCCACCCCACCCCACCCCCGGAAAATGGCCATTGCCTGGGTTAGCAATTCAAGTGTGAAAAGGTCAACCAAATTTTCCTCAGAATTTCCTGGGAAATTTGTCCAGTGTGAAAGGGGATATAGTATGTCCTTACCTGTGTCTTCAACCTCAAACAGTGTCAGCACCAAGTTGGGGGAGGGAGAGCATGAGGTGACAGACCAAGGAGCTGCATGTATGGGTATACCTACTGGCTCATGAAAGCTCCCTTTCTGTGACTTGGAGCTCACCCCAGCAGGCATTTCAAATCTTGAACAATATTCACTTGACCGACATTGTAGTACATGTACTATACTGTAAATTGCCTGTAGGAATAGTGGCATTACAACTGTTTGGTACATTACCAGAGCTCTGTAAAGTAAGTGAAGTGTCCGCCGAATAATTATACTTGTCTCTTAAAAGTGGACATGTAGAGTCTCGCGGGGACAGAAGGTGTAGTTTTTCTTGACCACACTTGCTGGCTGAGATCTAAATTTCTTCAATACAGACCCTGCACGCTTGAGTTCTCACACGCCCTACGACAACAAACAGAAACCGATTTTGACCATGAAGCAGTTCATAATGTGTGCTTGATCAAGCTTGCAGAAATGTAGCTTGCTTCATGTCAAGGGACGTATCAACCTGTGAAATGTACGAACAAAAAAAAAACGCTACACGCGAAATGCAACGTAGAGGAGGGAAGCGATGATTGCTGAATCAACCATAAGTAATGAATTGTGAAACTAAAACGTCTTTAGTAAGTAGATTTCATGGTGCATCTGCAATGCAAGGAGTGTGGCGATGGAGTAGAAGAACTTGTTGATATCCTTCATCCTGTCTGTTTGAAAACTGTCAAAAGTTGAAAACTCGGTGGCGTGTCTTGGCCGGGCGGATAAGAACACCGGACCCAAGCTCTGGTGTTTCTGATCAGCAGAGTGTGGGTCGTGACACTTACTGCTACGTCCTTTGGATGGGACGTAAAGCCGTAGGTCCCGTGTGTTGTGTAATGCACGTAAAAGAACCCAGTGCACTTATTGCAAAGAGAAGGGGTTCGCCCTGGTGTTCCTGGTTCGATTGGCTGCAGATTACGCCACAGCACCTTGTAAACCATTACATGGTGCTTTGTAAAGGAACAGGTCTCATACTTCAAAACGAAAAAATACAGAGCACTTTGAGACGCCCATCGGGTGTGATAAAGCACTGTATAAGAACTGCTTTTTATTATTTGTATTACTAATATTAAAGTAACACACACACACACACAAACGAGAACAAAACGTTGACTGTTGCTTGAATTTGTAAGCAACAGTTTCAATCAGGAATGATATTTGGTCTTTGGAAAAACAGAAAAATTGAGTAATAGGGTAACTTTTTCAGGCTATCTGATAAAAATTTCCCAGATTTTTTTTTTAGGGCAAACAAATTTAAAATCAGATTAAAGTAGGAAGACTATCATGCCAGTTCAATGAATTATCTTGTTCTGTTTTCATAAAAACAGAATTTGTAAAAGCCCCCCCCCCCCGACCATTCTTTGGGTTCCCCCCCCCACCCATTTGGGCTTTTCCTCCCAAGTTTAAAAGTCTACATCACATCTTTGTGTTCTCACACTTGTTCCCCTTTTTGGGCGTATTGGTAACATTTTTAGTCTTTTTTGAAGACTCCCCCATTCTCATTACAAAAAATATATTTGCTAGAAAAGTAATACATTAAAATGAAAATCATAAGAAGTTAACTTAAAGTTTTGTCACGGTTTGTCACTGAGAATCCCCAAGGCGAGCCAATGTCTTGAAAGATAAGACCATAAAATATTAAACTTTAAGCTTCATCATGATTTATCGCCCACTTTCGTGGACTCACTTACTAATGGAGTTCCCGCGGGAACATACCTTTTGTTTTGTCAGCCTAAAAGGGGAAACTCCCCCCCTAAAAAAACCCAAAACGTACATGTTGAAAAGAAATTTTGCCGGGAAATTGTCACCAATACTCTGGGAGTGGAATCTGAAATCATCTTGCGCCGTGACTTTCGTCTTGTGCACACATCACCATCAGTTGTCAGTGCACACAACCAGAAGTCTTGAAAACGCAGAAACGCAAACATTTCATCCAATAACAGCACGATTTATCAGCGGTTTCTTGATGCAGTCACAAAATGTTTTAATCAAATAAAGAGAGAGAGAGAGAGAGAGAGAGAGAGAGAGAGAGAGAAGGGGAGGGGGGGGGATCCAAAAAGTCATTCCAAACTAAGGATTATTGGCTCAAATTGAATTGGGGAAATTTAGCTGTGACGGAATCCTCCAGATGGATGAAGTTCATCGGGCATCTACAATTCAATTTGGGTAGAGGCCTTAATCACTACAGCTAATCAAAGAGAAGAGAGGATATTAAGGGGGAGGAAAAAAGGTAAATTTGCAATTTCATTGAAGGGGAATGTTTCTTAATGCAGGTTATTAGACGCATCAAAGGGTAAATGTAGCAGAACAACCTCGCTTGAAAATTTGATGGTTTGGAGAGGTGCTTATAAGAAGAGTAACTTTTCTGATCCATATATCTTGTAAGAATCAGAATCTAATTAACCAGTTCCTGCCGGAATTCTTCCATTTTTTACCATCCAACCTGACGGGATTATTTTGCTGGAATTGCAGGAATCACTTTTCTTTGAGAGTACCTCTGGCACAAAGAAACCTTGACTTGACAAAATCAAGAGAACAAAGGTTCTCTTTGAAGCACCAGGATTTTCTCTATCAAGAAAATGTCAAATTCAGGCATCATGAATTTGCAAAACCACGGCCGGCCGTGAGCTATGGCCGAGGATTGGTACTAAATCCGGAACCAAGGCTGGATCCCCAGTTCACTCTGACTTACCTCCATTGAGCCAAAACACAACGAATAGACAATGGTGGAAGCCTCTCAAAGCCCCCCTCTTCTTGGAACAAAAGGACAAAGGTCTTGAATCGGAGGATTACACAATAACCCCAGCATAATTGGCTAATTGACTAATATATCATTCAGACCAGTGTCGTTCTTGAATCCTTTCATTTTACTCAAGTAGCATAGCATAATGGACAAATTAAGTGTCTTTGTGTACTGATTGAAGTAATTTGTTGAGTCTCAGATAATTTAAGTCCGAGGAGGTGAATATTAACACGGGAAATGACGAAGAGGTGGAAGATTTCAAGAAAAATCACAGACTCATGTTTATTCATAATGGCATTCTGGGTACGCTGACCAAGTAAGATTGATTCCATCGTGGAACATTATCTGTAAACGTTGCAAATTTGGTACTTGTTATGCTATTAACTAAAGTATCTGTTGTAAACAAATGCAAATTCTAGCTTGAATGACGAGATCAAATAAGTATTTCAATGTCCCATTCTACATGCTTGGTGAATACACATTTTGGCCTGTTGTGGCTTGGCGGTCAAACGCACCGGACTCTGGTGTTTTTGATTAACATAGTGTGGTTTTGAGTCCTGGTCTTGACACTTGTGTCCTTAAGCAAGACACTTAACTTCGTCCTTTGGATGGGACGTAAAGCTTAAAGTTCTTTATGTTGTTAAATATACGTAAAAGAACCCAGTTACACTTATCGCTAAGAGAAAGGGTTTGCCCCGTTGTTTCTGGCAGTGGCTGCCAAATGCGCCGCAGCACCTTATAAACTATTTTTAAGGTGCTACATAATTCAAAAACTTCAAAAGCCTGTCTGAAAAATAAAAGTAAGCACCTTGAGTACCTAATTGTTGATAGATGCCTGAGCTTTGTAAGACTGTGGTATTATTTATGTATACAAGTATGTTCTTCTTCATATCTAAAATTTACAACAGTGTGACATTTTGCAAGGAATGCCAGTCAAGCAGCCTCAACCTTATAGATTACTCCAATTCAAGGTACATGTTCAGCAAAACGTTCTCACAAAACAGACACTTTGTTTTCATCCCCCCCCCCCCCCCCCCCCGCACAAAAGAAAAAAGGTCATGTGTTTAAGACATCAACTTTCGCCACTCATCTCCAGAAGGTGAAGAAGTTGATGTTAAAAATAAACCCTGCAATAATGTTTCCCCGTGTTGTTGGCTAGGCAGTGGGCGTAGGAGCTGGGACACTAGAGCCAGGAAATTGAACGCTGACACGAATAACCTTGGAACCTTGCAACGGGGTTAGAAAAAGTTGTGTTGAATCGATTACTCTCTGTGGACGGTACATTGGGCTGTTCAGGGGGAAAACATGGCAGAGCTATAAAGAGACTGGACACTCTTCTGTATAAGTTTGAACCTGGCTGCCTGGCCATTGCCACTTAGCATGAAACCAATGCTGTGTCAAACATTCCCCAACATTATTGAATGATACTACACCCAGCAAATTTACGCAAAGTGATGATGTTACTGTACAGTACATTACAGTCAGCTTTAAAGCCCCAGCTCAACATTGGTTAAGAAGAAAAATATAAAGGTTCACAGATTTACATATACCTTACATTGCATAAAGATAATGATGGCAGAAAACCTTGAAATATTTCTGTCTGAAGTGTTATCATTTTTTAAATAATAAATGAAATCAGATCCAAAATTGGTTTTCGTCTCAGTGAGATGAAAACTCTGCCTACAGGAATGCGTACAAAAATGCTGAATGCATTTTTACTGGATTCTCGCAAATGAAACACTGAAATGAGCTGACATTTTTCACAGGTTGTTTTTATTACAAATATTATGATTTGTTCAAAGAATGGAAGCATTTACAGTCAGTAAAGCTGGGGCTTTAAAAAGGTGTGCACAACATTGCCAAAATTGAAAATGTTAATGTTCAAAGATTTACAAATAACTTTGAAAACTTCCCTTGAAATAGTTTTTGGATAAATGAGTGATACAATTAGTTTGATCTCGCGATTCCAAAGTCCGACGTTTGAAAACAGCGAAAACAAAATGAGGTTCTTTACCCACTATTTTATCATGACTGTCAAAGGTTTGTTATTTTATGTAGATGTTGGGGTCACATAAAGTGTCATCACTGGTCTTTGACAGTTACGAACGTTGGCTGTGATTTTTAAAGGGTGCCTGGGTGTATTTTAGAATCAACTCTAATTCAAGCACACGGAAGCCTTTTAATTACTTTTTCCATGATCGACCAAACTCTACCATGGGCGTGTTTTGGCGACCTTGACAAGAAACAAGTTCCTGACGTCAAATTCACAGACCAGAACAACTTTTGAGAGCTATGCAAAAACGGGTCTTTAACCAGGAACAGTTTGTGATGTGGGTCCATTTCTTAGAAATTAATGTTCTCAAAATTTACAGCCATCTTTTTATTTTTAAGAAATGGAACTTAGTTTTTGTAATTTTATCAACATTGTTGGGTTGGTATGGTTTAATATTGTTCATATTTAAAAGAATTCTGTCGACACTTTTTGTATGTTTGTGGAATCAGCCATCTTGAAACCAAGCTGAACCGAGCTAACAACTCGGTTACGGTTTGGTCGGAACAGCTGCGTCACTGCGGTTGAACAGAGCACGCGAAAACGCTAAACTAATGATTGAAGCTCAAACTTGTTTCTGGTCGAGGTCGCCAAAACACGCCCCATGTCTTTGATCATTGTTTAATGATATAATGTCTAATAATGTTTCATGAGATGATGGAAAAATGACTGTTTGTACCAGGTGTGTTCAATATGACCAAAATTTATGAAAATGCCTTCAATAAACGTCAACCCAACCACATCTGAAAGTAAACCAACAAAGTAAATTAGTACAAGCCATGTATGCACAGGTGATGTCCTATTTCACGGACTATAGTGTTGGGTTAACAATCAATAAATGTAACTTAAAGGGGCAGGTATTGACCTTTATCATGGTGTAGCCATCTTGTTTTTCTCCCTTTCAAATCAATGTAACCAAACAGAGGCTGCAAGGGCAAGTAGTCAGGTTCGTTTTTGAACAACGACCATCAGCATACATTACTGTTATTGGATGCAGGGCACATGACCAAGATGGTGGCAGCATGATAAAGGTCTATAGCATTGGGCTTTTTGGTGGGTTGGGGGGGGGTACAGTCATTAAAATTGTGGTCTTTAAGAATAATATAAACAACTAATTGTGCAAACAGAAAATGGTGTGCCCAGAATGCTGTTTTAAATCCTAAGGGCCATGTCATTAGACACAGTATATAGACTAATCCAAGTAGCTCGTTCATGGGCGTTTACACCACCACAGCTATGGCCGCCGCACGCGCGAGTCGAGACACACGCACTGTGAATCCTCCATGCTGATTGGTATGTATGCGCGCTGACGTGCTATTGTTGTATCGCTCGCGTGCGTGGCAGCCATAGCTACGGTGGTTGTAAAACACCTTAAACGAGTGCTGCTCGGATGAGTGCATGGACAACTTGTACCTGTTCCAGCCAGGCAGTCTCCTGGAAGAAAAGACATTCCCATTTCAATTAACACACAGTTTTCTTAGGGCTTGTTAAGACGCTGGTTAGAAAAGTCACTTGTGATTTATGTGCAAGTGTTACTTTTACACTGCAGTGCCACTTGTTGCCTGCGAGTTTGCCTGTAAATTATGTCCTCGTGTGACAGGGCCTCCAACAGCCCCAAGGAAGTCGGCTGACTTTGGAGGATGGTTATGGTACTGTAGGGCAAAAATGCTTATTATTGGCCAGGCATACCATGGCTGGCCATGGCTGGCTGAAATTGGCCCCCTCATCAAGATGCTGAACAGGCTTTGATGAGAACCGGCATAGAAATAGAAATACCAACTTTATCAGCGTCCAAACATTTTGGTGTTTAGTTGCCATAGACTGGAGAGGGAAGTAGAGGATTCGTAGGCCTGAAACTTGGTTCTTGTGAGAACAAGGCTTTTTTGCCTCAGTAAAGGGCACCTCAAGGAGGGACATGCATGTATAAAAAATTGTATCCAGGCATTTCAAAGGGCACAAAGGCAATGACTAGGGGCATTAAGGCAAGTGCTTCTGTTGCCTTCGTGAAGGATCACAGGCCTGAATTCAGGAGGGTCGCTAGTGGGTTCGGAACACTGGCCGTTTTCAAAATCTACAACTTATACTGCATGAGCTTTCGTAGCAACAACTACTTCATCAGATGTAATGAAGGGGGACAGCTAAGCACATAATATTATATAGCACATATTTCATAAAAATGTTTAGTAATAGTTTTGCAGTGAACTAGTATTCATGTATAAAACTGACAAACAGCCCAGTTCTTTTGTCGACTTTTTCATGTTATTAGATTTGTTACATGCAATGCATGTATTTTATGTCGACAGGAACTAGTGAATGATTTTGTAACATTCACCGCCATGCACTTCCCCGCCCTGAAGGAAAATATCTTGTACGTGGCACGAAAATATTGAGTGGATCGTGAGGATTTTGATCAGTTCGTGATTACCCCATACAAAAAAAAAACGCTATTCGGGGCTTGTTTTGTGTGTGTGGATTTTTGGTTACCAAATATTTCTTGGTATTCAAGTCTGCCTTCAGCCTTGAATAAAATCAAGTTCAGTACGAAAATGGTGCTTTTTCATTTTATCTGAAAAAAAAATAAATAATGGAGGTTTCTGGTGGGGGTCCCCTGAAGCATTTTGAAGCAATTGGTTAAAGTAGGGCACTGTGTTATGGGATAGTCTAGCAGAAATCTCAGCGTATCTCAGCATATGGGTACATTTCATTAGTTGTACCACGAACTCACGTATGGTGCTCCACAGCTAAAAATTTGTGTCGGGAGTAATCGCGGTTGCAGTTGGACTGTTTTTCAAAAACTGCTGTATCGAGAATGCTTACTATTTAAAACAAAATATAAAAAATTTACAAAGGTTACTTCTTCATTCATACAGAGCTGTCAATGTGTTTTCAATCCTGTAACTGTTTTGGTGAGTTATCAATTCCCAAACACGTACGTCATTTTGTGAAAAAACAAGATGTGTAAGTAGTGTGCTATGTACAAATCAATGCTTAAATCACTCCGTGAATGCATAGGTCAACAGGTAAATGTACGCCACTTCGTGAAAACACAAGTCTTACCGTGCGTGTTTGGCACCATGCCAGTGCTGTGTTTCAATGGATAAAAAGATGTATCCTGATATGTCACTTCCTAGAAACGCAAAATGGCAAATCTAATGGTACATCGGTCATGCTAATAAACTTAATTACGGAACTCTTAGGTGATAGCTCCTGAAAAACTTGCTAAAAATGTTAACAGTGCTGAGTATATCAATAATTTGTGCAAAAACAGATTTGCCAAATTTTGTGTTTTTTGACCCATACATTTCTGATGTGGCGTGTCGTGGCCGAGTGGTCAAGCGCACTGGACTCAAGCTCTAGTGTTCTGATCAGCGTGGGTGCGAGTCCCGGTCTTGTACTCTTGTGTCCTTAAGCCAGACGCTTAACCATTATTGCTTTATTCTTAGGATGGGACGTAAAGAAGTAGGTCCAGTGTGTTGTGTAATGCATGGAAAAGATCCCAGTTACACTTATCATCAAGAGAAGGGGTTTGCCCTGGTGTTTCTGGCAGTGGCTGCTGAATGCGCCGCAGCACCTTGTAAACCATTACAAGGTGCTACATAAATGGCTCTCATAATAAAAAAAAAACCCTCAAAAACCTGCCTTAAAAATAACACAGTAAGCGCCTTGAGTACATATGTTGGTAGATATGTGCACTATATAAGACTCCAGTATTATTATTATTACTATTTAATATATCTTGATTGAATGGGATTGTAGTTTGACAGAGGTATGACCATTAACTGATTGACTTTTCTTGTGTCCCGGATTTTAAGACTAAATACATGTGCAGGCTTGAAATTTGAAGGAGGCAATGGAGGTAAGTTCCTCCATGCCCTTGGTCATTGCCTGGGTAACGATTGAAATGTCCCAGTAGAAGTTGACATTTCCTGTGTTATCTTTGGTTTGAAGAGCTCTACTCTGTAATCTGGAGCATTTAAAATGGTTCTGTTAGGAATTTTTGTGAATTTGATATTAAAATATCATTTATTATGTGTATTGGTCTGTAATTTCGGCATATCGGCTCGAATACGCTAGCTTGTTTTTTTTATATGTTTTTTTATTTTGCAATTTGCCCATCACAAGGCCCAAAGGCCACTCGAGGTGTGGGCTACTTTTTGAAGGGATAGAAACCTGCCCCAATGCACAGAAACAAGACACGGAGAGATACAAACGCAAGTCTCTTCACAGCACAGCTAAGAACAGGAAGGGGTGAATGAATCTGTTGCGAGACAAACATAACTGCGTCTTCTCCCCTCGTGCATGGGGAGAACCCTGCAAGGAAAAGGACCCAACCTCTTCAAGGACAAAGTAGACATTTACATGTATATGTATGTTGATACATAATTGTGGCAATCAATGATGACTGATCCATCTTGGCTTACCCAAGCTGAGTTGTTTCCGGCTGGGCTCTGTCAGCTCTGATAAGTTGTGAAATTGAATTGTTACTAAATAAACATTTTGTGAATGAAAGAATAAAAATTAGTAGAATTATGTAAATAAGATTTGACGGTTAGCATGGTGGATAGACAATAGGGTTTGATTTTGCCATGACATCACGTAGGTTAAACGCTCTTTTGTGTGTGGTGGAGTGCACTGGTTTCTTCGGAACCACCCACACGCAAATGAGTGTTCAACCTACATCGTGTCACTGCAAAACGGAACCTTAGAACTGTGTAGATTATTGCTACCGATTTTAGAGAGGTCGTACAATATTGGTAACAGATTGAAAGATAACGCATTAGAATCCACATACCAACTGAGAAATGTTTCCACATTTTTTTAACAAAGCATTCTGTTAAAATTAAGAGCTGTATTCATGTCATTCGGCACCTACTGGTTAACTGACAAAATCCAACATAAGGTGTTAACTCAAAACCCAAACTATTCTGGTGGTTTGGCCTGATCCCACTGCAGTCCTAAATCAAACAGAACCAAACAAAACGTACTGTTGGATTTTGAAGGGTTGGAGGTGGTAAATTAACAAAGTCTTTATTAAAGTACATAATGCAGTGTATAAATGAATTTGTAATGGGAATAATGTTTTAATACACAGGAAATTGCCAACGAGTTAAAAGAGAGTCAGTCATTTTATAATTACATTCTTTATGTTTTGCTACTATCTCTTGATTTTATACGACCTTTATTTAAAATTTCAGATGCTACTTTCTCCCTTTTCCCAAGAGTTGTTATTTTTTTAGCTAATTCTGAAAATTTGTTTTGGTAAATTCAAACCACTTAATTAAAAGTATAATTACTAGCAACATTAAGAAATTAATTATTCTAATCCCTTTTGAGACAAATAAAGGGTAGGCCTACAGCAACATTTGTTACTACATTTACATATAAATTGAGTTTAATGAACATTTAACAACCCCCCCCCCAAAAAAAAAGCTTTCTACAAATATAGGAAACCTACAGAAGAAACTCTGAAACTAAATGAAAACTTAAGCGACTGGCATTCAGTGAATTTTTCAACTTTCCCATTCTGTGTGTTTTTTTTTTTTTTTTTTAAATCTACTATACATGATCTAGGGTTCCAGACTCGGAGTAATGAATCAAAATTGCCTCGGGTGTTTGTTTAGTGAAAAAAGAAAATAGCTTGTCAACGGTCAGAAGTCAGCCCAGTCAATTTCATGGTGAAATAATGATTTCCCTGTTCAAACAAACATGACAATAAACTCCCGTACTGTAAAGACAACCCTATCCATGAAACGGAGATTTTAGTTACATCGAGTGTACATTACCACTCCCCGGTACTTAACTTGCAAAATTATTATTCTGTCGGGTGAAAAAACTGATGAAAAGATTTGCAGTGTACGCCTAGAGCTCGTTTTAGAGGACGACTTTTTTTCTTGATGCAGGGGCAGTGACACCGGGAAATGGAGGCGTTTTCTTTACCTCTCATGTTCTCTCAAAATGGGCCTTATTTTTTACTGCAAGAGGGCGCCCTTCGGGGGTAGATTGGGGGTCAAACCATAGAAATAGTGTGGTAAACCAGATGCAGTTAGATTTCTAATAAAGCAGTTAATCTACAATTTTTTTTGTTTTTTTTAATTGGCAGTTTTTACATAGTAATCAGTGTAAGATATTTGCTTGGAAAATTTGTATTTTTAATGTTTTGAATTATTTGTGTACTTTTAAAATGGAAATAGTATTGCGCCCTCATGCTGTCAAAAATACGGCCTATTACATCGCAATGGGGTTGCGTTCACGTCACTTATAATCAGAAGGGTGAATGGCTTGGCATTTAAAAAAAAAATAAATAAATAAAAATAAAATTTGGGGGGGGGGTGGGCTGGAACCCTTTTTGCTTGGTTTTGCTCTCATTTTCTCAGACACATTTCTGAAAGTGTTATGGATGACTGTTTTTGTACCAAGTGGACACACGTTCATGTAGTTCAACGGGTGCTGAAAGTAGGGCCTTAGGGCAGTAGGCAGTTTCTATGTCTGCCTCCATGGTGACAGGGGCCATTTTGTTTTTATGGAGGATTCAGCAGGCAGTGTGATTTGAACTTAATGATGTGACAGTTTTCATCTGTGGACAATTCCGTCTGTGTTCTGCTTAGAATTCCCGTCAAATTGGAGCGGAGGTGGGTGTGGGGGGGGATGTGATAGCATGCATTTTGTGTGTAAAATGCACTCGATGAACACTGGCACGTAGTCTAGATACAAAATGGGTGAGCATGGAAATGCTACGTGTGTATGGATGTACCTGTAACATGTTTGACTTTTCTTAAAATTAATCTGGTCACACATTGAGATTCAGAATAAATGAAGTTTAAATAGTTTAAAAATTCAGATTTGTTTTATTTTTTTTTATTTTTTCCAAAATTGTGGTTAGGTAGGTGGTTCAAAGGAAATAACTCCAAAAGCCTAAACTTAACTTTCAATAAAGAATAATAAATAAATAAACAGAAAGGAAGTCAAATTTGAAATACCCGGACAGCCTCTTTTAGATCGTCTGTTGTTCCTTCATCATTGGTCAACCTTGCCTCGACAGTTGACCTCGTCTTGGAAGTCGACTTCCAAGACGAGGTCAACTTCATTCCAATGATAGACAGAAAATCAAAGTTTTGTGTGCTTGGCAATTTCTCCTTTTTTTGTCAACGAAAGAATTGCATGTTTGACTATATAGTCCCTAAAAACTGTGTCTGGAAGCCTTGAGATGCCATTGAAATGTCCTGAGCTGGGAGAGCAGTGATGTCTGCTTCATTTAAGGCATCACATTGGCTCTCACTATGTAGGATATATTGACCCAAATGCACAGTGCTGTGTGAGAAAAACAGTGGTGAAGAGCAGGCCATCTTTCAGCAAGTTTGACCAAGGACAATAGTTAACCATAGTTCAACTAACTCTGATCTGACCCATGCTAGTTGACGATGGTTGGACTAGTCTAATCGCCAATTCCCAACCAGCCTATCGAGGTTGGTCGCATCACTGGTTACCAACAGCCGTATTATAAGCACAGTGCAGAGGGGACCAGTTATCAGAAAAGTGATAATGTTGATTTTACCGTTTTCTCGCGGTTGCGTTGACGTGACATGACTAGAGTCATTCACACTTCAACATCAGGTTACTACGTATGTCACTCAACCAACCTCTTGTTAACCATTGGTCCTTGATCGAACTTGCTCTTTGGTAGTCTTAATGTTGGCATTGTTTTTAGTTTTAAACTTGTTTTTTTTCTTCTCTTGTTTCCGTTTGCAGGTATGGAGGCTGGTGTACATTAAATCCACCGCCACAAATACAGATAGCAAACTACTTATGGAGTACCATTGGAAGGTATGTAATATTTGTGAATCAATGTTTTCATGCCAAAGCCCTATAGACTGTGCAGTTCATGCAGGAACCAAACTTCCAGAAGAAATTAGAGCAGAAGAAAACTGTTTGCAGACTGACTCTAATAAGACATGTTTAAACAATTGAAAGTTTATGAAATAGGTAGAGTAATGTTTGTGAATGCTCCCATCTATGTTTGTAGTTTGCAGAAGTTTTCTACACAGTTTGTGTGCAGTGCTGAATAAAAACCCTTGCCAGTCTCGCTGTGAGAACCTGCCCACAATTTTCTCCCCCACAATGTTATTCCAAAGCCGAGCGTGATTTGGAATCATTTAGAGCTAATGTCACCTGTGGCGTTGGCTCGTTAAGGAAGGCAACGGAACAAACCCCCGTCTCTTGGTGTCTGTCTCAGCCCAATCTTCCACACCCCGGAGGTGTTGCGAGGACAGGGAGGAAGAGCAGATCAATAATTCAGCCCGACAAATCTTCCCGCTCCTTCTACCACCTTGCTTCTTTGCGATTTAAAGGAACAGCACTGTGATATTGAAAGAGTAAATTTATACTAGTCCTCTGCGTTTCAAGAAACACCATTAGTGCAAGTGCATAGAATTGCTCAATTGAAAAGACAAATTTTCACAGGTTTACACATAACTGAGTATGGAGATGGTCATGGTGAGAAAGTTTCCTTGAAATATTTTTTGTCTGAACTGCTCTAGTTTTTGAGAAATGAATAAACACCAAATAAAGTTGATCTTTGGAGTGGGAAATCCGATGTTTAAAGACAGTGATGAGTTTTTCCCCACTATTTTCTTGTAACTCCAATTACCGATTGAGCTTGAAGGTTCACAGGTTTGTTATTTCATGTTGATGGTGGGTCACACAAAGTGTGGATATTTGTCATGTTGACCGTGTGCTTAAAGCCAACGCGTGAAAATTTTATGATTGAGGTTCTCTTATTTTTATTGTAAACTTTAAATGACCCCATTGATAAAAAGAATACGATAAATCTTACTTGCACCATTTTGGGGGTCAGATTTCACCTGTGTTACCGTGCAGTGGGCATTTTATGCAATGCGTTTGCAGTTAGATGCTCCCCATATCTCCACATGCAATTTGACTCCTAATAAAATGGCAGACCACGGGCAGAGTGTAGCCGCAGGTGACATCGGTGCAAGGGGTCCATAGGCCAATTCATTTTTTTTGCTGGGATACCACCATGAAAATATGGCCCGCTGGCCGCTTTGAGTGAACAGCCGGAATGACAAGATGCATTTTGTGTGGACAAATTTGTCGGCACCAACAGGAGCTGGCCAGGTCGGGCAGGTGGCCACTTTATCCAGGTGGCCGGTGTAACAGGTTTGACTGTAGATTGCGTAAACATCATTGATTGATATGAGGACACATGTAATGGTTAAAGAATATGAATGCTGGGCGCAATGTACAGATTGGTGCCTGCTCAGTAAGAGCAGTATACATGAAAGTCAGGTTTTCAGTGGTGCACCATCGTTGGAAAACCAATGATATCAACATTATTTTACATTCATAAATACCCAAGACAGTTCAGGCATTCCTGTAGGTTGAAAGGTGGTCACATGACCGTGTTTACCTGGTATTAAACAGCTGATAAAGACACGGCTGGAGCTGTTTAAGACAGGTTATTTAAAAAAAAAATGCACAAAACATGCTCAGCCCAGAAAAATCCTGCTTAGCCAGAAACAGGTTGCCAGCCAAAATTCAATAGAGTTTACATTGTTGCTACTGGTGCCCTGCTCATTTTTTTGCTTAGCGAAACAATTTGCCGAGCAGTATGTTCTGCTGAACAGCTTTATGAACTTGGGCCCGGGTCTGAGGCAAGGCAGCTTTTTTTTATTGGTATAGGGCACCTCTGGGAGGGACATTAAATGTCAACAGGATTTTTTCAAAGGGCACCCAGGCAATGACCAGGGGCATTGTCTCCATTGCCCCCCGTGAAGTATCGGGCATGGACAAAGTTAGTTCTAAATTTTGTTCAAGTTTTTCAAATATCAAGGTTACTCAAGGTGCGCCTTCCCTTTCAAATCTATCCTGTGGTTGAGCCATTGCCTAATCAGTATTGATGTGAGCGTGCAGGAGTTGGGGAAATTGCCGACAAGCTTGACAAGGGCTGAAGGATGATGTCACATTGCGCTGGTGTCAGTTCTGTGAGTTGATGAGATGTTCTGTGAGTTGATGTATAGAAACGTAAAAATGTACACATGGGATTGCAATGAAACGGTTTGATTAGTTGGTGGTGGAGAGTTCTGGGGTAGGGTGGGAGGGTAGGGAGAAGAAATCTTGCCCCCCCCCCCCCCAAATGAGATCGAAAAAATCCACAACTAAATGGTTTGACGCATTAAATAGCCCCCCCCCCCAATTATGTATTTGCCCCCTTTTGCCCCCTCTTGCTCCCCTCCCCGAATGAAAATGTCTGGCCAGTTGGTTGTCTCCAAGTTGCCTCTACAAACTGCCTGGTGTGACATGGTCCTGACTCCCCAGCACTGACAACCAGGCAGGATATTTGCTATTGTGCTATCTCTCCCATCCAAGTCAGGCAAAATAGCTATCAATGGTGAACACACTCTTCATTCAAAAATTTATTATGCACTGGGGCTTCTGTGATTAAGCACTGTCGAGACAACCTTTGACCTCAATTCTGTTTAACAAATATTCCCTCAAGTTTTTGTGGTTTATTGCTTACTGTTTGAAGTTAAAAAGTTGCATCACCCTTAAGGTGATCCCTGTCCTGCTGCTTCCCAGGTTATATCTGTAGAGCCTGCTCCATGGTTGTATCGTAAACTTTGCAGTTTCAGATTGTGTGGCTTCTGACTAGCACCCTGAAAAAGGATATTGACTAAAAAAATAGGGAGACCGCCAACATTAGGGCTGGATAGCTGAGTTGGTAGAGCTGCGTCGGTACGTGAAGCCAGGGGTTGCAGCTTCAAATCCCGCTCTAGTCAATTTTTATTTGTTCACCCACATATTGAATTATAATTTACCCAGTCAGTTTCCCTTGTGGTGTATGGCTTACTAAGTGTTAAAAACATGTATTTATGATGAACTTATAAGATTTGTTTTTTGAAAGATGCATAGCTAAAGAATACAAAGGTATTGAAATCTCAAAATTTGTTTTTTTTTATAGGAGATTTAGGGTTTGACTTTGCCCAGGTTTTCTGGTGACAGGTCGCATTTGCTGTTTTATCAAAATCAATAGCAGCTGCTGGGATGTTTCTTTTCTAAAGATTGCTTTCATGGTTTTGTTTCTCAAAACTAGATGGGTCAAATACAGTCACCCTTCCAACTCAATTAGTATTGTAACATCCCTTTAAAATTTGCACTTAGTTGAAGTACATGTACTATTAAACAAGCATGCAGCTTCTCAGTGGATCAGCTAATCATATAGTCGGCAAAGCATCCTTACAGAAACATCACACCTACTTGTGGGAGCCAGTTGCAGCTACTAAGCATGCCAGAAACACTGGGGCGAACCCCTTCTCTTAGCGATAAGTGTTTCTAGGTTCTTTTACGTGCGTTGATAGACATTGATACAACACACAGGACTTACGGCTTTAGATCTCATCTAAAGGATGAAGCAATATTGTTTAAGTGTCTTGCTTAAGGACACAAGTGTCACGACCGGGTCCTAAATCCACACTCTGCTGATCAGAAACACCTTGAGCTTGAGTCCGGTGTTCTTAACCGCTCGTCCATGACATGCCGATTTCTTATTTTTTTCTTGTGCCAAAGAAAACTGAAAAACAACATACAAATATTTATGTCCCAGGCAGTTGCCTCGTTTTTGTTGTCATTATCAAGTTGCATGTCTACTATGCACTTCTGAACACATCAGATGCCATGCCACTTACACCCCCCACCCCAATCTTAAACCACCCCTCAGGAGAAGGAGACCCCAGGTCCTGGGCAGACACCACCCCCCTTGGTCCAGACTTGCCTACCAGTTTTCTTCACCTCCAGACTGAGGTCTCTTAGTCAGGTGACATTTAAATTGGACTTCCTTGTCTGACGATGGAGTTGATCTAGAGTAGGAGAAAGGGGAGGGGGAAAAGGGGGCTTGATATCAGAGGGTATGAGATCATTTTAGGTTGGAGTGATGTATTTTATCGGAACACCCTTACCCTGCTAAATGCAGCAAAATGCACTAGGGCCCAATTACATGACTCTGCTTACTGAGGATTTCTGCGCTCACAGTCATCATTCTGCGCTTACAGGGTAAGCACTGAAAGTCTGCTCTAGCTGTGGAAGCAAAGAATGCTTAATAACGTGACGGTGAAGCATGTACAGACACATGCAAAAATTCCTTGCTAACCTGTGAAATACACTTACATTAAGCACAGATTTTTCTGTTAGTGCCAATAATCTGCTTACTGTGAGCTGAGCCATGAGATTAGGTAAAAAAGATTTTAAATTTTTTTTTATTTATTTTATTTTTTACATTTAGCAAATCTCATACTCACCTTAAAAATGAATTAGTTAGATTTGACTAGAAACCAGTTAGATTTGACTAACAATTAAGGGTCAGCTGATTGCAACTGAAAATCAGTCAGTCTGGCTATTTTTTTTTCTACTCAGGATTATTTAAATAACTAAAATTGGAATCAAATCCAAATACTTTTGCTAGTTGCTATGACTAAATAAGTTGTTATTTTTTTAATTTTTGTATCTTTAACCAATTTCCTTGTCAGTTTTCAACAACTAGGAAAACCAGTCATTATTTTGACCAGAGGCCAATTTCATAGAGCTGCTGAAGCACAAACAAAATATGCTTACCAGAATAAGGTTACCGGCCAAACTACTGTGTCACATATACAATTTGCGACTGGTATCCTGCTCATTTCTGCTGAGCAGAATTTTGAGCAATGTTTTCTGCCTAAGCACCTCTATGAAATCGGGCCCGGTCGTTAGTAGAGTGTTGTATGTAGCAGGGTACAGGGCCTTGACATGTACTGTTAAGCCCCTAGCAAACTTAGTGCCTTAAGGCTACGGCTATGGCCGCTGGCTGCAACGACAACGTTGACGAATAGGAATCCTCGGCGTTCCGGCCATAGCCACTGCCGAAGCCACTCATTCGGGGTGACTTACAGTGTCAAGGCTGGTGTAAACCAGTTCACTTTACAATGCAACAGAATCCTCAGTTGGTTTTTTTGCTGCATGTTAACACTGTAGCAGGGTTTTCATGGCAGCTATGTTGCATATTTATGCATTTAGAACGGTGCCTGGAAAACACCTGAATGTGGTTGAATACACCTGAATACTGCAGTTTGACGAAGAAGTGATAAATCACCTTGAAATGATTACTAAATTCGCACACACACACAAAAACCCGTCCACATTGAATCTATTCTAAATGAGGGTCAGTTTATGACTTTCAAAAGGTGTTTAAACTTGTTTGAATTTCTACTGTACAATCAACAGAGGAAACTCAAATGTTGATAAAACAAATTACCGATAATAATAACAGTCATAATTTGGGAGGGTTTAAAGGGGCCGTGTCGTCATGATTATAGCAGTAAATTAAATAACTCACGTGCGCCGGCGGTCACATCACAGTGTGACAAGCACGACACTGCAAGTGCTCGCGTGTGCAGTATCTTGGTGAGAGTTCATCTTTCCATGCACAGCCACAGGCCTGCTATAATCATGTGAGGACACAGTCCCTTTAAACATTGTTAATTTGCTGGCTCCGGTAATATTTGCAAGTATGGAAGCATGTTCCAGGTGATTGCATCAGTATATCAAATGAGGTTGTGTCCTGTGCGGTGGGAGATGAATGTTGGTAGCAGCTCTAGTGTTAAAATTATGAATATAAATATTTTCCCTAAAACTCTAGAGTATTACTGAAGGGGAGGGATTTAAATTTCATTCTGCATGTCGTTAAAAAGAACACCCTATCACTTTAATAAGCAGAATCGAGAACAGAGGGCGGAGCAGGAAGAGTTTGGACAAGTTTTGATAAGAAACTCAGGGGAATACTGTCACCGCTTCACAAGTTGGTGTCTGGGAAGGCGTCTGCCATGTTTTACGTGGGAGGCGTTCCTCATAACAAGGGGAGGTTTTTTGATTGTGTTTTTGTTTGTTGTTAAATGCAACAATCGAGGTTTCACAAGTTTTTGCAAGGCGTCTTTGAGAGGACTTATGGTTGTGAGTTGTCCACAAATCCACAACGTCTGTTAGTGCTTGACATTTTACTGTTTAGCCCTGCGTCAACACTTGTACACAGTACACCTTAGGCATGGTAGTCCCAGAGCCAAATTTAAGTTGAGAGACTGCATTCAGATTCGTAAACCCTCAGTGTTATCCTCCACTTTTTAAGACACGCGTCATAATATTGAAGTCTTATACAGCACACCAACAATTACGTACTTAAGGTGCTTATTGTATTGTTTTTGAAAGACGGGTTTCTGAAGTTTTTGAATTATGAGACCCACTTATGTGGCACCTTACAAGGTGTTGGGTCGCATTTAGCCTAGGCTTTTTAGTACATTACAGGATTCTCCTATATGTTGGCCTCAGCGATGGTGGCCTGTGCAGCAAAAGGGTCTATTTGCCGACCAATATTTGCGGAAGGTGTGGAGAGAGTTGAGCAAAAAAAAAAAAAAAAAAAAAAAAAAATTAGCGTCTGACGTTGTTTTCTTGTTCAATAGAATTCTCCAGGACTGCAAGTCCTCAATCATGCTCAAAGTGGACCTAACATTTTGTTATTATTGTATCAAGTAATTTCAGGTTATATATAAGCAATAACAAAAATTTCAGCAAATATTACAGTGAAGTTGAAAGTAAAAGACCTTCTAGTTGGCAAACCAAGAGATCTGAGTTTGTCGACTGATTGTTTTCAATCTGGACAGCCCTTGTTCTTGGTGATTTGATGTTTGCAACCACCAAAGAGGATTTTTAGGTGTTCGGCCAACAGCCGAACAACTATTGTTATTGTTCTGTTTTTTTTTTTTTTTTTTTTTTTTTTTTTATTTTTTCCTCGTGTTCTTCTTTCCCTGTGAACCTTCTCCGCCAATTTAGAGAAAAACTGAAACTTGTATGAACTTGAAACTTCTCATGAACATCAACCTCGGTGAGTAGACGGCACCGCCACTTTTTGGGAATGGTGACGTCATTGATGACGTCATTACGTTAAATAAACGTTAAAAAAACCTTAAATAATTTGAAAAATCATATCTTCAAAACCAAAACAGCTACGTTCAAGATTCTTTTTTTACATGACACCTCTTATAAAGATCTACAAATGCGGTGCACAACGTGACCCCATTTGACCTTTACTTCCGGTCGAAACCGGAAGTTAAAGTAACAAATCATGTTATTTTGGGCTCTAGAGCCTAAGTGCATGAAAATATGAAAAAATGTTCAATGCATAATATTTTTTTTAACTCAAGAGCATTCTAAAAATATGATGTGTGACGTCATAGCTACGTCAGAACGAAAATGGTACACGAGGTCGAAAAAAAAATTATTTTGCTATCTCAAAAAATAGAGCATGTACGGACTTGAAACTTACCACGTACTTAGACCAAAGCGTGTACATGACAAAGAACAAAATTTGGAATGATGACGTCATCGATGACGTCATTATATAAAATTGAAGTTTTTTATTAAAATACTCTAATCTCCAGAATCAGATATGCTACATACATGATCTTTACACCATATGAAAGGTCATGAAGTATTAAACAAATCTTACACAGGGTGTGACCCCATTTGACCTTTACTTCCGGTCGAAACCGGAAGTAGTAGTTTGTTTTATAAAAAATCGTATCTGAATAATATTATTTTGTGTATTAATATAATAACTTAATTTTAAGGCCCTTCGACGATTCTACAAATGTTTACAATGTGTGACCTCATTTGAATGTTGTTTATGACCTTTGAAAATATTACATTGATGACGTCATCAAATGTTACAGTTTGTTACGACGACGAGTTTAAAAATATTTTTTTTTTTTTTTTTTTTTTTTTTTTTGGAGCAAACTACGTGTTGAATTTTTTGGTAATAGATAACGACTATAAAAGCCTAATTGTGAAATTTGAACAAAATTGGCCGTTGCATAACGAAGTTATATTAAGGTGAAAAGTGCCGTTTTTAGCGCGATCGGCGATAAAGTCTGTACAGTTCCCTCAATGTATTGCACCCCGTGCGTGTGCACTCTAGGCTTTTACTGCATGCTGTGTATACATGTATATACCTACACGCGACAAGTCAGGTCTTGTCACAGTTCATCGAACTTTGCTGTGTGTTGTTAAGTTCTCCGTGTGTGTGTGTGTGTGTGTGTGTGTGTGTGTGTGTGTGTGTAATAATGGCGACGAAAAGAAAAACATGTAAGTCATGCCAAGTTCAGTGTGGAAATGTTTCCCTTTATGTCATTCTGGTGGCTTAATTGTGACAGGGAGAGGAAGAGGAGACTTTACTGAGACGATCACATGCTCACGTGAGTTGTTTGATGTATAATGGTGGAGAAAATGCAATTGACAAAATGATCGTCTTTCGTTCTATTTATACCGATCACGTACGTGCTTACATACGAGAGTCACAATGTGCAACAGCGGGGCCAGAGGCACTTTACCCCCGCGAGAGTTGTTGTCGGGATACGCTGAGTAAAACTGTTTAAAAGTAAAGTTTAAAAGTAAAGTCATCGCCTTTCAAAATGTCCGTGTATTTCTTTAGCCGTGCACACTTGTGTTTATGATGTTTATCAAAGTGGGGTAGTTTTTATAAAACTTTGGAACCTTTTAATACAGATAATGAGCTCGGAATTTGAATCTGTCAAATGTCAGATTGACTGTACAGTACTACGTGTTCGTGATGTTACAAAATAAGACCGTTAATTTGATATAGCGCCACCAACGTCACTAGCGATACACACTTTGTTTTATTGACACCGCATAGATGCTGAACAAAACGGAGGGCAGCAAGGGTTAATGTTTTGATAAAAGGCAATATGAATACTAGTTTGAACACACAACCTGGCGGCAGCCAATTGCACGGCGTGGAAAAGGAACACTTTGGAAAGCACGAAAACATTGTTTTTCCTGGCAGTTAAAACCAAAAAGGTAACTTGTTTTTCCTCCAGGAGTCGAGTTACAATAAATGTATGCGGTTCTTTATAATTCTTAGTGACCTGAGTTGACCTCGCTTCCTGCCCAAACCGGAAGTCCCCATGAAATACATATGATAAAGCTCTTTTTAATTATTTTCATATTCATATTTAAAGGTTTTATTTGATTTCACTTTCAATATATCAAACAAAATCAAAACCATGTGTTATACGGTGTCTCATAGAGACCATTATGTTGCTTTAAATGTTAATTCCTCCAAAATTTTCTTCAAATAAATAACTCAAAATTGAAATTAAACTGAACCTTGAAACTGTGCATATACTTGAACCTCAATATGAAGACGCGAAATAAAACAATGACGTCATGATGATGTCATCAGATGTTGAGTTACAATAAATCAAAGTTTGGTCATTAAATCAGAACTCCTGAAGTGCACAATGGATTTTTACAATCTACACATCATCGCAAAGGTCTTTTGGAAACAATTTCAATGTCTCAAAGAAATGACCCCAATTTGACCTTGTATTGCGGTTCCAACCGGAAGTTGAAGGAAAGAATTGTTATAAAGCCATTCTTTATTAGTTCTTTGGTCAGTATAAAACGAGCTTTGGACAGTGGTTTCAGTGTGTGAGTAGGTAAAGGACTCTGCGTTTTCAAGTTTAAAACTGATGACGTCATTACATTAAACAGCGTCCTCTGGTAACAAGTTTCAAATCAATGGTGCTACGACACTAATTGTAACGGCTTTTTTTTCCCTCGTGTTCTTTCCCTGCGAACCTTCTCCAGCAATTTTAAACAAAAGTAAAGCTTGTACAAACTTAAAACTTACTGTATACATAGGCAATAGTGAGTAGATGAAACCGCCACTTTTTTGGAATGATGACATTTGTCAAGAAACGGGAGTTGTTACAAAGTGTGGTACAAGTTTAACTATGAAAACCAAACATTGTATACAAATTCATCTTTTTATGTTCAATGTTTTTGAACTACGTCATCATGTAACGTTCAACCGAACACCGTATTTTTGTAATAAACAAAAATTCTATGTCTAGTTTTTTTTACAAACTGGAAAGTACTTACATTTCACTTCAAGGATGCTTCAATCTGGTGTGCATTTCTCTTATGTTGAGGTGCTCGCCAAACTGATCGCATGGCAAACACGTCGTTGATCTAAGATGGTGATCACTGATGCACAGTAGTCATAAAAAGTGGACTCATTACTTGGAGATAAGTCCAGCGTCACCGTCTCTTGAGTGCTTCTTCAGGGATAAAGCCTTTAAATACATTCAATTAAACCAGCAATGAGTGAAAAGGTTCTTGTTAATCTCAGGAGGGATATCCTGTGTCAACTCAAATCTTAACAAAACAACTTTTACTCCTATGAAGCTCGTTCTTCGCAATCGTTTATGTTTTTTCTTTTTCTCTCCCCCCCTTTTCCTCGTCCTCAGCGTGGACAAATACTTGTAAAGCAACCCCGCCGTTAAATTTAAATTAGGGTGATTCAGAAGGTAAAGTGGCATTTTGTCTGGAGAGGGCCCAAGTTGAAAATGTGCCAATTATTCATTGGAATTGTCAATAAAACGTTGTAACACGGGGAGTTACGAGTCGTAAAAGGGGAAAATTGACAAGGCAATTTATCCCTGGGGATTCCGTGGTAGGTTATGTGGTAAAATGTAATTTCAGCGGAATGCTCACTTGTTGGAGTAGCTTTCTGAAGCTGTTTCTTCATAATATAGATGTTTTATAAGAGTGAATTCAGTATTCCAATTTTGAACATAAATACCGTTCCAAAAACCTGTACAAAATTTGATCGAATTTCAGAGTCAAAAATAAATTCCAGAGCTGTTTTTACATAATTAAACTGTCAGATAAGTTCAGAAGGAACTGAAAACCTAGTTTAAACTGTAAATATTACTATTTATTGATTTATGGTCTTGGTATTATTGTGGTAAGGTTTATCTGTCATTATGGTGATGGCTTGTCTTCTACAAGTAATTGTTTAACTTGTTTGGTTTCATTTGCTGATATTTAATTTTGTTGGTAATTGTAGTGTTGTTTTTATCATCCTTGCTTTTTTGCTATACTGGCTATGTATGTTTGCATCTTACTCGGGGGGCTGATCCCAGGCTTATCGGCAGATACGGTTTGGCTCCTGGCTAATATTTACACGACTGATCTCGGTGTTTCTAAACAGGGATGCGATTTTTAGAGGAGGTCTTAATCCTGGTTGATTATAATGCAGGTCAGTAGCGATTTCATCGCACGGATTCATTTCACACGACGCATATTTGCGATTATATTACATCAATGCGATTTTGTAACACACGACCATCGTTCTGAGCTCTCGTGTGAAACGGGCTTTAGACCCATGATTGCACAATCATGGGGCAAGTTCGCGCAGCAACCATCGTCAACCAATGGTTGATTTGTGTCTAGCAGTGCGCATGTGCTTTAATATTAAAGCGCGAACGACTCTAGTGGAATGGATGTCATTGGTGAGTTCATGGGGAGGGGTGGAGGTGAGGTGTTAGCTGCCCTCATTCCCTAATGCAGTTGGATTTTGATGGGTCGGGAATGGTTAGGGTGAATGTATCATTCTATTGATCCGTGACAATCCAAATCAGAAGTTTATGCACGACGGTCCGTGTCAACACTGGTGTGCTTAACAGAGCTTGGAGCTAAAAGCCTTGGAGCTCAAACACAATAACTCTGGAACGTGGACAAATTTACGGTGTGTAATACCTTGCAGGTAACATGCTCTTCAAATCATACACCTCTCTTAACCAATTATCTCATAAGTGCACCTGTCAATGTGATTTGTTACAGACTTTGTGATAACGCCATCCAGCGAAAAAGGAAGTTACCTGTTGAAGCACAATCTTTAATAATTGGATAGGAGATTTTTTTTAATATATTTTGGTAATTTAAATCTTTCTGGTAACGAAACCAAGAGATGTTTAAAAGTGACAAGCACTGCGATCCCGTAGGCCTGAAGATACCTGCGTAGAGAAGGTGATGAAGAACTGTTCAGTTTTAAGTGTGGGAAGGAAAACCCATGTAATCAGGTTGGGACTGAAGACCCCATCCACACGCAGGCTCCAGTCTGATCTGTGAAGTACTAGTCACTAGTCAGCTGAAGTGCAAGTCGCTTTTGAGATTCCCTTGGTTTCATTACCAGAAAGATTTCAAATAAAAAATTTGTGAAAATTAGTAAAAATTGTTGACAGGCTCTATGGAGGAGAATCTATCAAATGCATATATGTAGGAAGAAGTGCAAATACTAAGATCTGGTGGCCAACTGCGAGAGCAGAGGATGGTCTTCGTACTGCTTTCCAATTGGAGCAGGTAGCAGAGGCTTCTGCAACACGTCAGTCAACAAATGTCTTGCATCCTTGGGCATCCCTAAAGGAAAGAATAAGGCTATAACTCAGGCCTTGATCTTAACCAAGACCACCAAGGCCATTGGCCTCATGCCCTGTCGATTGGGCCAGCATGCCCCTCAGAAAAATTGCACTGTCACTACCAACTTGGCCAGCATGCCCTTATACAATTTCTCTGATTTGGCCAGCAAAGGCCTGCCCCCGTTTTTCTTAAGATCGAGGCCTGCTACAACTGATACAGCGGCCAGTGTTTCACTGCAAGCTATGTTATCTGGCTACACACAAGCTCTAAGGCATTCAGGAAGATGGAGCTACAAACAACATCTCAGCAATATGCTCATAGGGAAGTGGGATGGTTGAGCACTCACAAAACCTGGTTTAACCCACCAAAGTCTGGTCCCAAGTCCGAAAACCTCATAGCACACTAATCTAGACAGAGCTGTACTGTCTAAGGTGAATTTTCCCCCCATACGCTAATCCGAGCTAATTCGTCCATGGTGGTTTGCACCACTACAGCTGTGGCTGCTGCACGCTCCCGTCGACTCACACACACTGTGAGCACCATGCTGATCGGTTCGCATGTGCGGCCAAAACGCTATTGACTCGTCGCTCGCGTGCGGCGGCCATAGCTGCAGTGGTGTAGACCACCATGAATGAGCTGCTAGGATTAGTGTACACTCTGTACTTAGTGTCCTTCACAGAGGGATGTACCAGGAGTGCTTATCTTAAAACGTGGGATTAAAAAAAATGAAAAAACAGAAAGAAAAAAGTTCCTAAGATGAACTATTCCTCCTCTCTGAATGCACATTTCCTTGACGGTATTCAATGCGGGATAAAAAAATGAAAAAAATGAAAAAACTAAAAGAAAAAGGTTCCGAAGATGAACTATTCCTCCTCTCTGAATGCACATTTCCTTGACACTATTCATAGGGGATGATCCATTGTAATCAGACTTTAATTACAATTCACTTGCCAAATAAAAAAGGTTGAATATTAGATACAGTTCATACATGAATGTAGTCTAGACCCGGCAGAGGCCAAGGTTGTTCCAGCTTTGATCAGTTGATAAATTTTGTCCTTGTTGTATTGAATCCACTTAAAACATGTTGTCACTCTGTAGTAATCTTGTTTTTTCTGACATGGTAACTAAAGCTGCAAAGTGCATTTGGTTTTTCCATCCCCCACCCCCACCCCCTACCCCCATCCCCCCCCCCCCAAAATGTTGATATGGTATAAACAATAAAACTAATAACATTAACAAACTTTATAAAGTGCTTTTACCCGGCTAGAGACGCTTATGGCATAGAGACACATCGTGTACAAAATTGGAGGGGACTGATGTATGCACAGAGGGTAGGATTTTTGGCAAAAAGTAGCATGGCACAACAAAATTATGCTTACCAGAATAAGGTCACCAGCCAAACTACCATGTCACATGTACAATTTGTGACTGGTATCCTGCTCATTTCTGATAAGCAGAACATTTTTAAGCAATATTTTCTGCTTAAGCAGCTCTATGAAATTGGGCCCAGGTGTACACAGTGGACAAGCAGTCCAGCGGGCTGGACTCCTGGGGCGAATTTCATAAAGCCTGTAAGCACAAAAACTTGCTAAGCACAGAGAAATATTGCTTAGCAGAAGCAGGTAGCCAACCAAAAATCTATAGAGTTTACATTGTTACGACTGGTGCCCCACTCATTTAAATTTGCTGAGCAGTATTTTCTGCTTAACTGCTCTTTGAAAATGGGCCCCCGTGGTGTTCTGATCAGCAGAGTCCTGCAGTCGATTTCACCAAACTCTTTCTAATTTGAGAATCATCCGCGCTTCGTGAAATCGACTGCTTGTCTTGACACTTGAGCAATACACTTACCCTATATTGCTTCTTCCTTCAGATGGGAGATGAAGCCAATAGACGGATTGCGTGACCTACGTCACATGACCCCTGTTGGGTATAAAATGTAAACACACACGTAATCCTCCATAGGAAAGGGTGGTACGGTACAGGATGATTAATGCACTTAGATTATTAGATCGAGGCTTTTCTTGCTCGAAATCTGTGAAAGATATTCCAGAGTTTGTACCAAAGACCTTCAACTAGCTGAATAATACCAGTAAGGACAGTTCCAGCAAGTCTTCAAAATTGTAAAAGTACCGTATAAATGTGCACGATGTGTACAGTGCACGACGGAACGTTAGGCCAGACGACCGCGATCACCACACATTTTTAACACAAAAATTTCAAAGTTTTGAAGCTGAAATTCTCCAAAGAAATTGCTTTCCAAAACTGTGTGATTCCTTTGCCTATTTGAAATTCTGCAAGGCTAGGTATTATCGCTCACTTTTCCAACATTCTTTACCCCTTTTTTTACAGTGATTTAGGCCAACATTACAAACAAAATAACACACGGGTGGCTACATAAATAGTCGTCCGACGCCGGTAGTGCATGGCTAAAAAACCTCTTTTTAGTAGAATTCTGTTAAATTATGAAACAGAGATGTGATTTAATTTAATGCGGCAACATACTACTTTAAACAAAGGGGCTTATTAACTAATTCATCCCTTAACGAAAATAAATCTGACTTTTACACATAATTTGTCACCAGCTGTATGACGTCATACCCGATAGGGGGTCACGTGACCGCATGTAAACATTGTCGCGCAATTGGTCTATTGTCCTGTGTTTTGTTTAATCATTTTAAAGAACCTAGTACACTAATCATTAAGAGAATGGGTTTGCCTCTGTGTTTTCTGGCATATTAGCTGCAGAATTGCGTCGTAGCACCTTGTAAAACCTTATAAGATGCCATATAAAAAAGGTTTCATAGCTCATAGCTCTTCATACCTGTGTTAAACAAAATAATAAGTATTCATCATTATTTTCATCATAACCTGGTTCAACAGCTTGTTTTTGTTTTCCCCCTGTGTTTTTCAGAGTTCCTGAAAAGTCATGTCGGCAGGAGCTAATTGATGCGTATTGTGCTTATCACTATAACACCAGTGGTGGATGCATCCCACCATCATTCATTGACACGCCCGAGGTAAGAAAGAGCTTGTTATAAGATGATGTAACAACAAACTGGGGAACGTGCCACTGAGAAAGAGTCTAGTAGGATTAAACAGAAAGCCCATGAGCAAGTTCGATCAAGGACCAACTGTTAACTAATGGTTGGTTGGTGACGTACGTAGCACATGCGCACTGATGTTGAGGTGCGAACGACTCTAGTCAACGCGACCATGAGAAAATTGCGAAATTAACGTTATCACTCTACTGATAACTGGTCCCCTCTGCATTGTGCTTATGAAACGGCTATTGGTAACCAGCGATGCGACCAACCTCGATAGGCTGGTCGCGAATAGTTGACTAGACTAGTCCAACCATTGTTGACTAGTGTGAGTTTGATCAGAGTTAGTCGAACTATGGTTAACTTTGGTCCTTGATCAAACTTGCTCCATTTTGCACTTGGCAATTTTCTCCGGCAAACTTGGAGGCAACCAACTGCACTGCATTGCAGAAAGAGCGCTTCGGTAAATTACTCAAATTGTTAAATTGCAGCGTTTACAAAATTCCGCTGCTAGACTTGTCACCGGAACTTGCACTCGGGAATTCATCACACCCATTCTAAATGCTTTGCATTGGCTACCAATACGGGCTAGATTTTTAAATTTTGGTTCTTCACTTATTAATATTATTATTATTATTATTATTAATGGTTTATTAAAAATCTGCTCATCGCAGCCGGTAGGCTGAATTAAAATACAGATTAACACTAAAAAGAATAAAAGTAAAGCAAAAAGTAAAACATTAGGTACATACACAATTAAAGCAATAAACCAATTTAAAAACCAACAAAGCAAGCGAACGGACACCCCCCCCACACACACACACCCCCAACCAAAAACAAACAATCAAACAAACAAACCACACGAGTCAAACAAACAGAAAAACAAACCACAGACAAACATTGAGACAGGGAAGACTGAGACAAAGTATAAAAGACAACGTGAAAGGCAAGACAGCATCAAAAATGCAAATTTAAAAAAAGACAGTCATTAAAAATGTATTGAAAAAAGATATTTCGTAAAAAGAAGAAAAAATGTCTATAGAATAGACTTCTTTTCCGTATCAGTATCCTTTTCATATAATGAATTTTACATGTTTAAAATATTGGTCAAGTAAGGAATGGGCTAGACCTGTATCGGTTGGTTCTGCACCTGACTGTAGACAAAGAACTAGAATTCCTAAGATTATTGTTCCTAGCAGGTGGCAGCCAGTCTCTGTGTTTGGTTGAATACAGGAGCGAATTACCAAAATTTAAGGAAAGCTGTTCAAGTCTCTCACTGAGAGGCGGAATGATAAGCACTTCACAAATATCTGCATAGGGTTTAAATTTGCAAAATTCAAAAGTGAGAATGATACGGAATGCCTTCCGTTGCATTCTTTCCAAACACTCTCTTTGGGATTTAGTGAGACCACTAATCAGTCACCTCTTATCAGTCTATTCATGGCATTGCCCCTGTTTACCTTCAAAGTTTAGTCCAGGAGCATCAACCAGCTAGAAATCCACTATCTTCACATAAAGTTATCAAAACCAAGTCGTATGGTTCCACTCTCTTTCCGATATGCAGCAGTTCAGTTATGGAACAGTCTTACAGAGGTGGCCGAAACATCAGAACAATTCAAAACCCAGCTGAAAACATGTCTGTTCACTTTGTACAACTATTGATTTCCCCCTTCACAGCGCAGAGGTACCTCACAGTGATATGCGCTATATAAGCATGGTTTTATTATTATTATTATTTATTAATTATGGAAGATGAAATGTAAATAGTTTTCTTCTTGGGAATTGCTTGGAACTAATTGCATGTACATTGCTTTTTTTTTTTTTTTTGACAAGGCCCTCAGACCAACATCATCATGTGCAGCAGCTTTTTCGATGGTAATTTGTTAATAAAAATAATCTAGAAAATTAGCAGTGGTGTACAATATCCTATGGGCCCTAAATGGCTTTCACACTTTCCACATTTTCCAAATTGATTGATACATCGGAAACGTTATTATCCAACCATATAGAAAGCTTAAAAAAAAAAAAAATAACCAATGACCTTTCAGTGCTGCACGTCAGAAAATGTTGCCGGTACAAGTAAATATCAACACCTCTGAGGATTTGCGCAGCTATCTTGTGGAATCTTGACATATATGAAGAGGTCAAGGAACGATGGTAATCTATCTGAGGTATAAATCCCAGTTAAGTCAAGAGAAGAAGATATTGTAAAGGCCAAGAAGTCTGTTATAAAACATGTGAGAATGATAAAGATGAAGCCACTTGATTGACAGTTTACAACACCTCCGTGGAAAATGAAGAAGGAACACATGCACACACACTCACATGTTTGTCGACTCCGCAAAGCGAGGACTTCTCTTAGTTCCCCCATTGTTTTGGTTTAGTTTTTTTCGCGACGTATGAGGAAAAATCCAAATTTCAGGGATGCAACTTTTCCAATTTAAATTGGAAATCTGGCTAGTTTATTTTTTACCCCAAAATTCTGATTTTGTCCAGCACAAACAATCTGGGTGTTTCCCTCAATTTGTATCCTTCAATATGATGTGTTTAAAATCTGAAAAATTTAGAAAATAAAAACACCCGTCTGTATGGATGCGTGGCATTGTTATCCTCTTCCACCAGTTATCAGTATGCACATTTTCTGATAAAAGCACTATTTACGGCGGGAGGTAAGTTCAAGCGTTGACCTACGACCTGTGAGAAACTTTGAGATGATGTGTGTCCTTAGCACGTGTGTGGAGAATCGGCGATGTTTGCATTAACCAATCAGTCACAAATTGCCACGGTTTGTAAACTGTCAAGATAATCTTGAAGATAACCGAAAAGGGGTCGAGGAACAAATTTAAATGGCAAAAGGATAAGAACACTTAACACGATCACATAGCACAAGGGTTAGGAAAAAAACTTCAAACTTCAAACTTTTTAAAGTGATGCATTGGTGGATTTACTGATTCGGAAGATTGTTTAATTGTGAGTCTATTAAGATGAGATACGTCTAGCATTGTTATGTATTCATCATTTTTTCATGGAGTAAATTTCTGCCCATTTACTCCAGTCCCTGGTCCTGCCGCCACCAGCGGGGTTCACATCGAGTGTGGGGCTATAACGCCTGGGTCGTCCTGCCCAAATTTCGGACATGCATTTTCAGAGTTTTGTATTTTGTTTTCAGTAGCCAGTTGCATCTCTCACATTTGTACTAGTGGAACATTTCAAAGGGCACCAAGGCAACGGCAAGGGGCATAGGGGCAATTTCCTCCGTTGCCTCGGTTGAAGCATCAGGCTTGCATCAGGTTGACTTGTACAGGAATCCTTGGGGAGAGGTTTGACTGTTTCATGTGCACAAGTCTGCGCCAACTCATTACGACCAGTCTGCAATTAATTTCACTCATTGTGTGCATGCAGTCAATTTGCTTTTATAAATTGGACGGTAATAATTGGGAAGAACGTACAAGGCCATTTTCAACAGGAACTGTAATGGTATATCAGGATTAATCAGTGAAAATTGAAAACTGATTACCTTGTTTGGTTATATTTATTTTTAATTTGGAATGCCATCCATAAATTCAAGTAGTCTGTAGAATATATATTTTTCGCTTTTAGATTTATATTTAGTAATTTAAGTACACTATGAAAAAATGGTTTAGTATTCGTGTTTACCAATTGACAAATTATCCATTCTGTATCCATTAGGAGAAAGCCATCTTAGATAAAACAAACATTTATTGCTTTTAAGGCATTTTAATTTCTTGTGTATTGTAGTCAGAACAAACATTATACGTGATGCCCTGAGAATTATATGTGCACAATCATTCTGTAATGTTACGCGCCACTGTACAAACTACTTGATAATACACTCCCTTGAAAAGCTAATTTTAGTTCATACATCGCGCAAATGTGCAAGCAAAACATTTTCACCACGTCAACCTCATGACTTAATTACCAACGTCATATTCAACTATCTTGGAAACTGCGATAAGCATGTGTTCCAGCTACAGTCACAAAACTTCAATTTGGAAACTTTACTTTGTGGAGCTCTTTTTTGCTCCCTCAGTCTCAGGAATACAGACCTTAATATTCATAAGTCTATCAAAAATGACAGTTCCTTTGTCGTCTCACCAAGGTGCACGTCAAGTGGAAATTTATTTCGAGATAATTAGAACTTATTTTAGCTGGCAATCGAGTCATGGTTCTGTGTTTAGTGCCACTCCTATGCCGTAGGTAACGGCCGATGTTTTACAATTCACGGTGCGTGAATTTTTTCTCAGTCGCGAAACATAAAAGGACGATCCAATAAAGAGAGTCTTTGTTCTGTTGGCTTTGTAAAGTCAGGGTTTCTTTGTGCCAGCGGTACCCTCACCAAGGTGCACGTCAAGTGGAAATTTATTTCGAGATAATTAGAACTTATTTTAGCTGGCAATCGAGTCATGGTTCTGTGTTTAGTGCCACTCCTATGCCGTAGGTAACGGCCGATGTTTTACAATTCACGGTGCGTGAATTTTTTCTCAGTCGCGAAACATAAAAGGACGATCCAATAAAGAGAATCTTTGTTCTGTTGGCTTTGTAAAGTCAGGGTTTCTTTGTGCCAGCGGTACCCTCAAAGAAAAAAGATTCCGGCAATTCCGCCAGGAATTCCAGAGGGACGGGACAACAACAAAAAAGAATCCCGGTGGCAACTGCTGAATAAACACATACAACTCTGCTGCTTTTTTTGTTAAACCTTTTTGAAGTGCTCTAGAAAAATTGGAATTACAGTTCAATGTTTTTTTAGCCTGAGCTGTTTCTACCTTTTATTATATAATTACAACATAGTCTGTTGCAATTACAAAATGAATGTTTAAAGCTTAGAAGCAATGTTTTTCCTTTCTTGAAATTGAGACACACTGGTATCTTGCCTGAAAGAATAGGTAAGATCTGCATGTGCATGTATGAATACTTACTGAGAATCTCTGATAATAAAGGCAGATGTTGTAATTTAATTGATCACGATCATTTAAGACAGGATGTTCAATTCATTACATGTACAATGGTTTGGGGATTAGTGGAGAAGGAAACATTCTACATCCCATCGTTCTGAGACACAAGAAAACTTTATTCATCTCCATTGCTTGCAAATGTTTAACCAGTTGCCGCCGGGATTTTTTTTTTTTCCTGTCCCGTTCCCCTGGCGGGATTCTTTTGGCGGAATTGCCAGAATCTTTTTTCTTTGAGGGAACCGCTGGCACAAAGAAATCCTGACTTGACAATGCCAAGAGGAGAAAGATTCTCTTCATTGGATCATCCATTTTGTTTCTTGACCGAGAAAATGTCAAATTCACACAGCATGAATTGCAAAACATCGGCTGTTACCTACAGCATAAGAGTGGCACTACACACGGAACCATGGCTTGATTGCCGGCCCACTCTTACTTACCTCCATTAAGCCGAAATACAATGAATGAATAATGGTGGAAGCCTCTCGATGCCACGTAATCCCCTTCTTGGAACAAAAGGACAAAGGTCTAAAACTACCTCCCATTGGCCCAAAAATGTGAGAATATTCGAGACTTTTTTTTTGTCCTTGTGTGGGTGAATCGAATCAGTAGATGGCGTGTGTGTGGTTTGTGCTGTAGTTGAATGACCGGGCGACCCTTGCTCCGGTGGTCCAAAACTACATAATTGCGACTCAAGACAGCTTCCATTTCCAGGCTGGGGAAACATTTGCGTGTATTCGCATCATCCAGTTTCAACTGGTTGAGTTAGAAAGATAATAAAATTACGCATGAAACCATGCACAAGGAGTAAAAAGCTGTAAATATGAAACTCAAGTTTAATAAGAGTCTACACCAGTGACAAACAGCACCGACCAACAAACGTGTGAAAGATTAATAAGTTTATTGTGTGTGTTCCATAAGGCCTACCAAATATAAACCTGTTACGTGTAATATGTTCTACATGTAATTAACACAAAGCAATGATCTTGCTCTGCATAATGTATTTCTTATCCTTCATTACTCATTATAACCTTAAGGGTATGAATAAATCTGCATACATTAGGACTACTACAGTCTACTTATAAATTCACACAACTATATGAATATATTCATACATGTAATATATACATTTCCTTACAATTTGTATTTTGAAAAATATACATGTATTCACCACCTTTTTGATTTGTGGCCGGATGCACGGTAAAAGTTATACAACAATTGTGCGTCAGTCTACGTCGGCTGTTTAAAGTGTAAACGTGCAGTGGACGTCAATATGCTCAGTTTCTGCATGATTTCAGATCAGTTGCCATCTGAGAATGATATTAGATCCTTGAGACACCATGGTATTAAGGGTACATGTCTTTCCTTTTTCAGACTAAAAGGAAACCTGAGGAGTATGACACTTTGACTATTTTTTTCCAATTCTGATCCTGAAACTTTTTACTGGAAATTAATATTCACTGGTGGCCCAGAGCTGTGTGATTTCAGCATGGGGGTCAGTAAATTGTAAGAAATCAGCTGCTCAATTTGTTAATCTGATTTCATCTATGACTCAAGTTACGGAAAATTAGTAAAACTACAACTCTTGTAGTGCACATTTTCAACAGGACTGGAAGCGTTTTTTTCTTCTTTTTTCCCCCCCCTTCTACAGATTTATATCTTAGGCTACTGAACTTTTGGTAGGAGCTTAAGACTTTCAAACCTTACCAATTAATGAGTAAATCTTGGCATTTGGATGGAACTTATTGTAAGAGGATGGAGAACACATTTTTTGGTCCAGTGAAATTTCTGTGTTTCGTTATGTGGCTTTCAATTTTTGTTCTTTTTCTGTCTTGATTTTCTTTTTTTTCTGAATATTTATTTTCCGGACCTATCAGATATCCTGATGAAGTAACTTATCTCGAATGTTGTCACTTATCAGAAACTTTTAACAGAATGAGAACGTACATTAATATGTAATGTATCACAGGGCCATGTGATGTACATGTACATGTATACGTGACCAAAAAAGTCAACGATGCATTTTTCGCCATTTTCTTGGGGGTAAAAAAGTGCAACGATTGTCCCAGGGTGTTCCCCATAGACCGTGCAAGTCTGGTGAATTCAAACAATTTTGGGAATTTGGGTTCCTATGGTCATTGCTTAAATGTGTGAAGGGGAGACAAAATCCTGCATCTACAAGTGGGTTCCAACATTCGCATATACGCACGAGACTTGCACACTTTATACTCACACAATACATACATGTGGTGATTTTTTTTAAGACAAAATATGTAATTTGAAAAATGAGCATCCACATTGTTCGCTTCTATGGAAATTAATGAAAAATAGGGCGTGCAGATTTTAATTTGGGCACCCAAATGCCTGCATTGCTTTATAAAACATATTCACCCAATAATAAATAATAATAATAACAAGATTTATAAAGCGCCATTCCATCTAGATCATGGCGCTGAGCAACAAAATGAAAACAAAGACATATCAAAGGGAAATTGGAAACAGGTGAGTTTTAGTCTGTTTTCTGAATGACGAAATAGTGTCCAGCGCTCTGATTTTGGAAGGTAAATTGTTCAAGGGTTTAGGGCCAGCGATTGTGAAGGCTTTGTCTGCGAAAGTATTCTTAGTACCCAATTAACTTGCCTTCATCATTCATGATAAATCTTGGTTGCACCGTTTGTGTTGCTGGGTACCAGTGTGCATTTAAGATGGCGAGTGGCTGGTGAAACTTGCAGCATTATCTGTACACGCAATTTAAATTCCTTCATGGCAGACTAAAGGTATATAGACCTTGTGCAACTTCCTCACAGATCACACACGCGCTTTCAACATTGCCATTTTGGTGATCACCTCTCCATAAGAAAAGTACACAAGGTTCATGCTTAGTGAAAGTATTCAACAGATTCGAGTGGGACTTTTGTAATCGTTTCCGAAAACTTAAAACTATTATATCACATAAATTTACATAGCAAGCTGACTTTCATAATAAAGAGTTTTGTATTTTGAGTTTAAAATATTACACAAAACTTATCAACACGCGTGTCAGCCTGACGTGCAGCAACATAACACACATAATTTAGCGGAATGCAGAAGCTTTTTCTTTGCAGTTATTGGCTCAATAACCGCATCTTGCGTCGCGCACCGGAAAATTGTAGCAGTTGCGCGCGACTGAAATACGCGCTGGTGATCACCAAAATGATTGCAAGCGGTCGGTGACGTCACATGCACAGGGTCTACACTACATCTTGCACACCAGATAGCATATTAAACAATGCACATTGCACAGAGGTGTAGCTGGTTTAAAAAAAAAAATGGCTGACAGTATGCAAGGGAAAAACAAAACATGTATGCAAAGGAAAAATGAAACACAAACACAAACAAAAAGTTGTATTTTTAAAAATTTCCTTCTACTCTAAACTCTTGGTAGCACTTTCCAGTGACTTCCCCAACCATTAGAGACATTTGACTGCATTGGTTGTGTATGGGGGCACAAAACTGGTAGTGTTCGATTAGCTTCCCCTGTGTCGTCTGACCCCAGTGCATTTGAATACCTTTGACCTGCTTTTAGAGTGGGTTACAGGGGGGGCTGGCCCCAGTGCATGGCGTCATGACAAAAAACTTTTTCTATGGCCACCATGTTTTTTTTTATTCAGCGGGACACTTTTGAGAAGTTTGACACACATTTTTACCCCGCAAAACGGCGACTTTGTGAGCATTTTGTAATTGTTGTCTTCGTAGACGTGTACTAAGCTGGGCTAGTATTAAGCTGGGCTTGTAAAATAGTTTAACGTTGCAGTTTCACCATGAAAATATTTATTTTACGATGTTTTCATGAATCACGAAAAGTTCCGGACGTAATGCTAACAATGAAAGTAGTACTGGGGTGGATTTCACAAAACTAGTCCTAACTTAGGACTAGTCATATGAGTTAGGACTAGTTACTCATCCTAACTCGAGATAAGACTAGTCCTAGCGCTTTGTGAAATCGACCCCTGGGGCCGATTTCACAAAACTTTTCCTAACTTAGGACACGTCCTAAGAAATGCTAAGAGATAGGATTAGTCCTAAGTTACTCGTCCTAACTTAGGACTAGTCCTATCTCTCAGCATTGCCTAGGACATGTCCGAAGTTAGGAAGAGTTTTGTGAAATCGACCCCTGGTCATCTGTTCCAAGATGCATAGATGGTATGAATGCAAGGGGAAGTTCGGCTAGCCCTTCTTTGGGGCTCACCGAGATGAGCAAAACCGGGTCGACCCGGGCAAGCTAATCAAAGCACCCAGTAATAGTGTAACAGTTACTAACTGTGTAGATGCATTCTCCATACGAGCCATATATTACAGGATGACATAGTTTATTACCACAGTGGATGGTATTGAATGGTCAGAAAGTAGAAGGGTTAAAGCAAAATTGACACATACTCATCTCCAGATGGTAACATTGAGTGTTTCATGATGTATTGTACGTTTCATGAATACAAAAAAAACAGAACATAACAAAACCATGCTTCTTTTAGAGTTGTCAGCCAGCAGATGAACTTTAAAGAATTTGATTGCAAGATTTCCCTGAACACACAGTTGAGTGAGAAATTACCACTTAGGTAGTGCTCTGCAAGGGTAGACACTTCACTTTTCAACAAGCAATTATTCAACAGTAATAGATGAATTGATATGGGTTAGCATTAGATGATGGCAAATTCTTTCATAGTTTATGAACACAAGCTCACACATTTACACACCAACGGTAATGGTATGATGACAATTGATTGAGTTTGAATCAGTACAATCAGATGGTTGACCGTGACGTTTTTTTTTTTTTTCAATTTTTTTCTTAATATTTCAGAGTGGCCGTCCCTTGAAGCCTGGAGAGATGCCGTTCAGCTTCAGAGCACTTCCCAAAACAGGCAGCCGGCCAGACATGAGTGAACATGAGAAAGGTGAGATGAAATTCAAGGGAAGGTTGGAGCGATTGAGTTCCACCAGAAATTAAATAATTTTGTAAGACTAACAAATGCAGAGATGTAATGTTGATATTGCTATTGAATCCAGGGGTGTCACGGTATATAAGTCTCAAAGATATTTTGGTTGTCAAAGCGGTGAGGTTAAACAGACACAGGAACATTTTTTCTGTAAGTGCATCTAGCCATTTCCATTAATTTCCCTGAGCTTAAAATGACATTTAAAAGTGAGAATAATCGCTGGATTCAAAATGAGCATAAGCACTCCAGCTAATCCTGTAGGGAATTCAAACACGTACATTAGTCCCACACCAAGGCTTTTCGCTTTTTCTGACTCCAAAGCTACCATACTTCTGTGTGTGATTTAACCTAAATTAGCTCAAGTATCTATGTTCGAAGGCAATTCTTCGGACAGAAGTTGACAATTTTAATGAGCTGTGGAGTCAGTGTCGGGCCCAATTTTCATAGAGCTGCTAAAGCAAAAAGGAATTGCTTAAAAATAAGATGGTACCTGTGACTCGGCCATATCATACAGTCAGTCTGTGATCATATTTTACTACACAAACTACCAAAAAAATACAGTTTATTTGTAGTCTGGGATTTTGGATGTTTTCATATCGGGCTATTTTGATTACATGCAATTGGTCTTCAGAATCTCTTCCCTCTACTTGAACAGAATTTGCAATGGATTCTCTGGTGGGATGAATACTGGTATGAACTTTATAATCAGTGAGCTTTCAGATGTTTTTTTTTGGTTGTTTTGATAATCACGAATGTCATACTTTGTCTTCAAATTGAAGTGATGATAGTGCAGAATGAAAGAATACCAGAGTTGTACTTTCTCATTAGAGGGGATCTGTGGGGGGGGGGTGATTTCAGTTTAGGAGTTAGACTTGGAGTCTGGTGCTTCAGATTGAGAGCTTTATTTGAACCAGCTGCTGCCTAGACTTGATGACAAGTCGTTACTGAGTCTTGTTTTGTCCGTCAACGCTGTCAATAATGAAGATGTACCAGCGCCATGCATGCCGCCGTTCATAGTCTTATGGGGCGACATCCATTCATGCAACGGTCATATATGGTCCGTGGTCTAATGACTTGACTAACATGTTTCCTGATTAACATTCATAAATGCGGCTACAACATTGCATATGCATAAGTTTCCATAGAGAGGGTCGATGGTAGCTCGTCCCACCATTTGGTATAATGCATAGGCTGAAAGATGTATCATGAATATTCATTATTTTATAATTCTTAACCAATCAGACTGCTCCGTCCAATTTTGGAAGCAAGTACAAAGCTGGGTACAAGTTTTTCAAGTCTGTGATTAGAGCAAAACTCACGCATATTGGGATCGAGGGTGTAACGTAAGCACAAAAAATAAATCTCAAGAAAACTTAACACCCGATAGGAAATTGGCAAAATTCTCCAGTTGGCTAAAGCAGAGTGAACTCGAGTAAATCAAGCTTATTTTTTTCTTACTTAACAAGCATTGACAAACAAATTCGTGCCACAAAAGATCACCTTTGACTGGCGCACGCATTGTACGTAAACTGTGTACGGGTTCATGATCGTTTTGTGCCATGGAAATAGTCGTCAGGTAATGGTGACGAGCCTGCGTCTCTAAATATGTGCATGGTTTTATGTTGTTAGATTTTGTCAAAGTGAAACAAGTAACTTGGAGGAACAGTATGTATCATACCTTTAAATCAGAAGTGGATACTCAACAGTCTCCACTGTAGAGCATATGAGCCTAATCATTCCAAAATCTGCAGCAAGGAGCCACTAACATCAGGTTGCTGGGACGATGTACTCCAACGACGCATCTGCACATCTCTATTGATTTGCATCGACCTGGGGAAAACACCTAAAATGTTAGTATGTCTGACTCGGGTGGCGCGGACAAGACAGCCGAGTGTTTACAGTGGTGAATGAAATCACAGTTTATCTTAAGAATCGGAGGGTGTCCGGAAAGATTACGATGGTGTTGATTTTTTTTTTTCCGGGATGAGAATTTGGGCGAGTTGATGGGCAGATTGGTGCTTCGGAACTGTGAACTGAAACTCTTAGATGCAGGTGATGATGACAAAAGGGAAGTCTGAGTCACTTAAAACTCAGGGTTTGATAGAGACCTGTCTACTTACAATGTACATGTTTATCAACAGTTGTTTAACATTTTTGACTTGGAGCCATCTCCTTTTTTTGGGGGGGGGGCTATATTTACCATTCATTTTTGAAAAGTAAATTTTTTAACATTTTTTGTTTTCCGAGATGAAATTCTCCCAGATTTCCCAATTTTACAAAATTATTGTGGTGGAATTTGTTTTCATACATCCAGGTCCTTATAAAGCCTTGACACAGTACTTGTACTGTATTTTGACTACACCAAGGTGCTTGCCCCATCTACATTTAAGCACAGAATACATCCATACATCGTTCAGAAAAAAGAAATTCTAGAGGATTGTTACTGGTATGAACTTTGTATTTTATCTTTAACCCTAGCAGTGCCCTGTATTTAAACATGTGTATTGCCAAACATTTTATACCGTAAATTACTACTTTTGTAAAAACTGCATTTATAATATAACAATTCTAGGGACAAAAACTGCATTCAAAGCATGCACAGATTCAAAGCTGACTTTTCAAACTTTGTTTGAACCTTCACAAAAGGTCATTCCAGGTCAAATGATCTTATTTAACTTCATAACTTAATATTTGCAGATTTAAGAGGCCTTACCAATACTAAGCCCACAATTTGGGCCGATGTAAGTGGCTCAATTTCACAAAGCACTAAGATTCATCTGAAGATGAGTTGCCAATAATTGCCATAGTGATTTGTATTATGATATCATACTTTGCTCAGCAGTTAAGATTGAAACACATCTTAAGATCCATCTCAGCTCCTCGTGAAATTCGAGCCCTGGATACTGCTGGGGCTTGAAGCTGTCATTCAACTTCCTGTGCTGCTTTCCATGTGTGTTTAGTAAGTCGTGATCAGCTGCTTCTGTTGCGTGATGTATTGTTTATTCCAACACATCTGACTTCTTAGACTGTGTAACAATGTGTCCATAAAGGTGATTGGAAAGCATAGGTTCTGTTTGCTTAAGTTGTCAATGTGGGTGGGGGGGGGGGGGGGGGGGTGGCAGCAGGAAAGGCAGGTGTCTGTTTCTGAAACTTGCAGCAATGCGGTCTGGCAACTTTTTCTATCTGTGGAGGTCTTTGCCCTTAGCCCTTTGTCAGATTTTGTTTCAGCAGGATTCGGAAAGCACCAAGTACATAGTGCTTATCCCACAATTGTGTGGGATTAAATGAGACAATATTCAGATTTCAGTGTTCAGATTGAGGTTAAGATTCCTTGATGAAATTGTGGCATTAATTAAATTGTTTGCAGCTAATAATACAGGATTCGAACTGAGGTTGTTGTCACTGGGCACTCTCGGTGGTCTAGACGACTGCCCTAGAATGGCGGGAGTCGTGGGTTTGAATCCTAGTCGTATAGCCTGTGGATTTTTCCCCGCTGGACTCTGGGAAATTACGGAGTATACAGTGTTTATCACACATCGGTGTATGGGTGAAACCAGAATAACATTAATGTTAATGTAGTGTAGACGAACGGGGCAAAAACTGCACAAGTACTTTTTGCTTGGAAGAGCAATTTTATTGTGGGGGCTTCATTTTCAGGCATTATTGCTGCGCGTCACCATTGATTTGCATATCATACAAGGAACAGCGCTATCGTTTGGTTCAGGAAATATTCCAAATTTATTGATCCTTTAAGCATGCTATCACTTAAGCTCCCTCTGTTGTCTTATCAGCTCCATCAGAGTTTCTTTCAAGCGAAGCTTTTCCCAATCTCATCCTCGGGCGTTCTTGTCTTCTTTCTCGCTCTCTCTCTCTGCAATCCTCCATTTAAATGATCCTTTGCAAGATACATACTTGAGTTGTTTGATAAAAGGAAGATGGGAAGGTCAGGCGTTTTCTGAAAGGGGATTTCTTTGAAGTTGTTTCTTGAGGGAGGTGGTCTTGAGTAGCGCATTGGCATTGTTGTTGTTTTGTTTCGTTAAGTTTTTGTTGAGGGGGAGGTGTAGGAGGGGGAGGTGTAGAATTGTGATTGGAAGTCTCCACTGGAGGAAGGAAATAGATTGAGATACTTAATATCATTATTCCAAGATTCAGAAAATATGTTTTGAGACAATATGTATTCAAAACCATCCTAAACCATGTAGGTGGTTGGAAGAGGGGACTATGTGTGAATTCATTCTACCAGAAAATGCAAACATAATGTCAATGATTTCAAAAGTGCCCTCCAAACACACTTGTTCAGTGTTGCTTTTTCATCAGGTATTATAGTATAAGTGTTTGCTCAGTCTGTTAATGCCAATCTCTATTCGTTCTGTTTATATGATGGATACCGGATCCTTTACAAGTGTTCATATTATTATTCAACACTATATCAGATAACATGCACACTTCTTTAATTGATTACGAAGGAAATGAGCTGTTGCAAACTGCTTACCGACCAAAATGACATAAAACGGCCTCGCGTTTCCACCCTAAAGCCCGGTTCATACTTCACGCGAATGCGAACGCGAAGCGACTTTGACGTCACTCTCCTACATGCAGCAAATTTCGCAAAAAGTTGGAACACATTTTAACTGGGGCGAATTGTTCGTTGCGAATTTGTGACGTCAAATTTGCTTCGCCTTTGCATTCGCGTGAAGTAGGAATCGGGCTTAACAGAGTCTTTTCTCAATTTTTGTATGCACATTTTCCGAAAGAATTGTTTTCGATAATTGCATCTGGGATGATGAATATTAGTTTGGTTGTACCTCCCACACCAATACACACCGAGTGTAGACCATGTCACCTTTGTTCACAAAAAGAGTGACCTTGTATATTCCGGGGCCTTTCTGGCAGGCGAGATACTACACTGGTTATGTGGGAAATTTTACACTTTGTGCCATAATTTCCACATAATTTCAAGAGTTATAAAAGTAACTGCTGAACAAGTTTTGAGATGTGCCCACTTTTTTCATATCAAAATTTGATAAAAATTGAACAGTGCAATCTCCATAAAGTATTTAATGTTTTTTTTCCCCATTGGGCTAGTCCAGGCTCTGTGGCTCTTTTGTAAACGTATGATGTCACAGGTTACATGGTCTATACAGTGCCTGTCACACAATGGTGCAAGGATAACACCAAGCTAATAATGCACTCTTGTAATTGTTTCTCAATTTTGACAATAGTTTTTGACTTAACCTCCAATATTTATCCCCTGATTTTGCTGAATGAATTCTGTGTTCACTGTTGCCCAACCAATCTGTCACTGGCATGGGACATATAAATCATAATTTATGAGTGTCCACAGGGTCGGATGTAACACTGTCAGGGTTGCACTCTTGAAACTGAAGTGTTAAATCCAACACTTACATGTGTGCGGTCAGTGACTACACTTTGAAAGTGTTGAATCTAACATTGGTAATGTTAAATCCAGCATTTTAAAATGTCAAATCAAATGCCAAAGAGTTGAATTCAACATTTTCAATTTTATTTTCGTTGAAATTGTTGAATCAGTACTTTAAATGTTGCATTAACAAATTAAAAGCAAGATTAAACGTTTTATATGCTGGATTTAACACTTTAAAATGTTGGATTTAACACTTTCAAAGTGTAGTCATTGACCGCACACATGTAAGTGTGGGATTCTGCTCTTCAGTTTTAAGAGTGTGGGTGTAAAGTTTTAAGAGTGTGGGTGTAAGAGTGGAGTTCCTGCCTCGTGTAATAGGTGCATTTATTTCTGATGTGTGTGAAACATTCTTCATCGATGACCCATGCTGAAAAAGTCCTTGCTGAACTGCCTGGCAGGGTTTGTATTGATGTGTTGAAAAAACCTTTGCAAAATTCAATTAGTCTTGCTGTTGTACTTTTTTTCTCCACGAAACATCCGCCTGTGAACTCCCAAAACTCGACCTTTCCAATGGCATAACACAACCTTTCTTAGAGGCAAAGTTGACTGTGCGTGGTCGTCCCACCACAAAACAGACTCCCACCATGAAAGTGTAGACCATCACATGAGGGGAAGGACTGTTTCAGTGGAGCGGGGGATGAGGGACTGTCACCGAGCGGCTGCCTGGGGGTTCTATGAACAAACAAACCTGACTTTAATGTGCTCGGATGACCACTGCGTCTCATCTCATCAGATACTTGTCCCACACTTTTCCGGGGTAGGGTGGGGGGAGGGGGAATCACTGACTCCTAATGCCAAAGTGCTTATCGAGGTAGATTTACAGGCAACTGGATACAAAACACACGCCTCCAGCCAGCAAATCCAACATAATGAAGATTGCCTGATTTTCTTTGACATTAAAGATATGGTGGAGCATCGGTCTAAGGAATACATCAACATGTGATATCAGTACTCAGTACTGAACTCAGGCTTTTTGACATTTTTTTTATTCTTGGAGTTGGCCTAGAATAGGTTGCTTATCAGGCATGTGATTTCTCAGGATCTTTCCTGATTTCAGGATTTTCTCAAAATCTACTTGGTTCAAATTTTCTTGAAAAGAAGCAAAGCAATCACCAAAGAGAGAGAAAAATAGTCCACATTGTGTCCAAACCTTGTATTTCTGGTGATGTACAGAGTCTTTAAACCTCCTGAACTGTAACATCTGGGAGGTTTCTGGGTCTAGAATAAAAGTGGGAAGCCATTTCTGCGAGCCATTATGCAGGAATTTTCAGATTCATAATTTCTCATCCCAGGCTTATACTGTGCATAGCCTCATATGACATGACACCAAGTGTGATAAACACATTCAGGAATCATTCTTGAAGTGATCCAGGTAACTGCCACCAATACTCTCACTCGGTGTTAAAATGTGACATGATGATCTAAATTTCACATGACTTACGGATGAATTACACAGATTTCAAAGTATTTCTAGTTTCAGTTTTTAAGTGAGCAACCCTGGGCAGGAAATGATTAAAAGTAAAAGTAATTTTGTCCTTGGTAAGAGAGCTTGCTTACAAGTGTATCTCTTCATCTGAAAGCTCCTTTTGTAATTCAGTTGTTTTCCAAAGGCTCCCCTTCCAAGCCCCCACCCCCTCCCCCAAGGCAAAGGCCTGTCAGCCACCCCCCCCCCTCCCAGCTCGGCCCCATCGGTCTCATTCAAGACCACTGGAATGTGCTGATCGCCTTGCACAAATTCTTGTTCAGGATGTAGTTATGCATGATGGGAATGATTGTACAGCTGTCGGCGCAATGCGCACAATGACAACACGTACACACACGATACTGATAATGTAAACGATTAGTTAGCTCTCTTCTTTTTAAATCAAAGTTGCAAGAAGAACAACATTTTTTAAGTAAATTATTATTAATGTTGCGATCGAGCTCTATATTTAGTACAAGGCAAAGATTGACAATAATTATTTCCAATGGATTTACACCATAGAGCTACATTATTATTGATAAAGGTTGAATCTTTCGTAAATGGGAAGAAGTGACCTGGGGTTATTTAGGTCAGGGGAATGGGTCCAATGAGCATACCGATACGTCAGCCTATCCCAGCACCTTTGGTAGAGGCACTGGGACCGAGCGATTCTGGAACCACCCCAGTGTCGTACACCAGGATTGCATCAACTCAAACCCGTGACAGAAACCAAGCACATATGCAGTAATTATCATTTTGCCGTTTGTAAGAATATAAGCAAAATAATAGGGGGTTGAGTTTTTTCTTGTGTTAATTTTGATGATGTCTGGAAGTCAAGAAGATTGGAATGAACTTGCAATTCAAAAATCAATGTTGTACTTCCCCCCTCCCCCTCTCTATGTGAGGGAAGCTGTACTTTTTGGAAATGCCGCCAGAGTGCAGGAGTACTTAATGTTGCAACTTTTGTAGAAAAAAATAAACGAAAATAAAAATTGCCTTTGTGAATATGTCACAATCATCTTCTTTGATGCATGATGTCAGGCGTAATGAACAGATTGCCTGTGCTTTTTACTCTTTTTTTCTTCTTCTGCGAGTTACATTCATATATGAAAGAAACATTCTAAGTACCAGGTTCAAAATGTTGGTTAATTACTACTTTTTGCATTTATATGGAAGGTCGTTTTGGTTGGTAATCAGTTTGCTAATGTGTTTTCTTATCAATCAAAGAAAAGCAAAATTCAATTAAGAAGTGATCGATGAGAAGGTTGGATGGCTTTGAACCACAGTTTAAGTACCCTCTGTAGCTTAGATGCTGTCCAAAGTTACGGCAATGTAGAATAAATGCATTGTAAAAACGGGATTCTGTTTGAAATGGTACATCTCTCGTAATCCTCATCTTGGAGCAGAAGGACAAAGGTCACAATTGGCAAAAATTTGTAAAATATTCCACACCATCTGTCCTCTTTGTGTGGGTGAAACAAAAGCATTGCAAGGTAAGTGCATAGTTACGGCAATGTAGAATAAATGCATTGTAAAAACGGGATTCTGTTTGGAATGGTACATCTCTCGTAATCCTCATCTTGGAGCAGAAGGACAAAGGTCACAATTGGCAAAAAAAAACAAAATGTGCGGGTGACCCTTGTTCCGGTATTCCTATTTTAAACAATGGCATGTTTACAAGACCTCCGTCAGCTGGCTGGGACAATATTTGCATGTATTCAGGTCATCCGGGATAAACAGGTTAAGGAGCTCTATGCAATCAGGCCCAGTATTCCCTTGGACTTGTTATTTAGAATAATTTTTAAAATGTGTATAGTGCCATAAGACACTCTCTAAATGTGAGAGAGTGAAAATTTTACTCGCTTGCCAGAGTGGTGTCAGTTTGGCGCTTTTGAGAGTGAAACTCACTCTTCACCACTATTTTTTGAGTGAAAGTGGAGTGAATTTCTTTTTGATTCTAGTGAAAATACATGTTTTTCACTCTAAAAAGAGTTGTCCGCCATATGGCTCCTTGCAAGAGTGGTATGGTGGACAAAAAGAGTGGTTTTTCACTCTTTAACATTAAGAGAGCAGATTCAGATAAATACACAATGAACAACACACACAGCTAATGTTTTGTAAAATGTCTCCAAGAAACACATTTTTTAGTTTGATAGTGCTGTTTTTGCTGCAGGTGAGGTCATTGTCAAAATGATTAATCATTCAAGACTTGAGAACTAACGCTACTCTACCGGTAAAAATCCTCATACATATTGGATCAATTTCTAACAAACTGGCACTTCCATTATGGTAGTTTATTTTGACAGAAATTTCCTGAACGAGATTATACATCAGTCAGAATACTGTGTTATTAATTCAAAAAAAATAATCCTCATCGTCAACTATAGAGACCTAACACCCACCCCAACTCATCCAAATCCAACTGCAGGTTTTGTTTGATTCTGTTGGACTGAGGACTGCACTCGTAAACTGATCATGCTTTACATGGGATCAGGCATACAACAATAATTCCAGTCCAACAGTTTTAGTGCTGAGTTACATTATGGTGTTGGATTTTGTTAGAGTGAGGAAGGGTCCTATTAAATCATTCTAAAAAGAATTACGGGTAACAATGCTGCCAATGTCTTTCGTCATGTTCCTTCTATTCCATGCTCCAAACCAGGCACTTCCTGCCAAAAATCAACACTGTGTTTATTTGCTCATCAAATAGATGAGAACAAGAGCTTTCAAATAACACCTACATGTAATGAGGGCCTACATGGCAAGAATTTTCCAACATAAACACCTGATAAAAGAGTATTTGAGATGTCACATCACATATCAAAGCTGATGTTTCAGTTGTCTTAGCTTTTAATGCCATTTCTCAATTTCTAAGAAGTTCTTGATTTTGGCGTGCAGCGTCACAAATCAAGAGCAATAAACCATGTCTCCTGATCATGCTGATTCTTGTAATTAATTCCGCTTCACCGCAAACATTCAAACATTTGTTTAAGTTAAAATGTTGACATTAATTTTTTAAAGAAACAATTAAGTACTATTTTATTGTATGTGCATTATCCAGTTCCTGGGCTTTCCTTTTAACAGAGGCAAACACAGTTCAAAAACATTTCCGGAGTGTCGTTTACTTTTTCTTTTCATATAAAAGCTATTTACAACTGGAGCTGCTCATGGACAAAACCTGATGTATATTTGGCTTTCTCGATCCAGTTTCTTTATCAGGTTTTTATTAACAGCTGTCTATACATGTGGTTAAATGAGTTTGTGTGTTTTACCGCATCAAAATATACAATTGAGCTGGGTGTTCAGAGTTGTTTCTGTTTGTTAAAACCTTCGTGTGGGATTTCTACCACATGTTTGTTTTTTTGGTTCCCTTTCATTTTGTTACTTTTCTTTTGGTTGATTAAATTGGATTTCTTTTTGTTTCATTACTCCTGAAACCCACTTCTAGCGAGTCTCAATTGAGAACCATAAATAATTTTAATTATAGTAGCAATTAATATATTTTGGGGTGAACAAAGAAAAATTGACTGGAGCGGTCTTTGAACTAGGGATCAAGAATAATACCCAATCAGAAAATAATTTTCCAATAGTACATGTATGTTCTGTAGTTTTTGCTTGTCAGCACGCAGAAATAGTGAAATTCAATTTTAGGGGCGAACAACAAAAACATTTCCTGGAGCGGGATTTGAACCCACACTCTACCAACTGAGCTATCCAGCCGTAATGTTAGCGAGGATGCCAGTCAGAAGCTTTTCTTTGTTCCCCCCAAAATTTAATTAAAATATATCCAGTCAGTTTCACTTGTGGTTTATTGCTTAGTATTAGAAATAATAAAAGACGGAATTCGGGGGGGGGGGGGGGGGGAGGATGAAAATAATGCACATGAACAAGAAGACCGGTGTCATGACCGCTGCAAATGCAACCTGTACACAATTAATTTCTGAAAGTTAAGTGAATATACATCAGACGACAATGTAATTTCAGGGGGCCCAGGGTCTGTGTCTGTGTTCGTACAGAATGGATATTTTTTATTGAAATCCCACGGCCCCAGGAGTTCCCCCATTGAACGGGGTGCATTAGGGGAGATGGAGACTCAAATTTTTAAATTCTCTTTGATTTGTTTTTCATTAGTGGTTTTTTACATTTTTTTTTTTATTGTGACTGTAATTTGATAAAAGTGGAATAGAGTCCTTGGATAATGAATGACAAAAGGGAAGACGACTCATCCATTAATCAGAGTTGGTGAGTTTTTCAAAAAGACGCTCATTTGCATGTGCTCTCCAAGACTACTTTCTTAAGACTTTCCCCCTTGCGATTTCAAATACGGAAAGATTGAATGGTTGATGTTTAGTTGTATAAATAATGTAAATGTCAAGGAACAAGGGAAACTGACTGGGTAAATGCTAATTCAGTTTTGGGGTGAACAAAGAAAGATTTCCTGGAACAGGATTTGTGCCAGCGCTCTACCAACTGAGCTATCTAGCCCTTAATGTTGACGATCTCCCTATACCTTGGAAGCTGGACAGGAATAACCAACAGGGGATGCAACTTTTTTATTTCAAACATCAAGCAATAAACCACAAGTCAAGTGAAGTTCTAGGAAATTTTTTCTTTGTTCACCCCGCTTTTTGATCATTCTAATCAGACCCTTCCTCTCTCCGATCGTGTCTAGTATTTGCACATTTGAGATCTTCTTGAATACCCTAGTACCCTCAGCACCCATCTGTAGTGCCACATTTCCATGCCCTGGTTGTTGACACTTATTGTCCAGCCTTCAGCATGCAGCATCATGGACCAGATATAGCTTTTTAGAAATTTTATCACACCAAGCTAGAATAGTTGTGTACGTATACCTTTAACCAGTTGACCAGTTCGCTTAGGGACTAAACATCCTTTTCCTGTTACCCGTTGGGGATTATTTTCAGTCAAAAAGCTTCTTTCCCCCCCCCCCTTCTAGCCATTAATAATTTGTTGTCAATGAAACTCAGTTTGGACACCCACATAAAGACGTTTTCTAGTGATATTTACAGATATTAATGGCTTGTATTATGGCGTGTTTCTGAAGCACAATCAGACCGTTGGAAAGCCGTTGTGTAACGGCCGATCATCGACCCATGCGGGGTCGAACAGACAGCATCCCATAGAGAGATGAAAGGCCTCATGACAATGCAGTATTAACTGTCTAATACAAAATCTGGGCTGGGATGGGAAAGGAGCAGGTCTTCGATAAAGGCTTACGGCACATATCCATGCAAAGAGTGAATCCATTCATTGTTTGCCGTGTTTTTTTTGCCCGGGGCCCCGAGGTGTACATGCAATCTGCCACAGTGTCTCATCACACGTGGCGTGTTGACATGACTGCCGCAACCCACGCACAGAAACTTCAGTGCCAGTTTGTAAAGCCCATCGCTGTGTGTTGCAGAAGAGTCTTGCGCATTAATGTGCCCTCCGAAGTGAACCGGTTACGGATCCATGTATTAAACATGGTTACAGACTCGTAATTTTCTTTCAACCTTCATGAGAACTCCATCTATTAGAAAACGAGCACCTCACAAAAATTAAATTTGACCTCGGAGCCCCCCTCTTTAAGTTGTGAGGTGCTAAAATAGTAACGCATCCATCCCATTCTCCACAATCACAATAGAACCGTTAGGACCCAAAATGAATTCAAAGCACTCCCTCAAAAGTTGCCAATTTCTGTTGTGGCGTGTCGTGGCCGAGTGGTTAGTGCGTCGGACTCAAGCTCCGGTGGCTGAGTCATCAGAGTGTGGGTTCGAGTCCCGGTCATGACGCTTGTGTCCTTGAGCAAGACACTTAACCATAATTGCTCCGTAAAAGTTGGGAAGGTAGAGCCTTCTGCTCTACCAGCCAGGCTTCTGATAGATGATACCTAAGCCTACATCCTTACGGACTGTAAAGGGGGTTACCTTGTTTCAGCCCCAGGAGTAGGTGGCAATGGTCCCTGGATAAAACAGTTGATTTGTAGCCCACACCTCGGAGTGGCTTACTGGCCTTGTGTGTGTGGCGACTTCCATAAAAAAAAAAAAAAAAGCACATCAAGACGTCCATGTGATGCACTGCATAAGAACTGTGTCATTATTATTAATAACAGTCTGGTCCTTTAGTCTGGAACCACATGGTTCTGACATTTCAATCAATAAAATGAAGTCAGTGTTTAATATGAGGGTAAAAAGTTCATACGTGCATTAATCACCCAACGCTGTCAGAAATAAAACACACTTCAATTCATTTTCTAGGTTTAGAACAATGGAAACATTATGAGCCTTTGGAGTAAGTTTGAAATGATGTCAAAATCAGGTCAAGGGTGAGGACCAGGGGGGGGGGTGTTTTTGGCCAACCCTGTTCGGAAACAAGTTTCTGAGGTAAAACCCTCTGACCGAAACAATTTCCGAGAGCTACATATCTTGAAAAGTAATGTTCTAAGAGCCTTCATTTTATTTCCAAGTTATCAAAATCAGTCTTTATAATGTTATCCACATTATTGGATTGGTATGCTTCAAGGTTTTTCATTTGTGAAAGAATTCCGTTGACATTTTTTTGTGAGTTTGTAGAATTCATCATCTTGGAACCAAGCGTAACTGAGCCAACAACTCGATTACGGTTTGGTCGGAACAGCTGCATCACAGCGACTGAACCATACACGCAAAAACGCTTAAACCAATGACGGAAGAGGAAACATGTTTCTGGTCGAGTTCGCCAATATGCACCCCTGGTAACTACCCCATTCTAATCCCCCCCCCCCCACCACCAAAATAAAAAAGACCAAGTTTGTACCACTTCCCTTTTTCAGTCAGTCGGTCACTTTCTTGGAAAAATACCTATCAAAGATGAATCCAATTTAAAAGTCAATGCACCATTCCCCCTCACATGTATCATAGAAATTTTCTCCAAACGCATATTGGCTTCAGGTAAAATACACAACCGGTAGTACCACAGCGGATGGCACTTACAAACACATCTCTCGCTCTCTGACAGCAAACCCAGTAAAAAAAATCAATTATTGTTGAGTAAAATTTAATAAACAATTTTGTCTTGGTCCTTCCCATTGGGCCAAAAAAAAAAGGTGATACATTGTTTTGAGTTGCCTGATCAAATTGTTTTCTCTGAATTCCTTTTTTGGTTTACTTTTTAGACTTTTTTTGTTATAGTAACCTTGGGGGGCTTTAACGGAAGTGAGTGTCAACTCAGGCAGTGCCCTGATTCCAGGTTTTGACTGCGGCTCGATCATTTGCACCCAACAGCCGCAGCCATTTTTGCTCCATGTGGATTTCAAAGTACAGCACAATATACACTGGTTCCCTGTAAGTCGCTACTGTATCTCAATATGTGCATGCCCATGTATATGACCATGTATCTACTATCCGACAAGGGCACCAGGGCCAAATTTCAAACAGCTGTTAGGCACAAAAAATTATTTAGCAAAGAGGAAGCAGAAACAGGTGACCAGCCAAAATGCCATGTAATTTATACTGTTTGTGACTGGTTCCCTGCCAATTTTGGCTAAGTACCACTTTCTGCTTAGCAGTTTCCCTAGAGTTGGACACAGGACTCAATTTTATCTTCATGCATACCACAGCATTTTTCCTTTAGGAGAGCATAGAATTCAGTGGGATGTAAGTACACAGTTCCACGCTAAGCAGCATCACGAAATTGGGACCAGACCATGTTATCATAGTATCCTGTTGATAAGTCACTGCGTCATACATACGCGCATTGGTAGTACGAGCATACGTTTCGCTTACTTCCGATTCCAAAGCTGGCATTCGTTTGTGCGTAATTTAACCTAAAAAACCTTGTTTTTTGACGGTTAGACAAATTTCTTAAAATAGGAGGACATTTCTGAGAAGATTTAGTGTCTGCACAACACATGTGTTAAGTACAACCACCTGGCTTAGTTAGTTTTTTGCGTAAATCGTTGTAGAAATTGTTGGCCAGTGCATTTGCCATGGGGCTTCTGATGATGTTTGGAGCCGTCACGTCTGAAGTTGGCGTGGTTTATGCTGTAATGACATCACACTTACCCAACAGGATTGTTCCCCTGAGCCAGCATCTGACATCAGCGTGTAAACACAACAAGTGGCCAGCCTGTTGCCACACGTGAAGTGTTTCAAAATTTCAAAGACCTCGAATGTGTACTTTTTGTTTCCAGTCAATAAATTACCTAGTTGCCAATAATTTATAATATTCAGCTAGGTTTGCGGAAGGATAGAATAGTCGATACTGAGAGAGTGCAATGCCTTTTATCATGGTTTATTAACTGATGGATTGATTCAACACTTAATCATCAGCAGACGACCCCAGTCTTATGTTGACAGACAGAATACGCTTGTCACCTGAGAGGGAAATCATATTAAAGACGGACTTGAATTGCGTGGTGATGACCTGGTTGGTGGCTGACCGCTGCTGATGGAAGGAGCCGAAGGCGAGGTCTATTAACAGTGGCCAACAGTGGTCCATTGGCCACCAACTTAGGTCATAACCATGCAGTGAAGATTGCATCCTTACACTGTTATTGCATTTAATAAATGCCTTTAGCAATAAAAGAAGAGAAGAAAAAGAGTAAAAATTATCATAGTTTGTAATTTTTCTTTCTCCAATATTTTCTATTCATGTTCAAGGGCCATTCTTTAGGCTGTTCAATTTTTGCATTGCACCTAAATCTGTTACACATAAGTTAACTGTTTATGCATATTTTCAAGAACCAGACCGCGAGCTTTTAAAAATAACAGCACCATAAACGGATATACTGTGGTTCGGTTTTATTCTTGGAACAAAAGGACTAAGGTCTGAAATATTGATTGCATGTGTCCTGTTTGTGTGGGTGAAACGAAACGCGCGTGTTCTGTGCACGCTCAGCAGTGGAATGTGCGGGTGACTATTGTTCCCTTATTCCGATTTTACACCATGGCGTGTTTTGACGACCACCGCTCGGATCAGTGTATAGAGCTATTTTGACGAATGAGATCCATTTATATTACACCTTGTAATGGTATTACCAATGTGTTGCGGCATTGCAATCTCAAGCCAACCATGCTAGAAACACACGGGCGAGCCCTTTCTCTTAACGATAAGTGTACTGGGTTCTTTTACCTGAATTACTCAGCGCATGCAACCCTATAGATTTACGTTCCATCCAAAGAATGAAACAAATATGATTAAGTGTCGTGCTGAAGGACGCAAGTGCCACAACCGGGACATGAACCCACCCATTGGTACTTGCCGATGGTGGAGTCAGATCTCCCCCTGTTCAGTCTGTCCTCCTTCTGTTTGGGTCCCCTTTGTAAAGTTGGTACAGCCCTAAGCTCTATTTGACCAGCGTTTTATTCCCACCATTGGCATCTACAAGGGGGTCATCAACACAGGCCCAATGTATTTTTTTAATGGAACCCCCCCCCCCCCAGCACTGTTTTGAACTTGGCATCTCTAAATGTACATCTTCTCAGGAGTAGATACATGTAGATGAAGATAGCATCATACGCTTGATCAATTACTTTGATACTATACAAACATTACCAATCTCTTTCCTGATCTTTAAAAGATGGTATCTCAAGGAGAATCATTCCTTACGCTTGATCACCTGCATCATATTGTGGAGGGATCAGCTTGAGCTGTGTCTTACAGTGACCTTTGACCGCTGTGTCTTGAAGGGGCTATGGTTGGATCATTGTGTCTTGGTGTGCGTGTATTGGCAGCAGCTGCGGATCTATACTCTACAATTTGGGGCCAAGTGAGGGCAGTCGAATAGACCCTATGCCTTTCGCCGCCATCTTTGAGGTCAAACGCAGCATCCAGCGTGCGTTGTAGCTGTTTTGACCTCAGCGCGAGGTCCTGTACTAAATGCTCATAGTGACGTCATACGCACAAGGTCTATATCTGATTTTAAATGTATTAAAAATGCTACTACAGGATTGGTTAAAATACACATGGAGAGAATTTAGTGGGTTTTTTTAAAATGTATATTAAAAAAAGATAATGATTTAATGGGCCAGCTGTGAGCACAGAACCAAAATCTACTCCCCTTAGTTTTTATTGGGGGTATCTACCTGTTTAGGCTGAGGACTTTAACAAAAGGGGTCTGGGTGTATTGACAGAGCGAGGATCCCCTTGCTTCGCCTTCGTGTAAAAAACCAATGGGGACGTTGCTAAGAAAAGAGAAAGTCCACACAATGGGAGAACAGAAAGAAGTTTTGTTTTAGGTGTCGACAAATGTGTGTGTGTGTGTGGGGGGGGGGGGGGTGTCTATCAGTTAAAACCAAGGACTGGGGCCAGCTTGACAGCTCTCAGTGTACATCTTAACAAAAGAGGAGTCCCTTGCTTTGCCTTCGTGTGCAAAACCAATGGGGACATCACTAAAAATATGTAAGTCCACATGATGGTAGAACAGAAAGAAATCCTCAATTTGCAGGGTTGACAGATAGCTTTGTAGGTCTGTGTTTGTATAGGGGGGGGGGGAAGGAAAAATTTGAGGGGAAGTTTACCCCCCTTGCCTGGTTTACAAAACTGCTGAGGGCTAGTGAAAACTACTTCTTTATTTGCTCGGCAGACTGCTAAAATATGTTCAATCAACATGTTCTAAAAAAAAAAACAAAAAAAAAACAGGTCTGGTTTTTCTTTGTTTGTGTGAATGTAACTTTATTTCACTTTCAACAACAAAGCCAGTTGTGATTACTTACATCAATGTGTTATGAAAATAAGTGTTGAAAATCTGGGCTCCTGAAACTTCCTGCAGGCAAGTAAAAAGGGAAGTTTGCTGGCCTGGTAGGCTATAAAAAAAGCAAAGAGGTTAAAGGCAAACCTTACCTATCGTTAAAGAGTCTGACATCAAGAATAGATTGAAAACCCTCAGTCAGAAACCCTCAATTAAGACTCGGCCTAACAAGCTCTCAAGTAGATCTGATAGCAATTGAAAAAATTTGTTCGGCCCCAGAACTCTGTCTTGGAGGCTTTTAGAGAAAAGCTTCTCTTATTATTTTGTTTGGGAAGGCCAGGACGGGGATTGAAACTCAATTAGCTGGTCCTTGATTTCTAATAAATGAGGAATTTGTATTACAGTAATGTCACGGTCAATATTTGTGAAGTGTGTAGGATGGTTTAATGAGACTTGGTTGGTAATGGGATGCTGGTTTGTTTAATGCCAGGTTGATTTGATAAGGCAATGTCAACCATCTGCCTGTGAATTCAGAACCAGAGCCGCGTCTGCTGGGCGGAGTTCACGACAAACCAGACTTTTGTGCTCCTCAATACTGGCAATCAGTGGGAGCACACAATTTTTTGTATCTATAGTTGCCGTACGTCTTGAGCAATTCCGTGGTTACGTTGTAACAAACACATTTTATATTCTTGTTTGTTTTACAGCTCTGAGTTGATCTGGGCAATTCCATGGTTACTCATGTTACGTTGTAACAAACACAAATTTTGTATCCAGAGTTATTGTACATGGGTCTGAGTTTAGCTAGGCAATTCATTGGTTTCTCATGTTACATTGTAACACATTTTTTATCTTTGTATCTTTAGTCGGTGTACATCTTGAGCAATTCCTTGGTTACTCATGGTTCGTTGTAACAAACACATTTTTGTGTCCTTGATTGTTTTTTATCTCAGAATTGATCTGGGCAATTCTGTGGCTACTCATATCACATTGTAACAACATACATTTTATATCCAGAGTTACACATTTAGATGGCTCTGATTTGAATTAGGTAATTCCATGGTTACTCATGTTACATTGTAACAAACACATTTGTATATCCTTGTTTGTTTTACAGCTTTGAGTTGATCGAGGTAATTCCATGGTTACCCATGTTACATTGTAACAACGCATTTTGTCTCAAGGTTGTTACACATTTAGATTGCTCTGACCTGATGGGCAGTTGCCATGGTTACTCACATTACACTTTAACAACACATTTAGTATCCTTAGTTTTTGCACATGTAAATATGTCTGAGTTGATCTTGTCAGTTTCGATCTTGTCAGTTTCATGGATACTCACGTTACACTGTAGCAACACATTTAGCATCTTTAGTTATATATGTACATGGGTCTGTTCTGAGTTGTTCTGGCAATTCCACGGGTACTCATGTTACAATGTTACAACATACATTTTGTATCATTAGTTGTTACACATGTACATGGTTTGAGTTGATCTGGGCAAGTCCATGGTTACTTACGTTACAATGTAATTACACATTTAGTATCCTTAACTTTTATATATGTAGATACAAATGACTCAGAGGTTGATCTGGGCAGATCCATAATTACTCACGTTACACTGTAACAACACACATTTTGTATCCTTAGTTGTGAAACACAAAGCTCTGCGGTTGATCTTGTCAGTTCCATGCTCACTCCGTTACATTAATCACAAATATCAGAACTCTGTTTGTCAGAATGTTTTAGTGTGTGACTGATTATGTAAAAGATTTGTAAAAGAAACTGGTTTCGACATTGAGTAATAAAATGCATTCAGAAACCGAGCTATCTGAAAGATTTCTTCTGTTCAAACCTCTAGGTTGTCAATTTGATGTAATATAGAAATTCTGTAAATCCTCTTACACATAACACCCTAGAAGTTCATGAGTATCTTTTTTCTAGACCATTAGCTTCCCATTTTTCGTCTCTTTTTTTTTTTATACTATACAATCACGCCTTTGATACATATAATTAGTTGTCAGCAAGTCTTCCCACTTCAAATGAAAAATCATCCCACAGTCACGTACGGGACTCAAACAATATCTGCCTTGCCCAGGAGTGGCTTTAAAGTGTCTGTGCCCGCCATTAGAATGTTGAGTGAAATACCCGACGTGAATTCATGATATGCATTATGCATGACATCTAGAGGAGGATTACCGAGGTGGCCTACTTTAGTCAAAATGCTCATCTGAGATTATCTGGCTTATAACTACTCATCTTATATTTATCAAAAAATCAAGTGCGGAGACAGACACATTAGCTTTTCATTCTGTAAGAGATCTGCAATTCAAAGTTTACTGTTAAAAAAAAACATGACAGTGACTAGTTGAAGTCAATAGAATGATCAGGGAGGACAAAGTGTAAAGATTCTGAATAGTTGGAAACTTTGTTTCGTTATTAATGTGAAATAATAAACTGACTGGGTAATTGTTATTTAACTTTTGGGTGAACAGCGAAAAATTTACGAGAGCGTGATTTGAACCAGCGACCTCCAGATTAACTTGCTGGCGCTCTACCTACTGAGTTATCTATCCATATGATGGCTGTCTCCGTATTTTGTCAATAATCTTTGTTCGGGGATGCGAGTCAGAAGCCATACAACCTGAAACTGTCATATAATTGATTCAAATAGACAAAAACTAAATGCAAAATTGTGTCGGTCATTCTGGAGACTGTTTAAAGTAGAGGCATTGCATTTATTTACCGACTTTTTCTGAAAATTCAGATAATTTTAAACTAAAAACGAAGAAGTTTTGTTTTTACCAGTTTTAAATTCCCTGTGTCTTTAACAGAAACGTTTGTCTCGCCAAATTTCAATATTCAGAAGAATGTCTTGCAGTTTCGCATGAGAAATTGAAATTTGTGAAATAAAATTGACTGTTTTCTCCTCTCTTTTTTTGGGTGCAGTTTTAGGAGATTCCAAAATCAGTCTGATTCCTGTCAAGATAGGCTTCCTGATACTGGCCCACAACAATCCAGAAGCAGTGGTAAGTCCTGTCAAATATTCCGATGTGCCAACCCATATTTATCCAACCCACCTACTCTTGTTTTGTTTTGGCCTGTTTTGCCAAAGAGAAACTTTTTCTTTAGGCCTTAACTGTGAAATTGTAGATTAGCTTCAGTAATGATTTTCCTATTACACTTGGAGCATGGCGGATAGAAGCCTCCACATTAAAAGAACAATGTTTTAATTTATTTGTTAATATTATCCAGCCTACCTACTCTTGTTTATTTTTTGCCCGTTACGCCAAAGAGAAACTTTTTGTTTAGGCCACAACTGTGAAATTGTACGTTAGCTTTAATAATGCTTTTTCCCATTACACTTGGAGCATGGCGGACGGAAGCCTCCATGCTCGAAGCTACTTGTATTAGATTAAATACATGTTCCAACCCACCCAAGGAGTTTTCAAAGCAGTGGTGTATTCTCACAATCCTCAAGTTGTTGTAACTTGAATGACAGATCAGGGTGTTTTTAGATATGGGTATTTTTTATCCTGGGAAGAAATATCTAAAAACCACATGTTGTATCTATTTGTTTAACCCAACATTGTGTCTCTTGCCTCTCAAAACAGAAAGTAAAAAAACAAAATAAATGAATAAAATGAATAATCAATGTGTTGGGTCATAGGTCATGAGGTCGGAGCAATGTAGGTTAGTTTGTCAATGGGAAATGATGAGCTGTTTATCAGGATGTGTTGTATTTGAATTATACAGATATTGTGCTGTAGTGTTCTGGACTGCTACGTACCTGGCAGCATAAGGGTAACCAGAAAGAATCAAACGGAAACCACAAAAATGCAGCACATTTTTGGGGGGGAATTGTATGAATCATTCAGTAACCTTTTACATATCTTTCAATGCAAGTAAGTCTTTGAACCTTCTGCAGGGAAAGTTGAACTACGGATCAATCGTTTTTTCTGTACAAGGACCATTTTGATTCGCTTGATTTAGGCTCACACATCAAAGATCTTTACACACATGTAGAGCTCTGACTTTCCAAAATGGCAGTTGACATTAGTAAATTAAGGGAAGGGGAAGTAGATTGAGGGAAGGGGAGGGTACGGGGTGTCAAAAGTGAATGCAATTTCTAGGTCAAAAACAGTTACAATAGACCTTCTTCATGGTGCGGCCATCTTGATTTTCTCCCATTCAAATCAATGTAACCAGGCAGGTAGGAGAAATAGTCTGGTTCCTTTCTATACAATGAATATTAGCATTCAGTACTGTTATTAGATACAAGGAACATGACCAAGATGGTGGCAGCATGATAATGGTCTACAAAGCTTGTCAGTCAGAAAAACATACATGGAATATAATAGTACGTGTATACACCAGTGATAACAGTTTTTCTATAGTGCCAACTTCCATCTAGATCAGATACAATGTACACAATTTGGAGAACACGTAGTAGATCAAAAACGACAAGTTTTGGTGTTCTTTTTGAATGATGTAGTGGTGTCCAGAGATCTTATGTGGTTAGGGAGTGTTACCAGAGCTAGGGACCAGATGCTTTGTCAGCCAAGGTGTTGCTTGTCCTTGGCTCAGACACTAGAGTGGTGCACTTATTGAGTGAATTGCATCAAAAGTACTCAAACTCATTTAAAGAGTTCTTTGTGTTCAGATACTTTCATTTGTGAAAGCACACTGCTGTGGGAATATCATGGGCTAGCTTTAATACACTCTAGTCTCAGGACTCAAAGTTAACATGGTAGCCCTCAGTACTTGTAACCTAAACTTTTAACTAACACTGCTAAAAATGGTATTCTTGAAAAAGAATTATTTCAAGAAAAATATTCTTGTGTCACTCCCTAGAAAATCTTTTTCCTATTAAGATTTTTGGAAGTGACACAAGAAAAAAGACAAAGTATAAACTGATTAAAACTAGTGACTGAATTTTCTTGTCGAGATCATGCTCAGATTAAATTGAACATATTTTACTTTATATTGTTTTTTTTTTATTTATTTTTTTTACATTAGCTCATCGGACTAGCCTGTAGCCAGTTGCCCAAGGGCACATGCTAGGTTTGGGCTACTGTTAATTTTGATTCCTGACTCTTGACATGATTTCTAGTATACTGGCATTACACACGTTTGAGGGACTGAACATTTATACATTGAGTATTTTGAACAATTGAAAGCTGGTAGCAGACATTTGCCTGCCAGCGAGACACAGGATCAAGCATCATTTAATTGATTGGGTACGGTAAGACGGGGAGAGGGGGGGGGGGTTGGTGCAGATGAATTAAAGACCACGGAGGCAAACCTAATCAAACACAATTATGTGCTTGGAATTTAGGTGATTAAACATGACTGGCGTCAAATTGAACCCCTCATGTATTGAGAGATAAGGCTGTTTTGTATAGGACACGCACATCACCGGAAATAAGGCCGTGGAGTAGCCGTGGGATGGCCGGTACTAGCCTGAGATGATCGAAGTGAAGACATGGGCGCGTTTTGAAATCATGAAATTAGAATGTGAAGGTTGCAAAATCATCTCCGTTTTCACAAAGATACAATTTAGCCCCTGCAGCCAAAACTTTCTTGTTTGGAGCAAACCGCAATCTTTGAAACCATTGTTTCGGAGACTGTTTGCCAAGTAAATTTTGACATTATTACCAACCATGAAAGTGGAGATCTTAAATCATGCAAATATGTTGTTATTTTTATCTTAGTAAATTTAATTAGTGAGTAGTTCACTGTTTAATGCAATTGTTTCTTTGTTTGTGTGCAGCTCATCGTGTACAAACCAATGCGTAAACCAAATCGGCTGGCCCTGAAAACACAAACTTATCTTGGTCACACAAATTGTCCCTTCGTGAAAACGCAAAAGGGAGAGCATTAATTTTTGCCAGAGCTATGTACTTCAATGTTAAAAATGGCAAATCCAAGAATTGGCTGTTCTTGAAAACTCAAAAGTGCGAAACTGGTGATATTATCCTTGTACTAATTAGTGTAATTACGAAACTATGATGTTTTATGACTTGAGACTTGGGGAAAATGTTGGTGTGAATGATAACATCCAAAATGTGTTAAAACACAGATTTGCCCAAATGTATGCTTTGTTGGTGTTAAATGGGCTGTATGTGAAAACGGTGACGATAGCTTATAAAATCAAACATTAAGTTTTTAGAAGTTTTTTCAAAAGAAGTTCATGAATAGTCTGCCTGTGCGTGTCATTTTATGTTGCTGCCCTCAGTGCATGATACCAGTTACCTTTCCACGTCAGAACCTCTTAAACCATTCAATCTCTTCAAGAAAATCTCTCAAACTCGTGGTTTGTGATTGTCAGTTTTCCTGACTTCAGGATTTGTTTTTATAGATCGCACCGTGCTGTCTGAATTTCTTGAAAGATTTTAACTGACCAGCAGCAAGGCAAGAAATACACAGAATGATATCAACGCTGCTACTTTTACATTCAGGGATATGCAGAGTGTGTTCATCCTAAAACACTCATGACATTCAGGTGGTTTCACTCTGGATGAAGAGGAGACTGGCCGTCATTTTCAGGAGTTGTCCTTTTTGTACGATCATATCCCTGGTCGAAAGCATTTTCTTATTAAACCGTTTTCGTCTCCCTCTTCTCTTTGAGTGCTTTTTTTAGTGTCTTGTTGGTGGATTTCTTTACTTAGCAAGACTCCATTATCATTATTATTGCTACATAGTACTCTATTTACTTGCATTAAACACATCAGTAAATTATCCCATCACAATTGATGCCCATGTTTCTTTTCAGATTTGGTTTTGTCCCAAAGCCTGTTAAGTTTCCAAATTAAAAAATGACAAGACAATTTTAAATGCATTTTTTTTCTTCTTCTTCTCAAGTCTTCAAAATAATATGATTAAAGAAACATAACCCCAGGGTATTTTGTCTTATGCATGAATCCTGATGAGAGTCAGTGGTAAACCCTTAGTGGAACAAAGAACCGTGCTTTAATTTGATTTGAAATTTGAGATCAAGTTTGACACTGGTCAAAATTGTGATATTAGCTGATGCAGAAGATTTGTTTTTCATTGTATGTGGAGCCTAGGTTGTTTAACCAGTTGCCGCCGGGGAAATGTCAAATACATGCACAGGGAATTGCAAAACCTCAACCGTGAGCTGCAGCTGAGGATTGGTACTAAATCCATAACCAAGGCTGGATCCCTGGTTCACTCTGACTTACATCCATTGAGCCAAAATACAATGAATAAACAACGGTGGAAGTCTCTCGGTGTCTCATAATACTCTTCTTGGAACAAAATAACAAAAGGATCGGAGATTACACAAAACCCCTGCATAATGGTCGAAAATCGGCGACATATTTAAGATCATGTTGCCTCTTTGTGTGGGTGAAACGAAGCATTAGACGGCATGCGCGTGCTCTGTGCATGCTCAGTAGTTGAATGTCCGGATAACCCTCTGGATAGGCCCCATAAGGTAATTCTAACCTTTGACCTGTGTTTGTTTCAAAATAAGTAATCCAGTGCTGGCAAGGAGCAGAGCCTGATTAAAGTGTTCCATAGGCCCTAGGCACCATTGTTACATAGGCCTTATGCACCAGTATTACATAGGCCCTAGGCACCAGTGTTTTATATGCCCAAGGCACCAGTGTTCCATAGGCCCTAGGCACCAGTGTTCCATAGGCCCTAGGCACCAGTGTTTCATAGGCCCTAGGCACCAGTGTTCTGTAGGCCTTAGGCACCAGTGTTTCATAGGCCCTAGGCACCAGTGTTCTGTAGGCCCTAGTCACCAGTGTTTCATATGCCCTAGGCACCAGTGTTCCATAGGCCCTAGGCACCAGTGTTCCATAGGCCCTAGTCACCAGTGTTCCATATGCCCGAGGCACCAGTGTTTTATATGCCCTAGGCACCAGTGTTCCATAGGCCCTAGGCACCAGTGTTTCATAGGCCCTGGGCACCAGTGTTTCATAGGCCCTAGTCACCAGTGTTTCATAGGCCCTAGGCACCAGTGTTCCATAGGCCCGAGGCACCAGTGTTCTGTAGGCCCTGGGCACCAGTGTTCCATATGCCCTAGGCACCAGTGTTCTGTAGGCCCTAGGCACCAGTGTTTCATAGGCCCTAGGCACCAGTGTTTCATATGCCCTAGGCACCAGTGTTCCATAAGCCCTAGGCACCAGTGTTCCATAGGCCCTAGTCACCAGTGGTCCATAGGCCCTAGGCACCAGTGTTTCATAGGCCCTAGGCACCAGTGTTCCATAGGCCCTAGGCACCAGTGTTCTGTAGGCCCTAGTCACCAGTGTTTTATATGCCCGAGGCACCAGTGTTTCATATGCCCTAGGCACCAGTGTTCCATAGGCCCTAGGCACCAGTGTTTCATAGGCCCTGGGCACCAGTGTTCTGTAGGCCCTAGGCACCAATGTTCCATAGGCCCTAGGCACCAGTGTTCCATAGGCCCTGGGCACCAGTGTTCCATAGGCCCTAGGCACCAGTGTTCTGTAGGCCCTGGTCACCAGTGTTCCATAGCCCCTACATGCCAGTGTTTCCCATAGGTTCTATGCACCAGAAATCTGTAGGCCCTAAGCAACTTAGTTGTGTAAGGCCCAAGACACCAGTGTTTCAAAGGCCCTAGGCACCAGGCCCTATGCTCCAGGCTCCAGAGCTCAATTTCATAGAGCCAATTCCAGAGATATGCTGTTAAAATCATTGTAAAATCATTTTTGTGTGTGTGCACGCGTGTGTATTGTTGGATTTGAGGACATTTGTGAAAGGGATTTGGGTGTTTTGACAGAGCAAGGATGTCTTGGCTTTGCTTTCATGTACAAAACCAAGGGGGACGTCGCTAAAAAAAAGTAAGTCCAACTAATGGGAGGACAAAGCGAATACTTGATTTCTTGGGACGACAAACATGTGTGTGAGTTAGTACTTGCTCTGTCCTATGTTTGCATGCCCAAGGCACAGTTCCTGCTTTGCCTATTGGTTGATCCGGCCCTTTTGAAAGGTGTGAGTTAAGTAGCTATGGGGATTTCCTCGGAGCATTTGAGGGTGAGGGTGAGGGTGAGGGTGAGGGTGAGGGTGAGGGTGAGGGTGAGGGTGAGGGTGGGGGGGGGGATTCAAAAGAGAATTCCCAAGCAGAGTTAAAGTTTTGTTACTTTGATAAAGATATTTTACACATCATATATACATCCCTTTTTTGAATTCTCTGTTATAATTACATAGTAGTCAAATTGGTATGATTACTGAGCAGCCAGATGTCTGGATTTAAAACAAAACAAACAAAAAAACGGTGTGCCTGGCCTCACTTTAGCTATGGCTGCCTAGTACAGAGCCTACCAATATTATAGTAAGACCTGGGGTTGCATTTTAGAGAGTTTTTTATCTTAAAAAGTATGCATTTCAAGTGTTATCTCAAGATATTGAGCACCCATACAAATTAATTTCTCTGGTTAGTTTTTTTTTTTATTATTTTTTTTTTTTAGTTGTTTTTCTTGAAGACTGGAGGAATGGGCCTGCAACGTGTTGAAACCAATCCGTTACTTATCTCCGAAATAAACGGTCTTAATTGTGTATGCCCTGCCAACTTGAATCCCACTGACTGATCAGATTGATTAATTTAATGAAAGGATCCATATTAAAGTTGTCAATATCCGTAAAAACTGGCCGCTGGGTGCATCCTAAAACGAGTTATTGAGATAGCCCGGGAGGAAACCGTCTAAGAAACTCGTTAACTCAGGGGCCTTTCAGTGCCGCAGGCTTTAGCTATCTCCACTTTAAGCTTCACAAATGAGTTTCGGAGGGAAATCTTTTGACAAATGTCAGGGGCCAGGGTTCCGCTAGAAAATGTATCGGATGGGTTGGGGGGGGGAGGAGGGGGGGGGGTGGAGGGATAGCCTCTCAAAGCAGCCAGCCTGAAAATGAGCTGTGTTCAATTTGTCGGTGCTGGTTTTGGTGTGTGTAACAAGTTCATAGGAACATGGAATTTTGGTTACATTCAAACTGTTTGAGGTACTTGGTAAGTCTTTTCCTGAAACCAGAATTCAAATTCCTCTTAACTCTACTAAGCTGTATTCGGTGATGACCCTTTATAAAGTTAAATTTAAACGTAACCGGAGTCAATTAGCAAGAGAGTTTTCTGAGAAATGGCAGCTCTTCAGGTAAAATTAAATTGTTTTTTTAGGGAAAATGGACTAGACCCATTGCAAATGAGCAATCTCAAACAGCGCCCTCACTGAGGTCGAAGAAAGACCACTTATTGGCTGGGGGTCACATTTCCATGTTCACATTTGACGTCAACAATGCATACCTGCCAACTGTCCCATTTTTCCCCAGGACTGTCCCAATTTGGGAGTTTAAAAACAGGAACGTCCCATTTTTTTAGGGGAGTGAAATCATACTTAACACACACAAGAAAAAAAGAAAAAAAACAGCAGCCTCAGTCAGACACCATCTGAAATAGAGGGTGCTGTAACATGAGGGCGCTATTTCACAAGCCAGAGGTCGTGATCAGCTGATGTAGGTCTAAATGAGCCCAAATCCTTTACCCCTGGGTGATGTGGGGGGGGGTGGGTGGGGGGTGGAGCTGGGCAGTTCGACCCTGGACCCCATCATTGGACAATCAGCTCGCACCTATTCCTCCGCTGTGTCCCGTTTTCAAGATTTCAAGTGTTGGCAAGTATAGCAAGTAATAACTTTTTGTGTGTCCACAGAAAGTTTGAACCAATCTAAGATTAGATTTTGAAAGGCGATTTCAGAGATAAAACGGTTAAGTTGGGATTCAAGTGGGCATTGTGTTGTTCAATCCTCTAGTTTTACAATGTGAAAATGCAGAGAGTCTGTGAATCCTTGAAAACATACCATCTTACTGTAGGGGCGCTTCTGGGAGCCAATTTAGAGGAACGCCAACTACCAAAATGTTCGTCACACTACTTCAGATCAAAAATGGTCTGGGACTGAAAGACTGGCGTTCCCAGACTGTAACCCCACTGTATTCAATAACGTCACTCAGCAACAAACATTCTTGCACATTAAGAGTGGTTAAAGGAAGAAGAAGAAAAAAGATTTGGAGTTTGTCAAATGACTGAATTTTTGTCTGGATGTACTCGTTGTACTTTAATTAGTACTCTATTTGCCAACTGAGTCTCAAAATACCAACTGGGAAGAAAAAATGGCGAGTGTCACCCCCCCCCCCCCCCCCCCAACACAGTGTTCCTTACACACACCTCCACTCGCGGGTTACTTCATTGTTCAACTTATTGTCCCTTTTCTAAAGAATTCCCATGTGGGGCCATTTGTTCCTATTGAAATTGCCTCGTGGGGGTCCATTGTTCTTTTGTTGTCAGGACCCCACAACACACACACGCACAAACACACACCCTGTTGCTGCGTCCCACCACCCTTGAAACTCAGGAGTTTCAAATCTAGACTAAGAGGAGACCCTCGCTGATTTTTTTCCTCCTCACTTTGATACAAGTAGTACACCCCTGGGTGACAATTACAGACGTCCCTGTCATATATACCCTCTACCTATTCCCCAGCATCCATCAATCTTGATGACATTTCAGTGTGACATGATCCACATTCCCACATTCTCACGTTCCTCTACCTGTTACCTGATCGCCAGTTCGGTTACATTCGCTCTCTCCGAGGGACCAATATGTACAGTGACGCAAATCGGTGTCGGAAAACTGGGGAGGGGGAGGAAGAGGTTCGGGGATGATGGTTTGAAAATTTGTAATCTGTGGCTTCAAAGGGTGTTGAAAGCGGGGTTGCAAAATCGGAGTCTCAACCATCATGCGCAACAAGCGAATGGCATTATTGAGAGTGAATTTATGGGTTCTCCAAAATGTTGATTTCAAGGAGATTGGAGTATTGGCCTTTGAAACTCGAAAAAGGGTTGGTGTTATCTCTTCATGCACATCATTTTCACAACTAATGGGAAATTCTTGGGCGGGGGGAGGGGGGGAAAAATCCTTTGGGCCAACCCCCTCCCCTTCCCTCCAAAAGGTGGGGATATTAGTTATACCTTTAACACTACCCCCCCACCCTGATTTTTGTTTCTGTCAATACACCCCTTGTATTGAGTGACCGCAGAACACAAAATTGCAACAGGGACTAGGTACAGTTGAAATCTTAGGAGACATTCTGTAGTCATAGTGTTGATTAAACAGTGTTGGGGGTTTTCTCTGCTTAGTGTCATGAGTGTGTGTTTAAACTGTGGACTGCGAAGCGTGCAGGAAATATTGTCACTTGATATTTTTAAGAATAGGATAACTTAAACTAGTTACAGTATGTATAGGACTGACTGTTTTCATCATTAAGGGGAGCTCGGCAAAGCTCTGCTTCGGTTCCGTAACCAGAGGGGGGCAGAGGGGCAGTACCCCCCTCCCACTCAGAACCCTTTCCTCCCCTCTTGACCCCCCAAACAAGATTTAAAAAATGCATGAATGAATGGTTCGATACACTAAATAGCCCCCCCCCCTTAAAAAAAAAGTCTTTGCCTCTGTTTCCCCCCCTCAAAAAAAAGTCTTTGCTTCTGTTGCCCCCCTCAACAAAAAAATTGTCTGTTAACGCCATTGCTCTGCATCAAGGGGGTGTATGGACGAAGCGGCTGGACGAGGGCCTGAAGATACCTGTGTAGAGACTATGAAGAAGAAATGTCTGTTTTTAGATGTGAGAGGGAAACTCCCAGATAGGGAAAACCCACACAATCAAGTAGGATCTTAAAACCCAATCCTCATGCAAGGCTCCGATCGGAGGTGGGATTTGAAGCGTGCTCCACGGAGGTGAAAAGGCAGGCAAAAATCCACCAAGCAGAATACTCGAAATGCCCCAGGTTGAAAGTCATCTTTGATTTACAGAAAAAAATTGACAAAGTAATTATGTCTTTGTCACTACTTTTAATGTGTGGTTCCCCATCATTGGCCCTTTCTCTGCAGTGTAATCAAACTGCATTTTGCATTCATTTTTAGTCAATTGAGATGTTAGTCTTTTGGTGATGGATTCGAGGACCCCCCCCCCCCCTCTTTGTGGTATCCTTGCTATATGGTGATTATGCAGAATGTTTATTCTGTTTTATTGTGTTGTTTCATTCTGTTGTTTCATGGTAGTTTTCACCATAAAAGCCTCAGCCAAAGGAAGAAAACCTTTGTAAAAGCTTGGTTAAAGCTCCATTGTTGTTTTATGGTCTGAGATGGTAATGGCCAAGATAGGAGATATTTGAAAGGGTCCACAGTGGGCTGTTTTTCAAGAATTGACCTAAACAAAAGACTTTCAGTTATCCCTGCCATCAAACATAACAAAAGCTGTTGTTGTTGTGAGACTGGTGGGACATGACTGGACAATAGGGTGTCATATAAACTCAACACAAAAGCGTTCTTGCCAGAAATTTAAACTGAAAATGCCAGGGGTGAAATCGTTTAGATCGGACTCCACAAGAGACTGGAAATGTTCAATTGCTGGGATTTCCAGTTACAAAGAATGCCCAGAGCAAAGCTTTGGGAAAGGAGGTGAACGTTCAAGGGTTGAATTCGAAAGGGATAGTCCATCCTTCTTCACCAGATACATGCTCAATGTTCGTTGTACAAATTTGGCATTAATTGAGTTTCAGAACTGTCAAGGAAGTATTTTGTTGGGCGCTTAGCAGAAGGATGTAAAGCAAGTGTGCCTGGCTGAGGATAGTAGTAATTAGTGTTTTAAAGGTTGGCTTTGTGGTATCTTTGTGGTATCATCTCTGTGGAACCTGGTTCATGTCCCACCTCAGACTGGAGCCTTGCACGTGGATTGGGTTTTTGGTCCCCATCTGATTGCGTGGTTTTCTCCATGAAAGTTTGTGTAACAGTTTGGGCTACAGAAGCTTTAAAAAAAATCAACATATAATTCTGCAGCAGATGCACAATTGTAAACCTACAATGTGACTGAAGTATTGCATAAAGTTTGAATTCAGTCGATTTAGCTTGAAATCAGGCTTATGCATGTGCTATTTTTCCAAAAAAGAGGGAAAGATTGCGATGCCAAACTTTTGCAATACAGGCACGTTACCAATCTTCAGATTAAGTCTTGAGGTATACCGAGTGCTGCGTGTAATGGTGTAATGACTATTATCTTCAAGCAAACTTGAATCCTCGATTCCAATTGGTCGATCCATAGCAACAAGAGTGTGATATTGCACGGCCCATATCACACCCTGTTCTTTAATGTGCTGTTCTTATGCACTGTTATTCACACCTGCAGAATCCTCTCTGGTAAATTTACTTCAAATTCAAAAAGTTGTGTGTTTGATTAAAGATAAATTCGTTATCACATATGCGCTCATGGAATACTGAAAAGTATACATCGTCTGCGTCCAAAATCCAACAAGGCCACAGGCTATGGGAAACAGAAGTGCTATACATTTTTCCGTATTCCCTTCGCGCTTGTGTGATAACTTATCTTGTTGAAATTTGTTGTGTACCTCAGACAAATTGAACCATATGTATATGTAGTCCACCATCTAATGGCATTCCATAACACACAGATGAAATAATTTGCAGATATTAATATGCCATCCGTAAGCTTCATCCATTCCAGATACCTCATCCTTCATGATTTCTCTTCAACGTACTTTGTTCATTTTTTCATGTAATTTATTGAAGACCCAGTTGAGAAATGAGTGTCATCATGCCACATAAATTTATCAATCTGGGTCCTCAAAGTTCAGGGATGCAAAAATTCAGACTTTTTTTCAAGAATACAAACTTTATGTCAGCTTGGTTTAAAAAAAAAAAAAAAAAAACAGCTGTTATTTTCCTCGGATATAAAGAAATCATATTTCTTGATGTACTTCTCTAGCTCTGATGCTACTGTTCCAGAAGCTCCTTAGAATCTGTAACTCCAGGGGTTTCCGAAAGGCAGAAATGCCATCATTTCAACATACCTCATGAATTTTGGATCTTAGTTTCAGACCTTTTGTCAGCAAGGTCAACTTCGTCAGTTGTGGAATCTCTAATACGACAGAAAACAATTGTTGGGTTGTATTTAATTTTGGGGTTGTTAAAGTGCCTGGAATGAAGTCGTCTTTTATGTTTCCTCTTCTCCGATTTTCTTTAATCTTTAATCTGAAAGATATGTGATCCGTGCTCAAGCCGATTTTACCTTGAAAAACCAAAGTTATTCACTTTCAAATGAGATATCAAACTGAAAACTCTATCAACGAATAATGACAGAGGAATTGATGGAAAAAAAATTCCATGCGCTGCCTGCACAATTTCAGCCGGATACCTTGCGGTTACAGGGACAAAATGCAGACGGAATTACGCTGTGATAAAATGATGGAGAGACGTCTGTTAACCTCTAAAATGTATAACATCCTGTAAATTCAGGGGGCTTCATCGCCACACCAAGAGCAAACTGTTTATCTAGTTTTCAGGACTTGTCATTTTTCATACAACCACACCCCTGCACAATGTCTTGAATTGAGACCCCTGGATTTCCCGGGAAGAAAGATGTAATGAAAGTTACGGGAGAAAAGGCGTAAGCATTATGCGCAAACTATTGTGTTTCAAGAAAACTGAGCATGAAAGTTTGATTGATTTTCTGCCATTCAAAAGTCATTATAGGAAGGTTAAATTATGGGAATGGGAAAACTTGTCTCTGGGGGTAATTCTCGCAAGAAAAAATGTAACAGTAATGGCATATTTTTTGGTTGGGGGCCATATTGTTGCCTACGACCTTCTGTTACCTGTACAAAAAGTACTTTTTGTGCCTGGTAGAAGGGCGTAGAGCCCTACGCATTTCTTCCGGGCACACAACGATTTATAGTTTCCTCAAAATATAACCACCTGCTGCAGTCCCAATTTCAAAGAGCTGTTTAAGCTCAAAAAGTATCGCTAAGCGCAAAATAAATTTGCTTACAAGAATAAAGTTACCAGCCAAAATATCTTGTCACATGTATTATCATTGACTGGTTTCCTGCTTGTTTGTGCTAGGCAGCAATTTTTAAGCACTGTTTTTTTTTTTTTGCTTCTAAGCAACTCTATGAAATCGGGCCCTAATTTGATGAAAGTTTCACATGTTGTTTGTATGGTGTGTTTTTGAGGATGGGGATGAACCTTGCCTCTAAATGATAAGAAGTCTGTCCTTTTCTACCAGACAACATGCAGTTAGCGTGTACTCTCTAAATGTTGAAGAGTGAAAAACCGCTCGTTTTGTCCACCATACCACTCTTGCAAAGAGCCATATGGCGGACAACTCTTTTTAGAGTGAAAGATGGGTATTTTCAACTTAAATCATTGTAAAGTTCGCTCCAGTCCAATTTCACTCAAGGGTGATGCACAGTGACTTTCACTCTCAAAATAGCCAAAAATGACACCACTCGAGCGAGAGTGAATTTTTCACTCTTTTACATTTAGAGAGTAGTTGTTGCAATCTCCGATGTACATTGGAGGTACTGATTAAGTAATGGCATTCCATAACAGTGAGACATCGTAATCACGAGATATTAATTTTCCATCCATCAGCTGCCTATCCTTCTCCACAAATTCCAACCACAATCCTCGGTCCTTGATTTACGGGGAGTTTGACTTGACACCATACAGCATAAATAAACCAAGTTTTCTTCTTTCTTTTCTACACCATTGACACATTGTATGACCAATAATAACCAGCTCGCTGAAAGATGCCGTTGTACGTCGTCGTGGCCCCCCCCCCCCCCCTTCTATCTTGCTTTCTTGCTCTCACTTGTCTTGTCAGAGCGGTTGAAGGGTAGTTGTGATAGCAGGCAGTTTGTTTGCATTACTCGTCGAATGACTTCTTTAATAACTGGTCACGGATCATTAAATGCTGGCTGTCATGTAAGAAATGCAAGCCATGTTAACCCGTGTACGACATGAAGATATACTGACAGCCAGTGCACTCACTTAGCAGTGGTCTACTTGCTGGCTAAATGCCAGTTAAAACAGCTACGGACTTGTCAGAATTCTGCCCAAGTATAGCCTAAAAGGCTTGAGAATTGCTTCATAAACACTAGGTATAGAGAATGTTTCTATTAATCAATACCTGCACAAACTGTTCCCATGGCTTAAATGGAAGCCTGGAACAAACGTTAGTTTCTAAATTGACCTCATGTCAAGTTATAGCAGTTGAAAATACACATTGAAATTTGTCAGGTTTTTGTTTTTGTTTTATTTTGCAAATACACATTATTATTGTATCTTTGTTATTATATTTTTCTGGTAATAAAACTAAGGGACCCTCCAAAACGACTAGCACTGACCCATAGGGGTGAAGATACACGTGTAGAGAAGATGTTTAAAAAATGCTCAGTTTTAGATGTGGGAGGAAAACCCCAAATAGGGAAAACCCACACATTCAGGTAGGGACTAAAAACCCAATCTACATGCAATGCTCCGTTGAAAATTAATCAAACAGAGTACAAAGTCTTGCTGTGCTCGGCACTTTTCCTCTTTCCTTGACAAGCTGTTGTTCTGTACATTGACTCTGCATAAAGCAACATTACAGAACTCGTGTCTCTTTCAACAAACCACGCAATGGTTCATGCACTTATCGTGTTTGTCATTAGTTCTGAATGTCCAATGTGACTCCCAAGTACACGCAAACCTGACACCGCTTCCTAATGAAAGATTGACAAAGACCATAATGCTCACAAAATCTAGAGAATATTTTGAACGCCCCACGCCAATATATGCACTTCTCGGAAATACTAAAGTGGCATTGAAGGAAAAGACAGCTTAAATGTCAGCTATGATATCAATATGATGTATTGTCTTCATCTTTGTCTGGGTTGAGAAATACTTATCTGATACAGGCCCAACCTAATTAGGTGTTATTTGAAAGCTCTTCTTCTCATCTACTCTCTAAATGTAAGAGAGTGAAAAGCCACTCGTTTTGTCTGCCATAACACTCTTGCAAAGAGCCATATGGGGGACAACTATTTTTAGAGTGAAAGACAGGTATTTTCAACTTGAATCAGAGTGAAGTTTGCTCCAGTTTCACTCAAAAAAGGGCGATGCACAGTGAGTTTCACTCTCAAAAGAGCCAAACTAACACCACTTGGGCGAGGGTGTGATTTTTTCACTCTTTTGCATTTTGAGAGTATTTGATGAGCAAATGATCTGATTTTTGAGGTTTGGCAGGAAGTGCCTGGTTATGGAATTGAGTGTCACGAATATTATATGTTTTTTTTCTGGGAAATGTAACAGAAAGCAACTTTTTACTACTTTTTACTGTTCTGTTAACTTTAAACTGTAGTCCTAATTATCCTACAGCAGATTTTCTGCATTGAGGCCCATCATTTGTGAAACCTTACTAGGCAAATATATTTTTAAAAATGGCTTCGTACATTTGCCACTTTCTTTCAAGGACGCTGTTAGGATGTGTGGGAGGGATTGTGTCTCCTCCTCACTTGGGGTTACGCAGAGAGGGGTTGTTGGAAGGGGGGTGTCAGGAAGGAAGGAAGGGGTAAGGGCACAGGCAGTTCCAAAAGTGTAAGAAAATGTTAGATGAACTACACCAAAAGTTCAAACCTTTCATTCATTTGATAGTCGCTGCAAGCAGGTGCATCGGGTCGAAAATGTCAAAATGTATGTCAATATTTGAAAGTCCCCTTTTCCTGTCGGTGGTTATTAGTCACAAGGCCCATGAAACTGACACTTTCACTCAGAAGAAATTATACTGACCACAGCAGTTAGCCTTTTTGAGGTATGGCGGACACTATATGAGTGCACTGTTTGGTTTGGGTGTATAAATAAATTTACCTAAACTAATTAGTGCACTTGTAGTGTGCCCACCATATATCATAAAAAGGCTAATTAAGATGGGGTAGGTTTGTCTTAAAGGCAAGGTAAACCTTTGGTATTTGGAACTGGACGTTTGTTTCAATCCTGTATTATTGTAGATATATACCATAAAACTAATGGGTGAAAGTTTTGTTTCAAAAGATGGTTCTGTTTTTTGAGATATCGGCGAGAATCTGGAGCATTTATTTCCGCGCAGAAGGATCTGAAAACTGCTGAAACTGCTTGTTTTTTCATTACGTGAGAAATGATTCACGCATGAATCGTTTGTCAGATTCAAACTTTTTGGCAGAACATTCCCTCTTTCTCTAAAACCACATTACGTCAAAGGGAATGATTTCTCACAGTGTTTTATATTATCAACAGCTCTCCAGTGCCTCTTACCAAGTAAGCTTTTATGGTCATACCTGACCTTTGAATAACCCCTTTACATTTTCCATGCATTTCCAGTGTCCCCATCTAGAGTTTCTTCAGTAGCATGCTGGTGAAAAAAACAAATATTTGAAAGTTAAATTTGAATAATATTGATCTGATAGATTGCATGGTTAGAAGTGGATGTTTGATTTGAATTTGTCTGACCGAAGACAATGTTGTTGTGACCATAGAGCTTTGACCCAAGGTTTAGATAAATTTGCGCATAGTTAGGGGCCATTCAGATTATAAATTAATGTTCTAAAATTTTGACTTTTTTTCAAAAATGTGGGTGGGTGGCTTGGTCAAAGAAAAATAATTCAATTTAAAACAACAAATCAGTTTAAAAGCAACCGAAAAAGAAAATCGAAAAATGGGTGGGTGGGAAAACAAAACTTAATGACAAATTCTGAACAGTACATAAATTGTACATGTAGGTAATGAACACCCCACGTGAGGCAATGAAACCTGAGTACATTCCATCTTCCCTTAGTTAGTCTCCAGATGATAGTTTTACAAGTTGCAGACAATTTCAGAAATGGTTGATGGCCTCACGTTTTGACCCCAGCAGAGTCTTTCTCAAAGGCCAATAATTTATTTACAATATATACATATCTGTGAGAGTTACTCTGCAGGAGTTTTTTCTGAGTGGATTTGGGGAGGGTGTTGTCAAATTATGCTTTGACAATACAGTTATGTCAATTGATCTGAAATTCTTAACTATTTTGCAAATTAATACAAGTTTTTTTTTTGCTACAAGACATTTCCATTGAAGGGAAGGACTAGACTTTGAACTTCAAAAACAGAGCAACAGCTACACGATCCGAAACAAAACACGCGCTTGACCCACATTTGCACTCTGCGCAATACCTTTTTTTCATGCTATCTTTCCCCAAGACGAAAGAACAAAAGCTGAGTTTGTCTCATCGATGTGGATTGTTTGCCCAAATTCCTGAACATCTGTTGCACCTGGAAAGCTGATGTTTGAATAATTAATTTGTTTTGGAGGAGAACTGTTTGCGGAAACTGTGCTTATTGACAGCGTATTTGTCCATGGTTTTTATTCCAGGGTAATGAATAAAAGAGTGAGCTAATCATTTGTCTGGCTTTCACTTCGTTGACTGGACTCAACTTGAAATTTCTTTTTGACAGTTGAATCCTCTGCATTTCAATGTGTAAAACCTTGTAAATACCAGAACCCTGGGGCAGCATGTGTTCTATTGAACCATTAAATATTCAAAGATTTGATGCTTTGATGAGGAACAAAAAATGCTGGATAGAATTTATTCGATGACAACCAGTCGCAATCTCTTGATGTTACATTTCGGCCTTTTATCCTCTTTTAAATATAAAGAGGTTGTTCACCTCATCATGGGTTGATATAAGAAACTGACGCTGTATATTTCACAGCCATCTTCTCTAGCTTACTCATTGCATGCATCAATGGATAGTTCTGATAGTTCGAGGCCATTCAGAATAACCAATGTTTAAAAATTTTGACTTCGTGGGTCAAGGGAAATTTCAAAAAAATCAAAAATCTTTTTTTTTTTTTTTTTATAAATATCTCATGGCCTCTTTCAGATTGGCTGTGTCTCGATTTACCTCATTCCAACAGTTGATAGAAAATAATTGTACAAAGTTTTGTGCGCTTGGCAATTCCACCCTTTTTTTCGTGGAGTGTCGTGGCTGAGCGGGCTAGTTCACCGAACTTAACAGTTCTGTAGTTTACAGAATATGGGTCCGAATCCGATTAAGATTTCTTTTTGTAGGCATCTTTACCAGAAATTATTAATAATAACTACAAAGTTGCATGTTTGACTATATAGTCCTTTAAAAATATCCCGAGCTGGGAGAGCAGTGATCTCAAAATGTCTGCTTTATTTGAGACATCACTTTGTTCTTCAGAATATTTTCAGTATATAGTCAATATTTTAAAAATGGACAGTTTGGGTTGGTGGGTGGATGGGTCAAATTAACTTCCCCCCGAAAGTCTTAATTGCAAAAAGCCCCATCAAACAGCTCTATTTAATTTCTGACTTATAAAATAACCAATGAGAGGCAAGTCTTTGTTTCAACTCAACAAAAAGACATTGACATTTGAGAATGAGGTTGCCCCGCTAGACAGACAGAAATAATCTTGTTCCCAGTGAGCATTGTGGGCTTACAAAGTATCTGTATTCAGGGAATAAGACACAAGATGGCCGACTCGTAATTTAGGCAAATATTCAGTGTTGGTAATTTGAGTTGGCGACATGGACTTCAATCCCACTTGATTCCCAATCCTTTTGGGGACATCCTGAGACTTTGCTTGAGACTTAAGTGTCAAGGACTCCTTGCTTGCCTTGGACTTCAGGTCGATATCTCCCTGAGAAAAAGTGTTCATGAGTGCTGTTTGTTGTGATTGATTGAATGACAGATTTACTGATTGATTGACTGGTATTTTCAACTTTAACTATTGTAAAGTTCGCTCCAGTCCAATTTCACGCTGAAAGGGTGATGCACAGTGACTTTCACTCTCAAAAGAGCCAAAAATGACACCACTCGGGCGAGAGAGTGAATTTCTCACTCTTTTTGTACTTACAAAGTAACACTCTTTTGGGATTAAGATTAAAGACAGGACCATCATCAAAAAGCTCATTTACACTTTTTGGGCTTGTGTTTTGATTTCGGTTCCGATAAGCGAATACAAAGTGTTTGTTTTCTTTTGATCTTGGTTCAGATAAATGAATACAAATTTTTTTTAAAGGTTTTTCACCTTCAAAGAAAAGTTGTCACCAGGTGAAACTGTCAAGAAATAAACCATAGGAAAACTGTCTGGGAACAATTTTTAAATCAATTTGCGGGTGAACAAAGATAAATTGACTGAAGCTTGATTTGAACATGCGACCACCGGCTATACGTATATACCAAAACTATTTTACAAGATGATTCTTGCCACCTTGATGTTTTAAGTTTCTGTATTTGTTAATAATGTGAATTGCCGAATAAATAATAATAATAATATTTCTTTTACACACCCGGCAGTAGATATTTACTTCGACTATTTGGTCTTCTATTCCAATAGACTGTGTAGACAACCTCTTTTTGTTGCCAAGTTGATGTGTTTCTTGGTGGACAGGTTTTTTTTAGTCCTCCCTCTGGGGTATAACCGATGCTGTACTGTACTTTTGTTGTTTACATAGTTTGATTCAAATGGACTTTACCCAAACATCATCAAAAGGTGATTATCTTCAAAGAGATTTTTTTTTATTCACGTTTTCTCCTCTTGGTCTTGATTTATTTTTTACAAACCATTAGTTTATATGGATTTTAGCTGTTGTTGATTTAAATGTGTGTAAGAAATATATGTAAACAAATTTGTCTTTTACAAGAGATAGAAGAAATGATTGTTTTTTTCCTTAAAATATGCCTTTTCCTTGGTCTTCAGAAATTTGGTCTTCATCCAACCATTGTTGTACAAATGTATTGTATTTGGTTGTTTACACAGCTCGATTCCACAGCTTGAACACACGTTAATCAACGAGTTTCACAATCATTTGCCAACTCTTAAGAGTAAATATTTGCTCTACTTCTTACCTACTCTGAACCCATAATTTGAAGCAGTACCAGCCAAAAAAAAAAATAATAATGTAATTTTAGTAGACAAAAACTGTTAACATTTGATCTGAAATGAGTCTTTTAGACAAACAAAAGTTGATTGTTAGTTTCTTGGCGACACCCGCAGGGAAATTGGGGCTCGTTGTGAAAACTGTTTAGTATTCATTTTTCGATTTTTTTTTTTTAAATGCCTTTAAAATCATGTCCCAAAAGTCGGCTAACAATAAACAAAATTCTATCAAGTCTTTTTTTGTAGCAAAATGTGTCTATATTTGGACAACCATGGCGTCATCTAAAGTTTGTAGCTTCATTTTGAAGCCCTAAAAACATGAAGATTTGCCATTTAAGATGGGCATGCATTTGGTTCGGGGTGAAAAATAACGAATAATGGATAATTTTCCTCATCAATGTACAGAGATGGTTATGCAAGAAAACTAACAGTACATTTTCATTGGCCAATTACCCTAAGTAGGACTAATGCATTTTTTTAAGTAATCTGTTTTTGTAACTTTGGTATTTTTTAAACTGTTGGGCTTTGGTGGGTATTTTTTTCTTCTATTGTTGGAAATTAACGAGAAGTGAATATCATTGGACATTATTGAAAAGTGGAGATCAATTTAAGATTACCGGTATTGATTATGGAAGAATGAATTGTCATTTGTCATCTCACTGAGATTAGAAGAAGCAGCAAGGTTACGGTAATTGATTGCAGTACGATTCAAAGATTTGGTGAAGAAATTATTTTGTTGATACAAGAAGTTACAAACTGATGAGTTGGAGATGAAGTAACCTTGGTTGAATTAAGTGAATCACATAGTGAGAATTTTGATGCTAATTTGAGCAGCATCTTAACCAATGAAATTGGCTGAATTTTGAGTATTGAACTAACTGAATCTTGAAGAGTGAAACTTGAAGTTAAAACACAGTGGCCAATGAAGATCACTTGTATAGATGTTGTGCCTAAATAATTGGTGTAAATAAATTGTATTATTTTTGTAAATATAATCCTAATTGTTTTCAGCAGTGATATATTTCTGTAGAAATGTCCTTCCACAGTTGCAACCAGAAACCAAAAGGGTTGGTTGTGACATTTTCTTCATGCACAAAAAAAAAAAAAAAAAAAAAAAAAAAGGAACCGTTACACTCTCTTCTACTACAGTTTCACATCTGATTACCTACAAAAATGCATTTCTAAAGCTCACGCACACACCATTCGCCGGACAAAAACAACGACCTGTCATGCAAAAGCCCACACTACATGCCACACAAGCCCAAGAACTTTCCCCCTTTTTCTCTGAAACTTACGTACCTTTTACCTTTTACAATGAAAATGTCATTAATGTTTGTCTGTTTCTTGTCTTGAGAACGGCAGGTGGTACGATTGACATCGATTGCCCTCTTCCCAAAATCCCTGCCATCACTTCAACACATATTGGCTTGTTCTCTGAAATTCCATGTTTGAGTTCAAATATTTGTTTTGTTTATTGCAGGGACAGCTTCTGAAGGCAGTCTATAGACCGTACTTCTATTATGTCATCCATGTTGACTACCGAGCTGATGATGTCAGAGAGGTAATTTTGCATAATTGAATAATGATTCAACCAATCACTGCTGGGGGAAGTTATTGCATTTATATTGAACTGAGGGGGGGAGCAATGTCCGGGAAATTTTCTTAATTTAGTGGTGGGAGTTACACACAGAACCAAATCCATTACAATCTGATATACTGGCAACATAGTGCTACTCAACTTGGCTGCTTGTCAAACAGCACTCGCATAGCCCCGATGTTTTTTACCGCCAAATTATTTGAGGTCGTTCATTCCCATGACACATGCAACTTCAACTTTGCGTTCAATTTGAGGAAAGAATAGAACAGGGCTTGATTTCCAGGAAATTATTCACGTTTATCGCCGAACTTTTACAGGACTGTTTGTTTGTAGATCAGAACCATTCGGTTTTCCTTCCTCACTTTCTTTCTTCAAGTGCAGACTTCACTGTGTAAATATATTAATGCACTGCATTTTGGTTCTGATTATAAGTCGTCACAAAAGTGCGAAAGAAATACGGAAAAATAAGTGCCTCTGCGTCCCATAGCCCATAGGCCGTATGTGGGACGCAGATACGCTATATTTTTCTGCATTCCGCAAGTGTGATAACGAATTCATCTTCCAGCCAATGTCATAGCTTTTCACGTGCGTGAAGTATAACAATTTTGAGCGTTATTTAATGAAGAGCAGCACGTGCAACACACAATGTTTAGAATGTAATTTCAGAGCGTGACGCATGATACTCACAATACGCAGAGTGCAATATAGACTACTGGGAGTATGATATGCTTTATTATCACACTCCCGTTAGGCGATCGGATTGGTGGATTAGCGGGTACTGGAAGGTAAAGTAGCATAACGTCACTCCTCCGTGCTTTCCAACACTCTAACATTCAGTGGATAATTTGATAGGTTAGTCCGTGTCTGAAATGACGGCTTTAGTAGTCAGTAGTGGCAATGGCTGAAAAGGCCTATTCTTCAACATTATTGCTGCAAGCCAGCAGCCACAGCCCAAGCTGCTTGGTTCAGATGATGGCCTTACATTATTGTGTTAAACCAAATCGTCTTGGGTTTAGTTGTTGTAATATGGGCCCGATCATATTACAAGATATGACACCCAACACTAGTCGGCATTTGAATGGTCTCCAAATGCAAGCGCCGACCAGGGTTTGATGGTTGCTTCACTTTTAGCAATCATGCCACCAGCTCTCTCGTTGAGCTATTGTGATCATGCAAGTTTCTGATGTATAAATCATGATTCATAGAGTCCCTGTTTAGTCCCTTGGCCCTCGGGGACGTGGAGAGATGCGCCACAGTTTGATGGAATAATAAATTGAGGGTGTTGCACTGGAAATTTCTCTCACGCTTATGAAAAAAAAAAGTGGAATTTTAATTACCTACGCTTGCAGTGTATTTAATTGGACAATGTATCTCCATCTTCTTTTTTGTTTTCCGGAAGAGTACATTCATTCCATTTCTCTTGTTTTCAATAAACATGCCATACAACCACCAACCTGTGATATTTCATTAAATTTAGAGTGGGAACGTTTTCAAGCAAAACCTAACGAAGTTCAGACAGGAATTAGTGCACTATTATAGATTGGGTAAATCGAAATAAAGAAACAGAGTGTTTCTGGGGTGTTTTTTTCTCGCATATGGCAGTATTTCAGACGGAAACAAATTGTCATGTAGTATATTTGATCACCATAGGGTTTCATGAATCCTTTGGGATTACTGTTCTCAAAGCTTAGGCCTGAACAAAAAAAAGAAGTAACGTTTGGGGTAACAGGCCAAACAAGCTTGGGTAGTTGGGATATGTTTGTATTATTTTATTCTGATATGCTATTTTGGGCTCAAACATCTGCACAGTGATGGTATGGTAAAAATATTTCAAAATGTATTTGAAAAAAGACTTCAAAACAAATGTTTTGTTGGCATTAAAGCCCACAATTGTGATATGTTTATGTAATGTTGAAGGCCATACTTGAACCTTTTTTCAGTATATGTTTGTAAAAAATTTCATTTCCCTCTGAAATTAATTTTTTTTAAAGTAGGGTCGGCGGCATTCTTAGGGTCGGTTGTGTTGGGCTATACTTACATTTTTTTTTAGGCCTTTGGAGCTAGCTTGTTGTATGAATGTCTTTTGTAAAGAATATTTTTTAAGTTATGTCGCAGAGGGAAAAACAATTTTTCCATGCCTTGTCATCATTTCCAGGCGCTGATTGAAAAGGCAAACAGACTGGGATTCGGCGCTCAGAACATCCGTGTCATCCCCAAAGAACGATCGTTTGTCGCTTCATGGGGTTCGTACGACATCGTCCGAGCCGAACTAGAAGTAAGTACTTGAACATGTCCAAGCGGCAGTCCATTTCATTAAACTCCTGTGCACTTGAAAAGAATTAAACATGTTTACATTGCTTGAACTTCTTCACTAACATGAGTCAATTAAGTAATCGTTGTTTTTCTAATAGTCACTTTAAAGGGATGTTACAACACTTCCCCCCCCTTTTCTGTTTTTAGGTATTCATTTCAATCAGGTAGTTGACAAGGAACACATATTGGAAAAGCTTCCTTGTAAACACATGTGTATTGCAGTCAGTTGTCTTATTAATTGAGAAGAACAATGTGTACTGGAACAATGGCGTAGTCGGTGAGGGGGGGGGGAGGCTAGGGGGGCACGTGCCCCCCACAATTTTCCAGTGCCCCCCCCCCCCCCCCACTAGGTGCCCAAAGAACAGGGGTAATAATACTGTAAGGCGCTTTGAGAGGCCTACTTGGCTTGATTAAGGGCATAATAAATAAACATTATTAGTGTTTATCTTGAGGTAAAACAATGATGATACAATGGAAATGCATATCTATGTATGCACGGCGCATATGTTGGGCTGATGAGCAACCTACTTTTGACCTCTAGCTGAGGGCGCCCTACTCAGACAACGTCATGTCAGAAAAAGGTCTATTGTGATTGTGTGGAGTTAGAGTCTGGCAAACCCTCCTTGGCGTCTGAGATAAATTATATCTGGCTTTTGTAGCCCTCAAGGGGCAAGGACACAATGAACAAGGACTGACTGCGGGGCTTACAAACTAGACAGAATTTATTACCAGATTATTATTTCAAAACGTCAACCTTCAAAAGTTGAGGTCATCTCAGGATTGTCGCAAAGGATTGTTAGGTTCTAACTCCACACAATCACAACAGAATGAACAACATTTCTGATAAGAACTGAAATATATCAACCAAGTACTTTACTATCTTTCTTCTTGGGCTTGTATACCAGAATCTCCTTTGATATTGACTGTTGAGAACAGTCCCGATAAATCTTATTCAAGTATTCACAATAAACTGTTTGGAAAGGTGTGGACACATGTGTTCAATGGAATTTTCGGCTGTCGTCGTTCCCACAAAATGTGACATTTATAATGGGTGGAAATGTAAAGCAGCACAACGTTAATATGCGAATCTCCATGCCGAAACCAGCCACTTCCTGCCAAAACTCAAAGTTTGGCTTATCTGATAGATGTTGTAATTGCAACTGGAATAAAGAACAACAAAATATGGGTTGATTTGTCCATCCAATAAATGAGAGTCAAAAGAGTTTCCGAATAACACCTAATTAGGGCCTATAATGAAAGTTTTTTTTCATTATGTATACTTATATGTATACAAACATAATACAGGCATGCAGCAGATCAGCAGGTTTCTTCTGTTTTTTTTCTTGGTTGTTTGTTCCATAGGTAGCCCTATGTAGGACTCTTCCTCTGTGCTGTACACAGATACAGAGTCCTAGCTGTGAGGGCTCATTTTTGGGACGGAAAAATTTCAGTGCTCCATAATTCAAATCTTACCTGTAAGAAGCTACTAATCTCGCCAGATTAATATTCCATGGCCGCATACAATTTCTGGTGGTGGGTTTTGGATGTCAGATATTCCTCTTCAATCCGTCATTTTCGGGATGTCTAATGAAATAAATAGATAAATGAATAAAAATCAAGTTTCAAAGTGTTTGAGTAAAATTACTTCTAGAATTGTCAGGTACCATTGGAAATTGCTTTTATTGTTTACTTAAAACTATGATATAACCTCAGTTACAATTGTTGAAAAGAAAAATCTTGACTCTGGTCACATTAGGTGATATTTACAGGTTGTGTTTTCTAACATCTGGAACGAATTTGCTTTGCCAGAATCCAGGGAGATATTTGCACCGCTTGAAGAGCCTGTTAATGTTAAATAATCCAGTCATTCAGTAGGAAACGACCTGTTTGTCTTCTCCATGGTATTGACAATCAATCCATCATTTCAAATTACTGTATGTCTTGACACATTTCTTCGGAGAAATCCCTCCAAGCAATTTCTACATCGACCACATGGGGCACTTTTGAATTTTTCATAATTCAATTGACTCATTTCCCAAGTACTGGTGAAGAGAGAGAAAGGGAGAGAAGATAAAAAAGACAAATTCCAAGATTCAGCGGGGGGCTTTTGAATATTGAACAAATCTCTTCGAAGATCTTCTCCTTAAAGTACATCACTCTAAACCCCCTTGCAGTGTTGGTGCAAAACAAAACGTCATACATTTGCAGTAGTGAAGATTACTTTTCAATTTAAATTGAGGCAGCTTTGGCATTGTGCATGGATAAGAAACATGAGTTACAAAATTACAAGGGATGTTGTGTAACTGGAAGACATTCCCTGTGGCCTGTCGCTGCTACTCCAGAATGGTGGCAAGTCTGCCCTGGCTGATTATCCCCCGTTACAAATCTCATTTGACCCACAATGGAATAGATGGAAATCCGTTCCCGTGAAGGGAATTTTGGGTCTATCCTTCCCCCCGAGAGTCGAATTGGCAAACACATCACGCTTGCCAGAATCGCAAGCTGTTTGGACTTAATTTACTGGCTTGAATTGACAGCCACGGGTAACTGACATGACTTTTAAGTTTTTCTCTGGAGTGAATCTGTGTATGCTTTTTTCTTGAGGGAAGGGGAAGGGGGGGTGTTTGGAAATGTAATGCAAGCAATATCCCCAATTGCATTCTTGTTTGGAAGTAGAATTCCTGTTTGAATTCTTGTTTGAACCACAGATTGAATTCTTGTTTGCACCAACAGACTCCCTTTGTGGAGTGTAACTTGGTATCGCCGCTGATCCTCATCGAGGCATTACCAGATGTAGCAATGAATAAACCACAGCAGCGGTTCTGCGAACACCGACTAACACAACAGTCCGCTCATTGTGGTGAAAAGCTACATGCATCCAGACAAAAACAACAATGAAGGGTCCTTGCAAGTAAAAACAGGGGCAACCCCATTTAAATGGAAATGCCGATCTGAATTATACTCCTGTCCACAACCTCTGTTCTACTGCCCCCCCCCAACTCTGAAATCAGGACCCAGACTTGGATGTCAGGGGGTTAATAACCCATGTACGTGTCGTAAACTAGTTCATCCCCGTCCCCCTCTTCAGCATGTCCGTGGGAATACAGCTCCGTGTTTTTGAAGCAAGTAGAAAGCAATGAACCATTACCATGACGATGGCAGACACAAGACACACATTAATGCCTTCTTGACAACCACTTCAAGACTTCTTGCCAGGGAAAATGAAGTAGAGAAGTCCACGTCTCTTATGCGGTGTTTGAGTCTCGGAGCTGTATGGACAACCTGAAAGAATCCTTAAGGAAATGGATCAGGTGGAGTGATACCATGTTATAGAATCCATCGTCGGCCAGCAGTTAAAGGAATACTTCCACAAGCAAGTTTGTCTGTTTGAAGAAAAACAAAATGGTTATTCTCAAAATGGTTTTTTATTCTCCACCAAATGTCCATAACCATTAAACACCATTGGCCCAGTTTCATAAAGATTGTAATCACGAAAACTAGCTAAGCACAGGAAAATATTGCTTGTTATTCCCAGAGTCTGTCGTTCATGAGTCTGTTAAATACTTAATTTTGCCTCTTCACTTTGGGACTGCTCAACAACTCAAATCAGGGCCCAATTTCATGGAACTGGTTACCAAAGAATTCTGCGCTTACGGTGCCCTGTAAAGGGCGTACTCCTATGGGCCGTGGCAGGGAGTAAGCGTAGAATTCCGCGGTAAGCAGAGCCATGAAATTGGGCCCAGCTCAGCCACATCCGTTGCTTCCTTCAAGACCCTTTTGAAGACTCATCTGCTTTCTGAATAACTGTACTACCTTTTGTTTTTGGTTTAGTGTACTGTAGGCTTTGAGTTTACTCGAGATGTGAGTTCATGCAATTTTTATGCTATGTTTGTGGAGAGGAGTGGAGGTAGCTTTTTCCATTTTTTTTTTATTTTATTTATTTGTTTGTTTATTTATACTGCCTTTTGGTCTTCTTTCTGCATTAATTTTTATGCTTTTACCACTGGCTGGTCCAGGTTTTATTTTTATTCTTTCAAGACATTAGTAATTTCTCTTCCTACTTTTTTTTTTTTTTTTTACTGTTTTTGTTTTGTAATATTTGTATTTGTCTGTTTTGGGTTTTGTTTCTTTGTTTGTTTTTCTGTTGGCTTGTTTGTTTGTCTGCTTTTTTTTGGGGGGGGGGGTATATTATTAATACTTTATATTGATTTTTGTGTGTGCTTATGATTATGCTTTGACATGATTAATTATTTGGTTATTCCTTTATTGTATATTTGTATTTTTATATACTGTGTTCGGCCTTAGTTTTAAAAGATTTCTTTGTGAAGCGCATTTAGGATCTTTTTAGGTGGATTTTCGCGCAATGTAAGAGTTTGTTGCTATCATTAATATTATCGTTATTATTAATAAGGTTACCTGCCAAATTATCATTCAACGTCTACTGTCTGTAACTGGTTTCCTGCAAAATTTTGCTGAGCATAGAATTGTCATGCCAAATTATCTGCTTTAAGTAGTTCTATGAAATTGGCTCCAGCTGATTGTAGTTAAACGTTTTACAGAGCGGCTGTTTCTTGTGTCGTGACCTCGTTACGTGACCTAGTTGTTCAGACAGGACAGACTGACATGTACAATTACTGGTGCATTACGCATTACTTGCGCTGCTTTCTTAACCTTGAGCTCCCAAACCTTCATGCTAATTTTTAGGTTGAGAATCAACCGCTTCACTGTTCATCTTGTATGTTCTTCCATGTATTCCTTGTTAGTTTGTTCATCTCTTTGTTTCTCTGTTGACATTGTTTCTCTTTTTGTTACGTGTTTATCAGTCTTTTTCTTCGCCCCAAACTGCCATACAGATGTGATCTGCATTTTTACATGCAGTAATTGTTTACTTTTATGATTTTATACGTGAAATATGATGTAATAAACTGATTGTACTGGTCATCAATGGACAGGTTATCTTTTTGCCTGTGGGGTTTGGATAAATAAACAAATTATCTTGCGAAAAAATTACCCCAACACTGCGTTTGTGTATATGTATACACATGTATATATGGCGTATTTTGGTCTCAGATTTAAAGAAAATATTCTCTTGAAAGATTGAGACTGTGTTGTTTTATTTTGAAAGTTTCTCAAAAATTATTTTGTTAACAAATACACTGCCAATAAATAACATGAAAAATTCCTTATTTAGAAATTAAGCTGTCCAAATGCGTTGAACAACGTAAAAACAAGAACTTAGTAACTAAAATAGAACCGAACAGAAAAAGCCATTTTGTTCAAGAATTTGTCTAATGTTTTGCAATCTCTTGTTCTGCCCTTAAAACTACATTCCCCTTTCTCCCCCCACCCCCCAACCCTGACATCCCAAAATTTATTTCCGTCTCCGCAAACCCTCCAATTGAAATCAAAACGCATAAAGAAATGGAGTGGGGTTTTCATCTTCCACAGTTCAACCCTGCCCTTTTAACATCGCTCTCCCAAGACATGAAAGATGATATTACGATCTCTTAGAATCTGACACTATTTGTAGACCAGCCAGCTTGATACCGCAGTACATCTTGGTTGAGTTGATGGATGCATTTGACACACCGGCATAGGGGTTCTGGTTCAATGAACTTTATTACAAATCTTACAGGCACCCTCTGCTGTGGCTCATATTTTCATTATTGGAGATATGTCACATAATTGGTTGTACAGCTAACCCGGATACAGTGTTACAGGGAAAGCTGCAAGTTTTTCACTGGAAGAGAACAATGCAACAATTTTCAAGGAACTATCACAGAACCCATACACTTATTATTACATTAAGCTCTCACATTGTAATCAAATAGACCAATCCATTAGGCCCACCCCCTAAACATAGTGACCAATCATGGCATTGGTAACTTCACCACTGTACACGTGGGCAGCACCGTGTGCGTCTCTTCAGTGCCACACTGCACGACATGAATGCAAACGCTATAGATATGCGCACACATGATAAAAGTCTATTGACCCAATTCACATGACGTCATCCATGACAATAATCCTGGTTGTGCCATTTTGGTAGTCAGTGCCCCTTTGTGTTATACATTGTAGTGTGCATTTTAGGTGACGTGGTGTTAACACCCTTACCAAAAGTTGTGCGTGCAGTTTGACTCTCAATACGGTGAGCGTAGCTGTCTGTGACATTGGTACAAGGGGTCAATAGACCATTGCACATAGCACTCCGTAAACATCAGAGAACTAACTTGCATATTGATCACATGCCATTTCCTGAAAAATATTGTCACAATCTACACTTTTTTTGTCTTCAAACTTGTAGAAGACAGACTTCAAGCTAAATTCAATTCAGCCATGGCGTAGGGTTTGTCTCTGTAATCGACAGTCTTTGGAATTACATTTTCAAGGTTGTTGATTTTTTTGGCCCACATTTTGTGTCTGAGGCTATGTCCGAATTGATGGCTTTGGTAGTGGCTTTCGCTATAATGCCGAAAAGGCCAATTCTCCAATGTTATCATAGCAGCCAACAGCCATCACCACAGACGAATCCACTTAATTCAGACCGGCCTAAATGAGGATGTTTTTGTTGTTCAAGTAATAAACATGCAGTTCATGATAACTCCAGGTGTCAAAGTCATTAACTTTAAGGGGATGTGTCGTCATGATGATAGCAGGCCTGTGGCTGTGCATGGAAAGATGAACTCTCACCCAGATATTACACATGCACGCACGCTTGTGGTCAAATCACAAAGGTGCCATCTTTGTAAAAGTGTGATGTGACCGCCGGCGCGCACGCATGCGTAGTTACTGGGTTATTCCATTTACTGCTATAGTCATGACGACACAGCCCCTTTAGTAGTTTTATTAGACTTTGGTAGCCAATCGAATACTGAGCTTTATGACTGTTCGCTGATGTTCCGCCTATCATGTTATAGGATCATATATCCGTTTTGCATAAAATGATCGTCTGCAAGTTTTAAAGATGTTTTAATACCTGGTTCTGTATTGTTTTTTAATTTTCATCAGACGGGAAATGGATGTGTGAACAGTACATGTGCATTAACAATGTACTATAAATGCTTTTCAACCACCACTGACAATGAACATTTGCAGAAGTTAAGAGGTCTGTCTTGTTTCATCTATTTCGTAAAACAGAATGATGCAAATTTTATAATCAATAAGAGTGCATGATTATCCAGGAAATGCTGCATATGGCTAAGATTACATGCATTGTTGTGTTGATGGATATACCGCAAAAGTAGGATATAAAGAGACATGTTTCCCAAAGCTTTCACCTTGATTATCAGTGTTACGCTTCGGGGGAACTTTCCTCCGTACCATAAATTGATATCTGCAAACACAAGATTGAAAACAACACCGAAAAACCCCCGTTTTCACCTTCACTAGTAATGGGTTCTTGGCAAAATGATACTAGCCAAACGTGACACAAGCTCATCATTGTTTTCACGTTCGTTTTCTTGGCCTCAAGACAGTAGTGCGTTGAAAAGCTACATTGTAAAGTCTCGGGCCGATTTGTGTTTTTTTTGTCAGGTGGGTGAGCCAGCAGCTGCAAGTACAAGCTATCACTCTCCCCAACTCCAGGGGTTGGAATGAAAATTTCCTTTTAGTGTTTGGCACCCCCTGAGTAAATTTACTTTACTCTTACACAGGAGTGTGCTGTGAATATGCATAAATCATTGTGAGATGAGGAGGGTGGTGCTCCTTGTGTTGAAGTGTTGCTAAACGATTGTTTTCCGAGGGTTTGGGGAATATTGAAACACTCTCTCGGGCGACCTGTCTTGTCAGGCTAGCCTGCTGACTTGAAAACTGCTGGATCGGTTACATGGACTAGAGCTTGTATAAACTCAGTTGTATTTATTGAACAACATTGATTAATTGTCAGCATGTTGTAAAACGCCACGAGGTGTACTTGCATTATCTTGAATTACACCAGAAAAATACTTAATACAGAATAATAGTAGTAAGAAGAGGAAGGAAAAAAACTACAAAAATGATTTGAGAAATTTCAAGTACTAAACACTGGCTGAAATAAGACTTGAAGGTTTGCGTGGTGGGAATACAGTTAAGTAAGGATGTGCAGTGGCACCATGTGGTTTAAATCTCTTTTGAGTATATGTGGTTCCGAAAGGAACTGGTTGACTCTGTATACTCTGTCCGTCGTCAGGAAACTGCAGGGTTCCAACTTGGCCTGTGGCTTATGTTGGGTAGTGAGGTGAGCCGTGGATGCTGGATGCGTTGGGTTGTGAAGGCGGGAACTTATTTGTTTTTTTGTTTTTTTTCAGACAGCCTTCATTTAAACGAACTATCAATTTATACATTTCAGTATTAAACACTCACAATGCACTTCAGTAGACTGAGACACACATTATGTTTTTTTCTCTTATTCTGGTTCACTTATGAGACCTGTGTGTTTGTATGTCAAAGCCGCAGGTTTTGGCAACAAGTGGTTGGTAAAATTACATCAATTTATCGTTTGATAAAATAATGCTGTAAAATTATCCATAGCATTGATAAATCATTTTTGCTACCGACAACAAAAAGTACACGCATTCTTAATGTTTTTTCTCCCGTAAATGTATATTAAAAAAGAGCAGATTTGTGCCCACCCAGTTATGTGATACTTGAGGGCCCCCATACTAGTTTTTTACTAGTTTCAAATTAGTTGAATCTATTCCGGTTCGCTATACAAATCCAATGGAGCCACTCTGAAGATGGCAAAGTTCATCAACCTTCTTTTGTGTGATCCAAAAGTTTGTGGTCCCCCCCCCCCAAAGTTTGAAATACCATTCTGAAGAAGAAAATTCTTCATGCTTGGCTAGTATAAAATATTCATGGATTGAGAAACTTGTGATTTTCAAAAGCGTCCCTTGTTTTTCCTTTGTGCGTTTGTAACATGACTGACTTGTTTTCACGGATGCCATTTTTTCCCCCGCTCTATCTCTCTCTCTCTCTCTCTCTCTCTCAACATTTTCTGTCAAGTTGATGACACTAATTATAAACTTCTTCTCAGAGGTCGTAGCTTGCTGGAAGAAAATTACAGGTTGACGAGAGGAGTAAGAGTGAAGAGTGAAGTTACACAAATAATTTAATTTACTGCAATTCAGAACTAGAAAGTGATCCGGACTAGGGAAACAACTGTACGGGCAGGTGCACTGTGATAATAATAAGCCGCAAGTCCAAACACTTGGCGCAATGCCCCCAGCATAAAAAAACTTCCACACAACTTTACATTTTTTTTAAATTTAAGATCACTTAAGTTATGTAGAAACATAATCCTCTTCAAATGGTGTAGGGAATATTGACATGATATATTCACATTGGACAGAAAGTTACAGAAACACCCAGGCTTGGCCAATATTCCATTTAAAAAAAGGATATTTCCATGAAAAAATCTCAAGGTGTATGGGAATATTTTGAATGGGCATTCTGGTTTTTAGTTTAGTATTTCATTTTTTTGCTAATTTGTCTTTTTATTAATAAAGAAATAAATAATTTGTTTTTATCTTATTTTCCCTAAGTACTTTCTAAACTACTACGCCCACATGTCAACGCCCAACAAACAAATTCGTGCCACGAAAGATCACCTTTGACCGGCGCAGGCATTGTACGTAAACTAGGTACAGGTACATGACCGTTCTGTGCCACAGAACAGTCGTCGGTTTATGGTGAAGAGGGGGCGTCTTTAAGATGGTGTATAAATGTATACTAGCATATCGGCTGTTTTGTTTGAGTGTCATTCTGAATTCAATCTCCCATCAGGCGAGAAAACAACAACACACTATAAGTAAGGATTTGCGGTGACGCCATGTCCTGACTACGGACAGAGTATACTGTCCGAAACGTTGAGTCAACCGGTTCCTTTCGGAACCACATCTATACTCAAAAGAGATTTAAACCACACGGTGTAACCGCAAATCCTTACTTTATTGTATTCCCACGATGCAAACCTTCAAGTCTTATTTAACAACACACTGTTATTAATCCTGCTTCTGTCCCCCAAAAAAATCCTATATACCGTACAGCGTCAGCAGTTTTTGAACTCGCGTTGAATCTATAAAGCGGACAAACAACTGACATTTAACATGCAGCCGAGGCCCAAGCCTGACCACTTGAAAGCAAGTCGGATCTCAACCCGACCATGGCGGCACAACTCACATCATACGGGCTACTGACATCTTTGGAGTCCTTAACAAAACAACGGTTGGAATAATGATGTTCCTTTTGTCCGTGATGCGTTTTCCAACATAGCTCCCCCAAGCCCTCCGGGGAATACTGGCCATTTTAAACCTAATCTTTTTTAAACTATCTTCATGGATGTATACATTTCATGGCACGCTGGACTTGGAAATGATATTTTTGAATATTGGAAAAAATGTACCCAGCCTTTTTTTATCATTAAAGGTAAAAAATATACTCGGAGCTGGTTGAAATTTAAAACAAAACAACAAACGATTATTTTTGATCGTTGATCATCAAGTAGGAGTAGAAACTAAAAGAAAGCTTGCCAAATAAATAAAGGGAAATTGTATATCTACTGTTATTGTGTGAAATAAATCACACGTTGATTATCTCCATACCCACCCACCCATTTCACACCAATTATATCTCCAAAACTTTCTAGTTGAAAATCTGTATCACGTTTTCCATCAAAAGACATTTACGAGAGTTGTATTTTGGTGATTTCTTTTCTTTATAAGCACAACCAGTATTCGCACTTTATGTGACCCAACATATACATGAACAAAAAAAATGAAAATTTCAGACTTAATCGGTCATTGGATTCAAGGGAAAATAGTGGTAAAAACCTGATATGTTTTAGAACATGTAGTTGTGGTTTCGCGAGATCAAAACTAATTGTTTCACTCATTTCTCAAAAACTACAGCGTTTCAGGCAAAAATATTTCATGGGAATTTTTCAACCAATAATCTTCATGCCATGTAAGTCCCGTGCTATGTCACCTCTCTGGTACATAGTTCTTATTTAATTATTAGTTTCTTGATGCTATTATTTACATTCAAGCTTATTTTATTTTATTTTTTGTGTGTGGGGGGGGGGGGAGGGGGGCCTTTTTAGTGTTTTCGTCATTTTCCTATGTACTGATCTTCTTCTGTCTATAATTATCGATGTACTGTCCAATAGAGAGTGAAATAAATGTCTCCTTAAACTGAAAATATGTGGAAATCTGTGAACATTAATTTTGTTAAAGATCTTACCAATGTTTTGCTCACCCTTTAAGAGAAACTTCAACTGAGTTTTTACAACATTTTTGTACGACTCTTTGGAAGGTTCCCTTGGGACCTAGGGTTGTTGTGCGTCAACTGTTCTGTTGGCAAGTACATGTGTGAAACCAACACTTTCAACAACATTTGTTTGAAATAACTTTATCTCTGAGTGCAGATGCACCAGTCACCGTGTAACAGGTACGCAGAAGCAGAAGTTAAAACAAGATCAGCGAAAGTAAGACTGGGAGAAGAGAAAGTGTTTGTGTAGGCTTTGCAGTCCGGGAGTGTTGTTGACACTAAAGATAACATCTTGAAAATCAGCCGGGGATTCTTCTCTTCCATATCTAAGAGGATGTTTCGTCTAAGGTTTCACCGGTGTCTAGAAAGGAGTCCGGGAACGGGGTACCAGTACAGAGGGTTGTCGCATCACTGTGAGAGGGAAAAAAACAGAAGAAGAAAGCCTGTGGCATGGCTGAACTCTGTTGAATTGATTGATGGGCGTTTTGGATGTATTCTCCTGGGGGAAGTGGGGGGGGGGATGAGTTTCAGAAGGGGGGTAGCAAGGAATCATTCTTGAATAACAAAGTCTTGGCCCTCCCAGACCCTCCAGTGTCCTGACGGTGACATTGAGGACTGATGCTATCATGTGGGAATTGAGGAGTTCAGTATTTTATCATAAAGGTGGTTTGCGTTGTAAAACTAAACCAAGGAAAATGTATGCCCTGCATGGATGATGTTTATACAGACAACATCACGTACATTTTATGCTAACAGGTTTTGTTACTTGTCATACCGATGTCTCTCTTGCCCTGGCCAGCAAGGAATACATGTTAGGGAATATTTTGGAGGATGAAAGTATGTAAGATGGAAATCTTTCTCAGAATGATAGATGTATGTGCTACTTAATTTATTTGTACAGGTTAGTTGTATAGTGTGTTGATTGAAATCTATAGGGTAGGAATTAATGCAACTGTCCAAAAACGAATGGACATAATAATGTTTAACCAGTTGCAGCCGGAAATCTGCCATTTTTCCTATCGTGCCTGACAGGATTAATTTCTTGGAATTGCCGGCATCATTCTGGGTTTTTGCTGGCACAAAGAAACCTTGACTTGAAAAAGCCAAGAGAACAAAGATTCTCTTTATGGCATCGAGAAAATGTCAAATACATGCACAGTGAATTGCAAAACCTCAGCCGCGAGCTATGGCCGAGGATTGGTGCTAAATCCTGAACCAAGGCTGGATACCCAGATTCACTCTGACTTAACCTTCATTTAGCCAAAAATACTATGAATAAACAATGACGGAAGCCTCTCAATGTCTTGTAATCCTCTTCTTGGAACAAAAGGACAAAGTTCTGGAAGCGGTATTACAAAATAACCCCTATATAATTGGCAAAAAAAAATGATGAGAATATTCAAGACCATGTTTCCTCATTACGTGGGTGATACGAAACATTACACAGCGTGTGCATGCTCTGTGCTTGCTTACAGATTTTACACAATGGTGTGCGTAAACGCCGCCCGCTTGCTGGTTCGGACAATATTTTCGTGTATACACGTCGTCCGGCATCAACTGGTTAAGAGTGGTAAATGGTAACATATTAATTGTATAATTATTGTCTGTTGACAATACAAGAAGAGATGCTTCCCATATTGTGTCAGGACAATGTGGGTTTTTTTTTTTATGGTTGGGCTGCATATGCCAGTTAAAAAGAGCATGATGTCAGACTCATTCACGGTACCCATTTACGGATTCCTAATTGGTCACAGAAACTCACCATTATGATAAATGTTTAAATACTGCTGTGGACATGGGTTTTTTTTCTTCAGAAAACTGTTAAAGTATATTAAAGTTGTTTTAGTAAAATCTGTTTGGAATGTCTATTGAAATGTAACTGATTATTCAGTCGTCCTTGCTTTATATAGTAAACATGTCCTTATCCGAGCACAATTTAATGTGATTTGCAACATTGTGATAACATGCTTGCAGTGCCTGTATTTTAATCCCAAGCCAATTTTTTTTTAGGTGACACATCACCAAGGCATCCTCTTCCACTCAATTAGGAACCAGTACTGTCATGATGCAATATGATATGATTAGACACAGTGGTATTATCAACAGCGTCTAGAGAATGTGCAACGTGAATGTGTGACTAATTACATTGCACTGTTAACAGATAAACAGATACCTCTCTCACGACACTCATAGTTATTATTTTACATAGATTGACGAGGGAGTTACTTTGCTAATATTGGCAGTTTGATAATGTACACGATGAGTGGCCAAAATAATTATAATCTATGGCTGGAAACACAATCTGAGTTCAGTGCACTTCATTTTTTCTTATAGCTTGGTGTAGATTATTTACTGACTGTTGACACCATCCTTAAACTTTCCCTCTTTTCTTTTTATCTCTCTTTGTTTGATCCGTTGGTCCGTAGGGATTTGAAGAGTTGCTTAGGATGGGTGCGTGGGATTTCGTCATTAACCTGAGTGGATCTGATCTCCCCATCAGAGATGTGGACGACGTGGCAGCCATGTTGGCATCGGCACGAGGTAATGCATCCGTTTTCCCTCGCCGGATCATAGCGGTCGCAGATCGTGCGTATTTTGTTTCCCTGCTCTGTGGCGAGGTTCTTCCGCCACCAGGGAGAGGGCTATCCGTTCGTAGTTAGAGTCACTTGAGGTTTAGTGATGAGAAGTGTCTAGTTGAGCGTGTAGTTTACATGCTTTAAAGAGACAACGGACATATTACAGTTGGTAAAGTTAGAGTGAAATTCTCACAAGTTATGTTGGTATAACTTCAAATCTAGGTGATACAAAACTCAGGCCTTGAACTACAATGAGCCCATTGCCTCTATTGCCCCATGCTTGGCCTTGGTGCCCTTTAAAATATTCCTGATTATTTAAAGACTGATCCAGCCTTTGTAGAAGAAGAATGATCTTGCCCTTTCAAAGATAAAATTCAGGTCTGTAAATGGATGTGCATCCCTTAAACCATGTTGGCTCTTTTAAAAAAATCAATGTATAGTTCACTTTACGAGTTACTGACTGACTATTTGAATGACCCTAAATCAAAATATTTGTTTGGAATATTTTAATTGTTGTTGGCTTTGAATAGATTCAAAATTCAAAATCCACATTCGAATTTGAATATATAGAAATAACATCTTCACATGTGGAGATATAGTCTCACATCTTCAAATTTAAAACTTCATCATTGAAACCCCGAACCCTTCAAAATCCAACTGCATATAAATTTGTTTGATTCTGTTGGACTGAGGACTGCACTGGTAAACTTATCAAGCTGTACCTGGGATCAGGCATACCACCATAATCAAGAGTCCAACAGTTTGGGTGTTGAGTTACCATAAATGGTGTTGGATTTTGCTAGAGTGAGGAAGGATCATCATAAATAACTCTAGGGAGTTAGGGGGTATGGATATTGTGGTACACTGCATAGCAGTCATGTATTATCCAGAATGGGACCAACAAAAGTAGACTTCATGAATGATACCCTCTTACTAGCTATTGATCTAGTTTCTTGAAAACCACACCATCTTATAAGCTAGAATTCCCCCCGGGGTAGTTGAAATCTTGATCTTGATATTCAAGGAATCTACCGGGTAGAGCAGTTAGCCTTCATTACTAATACGATACTTCACATTTACATGTTCAGTTTTGGGAGTCGTGCCCAGGGTCCAATCTCATAGAGCTGCTTAAAGCAGAAGTATTGTTTCACAATATTCTGCTTAGTAAAAACAAATAAGCAGGATACCAGTCACAGATGGTGCACATGTCATGTTTGGCTGGTAGCCTTCTCCTGGTATGCATAGTTTTGTTGTGCTGAGCTACTTTTTGTGCATAGGGCAGCTCTGTGGAATTGGGCCTGGGACCTAGTCCTATAGAGCTTTGTAAGCAGAAAATATTTCTGTTATTAAAGCAAAACCAGCAGGAAACCAGTCACAAGCTGTGTGCATTACATGACAATTTAGCTGGTCACCCATTTCTGCTTAGCGAGGTCTTTCTGTGCTAACTAATTTTGTTGTGCTTGGCAATCTGACTATGCCCCCCCCCAATATCACTCTCAGTGATTAACAAGATAGGGTTTGCTGTGACTGACAAGTACAATCTGCTACATTTAATGCAGATGTTTACTGTAGACTGCAGGTTTGCTAGAAACCAATTCACCATTCACAATGATGCATGTGAAGGTGAGGTTGTACTTTTTCCTAAACATTTTCTGTAAATCACAGGTTACACTGTACAAGTGTTAAAAAGCCAGCAGTCTGACATTTCCACAACAACAATCATAATAATAATACTCAGTTCTCATATTGTGCTTTTTACACTACAGTGCATCCCAAAGCGGTAATTTTTAATTTTTTTAATGTTTTTTACAGGTATGCAGAGCTATGCCTGGAATTATAACACTCATTTTACATGCATATATACATATAGCACCTTGTAATGGTTTGCAAGAAACTGTGGTGCAAACTTAATGCAGCCTACCGTGCCAGAAAGACAATGAATGTACTGGGTTCTTTTACATGCACTTCACAACACACGGGACCAATGGCTTTACGTCCCAGCCAAAGGACTAAGAAATAATGGTTAAGTGTCTAAAGGACACAAGTGTCGAGACCGGGACTCGAACCCATGACATGACCGTAACAATGTTTCACCCCTGACATCAGAAATCCCTGCATCTGTTTTCTTTTAATTCACTCAAAATTCATCGACATTTTTGGAAGTGAGAATTCCCCCTGCAACCGGAGCAAATAGTCAGGTTAACTTAGTGAGTGTTAATGCATAGAACCTTATTAGTATTCAGGGAATAAGACAAAAGATGGCGTACTTATAAAGTGAGTAGCTTTGGTTTTTGCTCCATCAACCATTTCAGTTTTATAATGGCTGACAGAATCACAGCCATGATTTGGAAATCATACTGCCACCTTCTTTGTCAAGTTCCCTACATATCGAAAGGCAATTACAAATACTCGAAGGGACCCGACTGCATCCCCAGCCTCTGTTCTATTGCACTGATTTCATAAGGCGATAACAAAATGGTCGCACCAAGTCTACACCTAGCCACACACAACTCAACTTCTCTTTGAACACACTCCCAAACTCGCCATGCACTCTGTGCAGTATGTTCATCGGTAGAGTCCCCCTTTATCTTCACATCCAGAAGTCACGGCAGCAATCTTGTATGTGCGTAAAGTTCACACGCTCAGTTACCCTTTTCTCGTCCCGTCGGGAAATCCATGGTTACTGGAAATTATGAAGCCTTGGATGGTTTGGGTATGAAGTGGATAATGCACTGTTAGATCGCTGAGTATTGATTTATACAGTTATGCACTCATATCACCCAGATATTTTTATCCGAGCCGAGGAACCAAGATGATATCAGCCACTCCATTTTGAAATTCTGCTTTTTCCATTTTAGTAGGGTTGTTTAGATTTAAGGGCTTTTTACAGAAAAAATGGATTGTAACTCTGTATTTCCTTTTTCATCGGCTAAAAGGTGTTTCTATTATTGCATCTGTAATACGGAAAGGGTTGTGGATTCAAACCACACCCGATAGGACCCGATTGTTCTGGAGCACGTCTCTTGTACACTGAAGCTGTAAAGTGCATTTTACTGCTTTTAAATGTTTTTTTTATCACCTCAGCCACGGAAGTTATGTTTTCCGTTTGTTTGTCTGTCTCTCTGTCTCTCTATTTGTAAGCAGCATATCTGAAAAAGTTATTGATGGATTCCCACATAACTGTAAAGATTAATCAAGGACCAAGGGTCAATCATTTAGAATTTGGTAGATACTCAGATTTTTAATTTTTTGTGGCTCAAAGAAAATTCTGAAAGTTATGTTTCTGTTGGAGACAAAGAACAGTGCCACATCAGCTCCCTCTTGTGAAGCATTTCTGGCATTCAGCACCAGTAAATTTCATGTTTTTGCGTCCCTTAATGCTCAGTGTGGCGGAGGCATGCACTCTCATGTCGAGTGCTGTTTAGTGCAGTCTTAATTCAAGGGTACTATTTTTCGTTTTGTATGATTAGGTTTTAACTTTATGAGACAGAACGGCAATTGGAACGATCGATCCGACAAGCCAACTGATTTCACCGTGTGGTACGGTTGTGGCGGCCATGTTTACAACGTCTCCATGCGGGGAAGACGGCCATCTTGGACCGACATGCACAGCACCTCGCAGTGGGGCGTCTTTTCAAGGTACGACTGAAACCCTAAATCCTATGAGGAAGCACACAACGAATAGTTTTTACTTTCAGTAAAACTTGAATAATGTATTGTGAAATAATAGTTCTTGTCACAAAATGCTTTGGGCATTCAGGTTGGCTCAGTGGTTTCTTCCCTGCCTCTCACCTCTGTCACCCTGGTTTGAGTCCCAGACCAGAGACTTGCATGTGGATTGGGTTTTCAGCCCCGGCCTGATTGCGTGGGTTTTCCGTGTTTGGGGTTTTTCCTCCTACGTCTAAAACTGACATTTCTTCATCATCTTTTCTACACAGGTATCTTCAGGCCTACGGGTCACAGTGCTAGTCATTTTTGAGGGTTTCTTTACCAGAAACAATAAAAAAAGAACGTTCAAAATTTAACTCTTTAGGCTGTAGAAAGTCTTGCTATATCTGATGTTATTTCAGGGTAAACTTTAGCATAGTAGCCTTCAGATCGGCAAAGCCCGGTATTCTTGTTCCACACTCAACCATTGGAAAATGCTTTTTGCCTCTATTTAACACTGCAAGAGCAACATTCTCTTTTGGCTTCACAGCCCATCCTGTCTGTAAATGTGGCATATGTTACCCTTTTTTTATATTACCCTGTAACACTTTAATTACCCTGACGTTTTTTCTTTATTTTGGGGGTAAGAAGAAAAATCATCAACAGCATTACCTTGAACCAGTAAAAACAATGTTAAATGTTCGCATTAGTATGGACAGACCCAGTTATAAACTTTAACACAATTTACACTGCAGGGATTTCATCGAGCTGGTCGTCGGACATAACCGCGGTGACAAGATGGACAGTATTCAGTTCTTTTGCATGACAAGCATCATCCCCGATGAATCATTCATGGCTTCCATGCTCAAGATATCCCAGTACAAGTAAGAAGCCCTTTCTCTCTCCCCCCCCCCTCCACCCCCACCTTCTTCAAATCCACTATTTGTGTTTTCTTTGTCACTACTTTACGCGTGAAGGAACCTTTTCCAAACACTACATCAGTCTGGAAGTACAAATGTTGTTTTTTCCTGTACAAGAGCTGTTGACATTTCAAGATTTTCTCCCTTATCGCAACTTTTCTTTGAGTGAGTGCGTAAAAGCATAATTTCACCTGTGGAGTTTTCCTTGCAAATTTTTTAAATAGTTTTTTTGGTGTTTTTTTTTTGTGCGTATTCATATTCTGATTACTGCAATCGGAATAAGTAATGGTAATTGTAGGATCCTCAAATGCTATTTTCTTGACTGCAAGGATTTTTAAAAACACTTCTCCAAGCTGATTGATGTAACCCCTGGTCAGTTGTACTCTCACTAAGTTGTAATAGACCGATCCGCTAAGCCCCGTCCCCTTACAATATTGACCAATCACAGCCTTGGCTACACCACCGAAAGTCTGACAGAAGTTCGCCATGATAAAATCCTGTTAGAAATTGTTAACATGTGTGCACATACTTATAGCATGTGCATTTATGTCGTGCAGTGTGGCATTGAAGAGATGCACTTTTTGCTGCCTTTGTGTACAGTGGTGATGTAGCCAATGCTGTGATTGGTCAATGACTTGATGTTGAGTTGATACAAGTACTATCAAATTTTACAAGTATTTATGATTTTTGTTGTCTGTTTTTTTGAGAGAGAGAGGTGACTTTAAAGCCCCAGCTCAACATTGGTAAGAAGAAAAACATAAATGTTCACAGATTTACATATACCTTACTAGTTATAAAGATAATGATGGTAGAAAACTTTCCTTGAAATATTTCTGCCTGAAGTGTTATCGTTTTTAAATAATAAATGAAATAAGATCCTAAATTAGGTGTCGTCTCAGTGAGACGAAAACTCTGCCTATAGGAATGCGCACAAAAATGCTGAATGCATTTTTACCGTTTTCTCGAGAAGCGAAACAACGAAATGAGCTGACATTTTCACAGGTTGGTTAGTACATATCTTGATTTGTGCAAAGAATGGAAGCATTTACAGTCAGTTTACCAATGTCGAGCTGGGGCTTTATTATGTCAAATTAAATGTAGAATCCCCAAAGGTATCCTTTGTAAATTTGTGAAACACAACAAAACAAGGAACTTTTCACTCAAGTAAAGAAGCACCCATTGGGGTGAATATCTTTAGCTTAGTTGTATTAAACAAAAATTCATGGAGATGAAGTGTTTCCAAAAGCTTTGAGTGCTATTTCTTTCGATCAAACTGAAAGTAACAACTTCTTTTTTGTACAATTTTGACATGTTTTTGTGTGTACAGGGACACCTACATCCACAACAACCTTCATCATTTGAAATCGTTTGCTCGGAAGGACGACCGTGGGTTCTGCCGCCACACTGAAGATATTGACTTTTGTGGACAGGTATGTTTACTCCGCTTCCGCCCACCGTTAAATCCATGTGAATCAAACTGGAGGATCCTACTAGACCTTGCATGACTCGAACCAACACATGAGGCCGGGGCAAGGTCGTGTAGTTTTTTAGGAATATGATCATTGAAACTGAGGTAAACTGTGAATAAATTGCACATATATCTGATGATTTTCCTGATTCCAGAAGCTTTGTAATATGTCGCAATGGACTGTTATCATGCTGCCTCCATTTTGTTCCTGTATTCTGTGCACGGAATAGCAATGAATACAGATTCTGACAAATCAATTTTTTGGTGTCATTTGCATAGTCAGGCATTACTGGGCGCATTTACACTCTTCTACATGGACCTCTCGGGGCCTTTGCTCGCGTCATGCTGACGTTTTGTATAGCATCAATATCGTTGGCCGGAGATGTCTGTGATGCATTGAAAATATTAAAGCTGGGCATATTTCTGTCCAAGTAATGGTGGAACACACTGGTACAGGTGATCCAAGATGGATGGTTGTACCATGGTAATAGATTGTGATTTTTTGTTGGTTGAGAACTAATTATGTGATGTGCTACAAAGATGTGTGTACATGGTGCGTGTGCTCAGGAGGGGACATGAGTGATGTACACCATGGGGTACATGACCTTGATAGTGCCCACCGTTGGTCGTTTTCACCGCCTTGTAAAAATAGCCCCGGGTATGAGGTTGTATGTAATTTCTTGTTCAAATAAACAACGAAATGCAATGTTCATCAATAAATAGATAAAGTAATATAGTTTCTTTCACTTTATAATATTTGTTTCCCCCTCTTGCAGTCTAGTACCATGGTATAACAAAGCAATTGTTGCATGCTGTGTGATGGGGTCCTTGGGTTTTGTACGTCCTCGGGGGGGCAAATGGCACCCTCGGCTTTGCCTCGGATGTAATTTGCCCACTCGGGTGCACCAAACACCATGGACCATTGCCACAGTGTGCAACAGTTGTGTATGGGTCTACCGACCCGATTCACCTGATGTCATCACCTATAAATCTTGGTTGCGTCATTGAGGGGTTCATATTCCCCAGTGTGTTACTGTGTTAGGCGACACACAAGTTGTTAGATCGGCACCATATCTTAATCAGGAATTTGATTCCCCAAATGGCAGACCATGGGCAGACAGTAGCCGCACGTGACGTCAGTGCAAGGGAACCATGAAAGTAAAGAAGCCACTGCTTCTACTTCTACTTTGTTACTCGGCAGGATCCTGAAGTTAGGACATAAATGCCAAGAAGAAATCATAGTTAAGAGTCTTACTGAAGGACAGAGACTCGAACCCACATTGTGATGACTCAGCCACCAGAACTTGAATTCGGTGCACTAGATCGCTAGGCAATGACACGCTACTAACACAAGAAAAGTTTATATCATGTTTAAATCTCTTGTTATGAATTTCTGGTGAAGTTCCAATGTTTCAATCCTCTTCAAATTTCACATTAGGAGGGTGAAGGGGCTTCATCCTCCAGACCAGGGGAAGACCAAGGCCTTCTATAGTTGTCAATTTTTGTTTTTCTTGTGCTTTGAAATATAACCCTCAATAAAACAACTGTGTAGTAGAAGTGTAGGTACAAATACTAAAAATTTGACGCAGAGTTTAAATGTATTTGTGGTGTGGCCCCCGCATACTGTGCAATTTTGTACAATATTTTTATTTCCACATTGCAACCAAAATATCGCTAATGATGAAAAAGGGAAACTGGGTAGAAATTACCGATTAGAGTAGGAAAGAATGCAGTGTGCGAAACCAAAACCAATACATTGCTATAAAATTTAATGTGTTAAGATCCACACAATTTACGCTGGATTATTGTCATTACAGTTTTGTTACCAGTATTGACTCCCAAAATAGGTTCTTTGATTGTTTTTTTGTTTAAGAACTAAACTGCCGCAAACTGTTATTATTAATTTTGTTCCATTTTTCATTGTGAGGGAAATGTATTCAAGCTTGTTTTTACTGTTAAACAGAAACAATTTTCATTGAATTATTGTTGTTACGGTTTTGTTAATAGAAGTGACTCATACAATAGGGTTTTTTTTTTACTACTTTTCTTTCTTAATTATGAATTGATCATTAAATTTCCTCTTTTTTGAATGTGAGGGAAATATCTTCAGGGTTGGTGGAGAGGACGCTGGGTATTTCTAACAGGAACAGTGTACAGTCATATATTGAAAAAAAGGGGGAAGTTAATTTGATATTGAGCTGTTTTGCTTCTCCTTTCAAATAGATTGTATTGAGGGATTCATTAAATTCATTGTTTTGGAGTAATTTGCCAAAAAATTGTTCACAGGTAAATGGATTTTTGAAATCTTTCTCGGACAAGAGATCTTTGTGGTACAAGTGTTCTGCCCTCATTGTCATATTTTTGTCATGGAAAAACATCAAGTGTTTGTACTTTCTGAAAAGATCCACCTGCTTGCAATCCATTTCCCTGTTTTAATTACAATTTTTGGAGGGAAAAGGACTCTTCAAGAAGAGATTATTGATGATAATGTAGAGATATAAACCGTTTGGAACTTGTAAATTGAGCTCAGTTTCATTACCATTTTTTAAATATCCCACACAGTAGACCATTACACACAGCGTTAGGGTGAACATAGGAGACCTAATTTGCATATTGATCACATGGCCGTGTGGCAAGAGTTTGGTAGAAAAATGTTGTCACAATCTTCATCTATTTTCAAGCTGGTAGAAACCAGATTTCAAGCTAATTTGACTGAATTCAACCTGTATGAACAACTTCAATCAGGACTAGGGTCTCATCTCTGCAACCAATAGTCTGTGGAATTATATTATCAAGTTTTAGCACAAAATGTTTCACACATTTTGTGTTTACTCATGGAAGTTTTAGGGGGTTCAATTATTAAACATGCCGGCAATGACTTTGCATCGCATCAACTGTTACATTTTGCCATTTAACAAAAGGCCTGTGATTTGTCAAGATTTTTCCGGATTTCATGATTGTTCATAGATCTTTCCCCTCTGCCTTGAAAATTCTTGAAATGATGTGAAACTAATGCCAAGTGAAGAAAGATATAGTCCATTTCATGTCCGAACCTCTAGTTGGACATTATGCTGGTGATAGGAAACTATAACTAGTTAGCTAGTAAACTTGTATAAGTCTCATTTGGGAGGAGTGGTGGCTCTGAAAAGAGCTAGTGTGGTCTTGACGTTTTGAACAGTATACAGTATACTCTGCTCATCTTCACTTGCTGTTGATGTAGAGAGTCAATAATTTCTCAGAAATGTAACACCCTGGATGTTTCGGGGGGGGGGGGGGGGGGGTGTTCTGAAAGGACTGGTACACATCTATCAGGATTGTTCATAATATACCAGCAACCACACGCCTGTGTAGTTTTAGTAGACTTTGGGGTAACCAATCAAATACCGGCCTCTGTGACCGCTCGTTCCTGTCCTGTCATGTTCGGCCATGTAATGGTCTATAATGAATACAGATCCCATATACAATGTGATAATATTGTCTTCCATGTAATGAGCAAAATTTCAATGCTCATTTGGATCAAAGATAAGTATGTAACCGAACTTCTTTGGAGATTGTCCTGGGGTTATATTGTCCTCTTAGGATGTGAAATATCATTTCAACAAACTTACTAATGTGAGCAACCAAGCTTGTTTTGTTGTTGCTCATATTGTCTTCTTTTGGTTTTTATTAAATAAAGCCCCCTTCTTGTAGTGGTGGAGGTGGGGTTAGGGACTGTAAACAAACATTGTGTTCTTCCTTCAATTTATCCATTCTTAATCTTCCTTGTCGAACAGGGTCCTGGAACATTCGAAGTGGAGGACATCGACACGATCGGACATCTCGCGCATAATCTCTTCTTTGCGCGGAAGTTTGACGGTGCCGCAACCAATCCTGTCCGCCTCTACGCCCTAGAGCTAAGCTCTGGAAAGTACTACAGTGATCTACGCAAGAAGTATATCTCTGAAGGATTTCTGAGGTAAGTCTTTGGTGCAAATCACTGTCAGACTTCTATCATTTTTTACGGAACTGAGTAAAGTTAATTTCTCAATTCGCTGTTACATTTATTTTCATACCGATCTGTGCGATAGAAACTGCATGTGACATCGTTGTGTGTTTGGAGGCATAAAACCAATCAGTCTTTGGGCTTTGAAAACCAAAAAGAAATTAATGAAAACAAATTTAAGAACTGTTTTGTTTTGTACGTTTGTGGAAATCATTTTTTGTGATTGAAAAAAGATGAATGAAGTTTACATGTAGATGAACAATTTCAGCCACAATTGATTTTCAGCACCCCGTTTTGGATTGGAAAATTGCTTTCTGCCCGAAGAACAAATAAAAATGTAATCAAATGTTTGACTACACTTTGCTTAAAAAAGCACAGTGTTGGAATGTCCATACTTATTCAAACACTCGTTGACGTGGGGAAATTTTTCATCTTACTGTTGATTAAATATTTGATTAAATTCCTCATATGTATGTATATTTTTTTGAAGTACAGGGTTGAAATGTAAATACGCAAACTCCGCTAACGTATCCTCACAAGTAAATTGATACTGTAAACCCAACAGGCAGTTAGTTAGCTTGGCTTTGGAGTCGGAGTACGGCACTCTCTACAACAAAGAGGTAGAGGTTGAAGATCTTCTGAAGTTACGGATCTTCCCCCAAGTCCTTCCAATGGATCCTTGCTGTTCTCCGATCTATAATACCAAGAACCGTATCGCTAAGGATATGCGGTACTGGATCGACTTCTCTGTGGTGAGTATTTGGGAGACCTTTTTGTGGATAACGAGTCGGGGATGGACGCATGAAATCAATTTTAAAGGTCATATGGATTGGAAATTTGGTCCAGTTTAAACTATAAAGTATGGCCATATTAACCTATAAATGCAAGTGTTAGGTAGATGTTAATATCGGTGTAATGCAAATTCAAATTTAAATGCAAGTGTGTTCAAAATTTATAGGAAAACTTTGTGACGTAGACAAAGGCATTTGTTGTTGGTCGGTGCACGGTGTTCGATACCTGTGGATGTGGTACATTATGTAACTTCATGCACTTAGTTTCATTGGACATATCTCTTGATATTTGGCTTTTGCTATAAGGGCTTTTGTTAAAATGACATCGAGGTGTATTGTAGCTGGTTGAAACACTACTAAAGATGGTTCCAGTCTGCACAGATTGACATCAGATCCAAAATACCGACGACTTTGGACGGCTGCAGTGAAACATACCAGAGCTAAATGGTCAGGAATGTGCATTGTCACTGCATTTGCGTTGTCATTCAGTGCCTCGATCTACATCACAAAAGCACGCCACCAGGCGATATCGAAACGGTTAATACAAATTTTGAGGGATAAATCAAAGGTAATAACTCATACCAAACTAAAAAATACTGTTAATTTTTATTAATATCAAACCATACATTAAGCCCGAAAAATGGAATGTGACAAAATACCACTTCATAGGACCTTGAAGTGGTTCAACCATTGTGGGGGGGGGGAGTACAGATCAATGCTGCTTCGGGTATGATAGGGCTGTAAAAGTTGAACTGGCCTCTCGTAACCAGGTAATCTTGGTGTTCTAACAGTTGAAACATTACCTGGTTTGTTGGGTTGTTTGTTTGTTTGTTTGTGTTTTGGAATTTTGGTTTTTGTTGTCTTTTTCCATAGGAATCACTAAGGTCTGAATTTAAACAGTGCTAATCACACCTTGGTGTAGGGTAAAAACTATAATAAAAAAAAATAGAAGCAAGCTTTGTCTTAGACACTAAGGACAGAGAAAGTGCTACTGTCGTCATTGTTTATAGTTTACTAAGCAACATCAACTGATGATGAACACTTCATAGCATGATTTTCATGTTTTCAATCTGTCGGGCAAAGAAATATTGTTTTTGGTTTGGGGCTAAATTCTGGTAGTTCTTTAAGCAATATTTTCTGCTGATCAGTTTGAAATAAAACAATTTCTATGGACCCAATTTCATAAAGCTGTTGAGTACAACAAATTCTCTTAGCACAGAATAAAGTTTTAAGTAAATACTGGTTACCAGCCAAAATACCATATAATATGTATTGTTTGTGACTGGTTCCTTTCTGATTTTTGTTTAGAGGAAAAATTTGCACCATTTTCTGCTTAACAGCTTTATGATATTGGACCCTGAGTCTTTTTTTCTCTCTCTTATTACAAACAGAATCATGAAGTTTGGTTTGATAAAAAATAATTGGATCGAGGGATTTTGATTGGTCAATCCGTAATCGGATAGTATGTGCCAGAATGTTCGTTGTATAGATTTCACCGGGGACGAGAGTAAATACACCTTGCGTTGAGAATCAATTTGATAGCTAGATCTCCCCCTCCAACTTTGAAGAGGGGGTTGTTGTAAACATGACCTTTTGGCTGTCCAGCTGATTAAAAGAAGAAATTCATCTTGAGGAAGCCCTCATGTATAGCCTGGTCATATTGACTCAATATGAACACTTCGGTTATTAAGAAGCCCCAGATCCATGTAATTTTTCTTCTTGTTTGATGAAAGCCAATCCCCTGATGAAAGATATACCCCCCTTCTTCTTGTGGAAGCAATCGTGCCCTAGCTATATTTGATGTTACTCCTTATGTATTAAAAGCAATAATCATCCCCCCCCCCACCACCCGCCCAGTCTTGACTCATCTGAATGTAAGCAATCTAAGATGTAAAGTCTTAGTCTATGTATTCCCCCTCTCCATCAAAGCAATCAGTAGCTCATATATGATGGGCACCCCTTCCGCCATCCCACCACCTGAATGGAAGCAATCTACCCCTCATTGATCACCCTCATCCGACCCCAACCTCAGCAAAATTCATGGAAGTAATAAAGTACCCATGTTTAATGTGATCACCCCTCCACCTTAATAAAAGCAATCCACTGGTCATTAGATTTAACCCCCACCCCCCTTCCCCAACCCCACCAACCTCCATGGAAGTAACATACTGCCCATGATTAATGTGACCACCCCTCCTCCTTAATGGAAGCAATCCACTGCTAATCATTTAAAGTAATCCCCTCTTAACCTGTAACACCCCCAACCTTTATGGAAGGTCTTCAATCTACTGCTAATGTTCAGTGCAACCACCCCCCCCTTGCCTTATCCTTAAACGGAAGCAATTAACTGCTCAATATTTTATCAAATATTTGTAACTCCACACCTTACACCCGACAAAGCCCACCCCAACCTAAAAACAAACATTCTACTGCTCATATTTGATACCGACCTGTCTGTGATGACAGCAACCTTTCAAACCTCTCCCTTTACTTCCCCCCCCCCCCCCCCGAAAACAATCCATATCCATGAACCCTCAAGTGTGCCCAGTGCAGACGACTGTCTTATCCCCCGGTTTTTAATCTTCCGTCGTTGTGTTCTTATTATATCTGACCAAAGATTAAAACATATCCTTGTGGGGAAGCTCTTGTAGTCTCATGAGAAATTTAAGATTAAATGTCCACCACAATCCGCTTTCCGAAAAAAAAGTCACCCACTGAATTGTCTGTTACCATATAAAGCATCTAGGTATCTCCTTGTTTTCCCTGTTCCAAGTTTTAACTTTAAATTTAATAAGCGAAAAGCTGATCATAGGATCGATTTTCTATAGTTTTTTTTTAAATTTTTTTTTATTTATTATTTTTGTTCCCCTTCATTTTTATTGTTAAAAAAAAGTAATTTCCCTTGTGAACTTAGCCAGTGCCCAGGGTACATTTACCTGCTCTTGAATTCCATTTTGGAATGCGTCCCCCCCCCAAAAAAAAAGTGTCGCTACAGACTTTGTTTTTCTCGTTTTTCATTTGCGATTTGATATATGACACCTTTTTTTTTATAAGTGCAGCAACCTTGTTCTTACAATTAAACCAAAGAAAGTAGGGTAATCCAATAAGAGACTGTTGGGACAGTAGGGGGCAGCAGATACACTACCAGATAAGTTTCCATCGTTTTCGTCATTCTGGGCATGGACGTTACCCGACAGCTGTCGCTTAATGTAGTATGTCAAACGACTCCCACTGAGTCTGCAAGGAAAAACATAGCCTTTTGTATTTTGTAGACAGGAGATTCTGATTTTAATGTCCGCTGCAGATTTTTAAGACACACTATGGCCCTATTCGGCTTACGACTGCATTGGCTTAGGCTCTGACCTAGTCTCCCAACAGGCGGACAGGGCCAAAGCTGGAGTCAATGCCTAAGCAGTGGTTTTGAAAACAGCCATTGCATGCCAATTTCAAAATCATCCCCCCCCCCCATCCCACAATCCCCTGCAATATTTAACATGGATCTACGTCAGTGCTGGGGCAATAGTTAAACCCCTTTCTGTATGTGGGAGAGAAAAAAATATCAAAGAAAAAGTGCACACTCAAAGATGCAGTCTTCTCTTTGCAGCCCTGTTGCGGAATTTAATCAAATCTTACTTCTTCATTTCAATCAATATCGTAGGACCCAACGGCACACTGGCCAACTCTAGCTTGACATTCTCTTATTTTTGTGTGTGGCTGTTCAAGTACAACTTGCTCTGGGATCCTGCTACCTCACCGAAGATCCACATGCTTCTTGCAAGAAAGTTTTATTGATTCGGTTTATTTGCAATTTATGGACTACTTAAGAAGCATACATCCTGACGAACTCGAGGGCAAATGATGGAATGTGTAAATTCTATTTTAAATTCTCAAGTTGCATTTGAGACAGCAAGAGCCGCTCATGTAATATTTGGCATTGATTTTTTTTTGTGCTAATGAATAATTTTATGTTGGGTTTGCCCTCCAGTTATTCCAAATGTTTGTAACAGTCGGAAGGCCTGTGTACTTCCATATGTATATGTAATGCCCCTCTCTCTTGGAGTAAATAAAACATGTATTAACGGGAAGGAAAAAACTGCCCGGTAAACGTAAACGGTCGGAACAAGTAAACATCATCTGATATAACTGTAGTTTTGTCATTTTTATTTTTCATTTTTTTGCATTTTGTTTGCACAATGGCCTAATAAAGTACGGCAGAAAGGTGATGGAATTGCGTCTTTGATGGTACGAGTATGGAATTTGGCACACACAATCAGAGTGTGTCATGAAAAAGATATTTGCCTTTATACAATCAATCAATCAATCAATCAATCAATCAATCAATCAATCAATCAATCAATAGTAAAATCTATAAGGCGCCATTCCAACAGTCATTGCTCATGGCGCCAATAATAACCAGTTTTTATATAGCGCTTTATCACAGTGCTGTATCAAAGCGCTTCTGACATTACTACCCCTGGTCACTGGGTCATTTATTTCATTCCTTAATCCATCTCAGCTCCCTGGAGAGTATACAGCCGGTGCTGCGAGTAACCGCGCTCCAAGCTAATCATTTACATGAACCATCTCTGCCCTCACAGGTACCCATTTACTCCTGGGTGGAAAAAAAGCAGTTACAGTCATGTGTCTTGCTCAATGACACAAGTGTCACAACCGGGATTCGAACCCACGCTCTGCTGATACACAAGAAACCATTTATCTATCAATCAACTCAATTTTCTATTTTGAGGTATGGCGGACACCATAGGAGTGCACTGTTTGGTTTGGGTGTATACAGACAAATTTACCCAAACCAAATAGTGTCCTGGTAATGTGTCCACCATCTCAAAATGGCTTGTAATGTGCCCACCATTTTGAGATATGGTGGACACATTACTAGGGCACTAATTGGTTTGGGTCAATTTGTCTGTATACACCAAAGCCAAACAGTGCACTCCTATTTTTATTGTGTCAGCCATACCTCAAAAAGGCTAATTCACCTGGCATCATCACCCACGAGAAATCTTGGTTGCACTAATTTGGGCGTAAAGGGACCTGCTGCCTTCGGATTGGGTGCTTTTGGGCTCTGAAAAAGCTTTTATTATGAAATGAATATGGTTGGAAAGATATTTTAAACGCATAATATAATGATTTACATAAATATCCCATGAAATTGTTGGTTGTTTTTTTGTGTGGGTTTTTGTTTAGTTTCATGACAGAACTTGGTCCGCCATTTTGTAAAACCAAATTTTTGACTACACAAAATGTCGGACAGTATGTTTCTATGTAGAGTGTGGTTCCGCTGGTTGTATTTCCAGAGGCAAACTAATGTTTATTGAATCACTGCTCACTAATTACAACACACTGAAGGTGTTTTCTTGCATGAACACCTCTTAAAAAAGATAAGGAGCAATTCCAAACGTCAAAGTTTTAAGAGATTTGAAGGTAATGTACCCCTTTAACACACATTAACCCAATACTTCATACTCTAAATATTTTTAGTCAGTAACTATGTTTTGTTCTTTTATCGTTGAATAGATGGAGCTGAAATCTTCAGAGAGGCGAGTTTTAAGAGCTTCCTTTGTAAGTCATTCTCATTTTTCTTCATTTATTTATTCAAAAACCTTAATTCCGACATTCACAAAACATAGCAAATGCAGAACACAATCTACACAAAATGGAGGCATCTACACGAAGAGCCAAAACTTCTGAAGGAAGGGCCTGCAGCGTAAATTTAACGAGCTGTTTACAGAAAAGAACAGTTACAACAGTACAAGACAACTGCAACAGGAAATACAAATGGACCAGACAGAAACATAAACAGACCACAAACAGACAAACAAGGGGTGGAATGAAATCTGAAGACACTTACAAACACCATTCGTTTTGTACCAGCACAGTACACAATTCACCTTAGCACGAACAGATTTTGGGCACCAGCCAATCTACCATGTCATGTGTACTATTTGTGACTTGTTCACGGCTTCCTTTTCCAAAGCAGAAATTTGATCAGCGGTAATTTTCTGCTTATGGGGAGCTCTATGAAACTGGACCCTCCACAACAGAACAATGGTCTGCCAGACATGTAGCAAAATGTCAAGATTATTGAATTTTGTGGGAGTCCGTTCGTACAAAAGAAAAGGATTTACATTTTCTATCACAAATGTAAAATCATGGTAAAGTCAAGACATAGAAAGGTGTGCATTTAACGCAGGAGTTACACTTAAAGGACCCCTAAAGAAAATATTTCTTGGGAACATATTTTGTGCTACTTTCTAATCCCCTCAAGTGTGTGAAAACTACTTGACATCCCTTTTTTTGTTAATTTTATTGAAAAGTGCATTATTTCAAACATTTAACAATTTCCATGCTTTTCTGGACAACTGAGGGCGCTGTTGCCGTGATGTCATTTCAGGGAGACATTGCAAGTGGTTTTCTGTTGAAATTCATGAAATTGTGAAACCAACAATTTGCTTATTGAAAGCATTTATAAGAAAAGTCTACTCACTTGCAGACTGCCATGAACCAACTCAAGGAATCAATAATAAAAAAACAGAAAATTCTGTCAACGTTTTGTGCATAAACGAGGTTCAACGTTGAGGTTTCTGCCTGCTATGACATCACACTTTTGCTCATAATGGAAATTTGAAATAGCACAAAAACCCACAAGGCACCAAAATACCCTTGAAAATTGCAAAAATGAGAATTGAAAATAAGGTTAAATTGAACGCAAAGGTGCATTTCCAAGGTTTGCATTAAAAAAATTACATCACGTGGGCCCTTTAAATAACACAAAATATAGGAAGAGCTTTCTTCAAGTGGCCTTATATCAACACATTAAAGCTCTGCAAAAACAAAGAAGAAAAAAAAGAGAGGCATTGTACGGATACTGTAATAATAACATGAGGTTAATGTATCAGGTGATCGTAGCGCACGATTCACAGGTGGATCAATAGTTTAGCATGTGGGAGTTCTGGAAATGGAATCGGAGAGTACATACAGGCGCTGACTGTGATACCCCATAGACTGTTATCACACCATCTTCCTCATCTCAAGTGTGAGCCTGCATGGGCAGGTCGCTTTTGTTCACCACTCGTCTCTTGTTAGCAGCATTATTAAGATGGTGGGTTTGGGGGGAGTCTTTGATAATCTGTAGCAGCTGAAAGTGTAATAAATGATTAAACTGTAATTAATTTCTTTGGAGAGTGTAAATGAAAATCAGTTTTCCAGATCCCATTTTGTCGTGTATTGTCCAGGGGAGTTTTTCCCATGACAGTTTTGACAATCTGTTCCAGCGGAAAGTGTGATGAATGAGCTAGTTCTAATTCCTTTTTTTTCTTTGTTGAAGTGTACAAATATATGATTTGAGGCATTGCATAGTGGTGGTTAGTATCGATACATACTCGGCTTGAAGTAATACCGTGTGATAATATCTACTTTGCTGGGTAGAATTGTTCTTATAAGAACTTCTCCTGCTATTTATCTACTGCTGTGGAGTAGATTGGGAATCAGGGGACTACTGAGTTCAAATAAGACCTTGTCCTGTTGTTTATCTACTGCTGTGGAGCAGATCCGAAATTTGGGAGACTACTTCGTTCTGATAACAACTGATAAGAACTTGTCCTGCTGTGTATCTACTACCTCAGAGTATATGGAAACCTGGGGACTTCTACTTTCGCTTAGTGGATCTGGGGACTTTGCGAATTATCTTCACTGCTGCAGAATGAGCTATTAATAGTCTCAACATTTCAACAAGCCTGCTCTAAGTCATTGTCAGTAGAAAAATAGCAAACAAGTTCTTATTTGAAGTCAGTAGTCTCCGTGTTCCTGATCTACTCTCTGTGGCAGTAGATAAATCAGACAATCCTTATAAGAACAATCTACACATCAAAGTAGATATTATCAGATGGTGTTACCACAAAGCGATTATAAAGTATACAAAATACGTATAAATGTAGGCTGGTTTCTTTTTGTGCCCGCATTTTCAGAGCTATGATTGTACTAGAAGTGTGCAGGGGATAAAACCAAGATGGTCAATTCAGAAACTATCTGCGGCGTGGGGGGGGGGGAACAATGCTTCTCCATGGGGGCCATGGTTTTAATGAATTATATGTATCCAGATTTTTTTCATGGGGGTGGGCACCTGGGGGGTGCCCAGGAAAATTGTGGGGGGGGGGCACTTGCCCGTCAGGCACGCCCTTGGTTACGCCGCTGGAAACTGTGGTAATCTGTCGGAAATTCCTTCATTACTCACGTTACTCTGACCAAAGGAATGAGAATGTAGCTTTATGAATAATTGAAGGACTTTGTGGTTTTAGAATTATTATTAGCAATTATAAAAAAAAAATTGTTTTCTCAACATGTCAAGTCTTAAAAAACATTCAGAAAATCGGAATTCTAATACCTGTGCTCAAAGTAACCGTGGATGACCGTGGAATAGCCCTTTTGCGTTTTGTGAAAAGTGAAATTAATTGTTGATGTTTACTTTTGTTAAACATCCTTCTTTCTCTTCAGGTGCCTCAAAGTCGAACTCAGTGTTTCAGCCGCGGACACGTCAAAGGGCTGTACCTGACAACCAAACCAGAAGGATCAGGGTAAGATTAAGGACATGATTTAAGTTGATGTAGAAAGAATCTTTTTTTTTTTTTTTACTCTACGCCGATGTGCGATAAGCACTGTATATTTTTTGTAGGCATACTGCTCAGGGGGGATTTGAACCCCGATCCCCACCATTCTAGAGCAGATGTCGTGGCCGAGTGGTCTAGTCCGCCAAACTTAAGTTCTGTGGTTTACAGAATGTGGGTTCGAATCCCAAATTTTTATTCCACTTATGCATACTCAAATGTGTTGCTGTAGTTATTGTAGTTTTGTCAGTCTACTGTTTGTTGTTGTAATAAATTGTGGTTTTTTCCGTTCTGTTTTGCTGTTGTGCTTTTTGGATTCTGCCTCCACTCTTATATTTTGCGTAAGATCTTATATTATTTGTGTGTAGTGGAAATAAATGTTGCATTGAATTGGAAGAGTAGGGTGTCTAATTGAGTTCATCGACAGTTACTTCTAATCGTCTGTTGATTTGTGCTGCAGGAAGACTCAGGTGAAGGGCGGAATTCGTCTTCCAGTGGAGGAGGCGGGCTCAGCGACCCTCTTCATGGCCTCGCACATCAACATCAATGACAACATCTTAGGAGCACCAGCTTGCAATGAGGTGGAGGGATTGCCTGGTAATGACCCACTCGTTAGACCCACTCATTCCCGGCTCAAATTCAGGTCCCATCTAGAATTTTGACTTCAAACAAATCTTAATAATAATAATAATAATCAAAACTTGTAAAGCGCCATCTATCTATGACTTAACATATTCCGAGGCGCTTGAAAACAAAAAGTACAAACAAATAATGTAGAGAGTAACAAAAAAGATTACAAAGTACGTAGCTAAGAAAGAAAAGAAAAAACAGATTGACATAAACGCATAGTCAAAAAAGTGGTTAAAAAATAATACACAGAAAGTCAATTGTAAAAAATATTGAACAGGTGAGTTTTAAGCAATGTTTTGAAAATGTCCAGAGACTCTGTAGATCGGATATTTAATGGAAGAGAGTTCCAGAGAGTGGGTGCAGCTACAGAAAAGGCACGATCACCGTTGGAAGTGCTTGTTTTAGGGACAGTTAAAAGAAGTTGGTTTGTGGAGCGAAGATTGCGAGTTGGCGTATATGGTGAGAGAATTTCTTTGAGATAGGGAGGAGCTCTATCATTCATAGCTTTCCAGGCAAGCAAAATGATCTTGAATTTTATTCTTTGACAGACTGGAAGCCAGTGAAGCTGTTTCAAGACTGGTGTAATGTGATCGTGTTTACGTGTTTTGGATAATACACGAGCAGCAGCGTTCTGGACATTTTGCAGTCTTTTGATGAGATTTTTGTTAATACCACAGAGCAATGAATTTCCATTATCAAGCCTGGATGTAATGAAAGCATGTATAAGGATAGAGGCAGACTTTTTATTGAGGATTTTACGAATGCCATTAATATTTCTAATATGGTAAAAAGCAGCTTGACAAATTTTCTTCACATGGGATTCCATGCACATGGTGCTATCAAACATGATCCCAAGATTACGAGCATTTGCAGATGATGTAACAGTAGCAGTGCCTATTTGCATCTGGTGATTAATTATTTTGTCTTGGTTACGTTTGGACGTTATTATGAGCAGTTCCAAAGGAACACATTACCTTCAAATCTCTTAAGATTTTGCTGTTTGGAATTGCTCCTTATCCTTTTTAAGAGTTGTTCATGCCATAAAACACCGACAGTGTGTTGTAATTAGTGAGTAGTGATTAAAAAAACATGTATTTGCCTCTGAAAATACAACCAGCCAAACCACACTCTACATAGAAAATGCTCCGCCATTTTGTGGAGTCAAAAACTTGGTTCTACAAAATGGCGGACCGTGTTCTGTCATGAAATTAATATTAAAAAGAAAACTCCTCTAAAAACCTGTTTCTTTTAAAAAGAAAATTCCTCTAAAAACCTTGTAGTGTTGTTTTCTAACCGTGATGAATGTGAATTCCTGCCGACAGCTTTCCAGAGTTTTCTCTTGGTTTGCTTCAGTTGTAAACCCGTAGCTTGAGCACCTTTTAGCCTTGTTCGGGAAAATACACAATGAGAGAGAGCAAATTAACAACAACAAAAAACATGTCACAGGTGGTAATCACTACAAGGTCATGGAGCATAGACAATGTCTGTGGCTTGCTTATAGCTGGTCACAAAGTCAAGGTCGATGCCCGTTTCATTATTATTTTTTCGTCCATTCCCTCCATTGGTGAACCCTAGTTCTCACAACCCGTTACTGTCCCAGCTATTTACAAGGAAAGGAAGTGCAAATCCTTCATCCAGGTCAAGCAGGAAATGACTAGCATAGGAGTTGGCGGCTAATGTAACTTTACAGGGCTTTTCAGTTTAGAGGGTGAGATGAGATGGTGATCTGAACAGGTGGAGAAATTCAGTGGTGTTTTGGATTGTTTTATTTTTATTTTTTTTTTCAGGGCGGAAAAGTGTAGGTTAAAAAGTTTATAAATGTATACTCACTTTTGATGCATCAGAAGCCTTGCATGGAAATCAAATTTAGCTTATTTCAAATTTAACTTATAACAGTTGAATGTTGCGATTGTTTTTTTTCCCCTACAATTTCTTTAGCGATATCCAAAATAATGTTAGTACCAAAAATATATAATAGCTTTAAGAAAACTCACAGTTAGAGAGTATAAAGATGTGTGTAGAGATATATAAAACGATGGTTTTAAGTCAAGAAAATATTTGTACTATTGTTTGTTTAATAAAAAAATGCAAACATGGCGGCCAATGAGCCGAATTAAGGATGAATAAATTGATTCGAAATTTCACACATGTAAAAATATATAAATAGTAAGATAACTATTACACATATAAAATAAACAGAAAGCAAGTCTTAAAATTTACTTTTCTTTCATGGTTTGTCAAATGTAATTGTGAAAGAGAAGGAAAAGTAAAATTAGGCTGTGTCCAAATTAATCAGCGTTGAAGAATTGGAGTTTTCGGCATTCCGGCCAAAGCTACTGTCGGAAGCCATCAGTTCGGACACGACCTGAGAATCAAATCAAATCAAGAAGACAAAACCACAGGAAGGAAAAAGTCATTATCATTAGTTAGTTGTGTTCACACAGAATTTTGTTTATTTATTATTATTATTATTCTTTGTTTTTTTGTTTTTTTTGTACAGACGACAGTTTTGAAGGTCGTTCCCCAGATAGCTTCTCCTATGCCTCCTTCCCTTCCAAGCCTGATGGCAAAAAGCTTCACTTCAATGCCAGCCTGGTGGACCCACAGGGTGAGATCAAGTGCCTGGTGGAGGTCATTATTACTTGGAAACCCCCTCAGACATCAACGCAGAAGGTGAGGGTAGTAATTATAATTGACATTGATGTAGCGCCGGTTTTGCCAATGTTGGTGCTCGTGGCGCACGAATATTACGACCGGGCCATTTATTTTGTTCATTAAAACCGTCTCAGCTCCCCGGGGAGTATGCAGCCTGTGCTGCCAAGTTTGCGGCGCATCAAGCTAAATCAATCACAAGAACCATCTCTGCACACATAGTTACCCATTCACCCCTGGGTGAAGAGAAGCAATTAAAGTTAGGTGTCTTGCTCAAGAATATAAGTGTCACAACTGGGATCCAAAACCCACATGCCGATGACACAGCCACCAGAACTCGAGTTCAGTCAATAGACCCCTTGGCCACGACACAGGGCATAGATTGGAGAAGGGGTTTAGGGGAATCAATGCATGTAGATGGATCCTTTAAGCTTGCCCCTCCATGAAATGACCAATTACAACAGCAAGTGCACATCCATAAGTCTGACAAAAGTCTGGTGAATATGGGCATTTCACAGAACAGTGTCCCACTACCTAGGAGAGGCCATTTTCTTAGTGTATCATGGGAAGAGGTTGACAAGGTTTTCGGCCGTCTTGCAGTCCGCACTGCACAAACCCGGTTTTGTTTGTTGTTTGTAGTTTGAATGCAGTCAGTAGCAAGACGATACAGGAAACTGCAGGAGTGAAGTTTTCTCGTAGAGTTATATAGAAGAACTAGAGGGCGTACAAAAACCATACGGCACGGCTCAACAAGAAACATTTTTAGACCATTGAGAAAATGGTGCCAACTCAATCATGTTGCACTGGTCACTCATCAGTTTACACAGGGAACATTTCTAAGTGGACATTTGTATGCAATTGACCCATAGGGATTTTCGCCCATGGTGGGTCAGCGGAGTTCCGTGCATGACATAGTGAGTGCTCCCTCCAACTCTTATAATATTAAGTTATCACATGCGCACTCGTGGAATACAACAAAAATGTAGCGCTTCTGGGTCCCATATCCCACGAGGCACATGTGATAACGAATTTATCTCCAGCCAACTGGAAGAAATACAATTTCACAATGAGCAGCCAATCAACGTTCAAAGTTTAGAATGTTTTTTGCACTGTCCTGTACGGAGCATGACACATGATACTCAAATTACATGCAATAAACCTTTTTCATGCTGCCACCATCTTGGTCATGTTCCCTGTATCCAATAACAGTAATAGATGCTAATATTCATTGTACAAAAAGGAACCAGACTACTTACCCTTCCAGCCTCGGTTTGGTTACATTGGTTTGAATGGGAGAAAAATCAAGACGGCCGCCATTGATAAAGGTCTATATAGACTGCTGGGAGTATGATATGGTTTATTATCACACTCCCGTTGAGAAATCTGATTGGAGGATATGCGCGTACTGGAAGATAAAAACTCATATGTTTCGCATTGTATAATTCTCTGCTGTGTTTATGGTACAAGAAGGGTTGTTTGGTGAGGCTGGTGAATGTTTTTCACATTCATGACAGCCATTTCAAGGTCCCATACTGCCTGTGATGCACTGCATTGTGGGTGTGATATGTTTTAGTCAACTGCTTTGTAAAAAAATGGCCTCTTCTGAGTAAATTATAGAGGGCACACTATTGCGATCCGCTTGTATTAAAATCCCATTAATTTGTGTGTTGCTCAGTGCCTGCTAAACAGACACTGCCACACATTGACTGGGAGTGGGGTTTGCTTTATATTGGATCAGTCTTTTATACGAGGGAATTGTTAAAAAAAACAAATTATAAAAATTAAATGAAGGTCAGCTGTAACAAGGCTCTCAAAAGAAAAGACAACTCCGGGTGGGTGCCAAAAAGAAATGAAAATAGAGGGGAAAAAGGAAGAGGGCATCTTCTTCAAAGGTGGAATGGCACTGTATAAATACTGTTATAATTAATAAAGACAATTTTCTTGAAGATTTGATGTCATGTCCAAGCCTCTAATTCTCAATTTGTAGCGATGTAGAGAGTCTGTAAGTTCCATTTACTGTAACACCCTGGAAGTTCAGGAGGTCAAAACCAAGAGAATGCTTCTCATTTTGTTCAGGATTTTTCATTTTTGAACTGTCAAAACCCAGCATTTTTATTTTTTTTTTTGCTTTTTTTTCCCTCTTCTTAAACTCATTCTTTTTCCACCATTAGTCAGATACCCTGCGCTTTATGAACACCCTCAACTGTGGCCCATTAGAGCCTGGCCTGTGGACGCTGGTTCTCTTCCAGCGAGGAGTCAAGGAACCATTCCCATACACAGCACAGATTGTGTTGACAGAGGCCAAACCGCAGGGATGGATGGACTTTAAAAATCAAGACGGCTCCAAAGGTGAGATCTCCTCAGATTTCTGTCACTTTTTTTGGACAGATGACGTTAGGTCCAGTTTTTGCAGTTTATTTTAAGGGGGTGGGGGGGCTATGTTGCTCAGAAACAGTGATAATTTGGGGGCGGGGGTGAGGGTTTAGCTGCATCAGTGAAAAACAAAAATCAAACCAGTTTTTATCTACATTTTTATCAAAGGGATTTCAGACTTCAAATTTGCTGTGATAGATTTCTGATTGGTTTATTCTTATTTTTTATTAATGCTAGACAATTATGATGACAGCATATCGATCAAATCGCTGATTTGTTACACCATCCGATTTTTTTTAGATGTCAACACATAGTGTTCTACAGCATGCTTTAAGATTCAAGCTTGTTTTTCCACCATTCAAAGTTCCTAAAATCCTAACTATTATATATGTATTGTATTATGGTAAGATATGCTATTCTTATACTTTTTTTTTTTGTTATTACAAATTGATCCAGTGTTGTATCCAAGGGGATTAAAGGTGGCGCCAGCTCCCCTCCCCCACCTCATAGCGAAAAATTTATCCAATGCCTGCACATGATGTTACTTGGATTAGTGGTCACTAACCTTCCTTCAGCAAAGGCCTCTCTGAATCCACCAATAATGGCCAAGAATTCATGGGGAGCATGTTCATTCCTGGTTACTGCGGGAAAAGTGTGTAGTTTTTCCATATGATATCAGGGCTGCGGATACGACATCATCATTTGAAATTGCTCTTAAGACTCATGTGTTTAAAGCTAATATAGACTAGTGCTATAGACTGTTCCGGCCTGTCAATCAAACTGTGCCCTTGACCAATTGGATCATGCCTTTTGGTCATGTGACCACCTTGGTCAAACTTGTTCACACATGCAACATAAGCATACACAAACTAAGGTTTGTGGGTGGGGCTTGTTGCCAAAGCCGGAACGGTCTATTCATCTTTGAACTGTTTTTTTGCATCATGAGGGAGCAATGAGCACCTTTTTGGGCGGATACCGGCTCTTCACAAGACTCCATTATTGTTATAATAACAGCATATTTACTATTATTTAATTACTATTTTTATTAAGATGAGCTTCATGGAATTTGGATGACTGAAGAGATCAAAGAGCTGACCGATTCTGAAATCTCCGAGAGCAACTATCAAGTCCATCGTTTGCCAAATAGTAATGAGCACGGGAATGGCGTCGTTGCGATCCACGGCAACAGCAATGCCGGTGCCGTCAACGAGCGATTTGATCAGTTCGGAAAGGAGGGAGACTACAACAAGGCAAACGGTGAGCGGGAGGTCGGCGCGGACGGTAACTCCCTGGAGAAGATCCCCCACAAGAACCAGGCAGACGACAGCAGCGATGTCCGCGACGGCGAGGGGGCAGCATACCAGGAGCGCGTCTTCGCTGCCCAAGATGAAGACATTGACGGCGTGCGTGGCATGCACAGACGACACGGACATCTGAACGGCATCAGAGCACCCCCACAGGAGGGACAAAACGTTGACTCGGTTAAGAGTAACAGAGCTCATATCGGGGAGGGGGTAGGGGTGCTGAGGCCCAACTTGAACCCTGACCAGGCTCTGAATAAAAAACTACGATCTGTGGATGGAAAAGACATTCTAGGAAGAAACATTAAAAATGATCCCAGCTTACACTTGCAGCAGGGGGACGCCGGTACAATTTTTAAGTGAGTATGGTTTTGCATTGTCATTATCAACAAAATATATTTCACAAAAGCTGCAGCATTTGAATGAAAGTATGTACCCAAATACCAAAGTTGTAACATCCTTTTAAAACAGGATTATGTTGATACATTTTGTGTCGCCATTTATGGCAGCCTCAAAATGGCTGCCTCTCAAACTTAGGCTGTGTCTACAGTTACAGCCAGGTATGGCTACAGCGTATGCTTCCCTGCATGATGACATCGGAAACGGCCTTACTTATTGGGTCTTTGCACTGATGCTATTGGGCTGCCCAACGGTGTGCCATTTTGGGAGTCAAAGGTAAAGATACGTGCATCTGCGTGCGTCGCCTGAAGTGCATACTCCCCAGTAATACACTGGGAATCGGACTCCCAAAATAGTGCAAGCAAGTATTATGTAATGATTCGATCAGTTGACCCCTTGCATGCACGCCAAGCGCCACACTCAGCCTCTTGGGAGTCACCAGGTAAGCGTGTAACCTAAAATTTGCATTACACTGTATAACACAATGGAACATTGACACCCACAATGGCGTAACCAAGATTTTTGTGATGATGACGTCACGTGGAGTGGATCAGTAGGTGATGAAGGACTGGTAACTGAGGGAATGTAACCATGAGGTTCAAAATAATGTAAATGATACAAGTCTGCCGTTGACTCAAACCTCAATTAACAATTTGCAGGTTTTAATTTGAGTTATGAATAGCCTGGCGCTACGCGTACCCTTAAACTTGAATTCGCATGGTAGCCTGCAAAAGTGGCATCAAATCATAGAGCAACTGGTCCCCTCTCATTCTTCTTTGATTTGTGACCTGTCTAACTGTATGCTGTATAGAGTGAGAGTGTAAAAAAAATTAATTTGAAGTAAGATCGCGTCAAAACACTGGCATTGTGACACACGTGTACTCATTTTGACTTGCACGTACTCAGCGCCTTAGAGCAGAGCCTGCTTGCAAAGCAGTCACTTTTGATAGCCAATCAGTGTTGTTTTTCAGTGCTTCCCTACCAGGGGTTAGAGACGTGCGGTATCGGTACGGCGCGCTGCCCATGGGGGGCGAGATTGGTCAAACAATTCTCAAGTCTGCCAATGATAGGTCTTCCTTTGGCCTCAGTGAGGGCGCTGTTTGAGCTTGTGACATCATACTCAAGGGGTATGTGCATCATGAAGGAGTCCCTGGTTGTGCTCTACTTGGGGGTTGCCATGTAATTCAGCAACACTTTGCTTTTCCTCCCAAATTCAAACCCTGTAACCAGCAATTCATGCATAAATTTGGTCAAATTCAACTTGCAAGTTGCTTAAATTATGTTACTGATGTGTGTACATGTCACTTTTTGTAAAGATGTCCAAATATTCTTGGCTACGAGAACAATCGTTGTAATTTGCACGGCAGATCCATCGTCCTTAAAATCGTCATTTCCTTCTGTCAAAGCTTCTTAAAGGCAATGTCATGTTTTACAATGTCGTGATCACTTTTTTCTGTTGTTTTTTTCATCTCCTTCTTCCACGTTTCTCTCACTCTTTGTTCAGATTTCACAATTTCCTAAGGTTTGTTCAACGACTGAGTCATGATTTATGCATTTTGGCACGGTTTGATTGTAGATGAGAAGACTTATAATTTTTGTTATTATTTTTTTGTTTCGGCCCCTCACCCCCAATTGTTCATGACGCTACATCTTCTCTGACTGCCTGAACCATTTCCCTCATGGTGCACTCCAAATCTAACCTAACCCCTCACCCTCCCACTTTCTCTTTCCAACAAACCCTCCAGCACAGCATCATGCAATTTATGTGTTCTAAAAGTATTACATTTTAATATTCCTGAAAAGGAGCGCATCTGACAGACATGCAACTTTTCAGCGGATCAGCTGATTTCCTCTCTTTTTCTTCACTTTTAGTCCCATAGAAAACTGAAGAACACTGTACAAAGTTATGTGTGTTTGGCTGTTTCCTCGTTTTTTGAAATTGCAAAGTGACATGCCTGATCTGATCAGTCTTTTTGTTTCTGTTAGGGTTTTTTTTTCCAAAAAAATGTGTTCAGGGGTATAACAACTAGGGGGATGTAATTTTCATCAATGAGTACTTTTAGCTCTAGTTGGTAAATGAAGCCTTAAATAAAGTAGCATCCAGATTAAAATTCAGTCATGTTTCCTACCAAGCCAGTCTTTTTTTGTCCTTGAACCAGTTGCCGCCGGGATTCTTCCTTTTTTTTTTCGTCCCCCTGGCGAGATTCTTTTGGCAGAATTGCCGGAATCTTTTTTCTTTGAGGGTACCGCTGGCACAAAGAAACCTTGACTTGACAATGTCAAGAGAACAATGATTCTCTTTATTGGATCGTTCATTTTGTTTTCTCGACCAAGAAAATGTCTAATTCACACGCCGTGAATTGCAAAAAATCGGCTGTTACCTACGGCGTAGGAGTGGTACTAAACACGGAACCATGGCTCGATTCCCGGCTCACTCTGACTTACCTCCTTTGAGCCGAAATACAGTGAATAAACAACAATGGAAGCCTCTCGATGTCTCATAATCCTCCTCTTGGAACAAAAGGACAAAGGTCTGGAATCGGGCATTACACAAAAACTGCCTCTCATTAGCCAGAAAACACCAAAATATTCAGGACCTTTTTTAGTCTTTGTATGGTTGAAACAAAGCGTTAGGCGGCGTGTGTGTCTGTTCTGTGCATGCTCAGCAGTGGAATGTTTGGGTGACCTTTGCTCCGGTATTCCGAAATTACACAATGGTGTGTTTACATGGCTTCCGTTTCCAGGCGGGGGAACATTTGCGTGTTAACACGTCATCTGGCACCAACTGGTTAAGCTTACCTGAATACAGTAAGGGGATTTTGTTACAAGCTGTTTGTGGTCTCTAGAAATATCACCTGCCCAAATTGATTGACTATTATTTTACATTTATAAATACCTCTGAGAGTTTATTGCACTCTGATTGGTTGAAGACTGGTCACATTAACATGTGATATAAAGACCGGCTCTGTGAACTAGCAAATAAATGGCCCCCAAAACAAGCAAGTTGTTGTGTAAAAGTTCTGTATGCACTGTGCATGTTGTGCTGGGAACTGTCAATCAACTGCTTTCTTTGTGTGTATTTTTTTTATTTTGGCAAGAGATGTTGCTGGCGCGTGCACGTACATACTCTTCATGTACCACGCGTGTGCGTGAACGCGCAGACAATGTATCAATTTAAGGTGGCTGGTACGCACATGAAACCAACATAATGCAAAGCATTAAGCTAAACACCAACCTAAGTATTTTTTTTATATGGTAGTGTTAATTTCCAAGTTGGTGAAATTTGGCCCTTGTCCTCAGCAGTGTGGAATCGAAGACATTTGCAGTGTTTTTGCCAAAAAGTCACTTTAGATTTTAGACAAACTCCAATCATCAGGGGTGGGTTGTGGCGACCCTGGCCAGAAACGTGTGAGCTTTGGTCATTGGTTAAGCAATTTGGTAAGTTCGGTTCTGCCATGGTGACGTATCTGTTCTGACCAAACCGTAACCAAGTGGCTCAGTCAGACTTGGTTTCACGATGGGGGATTTAGTTACTGACGGTATTAAAAAGCATACAGTATTGTTAAAATCTTAAAGACTCCATTGCAAAAGAATTTAAATGCTGTGTATTTTGAGGACACAATTAATGTACCAACGTCACAAACTGTTTTTGGCTACCGACCTATTTTGGCATAGCTCTCATAATATATTTCGGTCAGTGAATGTTGAGTCAGAAACTTGTTTCTGGTCTGGGTCGCCAAAACACGCCACTGAGGTCATCAGTTTTTATCACTTTGGTTTCTTGCACACATCTGCTTGCATGTCTATCACACATCATTTGAATGTAGGCACTGTAGCAAAACGGAATGTGTTTGCCTGCGCAACAAGATTCTTATGTGTGATTTTCATTTGTTTTAATTTCTTTTTGCATCTTACTGTATGTCCCAAACGTGTTATTTTCCCAAATGGGTAATTAATTTCTTGACACCATGTCCTGATTTTTCCTTTAAAAATTCTGAGCCCTTTGTATACCAGGATTTTGTTGTTTACCTTTTTTGACCAGCATTCACGGCAATATTACACTAGAAACGCAAAAAATTCTAAATTGTCATCCATGTCTTTGTATTTTTGACGTGTACTTTTAAAGCCGCACTTTCCTCAAGGTATTAACTTGATAACTACCACCTTTGTCATTTCAGAAAACAGTCACCTGCAGTTACATTCTTGGAGTTCCTTGTTATATCTGCATTCATTTTTGTTTTTATAAAAGGGTAAGTACCACATATGTGATCCATTACTCTGAAACCAGGACAAAATTGACATTTTGTTTAATTTTGAGTTTTGGATAGTTTCCAGTTCTCCGGTTCATTAGCTTTTGAATGATTATAACTTATGTGGGTAACCCTTCCTAAAAGTCCAATGGGGAAGGATAAAGGCATCCATGGTAAATGTGGCACCAGTGTGTCCGATCTGGTTCCTCCTATCAGGGTGTTTGAGCGTGAGACCAGACTTTCTGCTTGTTCTCACCAACACACTCTAGCTTTGCCGAGATGTAGAACAAAGAGTCATTCCAACAGTTTCTTTCCACTTACTGCATCTCTTTGGAACTCCTTGCCTGGATGCTCCCTCCATCTTACAATCTAGACTGCTTTAAGAGGAATATCAATTCCTTCCTTCAGCTTCCCTTGAGTTATCTTCATTGTATATATTTTCTTCTTATAGCCCCTAACTAAAGAGATTGGCTTTTAGCCTTGTTTTGGGCGAACTTGCATTAAAAAAATAATACAAATCCAATCAGTAACAATTCATACAGAGAAAAAAAGATTTTGATGCAAAGTACACGCCATACCAGTGGTTTATAGGAGATGCTAGAAACTGGGGGTTTCATCTTGCAGCCTGTTGAAGGCGTTTCAACTTCATACTCTACTCGAGCTACTTTTGACCTCAACTTTTGACCTCAACTTATGACCTGGCCTTCAAACCCTGTTTATCATGAGCTGATTAGATTTATTTTGTAGGAACTATAAAGTACATAAAGATTAAACAGGGAACGAAATATAAAAAAAACGAATCCCAAGGAAAATTGAACACTGTTTACAGGAAAAATGTTAGGTTGCAACTTTGTTTAAGTTTTGTGGCAACAGGTTACACATTTGCTTCTGTTTAGTATATTGAAACTCCTTCCATGATAGAGATGTAACAAACACATTGAAGGCTGGTGGAAGTGGGGGGGGGCACAGGAGGGAGATTAAGGAAGTTATTCTCAATAGCACTCAGTACTAAAGACATCACTTTTGCTCAAAATACCCCGACATCAGACAACTTTCTATCTCTCACGCGATCACCGCAACACGATCACTGCAACGTGATCACCGCAACGCGATCACCGCAACGCGATCACCGCAACGCGATCGGCGTGCCAGACCACAGTAGATTTATTGTTTAGGAACTGTAAGGTACATAAAGATTAAATAGGTAGCAAAATACAAAAAAAAAATATATAAACTATAACACTGTTTACGGGAAAATGTTAGGTTGAGACTTAGTCTTGGTACACGCATGTAAACATAAAACACTGACAGTGGCTACGTCAGTGAAATTTGTCATGTCGTCTGAGATCCGGGTAGTTGCTTCTATTTTTAGCATTAGTGGGTAGTGCTATTGAAACCTTGCATCACTTCCATATAGGAAGTTATGTATAACAGAGATAATTGTAGGCTTGAGTTGTTTTTGATTTAATGCAGACAGTGAAAGATTAAGGAGTTCAGTTTTAGCACATAAGGAGTTCTGTGTAGCACATTGAATTGTACTTTTTGTCTGTCCTTGGCCTACATTTTCTCTGATAGCATCAGGTTCTCCTTTAAGAGTCGACATACCTGTGATTGTTGATTGGAATAATAAGCAGCCTGTGCACCCATTTGGCTGCTGGTGCTGCATACTCCTAAGGAGGTGAGACGAGCAGGGGTAGTAATAATGTAATGCACTTTATCTCAAAGTTTTACGTAACTAAAGTTTAATCATTTTTGTTTTGTTTTGTTTTCTGTTTCCAGGGTTTTAGTTCCTCTACACGTCGTCAAGCGAGGGAGCGGCGGTATCAAATCCTTCGGCACATTCCTAATAGTAATCACCCTCATTCAGTTCAGTATTTATCTCATATTCACCATGACGGTAGCCAGCTAGTACAAGATGGACCCCCCTTGACCCTTGACCTTTTGACCCCACCCGTCCTTTCCAACACCACCATGGCCTCATTGTACAGCAGGTTTTGTACTCATCGTATCATTAGAATTGCCTCATTTGACGTCACGTGCAAACATTGTAAGATGCAATTTCCACGTCGCTATTTCTCCTTTTTTCAAAGCTGCATTCCATATTTTTCAAACAAATGCACTGACACATCAAGGTATCAACAAGTTTTCAAATTTCTGTTTTTATTATTATTCTTTTTTTTTTTTTTTTTTTTTTTTTCAGATTTTGCTGTCAAGTATATATATAGTAAATAAAAGTCTTTGATTATGTTTAAAAGATAGCCTTTATTTAATGAAGGGTACATTTAATGCAATGGATTTTGTAAACATTGTTGAGGTGTTAAAACCCTCAGCTCAACATTGGTAAAGTGTCTGTAAATGCTTCCATTCTTTGCACAAATCAAGATATATGTAATAAAACCAACCCGTGAAAATGTCAGCTCATGTCGATGTTTTATTTGCGAGAAAATGGTAAAAATGCAATCAGCATTTTTGTACGCATTCTTAGGCAGAGTTTTGGTCTCACATGAGGCGGAAATTAAATTTATTTAATCTATCACTAATAACGGTAAGACTTCAGGCAGAAGTATTTTAAGAAAGGTTTTCTACCATCATTATCTTTATACCATGTAAGGTATATGTAAAACTGTGAAGTTTTTCTTTCTTACCAATTTTGAGCTGGGGCTTTAACTTAATAACGAAGTACTTGATCTCTCTTTCAAGGGAATCAATCTCAAATCTACTTACAAACGAAGAAAAGGTCACCCAGACAACAGATGTATGTTTTGGTTTAGTCTTTAGAGAGCTACTTACAAATCAAAGCTTAAAATTTATTCTGCATATGAAATTATTTTGATTTTGTTTGATTTTTACACAGATGTTTGTTATGCACTTACAAGTTTCCCACCATATTCTGATGATTTGTTATTTTATTTTTTGTTTGTTTGATATAAGTTTAATTATGTAGAAAAAGTCGTGTAAAGTTAGTACCAACACAATGTAAAAAGAACGTGCCAAATAACTTAATGTTGGTGAAAGAAAGCACATGCTGTGTGTTGTTTAGAAGTTTTTAATTTTAATGGACAATTTTTTTACTTTAAAAGAAAAGCACACAAAATCTTCACCAAGAAGGGTTTCTTGACAAAGTATAAATGTAGTGGGTGTTTTTGTTGAAGGAACACATTCATCCGGTCACTTTATGAGTGTGGTAATTCAACATTACCTTGTAAAGAACATTTCATGTGCATTCCTTCCCTCCCTCCCTCCCCCAGACTGGACATCCCAAGATCTGGACTTCCCAACACCTGGGCTTCCCCCGATCTGGGCTTCCTCAGATCTGATCTTGGAATTCGCACCCTTCAAAAGCCAGTATTACCCAAATCTTTACCCAGACTTCAACAAGTACTTCCAAGGTTTCCAAGGTGCACAAATTGTACAAGGCAACAAGTTGTGTATTCATCACAGAATTGTACCAGAGTCAGAGACAAATTTTGTGCAATTTCTGTATAAAATCACATTTTTAACCGAGGTCCACACAACAACTGTGGTGTGACCCATATTTTACCAGTTGATGTATATATGATGGCACACAGGGTTATTATCAAAGAGTTCATCTGGTGGAATCCCCCGAGGGCTGTGATATAATTTTGTCCATGAAATATTGCGGGATTTTATTAGCAATGTCAAGCAGTTTGTTGGCAGATTGACAATAGTATGTGTACACATTAAAGTCTTTGCACGAAACTGTTTAAATACTTAAGTTGTGAAACAGTGGTTTGAAGAATAGCATATTGTTTAACAGTTCCAGTGGTTTGCATTTTGTGATGATATCTTGAAGTAATAGAGCTTTACTGAAATGAGTGCACTGCTATACCACATGCTGTTTAACAGTTCCAGTGGTTTGCGTTTTGTGATGATATTTTGAAGTAATAGAGCTTTACTGAAATGAGTGCACTGCTATACCACTCTCTTAATGTAAAAGAGTGAAAATTTCACTCGCTTGCCAGAGTGGTGTCAGTTTGGCTCTTTTGAGAGTGAAACTCACTCTTCACCGCTCTTTTTTTAGTGAAAGTGGAGTGAATTTCACTCTGAATCTAGTGAAAATACATGTTTTTCACTCTTAAAAGAGTTGTCGGCCATACCACTCTTGCAAGGAGCCATATGGCAGACAAAAAGAGTGGTTTTTCACTCTTTTACGTTTAGAGAGCACAGTTCCTTTCAAAGTTGGGATATGTTACAAATATCAGATACATGCGAACAGATTTAAAGATATTTTTTGGTTCTTCCGCAAACCTCTTGAAATTGTACATCCACAATTCCTCAAATTCTGGTCACTTGTATTTTAAAACTTCTAACAAGAAATGAAAAGTTACTTTGTGATTCTTCAGCAAATCCTTATGATATTTTAAATTGGAGGTCACACCCCTGGTTCTGCAAAGAACCATGCGAGTTGAAAGCTATCTGAGATATGTCATAGTTCTAGAATCTGTGCCATAACATCATAATAATTGTAACTTATTTTTTGTCATCGAAGCATGGGATTATGTCGTACTGGTTTTTCGTAGAACCAAATGATTGCTCCGCTTGAACTCATTAGGGATATTTCATGGTTCCATCACAAACCCCCGATAGTAGTTATAAATACTTTCTATCTTCAGTTTGTGGTAACACAGAGTGCTTTAAAGAATGCTGTAACACGTGTGTTTTTATTTTTCTATTTTTGTTTTGGCAAGAAATATATTTTTGCATATTCTCTAGTTCAAACCCTCCAGCTAACTGGTCGGTTATTTTGTAGCACAAACTTGAAATATGAACCTTGTAAACACCAAAAGTGTTTTTTTCTGATCGTCATCGAATTTACAACATGTTCTGTTGAGAAAAAAAGAAAAATTTGAAGTGACTGGTCACGCAGAAGATTAGAAATAAAAAATGCAAGCAAGCATTATCCCACCAATTATGAAAAAGTAACTAATTTTTTGTATTTTGTTTCATATGATTTTGAAGCTGTGTATGCAAAGATCATTGATTTCCTGTTAAAGACTTTGAAAACAAAAACATTTTGTTGTTTTTCAATGTAACTTTAAAGTCCACTATACTTCAATCACTTGTTATAAAATTTTACTATCGATTTTGTGTGCTCCGATTTTGGTCCCTCTTCATGTTTACTTTCAAGTTGGTGCTTGTATTTGTAGGATATTTTTGTGAGCGTGCAATACACTTTGCCAATTGGGCAGAGCTAACTTTACAGCGTTTCAACTTGGGGAATTTTCTTCTGTTTTTAAATTGTCTTATCTTTCTGTCAAGATGGGTGCTGATTTCTTTAGATTAGAACAGTTTTAAGTCACAGGAATTTGGAGTCAAAAAACATGGGAAGAGATCTACACTTGTTCTATAGTTATTTAGTGAGATGAAATGGCCCACGGTGAAGTGGCTCACCCACCTTGACCCAATTTCATAGAGCTGCTTTAGCACCAAAAAATAGCTAAGCACAAAACAATTTTGCTTACCAGATTAGGGTTACCAGCCAAACTACAATGTTTTACGTTCAATTTGTAACAGGTATCCTGCTTAGCAGGTATTTGTTGAGCAATATTTTTGGCTTAAGCAGCTCTCTGAAATTGGGCCCAGTTAGTTTACCTTTTTTTTTTAAACAGGTGTAATAATAAATTGCACAGCAGGAGATAAAGCACAGTATAATTCAGTTTTGTACAATAAGCAATGTGTACTGAAAGGAAGGCCTGGAAGGTTCTGGGTTTGAATCCCACCTGCAGGCCCCATTTTCTTGGTGCTGCTTTTCACAGAAATCTTTGCTTGTGGCGCCCTGCAAAGCATGCGATTCTGTGGGATGTTACCGTAGAATTCTGCAGTAAGCAGTTTCATGAAATTGGACCCTGTGTTTTTTTGTTTTGTTTCTGCAGAATGAAGAAAGAACAGTGCTTATGATGGGCGTGTTGACCAGTGGTGTGACCAGACAGTTTCATTTGGAAGGGGTGGGGGTGGCAAGCTTGGGTAAAGACATAATATCTGGGGGGGGCTATTTAATTTATCTAACCATTCAAATTGATTTTTTATTCTCATGGGGGGGGGGGGGGGGGCAAGGGTTCTGAGGGGGTGCTCTCGCCCCCCTGCCCCCTCTCTGGTTACACCACTGACTTTAACCAAAACGTCTGTCATTGAGTGTCAGTAAGCGATGGTATGATCTCATGTTTCTGCTTATGACAGACTTCAGTGCCTTGGGCACCCTGTTTAAGTGCATAATTTTATTTTATTCATTAAACCATGGCTTGGCTTGGGCTCCGTCAAGTATTTTGAAACTGCTCTTTCGGTTCGGGGGCTCAAAGAGGTGGTAGGAGCCAAAGACTGAGCGGCTGCTGAAGCCCCGGTTTCGAAAAAGGCGTAGGTATTGGTGGCCAAGAATTTTGTCAGAAGGGGCGACATTCAAAGAAAGGGTCTGGTCATGCAAAAAATAAAACGGGTTACCAACAAAAATAAAATGGGATTTATATTGTTTGTGCTATGGTTGGTTATCTGGTGCTTAATTTTAACCGCCTAATAGTTTGAAACTGTACTGTAAGGTGTGCGTAGAGTTATATTATAAGAACTAGAGGGAATACTCGCGATGTCACGCATGGAACTCCGCTGACCCACCATGGGCGAAAATCCCTATGGGTCAATTGCATACGACTGTCCACTTAGAAATGGTTGCTGTGTAAACTGATGAGTGACCAGTGCAACATGAATGGTCCGCGCCATTTTCTCAATGGTCAAAAATGCTCCTTGTCGGGCCGTGTCCCATGGTTTTGTACGCCCTCTAGTTCTCATAGTCATATATAACTCTATGAAGGTGTACCATAATTATGGAAATTTTGAAGAGAAAAAAGAAAGAAAAAACAAGCCTTTCGTCAATTTACCCATTTTTTCTTTAAAGTTTTAACTGGTTAGCTTAAGGATGTGTTTCTAAAGAAATAAAGAGTGAAGGTTTTATATTTTCCATTGTGAAATGCCTCATCTGTGAAACGGCAATATGATCTACCACAAGCGCTATTGAAGGCTAAAGTAGTTTCTGGAAAAGCAGGGATGTTGTGAACTTTTTTTTCAGTTTTGGGTTTGTTTTTGTTTTGTTTTTTTAATGTAAAAGGGTTTATTTTAGATCAATTTTATTATTATTATTTGTTTTTTAACGATGTCTTAGGATTCTACTTTAAAATTTACTTAAATATGTAATAGACATTTTAAATGTAATATTTGACAAGAAAAAAAAATCGCTTGTTTAAAGGGAAACACTGGCACATTTTATGGACAAAAAATGTATGTAAACCAGTCAGAAGATTTTTTTTCCTGTCATTTAAGTTAGAAAAATATAAACAGTTAATTTGTGTTTTGTTATACAAATATTTCAAAGTTAGTGGTTTTCTTACATCAGTGTGATTAAGTTTTAAAATTGTTTCTATTTTCCTTTTGCCAATTGTATGTGTATAAAGATACTCTCATAATGTGGCAAATGATATTAAAGATATGAATTTTCTGTAAGTTGTTTGTAAACTGTAGCGTTTTTTTATATATATATATATATATAGTCGTTTATCATCCCCCTCCCACCCCCGCGCCAAAACAGCCGCTGTGGTACGAATTTCGGAGTAAACCAGCACGTGATCACAAGTCTTGCAGCTCAGACTTTTCGCTTCATCTGCAGATATTTTGCAGCTGATTAATTTTTCTCCCCTCTGAAGTTTCATTAGGAGGCTTTGACTGAAAAAACCGACGGTATTGTGTAACTAATAAGTTTATTAAAATTACAGAAGAGGCCTGATTTATTTTTGGTTAGGTTCCCCCCGTGGACCCCATTTTGATGTGCCCTTTCTCACTCGCCAGAAATCCCTCCGCCCTAGAATAAAATTGTCACAATTTAAAGAGTCTTTGCTGTAAAATTTGGATGTAAGTCGCATAACAAATCAATAGAAAAACGTTTCTATTAAACACTGCAAATTTTGTAATACTATTATTATTATTACTTCTTAATTAGCAGCACCGAGGAACTTAGTGACGCGCGGTGTATGTATATGTGGTTGATTTAGGACGTGATGAGGTGAAATGCGGTCAACTAAAAATGGCGCTGTGGTTCAGCACACGTGGTTAAACATTTCCAGCCTCAAATGACGGGGAAATGTTGCAAAAAAGAGTTTTTTGATCAACATGGACAAGTTGGCATATTCCATAAGGATTGAAGAACACTTGGGTAAGTTTAGTGTGTTTTTAACAAAATAATTAACGATGATATGATGTGTTTTTCTGTGAGTAGGGTTCGTGTTCCGAGCAACAATTTCGATTGACCCCGCGTCAACCCAGTTATGCCATGGGGGCCACATTTCACTAGACCCAGTAACTGGGGCGCTGTACTCCTTTTTTGAGATTTTTGACATTATCTGTCGTACTAGCGCCCCAGTCCGTGGTATATTTGGAAAGTGCTCCGATTCGGAGTCCGAAGCGGTTTTTTTCTGAATCAGTTACAAAATTGTCAAAATTGCGACAAAGACTCAACAGAATTGCTTGAAAATCGCCTACTGGCTTCTTCAAGTATCTACGGTGAAATAAAATGCAGTTAATTGTACTCACGATCATTTTTGTTCCTCCAAATCGATGATTTTTAGCCCACTATCACGCATATATCAAATTTGCCGTTAGAATCACCATTTTGAACGTGATACTCAACGACCGTTTCCTTATGTGTATAAATGATGCAAGGAAGGATTGCGTGTTCGCTGAGGCCCTAACTTTCATATTGTTTTCCGCGCAGTCAACGCAGGATACCAGGCTGTGTGTAGGGCCAATGTTCGCTGATGCCCTGACATGCATATTGATTTGCGCAGTCAATGCAGGATACCAGGCTACACAGCTGGTTTCCTGCATTGACTGCGCAAATCAATATGAATGTCAGGGCATCAGTGAATATGGCGCTACACACAGCCTGGTATCCTGCGTTGACTGCGCGGAAAACAATATGAAAGTCAGGGCCTCGGCGAACACGCAATCCTCGCAACGTTTTAGACATAAGGAAATCTATCCCATAAAGGATAATGTCAAAAATCTCAAAAAAGGAGTACAGCGCCCCAGTTACTGGGTCTAACATTTCACTACTTGATAACGTTGAATTGCTGAGTTCCCATTGAACCTTTTGAATGCTTGCAACGATATCCTTCACAATTATAGTCCCCAAACAGCCATGTTTGATGTAGTTTCCAATATAATATTGAAATTTAGACCCAGTAACTGGGGCGCTGTTGGCCCTAGACCCAGTAACTGGGGCGCTGTACTCCTTTTTTGAGATTTTTGACATTATCTGTCGTAATAGCGCACCAGTCCGTGGTATATTTGGAAAGTGCTCCGAAGCGTTTTTTTTTTCTGAATCAGTTACAAAATTGTCAACATTGCGACAAAGACTCGACAGAATTGCTTGAAAATTGCAGTTAATTGTACTCACGATCATTTTTGATCCTCCAAATTGATGATTTTTAGCCCACTATCACGCATATATCAAATTTGCCGTTAGAATCGCCATTTTGAACGTGATACTCAACGACCGTTTCCTTATGTGTATAAACGCTGCAAGGAAGGATTGCGTGTTCGCTGAGGCCCTAACTTTCAGGCTGTGTAGTGCCAATGTTCGCTGATGCCCTGACATGCATATTGATTTGCGCAGTCAACGCAGGATACCAGGCTATACAGCTGGTATTTATTCTGTATTATTTATGCAATACTCAACCAACTTCAATATGAATGATGCTTGTTACCATACAAAAAGTCTTTTTTTTCCACACTGAAGGTATACATGCATGTTCCTCCCTAAAGTGTGAAGCATGCAAGTACATGGACAAGGAACAGTGTGTCACAGCTACAACCTGAAGTTGCTCAGGTCAGTCAACATACTTTGTGGAGAATTTTCTTCAGTTATCTGTCAGTTGATGCATACAAAGGCCCATACAGATTGTAGCCTTGTCACTCAATGCATTTTTTACAGCCAAATTCTGGAGGCACCTGACTGCATTGTCAATTTATTGTCAATTTATTATCAATTAGGGGCCTATGCAAACTTTTTCATGTCTCCACACAATTGAAAATTGAATGAGTCTTGTGAGGTGGTTAGAAAAAATTATTCCCTAAAGTCATGACCCCAAAATAATGTAATTTACACTTCCTTTGCAGGTTAAGGAAATATATTTGACCTCCCAAAGAATAGAACCCCAACAAGTAAACTGGTTTTATATTGTATTTTATAACTTTTTTTGTGGTGTGTGCTTTGTCCAGTCGTAAATGGTTGTCATGAAGGCAAAGTAACAACTCATATTACTTGTCAAACAAGTGTTTTTTGTTGAGTTACAAAGTGTTTTTTTATTAATTTGATCATAATATATCAGACCAGAAAAAAAATTTGTGCCAGTAGCTGTCAAATAAAATTGTCCTTAAGATATGCCCCTATTCTGTGCTATGTTTTGTTTGTGATGAATATTTTGTCCAATTGTGAACAATTGTGACTGAATCTTGAATTCAAACTAACACCAGACATCCGTTGTTTATTTTTATCTTACCAATGGACTATGAATACTTTTTGTGCGGAGTAAGGAAATAAATTTGCCCTTAATTAACTAACCCCAAGAAGTGATTAAGTCCAAATATTCTAGTTTTTAGCATGGAGTAGGTTATTTTGGAGGATGTTAGGAGGATATCTAGCCAAAGACCATAGCAGGTGCAGGTTAAGGAAATAAATTTATCCCGAAAAAAAACTATGACCCCAACAAGTGAATTTGTTTTATTCTGTGTCAGTATTTGTTGTGCTGTGTGTTCTGTCCACCTGTGAATGTTTGTTTTGCAGGCAAAGTAACACCCCATATTTGTCAAACAGTGTTTTTGTTGAATTTCCATTATTTATAATTTACTTCTACATCAAAAGTGAAAAACCTGTCAGTTTTATGCACTGTAAGGACGTTTTTCCTTGTACATTAGGACTCCCAAAAGTGTCTTTTTAGGTTTCACTCTTTATCAAGTTAATTGTAATGTTTGTTTTGTCCAATTGTGAATGGTTGTCTTTGTCAGAGTAAGGAAATAAATTTGCCCTAAAATAACAGACCCCAACAAGTGTATTGTTTTGTTTTCTGGGTCATTTTTTTTTTAGTCAATCTTGGTGTTTGGTGCAGAAATCTGGACACTTTCCACCAAGCACAAGACCTTGGATGGGACGTACACCCTTGTGTTATGGCCTGACCATAAGAACACTGTCCTCTATGGCGGACTAATCACGAAGTTTCGGAGAATTATACATGGGGAGCAATGAATGAGACTTGCAGAGTACTAATTTTGACATCCTGAAGTGGCAGCCTAGTTCCCCATCTTGTTGGAACCAATCCAAGGAAAGGCCTCCAGAGGCAAGAGGAGGAGAGAGACAGGAGTCCCCACGACTGAAGACCAGCGCTCCTGCATGAAGGACCGATCCAACTAGAGGGAGAGGATCAGATGGGCTCGTGTTGATGGAGGACCTCCACCAGCCACGACCTCATTCATTTATTCTGTCTCAGATTCCATAATTTAGGCCTTTTTGCCTTTTGAATGTTTGTCTAACAACCAGTATTTGTCAAACAGTATTTTCTTGCTAAGTTTCCGTTATTTAGAATTTGCTCCTACATCAGAAGTGAAAAACCCATAAGTTTTTTGCACTGCAATTTTTTTTTACGATGTACGTTGGGACCCCTAAAAGTGTCTTTAGGTTTCACTCTTTATCAAGTTATTTGTAATGTTTGTTTTGTCCAATTGTGAATGGTTGTCTTGATCAGAGTAGGGAAATAAATTTGCCCTAAAGTAACAGACCCCAACAAGTGTATTGTTTTTATTCTGTGTCATTTTTTTTAGTCACTCTTACTGTTCGGTGCAGAAACCTGGACACTCACTACCTAGCAGAAGACCTTGGATGGGACGTACACCCTTGTGTCACTGCCTGACCATATGAGGAACACCGATGTCCATGGCAGACCAATCAAAAGCTTAGAAGAATTAGACTCGGGAGCGATGAATGAGACTCGCAGGGTCCTACCTAGTTCCTCTTCTTGTTGGAACCAATCCAAAGAAAGGCCTCCAGAGGCAAGAGGAGGAGAGAGACAGGAGTCCCCATGACTGAAGACCAGTGCTCCTGCATGAAGGACCGATCCAACTAGAGGGAGACGATCAGATGGGCTCGTGTTGATGGAGGACCTCCACCACCCAAGACCTGATGGATTTATTCTCTGTCAAGTTTAATAATTTTAGGCCTTTTGATGTGTGTTTTGTCCAAATGTGACTGATTGTAATGAAGTCAAAATACACTAGGTATTGAATCTCATTGTTTTCTTGAGTTTCCATTCATGTTCATATATTGGTTTTATTCTGTGTCTATTTTTATTTTTGTGATGTGTGTTTTAGTCAAAAAATTTGACTTGAAAGGAAATTAACACAAAAGAGTGTTTGTTCAAAATTGTTTCTTGTGGAGTTTCCGTTGTTTATTTTGTTGTACAGTAGGACGGAGATCAAGCTTTTTTTTTGTCATTGTGTGTATACTGCAGTTGAATCATGGTGTTTGTTACAATGAGAAAGCAATCCCTTTTGCAGCTAACTGCATCAGAAGAAAGGGTGGACGTTCAAGAACGAGATGGTGTAGGACTGGTAGTGATCCAGCATTGCTGAGGTGTATTTAAGCATTCATCTGGAGTGAATATAAGCCACTGACAATGCATAGAGTGATGCAAGGGATGGAATTGATGATTACACTGTCATCCCACCAGACGACTGTTTAGACCTGGGTGAGATCTGAAGGATTACCTAATGACAGAATGTACAGCGAACACAGTCACTCCCCAGAAAGGAACATCTATAGCTATAAATCCTACAGATTACAGATCAGGAAAGATGCATATCAATTGCTTTCCAGAGATGAGCTACCATACCAGCCAGTGGAGTTGTGAAGTTCAAGACATGGACTTGATGGCCCACGACAGAGATTGAAACAGTGCTACGATCAGATTTAAAACCCCAATTTTCGATGAGTCCTTCCAATTCCAACTGGAAGATTTGGACGATTTTGGAGCATTGACGCTTTTTTTGACATTTACCACATGAAGGTACAGGGTATCCTACACAAAAAATTATTAGTTTATTTTTGGAGGATTGAGGAAGCAGGCATCATACACAACTCATATGGGATGATTTTTTATGATTGAGGCAGTAGGCAGCCTAAACAACTCTTATCCGTTAGTTTTGTGAGGATTAAGGTCACATAGGCACCCTGCGATAACTCAAATTTGTTTGATTTTGGAAGAATGAGGCCGTTCCCAGCAGGGTGTCTAGGGATTAATGTTTGTACATGTATACACGATACACATATGCAGGCTTTTGGTAACCGGTAAATTTCTTATAAAAAGTTAATGGGAGAGTTTAGAACGTTAGGTGGCAGCAGACTTGCCAGGTAAATTTCCACTGTTCATGTAGTTCCGAGCATGCGCACATTCCTGAGAACAATGGATTTACCTGGTAAGTCTGATGCCACCTTAAGACCTAACAAGTCTCCCATTACCCATTAAGCAAGGCCATGAAATTGGGTAGAGATATCTTAACCACTGGACCATCAAGCCTGCCCAGTCCTATATTTTCAGTAATTTTATACCAAGTATGATCTAATGACAGGTTAAAAAAAAACTTATTTTGTTTTCTAGCAGTTACCTCTCATGGACATTCTTCTGTTAGATACATTGCAGGCTGTCATCACTCAAGTGTAGCCATTGCGTGGTGAATGCAATACTGGAGCTCCTCCCCCCAATGCTACTGTCACATGAAAGAGCAATGTTATGAACCTCACATTGATCCTCAAAGGTTTGAGTTTATGCATTCTTTTAATAATCAAATCAGTACCATACCTTTAAAAGTTAAAATACAGGATTTTTCTTAGCTGGGGGAGAAATCGTTTCCTCCTGCTGAAGGTTGGCTTGGATTGGGCCCTCAGACGGATACAAGTGTGGGGCCCACCAACAAACAGTTCAGAACAAATCACCTCTTGCCCTATATTCAGTTCTCTCCATAATCAGCCTTGTGGACCTCGATGATGAAACCATAATGGCTGAAGAATACCAACCAACCAACCAATCAGACTTTGTTCCTAAGATAGTTTCCATATAAAGAATGACAAAGACAGGATTTGTTTAATCATCAGGAAGCAAAGCTGGTTAATTTCATTCTGGAAGCTCATGATCATCCGGAGAAATATTTCTATCAATCTAAACAGCATTTGAAGACAGCCTCCAAAATCACTTGTTTGTTTTGGTTGTATCCGTTAAAAGTATCTAAAAAGTACTACATGTGCATAAACAAGTACAAAATCTGTAACAAAATATAATTATTTGTTGTTTTCTTGAAAATGTAACTGGTCAGTTTAATGATTTTTTTCACTGGTTGGTTGCATGGTGTATTTAATGAAAGCAAGAGGAATGAGTTTACGCTTTCATTAACTAATGTCCTCTTGAAAAGGCGGAGTTTTTCTCTTTTATCAGTCCAGGATATCCACCACCTCTTGTTTTGGCAAGGTAAAGTAGAGGAACCATCCATACAGTAGAGACATCCTCCTACTAGGATGGAAATTACAGACAGGAATCTCGACTTGTATGTGGAGTCCAGACATTCATGATGACTGCCTTCCACTTCAACCTTTTATTTGGCAGTCCAAACAGGTAAGACCATCTCCTAAATATAGTCAGTATTGGGGTCAACATTGGGGTAGCAGGCATCTTTGCCTCTCTTTAAAGGAATTTATTTATTTATTTATTTATTATTTTTTTTTTTTACGCAAGTCGCCAGACACAAGGCCAGTCAGCCACTCCATGTGTGGGCTACAAATCAACTGTTTTCCAAGGGGCCATTGCCACCTATTCCTGGGGCTGCAACAGGGTTACCCCCTCTACAGTCTGGAAATATGTAGGCTAGGGTATCGTCCATCAGAAGCCTGGCTGTTGGAGCAGAAAGCTCTACCTCCCCAACTTTTATGAGGCAATTATGGTTAAGTGCCTTTCTCAAGGACACAAGTGTCATGACCGGGACTCAAACCCACACTCCGTTGACTCAGCCACCAGAGCTTGAGTCCGACGCACTAACTACTCGGCCTTTTGACTTTCAGCTGACACGGGGGATGATCTTGGTAGTCGGCCCCTGTCAAGATGGCTTAACTAGTTGAACACGGACCCTTTGGTGATGAGGTCCGAGACGGAGAGAGGATGCTGATGAGATGATCAAGGTGAGTTAAAAAAACAAATAAAATTTGCCCACCTGTAGCTAATTGTAACAACTTCAACCCTCACAGGTCTTGAGAAGTAACAATAGTTTAAAAGAGACGTGACCAACCACACTGGGGAAACATACACATAGTTTAGTCGCTAGCCTGGTGTACAAACGCCAAAAGTGCTGTGGGCTAGTCAAACTTGCTCCTTTGGTAGCCTACATACTAGTCAAACTTACTCCTTTGGTAGCCTACAGGCTAGCTAAAAACAATTAAGGGTACTAGCTGCTTGTGTGAAACTTTTTTAATTTCTCATGAAAATGTTACACAAGTATCACTCAAGTTTGTCAAAATTTATGTATGCTTTTTAAATGTACAGCTGACTGGAGGCAAGTCAGGAGTAACAACATCATGCAGGGCCTGATACCCAAATGTTGACAGTTCAAACACAAACACAAGAGTCCAGTGCACTACTAGCAGACTGCTCAGCCATGATACGTGGAATTTGCACTCGAAGGCTAAATGTTCCATTTCATGACCTTCATTATAGTTCCGGACTCCACGGAAATTGAACACAGAGAAAACTTTTCTTTTCACCTCTGGTTTCCTACAGTCAAAAAATGGTCAGATTGGTCACCTAAGTCTTGGTGGAGTCTCTATACAGCATTGGATTGCCATCAGCTTGAACTGCTTTGCTTGTATGGGACAGAGAGTAAATGGAAAGTCCCTCTGCTTGCGCTGTCCTCCCAAGTGAAGACGCAGAGCTTGGAGAGAAGGTATGTGACATTACAGACCTTGATTTAAATGGTAACTTTTCTTCTAGTTTGTCAGTGATCTCAGTAGACCTTCATGCATTAATGTCGCATTGTGTATTGATGAGCAGCCTTGATCTTCTATGAGAGGGCCCCCACCCTCTATTCCAGTGATATCATGAGTGTAAGATACCTTACAGAGATTAATAACCAGCCACCTTTCCCCCAAACAATACTGAGAATGTATTACCTTGACAAGAGGCTCTTCTTGGTTAGTTTATAATTATTTCTAAAATTTGTATGACTCTTTGCAGGTGGTAAGTGGACAATCTTCAAGGACTGGGATGAGACATTTCCCTTTAGATGAGGCATCCACCAGCTTTGAGAGCCAGGTGTAGATCTTGACCTTTCACTGTAAGTTATTCAAGCCTTCACTGTTTTCATGAAGTGAGGAATGACTTCAGAAATTTTGCAAATCAGTTTTTGTATAAATTCTTGACATATTCATAGCTGTTAACATTTTCAACAAATTTCAGGACCTAAGACGATATAGTTTCGTAGTTACACTAAACAACATGACCGACGGATCACTAGATTTGCCATTTTGTATTTTTATGAAGTGACGAATCATTTCATCCATTGAAATACATAGTGCTGGCACAGCGCCAAACAGGTGTACTTTTGCATTTTCATAAAGTGATGAATGTGTTGACCTAAATGGCTGATCTTCTGATTGATAAATAATGTCATGATGTGATTACCAGCTAATTGGTGCACGCTTTATTTAACAGAAACTTTTGGGCTGTCACATTTTCCAGAAAGCTACAAGCCCCACAAGCAAAAGACAACATCCAGGACAGGAGCTTTCAAGCATCTTGAGCAAAAACATCAGAAAATGGCAGATTAGAGAGCTGCAGTTAGTTGCTTGTACCTATACACCGGATGGACAGTCCCCTCAATATACAAGGAAGTTATTCACCAACACGTTTATGGACAGTGACTTTTGCCAGTGGGATGTTTAACAAGACAAGATTGTCACACACTACAATGACTGTTCCAAAGTTGATCCATGTAAAAACTGTTAAACTTTTTGATTATCAACTCAAGAACTGTGTAGTGAGTCAAAAATGTTCAACACAATGCACTGCAAGGACCGTCCAAAACAATGTTCATAAACACAAAAACTGTTCAAGACAAGAACTATCGACGACAAGAACTGAGTCAACACAAGAACTGTTCAAGTTTCGAGTTACCAACAGATGAAAAGTGAACTGAGACGAAATTATTCAACACAAGAACTGTTCATGAAAAGGTTGTAGGGGCAGCAGATGAACATTAAATTTATGAAATAGGTAAACCAATGGTGTAGTTGTTTATTTAATACAAACAAATTTGTATTGTTTTTAAGATCAGGCACTTTGTGTAGATTTTACAAAATAATCAGAACATTGAATGTGTGTCAGTATGCTGAGGATACTGGCTGAGGGTTATGTGCTGGTAACCTCTACCCTCAACTTTTCTTGCAGGAAGTCAAAAATCTTTAATGTGTAAATTACAAGGTATAGTGTTAAACTTGGTGGACATAAGCTTAGATTATTCTAGATACCAAAATCTTGCCAGTGGTACCACACTAACCACATGCTGAGGATGATGGCTGAGGGTGAATGTGCTGGAAACCTCTCCCCTCTGGAATTGACTCTGTTAATGATAACCTTTTATAAAAGGGAAAAAATGTGGTGCTATATCTTCATCACCCTCTTCATGTGATTTGCTGGAAGTGTTGACATATTTCTGTGGATACTGCTTTATGCTATTAACAGCTCTGAGGATTTTGTTTTGAATTGAGGATCATTGTTTGGTAGTGTGCAACAACTCAAGTACCTGGCTATTCAGTTCCATCTCACTATGTACATCATGAAACAACAGAACTACATGTAGGCCTGCCTCGCCATTCAGTATCATCTTGCTACATCATGGAGCAGCACAAATACCTCGCTACTCAGCATCTTGCTACATCATGGAGCAGCACAAATACCTCACTACTCAGCATCTTGCTACATCATGGAACAGCACAAATACCTCACTACTCAGCATCTTGCTACATCATGGAGCAGCACAAATACCTCACTACTCAGCATCTTGCTACATCATGGAACAGCACAAATACCTCACTACTCAGCATCTTGCTACATCATGGAACAGCACAAATACCTCACTACTCAGCATCTTGCTACATCATGGAACAGCACAAATACCTTGCTACTCAGCATCTTGCTACATCATGGAGCAGTACAAATACCTCGCTACTCAGCATCTTGCTACATCATGGAGCAGCACAAATACCTCGCTACTCAGCATCTTGCTACATCATGTAGCAGCACAAATACCTCGCTACTCAGCATCTTGCTACATCATGGAGCAGCACAAATACCTCGCTACTCAGCATCTTGCTACATCATGGAGCAGCACAAATACCTCACTACTCAGCATCTTGCTACATCATGGAGCAGCACAAATACCTCGCTACTCGGCATCTTGCTACATCATGGAGCAGCACAAATACCTCACTACTCAGCATCTTGCTACATCATGGAGCAGCACAAATACCTTGCTACTCAGCATCTTGCTACATCATGGAGCAGCACAAATACCTTGCTACTCAGCATCTTGCTACATCATGGAGCAGCACAAATACCTCGCTACTCAGCATCTTGCTACATCATGGAGCAGCACAAATACCTTGCTACTCAGCATCTTGCTACATCATGGAGCAGCACAAATACCTTGCTACTTACAGTCATCAGAGTTGCACTCCAGCAATGCAAAGATCTCTGTGAATATTTAATGCAGAAGAGTTAACACAAGCTTGCTTTCCAACTGTTGTAATCTGCACCAATGTGGAATAATGCTAAAGACCATTATTAAGCAGCCAGGTATACACTGTACATCTGAGGATATGCACTGTTATGATAAACTACACATTACATGTAGATACATGTAGACAATGGGCCTGAGAGAGCGGACAGCATCCGAATCACCACATGTTCATTTTTTAACCGAGTTGTAATTATACTACTTTTACCACCAAGGACAATTTTAGAGAGCTGTACAGTAAACTCAAGTGAGCTCTTACATGCTCCATAATAAACTTTGATGAGCTTTCAAACTTTAAAATGAGCTTTGATCACTGGAACACCACCTTGCCAAAAATGCCACCCCTCTTTATAACCCTAACAGTCCCTATTCCATCAAACTCCAACAGCAGGTTTTGTTTGGGTTGTGTTGGACTGGGTACTGCATGAGTAAACTGATCATGCTTTACGTGGGTTCAGGCATACCACCATAATCAGAGTACCACAGTTTGAGTGTTGAGTTACCATATGGTGTTGGAATTTGTTAGAGTGGGGAAGGATCCTAGTAAATCTACTCACTTTTTTTTATCTCCACTACAATACTACAGAACGTTTGAACATATTCTCACGTCTAAGCCTATTCGTGTCTGGGTACTGACTTGTTTAGATACGAAAACATTTATCATCTTCATCCATAAGTTTGTTGACTAAATTCAGGAATGCAAATCATGTGAATGAACAGGTGGAAACAACAAGCAGTAACGTTGGAGAGCTTGACATTAACAGTGGATGAACACTGCTTCAGCTTTAGTGATGAATAAACAGTGATTTCAAGTGTCACAATGTGGATAAATAAAGTAAAAGTACTCTCACAAGATCCCTAGTCTTATATTCTGATGCCCTGTGTATTGAAAGACTCTTTGCGACATTGTCAAGACCTCATTGCCTGTACAATGGAATTTGCAGCATTTTCACATTGGTTGTTCATTCAGGAACCTCTTAGCACACCACCAAGCACCTAAAATTGAACCATGAAATAATTGTAAAACCTGCGTGTATTCGACATTACACCTGTGTGTACGTGCTCATCTACACACCATTCCATTTTAATCTCATCACCAGCATTTTCAAGTTATGCTCACTGACACCTGCTGGCCTGTGTGTGTGCTTCATCCTTTAACCACCTAGCTGCCTTGGAGAAAGTCCAGAGCACCAAGATGCTACTGACGCAGGGCATCAACTCACTGGAGGAATCTCATGGAAATCATTCAGTTGTGGTCGGACCTCTACTTGGTGAACATCTCTCCAATGAATATACATGTACAACCGCAGAAGTATTAACTCACTGCAAGGATCTTGGGAAAATCACTCAGTTGTATTAGAGCATGGTGATCTTGCTTATTTCTCCATGTTCAAAGTGTTAAGGGTGATGTGCTGGTAACCTCTCCCCTTTACCTCCTGCCTTGTGGAACATCTCCATGATTCAACTGAAACCAACTGTTTGAATAGATCCATCAGGAGTTGTATGAAATCTATATTAAAAAAGGGTGATGTGCTGGTAACCTCTCCCCTTCACCACCACCGTCCATTTTAAGATTGTCCATCTTTCCGCAGACTGCAATTTGATAGTCCAATTGGTATTTTATCTGTGTATTTATGTAATGTAGTTAATCTCATTTTAAGAGTGGTAGCTCACAAAAAGCTACTAGTGTGCTCTCGTCATCATCAATAAATGTTCCATTGGGAATGTTGCATATACGACATTAATCTGGGTAGTTTACCATCAGAGCCAAGGGTGAAGTGCTGGTAACCTCTCCCCTTGTTGCTTAACGTTTTCTTCAACATCAGAAATACCTCATGATTTATCAGTCTCAGGAAAACTACCCAGTTGAATATTATGGAAATCTTCTCTGTGCCATCAAAACCAGAATGTGAATGAAAATGTTAAACGAGCAAAGGGTGATGTGCTGGTAACCTCTCCCCTATAGAGTCATGTTGAGATGACTGGTGACCAATCACCTGCATGTACGTGGGGGATTTTGCCTGTTGAGGCCTACACTGGCAATGATAATGTTAGCAAAGGGGTGCCACGCTGGTTACCTCTCGCCCATGCAACGTCTAAAATTAGCATCTTGTTTTTTTAACTGCACAGCTCGTTCATTAAGAACAAATGTTTCAGTACATTCTATACTCTGTGGAAGGGATTCTTCTGAGAGAAAAGTTTTTAAAAGTTTAATCGTTTTATCAGTGTTTGGTAGTGTCATAAAATAAATTCTGTGCAGGATTTATGTGCAGGCGGATGTTAGAATGTATTTCATATTTCAGTTTATATTTTTTTAGTATTTAACTGTGATATGAAATATAAGTATAGTATACATTACATTTGATTGTTTAAGTATAGAAATGGGCACGGAGATGAGGCTGCTGCTGATGGGTTTGGAGTGTGAGTCGGGGGTGGACATAAACTCATTGCGCGTCAAAAGATATTGCGGCCAGTATCAAAGTTTTCGTCTCGAATAGAATGAACGTTATTATTTTTATTATCTCAAACGTTATTATTTGTCTGCAAGACCCATGAAAATAAACTACCGGAATGTGTTACTTTTGACATTATGATCTCTTAATAGTTTTTGCTTACTCCACAAATTAAATGTACATTACAAAATTTCACAAGGACCAAGTATGACGATACATAATATAAATATACATACATGTATATATGATAAATGATATCAGTTTTGTAAAAGATAATTAATCACATTATGGAGAAGGCTAGACAGGGGGAGGGGAAGGGAAATAATATTCCTGTAACCAAAAAATTACAGAGTTGAGTGATCAAACATGAATTAATAGCAATAAATATATGTACGAACCATTATAATATAATTGTTTAAATGATTCGAGAACAAAGTCTGGTTTACAAAACAACTTATTATGATTTATGTATTAAAATTCCATTAAATTTCACCTCTAACATATTAAAAGAAAAATCTATGATTTGATGAAAATCACTAAAAATAAATGACCACATTACAAGTAGCGTATTGGTACTTTAATCAGAAGACAAATCACAATTGATAATTTTAAAATCTTAAGTCATGATAAAACATGCCATAATTACTCGCTATAAAATCGAATCCATTCACATCTTCATCTATTACAGATATTTGTCCTTGCAAAAAAAAAGAACATCAAAATTGTAATTAAAAAGATGATACTTTGTATGTTATGTTCCTCTACAGTAGTTCATGAACTTAACAATATATATGATTAAGACTGTGTAGTGTCTCATACTAAAATTTCATAATTAAATTAGGTTTTGAAATAAAATACAAGAATGCTATTTAAATGCATTTTCGACATAGGCCTATCCTACGATGATATTTTCATTTTATGACAAATTCTATGCTTTGAATTGTTCGATTTTTTTTTGTTGACCTGAAACAAATCCTATTCTTGTCATTACAATAAATGTAAATGATGACAAAACATGATAAATTGATAACATTAACATGATAAATTTACATAAGTATGAATTAAATCAACATTAATCTATCTAACTCTAACAAGTCTATGTTTCAAATTTGAATAACTATATATTTCTTAACAGAACAAACTCGTACGCAAATGTACATAATGCATGTCACATGAAGTCAATACAATGAGCTAAACTAAGCATAACAGTGTTAAAAATAATAATGACAAAAAAGGCTGACACCCAACTGTCAATTAGTATGTTTGATTCAACAAGTTGTTAAGATTGTCCATATTTGAAAGTTTGTTTTCTTCTTTTTTACATTTACATGATGTTTCACAAATAAAATCACTGGTAGGGATAACTTGTGAAACAAAAGACATTAATGTTTGGAATTGGGGTCCGTTTAAGGCCTATGAAGAATGCCCAGTTTCATTACATACAAAAGACTAAAATTCAATGTTACTGTTAGTAATTTTATGAAGGCCTATATTATTTGTTTATAATTATTTGAAAAGAATATATCACTAAGGTGGGAGGTTAGTTTGGGTTCAAAGCCCTCTTCCTTTAGTCAGGCCTACATGTTGATTAACATTTTAAGATAATGATTATTAACATTAATAAAAAATTATAACTGGTTGAATTATGAAGTATATAATCACAGAACGTACAACACATAGAATTATAGAGTTGAGTGATCAGACGGTGAATTAATTAACAATAAATATCTGTTTATATAAACCATTAAGATTATAACACACTTAAATGATTTGACAGCTAAGTCTGTTTTAAAAATCACTTTGTTGTTATTTATTTAATAAAATTCCATTAAATTTCACCTCTAACATCTGAAAAGAAATAACTTCTATGATTTGATGAAAATTACTAAAAACAAATGACTACATTACATATTGGTACTTTAATCAGAAGACAAATTACAATTGATAATATTAAAATCTTAAGTCATGATAATATATTTCCTATTCTACGATGATATTTTAATGATAAATTCTATGCTTTGAATTGTTCAATTATTTTTTTAATCTGAAACAAATCCAATCCTTGTCATTACAGTTAACATTTGAATGACAAAATATAATAACTTGAGAACATTAACATGACAAAATTTACAAAAATATGAATTAAATCAACATTAATCTAACTCTAACAAGTCCTATGTTTCAAATTTGAATAACTACATTTTACAATAGCAAAAACCCGTATGTAAATGTACATGTTGGATGTCACATTAAGTCAATACAATGAGCTAAACTAAGCATAACAATGTTAACAATGAAATCACTCGTAGGGATAACGGGTGAAACAAAAAGACATTATCGTTTGGAATTGGGGTCCGCTTTAAGGCCCATGAAGAATGCCCAGTTTCATTACATACAAAACAATAAAAACTCTAAGTTAGTAATTTTATGTATGTTATTTGTTTATAATTATATGAAAAGAATATATCACTAAGGTGGGTGGTTAGTTTGGGTTCAAGCCCTTTTCTATAAGTCGGGCCTACATGTTGATTAACACTTTCACAATTATGATAACTAACATTAATAAATAAAAACCAATAACTGGTTTGAATTATGACGTATACAATCAGTGAACATACAACACGTAGAATTATATTATTTGTTTTGTGTGAAACAAGTTGTAGCACTAAAGGTGCTCATAGTTGTAGTTCTATTGAATGACTTTGTCCAACATTTTATTTTAATCTTTTTGGTTGACTACGATTAATAAAACTAATGAAACTGTCGCCAGAAATAAATACATTAATAAACTTATTTCAATGTAATTATTTAAAAAAAAATTAAGTCCCAAGTAAAATCTTAAAGGTAACACGGAAGTAAATGTTTATTGATCTGTCACATGTTTTAAATCTCTAGTAATGTTGGTGAAACAACATCTTTTTGTTTTAAATGGGCGCTACGGAGATTGAACCATAATTTGCATTTTGTACATGATCGATCGGTGCATCTGTTAAGCTATGCAAAAAAGCAGCCTCTCTTCGGAAATGTCTCAATTATTACTTGAAGTGTGGTAAGAAAAAAGAATCGTTTGTCTCGGTTGCATTGAACTTTATTCATTCAATGTGTTCAAAGATCAGAATGATCCTACATTGTAGGTGGTGATAAATAAAGTTGAAATAAATTGTAATGTTATAAAACCACTTTTATTGTATTAAGAAACGGCTTGAAATGTTTAGAAATGTATTCAAGACCGAGTTTGGTGTGATTTTTTTCCAAGATGACTGTTAAAATTGTGGGGGGGGGGAGCTAGTAGAAGGTGATGGCGCCCTCTACCAGTGGCCAAAGGAAACTTAAAAATAACCATTATTGCTATGAGTAAAACAGTTGATATTAAGCTTGCTTTGCAATCGCTGTAGTTTTTACGGGTTCCCTTTTTAGCTGATGTGGTTAAATCACGGGTGGGGTAGGGGTGCCTAACATTACCTTTTTGTAGATAAGGGATTGTAGTGTTTTGGATCTATTTACATTTTATTGTTTTCTTAAGTTAACAGTATTGCAGTGTAGAAAACATGTAATAAATAGTTACCTTATTTCATATAAAGACTGAATCTTAGTTTTGCTTTCAAAAAGTGACTTTTGACAAGGTAAACAAGTAACTAATATAAACAATTTCTTCGCAGTATCAACCTATATTAAGTTTATTTAAAACAACATATCCTTGTTAAATATTTATTTTTTTACTTTTTAATTTTAAACTAAATTCATTGAAGTATGTCTTCTTTACAGCTTTGTTAAGCACATTCGGTATATCTGTTATGTATTTTGCCCTTTTGAAATGGTACGAATAAACAACTTTTTAAACAAACACAATTTTTTCTTCATTTTCTTTTCTCCTCTCCTGGCAAAGGTCATAGGTCAAAGGTTGCATCTCATTATTTTTTTTTTATTTGACATTACCATTCTAAGGTTTATATATAACGTCCGAGCGATTTTTTTCAAGCGGCGATTTGGCCCGGTGGGCTAGCTCACAGCTCCCGGAATTCTGGGGCTGTGAGCTCGGGGGTTCAAATCCTGGCAGGCCCCTTTTTTACTGGTAAAAAAAGAACTTTTTTTAAATTCTTGTAAAAATGGGTAGGGCTTGAACCTGGTACCTTCAGCTCTGTAGTCTCTATCTCTTACCACTCTGCTACTGAGCTTTCATGAAATTCTTAACGGTTTTTGACCTGATGAATATTAGAATGGCCCGACTTAGAAAATTTTTCAAAATAATTTCTCCCTGGCCAGACCCTTGGATTTTGGGCTGATCTGAGGGTTGACCAAGGGCCTTGGAGCTAAGATTTGAGAGTAAAATTTGTAAGGGCTGAGGGGCCAGGGGCTGGAGATTGCTTGGTAGATGGCCAGTGGGCTGAGCTGGGATAGGGTGATGGACTGGTAGGCATCACGCTGGGGTGATGGCTGGCTAGACATGGGTTTGATCAAGCTGGGTAAAGGACTGGGTCCAGGGGCTGGGAGTTGACTGGGCAGTCAGTCAGCCAGTGGGCTTTGCTTGTTGGACTGAAGGCTTGGGGTGAGGGTATGGAGATGGACTAGTAGTCATCATGCTGGGGTGTGGCTGGTTGGAATATATGTGATCAAGCTGGCTAGAGGACTGGGGCCAGGGGCTGGCAGGTTGCTGGGCAGGAGGTGGATGAGCTGGTTAGATTTGAGGGTAGGGGAGATGGAACAGTCATGCTGGGGAATGGCTAGATGGAGATGGGCATGATTCAGCTGGGTGGAGGGCTGGTGTAAAGGCTGGGAATGGCTTGGTAATATTGGGTGATGGTTTACTTGGATATAGGTAGAGGACCAAGGGCTAGGGGTTGCTGGAATGAGATTGTTGGGCTGAAGGATAATTGAGGGTATGAGACATGGTCATCATGGTGGGGAGATGTTTACAGCACTGTAGGACTGGGCCAATTTGGGTGGATGAATGATGGGTAGATTTTAGGTAGATAGAGGTTCACTGGACTTCACTGTAGAATGGAATTTATTTAAAGTGGCAGTACATATATTTTTAAAGCATTTATTTAAAGTTATTCATGTATTACTTTTTTTGAGGGATGAACCTCCCCCTGCAAAACATATTTAAAGGGGTGGTACATTTTGTATTGACGATTTTTGTAATCATGTTTTGCAAATTAAGTTAAAGGGGTGGAACTTTTTTATCAAAAGTGTTTATTCTAATATTTGAAGGTGGGGACTTTTTTCTATTACAGGTGTGGTAACATTTCACAATGATTTTTTAACAGTGCTATAATTTAAAGGTAAAATTACTTTGTTTTTGAGGGATAACAGTAATTTAGAAATGGTATTACCAAATTTATATAAAGAGAACTTTACATTTTATGCTGAAAGGATTAAAGGACACTTCACTTTTCCGAAAGGATGGAAAGGATGTACAAACCCATTTTGCTGCGGCTATTATTTGTTGGGTTCCCTGTCTGCTCATAGTATTATCATTACATTACTGAATGGGACCAGTCTTTTTTATTTGCGCAAGGTTGGATTTCATCTTGTAAATTGTGGTGTGGGGTAGGGTAAAATGACTTCGCCAGGTTCTAGTCCAAGTGAGTTTTTGTTATTAATGAAAAATCTATTGTCCAACTTTGCTCAACTGAAATTATTTTATATAATTAAGATATATGTCTTGCAACCAAAACACATTACATGTACAACAATTGCACAAAAAGAAAGGGAATTAAAAAAATGTCTTTCTGCATTTATGTATAGAATCATTTTATTTGACATTTCCAAATAATATAATGTAATGTAAACAATAAAATTTTAATATTGTTAGCGTAAGAACAATGATTTTACTGTAATTGAACTAGCCTAAAAAATTAAAAGCTTTCAATCATTTGAAGATTGATATTTTCTGCACTTTCTGGACAGTTTAGAAAGATTAATTTCAGTTATTTTATTTATCAATAAATAATTTACACTGCTAAGCTGTAGAAACATTAGTTTTGGCACATGTTCAAGTTTTTTCCCCATTTGTGGGATGTTAATCTTGCACATGGTATCTATAGAGATAAATATTTTTCAGGACAATTGATTTGGGTGGCAAGTGTTTAAAAAGAATGCTTTTTAAAGCTATTGTGAGGGATACATAATTCATTCAACTTTAACTGTAAAATAAAATTATCATCAAATTATGTATTTATGTCAAGAAATTATACCAAAGATGTCTGTTTCCCCTCCCCCCCCCCAGAAATGCTGTGCACATTCATGGTTTTGATTTTGTTTAATCAAAATGAGACCTGTGATCCAGCAGAGCAAAAAGTGCCCCCCTTGGAAAAATGGTGACACATCCCCCCCCCCTCAAATCTTTACCCTAGTTACGGCACTGGCTGCATGAAAAGGTCAACAATTGACCCCTGGGACCAATTTGAGATTGTTGTGTTTTAGGGAACAATGTTACTTTCAAGATAAATACCAAATCCAACTTGTTTTTGAAATTGGGTCAAAGTTTAAGGTTTTGCCGGAGCCAGTTACAAATGAGACCTAACTTGTGAATGGATTTTTTGACAAAAAGGTATGCATTTGAATAAAAAAAATGTTGCATGTTCTTTTATGATCTTTCTCTCAATCATGTATATATAATATTATTAGCTCTGAAGCTAAGAATAATAAATGCAACAAATATGAGTACCTGATATTATATTTTATATTCACTTTAAACTAAGTTTGCAAGCAGTTTGCTTTCTGAGATCTTAAGGGCTATTGCACCTCCGTTTCAGTAGGGTCCTGTCTGCTACTATGACAGTCCCCTACTCATACTAATTTGGTCCTTAACCCTATGGTTTAGATTAGGAACTAATGCCGTGCTAATTAAACCGGCAACCAGCAGGGGGTTCAAACTATGCAATAGATAATTATGATCTCTTTCTTAAAACATACACCAGTAATTTAAATGTATTTTTTGCATCCTGTACAAGATAACAACAAGACATTTCATCACAATTAATTTCTTTCTAACTATTTACAGTTGATATTACTTGGTATATCATATGCAGAGATGCCAACATTTCAAATTTAAAAAGAGTCATTTGCCCTCACACAGAATTTCCCTTACAAATAGATCACATTACAGAGCTACTTGTACATGAAGCCATCGTTGTACTCCAATAACTGAAGAAAACTAATCTCATAAAAGGTTTTATCCAGGCACACGCACACACAACCACCGATGTATTTTGTAAACACTCCGTAAAACACGCGGTTCAAACAACCGCCCTATATAAACATAGTAGTAGCATTGGGGCGATTTGGTTTACTACTAGTACAACTGGCTGCCAACCTTCTTACACGCATTATCTAGGGAAAAAAAAAACGGGAAATCAGACTATTATTCATTATGCCCAAATAGGCTCTTTCACTGATCACTGTGTTTTTATGCACACACCACTACATATGCGCTGTTTTATGCGCTAAAATTCGCACAATCGATAGTCTGATACCAAATTATTGATACGTGCTATGCAAATAAATAGGAGTCAAGACAATATGTTATAGAAAGTGTGCAGCGCGATCGATGCACAACAACATAAATACATTGGATTTTTATAAAATCGTAAAGAAGGAAGCAAAGATCATACAGTCGTAATTGGGATGAATAAATCGTATAAATTACGCCTAAATCGTAAATGTTGGCATCTCTGCATATGTACACTTGTGTCTATAAATTTACCTGTTCTCAGCAGAGAGGGCATTTTGTAGGCAAGGTTGATGTCCAGTGCACAGAGAGCCACTTTGTTGATTGGGTGATCTCATTTCAGCTTCATTAGCTCTGCAAAAGCAAGAATAACACACATGATTTAATGTTATATCAAAATGGAAAAACAGTCCTTTCTAAATTTTAATTTAAAGAAATGATTCAGTGATCCTAATCAAATTCAATGTGATCTTTTGGGTTGAGTGGGGTGCATTTGCACCCCCAATTTCCCCTAGTTTTCCCCCTCCCCCAAAAGAACCCACATACACACTAAAATTTGAGTTTTTAATCGAACAAACTTGATTTCGGCTTTATAGTATGGTTTCTTTTTTCTTATAACAAACTTTCCTGGACAAAACACTCTCCAGACTACCATTTTGTGCTTATATTAATAACTGTTGCCATTAATGTTTTTGAAACAGTAGAAATCAGATATTCAAACACCTCCTAAACCATTTATCTTGCCTCATGTCTTGCTCCCCCACCCCCCCCCCCCCCACATTTAGAGTCTGGTGCCGCCACGGCCAATAGGTTGAACTACTTGAGGGAATGTTATAATAAAGTTTAATGAAGGAAACTAGGATAGATTTATCAACTAACTGTTTTAATGTTCAGGAGTTTCCCTTACCTTTTATAAAGGAGAGAGCAGTTCATTTACCAGACTCATTGTACAATGTTAGGAAGCTTATCGGCTGCAGGTCTCAGACATCTACTTGGTTGATGAGTAGATTTCTTTGAAGATAACAAGCTTGCTGTATCATGCAAACAAAGAACACATAAATGCTTTAGTTACCTAAGAAGTCGTGAAACACAAGGGTAGTTTAAGATTACCTTCATCCCTTTCTTTTAACTATTGGTCATAATTTGTGAGCCAAATGTCATGGTTACGCTTGTGAACGTGTGCAAAAGCATTTTTCTTGGCTAAGCAATGCCGTAAAATTTGGCTTTGAGCAGAGTAACTTTGGACAAATGTTCATATTTTGGAGAAGAAAAATATGCAGCACATAATGTGCTTGAAAATGATCAGGTTGAATATCAAGGCTCACCCCCTTGTAAATACAGCTAAAATTACATGGCATGCCAAAGGTATGAACAGCAAGGCTTACTCCTTGAAAATGTTGCTAAAAATGATGTCAAGGTAATTATGACCAGAAAGGTCATATACCCCTTGCACTTCAGGCTCAATGTATAAAATGGCCAGGAACTGTAGATGGTCTCTGTTGCAATCTGGGACATTTCAGAAGCATTTTTACCCACTTCGAAATTAGGAACTTAATTTATTTGCCTATTCAAGTTTTTGGGGTTTGTTTTTTTTTAGTCAGCGAAAATAAGGGGTGAACGGGAATGGGGGGATTTACCTTTCACTGGAGAGTGCAGCTCCTTAAGGCCTGTCTGGACATTTCTTTGTTGACGATATATCTTTCTTGGAGATGGTATAAAGCCTTATTACTGTAACGCAAACAAAATACACAATTTAAAATGTTGTCATTAGCATTTACAAAATATTACCCATCATTTAAGGGATACTAAATGATGGTGCTATCCCATGCAGTGGCGCTTGTATCTGGTGGCCTGTCTGTAATTAATTTGGAAACTGTAGTTTGGTAAAGGGGGACTGCTGTCATGATCATAGCAGGCCTATGGCTGTACATGGAATTATGTTAACCAAGTTACTGCACGTGTGCGCGCTGGCTGTCAAATCACAAAGCGCGCCATCATTATTATATCGTGATGTGACAGCCAGCGCACACGCAGTAACTGGATTAGAGTTTCATAATTCCATGGACAGCCACAGGCTTGATGACAACAGTCCCCCTTTAATACAAGTTCACAAATAAAAATTGTGCCGCGACTATTTCCACTCGTGCTGGTTTAGCGTGGAATTGGACAGTGGTCGGGAAAGAGTTCAATCAAAAAAAGAGTTGACCTTATCACCGTGTGGGTCAGCCTTCCTCACAGCCCTAGTTACATTAATGGAACAAGGGTTACGAGGAAGCATTTTTTTCAGATCCTATGGAGGCCAAAAATGTGACCCCCACCCTCCTTTGCAGGTATTGACCCCTTATCATATCTCAGAAAATTAAGAGAAAATGACTTATTTTATTAGATTCTCACCCTGTAATTTTCAATAATGCTGTATGTCTACCTATCTGAACACTAAAAGTAAGTCAACACTTGTGGCTCGTAAACTGAGCACCTGGTGCCGAAAACACCCTGTGCTTTTTTGGTAGTTTACCCTAGGAACTGTGGAGAAAACCTGAGAGTATTAAAAAATAAGCCCATCAGTATTGCAGTAGATTGGGATAATTATTACCGTTGCTGTACCCTACTTAATTCTTAAGTATAAAACCTACCAGAATAGCAAAATGTTTGACACTGTTACGAATGCTACACCTTGACTTAAAATTGTTTAACTCATCTTGTACGTACCTTTTTGAAGATGACTTTTGAGGTGGCCTTAGAACCCTACTTGGTAGACGGAGATGGGTGATGATTGTAGCTAGCACACCATGCTCTGTGAAAACACACACACACAAAAAATTGTTAACACTTGAGGTCATCAATATGTTAATGTCAAAGTACAGGATTGGGAAATATCACAAATCATTGATTAGCTTCAATCTGAAAGCTCCAGAGTATAAAATTCATTCAGCATCAGTTAACAACATGGTGGTTAAAGTGTCAACAAGTATGTGTCAGTATCGGCTTGGAGATTCTTCATAAAATTACACCGAAACGAGCCAGCACTAAGCCGTTTTAACTTCTTGCCACAACTGTGTAAAGGGTAAGTGAACATCATTGGGGGGGGGGGATAATTCAGACAAAAAGATGCGACCTCTCATTGGAAAGGTCATGTCAGTCCCTGATACTATATTGGTGGAGGCCAAATACAAAGAAGTAGAGGTCCAAAATATTGGCACTCATTATAATTGAGCACAGGATATTTCACAGGCAAGGCAACTGTCATGACTGTAAGCATTCTGATTGCTATTTTACTGTACAGCAATTTCAGACTTTATTTCCCTGAAAACAAATTCCTCAAGAACCACAAATCCGATCAAGAACCAGTAATACCATCCACTGCCTTTTAAATAGGCATATCATAATTGGGGTACAGTCATTTGACCAGTTCTCGATCCTTTTATGAATTCACACTGTGCCATTGCAGCTTTTTCAACAATTTTAAATAAAGGGTGTCGATTAGTTTACCAAAACATGCCATTAAAGTCACCAAGTATCAAATGACAAAAAATATGTACATCTTGGAAGATGCTTTAAGAAAAGAACTGACATCTGTTTGACCAGTTCTGGATCAGTTTGCTTCTTTTTCGGATCAGTCGAGCGCCCTCTATTGCAAACCCTCACTCCAATTCATAAAGTTGTCATGCATCAATGCACATGTAGTCCTCCATCTTGAAAATACAAGTATCATTATCAACAGCTATTTCATCAAACAGTTTTACATTTTTCGACATATAAAAATGTATGTATTGAGTGCACTAAAAAGTATGATTTAACCAGATTTACATTGCTTTAATAGTGATTGATCCAAAACTGGTCAAAGAAGCAGTGTCGCAAAAAAAGCAATTTTTGTAATTTTTTCACCTAAAGAGAAAAGATGACTGCTCAATATATTTACACAAACACTGTTTAACTTTATCTGCTCCTACCTTCAAATATGAAAGGTGAGAAGTTTCAACAGCATTTTTGAACCCACATTTTGTTTCAAAAATAACAATGATTGTCACTGACAAACTTCAGAAAATTTGCCATAATCTACTTAACAATGATGTTGTGCACTTGAGTTTTGGTATGTTATCTTATTGGATGTTACTCTTTACATTTATTAAATTGGTCACATAAAGAGTAATTTACTGATGATCGAGGGGCAATGCAAAGTTGAAGTGATCCGGAACTGGCCAATGCTCCCGAACTGGTCAAATGACTGTACCATCCACTGCCTTTTAAATAGGCCTATCATAATTGGGGTAGCTGTTTTAGTATTAAAATCTAGTTCTCAATTCCTGTACCTTCAAATCATGAAACAATGTAGCCCCACTAGTGTGGCAAGGATTTTTGACATCGGTAAGGATTCAACCGATGTCAAAAATCCTTGCCACACTAGTGGGGCTAGAAACAATGTAAAATAACATTTTCTTTTTTTCACATGGATATTTTTGAATGGCTATATCTTTAAAACAATTGTAAGAGCTGGATCTTCGGATACAATATGAGGAGGAAATACAAGCAGCAGTAGTTATTACCACTGTCAATGAGTCAATTATATCAGACCACGTGTATTTCAAAGATGCCGCCTAAGGCTAAGCAGCGAAGTAAGCGAACAACAGAAGCCTTATAATTGTTGTCATTTTGACCGTTTTGAAAACTCATATTTGCCGCAAGGACGTTTTCACGGAATGCTATAACTTATACTCAACTCACCTTGCTCACTTTGCAGTGGTTTTGTTGGTCGTATTTGCTAGAAAATGTGGAATAACGGAAGAGAAATCATGGAGTCTTTTGAAGTCTGCCACTTGGCTATCACGCACATTATGACCCACAATGCAATTGTGGGCGCGCTTTCGCCGGACAATTTGCATATCAAGGCACAACTATGTTTTATAAGGGAAGAATTTCTTTGAACTAGAAAGGCAAACTAAAAGTTTTCAAACCAAAGATTTGTTGCAAACTAAATATTTGTTGGCATGCAAATTGTCTTTTCAGTTTAAATAAGCTTCCAAATGTTTTGAAGACTTTTAGCAAATGGGTGAGAAAGAGATTTTGTCACTGCTTAATAAACATCCCCATTAAAGAATGGAACATACGAGTGTTGCCATGGTCTTTTCCAATATCAGATTTGGCGCCGAAAATAAGATTAGGAGAAATAAGTACTTACTGGAGTGATAATGAGGGCGGTAAACTCTGATGAAGTAGAAGGGGGTTGTAAAGGCATGGGAGAGGACCCATATGTTTTCCTCATCATTTTACTGGGGTAAAGATCAATTAGATGATTACAACATTTAAAGAAGACAAAATAATTAAAATCATAAACCAAATCGATTCATTTCTCTGCTGTTTTATTTTACACGAACACCATGAACACTACTTGTATCGCACAATGTTCCACAATTAGAAAATATACTTATTTATCATAAATCTCTGGTCTTCCTGTAATATTTTAACATGGGGAAAAACTACAATATACTCTCAAAGATAGCCATGGCTTGTGTTAAAAACACACAATAATGACAAATAATACTGACAGTAATCTCTGTGGCCAGGTGGTTTCATTTTAAAACTGCTAGTTAGTTCTTATGTGCACAACTCGTGTTATTAACACCCCCACCCACCACATTTACATCCAGAATTGTTTCAAAGTAGCACTATAAGTTATCAGACGAGCGCAGGTGGAATAAGGAAAAATATAGTGCATCTGCGTCCCATATCCATCGAGGCTGAAGGTTGAGTTGGATATCCAACGAGGCTGAAGGTTGAGTTGGATATCCAACGAGGTTGAAGGTTGAGTTGGATATGGGAGGCAGACATGCAAATTTTTTATTTTTTTTTTATTCAACAAGCACTGGTGTTATAATGAAATTATCTTCAAGCAAACTTGACGCGCAGCTTAACATCTCGCAATACGCAGAGTCTGAACAGCGCAATAGACCATGGTGTGATATGGACCATGCGATATGGTTCAATAGCACACTCTTGTTGCCGTGGATCGACCAATCAGAATCATGGATTCAAGTTTGCTTGAAGATATTATCTGTCCCACACCATTGTCTTTGTGTGTACAGCCTGAATTAAGAAAAAATACCAACTATAAAATACCGTATAAGGGATCCTTGTAGTCTTGGTTAGTTGTTGGTCTGTTAGTTTATCTCCATTTCGTAAAGCTCTCAAGCCTCCAAGTTCATTTCTTTTGTGTGCGCTATGATCTTGATGGAATAGCGCCTTATAAATTATAAGTGTTATGTCAGTTGTTATTTTTGTCACATGACTACATTGTCCATTTTACAATTATCAAGGGCGCTCCAACACTCTGCAAAGGGAGACAAAAACATTCTTCCAATGGATAGAGTCCACTGTTGGTGGTTTAAATCAAGGCAGGCATAATCAAAATCAGGAGTAACACCTTGGAGCAAGACTAGAGACTCTAATGCCATGAATCTATATCGAAGGTTGTGTCTAAATTGGCAACAACCTTTGGCGGTGGCTGTTGCTAAGGGTGTTGCTATGAGTGCCCTTTGCTTCAATGCTTGTTCAAGTGACACTCAAGCTGCATCCACTAATTCGACATAGCCAAACTCTCCTGTTATAATGTCTTCACACTTCAACATTCACACTGAGTTTTGTGGTTACACCATATCAATATTTCTCCATTGAGATGTGTTAGTTTTCAACAGGACAGGCAGAGGAACAATTTTATGTTCTGGTCACTGACCAGTAGTGTGACTGCAAACTTCAGGTTCCAAACAGTTTTTCACCATGCAAAGTTTGTAATCCTACTTGTTAACATTGGAATAATCAAAAATATATTAGTGGTGTTGCTGTAAACCTAATCAATATTAATAATTCACGGTTGATATCCAGAAAAAAAAAGATTATTAAATAAAGTATGTAATTCACGTTGCACTTATATTTTACACATGAAAGGCTCCACAGCTCACATACAACCAACAGCCACCATGTATCACTTTATACAGCTGTTTAACAACAAATATTGCATAATAAATTTATGCCGTTGAAAATCTGCCACAAGCAAATATTTCACCCGGTACTTCCTTTCTTGTCATGCATCTTCACAAAGAAGCCCCTTACATTAACAAAAAACATACTGATAATAAACACTAAAACATAGGTTAAACAAATTCTAACATTGCATTGTAAGCTAACTACATTGGTCCATAACTTGTAACAACAAAATGAAGTTGTTTCTGTTATTTGACATCATGTTGTGGCTATTTGAGTAGAGTTCCCTGTATCCAAGTACAAACACACACGCAATAATTAAAACATACAATGGACCAGTCCATTGCCTTAACTGTTTGTTTTGTAGTCAATTACAACAAACAGAAATACAGTTAGACTAAGACAACTGTGGTGTGCCCTGCCATATGAAAAGCATTTGTACTCAGTTCGACGGAACCGAGTAAAATCTTGTTTGATTTTAATAGGACGTATACCGTATTCATGAATCTGTTTGCCGGAAAGCAAATGTTTTGTACTTACTACAAGCGAAAACAAATGCGCACTTATGTAGCACAAATGTATTTTGTAAACAATCAACAAGATTTTACCAGCGCACGTGCACATTCACAATGGAATACATCATTGCATCATTGTGTGCTGCTTATGGTATGCAGCAGTTTTTGAAGAAAAAAGGGGTCTGCCACTGGCCACTCCAGAAGAAAACTACATCTGCTAACATCCTATATACATTGTCTACAATTTGTAGAGTTAAATGTGATTTGGCCAATTTTGATTCCAAAGATCATTGTGTCAAACTTTTCAATGCTCATTTTCTCATGCTGGAGAAGCAGTTACTTGATCTGAACTACTCTGTTTAGCAAAACACCTCTAAAGTAATAAAATTCTAGACTACATGACAACAACAAATTAATTATAAACGGCAAGTCAGAATTTTTGTGTTGGGTTTTACAAACCCTCCCTTAGTTTGCTTTTTTCATCTTAACATCTACACAAAGCCAAAGCCATAACTGTCCTTCCAAAACCGACGTTTAGATTAAGATCATTTTCAGATCATTTGTTTACTTGCATTATGTTTTTGAAACATCAATAACAAGTTTCCAATTAAAAATTTCAGTTTACTGTCTGTGATCAATGTAGAGTTTCTGTCATCAGTTACAAAAAGCCAGTCTACCAATAAACAATTATCAATTTTAAATTTCAGTTTGTATCAATATCCAATTTCCCATTAACACCAACACTCAATTTCAGATTGTGTAGTTTGTGTAGTTAATAAAGAACAAACAGTTACAAAGATTTTTTTTAAATAGAGCAATATTCAACTTATCGAAGTGATGTTTGGCATATAAAGCACTTTGGATTATTCCAAAGTTACTCACGTTACAGGAATTACAAATAACGTTTTCTGAATGGTCCTGACTCATGAGTTTGCCATCTTCAAGTCTTATACCCAGACTACAAAGTGTTCATATACATGTACATGCAATCCTGTTGGTGTATGGAGCACAATTCCAAACAGTAAAAGGGCTGCGCATGCAACCAAGACACACACGTGTGGCACAATTACTTGGAACTCATTGAGGTAACCAGACTGTTTGCAGGGGCAACCTCACTTTCAAAGTATCACTTATTTTTGTGAATAGCATACAAATATTGAATGGATATGAGTGCATTATTGCAGAATATAACCACGGGGTGAAATCTGGACTGTTCTATTTCACAACGCGAGGCTGAGTGAAATGGAAAAGCCAGATTTCACCAAGTGATTATATTCTGCGATAATGCACGAACAAAATGCATTCAATATCTGTTTTATATAACTCACCTGTCAGAAAACGATCCCTGCGATTCCAGTAATCAGTGAGTATACATGGACTAGACCACTCCATTAAGCCCCGCCCCCTAACCATATTGACCAATCATAGCAATAGCTACATCATCGCTGTACACGTGGGCAGAACAATGAGAGTCTCGTCAATGCCACACTGCACGAAATTAACGCACAGGCTAAAAGTAAGTGCATGCATGTTTTCATTTTCAAATAGGATGTTATCATGTCAGACTTTCGGTGGCATAGCCAAGGCTGTGATTGGTCAACACGTAAGGGGGCGGGGCCTAATGGATCAATCTATGAACTCCCTTAAAACTTATCCTCCTTTCAGGCACAAATTTTAATCTATTTGTACACAGGTGATCTTAGTGTGTACAGAAACTTGCCTCATACAATTTTCTAATTTTACAGATGGGATACTAATATTTATTTGGCACACTTCATAATCACTCCTTTGGAAATATAGGCCTATTTATCAATGAACAACCTTTCGTAGTAATTAGTGTGTACGCCTTTATGAACCATAGTTATTTAAATCACGGTCACATATTTGTACATTATGTAACAATCGTTTAAAATACAGCATTTTTCAAACTGATAGAAACCAGAATTCAGACTAATTTGATTGAATCTAACCTGTGTGAAGTTCGGCCCCATCTCACATGTGGATTTGTAATTTTAATTTGTTGGCTTTTGTAGCCCAAAATGATGCACACATTTTGTGCTTATGCAGGGATGTAACACCTGGTGCCATTAATAAAATGTGCATTTCGTAATAACTGTAAGTGTCATACAGTTAACTTTCTGTTACAGTTAACTTTCTGTTACATTCTGTTACAATTGAATACCGAGATTCGTGACCGGTTATTCGCGTTTGGCGGTATTCAACCATGTAGTGGTCTATTCATAAAAAAGTGTCATTAGATCGTTTGCACATTGTTAATTAGCGTTCTCTACACAGATCCAAGATACAAGATATCATGTGCAGAATAAATTAGTGTGTACGTACAATTCCGTAACATCTTAGGCTGGACACTCTCTTGCCACTAGCAGGATTAAACTAATCTCATGTACGGGGATTTAAAGAGGCTGTTTATATCCCTAATAGTGGTATACAATAATAACTGATTCTTAAATTCACACACTGTATACAAACAAGTTCTTTTTTTTTGATACACATAATGCTCTAATCTCACAGGTTGGACACCATCTCACCACTAGAGGGATTCAACAAAGCTGAAGCCCACTCCTTCATGTACAGAAGACTTGGATTTTGTCGATGAAGTCGCTGAGTTTTTCTTCGTTTCTGTATTTTTCCTTGAGGTGGATCATCTTGACTTTCTCAGCATCTTGGTATGTGTCGATCACTTTCCAATGTTGGTATAACCTCCACGCATTACGGAGTGTGTCCATTGCGCAGCTTTCCGCTAGAATAACAAAAATAATACGCAGTTCTTAGGGCCTTGTTGTTAAGACGGGCAATTTTTACAAGCAACTTGGGAGCCAACCAAATGCAATGACTGTGAGAGGAACACTTCTGTAGCACAGGAGTTATTTTTCTGACACCGTCTGACCAAAGATACTAGATAAACAAGATAGGACACTTGTTCCGTTTTGCACGGTAGCAGATGTAATGCCTTTTTACCTATCTATCACATGATGGCACCCTTCCCCATGTGTCAGTTTTGCTAGGATTATTGGCACAATTTATGGCGCAGCACCCAATTTTCGTTCTGCCCTCACCTTTTTTAGTTGGTGGGATCATTTGGCCTAAGTCTGTGCATTTAGTAGGCCCTACTTATCGCGCAAACAATCTTTGGTTTTGCTTACCTAACAACAGCGGGCGCACCCATTTTGCGTTTCATGTTTCTACACAGAGTGTCCTATCTTGTTTTCCTAGTATCTTTTGGTCTGACTTATTCCCAAGAAAATTATATAAAGATGAAAGTGTGAAAGTTTTTCTTTTTGGAGATTGCCTGGTACTGGTCGCCTGTGAATTAGCTCGAGACATGGCCCTTATATACGGGCATTATACTTGGGCCTTAGGAAAAAAGTATGATAATTTTTTTGATTACAAGGCACTGGAAAATGGTACTTGTATAGAATGCTTTTATAGATTTTTCAGGCTATCTAATAACAATTCTTCTTCTTCTTCGTCCTAAAAGAGTACAGTCCGCCATTGGCAGATAATTGCATTGATTTTCTGAGGGGAAAAAAAAAAACAGATATCAGATTTAAAGTAGACAAAATTTCCTGCCCGTATATTGTGTTTTGTCTAACCTGACAGGCATATCAAAATTTGCATTATTTGTTATTACCGGTATGGAGAGCTTTGTTTCAATTATCTAGTATCTTGTAAAGGTTTTCACAAGGTAAAGCAACATAATCTGCAGCCAACTGTGGACTTTTTTATTTATTTTTTGGGGGAAAAAAGTGAAAGCATTAAAGGGGCTGTGTCGTCATGATTATAGCAGGCCTGTGGCTGTGAATGGTAAGTTGAACTCTCACCCAGATACTGCACATGCGCGCACCCTTACAGTCAAATCACAAAGGGTACTGTCTTTGTGAAACGGTGATGTGACCGCCGGCAGGCACGTGCCCATTTACTGCTATAATCATGACGACACAGCCCCTTTAAGTATATCAGAGCTTATCACACATCAGTGTATTTTGAAAATACAAAATTGGACTAATTTCTATAGATATACTTACAGAATACAGCCAGGCCCTTGGCGACCCTAGCCTTTGCATAGTCGTTAACAAGACTGGAGAATTCGCTCTCCGGCAAATCTCTGTCCAGCAGGCGTACCAGGTTACATGCAGTCAGCCAATAGCCTTCAATTAATGGACCCAGAATGCTCTGGAAAAACAACAGCTTCTTAAACGGCTCAGGGGAGGAGCTCACCTGTAAGTGAGAGTGGGTGCAATAGGTGGAAGTGGCTAATTAATCTAAGATTAATGTGTCAGGCATGGGGTTGAATATGATCCACCAAGAGATTCAATTTTCAATGTCTGTGTTATTGGAATAGACGAGGGGTAGATTTCGCAAAGCGCTAGGACTAGTCTTATCTCGAGTTAGGACGAGTTACTAGTCCTAACTTATAGGAACAGTCATACGTTAGGAATAGTTTTGTGAAATCTACCCCAGTACACACAGTGCTCGATAAACATTGGAGACCCAATTTGCATACTGATCACATGCTCGTGTTGCAAACTTTGGCCTGCACTGGTAGAACAAATGGCATCGTGGTCTTCGTCTTTTTTTCACACTGGTAGAAGCCAGATTTCAACTCAAGCCAAATTAACATAATAAACCTGTAAGAATTAGTCCAGTCACGACATAGGGTCTCATCTTCTGCAACTGATGATCTGTGGAATTACATTTTCATTTCTAGGGGGCTTAAATAGCCCAAAATATTGCACATTTTGTGTTTACGCGAAGATGTTTTCAGGGTTCAATTAATAAACATGTAGTTTGTGATAACTGGAGGTGCCATACAGTCATAGACTTCAACTGTCTGTTACATATTGTTTAATAGTTTTGGTACCATTTCGGTAACCAATCTAATATTGTGGTTGGGGAAGGGTTGTTGGCTTACCGTGATTTTTTCATCTTTAGCAACAATGATGCCAAAGTCCTCATCATCTGTGTCATCCCATAGTGAAGCCACTCTCTGAGCCCATTTGCTGTCTGCACTTCCATCATTGCTTTCCTGTTCACAGTGTGAAAATCAAAAGAACACTATCATGACAAAGAACCAACTTCAAGTATTTAAAACACTCCAGCTTCTCAGAACCGAAAAGGGAGCGATTGTAAAAAGTTGACAAGCCATGGACATGAAGCCGACTCCTCCTGACCTACAAGCTGAGTTGAGATAATTTACAGGCTATTTAAATCAACAAGAATGGAAAACTTCAGGTTAGACACAAGATAAGCCTTTTAATTGTTCCTTCCGGTGGTATTTTTTTCATGTCTCCAAATTCAATTTCGATTCAATACACCAATCCAGTAGGCAACGCCCACCATAGCAACGACCAAGCAACCACACACAACGTGACACGATTGCCGCATGATGGATGTACATGTATAATGTACATGTATGTGCGAAGCCTGGCATCACGGTACATACACACGCCGTGTGTTGCATGTTCACCGAAAGCACTTCTCTCTGTTGGACTTTGGTTTTGGAAAAGGCCAAAAATGTACATTTCCTCTCTTGTCAGGGTATCGAGAGTCAGGGTTACAATTAAAATATAAACACCGCTTGATCATGGTTAAGGATAAAACTCGGGTTTGTAAAAGAATTGCCCTGTACATACGAAACAAAAGTAAAGTCAACGAAAAGTGTGTAGTAAACAATACACAAACTAAAAAGTTATGTCGGACAAAATGGCGGTAATTTGTCAGACCTTAAATCATGCATTGTGATTGGTCAATTTGTCAAGGGGCGTGGCCTACTGGATTGGTGTATTCAATATAACAATTACTTCCATACTTTCTATTTCCATATATATATATATATATATACTCAAATTAGGTAAAGGAATACAAAATAAATAAATACAAAATAAATTAGTCGTAGAATTATTACTTATAATCAAATGTTAAACGACGGATGGTGAAAAGTGGGGTTGAAAAGTATGGGACTGTTTATATTAAGCTGAGGCTTGTAAAGAACTGCCTTCATACAGGCAACTGTCTCCTGTTGGTCTCCTGTTGGTCTACCAATGAAGTTTACAGAATCCTTTAATTGAACACAAATTGAAAACTTTAGGTTTAATTACAAAATGAGCTTTGCCATTCTTCCCTTTGATGGTACAGTTTCATGTCTTAAAAAAAAAAAGATTTTTAATCAGGACAAATCCTGACCAATCACAGGCCTGAATGCAGCCTCAAGAATAATGAACAAAATGGGCGACTTTAGAACACTAGGTGGCATACCAGGTAAGTTGCCATTGTTTGGTAGTTCTGAGCATGGATTTCATCTGTTAAGTCTGCTGCCACCTAGTGTCCCCAAAAGTCTCCTATTGCAGTTTGACAACTGCTCAAAGCTCATCTGTTGGCTGTAAAGTAACCGTGTCCGAGGAAAAATCCAAGCGTCTTGCTCGAGGACACAAGTGTCATAGCCAGGATTCAAACCCCCACTCCCGATGACTCAGCCACCAGCACTCGAGTTGGATGTGTTGGACGGCTTGCCCTAGACACACTACATACTTCCTACATTATATAGCCTACCTTCTCTGGTATGATAATTTCACCAACAGTCATCCTATCCAGAGCATCGCAGAGGCTGGTATAAAGACAGCCGCAAGGCTGTGAGAGAAGACACAACAAATACAGCTTCAAAACAAAGAGACAACTCAGCCCTTACAGGCAAAATTCAATGAGCAACTACATGTGAAGTTGAATGAAATGACAGTTTTATTAACTGTTCCCCATTTCTATATTTCTCACAAAAACTTTAAAGGGACACATTGCCTTCAAATGTCTCAAAATTTGTCAGGTTTGGAATCGCTCCTTAATCCTTTTTAAGAGTTGTTCATGCAATAAAACACCTACAACTGCGTGTTGTAATTAGTGAGTACAGGGCCCAATTTCATGGCTCTGCTTACCACAGAATTCTGCGCTTATGGCTCCTTTAAAGCTCCTTCAGTGGGCCGTAAGCCCCCCCCCCCCCCCCAGCCACAGAATTCCGTGGTAAGCAGAGCCATGAAATTGGGCCCCGATCAGAAACATAAATTTGCCTCTCGAAAATACAACCAGCAGAACCACACTCTACATTCAAACATACGGTCCGCCATTTTGTGGAGTCAATAATTTGGTTCCACAAAATGGCAGACCGTATTCTGTCATGAAATATAACAAAAACCACACAATTTTAATGGATATCTATGTAAATCATTATATTGTACTTTTGAAATATCTTTCCAGCCATATTCATTTCATAACAAATGCTTTTTATAGCCCAAAAGCGCCCAATCCGAAGGCAATGTGTCCCTTTCATGCATGACTTTATTTTCTGTGCACATAAACGCATAAAACCTCATAGAGCTGTTGAGAATTAACTTTACCGAGGACAGACAAGTGTCATAAAACAGAAACTGGTCACTTGGAAAACGTTCACATTTTTTTTTTTGGGGGGGGAAGGTATTCTTTAGAAAGGTGTACTGGGAAGGTATTTGTTTTTTGTCACTGCATAAACAGGACATTTGAATCCTGGTGTGTTGCTTGGATTCGCAATCAGTACAGAACTTGATTAAGGACCATCTCAAATTTTCAACAAATCAAAGCTTGTACAGAGACAACCACTTTTTAACACCCCCAACCCTTCCCTCCAAATTAGCACTTATCAAAATTGTTTTGTGCGCCGTAAACATTTTAAAAAGTAGTGTAATAATAAAAAGTAACCCCTCCAAACTAAGCACAATCAAGCCAAGTGCCTGCTAGATTTTTGCATCAATTTTTGTCCACATTTATTGTCTTCTCTCTGTTGATTCTAACTGTAGAAATAGCAACACTGCCTTAAGTGGTACTCAGACTCTGGCCCCCTCTCGCTCTTGTCACACTCTTTGTATGACCTTGAAAATGTTTAAAGCGTTTGGTGGCCTATTAATACTCTAAAGCTTTAGCTTTGTATTCACATGGATATACCTGTGATATCATACTACATTACACAACAAGCAACAGCGTGTCTCTAATAAAAACCTTTCACGAGATACTTACAGGCACAAAGATAAACTCAAACTGGAGAAGATCACAAAGTTCCGTCGCTCTCTGCATGACTCTATCCCTGGACAGGACCACTCGGTGGTCTCGGGCGGCTGTCAAACAGTGCAGTTCCTGGTGAGCTACAGCCATGATCGCATTGGCTGCGGAGGACAAGAAACATTCAGTTCACTCTATACATCGATCCATGTATGATAAACATTGTGTACTAAATTCCTTCGGAGTCCAGCAGACAAAATTTACACCTCGGGTGGGATTCAAACCCATGACCTTCTACATTCTAGTTTATTCACTAACCTTTTAGAGACCGTTAACCCTAACTCCCTTGAGTGATTTACTAGGATCCTTCCTCACTCTAACAAATTCCAACACCATTCACTAACTCAACACCCAAACTGTGGTACTCTGCTTATGGTGGTATGCCTGAACCCATGTAAAGCCTAATCAGTTTACTCATGCAGTCCCCAGTCCAACAAAATCCAACAAAACCTGCTGTTAGAGTTTGATGGAATAGGGACTATTAGAGTTAATTTCTGCATAATCATGTACCATATGCCCAGATTCAGCTAGTAGTGTTGATTTGTTTATCAAATTCGTCAGTGAAAATGTCTGGAAAGTTTGATACAGAAAATTGGTTTTGTTTTAAATACGTAAATACTATGTTTACACGGGAATCATTGGAGGATTTCAATTCAGGACATGACCTTTACCTTTGACCTTTTTTGGTTGAGTGGAAGTGGGTCAATTCTTGCAGCCAGGTCATGTCAGCATAAACAATTCAAAATAATTGGACTCACTGAGCACAGACTCCATGAGGAAGACCGAGATGACCGAGTTGCTGTAGTAGCTCAGCTCAAAGACCCTCGGGAGCGCCATATTGGGTATGACCATCACCTCCAACGTCTCTCCCTTGGCGGTGGTCTTCTTTTTACATGCCGCGTCCTCTTCCTTCCCCTTGGTCTCGCTGACGATGTCCGGGGAGGTGTTGCGCTTCTCAACAGACACGAGATCACCACCCATGATGGTGAGGGCATGCTTGACAACATCTAGCATCTTTCCTGAGAAACCGACGTCTCGGCCCCGCCCAATGATCTCCCCTTTGAGCCAGTCTGCTTCTTCTGCAAGTTTGTTGATCTCAATACCCTAAAAAAAAAAAAGCAGGGACAAAACTTGTTTAAGTTAACAGCTTGTCTAATATCTATTTGTCTTTAATGTAAGAACTCCATGAATCTGCACCTGGCTACATCAAAGATCTTCCTAAAAAGAAAACACTACAATTATCCTCTACGTTCGACTGCCTCAACCAAGTTCATAGTTCCTAAATCTCGAACTACACACTATGGCCATCATGCCTCCTCTCAAACTGCACCAGTCTTGTGGAACAATCTGCCCAGCGACATCAAACAAATTCAGTCTCTCAACACATTTCAAACTCAGATTAAGAAATTTCTGTTTATTGCAAGTTAGTTATAGACCGATTGCACTCTCCAAGTCAGGTGACCTACGGTGGGTATTAAACATCCACAAACACGGCATCCTCCATAGGAAAGTGCCGTTGTTGTAAAGTACATGATGATTGTTGCATTTTTTTTATTCAATCGAGGCTTTTCTTTCTGTGAAGAATATTCCAGAGTTTGTACCAGAGACCTTATCGGAGTAGTTGAATAAAGCCAGTCAGGAGAGTTCCAGCAAGTCTTGGATATTCTACAAGAAACATTATGTTCATGATGTGGTAGTTGCACTGAACGTTGCACGGTAGTTGCACGGAAAGCTTTACTCAGAACTACGTAAACAATAGAATTCACCTGGTCTGTTTGCTACTATGCTGTGTTCCAAAGCCTCACAATCAAAACAACGCTTTAAGAAAGAAAAAGTACCTCAGGACTTGTACGAAAAAGTAGCTTAGGACTTACACAAAAGCTAATAGACCCTTTGCATGAAATGTGTAAATTGCACATCGAGCATGCTCACTAACACTACTGGTTGGCAAAATGAGGGAACATTTCACCTTTTTGTATGGGGGCTGATGTTGGCAAGAAGCATACGCATTTGTGCATCTACCTCGCGCAGAACTCAATAGTATCTGTTCGAATGCGTGAATGTAATTAGCATATTTCATGAGAAGGGCTAATTATATCAGCCTTACCTGCCGGTGTTTCGTCACCAGAAGAAATGCCACTAGATTTGTGCTCATAATACTATGGACTCTCACAGCATCTGCAATAAAAGAATACCAAGATATAATTGTCCGTCGAACAAGGGCAATATCCTGTTGATAAGTGGATGGCGTTTTGGAGCCAGAAGTGCAATGTAAACGAATGGTATACATACTTGTACACGAACATTCGTAACGCTGTACTTCTGGCTCCAAAACGTCATCACTTACCAACACACTCATGTAGGTTGGGCATGTGAATGGTATTTGTGTGATGACAGAGGTACTCTGTTCATAAGTGTTACATTATTCCACTAAAAGCCACATCCACTTCAAACAATTACCGCAGGCCTTGATCTTAACCGAGGCCACCGAGGCAATTGGTCTCATGCCCTGTCGAGTTGGCCAGCATGCCCTTCAGAAAAATTGCACTGTCACTACCACCTTGGCCAGCATGCCCTTGTACAATTTCTCTGATTTGGCCAGCAAAGGCCTGCCCCTGTTTTTGTTAACATTGAGGCCTGTTACCGGAGTCCATAGTAAATTGGAATTTAAGAGGAAGTAGTCAGAATTGAAGAATAACCGTGACAAAAACTCACATCTTGCAAGATTTTTGTTGCAGAAGATCTCGTTCAAACAATAAAATGGAACAGCATGTAAAAAGGAGATTGTTCATCTAAAACTTCATTCTCGTTTGAAGGTTGATTACCATTTTGTATTCATTTAAGATATCCTTGGCTTCTATAACCCAGACAAAATTACCATATCTACTCAAATTTCTTTCATGTGATAAATCAACAGCTCAACCTTTGGAAAATTTTTGTTTTGGCCGGACAATAGTGAATCAATCAAACTAAAGTCTAAACCTCGCGATGGATTTTGGAGGATTTTGTCAGTTTTTTTTCGAAAGTCACTGACCATGAACAATATGCTCCCCAAGGCCCTTGACAAGTTGTCTCTGGTCTTCCACGACGACATCGGTGCCATACAGGGAGTGATCACTGGCAGTCTTCTTTAAGATGGGGTGAGAACGGGGCGTGCCAAGGACGGATGACAGGTCACTAAAAACGGGAGATGGCATCTGAGCAGACTCAAGATATTCCTGTAGATATCAAGATCCATAATACAATGAAGGCCGACTATAAATAAAATCACCGATAGATGTATAGACCACGTGCCCTTTGTCAGGGGTGAGAGTCAATGCTGACAAATAGGTCTGAAACTAGGATCCAAATTTTAAAAAAGGAAGTTGAAATGATGGCATTTCCACCATTTTACCCCTGGAGTTATAAATTTCAAGCAGCTTTTAGGAACTCAATAAGAGCTCTTGAAGCTTGTTTGCACAAATTTGGTGAAGAAGTGACGTCAAAGGTCACATAATTCATAATCCGTTAAAACTGCTCATTTTTATTAAATAAAATTGTTCTGCTCCTTTTAGCCAGAGTCTGGTTGATGTTTTTATTCCATCGTTGGTGTATTTTCACATCATGTGAGGGCCCCAGATGCTCAGGGTCCCATTTCATGGCTCTGCTGACCGTGGAATTCTGTGATTATGGCACCCTGTAAAGCACATGGGCTGTAAGCGCATGATTCCGCAATAAGCTTCAAATGGTGCCATAAAACTGGGCCCTACTTTGCTGGATGGGTCACCCTTGTTTACAAATAAAACAAGTAAAGGATTTCTAATTAACATGAAAATACATCATCGATTTGAATCGGACAGCTCTCGTTGAGTTGGTATTCCGAGTAATTTGTCTGTGCGAACTGATGATAGTTTCACATAAAATCTATTTGATTGCACAATTTTGATTTCCTTGCCACAAAAATGTCTTGAGGGTATGTTACACATAGAAACATGTAAACTTTACATCTTGCTTTCTTGAGAATGGGAGCACTCTTTTCAATGGCATTTTTGCAAGTGTATTGTTTTCCACATTTTTCTTCAAAAACGAGAGTAGTGATGCAATAAAACAATCGACAGAGATGAGATCTGAGAGGGCAAGTTCATCTAAACTGGGGGGATGGGGGAGCTTTCGCTCAAACGTTTTATTACCTTGAGGGAGAAGGGTTCGGCGAAGCCAACCCTGACATGTCCAAATTGGGCTGCGAATACTGTAAAAACTCCTCTGATGGCTGCCAAAAAGGTCTCCTTCTTCTTAGAGCGACCCTGTAGAGTATTGCATGAAGTTGTAAAATGTGAAGTTTAGTTTAGTCTAATTTGATTGTTTCATCAATACGTTGCTACATTGGCAGCAAGGGGAACACTTCACAGCATAGCTCTAACAAACCTTCCAAAATCCTACTCAGGAAGTTGCCCAACTTTATGAGGATATGGTATTTCTGGCATGGTTGGCTGCAGAATGCACAGCATCACCTTGTAACCCCTTACAATGTGTTATAAAAATGGATCTCATAATTCAAATATGTAGCTCTCAAAAGATGACGTGTTAAAGCATGTAATGGTTTATAAGGTGCTGTGGTGCAATCTGCAGCTGATCAAACCAAGAACACCAGGGCGAACCCCTTCTCTTTGAGATAAGTGCACTGGGTTCTTTTACGTGTATTACACAACACACGGGACCTACGGCTTTACGTCCCATCCGAAGGACGCAGCAATAATGGTCAGGTGTCTTGCTTATGGACACAAGTGTCGTGACAGGGACTCGAACCCACACTCTGCTGATCAGAAACACCAGAGCTTGAGTCCGGTGTTCTTATCCGCTCAGCCACGACACGCCACAAACAACAGTGCCTGAATTTGACTTACCATCTGCTCATTGTTGAAGTTGCCATCCAATATTTTCTCATAGCTCACTGATGCTGGAACAATGAAAGCATCTGGAATCACACCTGGAACAACACAATTTATTATAAATGATTTGAACAAGTGTGAAATATAGGTAGTGGTCCCCTCTTGTTCTGGAGATGATAACACCGACATGGAATACACAGGACATGACAAGACTTGTCATGACATGACTTTGCACCCTATATCAAGTTTCAATGGCACATCTGCGAAACCAAAAAACAAGGAAATCAACTGATTAGCTGGGAAGTCATATGCCTGACATAAAAATCCATGAACAACCTTCCTTTTAATAGGTCTGTTCATAATTGATAAGTGATTTTGCCTTCAAATAATGAGTCACGAACCATCCGTCTATGGTCTACAGGTAGTAGTCCAGTTGACAGAAGTCCACGTCCAGGTCAAAAAAAAAAAAATTAAAATGTCCTTCTTGTTGGAGAAGAAGGACGTCAACATCATGTGTCCAACTCATCAAGGCAAACATTTAATCAGTTGACACCAGATGACGTGAAGACACGACATGCAAATGTTTCCCCTGCCTGAAAACGAAAGCCATCTTAAGACGCCATTATGTAATTTCGGACCACCAGACCGAAGATCGCCCAGTCATTCAACTGCGGAGCGGGCACGTTTCACCCAAACAAGGACCAAAAAAGGTTTTGAATACATCTATATTCGCATTTTTGTGGCCATTCAGAGGCGGTTTTAGTGTAATCCCAGATTACAGACCTTTGTCATTTTGTTCAAGAAGGGGATTATGAGGCAACGAGAGGCTTCCACTATTGTTCATTCATTGAATTTCGGCTCAATGAAGGCAAGTCAGAGTGAGCCAGCAATTGAGCTATGGTTCCGTATTTAGTTCCACTCCTATGCTGCAGGTTTTACAATTCAAGCTGCGTGAATTTGACATTTTCTCGGTCGAGAACAATAAAACAGACAATCCAATAAAGAGAATCTTTGTTCTCTTGGCATTGTCAATTCAGGGTTTCTTTGGTACTCTCAAAGAAAAAAGATTCCGGCAATTCCACCAAAAGAATCCCGGGGCACGGTACAACAACAAAAAAGAATCCCCGCGGCAACTGCTTAAAGGGAAAAGTTCATCGTTGTTTTTTGTGAAGAGTAAATTTATTTCCATCCTCTAGTTTTCAATACACACATGTTGTGGTGTTTCAATTGCGGCAATCAAAATTTCAGCAACAGTGATTTGTCAAGTCTTCAAAGGAACTTTGACACTAAATGCCCGTTATTCTAGTAAACCCTTAATGGGCGATGTAATACAGTAAAAGTGCTTACCATCCACGTAGGCATCAACAATCACTGACAATAACCCCCCTTTTGGTGAAAGAGCTTTTCCACTCCTCGATCTTCCTCCCTCTGAAATATAAAGGATATTTATGGATGTCATTAAGTAACACAAGGGAACAGCTTATTTTTTGTAACCACTGCATAGACATAAGCAACTGATTTAACACAAAATGGGGGGAACAATTCCGTAAGACTTTCAGAAATGTCTTTCTGTAATGCACTGACAAAACTACACACACACGAACAAAAATAACAGAGATAATTGTATTTTGGGGTGAACAAAGAAAATTGAGAGGAGTGGGATTTGAACCTGCAACCACCGGCTTAACGTATTGACGCTCTACCAACTGAGCTATCCAGCCCTATGTTGGCAGTCTCCCTATTAGTAAATATCTTTGTTCGGGGTTGCCAGTCAGAAGCCATTCAACCAGTTACTTCAGTGTAGCCAGGGATCACACCCAAGTTTTACCATACACATCACAGAGCTATAGTATAGCTCTATGGATACAAACTGGATAACGGCAGCAAAGGAATCACTTCAAGGGTGATGCAACTTTTTTATTATTACTTTAAGAGATAATTATATTATTACGTTCAAACTTTCCAAAAACCATAAAATGGTTGATAGGTCCCTACAAATAAAATTGCTTGTACTCACCTATAAAAAATTCAATATTTTGATTGCTCCTCAAAACCTCTTCCATATACTGCAAAAAGAAAAACAAAAGTTGGTGTCGAAAACAGTCAAACAAAACTGACGATACACTCCAAAGTTAATAATTTGTCCATTTTATAGAAACAAAGGTCTGTTTGGTTTTGCACAGATGAGAGCTACAATATGTGTGACGCTCCATGCCAAAACCAGGCACTTCATTCAAAAACTCAAAACTGGGTTTATTTGCTCATCAAATAGATAAGAAGCAATCAGGCATGCAACTTTGAAATTGCAAAAAAAAAAAAACGAAGAAACAGTCAAACACCCATAAGTTTGTACAGTGTTTTTCAGTTTTCTATGACACCAAAAATGATGAGAAAAGAGGAAATCAGCTGATCCGCGGAAAAGTTGCATGCCTGAGTAAGAAGGGCCTATTAAGTATCTCGCAACATATAAAATGTTCAAGATATTACATCACATTGATAACAAGGCTGATGTTTCGGTTGTCTCACTTTTAATGCCATTTGAAAGAGCTGCCTATTTTTGGTATGGGCTGTCAAGTATGGTTAATTCAAAAAGAAAAAAATATATTTATAATAATAGTTTGACATTAGTTGTCCCTGCAAACTATTATCCTTTTAGGCAATCCTAAAATAGAAGAATGTGAAGAGGAAAGACAGCTGGCTCCTGAAAGAAGCATCATCAACTGGTTATCCCACTTCTGACACCGACTGTACTCACTGTGTGTAATAAAGCCCTGTAGACATGATCCTTTTTGCCAACTTCCTTATCCAGCTTCCTTTTGATGAAGAAAGCTCCAAGCTTCCTCATAATCCATCTTGAAAATGAAAAAGCAAGAGGAAAATACTTCATGAAAAAAGCCTTCAGTAAAAAAATAAAATTAGCTGTTGCAACCTGCTTACCAACCACAAGGACCTGTTGTATAAAAGCAAAAAATTGTTAATGGCCTCATGTTTCGACCCTAGCAGAGTCTTTCTCAAAGGCTAAACATGAGGCCATTAACAATTTTTCGTAAAAAAATCAATATCTGAATTTGAAAAAAACATGTACTTTGTGAATCATTGTGGAGCATCATGGCTGAGCAGTCTGGTGTACTGAACTCAACTTGGGTTCAGGTCCCACTCATGGCAGTTGTGTCCTTGAGAAAGTCACTTAACCATAATTGCTTCGTTCTTCGGATGGGACATAAAGCCATTGGTCCCGTGTGTTGTGTAATGCACATAAAAAAGAACCCAGTACACTTATCAGTAAGAAAGGGGTTTGCCCTGGTGTTTCTGGCCACATCACCTAAAACCATTGCAAGGTGCTATATGGGTCTCATAATTCAAACACAGCATACCTATCGTAAGATTGCTTTGAGACGCCCATAGATAAAAACCTATAGGAACTGAATATTATTATCATTATGTTGTTCAGCTTTGATGAAAGAAAGTAAACAGCCCATAGCCACTGTGAAGACGATGACAAGTAAATAAATGAATAACTTAAATCAACATATTTATGTATCTCTTCGCTCTTACCCAAAGACTGGTATGTTGAGGTTGTCACCAGCCGCTATGAACGGTACCCTGATTCCGTATATATATAGAATGAAGGACATGAGAATGTAGTCCAAGTGACTCCGGTGGGTGGGTAGGATTGCTATCGGAATCCCCTCCTGTACAAGAGACAGATCAAACCAGATTGGTCAGAAAATGGAAAGTACATTTGTCATTCATTCCATCATCTAGTTGTCAATAAACATACCGTACAACCAACCTGTGAAAATGTCAGCAAATTTGGTTTCCATCTTTTAGTGAAAACCAACAGCAAAATAGACCTTATGCACATGACGTCATTTGAGGTTGTTCATTGGCCAATCCTGCACGCCGCGCATACAAATCTTTACGTTTCCATTGTTACATCATCGATTTACCTCTAAGATGGCGGCGTGATGACATCAGTGCATAAGGTCTATTGTTCATGTTTTGTCAGGAATTTTGTGCACATTCATATCAGGCTTAATGCTCAACGGCATGAGTGGCTAGTGTGTAACAGCACTCGCCTCTCACCACAATGGCCCTGGTTTGATTCGGGACGAGAGCCATTTATATGAGTAAAGTTGTGCAACTGGTTCTCTCCTGTGCCACGAGGGGTTTTCTCCAGGCCCTCTGGTTTTCCTCCTTTTGGGGGAAAATCAACCACTTCGATCTCTGTGCTTTGTGGTCACATATACGAGTCAATGTGGCCTGGCTGCTAAAAGGCACCTTTACATGCCTGCGGCTGGACCATGTTGTAGCTGCCTCCTTTGTAATTAAGCTTCTCAGCTGAGACTAAGGATGATTAGCCTCCCAAACTATTGTTAATTCGATTGCAACAATCAAAATAAGCAATATGGTGAATGGTCAAACGCTATTTCCTCTACTTGGACAGTATCTCAGACAGAAATATTATTATGATTGCCTTGAACTGGTTGTCTGTATATTGCCTGATGTGACATGACCTTAAGCTTTGATATGCAGTGGCGCCAGACTCTACAGTTTTTTGTTTGTTTTTGCAGTTGTTTTGTTTTTGTTTTTTGTTTTGGTTTTTTTTTGGGGGGGGAGTCGATTGAATACCTGATTTCCAAATTACATGTATCAAAACCATAACCACAAGATTGGTTAAAATACACATCAGTGTACAGAGCATTTTGTCTTGCAAAGTAGGTTAAAAAAGAAAACCAGAGGCATTGAAGGCAATCGCCTTCATGCTCTTGGCCATTGCCTTGGTGCCCCTTGAACTGTGTCAGTAGATTTTAATTTTCCCTCATACGATTTTTCTTAATCAATAAAACAGACTGTTTTCCCTCTACAGGTAAGTTTTGGTTTGGTGTCAGGCTGTGTGTGTGGGGTGGGGGTGGGGGGGGGCAAAAGAAAAACAGTTGTGAGAGAAATGCACCCTTTTGTGCTGCCACTTGTTTCATTCGGAGATGAAAGGGAACCTCTCTCAGTTATTTTTTCTTCAAGTTTTAAAAACTATCCGGATTTGGACAGAAGAAAAAAATATTGAAGTCAATGTGAATAATTATTACTACTGCAGGGCAATTTAATGGTTACTCATGTTACATTTATTACAAATATCAGAGATCTGTGTTTTTGTGACGTGATGTTCTTAAAACAAATGGGCAGTTCTCCAGTTTACTCAATCACATTCAATACAAACATCAGAGATCTGTCTTTGTGAATGATTTCTGTAACTTGTTGGTAATAAGTAAAATTTTGGCATATCCAGGTCTCCAAAAAGTCTCCCATAAAATATGATTTCTGATATCTGTGGGTAAATGTATCGCGAGTCACGGTGGAAATATTTCTACGAGACACAAATTGGTCAGACCTTTGATGCTCGTTTGAGCATCTCTAGCTGACCCTGATGGACCTGCACGCTGAACAGGATCATCCCAAGAAACTTCAGCAGAAACCAGCCGGTTATTCTGGAACCAAACAAAAATAAAAAAAACAATTCTTTTTTTAAATTCACACAATTTTTTTTTTGTTCAATCACAAACAAATCCTACAAATGTACAACAACATTTTTTAAATAATTCAACTTTTTGTGTTGACTGGCTTCAAGGCTATGGGGTCTGGTATCTGAATAAATCCTGACAAAGCCCTCAACATCCTCGACGTATTTCAAAAAGACTATCTTGTCCCACAAGAAATTTTGTTAACACATAGTTCAGGTAAATATCGATACCAAATAGAGCCATTATTCTCAAACGACACACAGAAACAACCGTACACTTTGAATTGACTTTTGGTATCAGCTTAAAATGCTGTGTTTTGGTGTTACCGCAATTGAAAGCTGAACCGAAGTGAGATTTTTCTCGCTCTGATTGATACGTACCAGCACTTTTGTTTTACGCAACCAGACCTGATTGGTTGAAAGCATGTGCCCTGCCTAATTTGCATCAAGGTCCCCAGCAATTCGGGAAGTTGGCGAAACGAATTTGGCTTGATTCCAACAACCATGATTTTGTAACAATCACCCCCAAAGAAAAACCCAGAACCACAGACCCACAGAGGGCGCTACATACTAGGCTGTGAGTCTCCACTGAATAATGTATTTTATCAGAACATGATCGAGTGAATTATCAAGATGCTTTAATCCTCTTGTCAACAGACTCTGTGTTCCATGAACAGTCCGTTGCAAGTACTATGTAAATAACCCAATCTGATACCAGGTACCACTCAATGCCATGGGGGATTAGTGAATGTCCATGAGTGTCATGTCCATGCAGTTAAAGGGAGAATTGGCGTGTCGTGGCCGAACGATCAATCGCACTGGATTTTCAAGCTTTGGATTTTCTGATCAGCAGAGTGTGGGTTTGAGCCCAAGTCTTCACGCATTTGTCCTTAAGCAAGACACTTAATCATTATTGCTCCGTCCGTCCGATGGGGCGTGAAGCTGTTGTTCCCTTGTGATGTGTAACGCATGTAAAAGAACCCAGTTACACTTATTGCCAAGAGACCAGCGGGTTTGCCCCGGCGTCTCTGACAGCACCTTGTAAACCAGTACAAGGTGCTACATAATGGCTCTCATAATTTAAAAAAACCAAAAAGCTCCCTTAAAAATAATATAATAAGCGCCTCGAGTACCTAATTGTTGGTAGATACGTGCGCTATATAAGACTCCGGTATTATTAATACTATTATTATGACATCGTTGGTTTTGTCACCCGAATCGACTAGCCACCATAGCTTATAAGCGAGGCGGTCATACTTGGCTGCTCCCTCCTTACCTAGGTGGCTAGGCGAATTGATTGGTTTTGTGAGGAGTACATCACTTCCAATTGCATTTTCAATCAAAACACCAGACAACCAACCTGTGAACATTTCATCAAATAATTATGTGATCCCGTAAATCAAAAACGCTTTTTGTTTTATCAGGGATGTTGAGCATATTCATAAATACTCTTATTTTGTCTGCAATCAAAAACACTTTCCAAAGGAGTTCTTGAAACATTTTCTCCCTTGACTCTAGACAGTTTTTTTTTTTTTTGGGGGGGGGGGGGAATTTAATACTTTTTGTCAGGATAGTTAATATTAATAAAGTATTTGAGCTTAAAATCAGTGAGATTTCAAATTGAAACTCTTACACATTTTGCATACTTATCCATACTGTGTTACTCTGACTTTAAAGTTTGTTAGATGGTTACGTACAGTTTCAAGTTGGCATCCATAGAGACTAGTAATTACGTCAAGCCATTATCTTATCCAAAATAAGCTTTTGTTGTCTGGGGATTATTATTTGTTTAATCACGAGTGACCTCCATTGGCTAGACTTTAATCACGTTCAGACTTACATAGGTTAAAAAAAGAGCAGCAACTGATAACAACAGTCTGATCCATACCAATTGTCCACTTGCTTGCCGGAAAACAGTAATAAATAAAAATCCATATTTTCATTCCATGGCTCAGTCCAAAACTAGTATCATTTATGAGATCTTAAACGTCCAGGGCTCAATTTTAGAGAGCTGCTTAACAAGTGTACCATTTTTTTCCCGTCCAGCCTGACAGGATTATTTTCTCAGAATTGCCAGAATCATTTTTCTGCTGGCACAAAGAAACCTTGATTTGACAAAGCCAAAAAAACAAAGATTCTCTTTATTGCACCGTGATTTTTGTTTTCTGCATCGAGAAAATGTCAAATTCATGCACCGTGAATTGCAAAACCTGGGCCATGTGCCAAGGCTTTCGATTGGTACTAAATCCGGAACTAAGGCTGAATCCCCAGTTCACTCTGACTTACCTCCATTGAGCCGAAATACATTGTATGAACAATGGTGGAATCCTCTTCTTGGAACAAAAGGACAAAGGTATGAAATCGGGGATTACACAATAACGCCACAATAGCCAAAAGTTTGCAAAATATTGAGTGCCATCCATCCTGTTTGTGAGATTGAAACGAAGTGTTACACAGCATGTTCTGATCGCACAGACAACAGCACTATCAATTAGTCACCTCAGTGCTATAAGGTCGTTAATTGCAATTTCATATCTGTAATGATCAAAAGGGCCTTAAAGGAAAAATGCATATAAGTTTGAAAAACTAAATCAAAATCCACAAAAAAATGTTTTTCTTAGAAAAGGAATGTTTCTTTTTGCCAAACAATTACTTTGGAGACCACTCTTGATCAATAAGCTCCATTTACCAGGAGCTCCAAAATATGCAAATGCAATTTGATGAAATCCATACAAACTGCACTAATGACCTTATAGTCCTGAGCCGACGATTTGATCATAACTTCTGTTTCACACTATCATTTTTCCTGCTTTACAATTATGCTTCTTTTGATGAATATCTGGTATTGTAAAAGTTGGCGTTTTTGGATGAATACATTAAGAATTTGAAAAATGAAACATTTTCAAACATGTTGCCAAAAGGCACTGTTAATTAATACAACGTCATCATTGCTTACATTGAAAAGGCAAAGAATCAATTGTCATTTCAAACACTGCAACCATATCTCAATTCTCTTATATGTTGATGACAGAGTTAAAATAGAGGCTTTTGAAGACTTTTTTCACTTCAACTTCTTGTTTGGACCAGAAGAGCACGTCAAAATGGGATCAAGTCATGGAATTAGTTTGCCTTATCTTTTATGGCCTCTCTGATAATGTATAGATTGTAAGCATCCTGATGATGTAATCATGATGTCATTGTTCATGTACCATCTTCATATTGTAGCGCAATTGTCTGTTGACTTTCAAGGTTCAATTTAGGTATTAGTTCAAAGTTATTTTTCAAAGAAGAGTTTGGCAGGAGGAAGAAAAACTACTAAAAAGACAATTAAAAAAAACAAAAAAACATATCAATCGGCGTTAGCATTGTTGCACAAACAAACAAATACGAGACATCAAAAGTCCACAAGGTAAAGTTTGTGACCTAAAAGTCCAAGACTGACACTGGACCACAAAGTAATCTGTAACCAAGACAACCAAAACAACAAATGTTCCGTAAAGACAGAAATGGGTTACCAGCCAAAAATACCATTCAATGGCAACTGCTCATGACTGGTTTCCTCCATATTCTTGCTAGGTGCATAAAATTGTTATACAATACTTTCTGCTCAGCAAACATTTTTTTGTATGCAATATTTTCTGATTATGAAACTTGACCAACATCTCCAGAAACTCCTACAAGATCAACAATTGACAGGACGAGACAAACAACCCACACAAAGGACCAAAAACATACAAGAACACAGCCACACACATTGCCAGACGGCAGGTAAACAACTCAATTAATATTCCGATAAGATGTCAGACATAAACACTCGTTCCCAACGAATAAATAACTAAGTAAACAAACAAAATAGCCGTTATCGGGGTGGATCTGTTGAAGTTCCCTGAAGAGGGCTTTCAGTCTGGATTTCAACTAGACAGAACATTAATGTTTACAAACTAAAATAGATCTGAACAATCGAGTCCCACCAGGTGGCCTAGATGGAATTATTGTTTTGTCACATATCGGTGTTTGGCTTAAATCTGAATTATATAATCGTTATCCCCAGTGCAATTATTACATCCATTCATTGAATCGTCTTATTGGTCAAAATTCACAAAATTGGGGAGATCAGATTTTTTTTTTACAAGTTATTGATATACTCATACCTCTTAACATTTTTTGTAATGTTCAGGACTTAACACGTAATAGTTTCATAATCACACGAATTAGCAACAACATCATATTTGCCGTTAATCTATTCCACAGGCTTCTCAGATTCGAACCCACAACCCCCTGCATTCTAGAGCAGATATCTTAACAGCTACATCAGCATGCATGCCTGGTGAATGGCCAGTTTTGTGTCTTGTAATAAGAAGCGGGTACCACAATTGAATGGTTTGATTTCACAAAAGGTTTAGTCATCATTTTGAACTGGCCTCTAATCACCAAGAATGCTTGGTGGAGTCATCCACTCTAGAATGCAGGGGTTGTGGGTTCCACATCTGAGTAGCAAGTGGTTGTTTTTTTTCTGCAGCGCTTAGAAAACACTGAGTATACATTGCTTATCACACATCGGTGTTGGTATTTTCGATACCATCTCGATGGAGTTGTGAAGTAGAAATTAACATGAGTCAAACGAAACTACAAGGGAACATGTGGAACTGAGGAAAGGTGATGGAAACAACAAGGACTTACCTCAAGAAGACATTGGAGATGGAAGAGGCCATGTTGTTTAGAACCCTTCCTGCTCGGGCGGCATGTCTCTGCAATTCATTCTTGTACTTCACCTCTGCCTTGCCTGGAGGGAACAAACAAAATATCAATTTGTTAAACCCTTGGGAGAATCTTCAGCAGGACACTGCTTTTTCAGAAATGCCCCGGCTCGAGTGTGCTTGCTGCAGAGCTAGAAACATCATTCCGTTGTCTTTCAGGGAGGAGATTTGCAAGATATGAGAAAATTCCTGAAAATGGCTTGCGTGCCTGGGTTCCCCCTTATTCTAGACCTCGGGACCTCCTACTAGATGTTACAGTTCAGTAAGTTTACAGACTCAGTGCATAACTAGAAAGGCAAAAACTAACGGCTTATTCCTTTCTCCGTTTGGTGGTTACTTTACTTCTTTCAAGAAAATTTGAGGTCTCAAGGAGATTCTGAGAAAATCCTGAGAAATCTCTTGCCTGGTCTTTATCGATATTATCCAAGACTGTTGGAATGGTCAAATCTTCAATCTGCTTCACACGATCTTGTGAAGATAGTGATGTTATTTGGTGTGAAATATGCAGAGAACACAAAGTGCATAACCACCAACCTGCCTGCAATAAATTGTCCTTGCAGTAAAACACAACACCAACCGAACTTCAGATGTTGACAGGCATTAAGGGGTTCACCCCGATGTTCCTGGTTTGATCGGCTGCAAGGTGCCCAGCCTTGTAAACCATTACATGGTGCTATGTAAAGGAACAGTTCTCACACTTAAAAATGTAACGCCGCATACCTTGCAAGAAAAAAAAATGAGCGCTTTGAGATGCCCATCGGCCGTGATAAAGTGCTACATAAGAACTGCGTATTATTGTTATTGTTATTAAAAACACCTCCAAACAAAGTTCTAATTATGTGGATGGTATTGAGAAAAAAAAACGAAAAAAAAAACATGTAAACAGTCACTCACCTTCAGAGTCCGACAGTGCAGCTTTATTTATTGCAGAATGCACCCTGCAAATAAAAAATGAATAAAGTCAGTGATGTTTAAATTCATTTCAAAGACTCGCTTCAAAAAGAAATTTTGCTGGTTGCAGCACTGGGGCTTACGGACTACAGGGATGACAATGAAAAATCCATGAAACACCGGTAAGGGGCTTGGTGGCTACCAACCACGCCATAACCCGAATCAATGGAAGCATTCGGTGCTTAAATGTAGATGGGGCAAGCATCTTGGTGCAGTCAAAATACAATACAAGTACTGTGTTAAGGCTTTACAAGGGCCTGGTTGTACACAAAATCTACAATTCCAATCTCATCACTAGGACTAAAATGGATTGCTCTATACCTCCTGCTTCCAAGGACCTCTTTTGCCAGACCTCCCCTCGATGGATAATCATAGTTGACCCCTTCAGTGTACGCCAGGTAAAGCTGGGGGAAAAAACGAGCTATGATGCTAGACCTGTGGAGACAAAAGAAGATGCAAATTATTTTGAACTGTCTTGCATGTGAAGAACTTGGACCAATTTCCTAAAGCCTATAAGCAAGCGTTTTCTGCTTACAGAGTGGCTCTTAGCACAGTTTCTATTTCATAACCACTGCTTACTGTTAGCAAAGTAAAAGGCATGTTAACTTGCCTGTGGTTCGAGTAAACAGATGAGTTATGCAACAATGCTAATTAAACGAGAACGCAGCAAATATTGCTTACAAATTTTCTGCTAAGCAAAAATGAGCAGGATACCAGTCACAGACAGTGCATGGCAAATGGTATCCTGGCGGGAAACCTTATTCTGGTAGGCAAAAGTTTATTGTGCTTAGCTACTTTTTATGCTTAAGTTGCTCTATGAAATTGGACCTTTCTGTCAAATCTTCTCAATTCTTTAAGCATATTTTTCTGCTTTAGTTGGCACAAAAATACCTGTAAACAGCTTTATGGGTCCTGGGGTGGATTGCACAAAACTAGTCCTAACCTAGGAAGGACTAGACCTAAATTAGGAAGGACTAGTCCTAACTTAGGAAGGACTAGTCGTAACTTAGGAAGGACTAGTCCTAACTTAGGAAGGACTAGTCCTAACTTAGGAAGGACTAGTCCTAACTTAGGAAGGACTAGTCCTAACTTAGGAAGGACTAGTCCTAACTTAGGAAGGACTAGTCCTAACTTAGGAAGGACTAGTCCTAACTTAGGAAGGACTAGTCCTAACTTATGAAGGACTAGTCCTAACTTAGGAAGGACTAGTCCTAACTTATGAAGGACTGGTCCTAACTTAGGAAGGACTAGTCCTAACTTAGGAAGGACTGGTCCTAACTTAGGAAGGACTGGTCCTAACTTAGGAAGGACTAGTCCTAACTTAGGAAGGACTAGTCCTAACTTAGGAAAGACTAGTCCTAACTTAGGAAGAACAAGTCCTAACTTAGGACTAGTGCTATAAGTTAGGACTAGTTACTTGTCCTAACTTGAGATAAGACTAGTCCTAGAGCTTTGTGAAATTCACACCTGGGTCTTGTTTCATGAAGTTGTAAAGCAGATAGTGCGTAACAAATTTACACGCTAAGCAAAAATAACCAGGGAACCAGTCACCAGAGATGTTAATCACATGGTATTTCGGTCGGTAACCTATCTCTATCAAGCAAGACATTTCTGCGCTGAGGAAATTTATTCACTTAAAATGGCTGAATAAAATTTCTTAGCAAAATGTGAGATAAGGATCCAACTGCTGGCCAGGGGTGGCAAGACTTAACTCAGAATAACCATCCAAACAAACAAAAGATAGATAGATAGATAGATAGATAGATAGATAGATAGATAGATAGATAGATAGATTGATAGATAAATAAATAAAGTGGTAAACAAAATGACCTTTGAAAATGTTAGTGACAAAATAACTTTGTGAAGTCATCCAAATGAACAACAATTAACTAATAGACCATGTCACTTTGTTTACCAAAAACAAATGACCTTATGGACACCAGGGCATTTCATGGACAGGATGGAGGGGAAGATATAACACAAGACGTCCACTATGAACAATTTTACATTTTGCATCATACATCTTAGTACCACATAAAATCAATACTCGTAAAAAATAACAGCTGAACAAGTTTCGAGATGTTCCCCATTCTTCATTACCAAAAGTTGATAAAAATTGTGCAGTGCAATCTCCCTCAAATGTAAGATTTTATGTTTTCTTCCATTGAGCTGTGTACAAATTGTGCCTGCTGGAACTCCAAGGCCCTGTGGCTCTTTTGTAAACATGTGATGACACTGGCTACATGGTCTGTTATAAACAACATGACCTGTGAAATTCACACACACACAAAACAAATAAAAACTGAAACTAAGCTATCCCAATGACACATGATTTGAGTAAGAAAATATAAGCCTGTAAACTAAACCTGTAAGCAAATTGAGTGAAAAAGAACCTTGGTGCATGCCATTCAATGTTCACTCACTAAGGTGCTTAGATTTGTATCTGCCTGTGCGCAAGGATGAATGGCAGGATACTGTGGCTAGATTTGTCAGACTATGGTTAGGGTCATGACTTCAATTATATCACAATAGGAAATTGAGTTATGTGCGCTAAGTGTGTCTGGTCAAGGGCCAAGTGGGAAACAAGGATAAAGGCTGCATGCAATATCCACTCAAAGCCATGTCCAGCAAGATTCCCAATCTTCTTTTTTTACTTAAGAGAAGAGGATGGGAGACCCAGAAATGCTAGGTGGCAGCAGACTTACCAGGTAAATTGTCATTGTAATACATGTAAGGGTGCGCACATTTCCCAGAACAATGAATATACCTGGAAAGTCTGCTGCCATCTAGCGTCTTCAAAAGTCTTCAATTGTCCAATACGGTTTAGCACAATGGGCCTTATTTTTGACTGCAAGAGGGCGCCCTTTGGGGTCGATTGGGGGGTCACACCATAGAAATAGTGTGGTAAACCAGATGCAATTAGACTTCTAATAAAGCAGTTAATATACAACTTTTTAGGGTTTTTTTATTGACAGTTTTTACAATGTAATCAGTGTCAGATGTTTGCTTGAAAAATTAGTATTTTTAATGTTTTGAACTATTTTTGTACTTTCAAAATGGAATTAGTATTGCGCCCTCGTGCTGTCAAAAATACAGCCTATTGGCTGCTTCAAGTCATTACATTACTGATGTACAACTAAATATTTGCTAAATTTGCACATACCTTGGCCTTCTGAACTGCAGAACATTGCGTAACCCCATAGCTGGTATGTCTGGTGTGTATATCATTTCCTGAAGAAAACACAACAACGACAAAAACAAAAATAGTCAACTCTACGAGGTTGTTATTTAAAGGGCCCGTGAAGAGGTTTTTTGTCACGGAACATTTTTGTGGCTTAATATATGGTTTGAAATTAACAAAACATAGTATTGACTATTTTGATGTGTCTGTTATGCGTTAATACACTTTAATTGAGCCCCGAAAATGTGTGCCATCTGATTGCGCAATGATCCATGACGTAGGCTGTGGTAAAACATTTTAAAGACAGCTCTGGTGCCGAGTGGTCAACAATGCATTGTATGTTATTGTCACACACATGGCCCTGGTCAGCCGTTCCACTGTCTACGTCACAGATTTTATGTTAATGAGGAAGGGTGGGCGGAGCAGGGTAACCCCCTAATTTTAGAAATTGTTGTTTCTACGATTAATACGCATGTAAAAAATGTGAAAAAAGTAAAGATATACTATAATAGGCATACTTTATTTTTTTAACAAAAAAAAAATAATAATTCATGGACCTTTAATGGAAAAATGTACATACATGTATATCTGTTGCAAACTGCTTATCAACCAAAATGACCCACAGTGACATTGCAAAAATTGTTAATGGTCTCATGTTTTTCAAACCCAAGCAGAGGCTTTCTCAAAAGTTAACAAAAATAACAATAAAACAAAAATATGAAAAAAAACAAGCCTTTTTCAGACAGACTCTGCTAGAGTCCTATTTAATCAATACCAAGGAAATTTCATAACTTTTATTTTTGAACATTCCAAAACTGTTATTTTGAAAATTTCAATTAACAATAACTGCATTATACTGTCAGGTAAATACTACAAGCTTATGTACACATATGGCCGGTGTACATGTAGGTCTACATGGTGGCCTTCAAAGTGTTTATATGGCTTCAATGGCCTTCAACTGGTGTACATGATGGCCTTCAAAGTGTTTATATGGCTTCAATGGCCTTCAACTGGTGTACATGATGGCCTTCAAGACAAATGAGACAAATCTTCTCTTAGTGCTTGTTCAAATAAAAACAGTTCCCATATTAAACTTTGTAGAAAGTTCTGTCTCATAATTATGGTCGTTTCAAATAAATTCTGGTCCGGTAACGATTTTGAGCTACAAGCCCTGCGGCCTTGTGAAATTTTACCCAAAATTCAAGCCCTGGTGTTTTTTCAGGAGTCCAACTTGAATTTATTCACAATTAAAAAGTTCCACCGTTTTCACATAGTTTTATCACACCCAACAGGCGTCTCCAAATAATCATAATACTTTTACGGCCAGGTATACTAGCATGGCTATTTTTCAGTTATAAGACCCATTCTTACAGCAGTTTACAAGGTGATGTGGTGCAATCTGATGTGAAGCATACCGGACACGTCAAGGAAACCCCACTCTCCAATCGATAAAGTGTACTGGGTTCTTTTCCCTGCACCTTTTCAAGCCCAGCAGGCCCCCTCTTAAGTGCCTCACAATATTATAGCATTTTTCATTGAGCTGTAAGTGTTCTTGAAACCATCTGAACTCCTTGAGAATATGCAGCACTGGCAACCGAATGCACACACGTTGGTAATCTTTCACATCAACCATCTCTACCCTCACAGGTACCCATCTACTCCTGGGTGATGACAGGCAATCGTATCTTAGTGTCTTGCTCAAGGAACAAATTCAAGACTGGGATTCACACTCTGATGACTCCACCATCAAAACTTGAATATGATGTGCTAGAACGCTCAGACAAAACACGCCACAAGATAACTCAAACCAACACTTTGTAACTTGCTGGATAAAGAGTATTAAATGGATTTTACATTCAGAAATACATTTAGGACGTATCAATGCTTTAACAGGACCCAAGATTTCCTGTACATTTTATTGTACGTGAAAGCCTGTCAAAACAACAACAAAAAAGAAAATGTAAAGTTTGTCTGTCCACATTCTTCTTTCAGGTATGCAAAGTCTGCAGTTTGTCCCCCCCCCCAAAAAAAGGAAACTTCCAGGCGCAGCAAGACTTTGTACAATGTTTTTCAGTTTTGAATGGCACAGTTGAAAACAAGATGTTTTACTATGATTCTCTTCACCCAGGAGTAAAATAGGTACCTGCGAGGATAGAGGTTGATATTGTGTTTCAAAAAGCCTTCGGAGCGCCACAGCTCGGGGCTGTTTACTCCCCAGGGAGCTGACAAAATTACTGGAATGTTATTGGCCCAATGACCAGGGCACTAATGTACAGCGCATTGAGACGTTATTGTGAAATGCCCTATATAAGAACTAGTTATTATTAATATGATTATTAACAAACAAACAAAAACAATGAAGTCGGCTGATCAGCTGAAAAGTTGCACGTCTGTTCTTTTGATTTACAGGGATGAGAGTTGACAAATGTAACAAATCCTAAAAAATGGCTTGCAGGCCTAGGTTCCCTCTAATTCTAGATGTTTCTAGATGTTTCGATTCAGGAGGTTTACTGACTCTGTTCATCACCAGAAATACAAAACTACAGGTTTGGACACACCGTGGACTATTTCTTTCTCCCTTTGGTGATTGCTTTACTTCTTTCAAGAAGTTTGAAAAGGCTCAATGAGGTTTTGAGAAAATCCTGGGAATTCACATGCCTGGAGTTAAGTTTGCTGGCCAACTAACTCTGAAAGAGTCTGTAAATGTGATTGTGATGTAGCCTAAATAGATGAATTTACTGTTTTATGAAGACTGCTAGAGTAAATGGGACATGAGGACCATGCCTACCCTTCTTCCACTGCAACAATTTGGGCAGCGTTGTCCCATGAATGGCCTCCGCACTGCAGATGCAAGTGGCTCATAGTAGGCTGGCGGGGTCGTCTTGAACCGGGCCAGCTCTGGTACTAAATCCTGGAAAAAAACAAAAAACAAAACAATGTCTACTGTTTTAACTGTTGCTTATTTTGACAGCTTGTTGTGCTTTACAATTCTGAATGTGACAATTTCTCCCTATTAAAAAAACAGTTTGTAAACAGGTTACACCAAAACAATCCAGTCTTTGATGAGATAAGTGGAAAAGAACCTTGGCAGATTCTATGAGAATCTTCAAAAGGTGGACAAGTTTGTGATATCACCTGTCATTTTGGGGGGGTTTTTTTCAAGAAACTTTTCAGAATGTATGTGATGTTCTTCAAAAGGTGAACCATCTTGTGATATCACATGTAATTTTTTCAAAAAACTGTTCAGACTGTACTGATGCTTACATTATTACATACAATCATAATAATAACAATAATGACAACTTATATAGCGCCTGTATCCGACAAAAAGGCGTTCATGGCGCTTTTGTATTTACAACAAAGAAATATAAAGTACATTAAACACAAATAAATACCTAATGAGAGAGGAGTCACATGAGCAAATGGCAAATACATGTATAAATAACATGTCCACCCTCAAGCCTCAGTCGAAAGCTTCCTTGAACAAGTATGTCTTCAACTGAGTCTTGAAAACAGACATGCTATTTAATGTCCTTATATTAATTGGTAAAGAGTTCCACAGTTTGGGCGCTAAAGTTATGAAAGTTCTGTCCCCCCATTGGGTGTTGGCAAACTGTACCTTGAGAAGGCCTTTGTATGATGATCTCAATCAGTACATGTACATTATATCTCCAGGTTTACACATTACACTTGTATATTGTACAAGATTTGGACTGTTGCGATCATTTCATTGTGTACTGTGTACTACAGTACATGTACATACACTGTACCTGTCCACATCAAACATTTGTAGTTTTTATTTGAAAGTGATAAAGAGCAAAGATTAATTTACATAAAATGTTTTTAGAAGGGGTAGACCTTTAAATAAAAGTTAATAGAATCACACACTAACATTCAAGTATTTGGCAGGGCATCACCGCAGGCCTGAGGCCAGTGATTTTAGAGTTGGACCAGTAAACTCGTGACCAAACAAGTCCGGTTGTCTTGTGTTTTTCAACTGAAATAATAAATTTGTTTGCCAAGAGCTGCATCCTTTTATTATTTTAACTCGATGTCATTCCCAGTGAGCCTTACATGTGATATACACGTACTGACCCATATGACAAGTAAGATAAATTTTCTCTTGTTGCTTGTTCAAATCAAAGCAGTTTATGTTAAAATGTGCAGAAGCTTTTTCTCATTGTGGTTCTGGTCTTGTGAAAAAAAAAACTTCTGGCCCAGTAAACTTTTTGAGCTACGAGCGCTGCGGTCTTGTTGATTTTGCCGACAAATTTAAGGCCTTAGGAAGTTTCAGAAACTGTTTCACAGAAGCCGGAAGAAAAGCAGAAGTTAAAAACAAAAACTTAAAATACACTTACCAGGGTCGGCGGTGATGACCTTTTACGTGACTTTCTCCGTTGTCTCTCCAGAGGTGGATCTTCCCTAAATTTGTCGTTCCATCCTTCTTTTCCACTCAGGCACATGGTACTTGTGGCCGGTGCGTTCCCAGATTTTCTCTCCCACTTACGGTATACTTCTTCCATTTGCTCCAAATCCATTTTGGCTGACAGCGGTTCCTGCAAGATATTGGCAGAACCCTTGTAAATTTGACTCCCCAAATAGTTGTAAAAGTTTCTTGAAAGCCCCAGCTCAACATTGGTTAGAAGAAAAACATCAATGTTCACAGGTTTACATACACCTTACATGGTATAAAACGGTTGAAAACGGTTGACGGTTGAAAACTTTCCTTGAAATATTTCTGCCTGAAGTGTTATCGTTTTTAAATAATAAATGAAATAAGATCCAAAATCACTTTTTTGTCTCAGTGAGAAGAAAACTATAGGAATGCGTACAAAAATGCTGAATGCATTTTTCCCATTTTCTCGCAAACGAAACAACGAAATGAGCTGACATTTTCACAGGTTGGTTACTACATGTACATGTTCATCTTGATTTGTGCAAAGAACGGAAGCATTAACAGTCAGTTTACCATTGTTGAGCTGGGGCTTCAAAAAGCCTGAAACCTGTTTCTGTTGATTAGCTAGTGTTTAGCCTAAAGACTTCAGGTGCGTGCATTGCAGCACAGGTCACCACTGAGTAAAAAATCTTTACAATCAAGACGATGGTCAAACAACATCCCTTATCTGTCCAAGGTTGATACATTCCTAGAAACCATAAATAAAGGATTGTCCTCTCGTGAGTCAATCTGAGTTACCTTACAGTCACAGACAAATAAACGGGGCTTAGGGGTAACTATGATTCATATGGCCGTTTACGAAACCAGGGCTTGGGCTTGAGCTTGGGCTTAGGCTCTGTCAGTTATTTAGAAAACGTGTGCTTTCCCTACAGGGCTTCAAACAGGTGGACGGAGCCCAGGCCCAGTCCCAGTCCCAAGCCGTAGTTTCGTTAACAGCCATAGCATTTCCAAATGCATGTCTTCTGGGGGGGGGGGGGGGAAGTTACTCAAATCAAGTTTAATCCAATTTATTAACAGTCATCCAGTATGCCACCTTGCTCTTATGGTTTTATACATTGTACATCGGACTTACAAACTTGTTTGACAAATTTAAGCACATTCCATTCTTCACTGATGGCAACTGCATAATGTGAATGTGATCGATGATGCCATGGTCTTACATGTAACTCAGTTGAGTCACTCGCCGATGGTTCTGTGTCATCGCAAGGTTGACCTGAGGTCGGCTTTATTTATGAAACATTTAAAAGTGAGACTGCTATATAAACTACATGTACCCCTCTCTTTCGTTAATATGCTGCATGTACCTGTGCAAGTTACCCATAGTCTGATAGTACATAAGTACCTTTTTCATTCCCGAGACTACGAGATACAGTATATATATATTTTTTAAACTTGACACATCTTTTTCATTCTATTAGATGATATTTTGAAAGTGAGGTTGCCCCTGCACACATAAAAATTAGTCTGGTTATCTCAAATAGTAAAATTGAAACTCATTACACTATACGACGCATGCGGAGTAGTTGTATGCACAGAATCTCCATTGTTTGGACTAGTACCCCATTCAACAGACCCGGACGTGTATAAAACCTAGATATTCACCGAAGGCTCAAGATGGAAAAACTCATCAGGCCCAAAAAATACTTTTTCAGTTTCCAGTTACCTGATCGACCCTAATTTCATGGCGTGACCTTAAACGTTTTATTTGGCTTAAAACAAATAAATAAATAAATGAAATAAACAAATGAAATCAGAAAAAAAAGATGATGATTACAGCAAAAAACAACTTTTTATCAAAATTGAAATAAAAACCAGAACACATCAAGAAAAATTTACCAATGTCTCTGTGGTTTTGGTCTATTTTGTGATCCACTGGCCATGTAACTGATTAAATTCCTAAACAGCGAAACACACATTGTACCTGCATTATCTGCATAGTTTTTGCACTGATGTCAAAATTATCGGAGTTAAAAACAAACGAAAAAATGGCAATAATAATCTCAACCTACCGACCCTATTTTGAAACTGCATGTGATCAGGCATATAACCAAAGACCAATCATACAAAATACCATGCCCTAGCAATTTTTCACAAATACTGTTGAACTTTGTTAGCAATACACATATTACAAAACAGTCTGTGACTGGGCTGGAACACCACAAGCCTCCAACATGCCTCCAGCACCATGACAATGAAATGACCTCTAAATTATCGGAGTTAAAAACAAACGAAAAAATAGTAATAATAATCTCAACCTACCAACCCTATTTTGAAACTGCATGTGATCAGGCATATAACCAAAGACCAATCATACAAAATACCATGCCCTAGCAATTTTACACAAATACTGTTGAACTTTGTTACGCAATACACATATTACAAAACAGTCTGACTGGGCTGGAAAACCACAAGCCTCCAACATGCCTCCAGCACCATGACAATGAAATGACCTCTAAATTTGAATACAAAAGTATTGCAAACTTTAGCACCTGTAGGTGAAACTGTCAAGTGTGGTCATGCATGCGGTTGTGTCACAAACCACTCACAGAAATTGTAGTGTGTCACATTATGGTCACATGTACAATAACCAACACGTGTACAGTGTACATTACATGCATTTGTCAATTCAAATAAACTTGATCAAGCAGAGCATTCAAATAAAACTTATGTTGCTACATTCTGACCAGTAGTGTTTCCTTGAGTCAATATGAAGTAAATGTTGGTGGTTGTTCATCTTTCAACGAATGAAAGTATTTTATATATAACATCCAAGTAGATCTCTTTCATTTGGTTAGAGGATAAAACTATATAATATAAAGACCAATAACAGACATCAGAATTTTCCGTTTTGCTTTTTGCTGAATTCCGTTATGTAAAAGTGAGAATTCCGTTTTTTACCGGTGTTAGCTTTTGGGAGTTTCGGTGATAACAACAACGGTGTTTCTTTGCTGGCGACGTGATCGGAAACTGTGTCTTTACGACGAAAATCAATACTGTGAACACAAAATTTGCAAAATAGAAGCCCGTCCGAAACATAAAAACCCTCCTGTGGATACTGTCTTGTCCTGAGTTGATAAAGTGTCATTTCCTAATTTTCTTGACAGCAAAGCCTTCCGTTTGGACGCCATGATGTTTAACCACGATCACGTTGGTAACCCAAACAGCGCGCTTAGTTTATACCACAATTAGCGTGGTACCAGCCATGCATGGTCTGGGCCCCTGCACACAGATAGGGAAATACAACATACTAAGATTTGGTGTTCGAATGACAGGCTAATGTTTACCACTGTACAACGGCAGCGCCGTGTGTACGTACGACGTGTAGTGTTTAGGGGACCGATTCGCAGTGCTGGGAGAGAGACAGTGAGGGAAATTAAATCAGCATCGACTCGTCAGAATAGCGATAAGAAAGTTTGTTTAATTTTTTTTTTTTTTTTCCTTCTTAATTTTGAGACACACTTTTAATTTGCAAATGTGATATTTTCAGTGATTTCTGATTTTTTTAATGACTTCCAAGAAATTCCGTGCAGTTTGTCCGATTCCGTGTTTTATACTCGTTTCCGCGATTCCGTCCGTGTTCACCACCGTGATGCTGAAAATTCTGAAGTCTGCAATAATAAGACTGCATTCTGGCGAATGGTTGTGCCCTATCAAAATGAGGGGCAACTTGTGCTGCTGCTGTTTTGCACACAATGGCCGAGTGTGCAATAAAGCAAAAAGGATAGAATGAAAATACACGCTGAAAAGTACCAAAAAAAACACGCTCAATGACGTCGCGGTGCAATAGTGTGCATAACAAATGTTGTGTGACCTCCAATCCTCCAATTAAATGACAAGGATCTACTTGGGTGTTATGTAATACAGTACCATGAACGTTTTATAGGTGATGCGTTTTTGCTTGAAAGCCTCACTTAAGTTTTTCCACTCCATTTTAGTTTTCTTTGGGAATGAGTGCGCAAGAAATCCAGCAACACGATAAAAAGTCCGCTTGATTTTTCCTTTTTAAAGGTTAATAATTAGCGTTTCAGAGCTCTAATTTCTTGAGAGGAATATTTATTAAAAAAAAGTGGATATTTTGTCGGCACAGACTTTCTTTTAGTAAACCTTATAAAGCTGCAACGGCACTGAATATGCGCATTGACTTGTTTTTTGGAACTTGGAAATGTTACCGTGACAAACGTCAGTCAGATTCCGAGCCAACATTGTTGTTGTGACTTCGTGTTCACAAGATGGAAATCAGACCATTTACAAAATTCAGACTTGATTTTCCTTTAGTTTAAAACATATCGTCAGGAGCCACAAATCAGAAAAAGACTATGCATGGTTTTTGGTAGGCTTATTCATTTCAAATGTAGGAGTCAATTTTTACGAATTAATATTAAAATAAAAATTTGACGAATATTGTTTTTTGGGGGATGAAAGATTTGTTCTAATAGGGGAACACATGAATCAAATGTGGAGCACTTCGATAACGAAACAGGATATCACTTCCATTTAATTTAGCTACAAAGATTTGGACGTAAACCTCATATAATTTAATACATGTCGGCCACTAGTGTGGTAGTGTACTCATCAAAGGCACTATAGTTAACGATGTGCCAGTTTAATATAGTTTACTTAATATTAAAGCCAGGACCCCCCCACCAACCCGCATGACAATTATTAACAAAATTACAAATACAAGAAAGTCTGATGCAACACAACTTTCATTCCAACTCAATTCATGGAGGTATTGAACCATACTTATTACAATATAGCGGGCGCTATATTCAATATTGTTCATCATTTTGTAACTTACGTTGACGAATTTCGTCTCGTGCATTTGGCAATAATCCCTTGAGAATTGAAAAAAAACTTACCAGTTTACACACTGTAATACTGCATCATGGTCTACGCAAAGAGAAACGTAGGTAAATGTCGCTCAGATATGAGTTATTCGTGTCATTTTCTTGAATTTCTTTCACGGAGATGTAAACACTCTCAAACGAGCAGTCTGAGCCTTTGCGCAAAACAAGATGGAAAATTTACAGCGGACACAGCGGTGACTTGTCCCCAGACTCGTTTGTTGGAATACCTTGTGTTGGCAAACAGGACCCCGACTTATGGATTTTATTGACGCAATCACGCCGCGTTCACGTTCGTCTTCATGTACAGTGCATGTGGTGCTAAACTTGTGGGTGTAACCCTCCCATCCTCCTATTGGGTCTTCATAGTGTGTCGAGGTGGGTCAGCAGCGCAGAGAAGGTACTTTCTTGGGGGGGGGGGGGAGCCTAAATTTGCCGACTGACATTATCAAATGAAAGTAGCACAATGACATGGGACTCGCCAACATCTGGGGGTTCGGGGCATAGCCCCAAGCGCTCATGAGGTAATTTTTCAGCTATTCAAAGGTTTAATAATGGCCCTCAGATGCCGATTTTTTAGACGACTCATATTCAAAATGCAAGCTTGAAAACCGATTTTTTTTGTTGTGAATCCCCTGTTGGAGTATATAAACACAAATTCTAGTGGGGATCCAGGGGGCGAAGCCCCCGGACGCTCTACGGTTTGAAGTGTTTTCAGGACCGTCAAGTTGCCGAAAATAACCATATTGGCGTCAATATTTACGACTTGGGCAAAGTCGTGAATATTGGCGACAATATTGGCGTCAATATTTGCGACATGGGGTACAAAACGTGAATATTGACGCCAATACTGGCGTCAATGTGCGATGTCTAAGCCAACATAGTTTTCCCTAAAATGATTTGCGTTTTTTCTCCCACATCTGCTATACTGACATTTTCTCCTCTACTCTCTTAATGTAAAAGAGTGAAAACATCACTCTCTTGCCCGAGTGGTGGTCGCTCTTTTTAGGGTGCAATTATCTCTAGTTTGCTCTTTTAGAGTGAAATTTGAGTAAACTTTACTCTGAATCGAGTGAAAAAGAAAATGTTTCCACTCTAAAAAGACATGTCTGCCATATGGCTCTTTTAAAAGAGTGGTATGGGGGACAACTTTTTTTAGAGTGGAAATATTTTCTTTTTCTCGATTCAGAGTGAATTCATTCAAATTTCACTTTAAAAGAGCAAACTAAAATGAATTGCACACTAAAAAGAGTGAAAATTACACCACCACTCGGGCAACATTAAGAGAGTAAAGGCTATCTTCAGATCTATGGGATTTGTGGATTTTGATGATCCGATAGTCATTACCAGAACTTAGATTTTAGTATTAAGAATAATTAATGAAGGGTGTAAACTCACCTATAAAGGTCTATGGCATGAGCTGCTGAACTTTTATGAGGAACGACCTTGTATGAATCACAACGCACAGGGAAATTTAGCGGGTTTGACAACCAAACAGCCTATCACCGGATTGAAACTGTTTGCCCGTAGAGCAGAAGTTCAAATCAGCTAAAACATGAAAAATATTTTCTTTTTTATAAGGGAGGGGGGCACTTCTCTTTTTTTTTTGGGGGGGGGGGGTGGCTGATGGACAACGGACATTGTTCTTTTGTATTGTTATCAGTCACCAATGAACAAGACAGACGCAATCAATCTTAATTAGCATAAACGTGAATGTTAAAAGTGGATCAAGCACGCCCACACTCGGTGGTCTTGTGTGATTGGTTGCCGGGAACCTTGAGCTGGCCCCTGGGGAATGTTCTCTCCGTGTTAATGTTGCAATATCCCATCGCACTCTGAACACAAGACATGGTTTGGAATTCTGTGATCGGCGGTTTTGTCTGTTGGTCAATGCAGCATTGCCTGAAATAGTGCCCTCTTGTGGATTAACCCTCCCTAGTCAGGGCTGTTGATAGCCCAGACAGATAAACTGCGTTTTTCATGGCTGATGATGCAGACAAATACAGTGATCTGAGACTTGAAATCAAGTTTATATATCTGACTAGAAATTATTGATTATTTCCTTCGTCCGTGATTATACCTGTACCACTATAATTATTGCATGCAACTCTTTAAGGTGTTTCAAAGTGTGTCCCGGGACTAGACGGGGAGGGAGGGGGTGGCACAATGTCGAAAAGAGGAGATCAAACATTCCTTTATCATCCATCATAAGAAGAACGGTGTGCAGTCATCTCGACTCAAACCCATCTCGACTCAAAACCATCTCGACGCAAAACCGACTCGACTCAAGTCAAGTCGACTCAAATCTATCTCGACTCAAGAACAAGTAGCAGATGTAACGCCTTTTTACCTACCAACCGCGTGATGGCGCCCTTCCCATGTGTCTGTCTACCTCTATTTTAACCCAACAGATGAAAATAATACTTGAATTAACTGTCTAACAACCACTTTTTGAGACTCGAAGCGTTGAGCCTGTTAAATTTCCTTGGCACTGATCGTCAAACATCACTGCAGTGCATACTCTGAGATGAATTGGTACCCACCATTGGTGTTACTGAGATGACGTATTGACCCCTTGCACGCACGTTGCACGCACGTCCCACGCGCCGACTGTGCCATGCTTGCCATTTTGGTGGTCAATAAAGGTTTACGTGTAAACGCCGCGTTGCCTAAAATGCGCACTTCACTGAACAACACGGTAATACATTGACCACCAAAATGGCGCAACCAAGATTATTGTGATGATGACGTCATGTGAATTGGGTCAATACATAATATGGATATACTCCCAGCAAATTTCCATTATTGGAGTTCGAGGCATCTTAGAGCAATGCGGGGTTGTCCAATGGTGGGTAGAATAGCAAGGACATCAAAACTATGCTTGACAACAAAGAGTCTATATTAAAAAAACGTGTCTGTGCATGGATACAGTTTTAATGTGTCAATATTTTCAGCTAACACCTCTCTTGGATAACATTATAGCGGTAGGCGATTTTTTTTAATTGTATGTGCAAAATCACTATCCATCGCACAGGGGGTGGGTAGGGGGCAATTGATCAAGCAAAATAACTTGCACTTAAAGGACTACACTAGAAAAACACCACATGTGAAATGGAGTTTTCGTTCATTACAAGTTAATTCAGAAACGAATTTTTGAGGGGTAAATACTAGTGGCGTAACTAAGGGGGGGGGGGGGGGCACGTGCCCCCCCCCCATTTGAAATCTGGACTTTTTTTGAGATTAAAAATTACCAGACAAAAATGTTACATTTTATAAACATTTACGTAGTAATTTCAATGTTTTTAGAACTGTTTTGAATTATTTACACACATGATGTATTTTGTTTTACGTCAACACCTCAGAAAACACTGAAAAGGGGCTTGTTTAGAAAAAATACAAACGGAAACTACAGTTTTAATTGGTCAAAGTGCCCCCCTATGAAAAATGGTGCACCCCCTTGTTCCCCCCTAAAATTTTACGCTAGTTATGGTGCTGGCACTAAATACACCGTTTTCGTTAAAAAAATTCTTATAAATAGGCCTATTTTGATATTATGTTTTTGTACCCGTAGGTTACATTCTTTTTATTCTTATTTCCCCATGCTATTTCTTTCATTTCTGGATTGTCATTTTAACGCACGCAGGTAAAGCCTTTAAAAAGCATGGCCCTTTTTTTGTATCACCCACAGTCAGTGACAGTGTCCATGCAGGCGACTCCGTTGGATGGGTGGCCGTATAGACCATGTTACCTGTGACATCACATGTTTACAAAAGAGCCACAGAACCTGGACTTCCTGCAGGCAGGATTTGTACACGGCTCAATGGGAAAATACTTTAAATCTTTCATTTTATGGAGATTGCACTGTCCGATTGTCATCAACTTTGGATATGAAGGAAAGGGGCACATCTCACAACTAGTTCAGCTCTCATTTTAATAGCCATTGAATTTATGTGGAAATTATGATACAAAATGTAAAATTTCTCATATGTCCCATGCAGTATCTTGCCTGCCAGTCATTGCCCTGGAATGTACAAGGTCACTCTTTTGTAAACAAGGGTCACATGGTCTATAGTGCAGCGTTCGTGTCCACCACCCTGCGCTAATGATCCTTTGCTTTAAAACTCATTGTTTTTGGTTAAGTGATTTATTGGTTAACATTAAACATTAGTTTGAATGCGTTGTTTCATTGATTGTTTTTGTGGTTTTCCATACGAAGTCAATTTGTTTCTGTTCCCTTTTATTTAAAATTCTCTGTCGTGCTTTTCAGCACGTAACAATTCATTTTGAACACTTTCAAGAACCGACCCCCCCCCCCCCCCCAGTAGTGGGAGCATTAATTTGCATAATGAATAATAAACATGCGAACTTGTGGCGTACTGTGCGGTCAGGCGACTACGCTGACGTTTTGTGTGTACATGTATTTTGAGTTGATTGGAAGTGTTAACGCAGTGAAGTTATAACTGGTAATATCAAGGGACCAAACTAGAGCCTTATTTTCCCCGACCTTTAACGTTACACCACCACGCATTCATTTTTTAATCGACAAATAAACACTTCTTATAAACTAAAAAAAGAAAGAAAACAAGTGTGACTCACTTTTTTTTATGGAACAAGCGCACACAATGAATATAAATTTAACCTTTTAATTGTAATGGACATCCGCTGTCCTTTAAATGTGCTTAAAATATGCATGTATGCATGAGTATACATCGTAACACCTTATAGTAGAGATTGCTTCCATGAAAACAGACGTCTTCATGATGTCATGTAACCAAACAAAATGTGTGGCAATTTACATTACGGTTGGTCTACTTTTGATGAAGAAGTGGAGGAATGTTTGACCTCCCTCCATCCCAATGCTTTAAGGTTATTAAAGCCCCGTTCACACTATATCTCTTGTCCCCGGAGAATACAGCCACGGGGAGGCCCCGGGAGTTTTTTTAACCCCCCGCTTACCCCGGTGCACTTTCACACTTTACCTGCATGCGTATCCCCTGGGTCGTTATTCCACGGGGTTCCGGTCGAACGTTTCACACTAGGGATGAATTTGTTGGTAAGCGGAAGTCGTCGCTACGTGTGCGTGACGTAACTGGGGTAAGCAAAACCCGCTTTCGTTTCCCACTAGTATTTATTCCCCGTGAGATTAAAAATACCCCGGGGTTTGCCGTTTACTATACTCCGGAGCAGGGGTGGCCATTGCACGGAGTTTGCTCATTCGCCGGGGCAGACCGGGGTAAAGCGAATCAAGTGTGAAACGACCGACTGCTATTCCCTGTGGATATCCCCGGGGAAAGGCATAGTGTGAGAGGGGTTTAAGAATAGTCAATTTTGAGCACACCGTCATGGAAAAAAATAAACTTGCAAACTAGGACCACTAGCGGGAAATCAGCGCCACGCGTGGGTTTCCCGCTGCAGTTGAATAGAAGCGATTGCGCGACCAATGTTTACATGTCATATCGTGACCTATTGTGGGTACTACGTCCTCTCAGCTGATGGCAAACTACGTGCAAATACATGCTGTGACCGACAGAGTCACTCCAAAAGTCGGCTTTTGGTAATAATAACACAGTTACCAAGCCATTTTTATTAAATTTATATGTTGAGACATTGATATTAACCACATTACTGTTTCATAAGCTACCAGTAGTCTACTGAGGTTTATTTTGAGTTTTTTGCACTACCGGCGTCGGACGACTTTGTAGCCACCCGCCTGTTATTTTGTTCGTAATGTAGGCCTAAATCACTGTAAAAAAAAAACACTTCAAAACGTTGGAAAAGTGAGCGTTTATACATAGCCTTGCGAAACTTCAAATAGGAAAAGGAATCACACAGTTTTGGAAAGCAATTTCTTTTGATGATTCAGCTTCAAAACTTTGAAATTCCTGTGTTAAAAAGTGTGCGATCGCGGTCGTCTGGCCCAAACGTTCCGTCGTGCACTACTAGTACTACACATCGTGCACATTTCATACGTTACTTGTACAGTTTCCAAGACCTGCTGGAACTGTCCTTACTGGCTTTATTAGTCACTCGAAGGTCTCTGGCACAAACTCTAAAAAAACCCACGATCGAATAAACAAATGCAACAATCATCATGTACCGTACCGCACTTTCCAATGGAGGACGTCGTGTTTGTTTACATTATACCCACAATAGGTCACGTGACGCGGGTCGCGCAATCGTTCTAATAATATAAAAACGGGCGGTTCGTCCCGCATGTTGAGTTAATTTTAAACATGGCATCCCCCGTTCTCAGAAGGAACCAAGTGTTTCCACACAAGATTTCTCGACCCCGTAAAATCGAGGAATTCACGTTGTTTTCCCAATAGATAAGTCGCAATGGATGCAATCTTTGATAACAATTTCTATTTTGATTGGACCCCTCCCCCTTTATTTTAGCAATGTACTTTTTTGTCTGTAATACAAGACTCGGACATTATCATGTTATACAGCCAAAATACTTGTGTCACAAAAGTGCAAAAGAACCTTTCATCAATGATCAAACCTTTACTGAAGTAAAATTTTAGACATAGATTTCGCTCTTATTATTCTAGATAAAATAACTATTAGAACTTGTGGAGTTTGGTTGGAATTAATTTTCAAAAGTTGAGATAAGTAATGTCTCATTTTAATGATCCTCTAATAATTAAAAATGTTAGATGAAACAGACTTCATTTCGTGCATTTGTTTAATCTTACAAACTCTACAAATACTATTTCTTAAAAAAAAAACAAAAAAAAAACATGACACACATCCACTATGCACAAAATGACAAATCTACAATGTAAATTACACATTCGATGAGGAACCAGTTAACTTTTTACAGTAACTTAAAAAACAATATTAAAAAAAAGCACCTCAAATTTCAAGTTAAATTTGAGAATGCAACAACACAAATAACCCTTTTCCCATTTTGAAGCCCATGGTTGGTTTGGAAAACGGCATTCCCACTATTGGATGATCAACTTTTTTGTTTGAACAATAACATTTATTTTTGTTTAAAAAAAACCCCAAAAACCAAAACAAAACAGGAAAAAAGGGGTCTCTATCACCTTTCAGCTCTTGCCAGCAATGCAAAGAAACCCTGTCTGCAGCAAACTACCAATAGCTGCATTGATGACCCCCATCAAGAAGACAAGATTAATTTTTAACAAAGTGTTTCTAGATAGCTCGTCCCTAATTGGTTGTTCTTATCTTAATAACCACTGTGAAAATGATGAAACCGATAAACCCATGCCCTCCCTCAATAAAAACACAAACAAAAAATCCGAAAATGGGTTGCAAATTCTATTGATTAATAAAAGTAAGAATTTGCGGTGACATCATCTGGTTTGAACTCTTTTGAGAGGAGAGGTGACTGCTTACGGACAGAGTATACTGTCCAAAACGTTGAGTCAACCGGTTCCTTTCAGAACCACATATACTCAAAAGAGATTTAAACAACATGGTGTAACCGCAAATCCTTACTTGTTGCACTCCCACCATGCAAACCTTCAAGTCTTATTTAAATTCTGTTGACCTTAAAATGAAAGGCCCTGAGTATGCAGGATCTTACATTTTAGAAGTTTGCAGACTCTCCATAACCAAGAAGAGAAATCTAGATGTTTGGTCAAAACAGGGGCTTTGACATTCTTGCCTGCAATGTTTCAAGAAAATCTGAAAGCCAAGGAATTTCAATGGAAAAAAAGTCTTCGATCACAAATCCTGACAAATTATAGGCTTGTTCTTAAACGGCCTGGACCTGGCCCTCTCCATGGGAATGTTAAATACAACTTAGAGTGTGAGAGTGCGCCTGTTTTTTTTATAGTACAATTGAAATTTAAAAATAATATCTATAACTGTTGCGTGTTTTATACAATTTTCAGGCCTGATACTTCACAGAGGCAATTGCCTCCGTTGTCTCTGGTTATTGCCAGAGGCGACGGTAAAGATTTATAAATAAAACTAGAGCTTGAGTGTTTGTTGCAACAATACTTTTATTTATCAACTTATTCAGTTGTTTGGAATACTTTTTCTCTCATGTTTATATGTACTTTTTTCCATGTTATTTTTGTTTGATTTTTTCCTTGGTGAAATAAATAACAATAATAATAGTAATCAGAGCTCGAGTATGGTGTACAACTTACAAGATTGCTTGGGCATGACACATTAACTACACGTTAGCAATTTTCCCAGGAACTCCCCGGGGAACTTCGTCTAATGTGAAACGGGTCAAGGTGGTGAAGTAGGAGGTAGGCAGGTGTTACGCAATGAAGTCCAAAGGTCTGTTGAAGCCTCCACGTCTGTTCATGTACTGCCTGCAACATTAAGGGAAAAAAGGCAGGAGAATTTAGAATTTCATTCCTTTTTACACAGAGCCTTTCTTGTGCGAGATACAATATTATTACAAAATCAAGGTGCAAGGTTTTTGCACCGACATGATATGACAATTTATTTTCTAGAAATATAGCAGCATGGGTAGAATTTGAATCAATGGCCTTCAAGTGAGAGACTCTTTAATTCAATCAGAGACTTTTGAGGACATTAGGTGGCAGCAGTCTTACCAGGTAAACCCGTTGTTCTCGGAAATGTGTGCATGCTCAGAACTACGCTAAACAAAATCTGCTGCCACTTACCAGTCCAAAGTCTGCCACTCAATCCAATATTTTATTGTCCATATTAACAACACAGAAATTTGGCATCCACTGGAAGTATAAAAACATGCATTAAAATTCTTCAAGTAATGGCAAGATACAAGGATTTTTTAAATATGCTACACAGCCCTGTCAAAAACAAAACACAGGACCATAAAAAACTAACGATACAATACAACAGTGCTAAAAAGCATACATACAAAAATAAAAAAAGTAACTACAAGATATAAGGAGTTTTTAAAATAGGCAGAAAAAGCTACAGAGAGACCCATTAAGGGACCAGAAATCTGTGGTAAATCAGTGCCATGAAATGGGGAACTGTCTTAATCGAAGTTCGATCTTCAAGCAACTTACCTGTACTTCCTCTTGGGCTGGATAGCCACGTGAGATGCATTATTGGAGCCTGGTACATGCTTCCCCTGAAACCAAAAAGTACGAGGTGGAGCAAGTTAGATCCAGGACCATAGTTAACCATTGTTCAACTAACTCTGACTGAACGCACGCCAAGTCGTCAATGGTTGGACTGGTCTAGTCGACGATTTGCGACCAGCCTATCCAGGTTGGTCATGTCGCTGGTTACCAATAGCCATTTTAATATTACAGTGCAGAGAGAACCAGTTATCAGAAAAACGAGTAGTTTACCAAGAGTCGCACACACTTCAACTTCAGTGCGCATGTGCTACGTGCGTCACAAACCAACCACTAGTTAACCATTGCCAAAATAATGTTTACAGAGTTGCACATAACTTACATGGTAAACAAATGTTTGTGATGGAAAACTTCCCTGGAAATATTTTTGCCCAAAATGCTACAGTTTTTGAGAAATGAGTAAAACAATTAATTTTGAATCTCGGGAAACCAAAACTTGATGTTCTAAAACAGTGAAAAGTTTTTTTTTCCTCACTACTTTCTAGTGATTTTGCTAATCATTACGATTATGATGATTGTTATTGTTATTATGATCATTTCTGTTTGTTTGTTTGTTTGTTTTGGGGGGAGGGCTGTGTTTCTATTAAGAAGGATCACAATGTAATTCTAGGATGAATTATATCCGTTTTAACTATCATAACTATTTTCCATTTGTTTTACTCGCTGAAACATTTTATTTTTATTTATCTGATTTATCTTAGTTATTCATTAATTTAGTAAATTATTTTGTTGTTTACTTTTTTTTTGGGGGGGGGGATCTATCAAACTTGCACAAACATACCTTTGTTGTATCAAAATTTGCAAAACCCATTATTTTCATCATTTCAATTTCTTCTTCGGTTTTGCCTTCCAACTCGGACTCTAGAAAAAGAAAAGAAGAAGAAGAAACAAATAATTACCACATTGTTAAAAGTCTTCCAAGCAAAAACCAAACATTTACAATTTTGGTTTTACCTTGAGCAGATGTAAGGGCACCATCACCATAACATATTTTTCTATCTTCAATGCAAATACTTCACAACCTTCTCATTACCAAATTGTTTTGATATACACAATTGCTGGTGACCACGTTGTTTGACCACTCAAGTGTGAAGCACACATTCTTACACAACAGAAAACCTTCGTTCATAGGCAAATTTGGCAAACTTTATCATCACCTTTATACTTGTTTTGAAGCAAAACAAGTAATAAAAATGTCTTACTTATTGAATTCCCTTTCATTTAATCCAAAAACCACTGAGATCGGCTAAAAAATGTCAAAATTCTTTGTTTTTGTTTACTCAGTGTAATCTATAAACTCACACACTTTTATACACGACCCTCACACACTGAACACCAAGGTTAATCTTAAGCGCTGGGGAAGAGCTATCAATGACGGTTGTAAAGCATGCGGCAACAGAGAAACCCTCCACCACATGCTTAACAACTGTCAAACCTTCCTCAAACAAGGGCGATACACCTGGAGACACAACAATATTCTCAAATATATTCACAAAACCATCCAAACTGGCCTCAAGGGTGTCACCAATACCATTCCTCCACAGTGTTCCACTACCAATCTTAAACCCGATCTTTGTGTCCTCTCAATGAGAAATAAGAATGTAACCATTGTCGCCAATACAATAATCAAAGTTGACCTTGCAGATCAAGGCACGACCATTCCTCCACAGTGTTCCACTACCAATCTTAAACCCGATCTTTGTGTCCTCTCAGTGAGAAATAAGAATGTGACCATTTTGGAATTGTCTGTTCCTTTTGAGTTTGGCATAGATCGGATACACGATTACAAAATGGATAAGTACACTGCCCTTGTAAGCGACATTGAATAGAATCAGGTTCAGTGTGTCTCTGATTGCTCTAGAAATAGGATCACAAGGTTATACTTCCCCAGACAACCTATCTAGACTAAAATCTGTCCTCAAAATGTGCAATAAACCCACTAATTTTTAACAGTTTAGAGACAACATAACAAAACTTGCCATCTTGTCCTCGTTCTCTGTCTATCATGCCAAAAACGAATATTTTTAATAATTGTTTTTGAAATGCCCATGTCCTGCGTGCCTCCATCATCTGGAGCACTGGTCTGGACTTTTTTAATTGTTTTCCTTTTGGACTGTGTGAATAAAGTGATTTTGAATAATAACTTTGTCTGTGTGAACCTAAGCTTGGGTGACAAAAGTCCCCAAACGGGTAAAGAAGAGAGGGTATGAGTGCAGTCGACGAAAAGGAAAGAGTTGGTCAAAATAGTTGTGGTAAATATTTGGTGATCCCGTGCTGCTGCTTTCCAGGTTATATACACAGAGCTAGCTCTATGAATCTGATTGTATAATGGGGTGTGATCCCTAGCCATATGGCAGTAACCATTTGAATGGCTTCTGACTTTTGAAAATGTTAACAATTCGGCCTATCTGGTCACTAGTCCAACAGAAACCACTGGAAATGTTTCATACGACCGTCAGAATGATCGGCGCTTAGGTTTACCGCAACTAACTTTTTAGGGACATAAGGGACCTGGACTGGAGCTTGGACTCAGACAAAAAGGGACTCACACTCAATGGAAAGACTCTGACTAAGACTTCAGGGTCTCCATTTGAAGATACATGGCTTCAAAGATCAATCAAACAATGCAAAAATCAACCCTGGTTTAAATCATTGGTGCACCCATAGTAACTTTGAACCCCAAAAGCCACATGACGACCACTACCTTTTAAGTTTAAAATGACACTAAGGTCTAGGAATATACTTCTGAGAGTTCTCACCTTCAAAGACTACAGCCGGCCTGGGTGCCTCTTCTTTGTTGGATCTTGGCTTACCTCCCCTGGAAAAATGGAACACACACTTTTTTATTGACAGTTTTTATACAAAAGGGAAAGAGCATTGTCTACAGACAAATGAGCAAACGAACCTGGCCTCGATTTCACAAAGCACAACTAATCATCTTAAGATGAGTTGTCAATTACTGCCATAGTGTATTGTGTTGTTACATCACCCTTTACTGAGCAATTCAAAGGTTGCTGCAGGTCTTGAGACTAATCTTAGCTCTTTGAGCAATCAAGCCCCTGGACACCCAAAGCGTACAGAAGACATTAAATTGCAGTTAATGATGTGTATCAACTTTTTTTAATCAAAAAAGGGGCCCATCTCAAAAGCTTGTTTAGCTGTTAGTTTGAACAAGAACTGATTTTATGTGGAAATTGCAACACAAAAATGTCAAAATAATAAAGGATGTTGCTGGAAGGTGTACAAAATACACAAGAAAAAATTAACCTTGTAGCTTGCAGTTATTAACCACTCAGGACTCCTCATGGGAGTACAAACTGGAGGCGGCCAGAAAAGCCGGGGCGAACCCCTTCTCTTAACGATAAGTGAAGCTGGGTTCTTTTACATGCATTACACAACACGCAGGACCTAGGGCATTACATCCCATCCGAAGGACGAAGCAATAATGGTTAAGTAACTTGCTTAAGGACACAAGTGTCATGACCGAGACTCGAACCCACACTCTGCTGATCAGAGACACCAGAGCTTGCTCTTAACCACTCAGCCACGACACGCTACCAACTTGTTTTCCTGTTGTTGTTTTTAAAAGTAAGATCAAGAACATGGCTGCTTGCTGACTGATTTCTTAGCATTATATGAAAGGGAAGTTATTCAGCAAAACAGTTTTTATTAGAGTAATGATACTATTTGTAATGTGACCTCTGAAAACATGCTTGCCATTGCGTAAAAATGCCCATTTCACGCCTGAGTAGTCAAACAATTCGGCTTCTCTATTTCATAACAAAGAAATCACTGAATAATCTAATTTACATACGGTGATTTGGAGCGGCTTCTGGGTCTTCTTGGGCTGTTGGAACGAGACCTGCATTTAGAAATAAAAAAAAACATCAATAACAAGAACTAGACATTAAGATTTTGTCTTTAGGACAAAATCACAGCTGTTCCAAGTGGGGTCATGCCTAAAAACCAAATGTCACATGTGATATAAGCTACAAATGGTACAAAGATTATGACTCAAGGACATTTGACACAGAAGATATTTTTTTTTTTAAATTTAAAGCTTCCTGTTTGGACCGGAAGTAAAGGTCAAAGTGGGGTCATGCAAATAATCAAATTTCACATAATATGACGTAAGCTACAAATGGAACAAAGATCATGACTCTACGACATTTTGCACATAAGATGTGACATTTTGAAATTTTGAACTTCCTGTTTGGACCAGAAGTAAAGGTCAAATGGGGGTCACGCCTGTAAATCAAATGTCACATATGATGTAAGCTACATAACAACACAAAGGTTGCGACTTTATGGAATTTAGTTCAGGAGACATGATGTTTTAAAGTTTTGAACTTCCTGTTTGGACCGGAAGGAAAGGTCAAATTGGGGTCATATGTCTAAGTAAAATGTCACCCGTGCTCTAAGCTTTAAAATGGCACAAAGATTATGACTCTACGATATGTGCTTCGGGAGATGTGATTTTTTCATTATTAAACTTTGAATTAATGTAACTTGATACCTGATGACGTCACGATGACGAAAACATGTTTGCCTTACTATGATTTTTTGTCCTTTTCATTTATCTTTGAAAGGAAGATTAAATGCCTATGTTATATACAGAACAACTTGTTTAGGCCAAACAAAATAAATGTTGTGTTTACGGTAACCCGACCGACCTGAATTTTTTGCGGCCGAATTGCCGACCTCAAAACATTTTTCTAAATATTTTGTGAGTTGGTAAAATTTAAAATGAGAATTTTAACATGTTGCCTCACTTTAAAACTGTTTATTACGACTTACCAGTGTAATAATGCATTTTTGCGAAAATCATGGCAATACCAAAACTTGTGCACCCGGCCCACGCCTAGCCTAGCTTACTGTACTGCCACAATTTTTTCTGTGAAAGGTGCACGCGCCGCCCAATGCCCGGCCCCCGACGCACCCGCTGTGTTCACAGCGTACTTCGGGGCGATCCAATGTCACACAAAACGAAATTGGGCCCCTGGCAGCCGGCCGCATATTGGACACCACAACAAAACACGGTACAACAGTACAGTACAGCTAGCTGTCAGTGGTACAGCACGAAACGAAATTGGGCCCCTGGCAGCCGGCCGCATATTGGACACTACAACAAAACATGGTGTAGCTGTCAGTGGTGTACAGCACGTGGGTGACCGGCCGCGTACGTTTACAACACGTTTTACACTTTACGGACGGACTGCGAATGAAAACTGCATCAAAACATGGCGTCGACGTCAGGCAGTTCTTCGTGCGGTAACATAAACAAATTGTTTAGCTTGAAAACAGAAAAGTGCCTCCATCAGCCAGCCAAGTTGAAGCTAGTAAACATCGATGTCAGCAAGACATTTCTCAATATTTTCGAAGATCACCATGGGCCAAACTTTTATCACGTTTGTGCTCAATGTTCGACGTCCCAATGTGGAGACTGGCACGATGTCGAACTTACCAGCACGTTATACAGCATTGTAGATGTGTTTCCCAACATCAAATTTATCAAACTTAGTGATTAGTGATTTGTTTCTTCGGAGTATGATTACCCATCAGACACTAGTTGAACTGGCCATCGGGAAGCTCTTGAGTTGTTTTGAAGTATATTTAAACTACCCAGAGACTCACAACACACATTCAGATCAGATCAGGCTGACATTCAAAATAAGTTTGACCCTCAAAAGTGTTTATTCATTTTGCTATATTATTTTGGGGAAATGTGAGTTGTGAGTTTCGGCTCTGTTGTTAATGTTATGGTACACCTTGCACCACTGAGCCTACTGAGTGACATCATTTTCACCCAGCAACCCGGAGGTTCGTCAGTTTGGGTAAAGTGCAAGTAAGTGTACAACAATGGAATGAAAAATGTGAACAAAATAACCACACCTCAAATTGAAAGTTGGTAAAACTGATGTCAGCATTTAAAACATGGCCCTGATTTAATGGTAAGATAAAAAAGTTTCCTTGTAACTTCTAAAGCGCTTGCAACTTGATCTATGTTATGTTTTTTTCTAAACAACTTATAAACTTTTATATTTTACCACTTTCCAACATGAGGGTTTATTTAAACTTGATGAGTCGAACAAGGTTAGTATAATGGTAACGGGTTTAAAATACTAACAAATAACTCGAAATTCAAGAACTTAAAAATAAAAATAAAATTACAAAATAAAATTATTTTCCTACCTACCTACCTGGAATTTTTTCGGGCCGTTACCGTAAACACAACATTTATTTTGTTTGGCCTTACCTAAAACTGTCTGTACAATACTTCCAACTTGTGGTATTCCGTGTAAAAACAACCGTAAATTTTCGAGTGAAAACAAACACGGTTGCCATTGCTGTGTACATTGCGCGTGAAATACATTGTACATAAAATAAGGTCCGTCCACACACTGAAACAACCACTCGCTGTGTTGCACATGGGGTACATTGGCGACAGGACTTCTGACCTTTGAACCTTTGGAGGTAGACAATGTCATTTTTTCTTATGGGGACCATGTACTATTTTTAGACCATCGTAAGCTTGATATCACGCTCTACAGACGGCAGTTTGATGCATTTCAATCGCGCATGTAAAACTTAAGTTACAACTTGTCAAACTTCGAGGGCGGTTACCGGCGGTTTGCAAAGTAATAGGCGGGGCGCTTACGGGCGGTGTGAGCGCTAAAGGGTTAACAAAAGTAAATGTCACTCTTAAAATCCTGGAATATGTTCACGTAAGAAGCTCCTCCTTACCTGTGCTAAGCTCGTCTGCTTAGGTCACGCATACGTTTCCTCTTTTTCCAGTTATATAAATAAAGATAGGTTTTGTGTTTTTTTCATATCTGGCGATCACCACAGGCTACGTGTTATTTCCACAGCATGTAGTGTTGACAAAATGCTCCATGTACAAAGCGCATTATTACCAGTAATGAATTTGTATAAAGTAAAGTCGAGTTAACAGTCGTAATTTAAGTGGGCAGGTTCATGCGAGATTGGCGCTTACCTTCTTCTTCTTGGGGACCGCGATCTGGGAAAGTAACGAAAAAAAGAATTCCATGAGTTTCCACTATGCTTTCAATATTAATAAGTCTCTTGTAAGAAAACCGTCCAAAGTTTGCAAAATTTCGAAAGTCAAACAGAAAGTGCCGCTTCCCAGGTTATATCCACAGAGCTAGCTCTATGGTTGTATCGTATAATGGGGTGTGATCCCTGGATACATGCCAACAATAGGGTTAGATAGCTCAGTCGGTAGAGTGTCTGTATGTATAGCCGGTGGACGCAGGTTCAAATCTCACTCCAGTCAAATTGTCTTTGTTCACCCCCAAAAATTATTTAAAATTTACCCAGTCAGCTCTCCTTGTAGTTTGTTGCTTGATATAATAATAAAAAATAAAAATAAAAATAACAGTATTAATTATACATTTTATGAGATGAAGCACCACAAATTGCTGCCAGACCGTACCAGAAACACCGTGGCAAACCCCTTCTCTTAATGATAGGTGTATGTTGTTTTTTTTAACATGCATTACACAACACACAGAACCTACGGCTTTACGTCCCATCCAAAGGATGCAGCAATAATGGTTAAGTGTCTTGCTTAAGGACACAAGTGCCAAGCGTGGGACTCAAACTCACACTCTGCTGATCAGAAACACCAGAGCTTGAGTCCGGAGCGCTAAAGTTACAAAGCCATAAAAATTTCTGTGTTACAAAGTTATAAAGAATCATGTATTTTAAGAAGATAATAAATAGAGAATGCTAGCTGGTGATCGGTCAAAAGTCTTGAGATTAGTTAAACATTTCGTTCATTACAACGTAAATATAAAGAGGCAAAAGTACTCAAAATTTCAGTCCTCAAAATATCAACTGCTACAGACTTATAGTTAAGACAAACTGCATCATTGTAACAATGGATTGATGCACTTGTAAATTCACCTTGACCTCCTTCGCCGTCTTGGTGACCTTGATCTTGAACGACTCTTTCGTCTTTCTGTCAAAATATATAATTCATTCATTTTAGATATACATGTATCATGACTCAGAATTTGTAAATCCAGATGCTATTGCGAAAAGGCACTGACAGATCCTACTTACTCACATGTTTTAAATGGACAGTGCGTAAGCGATTTTGGTTTGCTTTTGGATGACCCCTAAGCTCCCGTTTTTATTTCATTTTTATGTTTATTTGTCTTGATTTCGTTTAAAGCCTGAATTATAAATAAATATTAAGCAATAAACAACTAGGGAAACTGACTGGCACCCCATCCCCCCCTCAAACAAAGACATATTGACCCCCAAACAGGAGACTGCCAACATTAGGGCTGGATAGCTCAGTTGGTACGTTTAGCCGGTGGGTGCAGGTTTAAAACCTGCTCCAGTCTATTTTTCTCTGTTCACCCCAAATAAATAAAAAAATAAATATAAGTAACTTGAAGGGAAATATACGAACAGCCTTTGAGGACGTCTTAGTTTTGTGATAACCTAAATGAAATTTTCTCCATGAAAATAATGCAAATGCCCACAGAACTACTTCACTTTCAAGTGTTAGTTCAGTTTTTCTAGTATCTGTTTTAAGATTTTTTTTTCTACTCACCTCGTCGTCTTTCCCTGTCTCTTTCTCTAGAATGTGATCGACGCCGCTCTGAAACAGAAAGCCCCCGCAAAGAAGTGAGACTGAGAGAAAACTCCATTACGAAATGAATAATAATGCAAACTACTCCAAACAAGTGCAATAATCATGTAGGTAAAGAAAAAACAAAAAAATGACTTAAAAAAAAAAAAAAAAGCTGTGAAATGTTTTTCTAAAGACTCCACTGCCAACAAGCGCTACTGTATAGACCCAGTAACTGGGGCACTGTACTCCTTTTTTGAGATTTTGACATTATCGGTCGTACTAGCGCCCCATTATGAAACATATACAAACTGGACCGGCAGGCCAATTTAAAACGCCTCTGTTAAAAAAAATGCCTAAGACCCAACAAAATTGCTGGAAAATCGCCGCCTACTGGCTTCTCAAGATATAAAAAGATGAAATAAAATGCATTTAATTGTACTTACGACCATTTTTTCCCCCCAAAATCGATGATTTTTTAGGCCAGCTAACAGTGCAGTCGTTAAGATCTGCATTTTACTACTACGTGACATCAACTACTGTTTGCTAACAAAAAGCATTGTGTGTTGGCTGATGCCCTGACTTGCATATTGTTTTGCACAGTCAAGACAGGATACCAATCCCCATACGCCAACATGCAATCCGCAGTTTTCAGTTGGTCATCACGAGTCACTGCCGCGTGCCCTGTGTGAGAACCCAAGCATTATATCCACACACGGCATCACATCGAGCGGCATTCTGAGTATGATTTTCTTATTCTAGGGTAAAATTGTAGCCCATGAGGATACTGTACTCAGTAAAGTAGATAACTAATTTTGTGAAATGTAAACATAAAAAGAAGCAAAGACATTTCTATTCTGATGACTTGAACCATTGAAAGCAGTTTTGAAAAACAACGTACCAGTGTCTTTGCACCATTATTTTTTCATACTGAGTCATTATTATTTACATCTTTCCACCCCCGTTATTATGAGTCCGAATCCAGCAAACAGATATACCAAAAGTATTATAAGTGGTGATTTTAAACTGAAGAATTGGCGGCCATTTTAGATTAAAATGCTTGGTGGCCATCTTGGAAAAAAATAAAAAATAAAAAGGCCCTCATCCTCCTCATTTTAAAAAAATTAGGACAATCAACTGGTATTTTTTTTTATTAATATTTGGCCTAGCTACTGTGAATTTTTATATTTTTGTCTTGAGTCATCTTGAATTTTGATATGAAGTTGATTTAGTCGGGTTGACGCTCATTAAATAATTACTAGTAAAAACATAGTACTTTAGTAGAGGATGTTCATAATACATAATTTGTGACATCTTAACGTCAAGTAGTTTCGTGAATACGGCCCCGTAGCCATATCGGGACTGGTTCACATAAAATAATCAACACATTATACTTTTGACAAAAATATCCAGTTTGTTGAGCGTTCTTTCCCGTTACATTGTTTTTTTGTATATGATTTTAATTTCCTGACCTCGTCTCACTGGTGATCTGCTTCTGCTCCGACCCATGATATAAAACTCGAAACAGATGAACTTTACAAACAGGACGATTTTATGTGTATAGAGTAGGACCAGACCAAACACCACTTTCTTGCGCACCATAACATGCAGGAACTGATAAACAGACAATTGAGGGCGCTGTTGAGAACCACGCGGTAATAATGTTTTGTGCACAAACTTCAATTAAGTTTCACGTGTGTGTATCGTGTGGATATGACATTGTAATGCGCGTGCGATATACAATAGCGCGCTGGTTTTACTTTTTCCTACTTGACAGCTCTGATTCTGATGTTAAGTGTAACTAGTTGAAAATCACAGCAAACGAAGTTTTCGATGATTCAAGAAGACTGAGAGAACATCATGCATTCAAGGAAACGGTAATTATCAATGACCACAGTATTAATCGTTATGAAAACGTTAAACAATCACTCAATACAGTATTTTCAATGTGACAAACACTGAACAACTTGCAGTGCTCATTTGCATATCTTGTTCCCCAACTATAGAATAGCCCTAACTATAGTCTGGCTGGCCAAGCTGCAATTGGGCTGACCCCAACTGTAGTCTGGCCTATTTTAACTGTAGTTGGACTAATCCCAACTTTAAATGGGTGATTCCAGCGGATTCTATAGTTGGGTAGGAACGTTTGTCAAGTTTGTTGATTTAAAAAAATATGTTAACAAGGATTTAATTGTAAAGTTTAAATGGAGAGCACTTCACTTCAGTGTTTTGATTACTCTAGTTTATATTTGACGAAAAGATGTCAAATTTAACTGCCACTTTGTACCTCATTATGACGATAACTTATAACATTATATATATTATATGTATAATGTAGGCATATCTAGCCTAACTACGATTACGACTACCCACGACTACTAAAACTGGGGTGCTATATTCCTTTTTTGAAATTTTGACTTGGACGGTCGTACTAGCGCCCCAGGGAAGCATAGGTGTATTTGCTGTGAAGAAGTCCATTTGCTATGTGTGACAGGCCTACCCTGTTGGCCCAAAATACGACAAAGATTAAAGGTCCCTTGAATTAATTTTTTTTATTGGTTAAAAAAGGAAGTATGCCTATCATAGTATATTATTATTTTTTAAACATTTTTTACATGCCTATTTATCGTAGAAATAACAATTTCTAAAATTAGGGGATTGCCGCGCTCCACCCACCCTTCCTCATTAACATAAAATCTGTGACGCTGACCAGGGCCATGTGTGTGACAATAACACACAATGCATTGTTGACCACTCGGCACCAGAGTTGTCTTTGAAATTTTTGACCACAGTCTACGTCACAAATCATTGCGCAATCAAATGACACACATTTTCGGGCTCAATTAAAGTGTATTAACGCATAACAAACACATCAAAATAGTCAATGTTATGTTTTGTTAATTTCAAACCGTATATTAAGCCACAAAAATGTAATGTGACAAAATACCTCTTCATGGGCCCTTTAAAGAATCAACAAAATTGCTGGGAAATTGCCTACTACATATTATATAGTAGTAATAGTATTACTGGCTTCTCAAGATATGAGAGATAAATAACATGCATTTAATTGAACTCGCAATCATTTTCTGTTTTCCAAATTTATGATTTTTTAGGCCCACTGCCAGCCATGCAGCCGTTAGAATTTGAACACCACGATTTTAATTTCAGCTGTATCAATCAAAATTAAGGACAATGTGTTTACATATTGAATCATGCTGAAAAAGGTGCATGGTTTTTCACTATTTTCTCCTGACCGGGACAACAGATTGAGCCCCAAATTGTTCACAGGCTTGTGTTTTTTCCTGTAAACATTGAACCACACAAAGCATGGAGGTTTAATTTCTAAACCTCCATGCACAAAGAGCACTGCACTATCAGCTTAACCATTCCTAGATTTGACCTTTAAGCATTTCAATTCCCAAGTTGCCCCTTGGATAAGAAATGTCCACCAGAGTAGCCTGAGACTCATCATTGTTTATTCATGTTTATTCATAAAGTGTCTCATAACCCAGGAATGCAGTGCCCAGCTTCATGTGGGTCTTTTTTCTTAATCTTTATCACAGTCCCTCTGAAGACACCAAACAGTCAGGAAGCTCTGGTGAATAATTACACACAAACACACACAAAAAAACAGCTGTAATTTTGTACAGTGCTGGCTGCATGCGGTTTCCACTGTGGGAAAAACAGAAAATAAACATGGGTCTTTCATCTTTGTGCTGTTTTCCAACTTAATAAATTGATCTCATGTTGATTTATTTGAGCCTGCCTCACTAAATAATGACAAAAGAAATTAATCTGTTCGAGACTAGTTGAATCAATCAGTTGATTTAGATGTTGGAACACTTTATAACTAACCAAATTATTAAGAATTTTGGAAATGACATAAAATAAAAATAGGTCTCATGTGGATTTATTCTGTGTACTGAATACATCACTGCGGCATATACATTTTTCCTCACCATAATGATTGCAAATAAGCATCTGAATTAAGTGTTTAACGTAATAAAGTAACTAAAAGTTGATGGGGAAAAATCCGAGTCCACTGTGTGAAGTTCTAGTCATGAGAGTCAAGTTTGAGTCTTTTGCTGATGTGACTCAAGTCAAGTTTGAGTCACCAAAATCATGACTTGGGGGCTTGAGTCTGTGTCCTGGATGGGAGTGCCATAGCACTGCTAATCAACACTAATAACAGTAGTTTGTGCTTTAGTAGTTGAGGTATCTTTCATTAATATCTCTCTAATTCAAATATCAATGCAGACATAGAGCACACGGGGATAATAGACCTTTATCATGCTGCCACCATCTTGGTCATATTCCCTTTATCCAATAACAGTAATAGATGCTAATATTCATTATACAAAAAGGAACCAGACTATTTGCCCATCCAGCCTCAGTTTGGTTACATTGGTTTGAATGGGAGAAAATCAAGATGGTCGCACCATGATAAAGGTCTATTGCTGTCACTTTTTAGGCTTTTTCACGCTATGAAAAATCACTGTGTTGGACATGGGTCCGATCCGTGTATTAAGTTTGACTGACCTTTTCACACTACAACATTTCAATCCGGCATAGCATCCGTGTAGAGCACTTGATCCAAGTCAAAACCAACCCAGGTCGGGAGGTGGGTTGAGAGCTCCCGATCCTTGTCAAAAATTACAACACTTGTTGAAAGCTGTAATGTGAACATTCCGAGGTTCATTTCGGTAGTAATGCAGTATGGAAGTTTTCCGCTTGGATCCGAGTATGACCCTGTCAGTGTGAAGCGATCGCACAGAACACAGGTCAAAAGCCACAGGCATAACCCACAAGCTGATTTTCACGCAGAGCCAGTGTGAAAGCAGAGTGGATTTTGAACCGTGTTGAAATTTTACCGAGTCAACACGGAGTTGACTCATGTAGACTTTGACATGGATCAAACGTTGATAGTGTGAGAAGGCCTTTTGTTTTGAGTTATTGAAGTGTGACCTGCTGACCTCTGAAAGGTCACTACTCATGCACACACTATAAGAGTACATTTCTTTCTTTGGCCCTTTCCTCAGGTGGGTGGGCAATGAGAAGTTTGGATCAAAATGGTGCTCAGGTATGCGAGAGGCCCCTCCTCGGCAGCCAGGGCATGGGAAGTGGTGGAAATGCCTGACGGATTTACCTTCAAGAAATCTGAAGTGGGGAGGACAAGGGGTGAGATTTGGAATGTTGCCAGGTGAGGGTTGAATGTGGTAGTTTAAATAATACAAGCCTCTTAAAAGTAGTTTCTTTCCTTTAACCCTAACTGTCCCAAGTCCATCCAAATCAATCGGCTGAATGTGCTTGATTCCGATTGATTCAGTACACTACCAGATTGAAACATTGGTTGATTTTGATTGAGTTGGTCTTTCAGCAATTTAAAACCACTGGTTGGTTTCTGTAGAGTTGGTCGAATTGGAAGCCTACTGTACCAAACCAGTCCAAATACTCCAAATGTTAGTGATTGATTCTGGTTGATTCAGTACTTCAGCAAATAAAGCATTGGTTGATTACGATTGATTCAGTACTGTTGCATACTTACTGTCTCTCAGTTGATTGATTTTGGTGGATTTGGTATGGTTTCTAGCAAAAACTGCTGAGTAAGGGTTAATGAGATGACGCCGGATGACGTGTATACAAGCCCTTATTTTTCAAGCCAGCAAAGGGTTGACAAAGGGTCTGTATTGTTTATCAAGGGCTGTGTGTGATGTAAACAAGCTGCCATTGTTTGGACTCCTTAGTTTTGTGACATGTGGGACAGAGATATAATTGTAGTTGTTAATATTTAGATTATGAATTTCTGGTAATAAAACCACAGATGTCCAAACCAGAAGCGAGCTTTAATCACTGTAGCTCGGAAGCCTGAGAAAACCTGTAGGTAAGGATGCTTGCTGTGTAAACCCCCACTCTTTATGTCTTATTTGGTAAGTGTTCTGGGTTCTTTAACGTGTACTACCCATCCTACATGGGACCGACGGCTTAACGTACCATCCGAAGGACAGAGCAATGGTAAAGTGCAAGTGCCACGACTGGTGAGGCGGGGATTCAAATCCACTTTCTGGAAACTACCGAACTTAAGTTGGGTGGACTTAGACTGCTGCGCAGCTCGGCAATCCACATACTAGTCCATATACAACTTTGATGAGACTGATCAGATGCATGTGTTGTGTTTACCCATGTGGGCATGGTGCTATTAGTGGGTAGCAATGGATCGTTCGATCACCTTTGCTTATCTCAGAGTGACAGCCAAAACTAAATTTTCCCCCTAATTTTTTTTTTTTGATGGCGATTTTTTTGATATTTTCAGAAAGGGAATTGGACTGCGTGCATGTCAAAACCTTGGAAGAAATTCGGCGAGAAAAAGAACTGAAGAAAAGGAGAGCACAGGGTATGTTGTGAAAACATCTTATTCATGTTTTGTCCTTTTTAGTTGATCTAAAACTTCCGCACAGACGATTTTACAGGCTATAATTTGGTATAAGGTATATTATATTATTTGTTTTCGGTTTAGTAAACTCACTTCCATCCCTTAGTTTTTAATAAGCACGTCATCCAACCAAGGCCAAGTTTGCGCAAGACCCATTTGTCGACTAGAGGTCTATATTGCCTGGTACCCAACACATGTTTTTGAGCATGAGCACCAGTTAATATTAGCCACTAGTGGTCATTGTGAGAACTTGGCCCCATCTGTGAAAAATTTGTCAATTTTTTTGAACTCCCTTACGGGCCTGATTGCTTCAGTCTTGAAAGGGCAAGGGCACCAAGGCATTTTCTTCTTGATAAAGGGCACCTCTATCAGGAATTTGTAAATTTCTATTGGAACATTTTAAGGGCACCAAGGCAATGACCAGGAGCAACAGAGGCAGTTGCTTCCATTGCCTCTGTGAAGTATCAGGCCTGCCCTTAAGGGAATACACAAAACCTGTTCTTGGCTTATCAGGTATTTTGTGCACACTCATATTCATGAATGCTTGTTTCGATTACAGCAATCAAAGTTAGCATGGGTGGTGGGGGGGGGGGGGTCTGCAAGTGCTATTTGATGTTTTTTCTCTCGACTTCGACAGTATTTCAGACAGGAATAATTCTCTGCATTCATACTGGTATGAACTTTTAGTTAGTGAGCTTTTAGATTGAAACTTATATTTTTTAAAATTGTAATTGACCAATCTTGTACTTTATCTTTGAGTAGTTTACTATTATTTTCCAAAAGCGTACTATTTGTATAAAGGCCATTTAGCTACACATACAAATGCCTTATCTTCTGGACTTAATAATAATAATACACAGTTTTTATATAGAGCTTTATCACACCCTATGGGCATCTCAGAGCGCTCAGTATGTTTTTTCCTGCGAGGTATGATGAGTTACGTTTTTGAAGTATGAGAGCTGTTCCTTTACATAGCACCATGTAATGGTTCACAAGGTGCTGTGGCGCAATCTGCAGCCGATCAAACCAGGAACACCGGGGCGAACCCCTACTCTTTGCGATAAGTGTCACTGGGTTCTTTTACGTGCATAACACAACACATGGGACCAACGGCTTTACGTCCCATCCGAAGGACGAAGCAATAATGGTTAAGTGTCTTGCTTAAGGACACAAGTGTCATGACTGGGACTCGAACCCACACTCCGCTGATCAGAGATACCAGAGCTTGAGTCCGGTGTTCTTATCCGCTCAGGAAAAGTCACAAGTTCAGCTTTTGTTCAAGATTTATGGACGTGTTTTTTTGTCAGGATTTCAGAATTTACTCAAAGTCTCCTTTTGCCTTTTAGTTTTCTTGAAAGACATAAAGCAATAACCAAAGGTAAAATAAATAGTCGGCATTGTGTCCAAACCTTTTCTCTTTGTACTTCTGGTGATGCGCAGAGTCTGTAAACCTTCTGAATTGTAAACATCTGGCAGAATCTTGGTCTAACATAAAGGGGACCCAGGTCCACAAGCTTATTTTTTCAGCAATTCCACATCTGTAAAAATATTACAAAATGATGAAATTAATTTTTCCAAAGGTAGCAATAGAGTCCAAAAGAACAACTCAAAAATATTAAACATTTGAATACTCAATCAATTGTCACTCAGTGTTGTTTATGATAAAATATTTATCTAGCAAAAGTTTAGGAAACAAAGAATAAAGCCAACCTTATTGTTGTTATGTTTTGTACAGGTATACTGTCAACAGATACAAGACCTAAGGTCAGTACCTTACAAGTTCGAGGTCCATCATGTTCCATAATGCACCCTCGAGCCAAAAGTCCAGGACTTCAAAGACCGAGTCCATTAAAGATTCACCGATACATGGATGCTAAGAACAAGTATAGAGCCATTGGTACTGTGACTAAATATGTTAAAGATGGAATCTATGAGAACAAACTGCAAGCCGACACGAAAAAGGATGCAAGGAGTAGACTTTCACTGGGTGTGAGAGTTGTCACGGATGCTACGAGCGGGAACTATGAGCGGGAGACGGATATTCAGAACAGAAGAAATAAATGGGAGCTGAGAGAGGTAAAGACAGTTGGTAAGGGCTCTCGAGATTGGTCTGAAAGGTATGTTAAGTTGAAGAGAGCTAGTCGGACACACCTAGAAATGGGCAAAGATAATGAGGACCAAGGCGGACGTGATGTAGAGACTGCTCAGGAGGCAGACACAGATGAAGATGAAGAGAGTTTCTCAGATGACGTTTTTGACGAGGGAGACACTGATGAGGCATCTGACGACACATCAGGTGGTGAACTCCAACTTGGAAGAGTTGAGCAGGAAAAGGAGAGAGACACTGAAGATGATGAGACATCGTCAGATGGATCCTCCGAGGACGAACTAGCCAGCTCTGAAGACAGTGAGTCAGACGACCAACACGAAATTTGCAACGTGCATTATGCTGATAATGAAATACAGATTGACGTCAGCAATGAATATGAGCAGATGATAGTCTCTGGATCAGGAGAGAATGAAGAATTGGAGGATGATCTTGGTGGATTAGATTTGCTTGGTCAACACTGTAAGGAGGAGCTCGAGAGCCTTGAATCAGATCAAGAACTCTGTAGCCCAGATGCTCTTGAAATTCAAAGAATCACTGGTAGCGGAGATGGGCAAGTGGAAGTCACAGGCCAACAAGAAAAGACACAAGTTCAAGAAGGGTTTGAAGATAATCAGAAGTTTTCAACTTCAGACTTGCATGAAGAATCCAGTGACTTTTATGACAGCGACTCAGATGCTGAAGTTTATGGCGCATCTGCTGATGAAGTAACATCCGACAGTGGACATGAAGAGGAGCAAATGGAAGACTTGCAGGGACAAAGAAGTGGAGAAGACAGCGAAGATATTGAAGATGGTGGAGAGTTGCCTGTTGGAGATTCGGCTGAGGAACCAAATTGCTGGGAGGAGAATAAGTCAGAGAAAGAACTGTTATTTTCTAGAACAAGTGCAAGTGTTTATGAGATGCAGCTAGACATAGAAAAAAGAGATGAGCAATTTAAAGACTTGGAGAAACAAGAAAACAGCCCAGTTGAAATGAATATGAGCAGAGACAAACTGGATAGCCTGTTTGATGAAGTCGTCGACCGAAAACTCTCCAGCCATGAGGAATATAACACCAAGATACTTTGTAAAGCTGATGAGCAGCTAGAGATGGAGAAAGAAGATGAAGCATTAAACGGGATAAACAACATTGAGGTTATCGAGGAAAGTAGAAAAGAAGAAAGGGAAGTTTTGATAACTGTTGTCCATGAGGTCTGTGACAAGTATGACAGTCAGAAGACAGATAACAAACTCCAAGCAAATGGAACCAGTAGACCATGTCTTGAGGTTGAAACAATAGAACAAAGCGAAGGAGGACCAAGAGATGACAAAGTAAGGGACGAAATCACAAAGGTTGGAAAGGAGGTGGTGGGTGACATCTTAGATGATGACACTTTGTCTGATGAAGTCCCTCAAAAGGAACTCCAGTGCCCCCAAGCGAGGGAGACAGACAGTAGACCTAGAGGTGGTACTATAATTGATGCAGGTGTTATAACAGACAAAGACTATGAAGATGAAAACATGACAACTTGGAGTAAAAATGAAGAGGCGAAGCAGATTGAAGAGATTAACGGTGGGAGCTCATTGATTTGTGAAGCGATTCTGCCCCAAGAAGACAACCAGGAAAATGTTATCCAGGAAAATATTATAAGAGAATTCAATACTGGAAAAGAAACAGAGGATCAACATGGAGAAAAACAACAAGAACATTTGAAAGAGTATGAAGAGGCAATTCTGATAGAGGGTGACAGTATGGTTGACCAGGGAGACGATGAAACTTTTCCTGACAATTTTGACAATGACAAAACGATGGAGAGAAATCAAAGACATCAAGTAGGCATAATACACAAAGTCGAAAGTGAAGAAATGGACCGTTGTAAGGAAGGCGGACTGGGTGAAGATCTCAACTGGGAAAAAGAGGAAGATCTGCATGACGAAAATGAGGAGACAGTAAAAGACAGCACAGGAGATGGAACTTCTTATGAGGAAATTTATGACCAAGAAAGTAATGAGGAGATCAGTTTTAAGGCCTTAGAGGAGATACATGTAGGTAATGATGCTGATGATCAATTTGAAAGTGACAAAGTGACTGACGGACAACAGGAAGATGCAAACATTAGGGGAGATGAAAACGTCCAAGATGGTGACAAAGAGGAGAAGTATGAAGACATTACAGAAGATAGGACTTCCTTTGATGGACACCGTCTTTATGAAGTAGACCAAGGGACAGTCATAGAAGACTGGGAAGACATGAGCACTGCTGCTGCTGATGAAATAGAAAACAACAAACTTGGTAAAGATGAACAAAACAAAGGCTCAAGTAAAACACAAGATGAAGAAGTCTCAGATGGTGACAATAAGGAGACAGGTGAAGACAACAAGCTTGATGAATATGGACAAAATGAAGGCTCAAGTGAATCACAAGATGAAGAAGTCTCAGATGGTGACAATAAGGAGACAGGTACAGACAACAAACTTGATGAAGATGAACAAGATAAAGGCTCAATTGAAACACAAGATGAAGAAGTCTCAGATGGTGACAAAAAGGAAACAGGTGAAGACAACGAGCTTGATGAAGATGGACAAAATGAAGGTTCAAGTGAAACACAAGATGAAGAAGTCTCAGATGGTGACAATAAGGAGACAGGTGAAGACAACAAGCTTGATGAAGAGGAACAAACTGAATGCTCAAGTGAAACACAAGATGAAGAAGTCTCAGATGGTGACAATAAGGAGACAGGTAAAGGCAATAAGCTACATGAAGATGGACAAAATGAAGGCTCAATTGAAACACAAGACGAAGAAGTCTCAGAGGGTGACAATAAGGAGACAGGTGAAGACAACAAGCTTGATGAAGATGGACAAAATGAGGGCTCAATTGAAACACAAGATGAAGAAGTCTCAGATGGTGACAATAAGGAGACAGGTGAAGACAACAAGCTTGATGAAGATGAACAAAATGAAGGCTCAAGTGAAACACAAGATGAAGAAGTCTCAGATGGTGACAATAAGGAGACAGGTGAAGACAACAAGCTTGATGAAGATGAACAAAATGAAGGCTCAAGTGAAACACAAGATGAAGAAGTCTCAGATGGTGACAATAAGGAGACAGGTGAAAACGACAAACTTTATGAAGATGGACAAAATGAAGGCTCAAGTGAAACACAAGATGAAGAAGTCTCAGATGGTGACAATAAGGAGACAGGTGAAGACATTAAGCTTGATGAAGATGGACAAAATGAAGGCTCAAGTGAAACACAAGATGGAGAAGTCTCAGATGGTGACATTAAGGCGACAGGTGAAGACATCTCAGAAAATGATACTTCATTCAGTGGAGTTTGCTACCAAGAAGTTGATGAAGGGACAAATTTGAGAGGCAGGGAAGAGACTGTTCAGGAAGTAAAAGTTGACAAGCTTGCGCTTGCCAAAAGTAGAAAAAGTGGAGATGAAGAAGTACCAGGAACTGTTGTCAGAGATGTGACAGAAATGGATAAAGAGGATAGAGACAGATGCACAGAAGTAGAGAATAACAATAAAGAAGAAAAGAATAATAGAGTAGATCAAGATGCTCAAATTGTCCGAGCTGTTACTGGTAAAGTGTGCATTGTTGTTCAAGACATTGGTAAAGACATGGATTGCCAAATTGGAGTGGAAGTCAATAAAAAGACATGGGACTCACAAGCAGAAGTAAAGAACAGGGACATGTGCTATCAACACCACAAACTGGGTGGCTTTTCGATCAATAAAGACACCATAGTGGATGACACAGAGAACCATACCGATGTTTCATCAGCCACTGATGAGCCTTCAATCAAACAGAGACGAACCAGAGTCAACAGGAACAAGAGGGGCCAGATTCATCAAAGAGTTGTCAAAGGTGAAGAGGTTGCCGACAAAGAGGTCCCAAGGAGTGCAAGAAGCAGGGTCATTCTGGAGAAGGATGCTCCAAACATCGTTGAGAAACTGATGGTGAGAGATGATGCAGTGGTAAAAAGGAAAATGGGCCAGTGCTGCACTCAATCTCGAAGAGACAAGAAAGGTGCGACTTTTAAAAGGATAAAAAGAGTGTCCACTCCTGGGAGAAAAGATGCAATGAGGTCAATGAGAAAACGGATGGTAGGTGATGCTTTGGTGGTTAAGAGGAAACAGGGCCAGCCTTGCTCTCGTCCTGTTGACAAGGAGAAAGATGAGACTTTTAGAGGGGCAAAGAGGGTATCCACTTCTTGGAGGAGCAATTCAAGGAGTTCAAGGAAGAATGTCAGGACAGGTATGACTAACAAAAAAGAACAGGAAAAATCTCAGGTCTCAAATAACCTCATGCCTGAATTTGAGCTCCCAAGTGCCAACTCAAGACAACATAAAAGAATAAGACAACCAGTTGAAGTACTGGATGACAGAAATTCAAAGAGGGAAACTAGAAAGAGGAAAACTAGAAAGAGGATTGGTAGACTTGGACAGACTAGTGCAGAAACAAATAGGCAGAATTTAGAGTGCTGTGACTTGATGCAAGATTGTGAGGTAACTAAAGAGAAACCAGAGGCTGTTCATCCAAAGCAAACAATAAGAACAAGATGGAAAACCAGACAAAGGATGATGTCAAGTGATGAGGCAAACAAAGAGAAAGGGCAAGGTGACACAAATCAACTGATTCGAGAACACGATGAGCAGTCGGCTTCTGGGAAAAAGCTGAGTCCTGTGGAAAAAGTTGATGTTAGATTGGACAACGACGGGCAAACCCACTCTGTGATGTCTCTAGCCTGCCAAAAGAGGATGACACAGGCCAGTTTGAAAACACGTCGCTGCAAGAGACTAAGGGGCATGGGTGATTGTGTGCACAAGACAACTCAGAAACAGCCATTATCTCCTGTAGGTACCTTGAAACTTGCTACATCTTTATTGTCACAAGCTGAGGAAAATACTTACACAGACAAAGACGTACAGCCTGTTACCCTTCAGAGTGAGTTACAGCTGGAGTCTACTGCTCAAAGGCGATGCATGAGACGGCTGGACAACAGTTGTGGTCGCATAGACAATAAAACCTCCCAGGAATATCCGATAACTTCTATTGTTTCAACACAATCCTCTTGTTCTTTACCACATCCAGAGGGTAACACTGAAGAAAACAAGGGAGTACAACCAGTCACTCAAAGGAGGGCCCCGGGAAAAGAATCAACAACAAGTCCCAATGGTTTGGATAAATCAAGAACTGTCAAAACTAGAGGTAGGAAACCTTCCCCGACATTAGGTGATGAGGCAAAAACAGACAATGTTGCCAAGATACAAGTATCTTTGTCTGAGACACTTGGACCAACTACCTTGCTTAGTTGTGATTCTGGTGATGATAAAGCCTTATCTGCTCACAAGAAAAGGAGAAAGGCCAAGATACATGAGGCATCTTCTGACCTTTTATCAGGACAATCAGAGGATCAAAGTGACAAAGACAACAATTCTGAAAATGCCTCTCTAAGTTCATCAGCTGCGTGTACTTCCCCACGGAAGAAACAAGTACGAAAGAGGGGTCAGAAGCATGGACCTCCAACTCCTCACATTGAGGATGAGACAAGTGTCTGTGCTACCGAGATGCAGCTTATGTCCGCCCCACAAAGTGAGCCGAAGGCGGATTCCCCACAAAAAGAAACAACAATATTTCAGGACAGCTGTAAGAATGCCATCATCCAAGGAATGGCCTCCTTTTACCCTTTAATCAGCCTGACACCATTGCATGTACCAGAGGGGCATCTAACTGCTCAGGCAGATGCCTTGCAAAGGGTTTCACCGACCAAGTGTGGTGTACTAATGAGGGAAACCAGCTCTACGTGGTTGAAGGGAAGCTTGATGCCTGAAAGAGAAGCTGAGGTTTGTAGTAAGAACACAGAGGCACAACCACCTGAGAATGTCTCATGCATTGCAGTATCGAAGTTGGATTCCACTTCCAACAAACACGAGTGGCTCGACGCAACAGTTGGTGTTGACTGTTCACTCAGTACAAGTGTGGATGGTTACCATGAAGTTGACTCTGAAGTTCATCTGAGGATTCCCGAAAATATTTCCAGGGAATCCTGTACTGAGCAGGACTCCATTGCCAGGAAAAGGAGACCTGTTCGCCGATTGGGGAAGAAACCTTCCAAGACAATCTCTGCTGACCCTTTATTCACACAGCCTGAGGGTCATGGTATTGTCAATGACGCTGACGAACAGGAACAAGCGCCAGCAGAAACCTCTCCAAGTTCATCTAGCCAGAGGAATGACGGCCCCATGATAATTGAAATGATCTCTGCAGACTCTCCAATAGAAAAAACTGAGGCCAAAAGCAACATCAATGAGGCACAGAAACTATCTCCCATGGAGGCCTTAGGAAGTACATCTAACAGTTGTCGATCCAGTTGTGATTCAAAAACAACCATCCTTACCAGGGGAAAGAGTGCCTTGATTCCAACAATCACCCCTGGTGGTCCTTCACCAACACAGCCTGAGGCTAACAGTAACGGCACTGTGCGAAAACTGACACCAGCGAATACCCAGCTGAGTGAATCAAGCAGGCAGGATTCCAGAACTGTTAGAGGGAGGACAAAGAGTGCCACTAATTCAGATGCAGTCCTTCAAGATTCTCAACCTGTGCCAGTCGAGGCTAGCTGTAGTGACAATTCTAAAGCACAATCAACACCATCTGCAAATGGCTCACAAATTTTACCAACCACTTGTGACACCGATGGGAAGAAATTGAGGACTGTAGGCAGATTGAGAAAGAGGCTCCTGGATTCGGTTACTCGTGACCCTTCATCTCAAAACATGAAGATCCCTTCTGAAAGTGTCACACAAATTAACCCTGAAACCAATGTAAGGAAAACAAGAGCTACAAGGAAATGGAGAACGAGGCCGCCAGAAGCAAAATCGGGAAACTCTTTGTTGAAGCAAGCAGAGGCAGTTGGCAGTAAAACCAAAGACACTGAGATGGAACTGCTGGCTCCTGACCAAGCTACACAAAGCAGTCCCAAGAAAAGAAGAATTAAACTGAAAAGGGGAATTAAACCTCCAGAGAAACCCAAGGATGATCACATCAAAAGTAAAGGTAAAACAACCCAGCCAATGCCAATGCCTATGCCTGATGTGAATAGTTTACAAAGTGAACCAACTAAGCTTGGCTCGTTAGATGACACAAGAACTATTCGGAAGAGAGGAAAGTGCTCTGTTACCCCTGAGAAAGAGTCTGCAAATAATTCTGATGTCAACAAAACCGACATGCAACAGCTTCCCCCGCTAGATGCCTCTCAAAGATCTTCAACTGTTTGTAACTTGATTGTGACGAGAACAATGCAGAGACGAAAGGTGATGCCTCCAGCAGTGTTGTCCTCACCAGAACAAGCAGAGGTCAACATCACAGAAAAAGAGACAGAGGCACAACTGATGCCTCTTGAGAATGCCTCACAAAATGACCCAAGCTGCTGTGACGCCATCGATAAGCATTCAAAAATAAGGCCTCGAGGTTCTACTTCTTCCAAACCATCAACACAGTTTGAGGGAAGTGATAGCCACAAGACTTTTGGGGTCCACCTTCAGGCATCAGCGAATACCACACAAATTGATCCAAGTCGTTGCGATGCCATTGGAGAGCAATCAAGAACTGGAAAGAGAAGGGGGAAAAGGCCTCAAAGAGTTAACTCACTTGGATCCTCATCAACAAAGTCTGAGACAAATGATAGTGACAAGGATATTGAGGCACACCAACAAGTGCCTGAGAATGCCGCGCAGAGTGTTCAGAGTTATCGTGATGGCATTGTAAAGACACCAGGTAGAAAAGCAAAGAAAAACGGAATGAAATCTCCAGAAACTGACTTGTTTGGACCCTCATCACCTTCAGAAGGAAATTTTAGTGAAAAGTCAGCTGAGGTACAGCGACAAACACCCGAGAGTGACCTGCATAGTGATTCGAGTCTTTGTGATGCCATTGTTAATAAATCTAGAAAGAGAAAGAGGAGAGTGCCTCGGAGGTTTTCTCCCTCTGACCCCTTTACACAGTCTGAGGGTATTGATAGTGGCATGTCTAATGAGGTACATCAACAAGCACCTAAGAATGCCACACAAAGTGATCGAAGAAATGCAAAGAGGAGAAGAATACAGCATCCTGAGCTAGACTCGTGTGGACCCTCATCGACACAATCTGATGGCAAGATGTCTGTTGAGGTACACTACCAAGCACATGAGAATGCCTCCGAAAAAAGTCCAGGTCGTTGTGATGCCATCTTACAAAAAGCACAAGCTGTTAACTCAATTGGAAACAATCTAGCTGGAAATGACTCTTCTGACCCCACAAAACAGTCTTTGGAAAATGAGAGTGAAAAAGGCGTTGAGGTCCCAAGTAAAGCTCCAGCGAATACCAAACACAGTGCACCAACCACGAACAAGTCCACCAGAAAGGCTGCTCGAAAGAGGAGAGAAACAAATTCTCAAGAGGCACTCCCTTCGTCAGAAGCTGGTGAGGATCACACTGGGAAGGATTCCAAGGTACACAAATTGTCTCCCAAGGATGCCTCAAATTCTGTTCCAAAACGATGTGGATTGGTACCGAGTAAGCTGCGAAGTATTCAAAAGAGAGGGAGGAAGCCCCTTAGTAAAGAGATAGTCTCAACCGACGACTCGTCATCAACACAAGATGAAAGTGAGAAGAATAACAATGATAAAAATTGTTATACGGTTGTAGAGGAGTCAAGATCAGCCACGGTTTTAAGATCAAACACTCCAAAAAGATTCTCGCCTGAAGCTTGTGTTATTAACATAGAGAAACAATCCCAGGACAATACCATCTCGTCAAACATTGAGGAAAGTGTCTCGAAAGATAAAATGAACTCTCTTCATTTGATGAAGGGACAGCAAACCAAGGAGAGCAAAGTAACTGAACTAAATAGTCAGGAAAGTGATGCCAACGAAGCCGAAGCAAGTGAAACTGTGCCCAAAATTAAGATGAAGACCGCAGTTGACCTAGGACAGTGGAACACTATCAATAAACTAAAGAGGAAGCCATTTAAAAAGAGATTTTCAAGAAGTCCAAGAAAAAAAGCAAGGACGTTCTCTGAAGATAACAGGACGGATGGCTCATCAGGTGATGCGCAAGTGTCCGAACTGTCAAATGATGAGGATGAAAATGAGGAGGCTCTTAAGTTAATCTCAGATGGCTGTGGAGATGCTGAAACCACAGGTTCTTCATTGCCTCACCTAGATGGAAACCCAAATTACCTCTGGAGTAGGACTCTGGGGAAAGTTTCTTTGTCAGAGATTCTAACAAACCAACCCACTGTCAAGCTGTCACCACTCAAGTTCAGAGTTACTCTTCCCCCGGACAGAATCGTCTCGAAAAAACACTTGAAGCATCCTAGGAGGCCTTCGAAACGCGGAGGGACACACAGACGGGGCAAAGTGAAGTCAATTGCAACGATAGCTCGAAGAATGACAAAGGGCTTGGAGGCAGTTCAAGGAACCTGGAAACGCCTGGGCTTCCGGATACCATCTGAACTTACGTCTGCCACCATGGATCGGACACTGGATAATTGTCATCATTCAATATTACCCGTGAGAAGTCCCAGCGAAGACCAAAGATCTGCAGCTGAAGATAGAATTAGATATTCAAGTATGACACAAAACTCAGGTAGGTAGCTTTTAGGGGTTTTCTTAATCAAGAATTGTTAAGTCCATGTTTCAAAAATATTTTCTTGATTGCCTTTTCAGCATTTCTTTTCTTTCTTGAATATTTTCTGAAAAATTATCAAGATTTGGTTAACTCTTTGTGTACCACAAGCCGATATACCGGCTCACCAGCACCCTCTCAGTTTGCCCAGCAAGACAATTCAGCTGGACACGCTCACCTTACAATGCCGTTTTAACCATTAAAATAATAATTATAACAAAGTAAAATGTTGGTCAAAGGCAATGCAAATTGCACAGAAATCTGTGGAAAGAAAAGAGATATATTGTGTTTTTAAAACTTATATCAAGCAATAAACCACAAGGGAAAGTGACTGGGTAACTTTTTAATTCAATTGTTTGGGTGAACAAAGAAAATTGACTGTAGCGGGATTTGAACCTGTGACCACCGGCTTAACATACCAACGCTCTACCAACTGAGCTACATGGCAGTAGCCAGTTAAATGGCTTCTGACTGGCACCCCGAACAAAGATAGATAGACTGGTTGGGAGACCGCCAACATGGGGCTGGATAGCTCAGTTGATAAAGTGTTAAGCTAGTTAAGCTAGTGGTCGCAGGTTCAAATCCCGCTCCAGTCAATTTTCTGTGTTCACCCCAAAAACTTAGGAAAGTTTTTGTGAAATTGTCAAATTGAATGTAGAAACTAACCTTCAGTATTAGAATGTAGACACTTAAACAAACTTTTGCCTTTGGTTAAAGTAAGGTTCGAATCCCGACTAAGACTAGCAATTGATTGCATGGGTTCTCCCCCATTTAGGATTTCTGCCCACATCTAAAACAGAAGATTTCTTTATCATCTTCTGCTCCACATATATCGTTATGTCAGTGCACTAATGTTTGTCTTGTTTTTGAAATAATGTCACACTTTTGTACAGAGAGATGCCCTGTACAAAAATGTGGTACCTTGGCACCTATACGCTAATCCAAGCAGCGCTCCTTCATTGTGGTTTACACCACGCAGCTATGGCCACCGTACATGCGTGACATGACAATAGCGTGCCAGCTGCACACATGTGCCAATCAGCATGGAGGATTTACAGTGGGTGTGCGTCGACGCCTGTGTGCGGCGGCCATAGTTGCGGTGGTGCAAACAACGCCCATGAACAAGTTGCTCGGATTAGTATATTTAGTCTATCAAGTTTTATGTGTACATCCAAGATATTTTAAGCGAGATACATTGTTTTTTAACTTGCAAACTTGCTTGTAATGTAAAACAAAAACAGTTTTTGCACTGTCGATTAACTAAAGTTCATTCTGTTATTGCCGCTTGCTCTGTTGGATGTGTCACATTTAAAACAAAACAAATAGAAAATTAGACAACAAAATAAAATATAAAGTTTCAGCGAACGTGTTCACCTTTCATAGTAATAAGAATATCTGTCCTGCCAACTTATCAGCCAGTGGTTTTGAGATTGTAGAGGCGCCGGAGGTTGCCCACACTGTTGAAGTTGTCTCCGTGGTGGATGACCTTCCTACAATCCCAAGCTATGGAGGCTGCTTTGTACCCAGGGCACTTCAGGGATCAGGAAAGGCCCTGTCCAAGATGATACCTTCCGCTCAACTCTCCTCGTGTGAGATGGAGGTTAATACCTCGAGTGTTGGCGATTCTGGAAGTGGTGTGGATATTGACTGTGAACTGCAAAACCAAGGTTTGATGAGATTTGTATAAAAACTTGACTTTTGGGAGGTAGTTTTGGAATCAAGAATGTTTATTTGTCGTTGCCCTTATCAGCATTAACACTCGAAATGAACTTTCACTTGTTACCCGCATTTGTAGCGTGTCGTAGCTGAGCGGTTTAGTGCATCGGACTCAAGTTCTGGTGGCTAAGTCATCAGGATGTAGGATTCAGGATGTGGGATCGAATCTAGTCATGACGCTTGTGTCCTTGAGCAAGACACTTGTCTATAATTGCTTCAAATAGGGGAAAAGGCAGTTATGCTTGTCTCGCAAACTTTTTCCCCTCAGCAAATCATTTTTGTTGTTATTGTCATGTTGCCAGACGCATAGTGACCCTTGTTTTTTTTAATGTGTTGATGTCTTGCAGTTGACATCTTATTGAGTGAGTATGAATCAATGGAAGTAGCCAGCAGCACCGTGGAGATGAGCTCATCTGAAGAAGGGTGCAACAATGAGACTTTCTTCAATGCATCACCATCCGTCAAAGTAGTCGTCACTTCAGTGGACAATTTGCCATCTACATGCCCTCCCTTCACATCATTGAACAGCCAAGCTACCCAGGATGTGCCCCCGCCCCGCACACTTCCACTGATCTCAGTCTCTGGTGGAGGAACCAGACCGAGATGTTCGCCGATTTTCACCAGCCGTTCAGACTGTGTGGTTTCGAACAGAAATATGGCGAGGGCATCATGCTCAACTGGTACCACTTCAGATGGTGACAGAATTAACTCTAAAAATCAAGGTAAACATTTGTGTATTCTGATGATTTTAAGTTTGCATGTTACAGGCATGTAATTAATCAGGATTTTTCATTGGTCTCCCTGCACCTTCAGATTTTCTTGTAAGAGGCGAAATTGCCATCACAGAGATGACAGACTTGGCCCATGTTGTGACCAAACCTTCAGATATCTATTTCAAATGATGTAGAGAGTCTGTAAACCTCTACAATGTAACATCTTGCAACTTTATTGGCTTTATCTCAATTCAAAGAGGGAACTTTTATCAAATGTTCAGGATCGTTCATGTTCATACAATCTCAGCCCTGGTGTTATTATTTGGGTCACTTTGCGCAATCACTTCAAAACATTCTATAGATCCCACTAAAATACTATGTCTTCCCATGTAGATGCTATATATTCCCTTCCATTGCAGCATGGGATGGGGACTGGGAAATAGTTTCCGAAATTATGAGTAATGTCCCATAGATTTATCAAGCTAAATGCTACTTTCAACAGGTTGCACTTTTATGGAAGATCCAAGAGGAGATTCTTTGTTGAATCAAGAGCAACGAGATAATGGGCCAACTTGTCCCAGTATTCGAGAGCAGGAGGCTGGTGGTCGAGCATTCTTGTTGAGCCCAGAGCAGCAGGTTGACTGTCAAATTCATCTGTTGAGCCTCGAACAGCAAGTTGATAGTCAAGCTCCTTTATTGATCCCAGTACAGCAGACCGATGGTCAGTCTTGTCTGTTGAGTCAACGGGAGGAGGTTGGTGGTCGGACTCCACTGTTGAGCCCAGCACATCACACTGATAATCAAACTGTTGTTGTGAGCTCAGTACAGCAGGCTGGTGGCCAGAGTCCTTTCTTGAACCCCGAACAGCAGGAAGATGTCCCTATTCCTCTGCTGAGCCTAGCGCAGCAAGGTGGTCAAACTCCTTTGTTGAGCCCAGAGCAGCAGGTTTGTCTTCATACTCCTCTGTTGAGCTCATCGCAGCAGGTTGGTGGTCAAACTCCTTTGTTGAGCCCAGAGCAACAAGATGGTGGTCAAACCCCTTTTTTGAGCCCAGAGCAGCAGGTTGATGTTCATACTCCTCTGTTGAGCTCATCGCAGCAGGTTGGTGGTCAAACTCCTATGTTGAGCTCAGAGCAACAAGATGGTGGTCAAACTCCTTTACTGAGCCTGGAGCAGCAGGTTGATGTTTGTACTCCTCTGTTGAGCCCATCACAACAGGTTGATGTTGATGTACAAACTCCACTCTTGAACCCTGAGCAGCTGGCTGGTTGTCGAGATCATGTATTGAGCCCAGCACAGCAGGCTGATGGTCAAAATCCTTTCCTGAACCCAGCACAGCAGCTGGATGATCAAATTCCTTTGTTGAGTCCTGAGCAACAGGTTGGAGGTCAAGATCTTCTGTTGAGCCAAGAGCAGCTTGCTAGTGGTCGAGCACTTGTTCAGATCGAAGAACAGAAAATGTCCAATGCAGCAGACAAAGAAAGCAAAGGAATTGCATCTTCCCAACTAGGAAGCCAGTCCAATGAGGCAGTACCCTTTAAAGGTTGTTCTGCAGATAATCTCTACAAAAGGCTGGAACCTGTTGATTATGTTAAATCTACTCAAAGTAAGAACTGTACTTCTGCACCCGCTTCTTGTGAGACTGCATCCAGAGGAAGAACCCCACCCTCTTCCCAAACAACCTTGTCTATGCCAGAACTGGACAGAGAGATACTCAAGCAGAACTGCCATTCTCCTCAATGCCAACAAGTTCCAGAAAGTCCAAGACCAGGTAAGCTTTTCTCCCCATTTCAGTTTATGATGCATTTTTCTTTCTTGTCTACTATCCAGTTGTTGTATTCTTTTTCTATCTGTAACTGATGCTGAAGGATTTGGAACAACAATATGATTCGTTTTTGCAATAACACTTAAAAAGCTTTATACTAGTTCATTTTTGCATCGGGGATAAAGAATATTATTTGTAATTTTTACCTATACACCGATGTATGTTCAGCAAGCTTTTTTTTTACTTCTGTACATCAACACAAGGATGTAAATGCTGGGTGATGATATATTATAACAATTTGGGAGGCTAATCATCCTTACTGGCACCTGAGAAGCTGAATTGTTAAGGACACAGCTAGCTGTGTTCAAGCTGCTGGCATGCAGTTTCACCTTTGGCAGCCAACCACATCAACCCATATATGACCTGTCCTACACAGTGTTTCAGAAACAGGATAAATGGGTACTACTATCAAGTTATAAAAAGTACGATTTGAAATTAGAAATAAGTGGAACCGTTTTCTAATTGCCCTTTCTTTGTTGTACTTTTGAACCTTTGTTTAAAAAAAGTTTAACCTTGTACATTCCTGGGCCTTTCTGGCAGGCGAGATACTACATCATTAGATAGATGTCAATATTTGCATTGGGGGGAATGAATATAAATTTCAATTTGCCTTTCACCGATGTGTGTAAGCACTGTATACTCAGTGCTTTCGAGTCCTGTGGAAAAAAATCCACAGGCAACTCGGGTGGGATTCGAACCCACGACTCCCGCATGACTAGAGCAGATGTCTTAAGCACTAGACCACCGAGCACGCCCGGTGATGAGGGGCCAGTTCGAATCCAGTATTATTGGCGGCAGGTACCGCAAACAATTAGATAGATGTCTATCTTTACATTTTCTTTCTTTGAGATGACAGTACAGTTGAGCAAAATCGCATGCAACGCCACGTAACAAACGTTTAATTCGTACACAATGTTTCCTAATTTTATCTGATGTGTCTTATGTTTCCAACCTCATTGCTTTTGATTTGGTAAAGCAAACAAAACAGCTGAGCAAATCATTCAAAAGGTAGTTTCATCCTCTACACAATAAACTAAACTTGTAACACAAGAAAATAATCACAACGAAAGTTATCTAAGGATTTCTATGCACAGCAAAAAGTCTTGTGAATTTCCATGGCGCGTTCAAGGAGTAAATGACGCAATGTTTAATTGTGCGCAAGTGCTAAAGGGTTAAACCAGGACCCATTTTCATGGAGCTGCTTGCAACACAATTCTGCGGCTACGAATTCTGTGTGAAAAAAAGTCCATGATAAACAATGCCATGAAATTGGGGCCTGATTATTAAATAATCCTTTACCAATGTACTGCAGCCACAAATTTTGAAGAAGACCCGCAAAACTTGTCTACTGGCCTAGCGGACATCTTGCTGTCTCCCCTTGTGGAGCATTTTGAGTTTCCGGAAGAGGACTGCCTGTCCTTACTGTGTGACTCACCTGGTTTCCTGGACGACTTTGGAGATGAGCTTCTTGAGATAGACAAACAAATGGGGTGAGCTTTTTTCAACTTTGGTGTTTTTTTATTTCACGGGGATGAAGCATTGAGCAAGTTCGATCAAGGGCCAGTGGTCAACCAGTGGTTGGTTAATGATGTAGGTAGTGCATTCACACTGAAGTTGAAGTGCGAACAAGTCTTGTCATGTCCATCCATTGCGATGAGGAGAAAAACAGCAAAATCAGCATTAGCATTTTGTTTATCATTTTTCTAATAACTGGTCCCCTCTGCACTGTGCTTATGAAATGGCTATTGGTAACCAGTGATGCGACCAACCTCGACAGGCTGGTCGCGAACTGTCGACTTGACTAGTCCGACCATTCTTGACTAGCGTGAGTTCGATCAGAGTTAGTCAAACTATGGTTAACTATGGTCCTTGATCGAACCTGCTCATTATTTGGGCCTGGAAGTTTCATAGGGGGCGCTGTAAAAAAGGGTTTTGGTATCTGTGTTTTAGTGATGGCGGGTGAACTGTTCAATACTTTTTACCATATAATTTAGTTACTGTCCTACACTAATGTATGTAAAACACTGTGTATTTGATGCCTTCTAAGTTCTGTGACATGTTTAACAACATTCCACAGGTACCACGGATTCGAACTTGAGACCTGCATTTTAGTGCAAAAACTTTCCCCACACATATATTACTTTTTATTGCTTTCATCTAAGTCACCTTGCTCATAAATCAAGTAATCTTGAATTTGTAAAGAATCGACCATTAAAAAGTTGGGGTTTTTTTTGTTCACCCTTCCCCCCCCCCCACCACCACCAACACCAGCCAATCAGAGAAGAGACCATCTGGGGGCTCTTCTTCACGACATGTCAACCCTCGGCAGGGGATTAACAAAGCTGACATTGACTCAAGGTGAGATATCCTTAAGCCTTTGTTAAGTTAAGTCTTTAACTCTATTTTACCAGTGGCAGATATATGGGAGGGTGTGGTCAGCCCTTCTACTCAATAAAATTGTCCAACTTTTTCTCTAAGGGCCAACATATCATGCCTGCTAAGCTTGAATTAACAAGTCTGGCCATAATAGGTTTGGCTGTGGAGGACTGCAAAATTAGCAGATAAATTTTGCTTTGTTTGAGATGGTTGGGGTGTGGAAATTCAAAAGGACAAATTTTAAACCGCATTCATTAAGAAAAAAATTGTTTTATCAATTCTACACCTGACCGTAGGTCCGTCAGTGGAAATGCTCCCCTCCAAACAGTGGACTGGTCCGAAGTTTCACAGTATCAACCAATCAACAGCCTTTCTGGTGTGGACTGTTCCATGCCTGATCCAGGCAGGTTGAACAGGAATAGTGAGGGGAGGATTTTGGGCACCAACCAGGCCCAAGCAGCTCCTCGTCCGGGTGTAACAAATCAGGCAAATGTTTTTTTTTCTTCTTTTATATATGTATACTTCTATTATTAGTTAAGTATTTGTCCTTCCCAAATTTAAGCACTTGACTTCTCAGAACTTTTAGAGTCCTGTGGAAATACCCTACAGTCACATTGAGGTATTCGATCCCATGACCCTCTGTATTCTTGGGCAGATGTCATAGCTCCTGGACCACAGAGCTCACCCAGTAATGAGAAGTCAGTTCAAATAGTATAATTGGCTAAGGGTACTGCAAGCAGTTAAACAGATCATTGCACCGAGGATAAAAGAAGACTATTATATTAGTATGTATCCATTTCATTCAAACAGCATGGAGACTTGTTCTGAGTTAACACAGAAACTGTTCAACAATATTAGCAAGAGAACCAGTGAATCGAATAATTGAAATAAAAGAACAGCCTCATTTGTAAGTAGGAATGCATGACCCATGACTTGTCTCTGACTTGATTCAAAACTTTTATGACTTGGACACGGACTTGAGTCAAAATGGTTAATTACACCCACTCAAACTCGGACGTGACCCAAACGACTCTTGACTTAGACTTGACTCTAAGGAATCAGACGTGAGGATTGAGAACTAATCTTAATAACAAGCTGTCAGGTATTATTGATTCAAAATATTTTTGTTTCTGTAGGCTATACCAAAGGGTTACTGTTTTGAATATGTGCGGACTGGTCATTGCCGTCGCCAGAGATGTACGTTCAAGCATGCTCTTCTTGAAGCTGCAAATTCTTGTCAGGTAGGTAGAGCTGTAATGATCTGGTTGGTAGCACACTAGGGTGAAGGTTAGGGGTGGGGGTGGGGGCGGTGATTTCACGACTGTTTGTATAATATAGTGGATAACTGATGTGACCACACAATAAGCTCTTTTTACAAGTTTATTAGTACCGCAAAAAAAGGTTGATGGTAAGGCTACAATAAAAACAGAAAGGAACAATAATAAGTAAACTTCAAGCTTTATGGCAAATATTAGAAGCATGGAAAACAAAGAAGTTAAATCAAACTTTATGAGCCAAATAATTTCTTAATCTTTTTGAATACCTTTGTCAAAGAATCAAAGAAACAAGCTTCTTTAGTCAAGAATTATAATATCCCCTTTAAGTCCAAGGAAGAGTTGTCTCTTGACCCACCTACTTAAATGTTCACAATAATTCTAGAGTCAATGCAGCCTAACAACCTAGCAAAGAGCTCTTGCAAGAAGCAAAAGTAATAGTAAGAAATCCAATAAAAGATTATCCAATGCATGCCCATTAACCTGAACTGCTAAAACAATGTTTAAATAATCCTACTGGACTGTGCCCAATAAAATAGCATCAAACAATAGATGGAAATTGTCAAAGCTGAACAATTCAAATAAACTAAAACATCCCAAATTGTGAAAGTTAAACAAAAGTATGGATTGTAGACTAACCTAAGGGAATAATTATAAAGAACAAAGTCAGTACTCAAAGATCAAGGATGGGATGTTTGAGATTTCTGTATCTCCTATATAGAATTTGAGTGAGGGCTAACTGGGTGTGCAACCAGTGCTGTCTAAGAATTGAATGACGTCTTGGCTCAAGCCAACTATCCTGACCATGCTGTTGAGCTCAGGACCCTCACTGTTGGTAGCAGTTGCTAGGGCAACCAGAGGATCCACAATGTAATTGGTCTTAAAGGGACAGTGCACTGAAAGTGCCTGGTCACACTGAGAATAAATTTATAACATGTTTTTTAATAGAATCTGAACTTGCATGAAAGTGAACATAATTTTTACTTTTATTTATTTATTTATTTTTTCTAAAGGGGCTTGGGGTTAGCTAATGGGAAACTTTAGGATGCAAGTCAGAGGCAGCAGCTACACCAAGCAATTTGCCATAGTTAAGGTAGTTCTGGGTATGCCCACACTTCCTCGAATAATTATGTCTGCCTGCCACCTGGCGTCCCCAAAAGACTCCAATAAAACTGATTATAGACACTGATGAATTTTATTTTGAAACATTTTATTTGGTAATTAAGCTCTCTATATTTATAACTGTTAATTTTGAATCTGTACAGGGGGACAACAATGGACAACAAGCAAATAGACCCCCATCTGCCGGTAGCAGAGTGGTTGGACAAGACATGTTGAATCATCCGAGTTACAATGGAACCCAACAGGCCAATGTTCGTAAATCATCCCCACCCCCACCCCCGCCTCCTCCCCCACCCCCTCCTCATCCACCTTCAGCATCCCACTATTCCCAACGCCCGATATCTGAGTTTCAGCCTCGTACCCAATTGTATCTACTCGATGAAGGGTCCGCTGTCCCCCATTCAGCCTTCCTACCCATGCACCCTGGCACCCTTTGTCACTATCCACGCCCCCTGATGCAGTTTTACGACCCTCGGTATAGGGGAGTCGCCCAGAAGCTGCCAGGCCTCTCCAAGAACATCATTGACTTCATTCAAGACCTCGCCCGCTGGGGACACGTTAGTAAAGCCTGGATGGAGTTTCAGAGGACCAGTCTGCCACGTGCTTCTAGCCTTACACTTTTGCTGCAGATTTTACATGGATGTTGTGGACAGGGCGTGCGGGATCCAGCTAAGTGGTCTGTGAGTACTACACACAGTTATAATAATAATAATCTAATAATGTCTGGGTACGTACAAAACACCAATAAACTGAAGTCTGTTATCACAGTCCAGAAAAGAGCACTTTGTTTCTGCACATTTTCCCATAGACCGATCCACTAAGCCCAGCCTACTAACATATTAACCAATCACAGCCTTGACAACACCACTGAAAGTCAGACAAAGTCCAACGAATTAAAATCCAATTAAAATTAATGTGCTGCTATTGTTCTGATTCTTAACAGCACGCTTTAATTTTTTTTTCATATTTCTGGTGGTGCAAATCCCACAGCAGTGGTCCCTGTACAGTTGTGTGAAAGTGGTTTAACAGTGTTCCTGTCTGCATTGTTTTTCGGACTCGAGGCACTGCTCAAAAAGGCCACAAAACTATAAATCCGTACCGTTTATGAAAACCATGTACGTGTGTGTATCCGATACGTGTGTGTGGCCGCAACCGAACCACCGCTGCGATCGTGGCAAGAAAATCACACCGTATGCTGTTGCTAGGCAGTTGCTAAGCTAGGCGGGGCTTTATGGATCGGTCTGTTCAATTTGAATTGCAAATATTGAAAACCTTCTTCTCAGGTTGCTTATCGTGTTCTTGAGGAGATCTCTCACATCCCTCAGTACGACTGTACGGTGCAGTGTATGCTGCTCATCCAGCACCTCCTGCATGACGGTGAAACCGGGGAACCATCAACCTTCCACCTGATGTGAGTCAACTTAGAACTGGCCCCACTACTAACAATTTAAGTATTAAATATATTAATATGGAGGAAGGGGCAACCATGGTGGTCTATAAATGGGTTGCACAGGACGTCAAGAATGGGAAAACCAGCCTTTTTTGATGACATTGACTGCACATTTTTGAGCTCACAACTGTGCGTTACGCGTAGATACTGCCGCATGCGTTTCATAAACTCCTTTCAGGATTGGTTGGTAAGCAACTCAAGCAGCGTTGACATTTACAGAGCTTGACGCGGCAACGAGCCAAAATGGAAATTGTCATCAAAGATGGCGTCTATTGCAACCCATCTGTTGCAGCTACTTCCTATGCTGGGTGGTCAGTTGCAGCTGGCAAGGGTCGTCGCGTGTAACATGACCCAGGGTTCATTACACCACCATCGTTCCTGGCTGGTCAGCTTGTTTCTTGGTAGTCCATTGCTCATTCATTGTCTGAAGCAGGCAGGCCTCCCAGCTCCCGCCCATCTTACATGTTGAGTTTTAGTTTGCATTTTGTCATTTAAAATATTGTATGCAGTGTGTGTGTGTTTTTGTTGTTTAAAAAAAACTGTTAACCTCATAAGTAGATCTTATGTTGATGGAGATTTGTTTTCTTTCGCATGCTTTCATTTTGTGGTCTTGTGATTTAACAACTGTCTGGATGGATTGTATGGACTCAGGGCCATGAAGGTGTTCAATAATCTGTTGCCCATGAAGCCCAACATCGCGGACATGAACATGGCCCTGATGAACCGACTAGGGAGGGCGCTCTTCCAGCAAAACCACATCCTCCCTCTCTATGACCTGGTCATGGGTATGATCCAGAGGAAAGCGATGGTAAGTTTGAAATGATTCACTGGTGTGATTGGTATGCAGGGGTTTCTATTAAGATTTTTTTTTCCTTTAAATTGCCACGCCAATTTTCCCAGCATGTTTTGCTCGCGCTCATAACCCCTGGAATTGGTTAAGTTAAAAAATGCCAAATATATGGCACATTTTAATTGGGCCTGTGGTTGATCCACTCTGTGTTTAGAAGTAAGTACATGTACCTCCTGAATTTGTAGTTTTTTTAGAAGCTTTATAGAAGCAACATAGATTGTCAATTCTTATGCACATTTATTTTGCCTAGTAGCACAATTTAGACTGACCTGGGGTGGATTTCACAAAACTAGTCCTAACTTAGGACTTATAGATCTCTTAGGATCTCTTAAGTTATGACAAGTCATATAAGTTAGGTCTAGTTACTCATCCTATGGAGATAAGATTAGTCCTAGCGCTTCGTGAAATCCACCCCTGGTGGACTACAGATGAAGGTGTTTTGACTTGCCTGCCACAGTTTTCACTTGCATTTGGCCTCCGGGTGACTGCTAAGGTAGATTTGTCTTAAGGAATAGAGCTTTAAAAATGTAGATATGTCTATTGATGAACTGCCTTGGTTGTACCTCTCATACTTTTTCTTTTTTTTTTCTCACAAACATTCAGCATTGGTACTTTTACATTAGTCATGCTGTACACCAATCTAATTGAGGTCAACTTTATATGTCCTGTTTTGATGTTTTCCACCATTTCTGGGACACATTAACGCTCGCTAAATTGACGGAATTCAACCCACCCGTATAAACTACTTTAGTCTCATTGTTGGGTCTCATCTCTGCAATCGATAATTTGTGGAATACTATTTTTTATTTTGGTTGGATTTTGTTGCCCAAAATGTTGCACAAATTTTGAGCTTAAGTGCAAGGATATCGTCATGGTTTAGTTAGTAAACGTGCAGGTGTGGATTTCATAAAGTGCTAGGACTAGTCTTATCTCAAGTTTGGACGAGTAACTAGTCCTAACTTATAGGACTAGTCATAAGGTCCTAGTCCTAAGTTAGGACTAGTCCCAAGTTAGGACTAGTCCTAAGTTAGAACTAATGTTGTGAAATCCACCCCAGGTCATGCTAACTGTAGGTGTCATGCAGTTGTGTTTACTGTATTTTTATGATATGAACTTTTTGGGTATAATCTTTTTATAATTTCTGTTTTTTGTGTATACATATTGTAATTATTTATTGGATGTCACTTTACCATTGCCAGTGGATATTGAGTTTCTATGTTTTTAAATTGTGGACAAAAAATATGAATCTAATCTAATCTTATCTAACCTAATCATTGACTTTAACTGTTACATGCTTATTAGTTTTGGTTGGCTGCCAATACGGAGCTTTTTTTGTGGCCACTTGTTCCTGTGACGTTCAGTCATGAGGCGGTCCATTTCATACAAACTCAAATCCAGTACCTGTCGGCAAGAATTGTCTTACTTATTATCTCTGAATTCTTTGCCCTCCCCCCTTCCAGCCTTCTGTGGACATCATCGACGGTGTCAAGAAAGCCTTGCAACGGCTTAAGGAAATCAATGCTCTTCAAACACTTGTGACTGCAGTGAGTTTTAAACATTGTCATAATCACTACAATGCACTAATACAATCATTCGAGGGACAATGTCAAACGAGGCAAATTGTTGTTTAATTTTATAACTGCCATTATTATTAATATTATTATTATAATTATTACTATTGATGTTATATATCTCTGCTAATGAAACCAAGGAACCCTCAAAAGTACTTTGCTTTTTGTGTAATCCCCGATTACAGACCTTTGTCCTTTTTGTTCCAAGAAGGGATTACAAGAGATTGTGAGGCTTCCACGTACCATTGTTCAATCATTGTATTTCGGCTCAATGGAGGTAAGTCGGAGTGAGCCGGCAGTCAATGGTTTCGTGTTTAGTTCCACTCCTATGCTGTAGGTAACGGCCGATATTTGGCAATTTATGCCACATGAGAAATAAAACAGACGATCCAATAAAGAGAATCTTTGTTCTCTTGGCATTGTCAAGTCGGAGTTTCACCATTACTCATGATCGCATGGACATGACATGACTAGAGTCGTTCGCACTTCAACTTCAGTGCGCATGCACTATGAACGTCACTAACCAACCACTAGTTAACCATTGGTCCTTAAAAGTTAATGCTGTTTTGGTTCCATTTTGGTTTTATACTTTCCTAATAAAAAAATTACTTTTATGGAGTACACGTGGCAAGATGTTTTTTCGGTATTAGTAATATTCCTGGGTATTTTTGTTTTTTTTAATCAAAAAGCTGAATGAGGGCCAGGGTGTTCAAGACACATCTGATATGGAGATTGACTTTGAAGATAACAAGTAAGTTTCCTTTGTTGTCTAAGTTCAACTCTTTTTCTTTTTTTAATTTTTTTTTTATGGAAGTCGCCAGACACACAAGGCCAGTAAGCCACTCGAGGTGTGGGCTACAAATCAACTGTTTTTTCCAGGGGCTGCTGCCACCTACTCCTGGGGCTGAAACAGGGTTACCCCCCTTTACAGTCCGTAAGGATGTAGGCTTGGGTGTCATCTAGATCCATCAGAAGCCTGGCTGGGAGAGCAGAAGGCTCTACCTCCCCAACTTGTGCTGTAATCAATCTTTTATTGCATAGATTGTTTTTGACATAAAGTTTGAAGGGAAATGATTCAATAATTTCTATTAAGACAAAAAAAGAATGCAATGATTGTTTGTCAAATATGTTCTTGTATCATTGCTTTGTGCACATTCACATCAGATTTATTGCAATTGCAACAACCAAAATAAGCCACGTTAAGGGTTTTATAAAGTGCTATTTTCTCAACTTTGACAGTATTTCAGACAGAAATATTTTTCTGGAGGATTGGTACTGGTATGAACTGGATAGTAGTCATTGAGCTTTTAGTTAGAAACTAATTATTATGTTTTTCTTGCTTGTTAATCACCAGTCTTGTACTTTGTCCCTACAGCACCGATCTGGCCAGAAGTCTGATGGACTCTGACAGCAAGAAGTGCCCGAGCGAGGTCTTCGAAGCGTCCTTCTCCATCCAGCAGTGTACCATGTGGAAAGATACCAGAGACACTCTCCTCGATCTCTGTCAACGACGCCCAGACGTGGCCAGGTCCAAACCGGTCATACAGGAGTTGATGAAGAAACTTGTCGAGCCTGCCGACACGGCTGGCTCCAAATTCCGCAATTTTGTCACTGTATTCAGTAGACACTTCCAGAATGGTTAGGAATTGGAGTTTCAGTTTTTGAATATTTCCTCCATCCCACTCTCTTCCCCTACCTTCCACACCAACCCCTCCCCCACCTTCCACTCCCAACCTCCCTTAATTTGGATCCAATTTCAGACTGTTTTGTCAAGCAATGAGTCACAACCTTAGCGGTCAACATGAGTGGTCAAGCACACTGGACTCAAGCTCTGGTATTTCTGATCAGCAGAGTGTGGGTTCGAGTTCCGGTCTGGACACTTGTGTCCTTAAGCAAGACACTTAACCATTAATGCTTCGTACTTTGGATGGGACGTAAAGCCAGGTGTTGTGTAATGCACGTAAAAGAACCCAGTTTCACTTTGCAAGAGAAGGGGTTTGCCCGAGTGTTTCTGGCAGTGGCTGCTGAATGTGCCGCAGCACCTTGCAAATCATTACAAGGTGCTACATAGTAGTACATAAATCAAACTCATAATTAAAAAAAAATTTCAACTGCCTTAAAAATAATATAATCAGTGCCTTGTGTACCTAATTGTGGGGAGATACATGCGCTTTATAAGACTCCAGTATTATTATTATTATTCTTATTATTAATATTATTGTTATAATTCTCTCATTCACTTTAAACCAAACCCTTTTTTCAGATTTCAGATTTTGAATTTCTCTCTCTTGTTTTCAGGGAACAACCCTGTCACAGTGAGCCTCGTTCGTATCCTCTCTCGTCTCGGTATCAACTGCCTAGCAATGTGCTGCACAACGCAACACTGGCAAGAGGCCTTCTACGTTCTAGAGTGTCTCTATACCAACCACTTCCCGTACATGCAGGAGCTCGGGTCGGACATCCTGGTCCCACATCCCAAGTTGAAGCTCTTCGACTGGGACATCTCGAGTGTGTGGGTTGCCCTGGTAACCCAGGTTTGCCTTGAGGTCAGGGAGCCGAAATATGCTGCGCAGTTACTGGCAGGTGAGGAAATAATTATCGGTCACTCACCCGCTTACAAGAATCGCCGGCAAGTGAAGTGTGTAATTATGCTTGGCTTAATATGGTAAGATGTGGTTATAGAATGGAAATTGTACTAAGGGTCGCTCTGTAAGCAGAAGGCATCTGCTTACAGGCTTTATGAAGTATGCTCCTGATGGGCTTTTGGTTTTCTCTCTCGGTTAATTGTAGATCCTAACATCTGTGTGCCAATTGAGGAAGAGCAAGGCAGTAATCCGCTGTTTCACCTCAACTGCAAGAAGCTGGAACAGCTTGTGAGATTGTGTGTTGATAAGTTGGCCTTCTCACAGAGTCTGGTCATTTTGAAGCACCTTCATAAGCAAAACCATTGTGAGTATCACTGTGGGGTGTTTCTGTGCTATGAATATTTTTCAGGTGCCATCATTTTTTTTAGTAAATGTGCGCTTCCCTTACGGGGCTGCAAATAGGCAGACAGAACCCAAGCCAGAGCCCAAGACAGAACCCAAGCCCAAGCCCAATCTTTGGTTCTGAAAAGGGCCTCTGATTATGACCCTTTTTTGAAACCACAGCTCCTGCTATGGCTTTGGGCTCCGGCTATGGCTTTGGGCTCCACCAGTCATTTTGAAAACATGGACTTCCGGCTCAGGGCTTCAAACAGGCAGATGGAGCAGCAGCCAAAATCATGGTTTTTTTAAAAGGGTCTGTGCAAGTCAACCATATATTCAAACATTTGGGACCGTTGTGAGATTATGTTTCCGTCATCGGATCTTTAGTGTTTTGAGAGTACACTTTTGTTAATCCTGGCCAGCTATGTACCTTCCCCTGTCCCCCTTTCCCTATTTCATTCTTTCCCATTTCACTCTCATGTCCCATCTAAATATTGTGCCTCATATTTCAATGCAAACATTCTGAAATATTTGTTTTTGCTGATTTAGTTGCTTGAATTTGTAGTCGATATCTGAAGTTATATTTGATGTATTTGTATTGTATGTCTGTACATTGTAAAGTGGCCGAATGAATGATATTGATAATGTTTAAACTCAAACATAACAATCATTGTACTTTCTATTCATGTTTTTCTATACAAACATTCTGAAATATTTGTTTTTGCTTATTTAATTGCTTGAATTTGTAGTCGATATCTGAAGTTATATTTCATGTATTTGTATTGTATGTCTGTACATTGTAAATTGGCCGAATGAATGATATTAATAATGTTTAAACTCAAACACAACAATCATACTTTCTACTCATCCAATTTAACAGGTGACTTCAGAGAAGTGATTTTTCTCATTTTTTACAGAAATCTGAAACTATTTAAAGGGACGCTGTCGTCATGATCATAGCAGGCCTGTGGCTGTACATGGAATTATGAACGCTAACCCAGTTACTGTGTTCGCGCTCGGACTGTCACATCACAGTCGGCGCCATCATTATTATAACACGTACACCCACAGGTTCGCTGTGATCATGATGACAGTCTGCCTTTAATTGTGACAATCCTGTAGAGAGACTTTCATCATTGATATCTTTTGTGAAGTCAAACACTTAAAGATGTGACTTTTGAAAAAAAATTGTTTAATTGTTCTTTGTCTGTTCTCCTTTTCAGCACTTTGTATCCTTTGGTTATTTAATAGGGCTTCATAAATCTAATTATTATTATTAAAACTTCAGGAATAAGAAATATCGCCAGGAATCCCACAAAGGTTTTTTCAAAATCTGACTTTAAAGTTCTAACTGTTGGTCTTGGGACTTTCATGTTATTTCAGACTAAAGTTTATTTTCAGAGGATTGACTTAATGACTTATATTACATTTTTAAATAATCATTTGAGTAAATAGTTGAGTTTGACTTGTAATAAATTGTATTTGTACTGTTATTTTTGTTTATTGTCATGAGTCTCTAAAGTTGGCTTGGCTAGGCTTATTGTAGTTTCAGAAATTGTTATCACCAATAACTCCATTCCCTGTTGATTTATTTTGAATGCTATCTGATCCAAACTCTTTTTCAGTTAATGCTTTTTTTTTATTACTAATTTGACAGATGAGAGGTTTACTTCATTGTTCAACCAAGTGCTCTTCGGGGCGCTTGACAACCGAGACGAGGCGTACTTCACAATCTATCAGGAGATGCAGACGGGACGAGCTCTGACGCTGGAGAAGCGCAACTACCGCTTGCTGATCAGTGTTCTGTGGAATTCCGGCGTTGATTTCAAACGGCAATTTGCTCGTCAACTTCATGCTGGTGGCTTCGACAATGGCGTCTACATTAAGTTCAAGCAGGACCAGAGATACCATGAGGCAGGCCTGTTGTTTGACTTAACGCCAGGGGAGATGGCCCTGACGTTGCACAGCTTCCTGACGGACACCCACACTCGGGAAGTTGTCGCCCGACACCGACAGAACAGCAGCTCCATTGTCAAGTTGAGCTTCATCAATAAAGGCCCCGTGGTGGCCCCAAACTGTAAAGGTCCGAGGAATATCCTGAGGTTGGTTGATAGTTACCTGGAGGGGTTGACTCCGCCCATCAAGTGGGTAAACTCAATATTGAGATCTGCGTGTGATGATATGCTCCATCAGTCCTACCTGTTGGACATAGACTGCATCAGCAAGTGGCTGGAAAAACAAGGTATTTAAAGTTCTTAAAGAAGCACAAATCTTGAGTTTTCAAAATCAGGTTTTTAAATCTTTTTTAGTACTGGAAGTTGCAAAAGTCAAGAAATTTGAAAATAGTTGTGTACTTTCTTTTTCAGCGGTATTTGCAATGGAGTTCAAATGTAGTTCAGGTGATTATTAGTTGTCACAATATATATAGCGCTTCTCCCATATCCACCGAGGACGAAGGCCCCGACATGTCGTCAGGTTTATTTTAATCCATATTTTTGTCAGTAAACATGTCTTGAAAAATTATATGAAACAGAAATTTTGTTTTGTTTTTAAAATTGTATGTGCTGAGTTAAAGGGTATGCACAACATCGGTAAGATTGAACATATGAATATTCACAGATTTACACATTACTTATGTGGTATATAGATGATCATGGTGGAAAACTTGCCTTGAAATAGTTTGGATTGAAATGCTATAGTTTTGGAGAAATGAGTCAAACAATTAGTTTTGAACTCCAAAACCCAGTGTTTAAAAAAAGCGAAATCTTATAAGGGTGTTTGTTACTATTTTTCTTGTGACTCCAATGACCAATTGATGAGCTTAAACTTTCACAGGTTTATTATTTCATGGATATTTTGTTTTAAAGTGTGGATTTTCGTCCATGGTGGGTCAGCGGAGTTCCGTGCGCGACATAGCGAGTGCGCCCTCTAGTTCTTATATATAACTATGGTTACATAATGTATGTGTACATACTCATGTAACTGTGGCTTGCCTTTTTTTCAGAATGTGGTTAGATGCAATTGTATGTGACATTATAAACCAAAGATTACAACTGAAGTTTTCTAAACATAATTATCTTTTATATTTTACTAACTTTTATTTTGCTGATAGTATTACTAAAACTATCATTTATTTTCAACTCGAGTATCATATTTCATATTATATCCAGTAACTTTCTATAAATACTTCATACTTTTTATAAGCAATACATACATGTACATGTTTCTATATACTTTATTTCTATATTTATTTCTATATTTTTATTATTTCTTCAGCATGTTTTGTCATCTTAGATTTTTTTTTAGAAAGAAGATATATTTTATTTTTGTCTTGCCAAAAAGAGTACGGTTGAGCCATTTTACAGTGTTTTGTTCTTTTCTTTAAACGGGTCGTTTGTGATATTGTACTCATTGCTTTTCCTTTGTCACTGCAACTACATGAAAGACCAGTTGAAAAAAAAAAAAGTTGTTGGTTTTTGTAATTAGGTTCCGTGCAAGGTTTTCAACATTTTTTTTATGGTCGTACAAAGAGTATGACGTTGGGAGGGGGTCAGCGACTGTAGGTGTTTAAAAATGTTGATATTCCTACAGGAGAAATAACAGGGGGCAAAAAAATATATTAACTTGAAACCCCTAGCAATCATGTTGATTATATGGCGTTGTTGGAAGAGGGGGGGTTGTTACTATGAAAATTATATTAAATGCACACAGATACAGATTTTTTTCATAGGGGGCATTGCTTTTCAGTGGAGGGGGGTGAAGGGCCAGGGGCCATGTTATTTAATGAATTACATGTAGCTGGATTTTTTTTTTCATGGGGGGTACTTGAAAACTGTGAGGGGGCGTGCCCCCACCCCTCATGGCTACACTGCTGAAGTAATCACAAAGGGTTAAAAGGGTTTTCATGATGACAATGTCAAACAGTTAGCCATATTTTTTTTCATGGGTGATTATAGAGTGCAGCTATCAAAGATTGTATCCCCAAGCATGTGTTGATGATACCAAGTGATTTTGTGTAGAAACTCAACAAATGTAAACGCAATAATTACACGCTTGATTTTGGTTTTACATTACATAGACTATTTATTTCTATTAATTCACATTTTATCTTCAATCAACATTTTCAAAGTAACGTGCCAAATCAATTGAAGTTCTCATTCATATTTGAGCCATTTTTGTACCATGTGATACGTTACGTGTGTTCTCAAGATCAATAAAGTTTGTTTTAGGCTCAAATTTTGCCCGATGAGCTTTCCCCAGTACTATGTACATGTGTATGTTGGAGACGGCATGACTCTACACTAAGCTGGCTTCAATGTATTAAAGTGCATTAAACCTTTGCATGCTCATGTCCATGTATTAGTTACATGTGACACCCCATGCAAAAATCAGGCACTTCTCGGATGTTGTGAAATGGCATTACAAGCGACGACAACCGAAACATCAGCCTTGATAATCTATGTGATGCGATGTATTAAACATTCTACAATTAGGTGTTATTTGAAAGCTCTTGTGCTCATCTATTTGACGAGTAAATAAACCCAGTTTTGAGTTTGGGCAAGAAGTGCCTGGTTTTGGCATGGAGCGCCGTCACAAACACATTTTTCATTGAAAGATTCTGGTTGCTGTACAGAGATAAACATGTACATAAAAAAAAATTGTGCAAAACGGCAGTTGAAGCCTGGTTCACAAATGTACATTTGTGGCTAAAAATCAGGGATCAGGTTGGCTCAGTGGTTTCTTTCCCTGCCTTTCACCTCTGTGGACCCCGGTTCAAATTTCAGACTGGAGCCTTGCATATGGACTGGGTTTGCAGTCCCTACCTGATTCCGTGGGTTTTTTCCCTATTTGGGGTTTTCCTCCCACATCTAAAAAAAACTGAACATTTCTTCTTGTTTCGAAATCACCATCCTGTTGCTGGCGCTTGTGCTGATGTGTAATGACATAAAACACACTCAAGTGCATGGAGCTAGATGTAAAGCATGTAGAATCACAGATAAAATGAGACGAGGTTCCAGACATTTCAACAAAGAGAACTACAGTATCCTACTACGAGCACATCAACACAATGTGTCTTACAAGTGTACAAACATATAAGGTACATTAAGTACAGTTCCAATTACGTACAAGGCAGCACAGGATGCAGCTTCTACTCAATACATACATTACTTCTCTTGATTGTAAAAAAAATCGGAGGCAGTTGACTATATTTTTGACCACATGAGGGCGCTTTCAACGGTTAATTTCCTTGCATCACATTGACAGTTTTGTCTTATTCTGACTGCTGGTACGTTGTTTTCTTGTATCAATGGCCAAATTAATAATATCAACAATGAAAGAAACGGCACGTTTTACTCGTTTTGCAGTTTTATATATGGCAGCAATTTTTGATTTACAAAAAGTACGACAGAATTAGGAAGATGAAATGGCTCTTAAGTGAAAGAAAACACTTTTTGGAGTCATACTTGTATAAAATATTGAACTTTACAAAATATTTCAAACGATACAAACCATAAGCATAACCTAATGGGATTTTTCACAAACAATAAAAGTTAACAATTTCACCTGTCATCTTGCAAACGATCTTTAGTTATACCTCCCTAACAACAGCGGACGCACCCATTTTGAGTTTCATGTTTCTACACAGAGTGTCTTATCTTGTGTTTCTAGCATCTTTGGTTGTGTGCTTTGATCTCCTTCCAAACAGTGGACAGTATAGGTGTGTGCTAGATCTGCAAGGTTTCTATAACAAATATCAATCCTCCACAACTCAAACATGGCACCCTACACATCCAGCATGAAAACAGACCAGCGCCAAGTGGCGAAGCCACAAGCACCGCTACCGACTTGCAAAAACAACTGTATGCTTTTCTGTACATTTCTTAACCGATTTGTTAGAGAATTTTTTGTGAACAATTCATAACCTGAAATAAATTGGGACCAGCCCAAGGCCAAATTTCACCAAGCTTGTAAGCACAACAGTGTGCAGAGCCCAACCAAGATTTGTCTGGCATAAACTGGTAATCAACCAAAATGCCATGTAGTTTACATTGTTACGGCTTGTTCCCTGCTAATTTATTGCTAAGTAATATTTTTACGCTTAGCAGCTTTGCGAAAATTGGGTCCTTAAGTCTTGGGGAGTCATCAATGCTGGTTGGCTTCGTCTGTTTGTGTTTTGCCGAAACGCAGTCGGAGGGATCTCTGGATGTAGTTCCAGTACTCGCGTCTGATCGGGTCAAACTGCTTAGCTAACATGTTGCATAGCTAAAAGAAATCAAGAAGTCAAGAAGAACTTGGTTTTTATTCAGTTCATATTATCAAATGTGACTTTTTTAAATGTGAGAGCCAATGGACAAACACTGTAGCTGTTAAGGGCCGTTTTTCAAACGTCGCGCTCTTGCCGTGCCAAATTCAAATATTCCAATTTTTTTCTCGATTTGACACGGCAGGAGCGGGCTGTTTTAAACCACTTTTTGGAATTCGGTGCGGCAGAGGCTTAGCTCGACCATGGCTCGACAGACCCTGCCGTATATTGGCAAATTTCGGCAGAAGCGCGACCTTTAAAACCGCTGCCGTGCCAATGCAGCGCTATTGCTCAACTCAAATGATTTGAATTTGACATGGCAAGAGCGCAACGAAGAAGGATCACTTCTTAAAATCCTAAGGACATCTAAAAGATTTTGCTGGATCACTTCAGATTTTCAAACTCTGAGGGCCAAACGTTTCTCAGGCCAGTTGGTAATAGTATTCAGTTTATAAAATGTCAGCTTTCAAACTAAAGATTATCGTTTTATTATTTTGATTACGACAAATTATGCATCATGCCTTTAAAATCTTTCTTGCTTTCAACAAAACTTGTTTCAAATTTTTTTCCATTTAAAACCATCTTTGGGGCTCTCAATTTAGAATATAAAAACACATTAGAATGAGATCAGAACAAACAATACTATACATACAAAATACACAACAGCAGTAAATATCTTCAAAGCTATTTCTGTTCCTTCAAACTGTACATTTTGCATCCCTTGATACTCTTATTGCAGTCACTCTCTTATAACTGCATCTTGCAACCCTTGACTGCCCCCTCCCTCACCCACCCATCCTTACCTCAGTGGCCTTGAGTAAGACACTCTCGTCACCATTTCCCCCTTCGAGTTGTTCTTCTTGCATCTCTACCATGAATCCCAGTAGGTACGGCGATCGTATATCCTTGTCGTACATACCCTGGCAGAAATCTCTGACACTGGTGAAGTCGCTCATGTTAATGTCCGACAGGACCCTGCACCCAAGAGAGAAACCATAAGTGCCCAGCTTATCAAAACGGGGACAGTACATTCAAACAGGACGACCTTCATGACATGGCAGACGCACAACACAGGCTGAGGGTTTTACGCAAAACTTGAGGCCACACAGATGCGTTTTGCTTACATGTACAAATCCAAACTTTGAGAAAACTGACGCCCAAAACACAACAGGTCGAAAATTTAATTGTATAACTATTAATTTATTTCCTTTTTTTTGTGGCAGTATCACAATGTTCAGAAAAATTGGGGAGGAGGATTTGGGGTGAAATCGAATATCTGATTTCCAATGTATCAAAATGTTAACAGAAAGGCTGATTAAAATGGTAGTGTGGAGAGTGTTATGCCTGGCAAAGTTTGTTATAAAACAAGAGAAGATGACTGTTTGTATATATAGGCTAACTGCGGTACAAAGAACCACAATTCAATCTACTTAATACTCAGTATATACATGTGTGTGAGGGGGAGCAACATTCTGGGGAACCCATAGTCTTGTCACCGAACATTAACAAACAACAGAAATACTGTTGGTGTGTCGTGGCCGAGTGGTCAAGCACACCAGACTTGAGCTCTGGTGTTTCTGATCAGCAGAGTGTGGGGTCGAGCCCAAGTCTTGTGTCCTTAAGCAAGACACTTCACCATTATTGCTTCGCCCTTCAGATGGGACGTAAAGCCGTTGGTCCCGTGTGTTGTGTAATGCACGTAAAAGAACCCAGTGTACTTATCACATAGAGAAGGGGTTCACCCCGGTGTTCCTGATTTGATCGGCTGCAGATTGCGCCACAGCACCTTGTGAACTCTTATAGGGTGCTACATGTACGTCAATAGGTCTCATAATTCAAAAACTTCACAACCTGTCTTTAAGAAAAATAACAACAAGCACCTTAGGTACCTTATTTGTAGATATGTGCACTACATAAGCCTCCGGCATTATTATTGTACAAATACATATAAAACCATTTCTACGTACCCTCTCAGATAATTCCATGCACTTTCATTGTTTGGAGCTTTGCTTATCAAATCCTGTGTGAACCTGTATATCAGAGGATGCGAACAAAAGTGAACAAAATCAAACGATCCATGAAATAATATCTTATAACCAAAAAATACAGCATTTGACCCCTGGAACCCCCCCCCCACCTCTTTCAGTTAATTCACTGGGAGCCTTATTAGAAATGTTTTCCCCAACACACCCTAGCGAGTAGTCCCAAGGGGCATGTACAAACATGGTTCAATAGTTATTGATGATGACGATGATGATGTGAAAACAAGCAAACCATCCTACATTTCTACAGTTATTCATGGTCAGTCTGTACACGATCCAACCACATGACCTGGATTCTGCTGCAATGTGGATGGGCGTCAAATGTGACAAAAGTCAACGAATATTCAGGTTCTTGGTTTAATACGGATATATGGGCGCAGTGACACACATACACACACACACAAATGCTATCTAAAGTAGCAATCAATACACCTGGGTCCAATTTTATGGCTCTGCTTACTGCGAAATTCTGTGCTTACAGCGCCCTGAAAGCACACAGTCTATGGACTGTAAGCACAGAATTCCACGGTAAGCAGAGCAATGACATTTGGCCCACCTTCCTCCTCTAGAATCGTTAGTGATAATATGAGACAGGAGGCTTACTTGATCTCTCGGGCTATGACTTCCTCAGTGTATCCACTTGTGTTACTGATGACAAAGTATCTCTGATTCCACGCCGAGTTGTTCCTCAGATCTTCTTCCAGGAGTCTCTCTACGAAGGTCAGCTCATCTTCCCACAGCTCGTAGGTTCGTAGCACCCACTGGCGATGGGACCAGGCGTGGTAGTTCTTAGAGTCTATTCTCAGAATGTTGGCTGTGAAGGCTAGCTCCTTCGAGGGATCACCCAGCCACTCAACGAGGACACGCCTGTGGTGCCTGTAAAAAAAAACACAAAGGGACATACTGTATGTGTGTCATGAAATGCCAAGAGCAGCCACTACGCATTTATCTTTGCATTAATTAAGTGACAAGGACTGCCAATTTGTAAACAATTATAGAACTGCCCTGGACCGGGAAGGATTAGAATTACAAGTGCTTAAGTCATTGCGATTAGCTTCTAGCTGGGCATACAGTAAACCTTTAAAAATACAAAGTGGTATTGCCTCAAATTTCATCACCGAATGATTTAACACCATAGAACAGAACCAGGACTGAGCACTGTGCTTGATCTTCATCTTTGTCTGCTGCCCTCTACGTTAGCAATGGACAAAAATTGATACCAAAGTGCATGGCAAACTCTACCAGATCAAGCAATGAAAAAGCTGCAATTTCCCATACTCAGCCAGTACGACTGCGCACATGAAATTCCTCAGTGAGGACTTGCACAGATACTGAACTCAGGATCTACGGGATCAACAGACCTTTATCATGGTGCGGTCATCTTGATTTTTCTCCTATTCAAATCAGTGTAACCAAACCGAGGCTGGAAGGAAAACGGTCTGGTTCCTTATTGTACCATGAATCATATTTATTCATTTCTGTTGGATACAAGGAATGTGACAAAGATGAAAGCAGCATGATAATGGTCTATTGCTATAGTTGAGGGGATCTTTACCAGACTTGATAATTTTTAGGATGGTCTTCAATGATTTGCTGGATGTAACCCATCTCCTCGTGCAGGTCTTTCTTCAGTGACTGGAGGAGAACACGGCGATAATGCCTAAGAAAATAAAGAACATAATTAGGGAATAACAGTGCAAGGACCCGGTCTTCACTGCTTGGTAATGACCGGGGTGGTGGCTGGCCGCTGTTAACGACCAAGCCGGAGGCGCGGTCATTAACAGCGGCCAGCCACCACCCAAGGTCATTACCAAGCAGTGAAGACCGGGTCCTCGCACTGTTATTCCCATTAATAAATACCTTTTTAACGAAATAAACGGCTAAAATTTTCTTGTTTTGTTAGCCGGTCTTTATATCGCCGTTAATACACCCCCACGTGATCACATTTTGAACAATCAGAATCCACAAACTGTCCTAGGTATTTATTAATAACATTTAAAAAAAATTCAAATAATAATAATAATAACAAACAATTTGAGAGGCTAATCATCCTTACTCGCACCTGAGAAGCTGAATTGCGAAGGACGCGGCTACAACATGCTCGAGCCGCGTCCTTCGGAAGGGCGCCTTTGACAGCCAGCCCATCAACCCATAGTTACCACAGAGCACAGCCAGAGATAAAAAATGTTTTCTGGCAAGCTAATTAATTGCAAATATTACACTAATAACTCTTTTTTTTGTTCATGTCCCTGGATGAAAAAAAATGTGTGGCATGGCGTGCATTGTGCACACAGAGCTGGAACTACAACTTTTTGCGACTGGAACTCAAATGTCTCTAGCTACAACACTGCATACCAAACTGAATAGTTGGCTGGATTAAGATCTGCAGCATCTTTGGTCAGGCTCAGCGCTCTCTCACTTCGTTCGTCTCTCTTTATTACAGCCCGGAAGAAATCATAGACATCCTTAACTGTATGAAATTGAAAACACAAAAAAAATACTCAATAGAACTTGTATCTCAGACAGCAGGAATGTGTTGTAATTGGTCCGAGCATGGAGATTGGAAATTTTTTACTACCTCCATGGTCTAAAGTTAAACTACGAGTCGGTGCATACAAGTTTTTCTGTATTCGTGCATTTTTACCCTACACAACCATGACCACCACGGACGACTGCAACTCAGCCCAATCAACATCTTTGACATTCAATTACAATTATGTGTGTAATGACCTTCTGGTGAGGACTATAGATCTTATATGCACATAACGCCACTGGAGTAGGGCGCCCTCACATGGACTAATGTTAGAGAGGTCAAAAGAAGGTTGCCCACTGACCCATTAGGTGCATTGCCATTGTTTTAACAGTATTTTAACATTAATGACACTGAATGATGTAATACATAACTTACACAAGGAACCTTTAAGAGTGCATGATTTTGTTTCCTTCACTTACATGTTTTTAACTCCATTATTTATATGACTAGACTACGAGGTCAATTGTGTTACTTCACCTCCAATGCTTAATTTTTAACAACTTTTGGATTAGGGGTCGTGCTGGAAATCGCAGCAAACACCCTAAAAGTTATAAAACACATACGCTTTCCTGCCCCAGCCTGGGGTGCTATTATTACATTAGTACTAGTACTAGTAGTAATGACCGTCCAAGTAAAAAAAAAAGGAGTACGGCGCCCCAGTAATACTGACTGGACTGGGTCTGCTACACTAGGCCATGTGTGGTTTTTTTTTTTAATAATTATAGGCTGCAAAGGTTACATGTACTGTACTATGTTATTCCAAAAAGTTAACTTGTTTTTTTCATTTTCTTTTATTATGTGGAAAATAATGTGAACTGATGAACTGAACTGCGTTTTTAATGCTAACGTTACTGACTGTCTGTGTGTGACTGTGTGTGGTGGGTTGGGTAATGTCCGGGAAATGGGCAATACAAAGCATTAAACATGTGACCTACACTTTTCAGAATAAGCTATTTTGACAACGGGACTTGGTCCATCGTCTTGTGGCAAAGGCTCGACATCTTTCCAATCCGGCCTGTCTCGATACAGTATGAACGGCACATCACTATCTGCATCGGAACTGTACGAATCGACTTCGGCGGCAGCCATAATGGAAAATAATGCTGTGTGCAAGTAAGCTACAGAGGGCGTGCTAGAAGCGAGTTAGTTTGCAAATACTTTTTACGCGCACTCACTACAGTTTTGGTTGGGGACGCACGCGTTAAGCCTTGGGACAGGTGCATACAGTGGTCTATAGTCTAGACCAGCTTGCACCGCGTCACACGGCTTAACGCGTGCGTCCCCATAATTGGGTCTCAGATAATCCCAAGGATACTATGCGCCTAGTGGTTCTCGTCACACACACAAAAATCGTTGGTGGAAGTGCCTTTTCTGTCACTGGTCCTTGATTGTGGAACAATCTTCCCATTGAGATCCGTCAGGCTCCCAATGTGCGGGTGTTCAACAAACTTTAAAAAACACATCTGTACTTTTCATCTTTTTCCTGAATGGACCCCTTTCACCTGACGTCTTCGCTGCAGTGATCTTGGTTGCGCGTTTTGGGGAGAGGTCGGTGTCGGCTTTGCAGTGTGGGGCGAGTTTTGTGCCACACGGCATTATTAATGTGCGCTTACCCCCATTGGCTTCCAGGGCGGTGGGCGTGGCTCAGTCGTGCGCTTGTGACGTGTATGCAGGGGGTCTATGTAGGCCTATGTGACGATTTTCTTGGAATTTTGCATATGTAAATTACTTAATAGTTATAAAAATGTCTTTGTATTTTCTTAACTGTATAATATATTTTGTGTTTTATCCTACTTTGTGTTCTTCGATTTTCCAAATAGATTGCAAAGCGCCTCGATCCTTGAGCCGAATGATAGTAATAATAGTGCGCGTAAAAAATATTTGCGAAGTTGTCTATTCGATTAATTCCATCCGATATCCATCCATGCCACCCTCTTGCCCCCTCCCTTTATTATGCCCTTAGCAACCAATGTACTAAACCTATAGCAACAGCAGTTTCTTTGTACCTACGACTGGGCACAATGTACGTTGTATTATAAGATATCAAAGCAACCACAAGGGAAACTGAATGGGTAAATTTATATCATTTATAATTTGAGGTTGAGCAAAGAAAAATTGACTTTGTTCAACCTTGTCAAAAACAAATATTGACTGGTTTTACTCGTGCTATGGTTAAGACTACTCGGTGATATAATCCCCGGAGCGTTCTATTTTCCACGGGCGAAGTTTCTGGAGATCTCCAGAGCGTTTTATTTTCCAGAGGCGAAGCCTCTGGAAAATAGAACGCGCCGGGGAGGGGGGGTCCCTTGCTTTTTAGGAGTTGTAAGCAATCAATATTTGTATTCATCTGGCCCGTTCACATTTCGACCGTTAACTTGAAGAATCTGAAGAAGAAAAAATGTACAAAAAAAAATATAATAATACTTGCTAGGGCTGCGGGACCTTGCAAAGAGTGAGGTGAACACCTGAAATTTTTACAACTTGTCTATAAAAAAAAACATAAAAAGCCTGGACAAATAATTGTCACATGGGGATGTCTCACAGGAAGCGAAGTTATTATGTCTTTATTGCCACGATCTCTATCTATAGGGTATCGAATAACCGACAGACTTTTGTCTGTATTTGAAAACAAAAATGGAGAAACATAAAAGTTAACTTGTAAAGGTTATTTTTAAGGTCGGGCATTGACAGGCTTTATAGCTTTTGGCCGCTTAAGACTTTATCGTATCTCTCTTTTCCATAGCCAACGGATTTTTGTTCTTTGTTACAATTTTGCTAAACACACATGCCAGATCCATTTTATAACCAACGCTTAATCACCATTGCTCAGGGCTACCATCACGGCCATAACTAGCAAGTTCTATTTTGGTGAAAATTAGATTGAACGCTAGAAGTTATAATTATTGAAATTGTAAGCAAGTTATCGACCCTTCTAAAGGCCGGTAGTGAAGTGTTGGGTTGCTTTCTGAGATTTGTTTGCGCAGCAGAATTTAAGACTAAAAGTGTCATTTCTAAATTCGAGCAAGTATTTTATTTTCGTGCCTGAGAAGCTGAGTGGTTTTGGATTTTCTTTTCCCAAAACCTATACAGTAAATATCGGCCTATGGCCACTGACACTAAAAAGCAACTTACGACTTGAAGGCCCGATTGTAGTGTGTATTATTTCAATACGTTGTTACAAATTCCATTTTGTCAATCTCACTTGATGGGGGAGGGGGGAAGGGTTCTGAGCGGGGTAGGTCAGCATGGACTCGTTAGTTTTGTGGTAAATATGACCCGGGTTCTGAGTTATTCAATTAGTGTTTGTGGCTCAGATTCCGGGTTTGAACCCCCAAATGGGTCACCAGACCGGGAAACCATGGACTAGACCTGGTCAATCATGACCCCGCGCTTTTTATAATGTATTTGTTTCACAACATCATAAAAGCTACTGATTTAGTTTACTAGAAACATACCGGTATATTATAGTTGAACGTACATCAACACAAAATCTGGGGCAGTTCAAATACTCTTTAGTGTACATAAAAAAAATTAAAAATAGCTTACAAATAAAACGCGATAGAGTAAACAAGCCAAATCCATAAAAAACAACCACTACATAAAAACAATTCAATTCATCAGGTTTTGTCTCGTATACAAAATTAATACTTTGCCAAAATTACAGATAATATAGTTTTGCGTAGGAGTTGAAAGCCGACACAAGATGCTATTATAACCACTGACGAAAACTCTCTAAATAGTCAAAATCGCATGACATGGGGTAGGCTAATATCATGATTTTATAAACGAGTCTAAATTGTATTGTGAGCCAGTAAAGATTAACTGGAGAGCACCGAGAACGCGTAAATAGGCGTGCTTGCTGTGTTTTGTTTTGACTGTAGACGGATAAGTTTTTTTTAATTTTTTTTTTCTATGAATTCCATAATGTAGAAGTCAGGTGCACATGTCCAAACGAGAAGTGATGAACGTATGAACCGACCGATTTTTTGCCTGTTGGAAATATGTTTGCGGACCCTGCTAAATGTCTAAGATTGTTGGATGTGAATTGTACTATACGTGAGAGATGTGTGGTTAAAGATATATGAATCAATCGTTAATCCTCAAAGAGCCGGGTTTTTTAAGCTTCTCACAGCCGGGGGGCGGATTCCGCCCCCCTCAGATCTCAGCCATGCAGTGTTGGATTTTGATGATATTTGGTAGGGTAATAGAGCAATGCATAATAGGTATCTGTGAAAATTTTTATTTGAATTAATTAATGTATTACGTAATTATAGCTCATTAATTATTCATGAAAATATACACTATGTACATGTTTTTGTGTAGTAAGTCAATGGAAAAGTTTGCATCAAACTAGAACATACTTCCGAAAATCTCTCACTGTGAGAGAACGGCACCTCCAATTTTCATAAATTTGGTGTCAAAATGTGTCAAAGACATTGGCCAAAAAAGTCATAAAGGCTCAGCGCGCAGAAAAACAACAGGGGGCGGATTAACAAGAGTAACAAGAGTAATGTTATGTTATAACCGAGTCACCCACAGTGATGTTTGATCAACATGAATTTTGTCAAGCTTTGTTAACCAATCGACATAAATTCAGTTGTACAAGCATTAAGTTTGAGATATTCCATCCAGTGACGAATCTCAGTTATACAAGCCTCAATCTACTCTAGTTCCCTATCTACCACTCGCGGTGAAGGATTATAAGTACAGATGGGTATCATCGGCATATTATAATGTGGTATTGTAGCTGGAAACATTCAATAATGTGCCTGGTAGAAGATGCATAAAGTACAAACCATTGCGGGCCTAGAGCTGAGCCTTGGGGCGCTGAACAATTGAGTGTTTTAGAAAACGATTGATTTACAATAGGGAATCTGCAAGATTGCCGTGCAGATAAAACATTTTCATTTTGTATGTACTATAGGCAACCTTCTTGAAAAGTTATTCCTTCGCCGAGTCAGCTAAACTAGGAGTCCATGATTTTGTAATCTCAAGATCTCAATAACAAGATGGTAATATTTGTATGGGGGAAACAAATAAAAATTTGAATAACGGCGACCTCAGATGTGTTGAGAAACTTAACCAGTTTTCTTACGTGTTTCGACCATTAAGACCTCTAAAGGGTCCGTATACGTTTGGTAATGACTCTGAAAATTTATGGCAATAATAACTCACTTGGTAAGAAGTACAGCAGATTTGGATAGTATAAATGCATTTTGAGAAACGTTTTACTTCGAAGTACTGCAGTTATGGAAAAATACACCACTTTTTATCCCCCCCAAATTTGAATCTGAGAAGCGTTATAGCCGTAACGCTTCTCAGATTGTGTATTCCAATGACGGATACACAGGTTAGTTTTATGGCATATATCTACAATTATATAGCATTAAGGCAAATGTACGGTTCCAAAAACCAAAGGTTTACTTTGCCTTTAATAACCCTTTTGAATAAAATAATGTAAATCTTTGGCGGAACAAAGCCTGAGGCATTCTCAGGTAAAATGATGACTGAATTTATAAACATAATCACTGATGATGGGGTAAACGTCTTAGCTGCAAAATGAGGTCTTTTGGGTGCCTGTTATTAGTACGGAGAACAAAGTAAATAATTATTGCCCGCTGTGATGTGGTCTATACGGTGTTTGGTTCACCCGAGGGGGCAAATTGCACCCGAGGCGAAGCCCGAGGCGAAGCCGAGGTTACCACTTGCCCCTAAGATGATGTACAAAACACAAATAACCCCGTCACAGCGTGCAACAATAATTATATAAAAATATGCAACAATATTGAACAATAGTGGTATAGTGACAAGACTTTTGCCGATTATTGCGGGATAGGTCTTCATTCAGTTCAATTCACAGGTAAAACAAAAATACATTCTGCGTGTAAATAATACAAAATAGTTTTAAAAACATTGAAATTACTACAGACAAGCTCATAAAATGTAACATTTCATTCTGGTATTTGTTTATCTCAAAAGTCCAGATTTCAAATGGGGGCACCCGGGGGGCACGTGCCCCCCCCCCCCGTGCCACCCCCTCACTGTAAAAACAGTTAGTCAAAACAACGCTAATTAGTCATATCGGACATCATTTTGACTAACTTACATAATAATGATTTCTCATTATGACCAATTAAGGCTTTTTTGACTAATTTGTTTTTACAGTGCTTAGCCACTGCCCTCACACTTTTCAGCAATGACTATTTTTAACGCCAGCGGTTGTTTTCTTTCATAAATCAGTATTATAGTCCCTCTAGCTAAAGCTACTTTGGTCACTATTCTGAGTGTGGGTAAATTGTGCGTCAGTGATCTAGGGACTATAGGGCTGTATGCAATCGACTCAAGTCAGTATCGTCAGTTCTTGAGATCAGGTGTGTGGAGAGTTCGTCCGTTTCGATACTGATCTAGATTTGTGGGTAACTAGTTTCAACAGCGCGGCTTGAATCTTTGCCAGTGGAGCTAAAGGTGCTGTTTCCCGAGAGAACCATGAATAACGTCTCCGAAATCGTCGCATCCATAATTTGTACTTTGTTGATTTGCAGCTTGTCCATCATTGGAAACACCATGGTGATGTTTGTGTTAATTCGTGGAAAGGACAAATTGACCATCAGTAACTATTTCTTCGCCAGTCTGTCGTTAGGGAATTTGATGGTGGGCCTCTGCTACCCGTTACAATGCCTGGTGGACCTCGGTATTGTCTCGTCCAAAATAGTGTGCTTGCCATTTCTGTACTCCCTTCTTACTCTGGCGTACGTTGTCATCTGGTCCCTCCTTGCTTTGACCGTGGAGCGTTATTTGACCATCACTTGGCCACTGACGGCTTCCCGTGTACTATCAGAGAAGAAGGCCTTCGCAACAATCTTACTCATCTACATTTTGGGTGCCATTTGTGGTGCTGTCGTACCTGTGTTACTTTCAATATCTTCACCGCCCACTAATAACAACAGTTGCCGTTTCATCGATTTGGTGCCATCTACTTGTTACCGGTTTTTCCTTTTGGCAAACAGGTTTGTCTCTGTTTTGGTGTTTATCGTTATTTACGGTAGAATTTTCGTGGTGATGCGCAAGCACATGCGGGCCATCGCCGTTCAAATTCGACCGGAACCGCAGGCCACAGTGAAGCAGTCTTTCAGTGAGTCAGAAATCAACATACCCAGAGTGCGCCGTGAGACGAGTCGCTGGAAGCGTGAGGGCCGGCCAACCATCCTGCTCCTCGTGGTTGTAATTTACCACAGCCTCAGCTGGATCCCTCAAGCCGTCGCCATTGATGACGTTGACGAAAGAGATTTCGTGGTTTTAACCGTCACCCATTTTTTCACGTACAGCAGCTCTGCTATCAATCCAATTTTGTATGGGATTTCCAATCGAAAGTTTCGACGTGCTCTTGCAAGCGTCTTCTTAAATGAGATGGATAACACTTCTTAGACAAATCACACCGCACAGTTTGCTATTTGTTGCATTTGTTCTTGTGTTATATAGTTGTGAAAACGTCAAAGGAGGACAGACCAAGAGGACAGACTTCTAAGGACAGACTTCTGGGCCAAGCCTCAGTTTTATTGTGGAATTGTAAGTAGAGACAAATAAACAGAAATTCCTACTTCAAATTTACCACAATCGGCCCGTCCACTGGATTTCTGTAACGGACATTTGGACTTGCTGAAGCAACTCCTAAGCAATGAGAGACAAACAATTTTTTTTCAATGCCTTGTTTGCGTACAAGTGCAACGTCACCAGTGGCGTAACAGTGACATTCTCATGGGGTGGGATGGGGGAAGCGGGGGGTGGGGTACATAATTTGGGGCTATTTAATGTATCAAACCATTCATGTCCATTTTTGCGATCTCATCGGGGGCAAGGGTTCTGAGCGGGGGCCTCAGGCCCCCTGCCCTCAGGCCACCTGCCTCCCCCTCTGTTTACGCTAAACGTCACCACCCAGAATGTTGCATTTACTTGTATTTCATGACGCAGTAATCTTCAGTATGTTTTAATGGTGTCTATTTATTAAATGTTGTAATGGGATCGTATTGTATATTTTGAGAATTGGCTTTCCTCATTGGCTTCCCCTTATTTGACACATCCACTGGTTGCTATAACAACTACTTTGTACACTTTGTAAACAGAAAGATCCCAACGAATTTCTTCAAACTGTCCAACCGGCACCTCAGCCGAAACTCAAGTTTGAAAAATAGACAGAGGCACAAGGCTGTTTATTTTCGCTTTTCAGTCATCAACGCAAAACTTGGAACGATATCGACCTTCCCGTTCATACAAAATTCAATTTCAAAAAAACGTTAGCCTTAAAACATATTTGACTTTATTTAACAAGATCATTGTGGTATCTATTGATGGGGTCAAAATCACAGTGGATCGCAAAAAGAATTCCATCCGTCGGCTCTACCATGGTAAATGTTCCACCCGTCTATCTAGCTTGGTTCCCCCACCAGGGTGTTTAAACATACAACCAGGTCTTCTGCACGTTCTTACCCAGCAACGCCAAGATATAGAAAAAGGGCCACAAAAGCTTTTTCCTACGGACTGCATCTTTGGAACGTTTGCCTGTGCATGATCCAGGCTGTTTTAAGAGTATTAATTCCTAGTCTACGTTCAGTTTCAATTAGTTTGTACCTCTTTGTTGCGGCCCATTCCTTGCCTAGGGTGGCTTTTAGCCGTTTTTATGGCAACCTTGCAGAATAAAACGAGGATGTTATTCACATCAGGGCAGAAATGATGGCATGCATTTTTGTTCATCTGGAGCAGGGTGATATAAAAGAACTATAGAGGGCGTACAAAACCATGCAACACGGCCCTACAAGAAGCATTTTTGCCCATTGAGAAAATGGCGCTGACCAATCAAATTTTACACTGGTCACTCATCAGCATAGGCGTACGAGCCGGGGTGGGGGCAGGGGGAACTTGCCCCCCCCCTGAAAAAAAAACCGGGCAGAACTGCGGAAAATTTGGGCAAAGCAAGAATTATGTGGAAAAGACGTTTCATTATAAATATTGGTACTTCTGTTTTTATCTGTGTAAAATTTCTGCCAAATCAACCCCTCTGTCCCCTTTTTTGAATACCCAAAGAGTCTCCATACGCGTATGCTCATCAGTTTACGCGGCAAACATTTTTTAAGTGGCCATTTGTATGCAATTGACCCATAGGGATTTTCGTCCATGACGGGTCAGAGGAGTTCCGTGCGTGACATAGCGAGTGCTCCCTCTAGTTCTTATATATGATCCAGAGCCATAATAATTGAGAGGGTGTCACAGTGACCCAAATGGTTCCTGAGCAGGACTCTCTGATATCTTCATGGGTAAAATGGTGTTCCAATCAGGATGATATCCCAAATGGAGTAGCTATGATGAAAGAGATTCTTATTTTTATTCCAAGGGTTCCAGATTGGGGACAACTTATCTTCTCATTGGAAGGAGTAAAAGTTTACACCAATGGGGGTATTTTGGGTGACCCAGCCTGATGGTTTGATTTGATGACAAATCATTTCAAAAGAACACCAGTCCTCTGGAACAGAATAAACTGTGGTCTTTATTGACACTTTAAACACATTGACAAATATTGTGGAGTAACAAAGCTCCTTTTTCAAAGAAAATTATCAGAATGATATTAAAAAATCGGTCAAGAAATCTGTGCTCTATTGAATGAAGTTTCTCAAGTCTGATATTTTTTATCCAAAACTTCAGCCATAGATCCTCTGAACTCCATTCGAAAGTTAACACGAAAGTGGAATTTGTATCATGTTGACAGCAAAGTGGAACAGTTAAGCTGACAGGCATGAAGTTTGCGTTGAAGTAAAAACCAGTCGTCACTCTTACATCCCTCCACATCTTTCCAACATTTCAAACTTTTGCATGTGTGTGTTCACACCTTGAAGGGAAGGGAAACTTAACAATGTTTACTTTCGGTGAATGAGTCCCCATCTGGGTCAAAGTTCAAGAGGTCAGGGTCAATCTTCCAATCGGTGATAAGCTTCCCCATTGAAGGCCTTGGCTCAGGCAATCTTTGGTGTAATTCCATCAGGGCAGTCTGACAGGCACTACGCCATTTTTCGATCAGTACTTCCAGATCCGTAAGGTTGTTCTGAAGGGGAAAAAAACCCCAACAAACATAAAAACGATTCATATTCAGTATATTTTCATAAAGTATGTTTCATTGTTGATTTATGTAAACTCCTGTTTCCTTGTTGGTTGTTTAATAAATTATACATTAATAGTTGTTGTGACTGATGATTTGTTTTTTTGTGGCTTTTCAGTTTTAACGAATAAAAAGTTTTTTGAAAACTCACTATGGTTCTTATCAACCGTAAGGTCCCTATATACCTACAAGTAGGCAGGCTCTACACAGTGAGGACCAACAAATACACAAAGATACCATTTCAGCAATTATAGTATGTTCCGTCCCAACTTAAAAATTGTCCCAGCTATAGTTGGAACCGATCCCAACTTGAGTGTAGTGCATGGTTGGGACGGCCCAACTATAGCTTGGATCCGGAGATCTGTCTCCATGCAGGGAACCAGCGGCTGTTATAATATTGCATTTGATGGTCGAAACACTAGACTGCTGGTGAATTCAGTTGCATGTACGTGATGGGAAAACAATTGATTCTTCTCAAGTTTTTTTTTAAAGTTTTGCTATGAGAATTACTGTGCATCACATATTATGAGCCCTGTTGTTGTAATGTAAGCCGAGATAAACTTGAGAGGATCATTACTTCAGAGGCCCATGTAGTGTGGTTATCTACATCACTATCAGTGTCATTATCACTATAGTTGGGCTGTACCAGCTATAACACTCAAGTTGGGACCGGTCCCAATAATAGTTGGAACGATTTTAAAGTTAGGACGAAAACAAGTATACACTCAATGCAACAAGATCCGAATCTATTCAAATTTTGCTCCTCCTTGTTAAGAGTTGGTCATGCAATAAAACACCTACACTGTGTGTTGTAATTAGTGAGTAGTGATTGAAAAAATCAGAAATTTGCCTCTCGGACATACAACCAGTTGAACCACACTCTACATACAAACATAAGGTCCGCCATTTTGTGGAGTCAAACACTTGGTTCAACAAAATGGCGCACTGTGTTCCGTCATGAAATTAAACAAAAAACACACAATTTCAAAAGATATTTGTGTGAATCATTATATACTTTTAAAATATCTTTCCAACAATATTAATTTCATAACAAACGGTTTGTATGGCCCAAAAGTACCAATCCTTGGTTCAAATTCCACACCAGACCGGAGCCTTTGGTTTTCAGTCCTTGCGCTTCCCAATTCAAAGGGTTTTCCCCAGTTGGGTCTTTCCTCCAACACATCTGAAAGTGATAGTTATTTATTTTCTCTTCCCAGGTATTTGGGCCTACAGCGCTTGTGACTTTTGAAGGTTCTTTGGTTTCATTACCAGGAAGTTGTAACAATACACACCTTTGTTCTATACATCTTGACCATTTTTAGTTTCCGCAAAGTCTCAGTGTGGATGGCCACCTGTCTCTGTAATGACTTCCACTGAGGCTGGAGTTCTTCCGTGGAAATTTCCATTCTGTTCGTCTGAAAACTCCCAAAACTACTGCACTGTGATCAGTCGACTCCTGCCATGGTCAAAAGTTTTTCCAGTGCTAACGATCAAAGCCTAGTCATGCAAGATTGAATAAAAAGAAGTAAAGGTCAATATCTAGGCATATTTTGATTCCTTATAAATAAGAAATTACCTTTTTAAAGACACCAACATTAATAAATTTTGCAGGCCAGTTAGGGAGATATTTTTATTTTCGGAAATTTGTGGTCACAGAAGTTTTTGCCAAAATCATTTTTTTTAAGTGCCAAAACAGTATTTCCTTCCTCCATCAGGCCTTGATCTTAACCGAGGCCATTGGCCTCATGCCCTGTCGAGTTGACCAGCATGCCCTTCAAAAAAATTGCACTGTCACTACCAACTTGGCCACCATGAAATTGTTCGATTTCTCTGATTTGGCCAGAAAAGGCTTGCCCCCATTTTTCTTAAGATCGAGGCCTGCTCTATGGTCTAATAGCGATAGTGACAGGCCTAAAACTTTAAATTTGAAATTTTTGTTAGCCTCACTTTCCATACACCAACTTTGAGCCAATGAAGGGATTTTGAAATTACATTGTAGGGGATGATGTAACATGTAAAAAGTGAATCATTCTGAACCATGATTCATGACAGATCCACTCAACACAACATAAGTAACAAGTAAAACTAAAATCCATGATGCACTGTCAGTGTCAGTGCCAAGCCAACCGAGTGTGTATGGTCTTAAGTGTATACTACAATGGATTTTCTACAGACGCCAGTCACCGGGTATTTCACTTCTCCACTGGCAATAAGAAACTAACCTAGTCTTAGTTGCGATGATCATAATAGCCCCATAGTGCCAATACGCTTGACTATCTCAATGAGTCCAGCGGGGCTACTATAGTATTGATCATTACCCTCCAATACTTTCATTCAGGACTGGAGGGCTCTGATCATTGCAGCTAAATTAGCCCTGTAACACTAAATAGCTTTTGAAATAACCCCATATGACAAACAGAGGGGGAACTGTTTATGGGGCTAAGCTTTGACACAATTCAACTACTATTTTATGTATACGTATCAATGCAAGTAACATAAGGTGAGTATGATGACTGTCTACTCGCAATGATGTATATACATGAAACAGTAGTTGAATTGTGTTTGCACCCTCTCTCCCCACCTGGTGACGTATTGTGGGTATGGCCGAGATGCAACTGCTGAAAAGAAGTCTCTGAGAAAATTGGAAATTATTTGCAAAAAACCTTTAAAAAAGGTGCATAACTTCAACATCCAAAGCACCGGAGGGAAGCTAAGAGGTAAGGGGACATTTAGTAAATCCATTGTCGCACCCAGTAGTTTTCGCGGCAGCAATTTGCTGGTAATGCTGCACGAAAGATAGGGTTGGCCGTGTGGCTAAGGATTGAACCGATGTCAAAAATCCTTTGCAACACTAGTAGTGGGGCTAAGCCTTTGACATGCCAGCCATCTGCACTGGCAACTATAGGCCTAGTACTGCCAAGCTTGTTTTAACATCGGTCACACCTTCCTGCTTCCTTGTTGTCCAAGTTCAGTTAGTTTGACTAAACATTTGTCTGACTTTTTTTAATGTTTGGACACAGACAGAAAAAATGTCCAAACCTACAATGGCTAGGGATCAAAGTTTCTCGCAGACTATGACGTTTTTTTCCCGCGGTACGGTTTGTAAACAAGATCTGACCCACATTTTCAACCTTTGACATTGGTTACACAAAAAGGTCAATCAATGACCAAGCGAATTCCAACATTGTTTTGACCAACCTGGTTGGTACACCAAACATGAGACTTACCACGGCAACAGTTCAGGCCCAAGGTAAAATTGCGTTTGATGACACGTCATGCATGATTACAAATCAATGAAAAACTCATAAAATTGTACAACAATCTAAAACTGATTAAGCTTTTTTCAGTATGACCCGGATCTCACGATGGTAACTCCGCGCGGTCCCCAGAGTGGATGAAACTAAAACTATATCGGAGGTAACATTGCTTGTTGTTAGTAGATAAAATAGTGTATTTGTAACAGATTATCTCTACAAAAAAAACAATAATATGATATTTTTGTTATTATTTATGTTATCAATAGTACGGTTCATCATAAAATGTTATATACAATACAAACTGAACAATTTCCTGTCCAAAACTATTTCAAAATACTTGCATGTAAATATTGAACCCCTGTACAAAAATCAACTGTTCCAAATTGGTCACATGATCACTTTCAGGCAACATCCTTTAAAAACATGGCCGCCGTGTTGGTAAAACGTGGAGTGGGGGTAATCGACGGTGCTTAAATTTTGGGAGGCTGCTTATCCCTCGAAATTATGTTGACACCGAGAAATATCCATTCACCAAGGATATCTGACAGTGTGCCAATAATCCCAGAATATGATTTTGAGGCGATTCGCCGACGAGTCATGGACAAAGACAGTGAAGAACACACCAATGCTAACCATCATCATCTTGCGGCGAAGTTGGAACTTGCTGCCGAAGAGTACGAATCGTATGAGAGTTTACCGGAGACAACCACGCTCACTACCCATCTGGTGGCCGGTGCAATGGCAGGGATCATGGAGCATTGTGTTATGTACCCAGTGGATTGTGTAAAAGTGAGTTCAGAGGTTCAAGCTGTTGGAAGGAGGATCGAGTAGTGTGGATATTTGGGGGAAAACAAGAATTGGGAATTCAGTTGCTGGCAGCAGAAAGAGAGTATCTTTTTGTGGTTTTGTAGGAAGGAAAAACCCACCTTCCTCCCACACCACACCCCCATTATCAATGTTTACCCTGTATGGTTTACCATAATTATTGCACATGTTTATCATTGCATTTGTATGGTTAGTTACATTTTAGGAGAGTGATTTATAGCCTACAAAGACTTTGTACATGGTCATGGACTTCATACATGTACTGTCATGACTGTCTGCATTTATTATTTTGTAATTTGTTTTTCATACGTTTGCATTCATGTTTTATTTCAGAGAAAGGCAAAGGGCCCTTGGTTGGGGAAAGAATGCTAACCGCCACTTTTTTTACTCATTTTGAAAATAAAAGGAATCTCATTTACACAAATCAGATTATACTTTTGGTCGTATAAATGATGATAAAAGTGGCAATTGGATACAGCATCTTATCTGGGCGTTCAATTGTAGACTACCCTGCAAAAAGCACCTTCACTGCAATATGCGTCATCTTGTTCAACAAGGGGCAGATCTAACACGCGTTGCAGTCAGCGACTTGATGCTCGAACTTCCACGCACCTTCCAGATGCATTTGTAAAGTTCGAGCACCGAATCGCAGGCGGCAACACTTGTTCAAAAGAAACAAATCTGCCACTTGAATTGAACAAGATGGCACATATATAACTGAAAGTACTTATTCAAGAAGCCAAAGCTAGCTAGTAAACGGATTGTGTTGAACATCACACTTGATCACTTTACTTGCATACTGCAAGGAATTCTGCATTCACTTCAGAAAGGGCTCAATAGTTTATCAACGGTGATAAAAGAAAATTACAACTGTTCCCTTATGCAAAAACTCTTGACTCCCTCCGATTTTTTTAGGAACTATTTCCTCACCTCATGCTGATCGTTGTGTTGTAGAGTTACAGTGATGATAATCTTCAGCCCTGACCTAGGGGTTACAAACTACATTCAAACTTTCTGGATTCTTGAATTTTCTGCCAGTGTAGCTGGGATTCCATGCTGGTCCAGAAAACTAAAGGCATGAACATGTTAGCCGGAATTTTCATGGCAAACAATCACAAGCTCTTCTGGAGAATTATTATTGGCATTAGTTAAAGCTAACCATCAGCTTTAGCTATTTGTACACAAATGAATGAGAACATTTAAAGGGTAATACACTAATCTACAGTCTAATGTTTTGTACATGCAGGCAAGATACACTTCCTTCAATATCCATTTTCAAAACTTGGCTTAACTCCAACAGTCCCTATTCCATCAAACTCTAACAGCAGGTTTTGTTGGGTTGTGTTGGACTGGGTACTGCATGAGTAAACTGATCATGCTTTACATGGGTTCAGGCATACCACCATAATCAGAGTACCACAGTTTGGGTGTTGAGTTACCCACATGTGTTGGAATTTGTTAGAGTGGGAAAGAATCCTAGTAAATCACTCTGGGGTGTTAGAGTTAATGTACCTTTTGTGTTGAGAGCTTTCTGCACGGGGCTAGTAGTTGTGTGAGCAGCGACCTTTGGATCGCTGGCACCTTATAAATTCAACTATTTTGATTGATTGACTGATTGATGTACTTTTTCGAGCAAAATTGGGCGAGGCAGTTTATCCTTAGCAGGCCTCGATCTTAAGAAAAACGGGGGCAGGCCTTTGCTGGCCAAATCAGAGAAGTTGTACAAGGGCATGCTGGCCAAGTTGGTAGTGACAGACTGACAGTGCAATTTTTCTGCAGGGCATGCTGGCCAACTTGACAGGGTACGAGGCCAATGGCCTTGGTGGCCTTGGTTAAGATCAAGGCCTGCCTTAGTAGAGGGCACCTCTCCTTTTAGGAAAGTATAGATTTCTACTGGAAATGGAGCATGGAGCATGAAGGCAATTGCCTCTGTTATTATCAAGCAGCCTGTACCCATGTATTTTTACACTGTAAGTTAGCTGCTCATGTACATTTGTATATAATTAACCCTAATGGTGCCAAATCCATACAAATAAATTGGCTGGTTTTGCTTGATTTTGATTGATCTAGCACACCACCAGATTGAAACGTTTGGTTGATTTTGATGGAGTAATGGTCTTTAAGCATATGAAATCCTGGTTGATTTTGATGGAGTTGGTCTTTCGCCCCTTTTCAAACATTTTGATTGCTCTGGTTGATTATGATTGATTCAGTACAGTTGCATATTAGCTGTCCACCATTTGATATATTGTGGCGGATTTGGTATGGTTTCTAGGAAAAACACCTAGGGAGTTAGGGTTAACTCTTACAGTCTAGGCATTTTTTTCTAGCGTATGGCCTCAATCCTCTGATAACCTCTTCTCCTATGTCACTCCACAGCATTGTTCAAAGATGCCACTTTTCCGATTTCCGACATGTATTTTTTAGTGTTAGATTTTTCTGATTTTTATTTTAATAGCCAGTTGCATCTCTGATTGTTTGGACTTGACATGCAATCCCTACAATGGAGCATGGAGGTAATTGCCTCTGTTAGTATCAGGCAGCCTGTACCCTTGTATACTGTAACAAGTACATGTACATGTACCTGTACTGTTGCACTGTACATTTATGCTGTTCATGACTTCCTTTATAACCTTTACAGTCTAGGCATTTTTGCTAGCGTGTGGCCTCAATTCTCCCATAATTTCTCCTCCTATGTCACTCCACACCATTGTTTGGACTTGGATACAGTGCATGCACTAAGTGCATGGGAGAAACGTACAGTGAATAGTTTGAAACTGCTTTCATCACCCACCTTTGTAAATCCATTGGTGATCAATGTAAAAGTTTTTGAATGAGACGTGAAAAGTTGACAGGACAATATGCATTACCCTTGGTATTCACCAACTCTACATTGTATACCATGTGTTTACAACCGTTTGGTTTCGCTGGAGTGATATTCCTGTCTGGAGATAATTTTTCACAGGAAAAATGATTTTTGTGGCCTCAGGTTTTTCAGATTTTTTTCTTTTGCAACTGGAGATGGTAGACATTCAAGGTTATTTGTAATCCCTGATCGAGAAAAAAATAGACATGAGAGCAATGTATGTTTTTTAAACATTGGATTTCAGCAAGTGGTTCTGTTGTATAATATTTGGTGGTATCAACCATGAAAGAAAAGTCAGTGATAAATTTGTTAGGTCAATTGGCCTTTTGACCACAGATAGTTCTGATCTTCAAGATCTGTGGTCTTATGAGTGTGGAATTTGTTTTTAAATTCTAGCCTTGCTGTTGCCCCTAGTACATGTATGTTACCCCTGGTCTGTCGCCCCTGGTCTGTTGTTACCCCTGGTCTGTCGCCCCTGGTCTGTTGTTGCCCCATGTCTGTTGCTGCCCCTGGTCTGTCGCCCCTGGTCTGTTGTTGCCCCATGTCTGTTGTTGCCCCTGGTCTGTGGTTGTCCCATGTCTATTGTTGCCCCTCGTCTGTTGCCCCTGGTTTGTTGTTGCCCTGGTTTGTTGTTGCCCCTGGTCTGTTGCTGCCCCTGGTCTGTTGTTGCCCCTGGTCTGTGGTTGTCCCATGTCTGTTGTTGCCCTGGTCTGTTGTTGCCCTGGTCTGTTGCTGCCCCTTGCATGTCTGGTCTGTTGCTGCCCCTGGTCTGTTGTTGCCCCTGGTCTGTGGTTGTCCCAAGTCTGTTGTTGCCCTGGTCTGTTGTTGCCCCTGTTCTGTTGTTGCCCCTGGTCTGTTGCTGCACCTGGTCTGTTTTTGCCCTGGTTTGTTGTTGTCCCTGGTCTGTTGTTGCCCCTTGTCTGTTGTTGTCCATGGTATGTTGTAATGTTGCCCCTGGTCTGTTGTCACCCCTGGTCTGTTGTCGCCCCATGTGTGTCATTGCCCCTGGTGTGTCCTAGTTGCCCCTGGTCTGTTAATAATCCTATGAAAAAAATACCTTGTAATGTGGTACGATTAGATGCTTTTTATGCTGGAGATACTTACACACGCCACATGTTTTATCTCCTTTGAAGTTGTGCTGGCCAGGCTCTGAAAAGAGCCGGTTAAATTATTCTCAATGTAAATATGACCTTGCCCTCTCAAAGATGAAGGTGAGTTTCGTAATCAGAGATCTGTGACCTAGCTTTGGAAGCCTGGGGCTGGGTTGTTGTGTAAACGCCTGCAGGGGTCTATGTGTGGGGAGTGCAATGAATCATACTCGTAATCTACAGGATTTTGAAAGAACAAATCAAGAAAATAATCCGTCATATTTCACCCATAAACTTTAATGAATGTAACGGTTGAATATTCAATGAGAAGTGCTTGCATAAGTTGCATTTGTGAACAAACAAATTGCCAGTTAGTTTTCCAAAGAGAAATTGAAGCTTCATGACACTGGTATGCGTGTCAGTTCTGATGTAACATGTATGTAGTGTGACATTAAACATGGTGTTTACTCAATTAGGGGACGAGGATGTAGTGTACTCTGTCCCTCCCCAAAATTTGAGGGAGAGACTGAAGTGGCAATAGATTAAACCCGCCTATGTTCCACATGTACATGTACACTTTGTGTGCGTGCGCACATCAAAATTAGCAAACCTGCTTATAACAAACTTAAAGGTCCCATGAATTATTTTTTTTATTAGTTAAAAAAAATAAAGTATGCCTGTTATAGTATATCTTTACTTTTTTTCACATTTTTTACATGCGTATTAATCGTAGAAATAACGATTTCTAAAATTAGGGGGTTGCCGCGCTCCGCCCACCCTTCCTCATTAACATAAAATCTGTGACGTAGACAGTGGAACAGCTGACCAGGGCCATGTGTGTTACAATAATATACAATGCATTGTTGACCACTCGGCATGGATCATTGCGCAATCTGATGGCACACATTTTCGGGGCTCAATTAAAGTGTATTAACGCATAACAGACACATCAAACTAGTCAATACATGTTTTGTTAATTTCAAACCATATATTAAGCCACAAAAATGTTCCGTGACAAAAAACCTCTTCATAGGCCCTTTAAAACAGAAATACAATAAGACCCATCCATTAAGCCCCGCCCACCAAAGCTACACATGTGTCTTGCTCTTCACCGTGCCACAAAGACATGATGCAGCAATCCAAATGGCAGAAACTTGTGGCTGACTATTGTCAGACTTTTGAGTGCGTGTTTTGGATTGTGATTGGTCAATTCATTAAGGGGCGGGGGTTATTATGGATCAGTCTCTGGCCTGTATGCTTTGTTCTTGAAAGGGCAAGGGCACCAAGGCATTTTCTTTATGGTAAAGGGAACCTATATGAGGAAATTGTAAATTTCTGTTGGAACATTTCAAGGGCATTAAGGCAAAGACCAAGGGCAATGGAAGCAATTGCCTCCGTTGCCTCTGTGAAGTATCAGACCTGCTTTGGAAAGATTACTTGTCGGTGGAAAAAATTTAACCAAAGAAATATGAATGTGTGTGGTGATAAGAACTACAATGAACTCAATTATTGCATTTACTTGCCCTCGTAAGTTAATTGTTACTGGTAGTCAAACTGATACTTTAACAAAAGGTTTATGCTGATGACTAAGATTGCCTTGAACAGCTGCTGGTTGTGCTCTTGCATATTTGTTTCAATTGGTTTAACAAAAATGATCCAAAGTGGCCGGCCTTATTATTAACCGGGTCCATCTTCATAGAACTGCTAAAAGCATAAAATATTGCTTAATTTTCAGCTAAGCTTTTTGGGGGGCTGGTTACCTTCATCTGGTAAGCATAATTATTTGTGCTTAAGCAGCTCTATGAAATTGGGCCCTGAAGATTCATGGAGGATTCAGAACTGGGCCCAATTTCATAGAGCTACTTAAGCAGAAAATAGTGTTTAAAATTGTCCTGCTAAGCATAAATAAGCAGTATACCAGTCACAGATGGTACATGTGACATGGTATTTTGTCTGGTAACCCTGATTCTGTTAAGCATAATTTTGTTGTGCTTAGCTACTTCTTGTGCTTAAGCAGCTCTGTGAAATTGGGCCCTGGAATTCAGCCTTTGGAAGAATCCGTTAATTTTAGCATTGGGCCAGTAACCTCACAACCGAACTCTATCATTATTTTTTTTTAACAATAAAAAAAAACAAGCAACATTTTTTGAAGAATTACATACATGTATGTTCTTTAATACTTGAGCTTTTGATTGCCAAGTTTCCTCCTAAACCTGCGAAAAGAACGACAACAAATTTGTAAAAAAAGAAGAAGAAAAGATTTGAACAACTTTGATCCAGGAAGTAAGGGGGGATTTACATGTACAGGGGCAATTCCACGCAAGTGCGACACGAGGGTCAAAATTTCAAAATGATCTTTGTTCAAATATCTTTTGCAAAATCGACAGGGTATATTTTGCAGTTTCTAGAAATACTAAAACAATTGTTCTGGACCAATTATTTTGTAAGTTACAGCACTCGGAAGATGTCACTACATTTATGTCCCCAATCGTAGGTAAGAACACCAAACTTAAATATTTTGTTATTATTCAGTAGTCTATTGATATGTAATAAATATTTGTGTTAAAATAACAACACTTGGTGTCTATTTTAGGAAAATAACTTTTGAAAAATGAAATTAGTGTTAGCTACCCAGGATGTGCCGTCAAAATAATGCTTAGGCTTAACGTAATGTCAGTCACAAAAAACATATATTTTTCCCATAAAAACATACAGGATAACAATTAAAATCTGCCTTTCATTATTTTCTTAGTATGGGGTGTGGGAAGTGCTATGATGTTATCAAGTGGGCAAAAAATTGTTATTTAAAGATTTGGTCAATTAAACAAAAGTGTAATGTCAGTCACGTGTAATGTCAGTCACGATATTGTAATGTCAGTCACGTATATTACGTCAGTCAATGGAAGAAATTTTGAACAGTGGATTGGCTGACAGCTTACCTATTACCCATCATACAACTTAATGAAGCTCATTAATCCTAAAACAATGCTCTAAGATCCATCATAGTTTGTATTTTTAATTTAATCCACCATCATGTGTGTTATATGCAAGTACGCAAGTGAATAATTAATGGTGTTTTGGGTGAAATGCACCCCATTGACATGTAAGACACATTATTTGACTTGAATGTTTTCATTTGATTGAAGGAAAATTAATTTCAGACAACACTTTTCTTTTTAAACAGGGACATAAGAGTCTCACAATACACAGGTTTTCTAATTGAGTGTAAGGAGGATGCCAAAGACAGCAGCAGAGAGACAGGCGAAATGCAGCAAAAAGTTGATTGTGTCCAAATGACAACTTTGCAGTGTCAGTGTAATAGTGAGAGCTGGTGCATACACATGTGTACATGTACATGTACTGAAAGTGGCCACTGAGAGGGGACAAAATACATACACCAGAGATAAAATCCCAAGCTGGAAGCACCAGTTTTTGTTAATGCCCCAAGCATTATAACTTTGATGACTTTCAAGAAAGTACAGACGTATACTGTAGGTGAATTGTTGCACACCAACAAACTAACATCTCTCCATCATGACATCAAGATTGACTGGATGGATACAGAGTGCTTGTTTGATTGGAAAGACTGAACTGTTGAGTAGAGTGGAGTATTTTACTTGTATGATGTAGTATTGTAAAGACTTTTAAGTAAATAAAATGATCCACTACACATCCAAGCCGTAGTGGTGTGGGGAGGGTGGTTCAACCCAAAGTAATGTGTAGTAGATTTTTAAAATAAGAGTGGTAACAAAATGTCTTAAAACCTGCCCACAATCTGACAATGTTAGTGCTTGGTACTATACATGTACATCACGTACAGTACATGTAGTGCAAAATGTATTTACTTAGACCGTTGAGCTAAGTACATTTTAGAGATCAGTTTTTTTAAATATTCTATAAAATATAATATTAAATATTTTTAGCAATTGGTGCACTGCAAATGGGGGGGGGGACTATAATGTTATACCTGACCATGTTGACTGTTGCTCATTGGCTAAGAGGGAAAGTACATGTGTAAACAAATCTAAGCATTATATGTTTAGCAGTCATGCTGCATGTATCCCAAGACAAGTTACAACAATGATTGAATATTTGTAAAATAGCAGTTTTACATGTCTTATCTACTCTAAATTATTTCATGCATGTGAAAAGGAACTTCTGGTATTTTACTCAAAAAGACTATTTTATGAAAAAGGGGAGCACCCATTTGTTCATTTCACCAAATTCAAAATGACAAAAAAGGTAGCTTGTAAAGTGTTATGTTTATAGCGTTAGCCATTTTATGCAATTTATGTATTTTATACATTTTATGACATTTAATGCATGTTCCAACCTTAAAATTATGATTGCTCCTTTAAATAAAGCACAAGCAATTAGTTGATTCTTCTCTAGTTGACAGAAAGTTTATCATTTTAGTGTCAAATTGTTTTTACTGTGAGCAGGAGTTGCGAATCTAATGCGTAATGTCAGTCACGGTAATGTCAGTCACAGAGATTAATTTGCATAATTATTTAAAAAATCATAAAGAGTTGTTTCCATCTTTTAATCTGCATTAGTTCCCCTATGAGCTATAATGTTTATATGGATTCAGATCTGTAGCACTTTTAACTTGAAGAGAAATTTTAAAAACATGTTTGACATTTTTTGATTGCGTCGCATTTTGTAATGTCAGTCACGGTGGTAAACAACCCACACAGTCAGAAAAGCTGAACATGAAATTTCAAAATTTGAAAACTGTATTGTGTATTCAGGTCCTAGTGTCCCCCATGCCAAACAGGGTTTGGATGGCTGTAATAGTTTAGACATCAGAGCTGATTTGATATTCACAATTAGTTAAAAACGTAATGTCAGTCACGGTGGAATTGCCCACAGGGTTTTGGTCAATCATTTTTGGGTCAATCATTATCCAGCTTTGATCAGTAACAGATGGCAGTCAGTTCAGGAGCGCATTCACTGGTCCATATGTTTTTTTTCCCCCAATATTGTCATTTGTATGGGAAATGGAGCAGGGAGTGTACGCATTTGAGCGCCAAGACCAAAATCAGGCCAGCTAATATTATCAATGTAGAATTACAGACCTCAGGATTCAACTTTTGAGCAGTTTTAATTTTGTGAAAATATTACTCTTAAGATGTTACTCTTATTAGAGAGTTGAGGAATATATTCGGCGTTGGGGAGGTGGGGAGTGGAGTGGAGGGCGTGAACAACAAGGTTAAGATCTTGGAATTACATGTAGAATATGTTCTATGTGATTTCTGTGAAATTTATTATTTCAGCTTTGGGTAGTTAATGTGTGCATGAAATGAGTCACAGTGTTGTAGTTGATAAAGGTAGAATAGAGATATCATTGGTACAAGGTACATACAGTTGCCTATGTATGGCGTGGAACACATGTACTCATTCAATTCAATAGCAGTCCCTAATGACATAACTCTTGCTTAAAAAATACCCGGATGTCGGACATTCCACCACTCACACATTCGCTGATCGGCGCGCCAGATCGCAGTAGTACAGTATACAGCGCGTATCGTTTACGATCAACGTATGTGTTCGTCATTGAAATTAGACACATTATCTGAGATCCAGGTACTTGCTTGACCTCTTTTCAGCATTAGTGCGGAGTGCTTTTCAATTCAGTTGATTTTATTTTCCCTGACGGGAAATTCATGTGGACCTTTACATGAAATAAGTCATGAAATACGCTAAAAATTGCAATTACCCAAATACACAAAAAAACACGATACTTCACTTAAAAAGGAATGATACAGAGAAGTTATAGATGTACAATATAATTTAAATATCAAAAATCTGCACTTAAATATCAAAATATCAAAAGTTCTTTTAAAAAGTTCATGTAAATTGCTTGTGAGTCTAATTAGGACCCACTCAATACACTGTACACCTTTAAATGAGGGAGATTTGTTTTACTGACGAGGCACAAATGTCTACATACATGTGGACCAATTTCCTTCCTGTATACTACATTGATGTACGTCGTGTACGCACCATCTCGCCTAGGGATCTCTTGCTCTGTTGATCTTGTCACGTACATGTACAGACATTGCAGGACAATCTGTGTACATTACCAGTGCCTTTAAAAAAAACAGTCTTTACAAACGTAATTTCCAAAGAGTGCTTAGTCATGAGAACAAGAAAGTGCTGACTCTGCAGTTTCACATTGATCCTGTTAAACAATATAAATGTTATCACAGTGGTTTTGGAATCTTGAGTAAATTCATTCCCACCTTCTAGTTCTCAATAAACAGTCAACTTATGAAACACTCTTCATTCAAAGTTGCCATAGTTTTTAGAAAAATATCAACGGGAGTTTGTGCCCATTTTATTGCAGGTTCTGCTTATTTCAGTTTGGCAAACTGATACGAACCAAGTGTTCGGGAACAATTTCTCACACATACATTGCAGCAATCGTAGCATTTTTGTCAGACATAAATATTTCCTAGAATAATTGGTACTGTGTACTGGTACTAGTGTGGGATTTTTCCTAATTCCTAATTTCAGGATTCTTTTGACTGCATATATTCTTGAAGGCCCATGGTTTTCATTTGTATTGATGTAGACAGTTTTGTAAATTTATCTACAACTTCAAACAACACCCAGGAAGTTTAGGAGGTTTTACGGTGTATTGTATGTCTTGATCAGAGAAGACCATTACCCATTTTACAGCTTTTGCTTTTGTGAAATCACAACTGATTCACCTAGCCACCACCACTCATAACCGGGCCACCGAGCATGACCGCCTTGCTTCTAAACCTCCCATGATACTATCATAGTATCTTGATCGAGCATCCACTATCAGACCTGAAATTTCATCTTTGAAAGGGCAAGGCTGTTTTCATTTTGCAAAGAACACTTCCATTGGAAAGTCTTAAAAGTCTATAGGGAACTTTTGAAAGGGCACCAAGGCCAAGACCAGGGCAACAGAGACCATGGCCTCCATTGCCTCCGTATAATTCCAGGCCTACACTCTTATAAGAATGCAGGATATTTAGAAGTTATCATAAGTGTCTATCATAATACTTGACTGCCTCGCTTGTAAGTGATGGTGGCTAGTCAAATGGGACGGAAATCACACCTCTGTTAGTTTTTTTGTTCATGCATTGTATAAAGGTACCATTAAAGTGCCTGTATACGTTTGGTAATGACTCTGAACATTTATGGCAATAATAACTTACTTGGTAAGAAGTACAGCAGCTTTGGATAGTATAAATGCATTTTGAGAAACGTTTCACTTCGAAGTACTGCAGTTATAGAAAAACATATCACTTTTTATCCCCCAAAATTTAAATCTGAGAAGCGTTATGGCCGTAACGCTTCTCAGAATGTGTATTCCAATGACGGATACATCTTCTGCGTGAACACAACCGCTCCAGATTTTTGGCGATATCTCAAAAACTCTGCCAACTTTTGAAATGAAACTTAGACAGGTTAGTTTTATGGTATATATCTACAATTATATAGCATTAAGGCAAATGTACAGTTCCATAAACCAAAGGTATACTTTGCCTTTAAAATACCCAAACACGTATAGTAATGTCCATGCGCATACATGAACTTCTGGTACATGTACATGTTACAGTAGTACCTGTGTTAATTTTATTGTACATGTACATGATACAAAGTACACTACTTTGTATAGTCTGACGGATATTTACAGATCACATCCTTGTCAATGAAAGTGCATTGATAACAAATTTGTCAAGTCACCCTCGCTGTGATGCAGTCACCAATGACCACTGGTCCACACCTTCAGTAAACATAATTGTAGACTTGATTCAAGCCACACTTCACCTTTGTTGCAGTTTCTCTGCAGGCATCACTGTGTGGCTCGGGCTACTCATTGTATGTACTGCATGCATGACGTCACAGCGTTGCAAATTGTTATAAACTGCACCCAGGGTGCCTCAGATAAGAACATGCATCATGTACATGTACTACAGTGGATGTAATCACAATGCGGAAGCTGGACAATTTACAACGTTGTAATGAAGATATTTAGACTAGAACTTTTGCAACTTAACCTTGACATTTTGCGTGGAGACCATGAGGTCTGCCATTACAATTTACAATAACACATTTATCATAACTTTGAATTTCTTTGGTAAATTGGTAATCCATTGGTTCTCCTGTGAATGTTTTTCTTTATCCATGTAAAGTATCGGGTTCCATTTTGCTCACAGAACCTGTTCGGGCCTTGAGCTTAAGCATTTTGTAAAGTAACCCAAGGGGCTAGTAAACTGTGAATTTTACTTGCCCCCAGGAAGTTTTTGTTGCCCAACTTTTAAACATGTATTGTCATAAATGTATCTTTTTAATACTAATGGCAGCGATCACAACCAGTTTAACGGTCAAAAGAAGTTACTGTTACACTCACACACTCAAAAATAAATTAACCCATTTCGAAAATGTATTACTCACATCTGAAAAGGAAGAAGTGTGAGCATTATAAACAAGTAAGTTGCAGAGTTTTTAGTAGCCCACAGGGCAAGTTGAGAAGTGGTGTTTACTAGCTCATAGCAGTTTCTACTAGACAATGTACGCCGGGCTAGTGTCAAGGGTGAGCCCTGCTGTTAAGCATCGAGTATTTTACAATCGTAACAAAGGGCAGGCGATTTAAAATGTACATACATATTTTACGTCATTCTTTATTTATGACTACACAACAATGCAAATTTGACAATTGGTCTCAAAGTACGTGTACACATTTCCCTGAGCAGTGACTCTTTAGTTTGTACACATGTATGAATGCATTTGATAAAATTTGTTATGATGATTGTTTTTATCATTTTTATTACTGTCGTAGGCATACACATTTTGTGTTAGTACGCACAACATAAGGGACACGATACATGTATACATGTTGTAGCTTCCTCAAGGAATTTAAATCTTCCAAAACAAACATTTGGTCAGCATGAATGAATGCAGATATTGATCTGGATCACATTGAGTTGGAGGGCAAAGGTCTTTTGTGTTGATTACTGTATGTGAGGCAGTACATTAGGTTATTATTCATTCATTCAGTTTCGTGGCCGAGCGGATAAGAACACCAGACTCAAGCTCTGGTGTCTCTGATCAGCAGGGTGTGGGTTCGAATCCCGGTCGTGACACTTGTGTCCTTAAGCAAGATACTTAACCATTATTGCTGCGTCCTTCGGATGGGACGTAAAGCCGTAGGTCCCGTGTGTTGTGTAATGCACGTAAAAGAACCCAGTGCACTTATCGAAAAGAGAAGGGGTTCGCCCCGGTGTTCCTGGTTTGATCGGCAGCAGATTGCGCCACAGCACCTTGTAAACCGTTACATGGTGCTAAAGGAACAGGTCTCATACTACATAACTCTGAATACCTTGCAAGATAAATACTGTGTATGCGCCAGGAGTGTCAATTCTGACAGACATGGCGCGGTATAAAAATGTTCAATATTATTATTATTATTATTTGTACCCTTAAGATGCTAGACTACATCTAGGTGTCTTCTAGAGTTCTCTGTTTTAAAAGAAATCAATCTTCAATTTCTCAAGCTAAATTTTGTTTCAATGCTTCAAGATCTTACACCCTTGTTTTGTATAGTGTTGGCCATCGTTGTCATGTACCCTGTGTGTGACAGCAACAATGACTGCCGAGTCTCATCGTACCATAAAGGGACCAGTCTTTTCCCCCTGTCCAGCCTCAATTTGGTTTACATTGATTTGAATGGGAGATAACCAAGATGGCTGCAACTTCATGCAGACGTATAAGAAGAGCTAGAAGTATTGTTATACAACCATATCCCAAAATAAATAAGTACGCTTGATAATAAAAAATAATTCACAGTTCTTACATGCATAGTGCTTTATTACATCTGGTGGTTGTAACAAAGCCCTCGTTTTTTTTACAGCCATTATACAGAGGGATGTTTGAATTACTAGACCCATTTTTAAAGCACGTTGTTTACAATACAAGGTGGTGCAGCAATTTGCAGCCAACCATGGCGGAAACAACAGTGCAAACCCCTTCTCTTAACAATTAATATGCTGGGTTCTTTTACTTGCATTACACAACACTGGAGACCTATCGCTTAACATCCCATCCCAAGGACAACAGCAATTATAATGTAAGTGTCTTGCTCAAGGACACAAGTGCCATGAGTTGGGAACCAAACCCATACCCTGACAAAACCAGACCTTTAGTCGAGTACACTCAGACTGCACGGTTACCACACAGCCGTGATGTGCAGTGTAAGATTCCTAGGAGCATACTGCATGGTATAAACTACTCATGCAAACCGACCTTTTCCTGTGATGTGACCCCAAAAAGGTTGCATCGGGTACATGAATACGTGACATGGCTGGCTATAGTGAATCTATGCATCATGTACGCACATACTGATAATGTTTTTAACAGAAAAGAAAATAAATTACATGAGCATACAGTACAGGCCCACTACATTATAGTTGTAAGGGCGAGGCAATTTTTCCTACATGTGGTGCAACAGTGTCATAACTTGGATTTTATTCGTTTTGCATAAATCGCTTTGTAAGGTTTGGGGACATTTTAAACAATGTCTGGTTGTTATTAAAGGGGCTGTGTCGTCATGATTATAGCAGGCCTGTAGCTGTGCATGGAAATGATGAACTCTCACATGGATACTGCACTTGTGCGCGCTTGCGGTCAAATCACAAAGGGTGTCGTCTTTGTTAAACTGTGATGTGACCGCCGATACGCAAGTGTGCGTAGTAACTGGGTTATTCCATTTACTTCTTTTTTAAACTTTTTTTTAATGGAATTTGCCCATCACAAGGCCCAAAGGCCACTCGAAGCGTGGATTACTTTTTGAAAGGATGTATGTAGAAACCTGCCCCAATGCGCAGAAACAAGACATGGCGAGATATACATGTAAACGCAAGTCTCTTCACAGCACAGCTGAAAACAGGGAGGGGTAGATGAATTTATTGCGAGACAAACATAACTGCCTCTTTCCCTATTTGAAGCAATTATAGTTAAGTGTCTTGCTCAAGAACACAAGTGTCATGACCGGGATTTGAAGTCACATCGTGAGGACTTAGCCACCAGAACTTGAGTCCGATACACCAAACCGCCCGGCCATGACACGCTACCATTGCTGCTTTAATCATGATGACACAGCCCCTTTAAGACAGCTCCACTTGTACATTAGGAATTACGAAGAACTTTAAAATGATTTCTTTAAAAGTTATATCTACACTTAATCACCTATAAAACAAGTTTGATGCCTTGTTACAACCTTTTTGCACAGACGAATATGCGCGGTTTAGATTGGTCAAAAGGTTGTATCTTGAAGATACGATTTTGTTGCACAAACCTACACTGCATACTGTCAGTGTGGAATGTCGTTATAATTCTTTAATACAACAACGTTGTATGTGTAAGATAAGACTTTATTGCTCGGACCACATTAACAAATTATGACGTCATTTTTATTCGTCCATCACAAGGCCCAAAGGCCACTCGAGGTCTGGATAGAAACCTGCCCCAGTGCGCAAAAACAAGACATGGCGAGATTTAAACACAAGTCTCCTCACAGCACAGTTAAGAACAGGGAGGGGTAAATGAATCCTTTGTGGGACAACCATAACTGCCTCTTCCACTATTTAAAGCAATTAAAGTTCAGTGTCTTGCGCAAGGACACAAGTGTCATAACCGGGCAATTGCCTCCGTTGCCCTTGGTCATTACCTTGGTGCCCTTAAAATGTTCCACTACAAATTTACAATTTCCTCATAGAGGTGCCCCTGTATCAAGAAGGAAATGCCTTGGTGCCCTTGCCCTTTCAAGAATGAAGCAATCAGGCCTGGCTATATAAGTATGGTTTTTATTATTATTACTGCTAAATTTCAAAGGGCACCAAGGCAATAATCAGGGGCATGATTGCCTCCGTTGCCTTTGTGAAGTATCAAGATACTTATGCACTGCATAAGTTTCAAATTCTACAAAAATAATGTTGATGATTTAGATTAATTAGTATTATTTTATCCCCCAATTTTTTTCTTTTTCTTTCATTTCTCCACAGACAAGAATGCAGACGATTCGACCCTCACCAGATGCAAGCTATAAGAACGTTTTTAATGGCTTGACGACAATAATTCGCAAAGAAGGACCATTTGGCATGGTACGGGGACTACACGCAGTAGCGTGTGGTGCCGGACCCGCCCATGCTTTGTACTTTGCTAGTTATGAAAAGTTAAAGCACATGCTGAGTGCCAGACCGGGACAGAATCCTCTAGCGAACGGTATGTGTGTTAAGAAGAGAACAGTATTCTAATCAAAAGATTTTGACATGATGGCTGGTTCGTTTTGTGGTCTTTTGTATGGTTTTCATACAGTATTCCAATCAAAAGATTTTGACATGACGGCTGGTTCGTTTTGTGGTCTATAGTATGGTTTTGTATGTTCAATATCGGTGTTTCCAGTGCTCTACTTTTACCAACCACCGCCATGCCCCTGGTCATTGTCTTGGTGCCCCATTAAATGTTCTCATAGAAGTTTTCATTTCCCTCATTGAGCTTATTTACTATAAGGAAAAAGTGCATTGCCCTTACAAAACAGGAACGAAGTTTCAAGCCTGTGTGTCATAGGCCGTTTACGAAACCACGGCTTGGGCTTGGGCTTGGGCTCGGGCTTAGGCTCTGTCAGTTATTTTGAAAACGTGTGCTTTCCTTACGGGAATTCAAACAGGCGGACGGAGCCCAAGCCGGAGCCCAAGCCCAAGCCGTGATTTTGTAAACGACCATAATGTGTCTTCCCCAGTAGTTGAGACTTGCTCATATGTCAGAATTGTTGTACTTCTTTGTATGCCCATGATCTGCTTAATGCAAAGCTATTCACAAATCTGTTCCCTGCTTGCATGTCGTTCATACAGGCCATTTGCATTACAGAGCGCCACCTACAGTTTTCCCAGGAGAGGCCATGTTGTGGAATGTTTCATAAGAAAAAGATCCATACGCAGTGGCAGGCACACACGACCCCGTTGTTTAAGTTCGTTTGTGGTTTGCAAAGTTGTTTAAGTTCGTTTGTGGTTTGCAATGCAGCAAGGTCTTATTTTTGTCTGTTTTTTTTATGTTTGCTTTTCTTTTTGGAAGATGGAAGTCCCCAAGTTGCCCATGCCCTGCTGAGTTGCGAGTGTGATTTTTTTCAGCTGACACTTTTGGGGAAAATGGCCTCTCTGGTGTGAACTGTAGAGGGCGCACCGTATTCCAAATTGCCTGTATTGGTGGTACCTGACTAAAATGCCTGTAATTTCACTGAGGACAAAGGCTGCGTTTATCATATATGATCAATGCCTTTGCCCGCTGATGAAATTTTTCCCCTAGTCGACATGATCTTGCATTGCTTTCAGAGAAGAGTGGCCCTCGCCGTTTGCATAAAAAAATGCCAAACGCTGCCCTCTCAAAATGACTTTGAAATAAATTTATGTTTATGAAAATAATGCATGTTATACTGTGTAGACAATTACACACAGTGCTTGGGAAATATTGGAAGAATTTGGTAGGTAATCCAATACCAGACTTTATGTCGGCATTATGTTGATGTTCGCTGATATTTGATTCGGCCATGTTATGGTCTGTAATGAATTTCCGAGGTTACATTATTATGTCCCTGCATGAACAGTGTACCTCAATGTACCTTCGGTTGATGGAAGTGGGTTACCTAGAAGAAGAACTTGGGTTATTAAAGCAGACGTCTCACAGCCTGCAAACTCTGGGGTTTTACAAATATGCAAAATGTATACTTACAGACTACTTTTCAAAAATCCTTCAGCTTCACACCAACTGAGCATCTAGCAATTAATTTGATGTCCCCCTCAAATATTAACATTGCGTTTTGCACTTCTGTTTTGTCATTATTGCACTTTTTCTTTTGAAAGATGCTGATAGATGGTAAGTAGAATAGCAATCCAGTAAGCCACACCCTCAAGACAAAACAACAAAAATTGTTTCATCGGAAACTCAATGAGCACATGTAACGGACATTTGCAAGTTATGTTTGAATAATGTCTGGTACAATGACTTGCTTAGTCACAAGTGATTACAGACAGTTGCATCACAGATTATAGAGCGCCGAAGGCACAAGATGGGGAACTGGATTTTTGGATTTTTGGAACGATTTTTGGAATGTGAAATATGCATGGGCGCCATTTCAGCAACTGAATGTTTTGTTTCCCATTGATAGCAATGGTCATTGTCTACACTGGTCCGTAAGTATCAGTGTTGTATCAGAAGAGTCACTTGCTGAAATGGCGTCCAGTGGGTTTTCACATTTCAGCCTGAGCTCCCCATCTTGCACCTTCGGGGCTCTATAATCTGTGGTTGCCATGTACCAAACACCTGCTTATCGATGGTACACTAGCTCAGTAGCAACCAAGTCCCCCGACATCCCCCTCCGTTCCATTCCCTTCCCATGGAAAATGACTTGTTGACTACGCCGCAAAAGAAAATGACTGAACTACGAATTTCTCCATAAAACTCTCTCGTTACATCACAAGCAGTAAGCCACAAGGGAAACTGACTGGGTAAATTTGTGATTAGATTTTTGGGTGAGCAAGGGCAAATAGACTAGAGTAGGATTTGAACCTGCGACCTCCGGATTAACGTGCCGGCGCTCTGCCAACTGAGCTATCAAGTCCTAATGTTGGCGGTCTCCCTATATTATGTCAATATCTTTCTTTGGCGGGTGCCAGTCGGAAGCCATACAACCTGAAACTGCCATATATAACCAGGGATCACACCCAAGTTTACGATACATCCTGGGAAGCGGCAGGACATGGATCACCTAAAGGGGATGCAACTTTTTATTTCAAATATTAAGCAATAAACCATAATGGAAACTGACTGGGTAAATTCCAATTAAATTTTGTGGTGAACAAAGAAAAATTTACACAAGAGCTGGGTTTGAACCTGCACCTACTGGATTAAAATGCCTGCGCTCTACTAACTTAGGTATTTAGCCCTCATGTTGGCGGTCTCCCTATTGCATAAACAAAAACATAACAACTTATCATGGAATAAATTTGTTCCCCTGTTGACTTATTGGACAACCTCTTACCCACACACTACGTCAATTTGGATGCAGCTTAAGGCGCGTATCAATCCGCAGTTCTGGGAACCTTTCAAAAAGGCTAATACCGTTGAATAATCTACATAGTCTGACTCTTAAAAGTTTCTGTTTTGTGAGTGAGAAAATGTCAGTTTAACTCATTACTTGTGGTTTTACTTTCATGTATATTTTACCCCTTGCAGTGCCCTGTAGTAAATATGTGTTATGCCATGCATTTTAATTTAAGCTGTAAATTACTCCTTTTTGTTTTGAATCGCATATAAAAATTCCAGAAATAATGACAGCAGTCAAGGCATACACAATTTCAAAGCTGACTGTCCAATCTTGATTTTGGTCACAACTTGGATATTCACAAAGGTCATTTTAAGTTCACATGGTGTGTTGTGGGTGACAACAATGGTGTGTCTTGGCCAAGCGGTCAAGCACACTGGACTCAAGCTTAGTGTTTCTGATTAGCAGAGTGTGGGTTTGAGTCCTGGTCTTGACACTTGTGTTCTTAAGAAAGACACTTAACCATTATTGCTTTGTCCTTCGAATGGTTTGTCCCCGGTGTTTCTGGCAGTGGCTGCAGAATGCGCTGCAGCACCTTGTAAACCCTTATTAGGTGCTTATTAATGGGTCTCATAATTCAAAAACTTCAAAATCCTACCTTTGAAAAAAAAATTATAATAATAAGTGCCTTGAGTACCTAATTGTTGGTAGATAGGACCACTGTATAAGACTCCTGTATTTTTACTATTATTATAACAAAGCATTTTTAACAAGGCCGATTTAGGCCTGCCAATACACAGTCCGAAAATTGGGCCGATTTAGTCGGCCCAAGACACTGCTAGGCTTAAACTCCCTCCATTCGCCCTCCCCATCCACAATTGTCTTTCACCTCATTCTGAGGCCTGGAGTACGGGATACTGTTTTGATCTCTCTCTGTTTTTCAGCCTGTGCGGGGAGTATTGCAACTTTACTACACGACGCAGCAATGAATCCAGTTGAAGGTATGTTCAGTTCTGAATATTTTAAAACTCAGTACAAAGATTCGCTTTATAGCACCGGGATTTTTGCTTTCTCTATCGAGAAATGTCAAATACATGCACCGTGAATTGCAAAACCTCGGTCGTGAGATTCGGCCGAGGATTGATACTAAATCAGGAACCAAGGCTGGATCCCCGGTTCACTCTGACTTGCCTCCATTGAGTCGTAATACGATGAATAAACAATGTTGGAAGCCTCTCGATGTCTCGTAATCGTCTTCTCGTATTATTGGTCGAAAATAGGCGAAATATTCAAGACCATGTTTTCTCTTTGTGTCTATGAAACAAAGTGTTACACGGCTCGTGCGTGCATTGTGCACGCTCATTATTGGAATGTCCAGGTGACCTTTGTTCTGGTGATCCGATTTTACACAATGGCAAGTTTAAACATCGGCTGTTTGCTGGCTCGGACAATTTTGTGTATACACATCATCCGGCGGCAAACTGGTTAAACAGTGTCGTTGCATCCAACAGCCAAAGCTGAATACACTTGGTTCGGATGCGGTTTAACATTCAAAACATTTACATGTAGAACTGACTGATTGATTCAGGCATGCAACTTCTCAGCAGATCAGCTGATTTCCTCTTTTTTTCTTCACTTTTAATGCCACAGAAAACTGAAAAACACTGTACAAAGTCATTTGTGTTTGGCTATTTACTTGTTTTTTGGAAATTTCAAAGTTGTGTGCCTGCTGATTAGGGGTAACAAGTTTGAGTAATGCCACTGTTTTTTTCCCCCTTCTCTAATCTCTGTCATGGGATCCTCATTCCTGTTGGTGCTCTACTTCGTCTCGATGGTCAACACGTTGATTCCTGCCAAATCAACACTCCTATCACCTTGACCCGATCCAGTGATAAAGCAACGTATGCAGATGTTCAAGAGCCCTTATAAGAACGTTACCGAATGTATCAGGACTATACTAAGAACTGAGGGCATGCATGCTTTCTACCGTAGCTACACCACACAGCTCACCATGAATATACCCTTCCAGAGCATCCACTTTGTCACCTACGAGTTTGGCCAGGAGCTGCTGAACCCGGGCCGGAATTACCACCCCAGCAGTCACATGATCTCCGGGGCACTGTCCGGCGCCATAGCGGCAGCCGTCACCACGCCGCTGGACGTCTGCAAGACGCTGCTCAACACACAAGAGAAGAACGTCCTGGCCCTGGGAACGCAGCAACAGACTGAAATCAAAGGCATGGTTAACGCCTTCAGAACGGTGTATCAGATCAGTGGGGTCAGGGGTTACTTCAAGGGCCTCCAGGCAAGGATGATCTTTCAGATGCCCGCCACGGCTCTATCATGGTCAGTCTATGAGTTCTTCAAGTATTTTATCACGTTGCGGAAGGCACAGTCTTCATCATGATTTGGATGGAGAGAGAGAGGAGATAGATTTTAGAGTTTAACAGAAAAGCGCACAAATAATGTTACGTCTCAATGTAATATAATGATATTTTTAAATAACTACACACAAGTAAAGCAAAGGTATTTGATTTGTGGTTTTCAAATAAAGACAGCTTTAGAGTTTCTAATTCAATGTACTTCAGTCATCTTGAAGTATGCTTCCATCTGACAGAAAACAAAAACCAGATTTGTCTGTAAACAAGTTCAGACTAGGTTTTAGTGGGGGTTTTTTAAAGAAGAGCAAGAAACCACACTCGCCACACATGCACGTCATGAATTTCCATACAAAATAGTAACAGGTGGGAATACGGTTCCTGTACATGTACCTACACTTTGTTAAAATTTTGTTTGCTTACGTACAAAATGGCGGGTTTGAGGATTTCACACGTTGTTATAAATCATGTGTGAAGTACATTTATCCAGACTTTGATAGTGGTTAATTAACTCTTTCACTACGGCGCGCCGCTCACAGCGGCTCGGTGAATTGCTTCATACACCAGAGAGCCGAAATAAACAAAATATTAAACAGTTCCTTCAAAGCTGTACATTATATTCCATAGTGAAAGAGTTAAGTCAGATGTAGATTTAAGTGAGTGTAAAAAACCTCAATAATACAGTTTTCATTGGTGTGTTGGTTTGAGGCTGATTGGTCTAGTGCACCGGACTCAAGTTTCTAGCGGCTGAGTTTATTGGAATGTTGGTTCGAATCCCAGTTATTTGTGACCTTAAGCAACACACTTAACTTGCTTGTCATCACGTACAAGTCACATTTTGGTACCTGTGATGGTAGAATGCTTGACTATGTGTTTTTGTGGCAATTTAGATACTGGGTCTGCATACTCCTAAGGAGTTGACAAAGTTTCAAGGATGCGTTTTTGCCCATTGAACATGGGTAGTGCATTGTAGTAGTGAAAGAAGCTTTAATCCGCTGGTGTAAAAGAGCAAAATAAATGCCGAGTGTTATTGTTACTATTGATGCAATCTAAACCACCCAAAACCTGTTGGATTCTAAAGGGATATTTTACTTGATTCTGTCACTGTTGGACCAAGTACATCACTGTTAAACTCACCAGTTAAGATGGAGATGGATTGTACAGACCTCCTCCTTTCACTGCCATCACACACAGCTACTTTGCCATTTTGGATTTCAGTTGCATGTAAAAATATATCTCTTGTCTAAAGTATCTATGGCCAGAATGCTGCAGCCAAAGTCTCTTCACTCAGACGTGGCCACACTGGGAAGCTGATGACTCCCCAAATGATGCAACCGAGATTTATCACGGGTGATGACGTGATTGGGTGATTGGGTCAATAACCTTATAAAGTGGACATTTATTGTTGGTTCAAATTCTAACCCGCAAACCAATCACAGCTGTTTCAGCCTGAAAGAGCTGCTCAAGCACGAAGCTTGAAACAGGTTTGCTAAGAGTACCAGCCAAAATGCCCTGTCGTGTGTGCTGTCTGTCACTGGTTCCCTAGTTATTATTTTTCTGTAGCGGTAATCTGTTGAGCAGTATTCTCTCTTGAAGTAGCTCTTTGAAAAAGTTTGGGGCCTAGTCCAAATGGTATGTTTGATTTTATAAGACTTGGTGCTGCCCTCCATTGGACAAGGCTTAGCACACTAACTAGTGATTATCCAATGGTTTTGGTGTTTAGACTGTTCAGTGTGATTATATGCTTGAATGTGGATGAAGAAGAGACATGGTTCTTTGTATTAAACAACCCTAGGTAGTTGACAAGACTCTAAATACAATCAATTAATTGATAAATCTGAACCATCGCGCAGGTCTCCTCTGCTCACTTTGTACAGTCTGATTCCACATTTCTGATCTCACTGGGCCATCCTAATTGATCTATCCAGTCTACCGGCTGCCTTGGGCTCGTGAGCTGAATGTGGATAAGGAAATGATGTATTAGAAGATTAGGTTTGTGGATGTAGAAAAATTCTCATGATAATTAATTTAAGAAGTTGCTCCATCCAACATGTCATTGGCTTTCAAATCACAAGCTAATCATACAAGTAACCTTGTCAGAGTGAATCCACCAGTTGGAAAACTTCTTTTTAAGATACAACATCCACAGGGTGGTTTTGTAGATATTTTTTCTGGTAAAAGACCAGTCTGTGCTTTGCCTGTAATCTTCACCCCCCAGGTAACAGGTTTTTTACTCCCCCCCCCCCAAAAAAAAGAAGACTTTTCATAATTTTACCTGCAGTGATCTTGTGATCAAAAACAATTTCTCTGGTATCTAGTGTACAGAAGGCTGAGGGTTTAATTCACGACTGACTTGACTTGGGACATGTGTTCTGTAGAGTTTGGAAAGAGCAAAGTCGACAGTTTTTCCATCACCACATCAGTGGAGAAAAATGACTTATTCGTAACCCCCAATTCAAGAATCACATCATATGTACAAATCAAATCAATGTTCTACTGTTATTTTTATCATTTGTGTTTCTTTCTGATGGGGGATAAGTATGAATTTCGATTGGCGGTACATGTAACTCCATGTGTTCGCGGACATTTAGAACAAAGTCTGAAATTGGTTGTGTTAAATTTTGAAAGTACACACTCGATTTGTTAAGGGCCTTCATGTGTTTTTTCACAATGTTATGAACTAGCAAATAATTATAGAAAGCAATAAGAAATGGACTGAACATGCAGAATAGGGAAAAGAATTAGTGACTGTGGCCATAACAGTTATATTTTTTTACAGTTTTTTTTTAAACACCCGAAGATATTTTAATAATTCTCTAAATTTCGATCAGGAAGTTACTCTTACATTTTATAATTTGTAAAGTTGTTTCAGATACGCACATTTAAAAGCACATTAAAGCACTAGTAGGTAGAGATGAACCGCACGTCACATGCGGGGACTGTGCCACACTCGCCATTTTGGAAGTCAATAGGTAAGTGTGTAAACACTGCGTCACCTAAAATTTGCACTACACTGCATTTACGCACACAGACATTGACTTCCAAAATGGCACAACCAAGATTGTTGTGATGATGACGTCAACTGATTTGAGTCAATACCTTTCTTTTGCGACGTCACAGCTGAGAGTTTTGCCAACCAGTGGTGGGCAAAAGCATGTGCGGCCTTCACTTCAAGAAATACAACAGTTTACCATTTAACCCAATGTTGCTATCAAATTACCTGTATCACTGATAAAACAGAACTTTGTGTTACCCAAACAAAAAGAACACATTTTCTTCATGAAAAATAAAAGTTGAAATGTTTTACTTAAAAAGGGCAAATTTAAGACAACCCAGTTATACATTTTGTGACACGCAAGGCTGCCTGTACAAAATGGTGGTCAATATTTGTAAACAAAAGACAGGTCTATTAGGCCGTGTCCGAATTAATGGCTACGGCTATGGCTGTATGGCCGGTGTCATCATGCCTTGAAGTATATAGGGTGTTCTTAGCAACACCCTTAGCAGCCATAGCCGCAGCAGCCAATAAGGATACGGCCCTAATGTTCCAGTTTTATGTCTTATTCCCTGATCGTACATGTAAGTTGTGCACAGTGTTATAGGGTATTGTTACCTGCCTACATTACTTCCACATTATAAAGCCATATTTAAATTTTATGGCTACGGCTATAGCTTAGACTGTTGCAAAGGGTGTTGTTAAGGACGCCCTATACTTTATTGCATGATGATGCAGCGATCCAACCATAGCTGTAGCTGCCCATTCAAATTTGGTTTAAGTTGTGGTACATCCAACCATATAGGAAAGAATAATTCATCCATGATCCAACACAGGTGGCAGTTGAAAATTGTATCCAAACTAAACCAGAAGTACGATGGTCACTCACTCGTCAATCTTCCTCTCGACTGCAGATTATTGTTGCCATCAAGGACATTTTAAACATTAATGAAAAAAACAAATGGTGCAAATTTTAATCTTGCTTTGGTGAAACTTTAATTTGTGTAGAAGCAGAAAAAAAAATGATTGAAAACTCCAAGGCTGTCTTGGTTGGTCATGGTTGAAATTGGTATGGGCGCTAATTTTATATTGTAAAATAATGTCATTAAGCCGTTGCTCATGCATGATGCATTTGAATAGTTCCCCCGAGAATCGGCGGTAGTCACTTAATTTCAAAACAAAAAACATTAGGTGCCTAACTTACTATGAACATGAAAATTCTCTGGTAGATGTAAGAGTAAATGATTCCGTAGGCAATTTTGCATGGTGAAATTATGGTTGTTGTTTTTTTCCTTTTATGATTTTGTTTTTGTGTTGCAGAATTTATGTTTTAAAGCTGTGTCGCCGCACAGATTTTATACATAAAAAAATACACTGGCCTTTAAAAAAATGAGTTAAATATGGTCCAGGATGAAATTTATTAAAATATGACTATTCTTGTCAGGGTCATTGTATTCTTGTATGCAATCATTGTTTCTTAGAGACTAAAAAGCGGGACAGACTATTACCCGCCCCCCCCCCCCCCCCTGCAGCTTCTTAGTTATGCACTCATTGCAATGGTAGATTGCTACTCTATGAGGGTCAAAATTATGAAAAACAGGGCATGTTTGGGGGGACTCTGACTATAAACAATTTTATAACGTAAAACTTAGTGACTGAAACACTTTCCAAGAGCTGTCCAGAAACAGTTTGTCGTGCAGGCACATCGTTTGAAAAGTTATGGGGTATGGAACTTGGTCTTTAGAATTTTATTAACATTGGATTGTGTGCTTCTGGAATAGTATTTTGTAAAACAATTGAGTAGACACTTGCAGTGTTTAAAATCCGCCATTTTGAAACCAAGCCTTACCGAGCCAACAACTCGGTTGCGGAAAGGTAAAAAAAACTTTGTCTGGTGGCACAACTAAACTCGTGAGAACATCCAATGATCACAGAGTTCAAAGTTCAAACGTGTGTCTGGTCGGGGTCCCCAAAATGCCCAGGTATCATTTGGTTTTATTAGTTTTGATTTGTATGTATAATGTCACCGTTATTTTAAAGCATGTGAAGTTGCATCACATACTGGTGCCCCGCATCGGGAACACCTGTCTCAATATGAACCTCTGGTGTGTATACTGTATTGTCTTTTTATGTCAAAGTTTAAAGGTCAACAGGATATACAGCTCCATGTCATGACAGTCAATCAAACAATGCAAAATGCTTTCCTGACACTGTACACGTTCTGAGGTCAAGCTTAGAACAACCTCATTCCCATGGGCAGCATACCCTATCGTTTCTTTTCATCACAAACCCCTGGAAATGAGAAACTGTTTCACAACATGGATTGGCTCAATTAAGTATTTGATTCTCCGAAATATGAACATTGTTAAAATACCATTATGATAAAATGCAAGTATTGTTTTTTATTTTCTTCTGTAAGTAGGCATAAGTGAGCATTACGATTAATTTCCGAGTCTTAGGCACGTTGAACAAATTCAAGGCAGTGTGTTGGGAACTTATCCCAAAAAATCCAGGTAGAGTTCCGAGTCTGATTGTGTAGTGCCAGAGACTTGGCAGTATGGCATGTAGAGATCTATGATGTCACTGTTTACAAAAAGAATCTCATTTTTTGTGGCAGGCAAATTTATGAGTGGTTTGTGTAGGAATTCGTTAATTTTTGCACTGTAATTTCCAGAAACTATTACATCCTACAAAGGTGACACATTATTTCAGATGTGCTCTGTTGTTTCACAATAAATATTGTAAAGATGTACATTAGCATTTGAAAAAAGATAGGACTTCTTAGTTTCATAAATAGATATAAGTACACTTTATGCCTGGTAACCTTTGACCCCTAGTTTTGTAAAAATGATGCCATGGAGCCCATCATTTATACAGTGTTAATAGTTGATGTTGGTGAAGGGGAAAAGTCAATGGATTGTTCTATATTTTTGATTGTTTAGTAAAATTTAAAAAAACATCTGCTAAGTAACTTCAAAAAAATATTCAACCCGGTTAAGCGATTTTTGATGTTTCCTAGGCTAAAACTAACATACAATAACAAACTTTATTTGATTTTTTTTTTTTTGCAGTTTTATTTTTGTGTGTCAAAAAACTAAAAGCACAGATTGTTTTTTCTTTTTTCTAGTAAACCTGTACATTTATTCAAATATACTGTATTATATTTCAAATTAGGCTGTGACAGATTTTACTATATTTTGCTTCAAAGTTGTGATATCTTTAAAATAACTGTATTATCTTTTATTAGTGAGATCTATAATGTATACCAATTAAAAAACAACTGCATATGTGCAGCACAGAATACTATGATAAAACAATTGCAAGTTTTATTTTACAGTGTGTCGTTGTAGTAAAACAAAGTTTTAGTTTTGGTGTGTAATTTACCCAATGTAAACAAGTTGTAACCACAGCGCCAGCATATCCAGATATGTTTCAGTAATTGTATATCTTCACTATGTGATATGAGACACTCCATGGCAAAACCAGGCACTTCATCAAATGAGAATAACAGCTCTTTCAATTAACATCTAATTTAGACCTGTAAGGTAAGTATTTCTCAGCCTATAAAATTTTTAAGACATCACATCACATTGATATCATGCCCTAATGTGGTTTTTATTTTCACTTTCAACGCAGTTAATCGTGATACCTGCCTGATTTTGACACAAGGTATCACATATATTAAGATATATTGAGAGCTATATTGGCAAGCAAGAGAGATTTTTCACAGTCGTCAGAAAGAGGGAACTGGTTCGGTCACATGGTCAGATGGAAGAGGAGTCTCGCACATGAAATTCCGGAGAGTGGGTTGGTACAGATGGTTCCCACAGAAGGGGACGGCAGCTGAAAATGTGGGTAGACGGCATCATGCATCCTTTCAGCAGATCAGCTGATTTCCTTTTTTCTTCAGTTTTTTAGTGTCAGAGAAAACTGAAAAATACCGTACAAAGGTATGTGTGTTTGGCTATTTCCTGTTTTTCAAAGATGCATGCCTGATCAAGGAATGGACAGGTCTTAATAGACCCTTGTACTGGTGACGTAACACTTTGTTTACATTGTGTTTTCCTATGGGAGCTTCAAATTCGTAGCCCGCTCTCATTCCCTGGTCCCCACCATAAGAAAGCGCACACGTAAACAAAGCGTGACTTCATCAGTACATGGGTCTATTAGGCACAACTTTTATAGGATGGCCGAAGATCGAGAGAAATGGAGGTTCTGTGTGCTGTAATGCTAAGGGACAGACAGAACGGAAGGATCACATATCGTCTACTGTCGCTGAGGAGATTTGACGGTTCTGATTTTAAGAACTGGTGCCATATCTTACTGCAGATTGGGCTAACCTCTATTCTCCATGGGTTAACCAGGGATTTCTTCTGTCACTCAGTCGAGGGAGGAGGGGGGGGGGCTTGGTTATCTTCACTATCCCAGAATGAAATAGTGTTAGGAAAAATACAAATAGACTAACAGTGGTTGATTTAATGCAGATTTATCCTTTATTGTCAGTAAACTGTACCTACATACACAGCGATTGGCTTGCGTGTGCAATATGCCCCACTACCATGTGATAATCTCTTATGCGCAATGTATTAACATTACGTGTTTTTACACCTGAACTAGCCGCACTAGTGCCCTCTGTTGGCAAAGGGCATGCCATAATATTGTTATACTATTGGAAGCGTAACCATACATTCAATTTGTAAACGATTGAAAATAACATTGCAAAATAACTTTAGGAAAACGGTCTCATCCTGATAAGACATTTAAATAAAGCAGTCTGTGTGCTGAAATTGGCTGAATTTATTTAATCTAAAGCCTCAACAATAACTTGGTCTCAACATTTTTAATGGCCTTTTCTAGCCATCATTTAAAAGGCATGTCAGATCCAGTAGCATTCCTCTCCTACCTTACCATATCTTGCCAGCCTGAATTCCTATATCATTTTTGTATCATCTATGAAATGCAAGATTCTGTCTTCTTTATTAGTAATAGTACTGTGTTGTTTTGGATAGATTTCAACATCTACAACCTTTGCATAAAAACCTCTCTTTCAATGAGCGACTCTATATATACAATTTTAATTTTTTTTTACAAACTTACATTCGTATGAAATGTATTAGGGTTGTATGGAGACTGTATAATTACATATACATCAGGAATTCCTGTTTGAGCCAGGCTGGCTGTGCTCATGCATTAAAACTACAGTGATTCTTGCCAGCCCCACCAGTATTAATGGAATTTAAACCCTAGAAGTCGCCTTTAAACAATGTCCTCTGAGTCCACTTTTTCCAAGTCTTGCAAAGCCATCACAGATGTTGGGGTTTTCATCAACAACTGCGGTGTTTTGCTTATTTTTCACAAAACAATCAAATAAATTAGGTTCAAGGTCAGTAAAAAGTAAGTAAGTTGAAATTACTGGTGATGCACGGCAATAACAACACCGTGAGTTCCATCTCCAGATCTCCCCACCTTTTTCATTTCAGACCATGGCTTTTTATTTTTTACAAGCCACCACTTATTCCTGAGCCTCAAAGTCCAACATCCAGTATCACACTGATCACCATGTTCAAAACGGCATAACCATTGCCATCACAAATGCCCATCCACTCCTCTGGCACCTCCTCGCATGGTAGGCCCCTGCTGTTGACCCAGGTGTTATATCCCAAGCTTTGTCATTTCAGTCCAGTTGTTTTTTTACAAGCCTCTGCTAATCTCCTCCTAGCATGATATCCAGTAACTGATCAGCCTGTCCAATGGCATCGTCAACACCCTCGCACACGCCCATCCACTCTTCAGGTACTTCCTCTATCCCATAGAAGGCCCCTGCTATCGCCCCAGCCATCGAAGCTATCGTATCTGTGTCTCCATCGAGGGAGATAGCGTAGATGATTGTCCTCTCCATACTGTTTTCTGAGGGGATCCCATGTACTGGTTGAATGCACCTTAGGAATGAGTACACTGCAGAAGGTACAGAATAGTGGGCAGCGACATCATTACCTGGAAATGAGAATAAAAAAAACCCAGAAACGATGGAAATAATTTAGCCCTGGATGGATTTCATCTTTGCTGGACAACGACAAAGACCGACAACCGAACCCATGTCTTCAAACATACAACAGGCCTGTCAATTGTCAGGATTTTTCCCGATTTCCCATTGACCTCTCTTCCTTGGCCTTGAGATATTCTTGAAGGAGGCAAACTCGCCATCACAGAGATGAAAGACTCAACTCTTGTTATGATTAAACCTGTAGATTTCTATTAGTGGCAATGTAAAGAGTCAATAAACTTCTGAAACATAACATCCTATTTCTTCAGGGAGCTTCATCTCAAGAGGATATTGTCATCCAATTTTCAGGATTTTTCAGTTTCGTTTAATCTCACCCCTGGTACTAGCCCTCTTTGCTTCAATAACAATAACAATAAAAATATGCAGTTCTTACATCAATCCATCCCACCATATTGGCGTGTCATGGCCGAGTGGTTAGTGTGTTAGTTTTTTTTTGAAAAAAAAGGAGACTCAAAGCACTCACTTTTCTTATGACTGCTACGTATGCAGCGCTATGTTTGAATTTTCAGACCAATGTAATGGTGATGGTGATGCGGCACAATCTGCAGCCGATCATGCCAGAAACACAGAGGCAACCCCATTCCCTCAGTAATAAGTGTACTTGGTTCTTTTATGTGTATTACTAAACAAACAGAACCCATAGCTTTACATTGGACATGACGGACGAAGTAATTATGGCTGCTTTACTCAAGGACACAAGTGCCATGATCAGGACCTGAACCCACAACCTGACAACACCAGAACTCGAGTCCGGTGCACTAGAGTTCGGTGCACTAGACTGCTCGACCATGACACTATCACACTAGTAAGCACTACTAATTATGCAGCTTATTTACAAATCGTGTAATTACTTTACTTTCTGTATGCGGTCACCAAGCCTATTGCACTGGTTTACACATCACAGTTGACTAGTGGAGCAGCAGCGTAACAGACCTTCGAGTCTTGCGGGGTTAAAACATTTTTGGGTTATAAGCGTATGAAGGACGCAAAATCCTTAAAAAGGGTCAGGTTTCCAAGGCCGCTGGCTTACCAAGCTTTTTCACGACGTCATCTGTGGTTTGATCTGTCTTCAGCATTTTCCTCATCAATTTCAGTTTATCACTGTATACAGCATCCCCACTTTGATCTCCCTTAGACTCAACTTGACTCATGACCTTCAGCAACCTCTCCAGAAAGCCATCAGGGTCGAATGTCGCGGGGTCAGAGTGGAGTGCAAAGTGGACAGCACAGGCTTGGAGGATTGCACCATTATAGCCCAGATCGTTGGAGTGAGTCAGCTTGGTGCTCTCTCTTGCTATCTGATAGGTGGTAACATAGAATATTGTCATCATGAACAGCCCAGTTATAAAAAACGGTTGTTTTTGGCTGTGCAACTAAAAAACCATACCTCTCTGAAATTATTAACAGCTATTATTGCCACGTTGAAAGCAATCTTTCACCTCGTGAAAATATTCGCCATTGCACTCATAAACATTCACTATTTGTAAACTGTCCTATATCATTGAACTCTCTAGACTATGGTGCAACTCAAAACCCGAATAAATGGCTACACACCTATATTCTGACACCCCTATTTTCCGACAACCCTTTGTTCTGACACCCTTAATGTATTTTCCTAATCCTAACCCTATTCCTAACCATAACCCTATCTTGTAGAGGGGTTATCGGAACATAGGGTTGCCGGAACATAGGGGTGTTGGAACATAGGGGTGTTGGAACATAGGGGTGTTGGAACATAGAGCTGTCATCCAAATAAATATATTCTGACAAGACCAGTGCCTAATTTTCACGTCACTGCTTATTGCATCATTCTGTGCTTACAGCCCATAGAATCACACACTTTACAGGGCACTGTAAGTGCACAATTCTGTGGCAAGCAGTTCCATGAAGATGGGCCCAGTTCGTCAGGGCCATGCTAAGAGTGCGTATTTCAGCTGTGACATGCTGAATCCATCAAACTCTGACAAAAACTGGGGAAGGTTTATAGAGTATCTTATGGTGGCCACGAGTTGTATCTCTACCGCAACAGGAGACAAAAATACAAACCTCGATCACTCTGTCCAGACTCTCATCCGCGCATAGACCCACGGGGGCGATTCTCATGCCTCCCCCGTTACCATAGGAGCCATTTCCATCAAATTGGGTTTTTGCTGGTGCATAGATGTCCTTGACATGAGGATCCCCAAGGGATGAGAATATCGCTACAACATTTGCGCCATAACCTCGAAATGGTTCGTTCGTATACTCCTCTGAGAACCTTCAACGGGATAAGAGAGGGTCATTGTTGAGGGAAACATGCGTGGAAGAGGGCAATTCCATGTTACATTTACAACAAGTTTCAGAATGATCCGAAAAGCCACACTTTCTACATTGTTTGTGTACAGTTTTGTTGTTGTTGAGATTCCTAATCAACTTAGGAAAGTTGCATCGAGAACCTTGCTGTTTATTAACGGATCTCTGTGATTTGTATTATACGAAAGGGAATTTTACAAGCAAGAAAGTTTTCATTGTCTAGTATGCTCCCAAATTAAATCTTCAGGGCCTTAGTAGAATTTGTAAAATGGAGCATTTAGGTAAGAAAATGTGTTTCTTGCTTGAGGGGAAAATTTAGTCACCAGTGGTTGTTTTTGTCAAAACAAATTTGGTAACGAGAGAGCTAACAGGTGCTATGCACTTTTTGTGGACTACTTTGTTTCAAATTGTTGCTTAAAGGTAAAATATAGGATTGGTAAAGCCAGTCCGCTGTCCAAGTCAGGAGAAAAAAAAGTGAAAACCCGGCACACTTTTCAGCATGTAAACACATTGTCCTTAATTTTGATTGTTACAACCGAAATTAAAAGGGGGTCTTTAAAATCTATTTTCTTGTCTTTGACAGTATTTCAGACAGAAATATTTCGATGGAAGGTCAGTGCTGGTATGAACTTCATAATCAGTAAGCTTTCAGACTGATACTAATAAAAACAAATCTAGATGAATACAACTCCTGTATTCTACCTTTAAAGTTTACTGATAATAATATCTACCTCCGGGCCATATCTCGTGCGTCATATTTGCCCTTGCAGTGAATGAGAGATGCGGCAACAGAACGTGCCATCGCAGTGTCGTCAGTGAATGAAAATTTACGCCCTAAACCACCAAGAAAGGAAAAAAAAGTAGTTAAAATTCAGAAGAACGTAACTTTACAAAATGAATACGTGAGGAAGTTTGTTAAAAAGTTAATCATCTACTTTAAATGCTCTCATTTGTTTTGATTTTTTAGAAAAGGATGATTGCCTAAAAAGTGTTTTCTTTTTTTCCAAAATGCATTAAAATGTATTTCATTTAAAACAAATTCTTGCTAAGTTTTTAATTTAAGATTTCATAAACATGCAACTTGCAATTACCAGAAAAAGAAGACACTGCCATAAACATTGATACAGTGTTTTTCTGTTTTCTTTGGAACAAAAACCCCCCAAAAATAAAGAAGAAATCAGCTGATCCTCTAAGAAGTTGCATGCCGGACTTCTGTCAATTCTTTGAAAACCAGATGACTACAAATTATACTAAAAAATGATCTCAAAAACTATGCTGTGCTGTTGGTTCAACTTTAAAGAAAGTTTTTGATTGACCTTTTTCCTTATCAAGCTTTTGGCCGAGATTCTGGATGAACTTGACGACCCTTGACATCAAAGTGACCCCTGGAGGTAGTACAGTGCCCATCTCAAAAGGGGCTCCTAGGCAGTCACCAGCAACTGCTCCAACAAGGCAGCCACGGAAACGGCTCTTCAGGCAAGATGCAGTCATCTTGGAATACCTTTCACTCCTAAAGATATTGATATTAACAATAATAGCGATACTACTAATTTGTTTAAATTATTTGACCACTTTTCAATGCAAAGACTTTAATTTAACAAAATGCACGTAGCTAAACTTTATGCTAAAGTGGAATATTTACTTTTAAAAACTTAAAAAAAAAAAAAAATTAGCAATGAAAGTAATTTAATGAATAATGATGAGACCAATTGCCTTTCTAATATTAAGCCATTATGTCTCATACAATGCCTTCTTGGTCACAATTGATCGCTTAATTTGAATTCCTCAGACTAGATCCAGTGTTGCAATGTAATAATAATAATAATACGCCGATGGGCGTCTCAAGTTATGCGGAGTTATACGTTTTTGAAGTATGAGACCTGTTCCTTTACATAGCACCATGTAATGGTTTACAAGGTGCTGTGGCGTAATCTGCAGCGGATCAAACCAGGAACACTGGGGTGAACACAGCACACAGGACCTATGGCTTTACGTCTCATCCGAAGGACGGAGCAAAAATGGTCAAGTGTCTTGCTTAAGGACACAAGTGTCACGATGAGGACTCGAATCCACACTCTGCTGATCAGAAACAACAGAGCTTGAATCCAGTGTTCTTATCCGCTTGGCCAAGACACGCCTATAAGGGCAACTTTTTCTTCGTTAAATAAGAATAACAAAATAAAGAACCCACACATGAACATAATCCTCAATGAAATGTGTGGCACATGGGTACCAGTCTGTGCTGATCTGGAGGTTGCAATGCAGAAGCTAACCTGAACAAGGCATTGTACCAGACAACATTAAAATCTAACTTGGTATGGGCTTGATATTTCTTATAAATCCGTATCATTATTATTTGGGTGTTTGTTTCAAAGCACCCAAATTATTCTTCAAAGATAATCAATGGTTCACTGGATGAGACCAGTATAGTGACTTTATACATTTGCATGGTTTACATTGTAGAATAAAGATTGTGACTGTTTTGGATACTGAAAAATTAGATTTAGAAAATCGCATATTCAGGGGCATGTCGACGGAGGGGAGTATGGGTGTGTGACACGCCCTCCTCCAAACTTTCTTTTCTGGATCAGCATTTAGTGAGGCAGTTGGCAAAATAAGCACTTAGAACATAAGGACATTCAATCAGACAATAATGACGTGGTTATTTTGCTGACAAAAACAATTATTTTTCAATTTATAATCAACACACTTTGCAAAGGTTTTTTGCTTCAACATAAATTAAACACACTACAGACAGTGTCACGACAGAGTGATTTCAATTCTAGTAGTAGTTGAGAACATTCTGTTTAGCAGCCCAGTGCAGCTAGTTTAACGTCCTTAGTCACACCAATTAGAATTACAAATCTAGTTGTGGTAGTAGTAGCACTGTGCTACTTTATTAGTAGAAGTACTATTTTCAGTGCAATAATGATTTGTTGTCTGCTCTACCAGTATACCATCTGACCGCCTGAGTACACCCAAACCACTGCGTCTGTGACAGTGCTTGTCTGCTAGTGCTACTCTGCTTCACAAGTGCTACTGCTAGCTACAAATTGTAAAGTTGTAGCCACCAGTAGCACTAGTGAAGCACTAGCACTAGCAGACAAGCACTGTCACAGAGGCAGTGGTTTAGTATAGTAGTACTACGCTAGTGCACAGATGATTGCTAGTGATTACTCACACACCGTACACATAGAAAATAAATGCAATTTGCACTTAGTTTTGTGAACAAGATTTCGTAAAAAACAACTTAAAGACCAACCTTACAAACGTGTATTTTTTACCAGACAACTTTAGATCAGTCATGCGTTCAGAGAATTGATCTGCATTCGTGCGCCCTCAAGCGTTGACAATTTGTAAATAAATAAACCCTGTCGAAACTATAGCCTCGACTTCAGACGTTAGGTTCCGATCTTAGAATTTACGCACAGTTTTAGTCAAGTAATTGAACCACTAACTTCCATGTTTTAATATCATTTTTGATTCTGAAACACTGTTAATGATCGCGGATATCTTACGACTCTCGTTCAATTCCATGCACAGTTTCTTTCCTTGTCTCTAGTTTTGTTTGTTTTGTTTTGATGCGATGTAGTGACGTCATTTTGCGAAGCCCCATAGAAATAGTTCGCTGGTTATCACAAGTCAGAACTGATATCACAACAACATAAATGATGAATGTGATGTGTTGTGGTTAACCGCGGGAGCCAGCTGACCTGAAAAAAAAGATGGCAGTGTAGTTTTTTTTTCTTACTCTTTGTTGATGTTGGGATACACTCAGATGCTGCTGTTATGATGATTAATGAAGCTAATCTGAGCTACGAGAAGATTGTTTTTAGTTTGTTCTTACGTTGTGGTCAAGTTGAAGAAGAGGTACGTCACATTTTGGGGGGATTTGGTGTCTTAGAAATAATGTTTAGTATTCCTCACTAGCCAATGCTAACCATCATGCTAGCACTGTAGCGGTACAGTCAGTAAGTAGCACACTGGCAAATTCAGTCATTTTAGTTTTAGAGACATTTGCGAGGTTATTAACCAGGCCTGTAAATAATGTGAAGTATACATTGACATCATCACTCTGCCTCAGGACACAGGCATAAAAGGTGTTCTTCATTATTTTATCTTGAAGAGTTAAATTCATTTTGTTTGAGACCAGACATCGTGACCGTCTCATTGATTGTCCATTTTTTTTTAGTGCTGTTTTGTTTGTTATCATTCATTGTTTTTCGGTTGAGTGTTGTCTTTAATTAGCGAAGCAGTAAATCTTGACTGTGCTGCCGAGACATGCCAAGATACAAAACAATAAAAGCATATTTTGCATTATGCAGTAGCCTTGGTATTTTGTTTTCATTGGCTCACTCATTTGAGTCATTTTCTCAGGCAGTGTATATTTTGCTGGCACTTGCTTTCTCTTAGTAAATGTTAGAAAGCTGGAACAGCACTGAACATGTGCAGGGACTGTTTTTGGGGGGACTTAAGAGTTAAAAATCTTACCGTGGTTCCGCGCCAACATTGTCGGTGTGACTTGGTATTCATGAAATGGGAATCAGACCATTTATGAATTTCAAACTTTATTTATTTCAATAAAAAAATCCTTGGGAGCCACAAATGAGAAAAAAAAGGGTAGTAATACTATCCATTTAAAATTAGGAGTCAGTTTTTAATAATAAAAGAAGAATGTTCTTTTTGTTTTGGATGGAAAAAAGGTGTCAGCGGGGATTCGAACGCGGAGCATGTCAGTTGCTAAGTGGGAGCAATTTCACTGGGCTATGCGGCAGTGATCGAAAATCCCTGTTATTTAATACATTATATAATGTCGGCTAATCATGTTCGTCAAAGAGGTCGCTACAAAGCTGCCGGCTTAATAGTATTTACTAAAACATGAATAGTGCTGGAAATATATCCATTTTCTAATTTCCAACAGGAATTATACAAATTTTCATTTGGTTTTGGGAGAGGAAATTCATTCTCACCATGTAGTTTAAAAACACCCACACCATCCACCCAGGGTTCTCCCCAGGATTTGTCAAAACTGGGGGACAATCTTGACCCAAATTTTGAAAATGCACTCTTTAAAATCCAGTATACATGTAGTGTCACACTCACAGCCATTGGTTTCTGTATCAGAAGAAACAATTTCTTTGAGAGTATTCTGATTTATGTACAATATGCCTTAATACTCTGTATTTCCCGCCGAAACCACCTTTGTTTTCTTGGAGATTTTTTTGTTTTTATTATTTTACTGTCCGACCAAATCTCATTGCTCTAACGCATAAAAACTTGTAAGCATCAGATCTCAGGGACTACAGTCTTAAGAACCACAAACAATATATCAAATCAAAGCTCAGGGTCTAACTTAGTACAACATAATTAAACAACATGACGTCAGCATTGCAGCACTGTTACCTGTTTTATAGATGCGTTTAAATTCATGGCTAGCCGATTTCTCAATGTGGACATCTGAAAACAATGGTGAGTTTGTATAGCGCCCTCTTGTGAAAGCTACGCTGCCGAAACCCCCGTGTTTGTTTTGCTACAAACACATTTCTAGTTATTGTATTTGGTTTAATTTCGGGGGCACCCATTTCTTGTCATTTCAGATTTGAGAGGTTGGAAGGTCAGTATGACTGATGACCACAAGAAATGGACATGCGAATACTGTACCTACAACAATTGGCCCAGTGCCATCAAGTGTACCCTGTGCCAAGCCCGCCGGCCTGTTCAGTACATCAGTGCCCCGACCTCACCAGAGGGGCCCAGGAGGGAGTTGATACCCCGGGCCACTGGTACCCGGACAGCGCCATTGATACTTCCAGGTAGTGATCACCGAGGACCACTTTCCCTGGCGGCGAAATGGTCCTGCCCGATCTGCACCTACATGAACTGGCCCCAGGCCACAAAATGTGCCCTATGTTACTCAATACATAGCAGCAGCAGCCCTACAGCGGATAACAAGGGCAGAGGCACCCCAAAGGGTTTCAGGTTACCACGGTTGCCTAGGCCGCCAGAAGCAAGTCAAGTGGGTAACAATGACCGCAACCGGAATATTTGCCAGAATGTAAAGAAATGGGCATGTCCAGCATGTACATATGAGAACTGGCCCAGAGCAAAGAAGTGTGCTTTGTGTATGTATATGCGCAGCAAGCACAGTCCAGAATCAGGTATGGCTGCAAGCAGTTCATTGATCGAGGAGAATCTACGCAATGTTGAGGCCTCTAGCCGCAGCTCTCCACCCATATCCCCGCCAAGGAGTCCCGATTCTAATGTGGAACTTCAGCAAGTGTCCCTGCCGTCGGTGACCCCCGAGCCACACCCACAGTCTACTCTCAGCCACGGCACAATCAACCTAGCCGACCATGACCGCCGTATCAAACAGATACGCAGACGCTTGCGCAAGTCCGACTGGCTGTTCCTGAATGCCTGCATGGGTGTTGTGGAGGGAGACGCAAGAGTCGTGGAATCTTACCTTACCTCTGGGGGATCCCCAACACGCCAACTTACCCGAGATGAAGTGACTCTCCTCAATAGACCCAGTGCATTTGATGTTGGCTTTACGTTGGTGCATTTAGCAATTAGATTCCAACGGGAGGACCTTGTGGCAGTGCTGCTGACCCCAGACGTCACCAGCAATGTTGTGAAGCGCCCTCCGTCCCAGGTTTGCCCAGATCTGGCCGGTGGTATAAGAAGGGACATTGCAAGGTCTTTACGTCAGAGAAAAGTTGACTTCCTGTGCTTCTTTGTGACAGATTTATTAACATTTATTTTACCTGGAGGTAAGTGTTGTCATTTGTCATACCCTAAATACATGTACATGTGCATTGTAAATCTGGTTTACCTTAATTTAATTTATTTGTAAACATTGAGTTTGGTAACCTTTTAATGATGCACTGGTAATTGTATGTCCTGCATTATCTTCAGAGGCATGGGCTGGATAGCTCGTTTAAAGCAATGTTGCCCTTGTTTGCAGTTAACATCTACATTGCTGGGAAAAGCAATCTCATTATCTTGTATTGACATTTTGTCATTTCTTGCGACTTATAAACATGCTGCAGAGGCAGTTGACTCCATTATCCCATTTATTTGGCCCCTGAGTAATGGACTTCCACTCTAGCCTGTGCGTTGCATGTACAGTTTCCCCTGTGTATAGAGCACCTACCTACATGACCTACATGTACTTTCTATAGGTGACTGGCTACTTGCTTGTAAGCAATTTTTTTTCATAGCAATGCAATGTATGAGCAGGGCTGATACTTGGTTCTTGCGAGGGCAAAATAATTTTTCCTTAGAAAAGAGCACCTCTTTCAGCAAACTGAAAATGTGTATGGGAACATTTCAAAATGACAGCAAGGCGGTGACTAGGGACATTTAGGTAATTTGCAGTATTTTTGACTGCGTGAGGGAGCTCGGGAACCAAACTTACATGATGCAAAACAAGTACTAGTAATTTGAAATGTTTTTTTCTTTTACCAGGTGTTTACTATTTTAATTTTTTGGGGCCATTGAGATACAAGAAAACAACATATATGCAGTCAAAATAAGATTAAACTGTAATTGAGGTGCAATGAAATTAGCCGTTGAAAGCGCCCTCATATGGTAAAAATCCCGATCAACTGCTTCCATGGTCTCCATGAAGTACTTGTATCGTGTCTGTATGAATACTTCAAAGTACTTGATATTTAAAACAAAAAGTCGCATCACCCTTATGATGATCCCCATGCTGTCGCTTCCCAGGTTGTATTCATAGAGTTAACTCTGTGGTCGTATCGTACATGTATAATGGGGTGTGATCCCTTGCTACATGGCAGTATCCAGTTGAATGACTTCTGACTGGCACCTCCGAATAAAGGGAGACTATGACAAAATAGGGAGACCGCCAACATTAGGGCTGGATAGTTCAGTTGGTAGAGCATCTGCACATTTAGCTGGTGGTCGCAGGTTCAAATCCCGCTTCGATAAATTTTTCTTTGTTCACTCCAAAATTGATTTAAAAAATTACCCAAGGTCAGTTTCCCTTGTGGTTTAGACCTATTTTTTAATACTTCAAATTGAGAGACTTGGTTGTGTTATACATATATGTTCCCTTTTTACACCAAATAATTGCCAACAGAAATCGAGGACCTTCCACTCACTGTGAGGAATCAACTCTTTGATGAACTCCTAGACAGGGATGTACAAAAAGGTAGGATTTATCACCTGCATGGGTATACTTAGTCACCGTTTCCATAAAGTGATGAATCGGTTAAAATTCACAAAATTAGGCAAGTCTGTTTGTGTACAAGTTCTTGAAAATGAGTTTGACTTCAAATGCGATTTTCACCAAACATGGAATTTTGGCTGTTGTGCAGATTTGTCACTTTGTGAAACTGGTGGTGGGATGGGTGAAGTCTGTTATCTCCAAGGAGACTTTGGAAGTATTTAATGCCAGGGTAGCATAACAAAATGCCCGATGACAAATGTTGCTTTATGATATGCTGTAAAACATTCTGATCAAATTCATAATACCTTGTTCTCGTTTCTAGAATTAGAGCAGGAATCCCCGATCATCAACTGGAGTGTTGAGGTTGCGGACAACCTAGGGAGTCGTCTGTATGCCCTGTGGAATCGCACCGCCGGTGATTGCCTGCTGGACTCTGTGTTGCAGGCCACATGGGGGGTGTTTGATACAGACGCTGCACTACGGAGAGCTCTTGGGGACAGTCTTAACGAAGGGGGTGTAAGGTACATGCTAGTTAAAGTCGATTGGAATGAAAACCTTACCAGCAGAAGATAATGATTCACCAGCCGTCCAATGAATAGACCGATTGCGCGACCTACGTCACGTGACCCCTGTTGGGTATAAAATGTAAACACACACGTAATCCTCCATAGGAAAGGGTGGTACGGTACACGATGATTAATGCATTTAGTTTATTCGATCGAGGTTTTTCTTGCTCGAAATCTGTGAAAGATATTCCAGAGTTTGTACCAAAGACCTTCCAGTGGCTGAATAAAGCCAGTAAGGACAGTTCCAGCAAATTTTGAAAATTGTAAAAGTACCGTATAAATGTGCACGATGTGTACAGCGCACGACGGAACGCCAGGCCTGACGAACACACTTTTCAACACAAAAATTTCAAAGTTTTGAAGCTGAAATCCTCCAAAGAAATTGCTTTCCAAAACTGTTTGATTCCTTTGCCTATTTGAAATTCTTCAAGGCTAGGTATTAGTGCTCACTTTTCCAACGTTGTTTATCCTTTTTTAAAGTGATTTAGGCCAACATTACGAACAAAATAACAGGCGGGTGGCTACATAATAGTCGCCCGATGCCGGTAGTGCATGGATAAAAAAAAATCTTTTTAGAAGAATTCTGTTAAATTATGAAACCGAGATGTGATTTAAATTAATGCCACAACATACTACTTTAAATAATAGGGATCGATTAACTAATTCATCGCTTAACGAAAGTAAAATCGACTGTTTTCGTACTCACTCTGTGTCACGGCCTATGCTTTTACACGTATTCTTTCATCAGCTGTATGACGTCATACCCGATAGGAGGTCACGTGACCGCATGTAAACATTGTCGCGCAATCGGTCTATTATACCTATTGTTTTTTAATAGATCCGGGGTCAAATTTCAAAGCAGAATAGTTGCTGTGCAATATTGCTGTACAATGTTGCTAAACTTAGCAGGAAATCCTATTTTTCTACCTAGCAAAGCAAAAATCTACATTGCGGCTCCTGGTAGCAGGCATTTTTAAAGGGGAATTCCCCTGCTACTTGGACAAACATTTTGAATTTTTAACCCTCCACCCATCAGATTTTTCGCCCGTTGGAAGGAGTATGAATCAATGCAAGTAGAGAGCATGCAGTTCACCCTAGACGATGACCAGTGGGAGCAGGACTGGACCCTGATGCTGAGTCTAGCCGGTCAGCCGGGGGCAGCCCTGGAGCAAATACATATTTTCGCCCTGGCGCACATCCTCCGCCGTCCCATCATCGTCTACGGGGTCAAGTTCATCAAGAGCTTCCGTGGGGAGAATATTGGCTATGCACGTTTTCAAGGTCAGTGTTTGGGGAAGGCAGGCTTGTAATTTTTTACCTCCCATCTCCAGACCAAGGGGATACTGGAGCCAATTTTTCAGGATATAAGAAGTGAACTGGGTACTATTTTCCAAACATGGCGGTATTTCAGAAGGTGATACTTTTGGGGAAAATTGGTAATGTACATTTAAAAAAATTACTTTTGAAAATTATTTCAGTATAAAATACATTGATAACACCCACTGAAAAGTTCACAAATAAAATCCAGACAAGAGAACGAGATGAGAAAAATCCCCACCCCTGGTACTCTGCAGGACTAGAATGAATGAACAATAACCGAGAAGGGCAACTGTTGTAAAACAAAATACAGCATATTTAAATGAAAACAACAACAAAAAACATAAAACATGTTTAAAAAAGGAGGGAACTTTACACAATATTAAAAGACAAGCTTTCAGATTAAAATGTTTAATTTTTTTTGGGGGGTCATGCATGATACATTTGACCTTTAATGCAGCCACTCAATCATTTTGGTTTGTATTATTAGGCGTTTACCTACCTCTACTCTGGGAACCCAGCTTTTGCTGGAAGACCCCAATCACCCTCGGCTACACCCGGGGGCATTTCTCAGCCCTGGTCCCCATGGAAACAGAGTCAGACGACAACCAGGGGGCCGGAGCCAACTTGAACACAGACGACGAGACACAGACTGTTTACCTTCCCCTGACTGACTTTGAAGGGAAGTTGCTTCCAATTCACTTTATCACACCTCTTGAGGTAAGTTGGTTCCCACGGTTGTAACTTTTCATGTGTATGGTTATTATTGTTGGGTCTTTGGTCTTTTCTGGGGGGAGTGGGGATGGGGAGGCAGGAGGGATGGGATTATTGATAATTGGACAGTTCTTGACAAGTGATTGTCAGCTTATTGGTCAACTGGTTTTAAATAAAAACATTATTTAACATTAGGTTTTAGTTTGGAATTGGAAAGAATCCATACATTTCCGATAATCTTGGTTTTCACATACACGTTCCTAAAACCTGTGAAAATTCCACTGGAAAGATGAAGGTATCCTCAAGAAATGAGGAAAGTTGATGAGACTGAACATTTTTTGTAACGTTTCTGTACATGGTTAAGCATATAGTTTGCTTATTTTCCTTTTATAAAAGAATAATTTGGTTAAATTCAAATGAATTTTCTCAATGATGTCATCCTTTCTCTGGAATGTTTCTTTTTTCAGTCCGTACCAGTACCAACTTATACCCAGAAAGCTTAAAAAAAATTGTTAACGTGTGGTTGTGGTAATTGCCAGAATCATACCATGACTTCAAATGTGTTTTTTTTTTTTTTATAATTAGCTCGGTTCAGAAGAACGACTCCTGAATGAGTGGTTTGACTGCTGCTACACAGCAGGGGGAGTGTTCGTTGCCCAGCAGGTCCACCACAAACGACGACCAGTGCTGATTGGTCAAATGCTAGAAGAATGGCTCCAACGATATCGTAGGATCGCTCACCAACTCTGACGTCGGTGGACAGTAGCCTCAGTCAGCCTCGCAAGTACCCTTGCCTCTCTCTCTCCCTCTTAGTAGACACTTATTTTATTCATAGATATTGTCAAACTTTTCAGGGTTCTTTAGTTGCCCTTTAATGACGTGGAGTTTTTGCACCAAGTAAACGTTTTTTCGATGTGAAATTCTACAGTGTATTTTTGAGTATTATGAGTGAAAATATAGAGACTGAAATTTGTGAAAAGGTTGTGTATTTTGATTACATATTTCTAGGTAGAGTGGTTGTACTACCAACAGAGAAGGAGACCCGATTATGACTTGGTACCACCCCTGTGTTTTCAGAGTAAGATTCTGTATTTTCCAATCCAATTTTGAATCTTACTGATGGCCACCATTTTGTCATACCCCTGAAGACATAGCAGCAGATTATATTAAGTCAGGCTTGCATTACAGGCACCAATCTATTTAAAGTTTTGATGTGACAGCATAGTTAGATTTCTCAAGTGTTTGGCAGAAGAAAAATATGAAAAGATCATAACTTTTCCGACACAGTATACACTATGGGGCCAAAAATCGTCTGCTTTATTTCAACTCATCTTTGGTGGTTAGTGATAAAAAATTGTAAAAAAGTTTCATACCCACCATTCAAACTGCATTTTGTCTTATTTTGTACGAAATCAGAATCCGATGTGATTTTAAATTAAACAAAACTTACAATACACTACAGACATTTTTGGCAGTTGAATGTTTCTTCATAAAAAAAAAATAAATAAATAAAAAGGGTATCTGTATGAAATTGTTCTCCCTGTAACCTTAAAAACAAAACAAAAGCAAAGTGTTTTTAAAAACTTTGTTGTAAAGCCTGCCTGTTCTTCATGGAATTCCATTGATCGGGATGTAAAATATAAAAAAAATCATTATGTTCCACCTAAGCAACCAGCGACTGAGTCAGCGTTGTTGACTTTCCTAAGGTTTGTGCCCATTTATTTACAACAGTATTTAGTTGGACCATCCACACAACAGTTTCTTCGAGAGTAACGCATGATCGCACTTGGCAACTAGGTACTCTGTAATTTTCAACTCAGTCAGTTAATCAGATTTTTAAGAAGTAAAGCGTAAAATCTGGATTTTATTTTTTTTTAGGTTTTGGATTATCTACCTGTGCAAAATTCAGGGAGAAACCTCAGATTTAGCAAAAAGCAGAAAAAGATAGGTGCTTCGCTGCTTTTGTATTAAAACCAACATTATTTACTTAGATATTTTGTTCAAAGGGAAACAGGAATTTTACCGTAGAAATTTCAGCCGAGTTTGGGACTGCAGTGATACTTTGCCGTACTTCTGTTTAATTTACGCACTTGTACTCACAAAGCAAAACTGTGTTTGAGTGAATTGTTTTAGTATTGATATTTCATCCATATTTGTGCATCAGCAAAAAAAAGTTGGCTCCAAGACAAAAGGAACCGATGATTGTTTGCATGCAGACTGTTAAAATTGTGTTGGAAATGCATGACCGCACATAATCAAAGAAAGGGAAATTATGTTTTTTTAGTGACTGTTAGAGCAGTGACGGAAAGTGGTTTTAAGTTAAAAATAGAGATAGAGAAAAACAAGTCTGATCATGCCAGTTAGTTTCATGAGTTGTAATTTATATTCTTGGAACCAGCAGAGTTGTATAGTGCTCATTGTAGTTTTGAATTAAATGGTTTGGGCTGCCCTACCATTGCCAGTTTATGTATTTATTTAATTTGCCATAACAATTTAATTAGCTGTGCTTCAACGTTTCAGTATAAAATTGTACCTAAAAATATTATTTTAAAACAATTATTTGTATATTTCTTCTTTTTGTTTTCTTTTAATTTTTTTTAATGCAATATTGGTTTTTATAGCAAAAAAATAATTCCCAAATGTTTTGTTCAAACTTTTGGAATTATCTCTGCCAAACATTACGCCTCCACTTTTCAGGTTGGGGAAGTAGAAACATTTTAATATTCTATCTCTGTTTCTGATTTTATTTTTGTTTTAGTTTTTTTCTTTAATAAGTTTGTTTTTGTTCTCAGACAGACTAAACTTTAAGTGAGGAACTTTTGGAAGGATAGTTTTTATTCAGTTTTCTTTATTATGACAGAGGAAAATTAACCCTCAATAGGTCATGGAAGTCTTGTGCATTCTCCAACATCTTTGGGACCCTTGGGTCGCCATGTACATTTCTTCTGCGAGTGAAGGAAACAAAATCACCCACTCACTTAACGGTGCCCAACGTTACGATGATTGCAAAGATTGCACGGTCTTTGATTGTACATAAAGACCTTTGGTCAGCAAGAAAACAACAGACCAACAAGATTTCACTCACTTAGTTATACTATGAAAATGGCAACATCCTCTCCTTTAGAAGTGTAATCATGTGAGGAACAAAGATCTAACTTCTAGGACTGACACCAGCGTAATCATGATTTGAGAAATTGTCTTGTCCTACGTTTACTGGGTTTAACAAATTTGTTGTGGCACAGAGTATAGATCGTGGTTTGTTGTTACTGTTTTCGTAGGGTCAATCTGGTCTTTTAAATTTTTATTAAGGATTAATTTTCAAAGGTGAAAAGATCTCTTGTAGGGAAGGGTACAGCATTGGTGAATTCGTTCCAGATGAAAATGTCTCCCAAAACATACTGCGAACTTCTTAAATGTGCACCCATAAGTTGGAGAAAACAGGGTATATTGATTTGTTTTTACATGGCTTTTAGCGTGTTCACAACCAAAACTTTTTTAGTCAATGACATTTTTCATAGGCAAGTTACATAAATAATGCGCATAGCAAAAGTCCTCAATATTTTCTGGCAAAAAGTCTACATACAGGTCGTGTCATTTACCTTTTTCCATGTTACCCATTAACTTATTGCCTGTCATAATTTCAAAGTCCAAACAAAACTGCTATCTGTATTTTATGTTTTCCCCACACATTTTTAGTGGAGTGTATTTTACAAAATAAGCAAAATAAAAAGTAACATTTCAGTTCATAAAAATTAATGGAAGGAGTTATCTGATAATACATGTTATTGTACAATTCTGTTATTGAACTGAAAGTCACATTTTCTGTTGTAAATTAATGTACGGATTCTACATTTGTGGCTGTGGCTGTTGGCTTCGGCAGCAACAGTGAGGTAGAGACAGGGTCTGATGTAGCCATATCCGTATAGCCATGTCACCAGTGTTAAAAATTGGTGTACAATTTTCCCCGGATTGATCACAACCATAGAGTTGTATATAAGAGCTAAAGGGAGCAATCGCAATGTCACGCACGGAACTCCGCTGACCATGGCCGAAAATTCCTATGGTTCAGTTGCATACGAATGTCCGCTTGGAAAATGTTTGCTGTGTAATTACTGATGAGTGACCAGTGTAAATGGATGGTCCGTGCCATTTTCTCAATGGTCAAAAATGCTCCTTGTCGGGCCGTGTCGCATGGTTTTCTACGCCCTCTAGTTCTTATATTATATAACTCTATGATCACAACTTAAAATCTCTTCTGAATTACAGTGTTATCTCGAAGAGCTTCTTGGCCCAAAATGTTGCTTAAAGAGTTTGACTGTCGAGCAAAAAAAAAAACTTTGAATGAAACCATTCGAAAGCGTACCTTGGTCTTTAAGATTGAAAGCTTTTTGTGGTGTTAAAAGTGAAAAAAATACATTGGTTTGCGGGATACAGCCGTGTAAGAATCTCTTCTTAGAAGAAGTGATGGTTCTAAGAATAACTAGAGGTGAGATAAGTCTTGATGTTTTGAAAAGTGTACTCCGTACTTACCCTAATTAGCTGGATGTCCGTCCTCTTTGCCATTAAAACCCTTGTACAGACTAAGCAGTCTGGCTATCGTGTAGCCTCAATCATCCAGTTTCCTCGTCTATGTACTCCACACGAAAATTGTTTTGGGCTTAATAAAGAGTGGAATGCCTGACCCAGAGACAATTATTTGGGCCCACTGGCCCCAGTCCTTCTGAACCCTTAATTTTGACAATTTGATGCAGCAGGAATTGAGACTGTATTAAATGTTACTCGGCCAGTGTGTGTGCTTAGCTGTATGAAATCGGGCCGCTTATACAAAAAAAAGGCAAGTTTAATCCTTGTTTGGAATTCTGTTTGAGGTCTTCACAATACTTCTGGAAACAAATTGCCAGTTATAGCTCTCATGAGTATCTTTTCACAAAATGGCAACAAATAGATTATGTTATCTAATGCTCCAATTTTTCTATTTTGACACACTAATTGTTAAGGATTGTTACTAAATGCCAGTTGAGCTTTCAACAAAATTCAATATGATTTTTTTTTTTTAACAAATAAGACAGTTACTTGTGTTGTATTGTTCCTTTAAAGAATACTTTTCACTGAATCCACAAATTGCGTGTTGTCTATTTTCTTCTTCACAACAACGTTTGGGTAAAAAAAAAACAGTTTATTTCAATTCTTAGTCAGGCTTGAAACAGTGGCGTAACCAGACATTTTTATTCGGAAGCAAGCGGGGACTAAGATATCATTTTGAGTGGGCTATTTAATGTATGAATTATTCATTTTCGTGAGTTTTTTCCCTGTCTCTTTGGGAGGCAGGAGGAGCCAAGGAGTCTGAGCCACTGGCTTGAAATATAGTTCATCACTTTGGAAAATGCTTTTCTGTTTCTACTTTACTGTTATGTAATGTCTTATTTTATCCATGTTTTTCCTTTTTGTGTTTTAACTTTTCGAGGTTTGGTCATTGACATTATAGTACCACGTCACAGTATTGACGTTGTTATTCAATTTAATTGATGTATCGGGGATGAAGAAAAATATTATTTTTGTTTTACCCTTGCACCGATGTGTGGCAAGCACTGTGTACATTGTACTCGGTACTTCCCAAGTCCTGTGGGAAAAAGTACACGGGCAACCCAAACAATAATCGGTTTCGAACAATCATAAAACTAATGTTCAGGCTTGGGCTGGATGGGGGGAAATGACCTGGCTCCTGAGGCGTCTTGTCACTTAAATCAGCATTTAAAAATCATACTTTTATGCAGTGAACCTTAAAACAAGGCAGCAGGGCGAAGTTATGTGACTGTTTTTGGACTGACAACTTATAATTGGTTTACCTAAGAAACATCTTCTCTGTTCTTTGTGGAATGTTTGACTCTAACAAATACACTTTATTATTATTTTTATTATTATAATTATTATCTTTTCTGAAGATTTTGGAAGACAAAATATATTATTCCATCTATAGTTGTTAAAAAATAGAGGTATTTTAGATAATGTTTATAAAGCTTTGACTTGAAGGTTACGCTTGCATAAGGGTAATAAATTAGGTCATACCTGAAACTGCAGAATGACTGAGTACGTTTGCTTATTGTGGTTACACCATCCCCTCCATCCACCCTTGAAATCTCTTTGGCAAAAGCTAGCCCCCCTATAGCGTGCATGGCACGGTTTTTGACAGTGGTTAGTAAGCATGGAAGCAAAACCTATAACAAAGTCAGTGGTAAGGGACAATAAATCATTCTAGATTCAAGATATTTAAAATACATTCTTTGTAAATCGTCATCAGCTAGTACTAATCAATTTGGTAACACACTCTATTGTTTAGAAAAATGTTTAAGGAAAGAAAGGAAACATGTTTTTGTCCATTCTACGAAATTTAATTCTGTTTTAATTTAGAAAACAAAAAACACGTTATAAAAATAATAAACATGTACTTGGATTATTGCAGTTTTGTTTCTCAACCGAGGTATGTGAAAATTTCGGCAAAAATATATTTGAAAACCGTCAAAAGTAATTGAAGCACTACCGCTATATGAGACAGTTCCGTATATCACCATGATGTTTTTGATTTTACGACATTATGTCGGCGTAGCGCGCCGCCAGCGCTGTATAGCACATGAATAAATCAGATGTTGTTTGTTTGAATCTGTTTGAAACTGATTTATCATACCGAGACTGTCACTTGCAACATTTGTGACAACATTACTTAAATGCAAGCAAAGTAATAAAGGAATTATGAGCAAGATTTTTATTTATCAATTTTTTTACGATTGCTGATAACAACCTATAAGTATAGCGCCCTCTGTAGAAATTTGGTGCTTAAGGTACAGAAACCTTGTGAATTCATAAATAAAAGAAATAGTAATTGAAAGATTGGTCTACAATCATAAAGAACAGAATTTACAAAATATCACATATTTTAAAATCATCAATAATTAGCTTACAATGACAGATTTTGTGCTAAAACCATAATCGAGGGAGTAACGGTAATCAAAAGCACAGCTAAATCTATCGCCAAACTTTTTATAAGAGCACACGTGTAGTTGGTGTAGCAAGACCTTTCACCCCGTTCTCTTGGCCATACTACGGTATAATAATAAGAGTTCGCAGATTGTCTGACACATTGTGTGATACTCGCACTTCATGCATTTTCACACGACTACACAAAAAACACACGTGTGGCCGGCCAGGGCCATTGTAGCACGCGTGCGCAAAGCCGCATACTATTACTAACAAAACGCAAAAAAATATGTGAGACACTTTCAAACACTTGCTCTCAAAAATGTTTGTATTCAGAAACGAACAAGTGTTAAAGCTAGTTTGAGAGTCTTCTTTACTCAAAATTGCACCTTCATGCAGGCAGGAAGATGTCGGCTTCGGTTGAATTTAGCCAGTTGCCCCCTGGTTCAGGAAGCGGAAAATACGAAGTGAACTCGAACATCGTCCCGAACTTGTCAGCAGCGGGCGACTGCAGCACAGGCACGCCCGGGAAGTACCGCCCATTGGGGCAGCAGCAACCACTTGGCGATTCTGTTCTGTTGCAGCAACTGTCATCGGCAACCACCAACAAGGTATCTTCTCTTGGTCTGAAAAACCCAAACACAAGCAGTGACGACGAACGGAACTCGGTACTTGCAAAGACGGAGGACTGTACGGAGAACCTACCCGATTCTGTTAAGTTAAACGTGTCCGAAAATGGGGCTCACAACTCGTCAGAGATTGAAAATGTTGGTGAAAAACTCGAGGTAGTCATTGAAACCTCTGAGATGGGTGTTGTTAAAGAAAAGGAAAATTCACTGAATAACAACACAGCTTCCCAAGCAGAAATCGACAATGACGCTGAAACTGAGAAGCAGAAATCCAAGAAAAAGGGAAGCATCTTGCAAGCAGTCCAGTTCCATCTGCCGAAATTTAGCAAGAAGAGGGGACGCATTTCCCAGGAGAGCTCAACCTCAAGTGACCAGGAAGGGTCCCCGGAGAAGAAGTCTGGGAAGAAGAAGAAAAAGGAAAAACGTAACAATAAGCTTGCTGTGGTAGAGGTTGAGGAGAATCAAGATGATGTTGTTCTCAGTGACAATGATGCCAAATTGAATGAAAGTATACAGATGCCTGGGCTTGAACCTGCAGAAAGTCTAGACTCCAAGGAAAAAGTAGATGGTGGAGCAGAAGACAGGGAAGAAGTATTCGCACACGAGATGCATGATGATGAAAACATCACCATGGTTACTGATGATGTCACTCAAACTTATGTAGATTGTTTTGTCTCTGAGGATGAACAGGGGTCGGATTTTGTTACTGAGGAGCTCTTGGCAACATCCATGCAGGAGGAAGATGAGACACTTGAAGATGATGCGGTTGTCATGGTTCCAGTAGACAATGCTATTATGGACACTGAAGAAATAGAGAAACCTGAATGTGGTACGTATTTTATTATTAGTCTCTTGAATTCTACCCCCCATTTATTATTTATCTCTTTCGTGGGGAAACCTTGAGTGAAACAATGTTTTTTTTTTAAAGGTGCCCTACACTTGTCACTAGTAGTACTACACTAGACTACAGCAATAACAATACATTTATTAATATAAAAATATAAAAATTTAATGAAAACATTTAAAGGTAGAACACAGGATTTTTTGTATCAATCAGTCAGTCTGAAAGCTTACTGTTTATGAAGTGCTTACCAGTACCAGGCCTGATACTTCACGGAGGCAACGGAGGCAAACTGCCTCCGTTTGAAATGTTCCAGTACAAATTTACAATTTCCTCATAGAGGTGCCCTTTACCAAGGAGAAAATGCCTTGGTGCCCTTGCCCTTTCAAGAACGAAGCAATCAGGCCTGCAGTACCAATCTTCCATAGAAATATTTCTTCTCTGAAATACTTTCAAGGTTTTTCACTATTTTCCCTAAATTGAGCCCAAATTTTCACAGGTGTGTTTATTCATGTATTGTGTCACACAAAATTAACACTGCACTATCACTAGTATCAGCATTACCAATCCTACAATTTACCTTTAAATTACATATACAATATAGAAATAAATGAACTGCACGATACGATACAATAAGGCAAAAAAAAACAACCCAAAAAAAAAAAAAAAAAACCAAAACAAACAAAAAACAAACACTAAACATCTTTTGACAAAAACAATGATTTTTAAAATGAATGAAAGGAAATTACATACATAGAAAAAAACCCTTTTTTTTAAAGAACCTACTTGTATTGTGGGGTACACACTTTTGAGGCATTTGAGCCAAGTACTGTAATACAAAAAAAAGGGTACGGTAAATATCCAGTGATTATTGCCGCCCTAGGCCTGCAGTGACAACGCATACAGGATTGGGTTGTATTATTGTTTGATCATGGTTTAATTTGCAGCCAAAAATCAGTGAAGTAGAAGTAATTAAGAAAGAGGACTAATGTAGGGACCGAGAACCAGTCTAGTGCATGCGTAATCTCTGACTGATAGCATGTGATGGTGCTATTCTGGCACTCAATTTCGATACTAGTGACATTATCAGGTCGATACCTGATAATGTTACTAGTATCGAAATTGAGTGCCAGAATAGCGATGACTTTCGGGGCATCAGATTTTTAGGCGTCGGAGTTATCGGCCGAATTATACTATTGATCAATCGTCAGACTTTTGAGGTGTCAGACTAATAAGGCATTACAAGGTGTCGGACTTATGAGGCATGGAATTTATGAGATATTGGACTATGGATTTTTTTCAGACTTTTGAGGCATCTGACCTTGGAGGCGTCCGACTTACAAGCTGACCCTGTACTGTGTACCATTAAATCTAAATTCTTTGTAAAGGCATATAAAACTGACTGGAGTGGGAGGTGAAGGATGTTTAAATTTAGTTTTAAAATCCAAATAAATTTGATCTGCAAGAAATACTGGATCGATGGAGGGAACAAAAGCTACGATGTAATTCTTGATAAAAAATATTGTAAGGATTAATGTGTTTACTGAAACAAAATTTTACAGGTTCAGTTACAAGAATTCATGGCTTAATTTTCAAGAAAATCGCCACTAGACCACAGGTTCTGTAGCTTGGATATTTCACCAGACCAGAAATATTTTTCACAAGACACAAACAAATATTTAATTTCTTTCTTCTTTATATTTGCTTCATCTTTGACAGTAAGTGTGGAATTGAAAAGCTTAAAGAAAAGTATTCATTGGTAGAAAAGTTGTTTGGAAACCACAACACCTGGTCCATTGCTAAAATAACTAGACTCTGGCCATTGGCCCAGTGGTTGTTTCGAGCTCTGGTAATTCAACATCACATGGTTGAGTGGCTGGTAACCTGCTTTTGCCAGTTTCCTCACTAAGCACATTTTTGCGCTTAAAAACAGCTCCATGAAATTGGGTCCACCTTTCGACTTGAGATCAGAATGTCAAATGTCACCACCCTCGAGAAAAGGGCATTCAATTATGTCTTACCCCAGGGGTCAAGTTTTTCATTTTGTAGTAAGATGCATTCCTTCAGTTCTGAAATAATCTTTCAGATTGGCCACCCATCAGTAAAAACATTACTAGTATCATAATTAAATTTTAAAATGTCTTCAAATATGGAGACCTTTTGTACCAGCGGTCATTTGGGGTGAATCGGACCACTGCCAAACAGTACACCAACCAATAATGTGCCAAGAAACTCCAAACTCCGTTTGATTGTACTTCCAAAAGATGAAATTACTTGGTCGTGTTTGGCTTACATTTTAGCTGTTCTTGGACCATATCTTGGATTAGAAATATTTGTTAAGCAACATGGGACTCTGTACAAGCATTGTAAAAGCATGCGGTCATTCCACAGGTAACTTAAGTTGTTTTCCCTAAGATAATGTAACAATCTTTTTTTTTTTAGCCCATAGTTTTCTTTGGAGAAGGAATATTTTAGCAAGATCAAAAACGTTGTTCAGTTTTGCTGCTCACTGACTTTTGGGAGGATATTTGGGCTTGAAAATGCTTGTAAATTTGCACCAATTTGAAACAAAAGGTCATAATGCCATTGTCAAGAAACAAGATTTTAATATTCGTTAATCATTTCACTGTTTTTAGTTTTTCAAGGCATTCTTTTAGCTGTAGTTAGCGCTTTGTAAACATAAACTCATATTTAGAAATGATCACAGACCACTCATATAAACAAATATTTTACACATTTCTCCTGTTCTCTTTCATAAGAACTACATGTACATAGTACATGTACATTACTTCTAAAGGAAGGTAAATGATACATTGTAAATGGCTGGCCTGGAATTACACAGTGGCCACAGAGGTCATCTGTTGCCCTGGCCTTGGCCTTGGTGCCCCTTCAAATGTTTTCCATAGACTTGATGGACGCGCCTTTGCGAAATGAATAATGTCTTGAAGATAAGAGGCCTGAAATGTTTTTTTTTGTGATTTTGGAAGAGTAGTCATTCTCATCTTCAATCATCCTACCAATAGTGTACACTCATTTTTCAAATATGTAAAATTGAGAAATTCCCGCGAGGATGACATTTGAAACCTAATGAGAAAGTGTGGACTGTGGAGGATGCTGGTGCAGGAAAACATGACCCAGCCTGGTTCTTGTCTGTCCATTGGCCTGATTTTAGATTCTTTATGTCTGTCATAGACCTAAGTGTCCATCCATCTTCACGCATGTGAAAGGTGATCACCAAAGGCAATATTTCATCTGACCTATGACATTTTAACCTAAAAAAGAGCCAACTTCTGTATATTGACAAGTGTGAGAATAAAGACACTATTATTGTCTTTACTGGAGCACTCTTGTTGAGAAAACTGCCGGTGGTCTGAAAAAAAAGGTGCTTAGAAAATGTAATGACCTTCATGACGCTATGGGGTTGGGCAGTTTCCCTGGGTACAAAAGGCACTGCATATGTGTACATGTTCTGTGCGTCCAAGAAAAATTAGGACTGTTTGGGCACTAAACGATACACAGTTCTTATAATAGTGCTTTATCACACCCGAGGGCATCTCAAAGCGCTCATTATTTTTTCAACAAGGTACGCGGAGCTATGTTCGAAATACAAGACCTATTTGTTTACATAGCATGTAACAGCTTACAGGGTGCTGTGGTGTTATCTGCAGCCAACTATATCAGAAAACACCGGGGTAAACCCCCTTCTCTTAAATATAAGCGTACTGGGTTCTTTTACGTGCATTACACAGCACACAGGATCAACGGCTTTACGTCCCATCCAAAGAACGAAGCAAGAATGGTTAAGTGTCTTGCTTAACGACACAAGTGTCAAGACCAGGATTCGAACCCACACTCTGCTGTTCAAAAACATCAGAGCTTGAAAACAGAACACTTTCACAGCACTTACTGTTATATTAATTGTTTTGTTAAATTTGAGAGATTGTCGAAGATCATCTAATGTACAAAAAGTTAAAAACAAACTTTGATGTTATTAAATTTATTCTTAAAAAGATATTTGACTCTTCATAAATTTGTTTTAACCTAAATTTCCAAGTCCCTCAACATTTTCTGAATAAGTGGGATGATTTATAGGATTGAGGCATATATACGTAGCTATTAGGATGTAAAATGTATAAAATGCCAGATTAAAAATTAAAACAGTCATGTATCAGCCAAATTGAAAAAGCAAACTAGGGGATGTTCTAGTACAGTTCTTTTTTTTTCAAAGTATGATCCTGATAACCAGGAGGGGGCAGACACGATATTGCGCAATTCTTTCCGCGGCGCTGTGTGAACTTACCATTTAAAAAAAAGGGGTAAATAATTTCTGCTCTAACACGAATGGATTTAATTAGATAAAAGTAAGGCAGTATTTGACCAATTATATATGCATAGTTTATTTGTAATATTTTTGGAGTGGAAGTTAATGCAAAAATTTGTCAAAAATCAATAAAAAAAAATTGGAAAATGCATCCGTCCCTCCAACACCAGGCACGTAGCCGGGCAACATCATCATACCGTTAATCAATGTGTAATGTTGCTTTGAATGAAAATTCCGACACCCCTAAAACAGTGTCACAAAACGTGACGAAAGTGACAAATTGGCCCATTCTACCCCTGAGATTTTTCAAGTTCTTCTTTTAATATATGGTTTTCTAACATTGTGAAGCTTTTTTTAAAAATCCACCCATTCTACCCAATCGATTTTTATGATTTTCAAAATGTAACGTTTGAATTAAATAGTAAATTCCGTTATCGGTTTCATGTGTAGACCAGTAGGCGTCCGGAATCTGTGTGTGTTGGTATGGTATACCAAGCAGTCAGGGTGACGAACCGTGTATTGCACGATGTCAATAACGGCTACACACACACAGCCTGGGTATGCTCGCTTTTGACAGAGCCCTGACTGCGTGCGTGCGTCCGTGTGTGTGTGCATTGGTGTAAGGCAGGCTCACGAATGAGACGAGTATCAACGTTGATGGCGCCCTTTTCTTTTTCGTGTCCGCCCCCCCCTGCTGATAACGTTCTGTTTTGTATTCCTTAAGTCACCTTGAGTTTTCTTAAGGTCAGTACATGTACGTGGGCATTATAAGTTTTGTTGATTATTATCACACCAATGTTCATTTTCTTGTTTCTTTATAAATAGCCCCTGCAGATAACGAGCCATCCTCAATCCAAGATTCCTCCTTTGCCTCAGGGGAAGATTTTTACAAGCTTCCTGAGAGTAGTCTCAGCACCACCACAGATAGCAGCGACATATCCCAGGAGCTTCCTGAAGACTCGTCTACAACTGTTGAGGCTTGCAGCAGCACCATTGCAGAGAACAGCAGTGTGATTACACAGACAAGTGCCACATCTCCTGAGGAGAATATGGAGATGCCTTGTGAAGTTGACGACAGCACCAGTTGTGCCACCGTGACAGAAGAAACTGTTCAAATGCCCCTATCTCCTACAAACGACAATAACAGTTCTTCCTTTGAAAAACCAGACATTCAGGATTCTGACCAGCATATAGAAACTGCTGTTCTGTCCAGTTCCATTCAATCCAGCTTTGATACTGACAGCCCAAGTATTGCTGATACACCTGAGCAGTCCCCAAAGAAGAAACACAAGAGGAAGTTACCCCTTCTAAATGTTAGCTTGCCTTCCTTTGGTAAAAAGCACCATCATCGGTCAGCAAAGTCTCCAGACCAGTCCTCAGATTCTGACAGGTCTGGCTCACCGAGCAAGAAGTACCCCTGGAGAAAAAGGAGCCCTAAGAAAGCTGGCGGTAATACTGAAGAGTCAACACCAAAGGATGTTGATGTGTTATCAGACGAAGACAATGCACAAGAGGTAGTGGATGCTGAGGTAGATCTTGTAACTACGGAGAAAGAAGGCAAGTTGGACTTCACAGCAAACACTGCAGATACAGCTGAGGATAGAGTTTCTTTCCCTGAGACTCCAAGTAGTGATCAGATAGAAGCATTTGGATGCGATGAGCCGAGAGGTGTGCTTGATGAAGCCGCAATCGAAGGACAGGAAGATGTGCATCTGGAGATGAAGGCATCCTTGAGTGAGGAGGTTCCAGTAATGTCTGAGAAGCAGAGTGATGATGAGAGTGAGGAGTTTGCTGATACTAGGAAAGAACAGAGCATTAAAGGAGCATATTCTCCTACAAACGATTGTATTGAGGCCCAAGAAGACTGGATGATTGATGGAGAAACACAACAAGAGGTCAGGATGGATGCTGAGGCTTGTATTCCTGAGGATGACAGCATCTTCACTCCAGAAGATGAAGTTGATGAAGAAGAAGATGAGGACAGTCTTGATGATGACACTGATGCCCAAGATGCTACAGAAACAAGCAAGATTCCTCCAGGTGTCAAAGCTCAAGGTAAATGGTCATTACTTGTTTCCAAGTTTGTTCATTGTAAACAAAAGGTAAACATTATATGACTACGCTACACCTGAGGCAATTAACAGGCCACCAATACTTGAAAACTATAACCTACTGTTGACCATGACCAAGAGGTAGCTGCAAAGTTACTGTAAATATTTCATTCAGGTCGGTCACAGCAAATGGGAACTTGTTCCTTTAGTTTCTTACCAAAGGCAAAGTGACAGAAAATAAGTCAGTTAATAGACATGATAGTTTGCAAGTTGTTTAGAGGCAGTGTAAACAACAGCAGTATATGATAAATCTTTTTTGTTTTTTTGCACTTGTGACAATGTTATTTGGTGAATAAACACTACACTGACCACAAATGAAGTCAACAGTGCATACTTTGTAGCTTACAATGCAAACACTCGTTTCTTGGGGAAAAAACTTAAGATGCAATAAATGTTTTCTCATTTGTTTATTTATGTTTTTTTATTAAATTTTTCATAATTTAAGTGAATGCAATCCTTCAAAAACATATGTTTATTTCCTTCCATTTAAATTGTACAGTTTTACCTTGACCATTAAAAAAAATAAAATAAAAAAACACTTAAAATGATACTTGAGGAACTAGTGTGGTTAAAATTGAACTTGTTTTTCAAACTTTGTTGGAGCATATACATCTACCCAGTGTTTCTTCTGCCCATTCAAACATGAAGTGGCCCACCTCGCTATTTCCAGTGACTTTCACCTTGCTCATATTTTGCCAATATCGCTGTTAGGACTAGCTTGAAAGGAAACACTAATAAAACAAATTCATTTTGTCATTTATAACAAATTTGACATAAAGATGGAATCATTGCGCATTTGTGTGAGTGCTACATTCTTGGTTTGCTACATAAATGTTGCAATTTGAACTTTTACCACCTCCCTAAGCTCATAGCCAGGGCAAACACTGCATCTGCCAGTGTACGACACTGCATTCATTACGTACACGTATGAACACTTAACTATACAATGTTTTGTTAATTAGCTCAGAATATTGATTTGTGTTCATAAATTTTACATGTAAAAATAAACATACAGTTGATGTTCATAGTATGATAGTTACCAGGTTCACCAGATCAAAGATGTGGCGGATAATCAATACGCGTGGAGTTTGTGCATACCATATAAAAGTCTTGCCACACTATTGATTACACTGCTGACTTCATTAGCTCAACCTATTGATCTCCTTTTACCTCTGCCAGGGCAAGTCATTAATTTAGAAACTATTTAATGTCTCTCAGGTTTTTGGCCTGCATGTGGTCAATTAATAGGAATTAATTGAACCATCTGGCGCAGTTTTTCCAGAATTTAGTACGCCAAGGTAGTCTGGTTTGACAGTAATTTTTGAAATCATGGGTGGTGCTAGGTTGATTAAAAGTGGGGGGCTTGAGGCACTTATTAAAAGACAGTGTACACTATAAAAAACGCCTATACATACGTTATACATGTAAATTAGTGAAATCTGAAAATTTAAATCCCTCAAAGTTTCACATTACTATTTGTTAATGAAAAAGATGTTCAAAATTTGAATATTCTTTCAAGATCGTTAGATGGTGATAATTTTATATTTAACATTTAAGTTTTACCTTTATTTTAGTTATAGCAATACAAAACCATTGCCCCCATAACCAAAGCAGTCTTTCAGTCTATCATTATGTGTATTTTCCTTTACATGTATAACGTATGTAAAGTACAGACTTGTTGTAGTGCACACTGTCTTTTAATAAGTGCCTTTTTTGAAAACTAATTTTAAGTCTTCCTCTTCTCTATTTTTGTTGCATAAGATTGACCTCTTTATTTTTCTTTGTTATTCTTTGAATAGGAAAGATCCAAATGTCTGTCAGCCTGGAGGTCCATGCCTCTCCCACTCACATCTCTTCTCCTGCTGACTTCATCTTGACCGATGAGTCAATGGAAGCTGAAAGTGATGTCGAAGTTGTGTGTGCTGAGGAGGCACCTGAAGGGGCTGTATCGCTTGAGTTGACAGCGGCTGAGAAGATCCTCCAAGAGTGCAACCAGATTGTAGCAAATGATTCCATTGGGGATATCCAATTCACTCCTGAGATGCTGAGTGAGTTTACAAAGACCATTGATGCCTTTGAAGAAGAGGAGGAGGAAAAGAAAGTAGGGGAGGGGGAAAAGGAAGAAGAGGAGGAGGAAGAGAAAGAAGGGGAGGAGGAAAAGGAAGAAGAGGGGGAGGAAGAGAAAGAAGAGGAGGAGAAAAAGGAAGAAGAGGAGGAGGGTCTTAAAGAAATGAATAGAGAGTCGAATGTCGGTACTTTAGAAGTTTTAAATGAGGACAACCAAGAAGGCGGTGGAGAAGCTCCAACAGGTTCTGACGAGCTGTCCATTGAGTGTGCTCATTTTGATGTTGGATGCCAGTTGACCTGGGAAGATGGAGAGAGTGAAAATGAGTTTAATTCTGAGGAGCCCTGTGATGTGGATGGAAAAATGAAGAGCTCACTTGGGTGGAGTCAGGAAGAGGCTCCTGAAGAGTCTGCTAAGAAGAGTGTTTCATTGTCGTCATCTTCATCTTCCTCAGGGAGTAATAGCGATGAAATATTACCTAAGGATGCTAATGATGCTAAGGATGGAGACTTGCAGATTCAAGGTGTTTCAATTGATCTTGTAAATGCAACTCCACAAACCGACCCATTCAAGGTTGAGATGTTGGCCAAATCAAGTGAAATAACTGATTCCCTGCAGGTTGAGGAAATTTCAAACATTCAGTTACCAGGCAGCAGTGAAATATCCTCTGAAGTCTTTGTTGAGGAAACGCCCTCAAGTGATTCTCCAGGTAAGCCAAATAGTCCAGAATCCTCAGCTGATCCTGATCATGATATTGTTGAAGGTGTCCAAGAAATTGGAACTGGAGAGTCTCATCATGAGGAATCCCCGAAGGTCACACAGGAAGTCAAGCAGAAGTCCAAGACTAAAGGCTTCTTCTCAGGGTTCAATTTTCGCATTCCAAAATTCGGGGGAAGGCGTACTGGCAAGATGAAGGTATCATCCAAAAGTGATTGCCCTGACATAGGGCCGCAGGGTAAAATCAGCTTTAAATCTCAAGCTGAAACGGAGACAGAAGACATCGCTCCAGGACTTCATGGCTTGTCAAAGTCTTCTTCAGAGTTGGTCATCAACAGGTTTGGATCAAATGAGGATGAAAATGATTATGTCCTGGAGGCTAGGGCTCCCTCAGTACCAGACATCTCCAGGAAAGATATGGAACTCAAGAAAGCCAAGAAGAAGTCATTTACACTCCCAAACATGCATCTGCATTTGCCGAGGTTCGGTGGAAAGAAGTCACCAAAATCAAAGTCTGATAATAAAATAAGGGTGCCCAGCGACGGAGAGACAAGCATCATGATTCCTGAAGTACAGAGCAACCCTGATTTAGAGGTTAGTAATGTTGTGAAGGTGGACGTTGCTGTTGAAAACACCCTCAAAGCTGAAATTGCAGTAGAAGCAGACTTACATGTCAACACTTCAGCATCTGAAAGTGATGAGAGTCTTAGAGAGATAAACACTTCAACAGTGAAAGAGGATGTTGCAGAAGTCGGTGGCATTAATGCTGCTGATTTCCGTGGAGACAAAGTTCAGGCAGATGGTGTCTATGTTGCAGTCCCTGCTCTTATAGAAAATAGTTCAGATGAAGGTGATGCATATGCCGGCAGCATTGACTTTGTTAATGGAGAAGAGTCGCCACCTGATGTGACAGGTGAAGTCCAAGCTGACTTAGACATAGAAATAGATGTCAAGAAGAATGCTGGTACAATTGGTGTGGGTCCTCCATCTGTGAGTGGTATCCAGCAAGAATTTGAGATAAAATCAGAGATCAATTCTTCAGGCACCCCTGACAATACAGATTTACCTGAACTAGCTGATCACCAGATCATTTCAGGATACTCGTGCAGTGTTGATGAAAATTGTCAAGATACTGCCAGAACAGAAGATATTACTGATTCACAAGACTTGGAAGCTTCTCAAGGAGATATTGATGAGTCAAAAGATCAACTAGACAAATCTGGCGAAGTCACTATTGAAGCAGTCATGGGTTCAACAGATTGTGAAGATGATACTTTTGTGGACAAGTTTTGTGAAATGACAACGGATGGGGATACCGGTAGCGAAGCTGTAGACGTGAATATTTCAATTGGGCTTTCATCTGTGGAAAATAAAGTGAAGAGTGACGAATTGTCAGACAGGATGGAGGAAACAGCTGAACTTGAGATGGGTAAACCAGTCTCAGAAGCTGTACCTCACAACTCGCCAACTAAGCATAGATTCAAGCTACCATCCCTTAACTTCTCATTTCCCAAGTTTGGTGGTTTGCATTCTCCAACAAAGAGATCTTCTTCGAACAAATCCAAGGTACTTCCCAGTGCAGTTGCTGATGATTTGGAGGAGTTGAATGTAGATGGGTGCAAACTGGATGTAAGGGCTGTCTCAGTTGGTACAGATGTGGAAATAAAGGGCCCTGCAGAATGCGAAGATGCACTTGAAGTGACAATTCCTGAGCCTGCTATTGAAGAGGAATTGCAAGCCTGTTTTGTTGAACCTGAGATAGACATGAGTGAAGAACTCGCAATGAAGTTTGGTTGCCTCGATAATAGAATATATACTGATGTAAGCGGTGACATAAAAGATGATGTAAAACTGAAAGTAGACTTTGATGCTGAAGATGCTTCACAAGAATTAAAAAATTGTGGGTCAGAAACAAGTCTGGATGGAATTGAGCATAGTGATACTCAATTCGTCCCTGATAACGCTGAGGTCTGTTTCCCAGATTTGTCTTTTGGGGCTACTGAAGTTGCCACCACACAAAAATATGATGGAGACACTTGTGAGAGCAATGGCAGTCTTCCAAGCTTGGATGAACCCATGGACCTCAACTGGGAAGATGAGTTGTGCTCTAGCGTGCAGGTGACTGCACCCAAGTTCACACTATCGGATCTCAGGGGTGGCCTGTCTCTTGGTGTGGCCTTGAGTGAAGATGGATCTGTTCACAGTGACCATGAGGAGATGATAAATCAGGGTGTTGCTGACATGGATGGAAATAAGGAGGTGGGAGCAACTGCTGAGCTTTCTCCACCTGTGACGCCAACCGAGTGTTCTCCACCGAGTGCCGACCAACCTCAGTTAAACATCTCAGAAGATTCTTCCTCACCGTCAGCATCAGCTCCAGAGCTCAACCTCACCGTGGATGCAGCTGTCTCACAGAGAAAGGGGAGCACTTCATCTCATTCTTCTGCTAAGTCAGCTTCCTCCCACAGCTCTCAGACCAACCCTGGCAAACTCCAGAAGAAAAAGAGTGGCATCATGGCTTCTTTGGGCTTACCCAAACTCCATCTGAAACTTTCTCCTCGCTCTAGATCCCCTGATAGACGAGCCAGAGAAGAGAAGCATCCAGAGGATGAAGGAAACAAATCACTGCCCAAACCAGAAGCAGGAAGTTCACCAAAGACGCCAGATGAGAAGGGACCAAAAAAAGGACGATGGAAGCTTGGGAAATCCTCATCAAAGGCAAAGAACAAGAAGAGATCCAGAGGAGAATCCAAGGAACGTCATGAGCAAGGACTGCATGTACCACAAGTTGGAGGAGATGCTGATGCTAGTCTTAATGGGAGGGTCGGAGTGGACAACATTCAAGCAAGCGTAGATCTTGATCAACAACCAAGTAAGTCAGAACAAACTTTCATCTTTTGTACAAATGGTGTTAACATTAAGAGAATTAACAAGTTTTTCTTGGGTAATCACCATCTGAATCTCAGTTTTGGTGATAACTACAAATAAACCTCTGCAGTTTAACTTTGCACAAAGTATTCAAAAGTTGGTGCTTGAGATTAATATTTCACTTCCCCATCATGAGGTGGTAACATTTGTTTACAGCTCCCATACATGTGAGAAGATATTTACTAAGCATGTACAACAGAAAAAAATAATTTTAATTGAGATATTCAGACAAGAGTTTATTCATACAACTAATAAACACTTTGAAATTTTCATGAAGACTACCATGTCTGTAACAAAAGTTATAAATCTAAAACAATAGTCGAATTATGAACCCATAAATGATCAACTTGAAAACTGGAAAGACTCCACTAAAGGCTTTTTTTCAAACCTCAGCTTAGACTCTGTCTCCGGCTCTAGGCTCTGTTTGATGTTGGAAACACGGTGCAAAGTGTACACTGCTCCAAAGCCGAGGTTTGGAAAATGCCCTTAGTGCCTTCCTTGCAGCCAGAGCTAGTTTGTACACATTTCATTTATACCATCCATTGTGATACTGCCAGCAAGACTGTATAAAGACTTCATGTGTGTAGTCTCAAGGTAGCTTTTAGCCATTGTTTATGTCTGACCAGTACTGAGGATTATTCTGACAACTCGCCCCCACAAACTTAATTATTAGATCGACTTCCAGCAAAGTGACCAACGAGATAACTCAGCTTGAGTTACACCCAAGAATGCCCCTCTGCTGTTTGTACCCTGATCCCGGTTTACGTCTGTTTTTGTTATCTCACCATTATTGCCCGTGTTGGTCCATCATCTCAAACGGTCATTTCAAAACAATATTGATCAAGAGTTTGGATAAAAAACCTCGGGAGGCCACTTTGGCGGTGATTTGAAGGAGTTATCTGTTAAGGTTAGAAATCTCTGGTTTGTGTCAGAAAGACTAAAAGCTGAAGATGGAGCCAAATGGTTTGATAATGGCTATCTCGTAACATAACTTTGTAAAAGATACACATTGTCAAAATATTGAATCAGTTTGCTGGCCCCTGGACTTGCTATACAAATCTACATGTATTTAAATACCTTATATTATTAGTTATCACACAAACGCGAGTAGAATACGGAAAAATATAGCGCTTCTGTATCCCATATCCCATGAGGCCATAATTTATCTTCCAGCCAACTGGAAGATAACACAACTTTGAGCATTATTACATAAGCAGCATGTTCAACGCGCAAAGTTTAGAACAATATTTTGCGCTGTCCGTATATGGAGCATGGCGCATGATGCTCACAATACACAGAGTGCAATATAGACTACTGGGAGTATGGTTTATTATCACACTCTCGTTGAGCAATCTGATTGGAGGGTTAGCGTGAACTGGAAGAATAAAATGCATTATACGTACACGCACTGTACATGTATTGCTATTTCCAATTTAACCAACTTTAGATCCCCTTTTCTACAAGGAAAAACTAACAGACAGGGAAAGTGCATGTAATTTTAAAGTAATATCTGATAATGCATTTGGGTTAATTGGGGTGAGGCAAACTAACAAATTCCTGTTTGGTTCCACCATCTCCTATATTTACCCTCCAAAAAGACACCCAAAACAAAATGATGATTTGTATGATTTTTGGGATTTGATGTGTTGAAATGTGTCATAACCAAAAAGAACTCTCATATAATTGTAGTCATAAATATCATAAATTATAGAAAACCAGGTTTCTGATTCTGGCGATCAATGTAACTTGAGAAAGTGTGGAATTCTCCTTTTACTGTATATTTTACTGTATCTTTTTATTGCAACAAACAAAGCATGAGACAAGATATGCTGTAATGCTGGCTGCTCACCCTGAGATAAGCTTCCCATGTCAGGCATACACATCTGTTTGCAGAAAAAAATATGTATACATATTATACAAAATTGGTGGCTAAAAGTTTTGTTACCATCATAATTTCTGACACCTGATATCTGAGGTATATGTAAGCCAGATATTGAGCCTGGAGTGTAACAAATCTGTGGCTGCTAAACCACAAAGAAAAACATGCAACAACAAAACAAATCATAAAATTCCACGACAGACCATCAGAAACCCTAAATAAAATTTGTTGAAAGAATGAACGGGTAGTTTGGATTTTACAGCCCTGGACTGAATGATAGTGCCTTGCTTAAGGTTCAAAGGGAAACAAAGAGCGATATTAAAAGGAAGGTTGTGTTTTGTTTATCTTCATTCTTGTTGGAGTCGGACCAATAAAAAAGTGTTTTGAGACCAGGGCAATCAAATTTAATGCTAACTTAAACATTTGTTATAATGATGAAAATAATGAGAACACCCAAGGCAAATATTAACTTAAACAGTAGATACATTGTATAACATTTGAGGACCTTGTTTGATAAAAGCACACCCATCAACTATATTGTCCCACACAGGTGTTTCATTCGAAGCACAATGCAATTATCGTTCTTAACCAGTGTCATTAACAATAGACTGTTTTATCAAATTCTTTTGTGAGAAGAACAATGAGTCCTGTACTAGGAAGATGCCATAATACCACCCCAAAAATGGGGGAACTCCACTGAGAACACTAACTTGAAGGAAAAAAAATTTAAAAAATTCTTGTGGTATTCAGCGGTAACATCAAAGGGCCATATCCCAGAAGTGGCTGTATTTTTTCAAGAGTTCAATTTCAGTTGGGTAAATGACAAAATGTACCCCGAGGAGTTAAAAGGGGGTGTTTGTTTTGGTTTGTTAGAAGTTGGGGATTGGGTGGAGATCAACAGAATGGCTTGATTTATGATGGGCGTTTTTGTTTTTTAAGTACATGTACGTACATGTAGGATGTGTAAAGATGTTGGACTTCACATTTTACTGTGGTTAGTTCTTTGTTGAATTCTGGATTAAGGGGTTAGTGTTAAGAGGAGAGAAGCAGTTTCTTTTTAAGACTTAACAAAGTAGTTGTATCTACGGGTATTTCAAAAACTATCAAGCAATAAACCGCAAGGGAAATTGACTGGGTAAATTTGTAATTCTATTTTGGGGTGAACACAGAAAAATTTACGAGAGCAGGATTTGAACCTGCGACTCTCAGATTAGCTTGCTGGTGCTCTACAAACTGAGCTATCTAGCCCTTATGTTGGCGGTTTCCCTATTTTGTCAATATCTACGTTCGGGGTGCCAGTAAGAAGCCATTCAACTTGAAACTGCCATGTAGCCAGGGATCAAACACTAAGTGTCTGATACAACTATGTATATAACCTGGGAAGCAGCAGGATAGGGATCACCTTAAGGAGATGTGACTTTTTATTTCAAATATCAAGAAATAAACTACAACTCTATTTATTGAACTGCTACATATTTTTTTAAGTGTTGCTTTGTAAAACTTAAATTTACCTTTAGATTTGTGGTTTTGTATACATTCTTCCCCCAAATCTTTGAATCTTTGCTATTTTTATAAGTAAGTTATTTCATTTTCACTTTCATTTCTAAGCTCCAACATCAATCTTTACAACCAGGGGGTCATCTGTGACCGTATTGTATAATTTCATTCATCGTTTTTGTTAGCTGGAGTGCTCGGGCTAGCTGCTAGCTGTGCTCTTGGCAGATTGCCATGAATGTCCAGCACCTTTGATCCCTGAAAACCCTACCCAACATTCCTGTTGGGGTTCTTGACATTTACACTGACCAAAAGATCAACTGGGAGGACCCTACAGAAACCCTCAGCTAGGTCACAGATCATTGGTAGGCTCAAAGTACAGATTGAATCTACCAAGACCTGGTGGACCACCATGGGCCTAGATTTAGCACCTAATGGGAACTTGTAATGTTTGGCTTGGTTTTATTTGGTTTTAGTAATCAGTATGACATTAAAAAAATGGTTTCGGTATAGAATATACAAGACTTAACAATAGATTGCATTCATTGGGTGCATTTACATACATTTAAAAGGACCAGAAAGTGCCATACACTGTATTTGTAAAATTAGGTCAAACCACTTGACAATTGGCCAGGAATGCCTTTCCTGCAACAAAACCATGAAATCAAATTTAAGGAACTTGAGAGTTCATTTCAACACCTCCATAAAACTTCTGCGGGAACATATCAAGAAAATTGTTTTGAAGGTTTTTTTTAACAAGGTTGTCAACTCGTTTTATGAATCCCCATCATGTTGTGATCATGAATGCTTTGGTCTTTGAGCAAACAGTGCAATCTTTATGGGGTTAATTTAACAATTTGCGAAAGAAAAAAAAAGAAGAAGAAAAAACTAAAACAAACCTAGTCCTCAAATTATTCCACAGCAACCACAAGAATTCATGTGGTGTGCTTCACTTTTTCTAAATTCCCCTAGAAATATAGGCCTACATTTTTCTCATAGTAGGGGTGCCGACTATTATGGAAAAATTGCAATTCAAGGCCTGCAGATGTTACTTGAGTGTTGGAAACAAAATTGTTAAAAATGTTAATATAATTTTCCCCCCTTCAATTCAATGTAACCAAACCGAGGCTGGAAGGAAAAATAGTCTGGTTCCTTTTTGTACAATGAATATTAGCATTCAGTACTGTTATTGGATACAAGGAACTTGACCAAGATGGTGGCGGCATGATAATGGTCTATACCCTTTCCTCTGAGAGATTAATGTTGGTAAAACAAACATGTGTTTGCTACAAAATAAATCTCTATCTGTTTGCTTGTAATGTAAATATTTTGAATTTCTTCCAAAACGTGAGAAGTGATGATCAATACGTTTGCTTATTTGAAAACATTTCAAATATCTTGTTGTAAAGTTGCCCTCGAGAATGTCAACACTAATGAGTATTGCTTACATTATACATGTACATTGTACATGTACATGTACATTGGGTTTTAATACAATCTAAAAATTTCTGCATCAAAAGGTTTATATTGGGGCTGAGCAAATTTTTCTATGGGGACTTAACAAGCAGGACATCTGGACACAACTATGCTTAACAATTCTCTGCTTAGCAGAAAAAGGGCAGAAAACCAGTCACAGATGATGCATATGACTTAGTATTTTGGCTGGTAACCTTATTCTGGTAGGCCCAATTATGTTATGCTTTGCCAAAAGTTATGTTTTATAGCAGTTCTATGAAATTGGGCCTTGATTTTTACTTTGCAGGGTCAGGCTGGATGATAGTGATAGGTTATTAAATTTTTAGAATTGTTATTATTATAATTATTTTTCCTTTTAGGCACACTAATTCCCTCCAAAAGTTTGCTGCTTTGACATGATTGAATAAAGTGGGGTTCGGTACTTGAGATATTGGAAAATATTGACAGTCTGCAAACCCCAACCCCATCCCAAGAGGAAATGGCAGTCACTAAAATGCCTTCCATACACTCTCCTAAAGTTCATACAGCTCTAATCCTCAAGAGAAATATACTTTCTAAAATACTGGAGTCAAGGAAATAGCCTTTGAAGACCCCACAAATCATGGTTGTTTATTTTGACTGCTGCGATTGAAATAAACCTTTGTTTTTTTGTGGTCGGTTTGCTTCCACTATGAAAAATGTGACCACCTAATTTGATGAAATGGGTTCTGTCTTTCTAGCTCCATGGTTCTATGGTGTGTTTACTGGAAGCAAGAGGATGGGAATAAATATAATGTTTTAGTCTTCCAAAAAACAATGATATATTCCCTTGTTTTGGATGGCTATACAGTAGCATTTCCATGTCAGTCTGCAACATAAAAAGTCATTTATGATGAACTCTGGCTGTCTGAACTAAGTAATGTCTGTATAGAAAACAATAGAAGCAGATTATGGACAATTTATTACAAGTACCAGTAAAACCTGACAGGTCTGTAAAGCAAGTCCCAAGTCAATTTAGTCAAATGTAAAAGTTCCCGTATACACTAATCCGAGCAGCTTGTTTATAGTGGTTTACACCACCGCAGCTATGGCCTCTGCTCGCATGTGCGACACAACAATAGCGCGTCAGCCGCGCATTTGTACCAATCGGCATGGAGGTTTCACAGTGCGTATTCGTCAACATGCGCGTTTGGCAGCCATAGCTGCGGTGGTGTGAACACCCAAGAATGAGCTGCTCGGATTAGTTTATTATGGGACTTGTAAATGATGGGGTTCACGTCCAGGTTGTCGTAGTACAAGTCACCAGATAGAGATGCTTAAGCAGAAAATATTGCTTACAATTTTTCTTTGAAGCAGAAATGAGCAGGATACCAGTCCCAAGTTGTACATGTGACATGGTAGTTTGGTCAGTAACCTTACTCTGGTAAGCATAATTTGTTGTGCTCAGCTACTTTTTGTGTTTAAGCAGCTCTATGAAATTGGCACCTGATCTGGTTGAAGTGAGTTCAGTGCTTTTACAGCTGAGGGAGAAAAATAATGGAAATGTAGGTTCATGTAGGCTTCAGATGTTACTGATTCCGCCATCAACTGGCAGCCGAAAGAGATGGTAACTAAAGAAAACTGAATCTGGAATGTTTGGTCACAAATGAACTCCGTTATCATTCATGCTTGTACCAAGAAGGTAATTTCATTATGGAAAGCAGACGTGATGGTATTCCATCAGGGACACTGGACTCAACTTTTGGTGTACTCGAACTGACCTGTTCACCTTACATGGTACAAAATTACCTGCCGACAGTCTGTGTGCAGATTTGCTTTCCTTTTCCAGTTCAAGAAGCTGAACATGGTATTCAAGCATAGGTTTTTGCCCACCACCATCTGTGTGTGTGTGTGCACAGACACTTTAAAGTGCCCCAGCTCAACATTGGTAAGGCAAAAAACATAAATGTTCACAGATTTACCTATACCTTACATGGTATAAAGATAATGATGGTAGAAAAATTTCTCTGAAATATTTGTGCCTGAAGTGTTATCGTTTTTAAATAATAAATGAAATAAGATCCAAAAGTATTCGTGTCAGTGAGACAAAAACTCTGCCTTTGGGAATACGTACAAAAATGCTGAATGCATTGTTACCGTTTTCTCACTAATGAAACATCGAAATGAGCTGACATTTTTACAGATTGGTATATCTTGATTTGTGCAAAGAATGGAAGCATTTACAGACACTTTACAAATGTTGAGCTGGGGCTTTAAGTGCAGAACATTAGCACATAGAAGTTTCTTGTAAACATCGGTATTTAACTGCAAAGAATCTAATCAAAAGTTTACAAAAACTCATACAACTCTGCCATCTTTAGAAAATGTATGATAATTATTTTTGTGTCCATGTTCTCTGGCTCTTTTTCATTTGTAAACGTAGGATGTCATAAGTAACAATACATTGTCTACTTTAGACATACACAGTTTATCTAATCAATACCACTGGTCATTTCCCGATACTATGCGACTGACATTCTGCACTTAACTTATTGAAATCAATTAAGTAGATCCTGTCTGAAATTTACATCAAATTAAAGGCATGGTACTGTTTATATACATAGTGCTTATCATTGGGTTTTGATCGTGCAGTTTTGTTTTCTTCATTTTTTGGTCTTAGGTGTTTCCACTGTGCATTCTTTACTCAAAAGCTTTGCCAAATCACCCCATTTATCATCTCTCATCCAAAAGCCTCTACCCAAACTGGGCCACATTCTGCAACCTGTTCACCCATAGCATTCCTGAAACCACAAGATGATAAAATAAAACAGTTGAAGTCACATTCTAGGTAATGTTTTAAACCCAAGGTCACAGCGACATGAACTACACTGTAGGTGTGATATTTGAGCTGCTGCTGGACCTCCCAACCTATTGAATGACCTCTGTCAAGGTCAGGGCAGGCATCCCCAACTTTCATTCATTCTAGTGGGAAAATGTTGGTAGCCGGAGCTCAACATTATACATTTTATGTGTATTTGAGCAGGGACCAATTTTATAGCTCTGCTTAGCTTGGAATTCTGTGCTTACTGCCCATTGAATGACACCCTTTACAGGGTGCGCAGTAAGCACTCATTTCTGTTGTAAGCAGTGCCACGAAATTGGGCATCTTGATTTCACAAAGAGTTAAGATTGATCTTAACTGCGAATCACTCTTAATTGCTAAGCAAAGTGTGATGTCACAATACAAATCACCATGATGATACTGACAACCCATCTTAAGATGAATCTTAGTGCTTTGTAAAATTGACCCCTGGTCCTTTGTAACACAATGTAAAACAAAACAATTTTTGAGACATTATGTTCACACATAGCCTTAATCACTTTCATCATCTTCTCTACACAGCAAACTTCAGGCCTACAGGTCGCAGTGCTAGTTGCTTTTCAGAGTCCCCTCTGTTTTTTTTTTACACAAAATATATAATAATACACATTTACAATCATATGCACAAAAAGTTATATTTCGTTGTTTTTAATTACACCATAAAATGATTAGTTATTGAATCTTGTTTGAATTAATTGCAGCAGCTTAAAATTGCTTAAAGTGATGTATGAAACTTCAGTCAAAAAGGGTTGGTTACCAACTTTTAAAACAAGTTAAGTTGTAGTCTTCCAAAGGGTTTCCCAATTGGGTATTATTGATACCCAATTGGGTATTATTGATACCCAATTGCGTATTATTGATACCCTAATTGGAAGTAGGATTCCAGTCAGGATATTGTGGGGAAAAGGTACCCTTTGAGGCGTGTATGTGAAACACATTACTTGGTAAAATTATTTATCAAGTTTATATGTGGTGGTTGATGTGTGCTTTGAAAAACAAAGTTTGCGGTATTTGACTTTTATGGATGTGACTTACATGTTTGTTACTGTATTCTTTGGCTTAAAAAACTTTCTACAATCTTTAAAATAATAATTTTAAAAAATAACTGAGCAAATGTGGAACAAAGATATTGACAATATAGGGAGACCACCAACAGTAGGGCTAGATAGCTCAGTTGGTAGAGAGCCAGCACGTTAATCTGGATGGCGCAGGTTCAAATCTCAGTCTAGTCAATTTTTCTTTGTCCACCCCAAAATCAAATAAAGAGTGGTAATAAACACAAATACATGTACAGTGCAGAGAGTTTCTTATACAGCTAGAATAATGTTTATAAACAAACCTTGAGAGTTTGATGGCACACATCATAAGTCGGAAGGCCTCAATTTACTTTCTCGGCAGGGTGTACGTGTAATTGAAGTGTTTGAATGACGTCAGTGATCAGGGAAGACTTGTCGACTTTGGGTTTGGTTTGGCTGGAAGAGATAACTTTGGTGTAGCTTGGATATTTTCTTTTTGTTTGTTTGATTTTCAAATGTATTTTGGCCTTAGAAGTGAATTGATCATGTTTCCTGTGATATCACATTTTTGTCTTCAAAAGAGCCACAGAGCCTTGACTTCCTGCAGGCACATTTCAAGTCAAAGACAACATAAAATCTTGCATTTTATGGATTTTTGCATCAAAGGTTTTATAACTAGTTATATAGAGAAGATTGTAGGGGGGAGGTGTGCACATCTCAGCACTTGTTCTAAACTGCTATTTTTACAATGCTTAATCTTATGATTGTGATTATTTTGATAGAAAATGTAAAAATTGTCATACTACCTACCATGTAATGCTTAATCTTATGTGGTAATTTTGATACAAAATGTAACATTTGTCATACCACCAGTGTATCTTGCCTGCAAGTTTTTGTCCACTTGGTTCAGGTATAGTTTGACCTGGTTGTGTCTTGGTTGGATATGATTATAGTTGACTTGTGTTGGTACTTTGTTTGCCTTGTATTGCTTTTGCTTGGCTTGGTTTGGTGTGATTATATCCGTGCTCTGTTGTTTGGATTGGTTTAGTTTGGTTAAGTTTTTGGATTATGCTGCTTAAAAGATGTAACTTCTGTTATGTGGGTTTTGGATTGTCACTGTCTGGTTTGATAACTTTGATTTGGTTTAAATTTGGTTTGGTTTGAAAAGGTTGCTTTGGGTTGATACTGATTTTTTATTTGTATTTATTTTAACCTTTATTTAGTTTGATAACCTTGTCTTGTTTTGATTACTTTGGGTTGTTTTGATAATGTTTTTTATGGAGGTTTGATATTGTGTGACTTGATTGGATGGGTTACAGGCCTGAAACTTCATGGAGGCCACAGAGGAAATTGCCCCATGGCCCACTGGTCATCACCTTGGTGCCCCTTGAAATGTTCCTGTAGAAATTTCAATTTCCCTCATAGAGCTGCCCTTTAATAAGGAAAAACCGCATTGCCAAGAATGAAGTATCAGGCTGTGGATTAGACAAAATGTCTTATTTATATTTTGATCAACATGTAGGCCAGCCTCAAAAATATTTGTGAGATTATGAGCTTGTTTAAAGTTGTGATTAATACTTTTTTAACAAAATATTTTGCTGTGCAGGTTTCAACAAAAATGCATCAACTATATTTGATGTTATATTGGTCCAAGTTTGACCTATTTCTGTATTTCAATTGGCTCAGAAAAAAAGAAGGGATTTTGATTTTATTATTGTAAATGAAACCAAGAGGAAAATAAAATGTGTAAGGAATACAAATACCAAGCAACAAATATTACCAGGGTTCAAACTTTGCAGGGAAAATCCACAAGACTGCAGGGCTTGGAGCTCAAAAATGTTAATTGACCAGAGTTTATTTTTCAAGACCAGAATCAAAATGAGAAAAAACATATCTGCTTTATTTGAACAAGCACTAAGAAAAGATTTTTCTCATTTGTGTTATGTGTAAAGTATATTTTGATACTCAACAGAATTGAAAGATATTTATCAGACTCAACATCAACATTTGAACATATTTTTGGGGGGTTTTATTAAAGATATTACACAGTGAGGTATTATTAGTCAATTGAAAAACACAAGACCATCAGGCTTGTCCAGTAGCGAGTTTACTGGCCCGGCGCTAAAAAATACTGGCCTCAGGCCTTCGGTCCACCGTTAATTCCAAGCCCTGGTTAACTATAAAAAGCCCATGGTTAAATACTTCAAGTATGGCTTTCATGAAAGTGTGATTTGTTTTGATCTTCCAATTTTACACAATGGTGTGTTTCAACTTCCGCCATTAGCTAAAAAAATTCTCATGGTTACATGTCAGCCGGCGCCAACTGGTTAAACTGTTCTTAAATTTATAGATTCACTATGTGTCCTTTAGTTGTTTGACCAGCCAATTAGTGCATCTGTCTTCCCCTGATACAGATTAATTTTTGTCAAAGTGATTATACCCATTAATTATTTTTACTAGGCTGACAGGTGTGACATTCAATCAGCAGGTGACATTTAACACCTTGTAGTATTTTTATTATTTGATGTCTGGCCAGGTCCCAGATATTGAGAGGTGTTTTTTTTTGGTTGCTCTTCCCATCTTTGTATCAATTACCACAGTGTTGAAAGTTGAGCTTAGGTGTCAGGCCTCCACCCATTTAATGACTTTTGTTTTGTTTTCCCTGTCAAGAAGTTGTCACTTTTTGGTCGGGGATATTTGACTGGGAGACACCCATCATGCTAGCCTGTAACAGAATGAATGCCAGATCTTTGCGTGTTGTAAAGGCTATGCACTTGAGTTTTGTTTCCCTTGCCAGAAGGTTGTCACTAAAGCCCATCATTTATGAGGACACATCAACATCAAACAGATTGGAACAAGACCTGCCTAATCAAACTGCTGTAGGGTTTTTGCTGTTTTTCCCCAGTACTACATGAACATGTATTAAAAAAAAAGCACACAAGCTACGATCAGAGTGGTCCACATACTACAGGGGCCAGCAAGGTCCTGTCCCTCAGAAGTACTTCAGACTTTCTGGAATTTTAAGGCCGTTATCTGCTGTGGCTACATATGCTAAAGTCTTGTTTTATTAAAGTGAATATTGAGACTTTAATCAAGTCAGATCTTAAGTTCTCTACTGATGGAAGCTGGTTGTGCTGTAGGATTTTGTACGTGGTGTGGTTGCTGTGCAAAAAAGCATAGACAGGATTCGGGTACCACCATGAACTCCCTTAAGGGATCAGCAGGTAAGAGTGCTCAACTGCTGTAGAACTCTGGGCAAGGCAGACTCCACTGGTCTTGCTGTGCATGGTGTGTGCAATCATGTCCCTGTAGAGCAGTTGAGGTAACACTAGTGTTAGGTGCATGGCTGAGATCTCAAGGTCAGCTAAGTCTGCAATCACAAGTCTGTCCTGTGGGGTAAGAATATGGGCTTTGAATGAGTGCATGGGGGGCAAGATTTGGGGATAAATTTTGAGAGGAGGTAGCATAGTGTCATGTGCAGGTAATGTGTATTATGTACAGTGAACCGCCCTGCCTGTTAGTTGTTACAATTGACAGACAAACTTTATTGAATGATGAGATATTACAATCAAGTGGAGTCATGGTTCCGTTGTGTTCAAATCTCTAGTTTTCAGTTTAAGGTGATGTAACAAGGTACGATATAAATGGTTGGGGTTCATCTCCATGCTGCTTTCAGTTTGTCAGGATATGTTTAGAGTAATGTAGTGTGTACTTTGTCTTATTTCTTGTTCTGTGTGATGACTTGTGCCAGTTTTAAAGAATAATTTTTAATTATGGGAATGATTTAAGGGGCTGTGTCATCACGATTATAGCAGTAAATGGAATAACCCAGTTACTACGCGCACGTGTGCGTCGGCGGTCACATCACAGTGTGACAAAGATGGCACCCTTTGTGATTTGACAAACGTGTACATTATTTGACATGCGCGTGTGCAGTAGCTGGGTGAGAGTTCATCTTTCCATGATTTTGCAAAAAGTGGTAATGTCCTCTCGTCTAAGTATTTCTCAAAGGTTAAAAAAAGACTGCCAGGGTCGGAGTTTGGAGGTACCACCTCTTACATTTATACCACAGTTCATTTTGTTGGTAAGCAGTTTGTAACAGCTATGTATCTGTTTTCACATTTTGATTTAATAACATCCACTGTATTATGTAGAATCTACACGAAATTCAGATATTTTCTCTTTTTTTTTAGTTTACATGACAGAGTTTCACTGGTAGTTTCACTGGTAGTTTCACTAATACTAGAGTTACACTTGACCACTGGAATTAGAGATCTGGGTTTGTGAATGAGTTCTGTGACTTGCCAGTGTTGAGATATGCCAATGATAGTGATACAAATCTCAATCAATCAAGCCAAGAAAGTCATCAGTCATCAGAAAACCCAATTTCTGATTCCTGTCATCAGTGACCATTTTCTTCTTATAATATTTTATGTAAAATATTTAGGTTATCATGCTTTTTAAATAATTATGTAAGATACTCAAATCAAAAAGACCACAATTGTGGTCTTTTTTATTTGTGCACAAATAAATAAATAAATAAATAAATAAATAAAAACAAAAGTCAGGATTACTCTCAAGGGAAACCACTTACTATCTAGAAGAACAATCCTCATACTAATAAATGTTTAAAATTACAGTGTAAAAACATTCAAAATACAATAAGACAGTATCAAAATTTCCAAAAGGGCCAGCTCCATCAGCTCCAGTAACTGAGATCTGAGTTGAACTACACTGTTTGAAAGTTTTTTAATTTTTTATTTTTGTGTTATTTTATTGAAGTGTAATTTTTTTACTGTCATGTTATGGAATTTAAATCAATTTTAGGCATTTCAATTTTCATATTTTTAATAAGTGGACAATACCGTAAATGAATTGAATTGAGTTGAATTGAATGATGCCACGGCCTACTCTATCTTAAATCCAACCATGTGACTTAGTAGCCGTTACCGTCCTTATGTGCGCCAACTTGATCTTGTCAAAATCCAAAGCAGCATTCTTTTTGTAAAACAATACAATGCACTTTCCCAGCAACAATGATCTCATGGTCGTTATGTTTAGCACAATCTTGTCATGTTGTGTCTCCAGTCCAACATGTAACATCTGTTTGTTTATGTTTAATGATGTACACACTGCTGGCATTCTGACCCCATGGGATGCCCTTGGATTCCTCCCATTTACTGTCACTGGGACATGGGATCATTGATCATCTAAACCGACACTCTTAACACATAACAAAAAAAGACTTTAGATTTTTTTATACTGTAAGAGCTACATGTAAATCTTTTGATAGTTTGGATAAATCTGGAGTGGTTATTTCCACGCAGAAGGATCCGAAAATACTTAAACTGCATGTTTTTCATGATGTGAGATACGATTCATACATGAATCGTTTCTCAGATTCAAATTGTTGGGCAGAAAATGATTACTTTCTTTAAACCACATTACTTTAAAGGAATCGTTTCTTACAGTGTTTTATACTATCAACAGCTCTCCAGTGCTTACCAAGTAAGATTTTATGGTCATAAATTTGTGGAGTAATTACCAAAGGTATACACTGCCTTTTAACCAGTTGAAAACGGATGATGTGAATACACACAAATGTTTCCCCTGCCTGGAAATGGAAGCCGTGTAAAGACGCCATTATGTAATTCTCCGTCGAGAAACAAAACGGACGATCCAATAAAAAGCATCTTTGTACTCTTGGCATTGTTATGGTGGCCCTGAAGGGACATAATCACGACTAGTCGTATATTTTTTTGCGACGTTGTATATTTGTATAATTATATATTCACAACTAGTTGTATATTCGCAACGTCGTATATTTATTCACGACAAGTTGTATATTCATTCGCGACGTCGCGTATTTATTCAAGACTAGTCGTGAATTTATTCACGACGTCCTACAGTTATTCGCGACGTTGTATATTTATTTACGACTAGTCGTAATATTCGCGACTTGGCGTACATTTATTCGCGACAAGTCGTAAATATTTTTCGAGTAACTTAAAGGATTCAACGATGGAGCAATAAACTAGGCAACATTTCAAAGTTTCACAAAGACATAACAACATTGTGTACTGTTTTAAACTACCGTTACCATACCCACTTTAGAGAATGATGACTCCTGAGTGCCCCCACCCCCTGCAAAACACACCCTTACCCCACATTACATTAACTGCACTGTTTCATATGCAAACATTGCACCCATGTAGCGGGTGCTAAGCATGGCATCCCGCTAGTCACTATCACTATCAGAGTGTGTGGCATGCGGCAAAGCATTCACACCAAGCCCTACGCCCTCTATCGCCCATTTGATTGAACCCTCTAAGATAATGGAAATTTATTCACGACTGGTCGCGAATAAAATGTACGATTAATCGTGAATAAATATGGGACTAGTCGTGAATAAGTTCACGATGTCGCGAACAAATATACGACTAGGCGTGCATAAATTCACAACGTCACGAATATTTATGTCCCTTCAGGGTCACCAAACATTGTCAAGTCAGAGTTTCTTTATGCCAGCGGTACCTTCAAAGGAAAAAGATTCCGGCAGATCTGCAAAAAGAATCCCACCAGTGGGACAGGACAACAACAACAAAATCCCGGTGGCAACTGGTTGATATAGTTATACTCATAAAGCAAGAACCAGGTTTTTGCTCTGTGGTCCTTGCTCTATGCTCTAATGTTTGGACTACATTCCATGAAAGAAATCAGTTAGTATTTGTCATACAGAAAGTAATCTTGCCTGAAAGTGTGTAACTGTTAACCACTACCTTTGGCTAAACAAACAAGACCACACAATAACCAATGTCCTTTGGCACCTGTCACTAAACCACAAAGCTGGAATTAGGTCTTAACCACAAGGTTGTAAATTAGTTATTTCTTGAGCTGATATATCTCATGACATGGGAACCAACTGTAGCAGTATATCCACACTGCTGATGTAGTGTTAGCTTAAAAGTTTTCTGGACATTTGGTGAAGATTTTGCATTCTGACTTCTGGGTCAGTTTTCATACAAGTTCTCAAGCAGAAAATATCTCACACCAAACTATTTAGCTGAACAAAATAGCGGGGCGCCAGTCATACCAATGTGAATTACATGGCATTCTGGCTGGCAACCTGTTTCTGCTTAGCAACATTTTTCTGTGCTAAGCACATTTGTGTGCTGAGCAGCTTTATGAGATGGGGACCTGGTAGACCCGGTAGAATTTTCAATTAGTTTGATTTTATAATTGTTGAAATATTAAAACAACATGAATAACAGCCAAAGGCTGAGTTGCTCATGAATCACCAAGAAGAAGTTAACTTACATGTAAGCCCAAATTTTCAATACATGTACCTTGAAATGATTAGAGGTATCTTGAATAGAGACACCTGTATGTATCTTCTGATATTTAGAAGCTGCCACCTTAAATGGAATAATTGTCACTTGTGCTTGTCATATTCAGGGCTTTAATTTTTTTACACTGGACTGCTGGCCAGAGGCCAGTAGTTTTAGTGTCAGGCCAGTAAACTTAATTTTACACTGGACCGCAGGCCTGAGGCGAGTAGTTTTAGTGTCAGGCCAGTAAACTCAATTTTATGGGACCCCAGGCCTGAGGCCAATAGTTTTAGTGTCAGGCCAGTAACCTTAATTTTACACTGGACTGGAGGCCTGAGGCCAGTAGTTTTAGTGTCAGGCCAGTAAACTTAACTTTACGCTGGACTGTAGGCCTGAGGCCAGTAGTTTTAGTGTCAGCCCAGTAAACTTAATTTTACAGGACTGCAGGCCCGAGGCCAGTAGTTTTAGTGTCAGGCCAGTAAACTTAATTTTACACTGGACTGCAGATCCGAGGCCAGTAGTTTTAGTGTCAGGCAAGTCAACTTATGACCAGCCAAGTCCGACGGTTTTGTGTTTTTTAATTGAATATTAACGAACAATAATACCTCACTGTTTGATATCTTGACAAAAACAAATTATGTTCAATTGTTGACTTTGAGTCTAATAAAAATACCTTTCAATTTAATTGAGTACGTACGACATTCATTTTCTCTTACATGTCTTAGTGGTTGTACAAATAAAAACAGTTAAATGCATGATAAACTTTGTCAGGAAGGTTTTTTCTCGTCTTGATTCTGGTCTTGTAAAAACATTTGTGGTCCAGTAGTCATTTTGAGCTACCAGCCCTGTGGTCTTGTACAGTTTTACCCCAAAATTAGAGTCCGGACATTTCTGCACCCTGTCAAATTCCAAAAGTTTGAGGATTATTGTTTTTTAAACCAACTGTGGGAACTCTCAAGTCATGGATGATGTCAGTTGTCACCTTGGCTAGTCTCTTTTGTGATTGGTCCGTTGGAACATGCCACAGAGTTACAAAAATAAAGAGAAACTCTTTGTCCCAAGAACTCATACTTCCCCTGCTCCCATGGACAATAGTTCCAGTCTTCCGAGTTCCAACAAGCACACAAGCCCCTACTGTACAGCAATAAGTTCAGATTTCAATATACACATTGTACCCTCCTATATACACAATGGTATGCATTTAATATGATGTCTTCATTATTATCACACACAACTGAACATGGTGTTTGACCTGGGATCAACTTATCACAACACAACGCTGCAAAAACTATGACACATAACTTGTAAATCTTCAAAACAGAGGCTGCCACCACCGCATACTGAGCGTTTATTTCGGATCTCTCCCCCATTCTCATGAAAAAGGAGAACGCTCCACACCCCCCCCCATGTGGCACAGCCACTTGAGAACAAATCACATCAACTTAGTTGCCGCGGCAACGGCTGTGCGTCAACAACATGGAGATATTGGATCCCTGTATGGGAAACCCAAATCTCTTTAACCTCAGGGGGAATGACTCTGTAAGATGTGATGTGAATGGAGGGCGGGTTTACATAATACTAAGTAATGTTGCCGTAGGGTACCAGACCGGTGATTTTGTGTATTGTGGCATCTCACATACTGGCAAAGTGCAGTTGACGGCTGGGGATGATTAATGTTGTGGGAAACAGACTTGGGACTGCGGCAAAATGCACATTCAAGAAATATGAACGCTGAAAATTAAACCCCCTCTCTCAGACCATGCTATAAAGGCAACACAATTCGGCGATAAAGATTAAATGCAAACTCAAGCCACGATATAGTCCCCCATTGGCCCAATTCACCACAATAATCTTGGTTGTGCCATTTTAGGATTCATTGTCACTGTGTTTTATATAGCAACCTGCTTAATTGTCTTATTTTGTACATGCAATTTGACTCTCCTAATGGAGAATGTGGCAGATGAGAGTAGCTGTGTTTGATAGTGGTGCAGGGGTCAATTGAAATGTGTTGCTGTAACCCCTGTTCTTGCTTCATGACTATGATATTTCCTTCCCCCCTTTTTTTAATGAGTAAATTAATTCCCATTTAGTTTAATAACATATAGCCTCCCTTCTCACCCCTGCAAATGATAACTTGGGAAAGACATTAACCCATCAGAGATCATAGCGGCCACAAGCGGCTTGAACCCAAATGTCCGTAGCGGCCACAAATGAGATTTGACCTACTTCTGATAAAACACTGGAGGGTCGAAGAAACGGTAATGTCCCGAAGTGACAGTGTTCATTGTTTCCCATGTTAACATAGAATCTAGAATGCTAAAACAAAACCCTTATTAAATGTTTTAATAATTCTTCTGACATTTTCCTCTGATAGCGACTCAAAAAATCAACAACATTAGCAACGTCTGGACATATGGTGATGATTGTACAGAAATGAATGGTAATAATGGTATCTTGTAACCCAAACCACAGACAGGAATTGTTATGTTATTGAAATTGACTTTTTAGAGATGAACTTGAAGGGTGAGATCCACATGTGTACAGCTTTTGATTTTTCCAAAAGTCACGACAGCTTCAACAAGTCGTAGAAATTTGTATCATTATTTTGTGTATTTAATGTTTTTTTTTTCTTCAGGTACGTCATCTGGCCCGACGACAAGCACCCCGATCAAGTTGCCCCTCTCTCACAACAACAGCGCCCAGTCTCCCCACACATCCTTCAACAACAGTCTGAGCATTGATCAAGGAATCGCCATCCACAGCTCTCCAGCAACCCCCCTGTCCACCCAACCTCCCTCCCACAGGTCCTTCTGGGTTGTCGTGGCCATCGACTTTGGCACAACCTTCAGTGGTTATGCCTACAGCTATACGCGCGACCCCGACGACATCCAGATTATGCGCAAGTGGGAAGGGGGCGACCCCGGTGTGACTAACATGAAGACACCGACGACGCTGTTACTGAGCCCTGATGGAGAGTTCCACTCATTCGGTTTCACGGCCAGAGATTTCTATCACGATATGGATCACAATGAGGCATTGAGATGGCTTTATTTTGACAAGTTCAAGTTGGCTCTACACAATGATCCCGTGAGTAGTTCTCTGTTTACCTTTCTGGGATGGGGAGTATTCCAACTTATATAATTCACCTCAAGGGTTATTTGAAACTATCCACTGATCAAATCCCCCCCCCCCCACTTGCCCCCCCCCCCCACTCCCCCCCAATCCCCACTCCCCCGAGCAATAAAAACGCACAGCCTTAATCACTGGGCAGTTCAGAAACATTTGCCGAAACTTGAAGGCTGCATTGGCAAAACTCAATACTTCTCAGCATCAATAGCCATGTAATGCCAAGAAAAATAAATTTACCGCTTTGAGATTTTCATGTCGCTATATTGACACCTTCTCCAGATTTTGATGGAAAAGAAAACATTATGAATCTTTGTTGGGTTGAAACATTGTTATTTTTCATGATATATACCAAAAGGTAATTTTTTTGAAATTGGGTAAAAGGCTAGGATGTTGAGAGAGCTAGTCTTATTTCCTTTTGGGACATTTGTTTTTGTGTTGTTTATTTATTTTTTTATTTATTTATTTGTTTATTTTTTATTACTTTGTTTTTTTTAACATAATAACAGTGCTCTTAGTTTTTATTTATTATTTAATTATTTCATGAATTATTTATTTATTTATGTTTTCAGGGGGGGGGGTATTGTATCGTGAGATAGAGTGGTCTTTATTCTGACTGAAGTTCAAACAACAGAATTCTGAGTCAGTCAAAAAAATAAAAAAATTGTGGAATCTGAATGACTAAACCCAATATACGTGCTTGCATTCTTCCTTTTAAACAACAACTCTAATCAACATTCTTGAACGTACTCTGTATTAAATATCCTACTATCTGAAGCAAAGCAATAAATTTATCTAGATCAGCATTCTCCTGACAGGAAACGACATAGGTATGCATGGAGCAAGTAGAAACACCAAAGTATGTTTGTTTTGTAAATTTTATGTGTTGCCTCTCGTTGGATGATTATTTACTGACCCCAAATGCAGTGTTAGGCTACATGTAGGTCATAACTATAAAAAAAGTTGCAGTTGATAGTTTGTATATCTTAGTCTGTAACTAGCAACATTGCGAACTCTACATGTGATCCTTTTTCACACTGCAGAGCCATTACCCAGGAGGTTAAACCCCAGGAAATTGGTAGTGATTTTAACCCCACGGCCATCTTGTGTTAATGTCCTATCACACTGAAGCTCTGTTCCGTGCTGAAAGCAATACGGTTCCAATCCGTGTGACTTCATAAAATTTTGACACGGTTCAAATCCGCTCTGCATTCACACTGCCCGACGCGAAATCAGCTTTTTTTTTATACACATGTAATTCTCTACACAGGTCAAAATCTCTCAACCCACCTCCCAAGCAGGGTTGGTTTTGACACGGATCGAGCGCTCTACACTGGTCAAGGCCAGATTGAAATGCGGTATTATTTTTTTTTATGCAATTTGCCCACCACAAGGCCCAATAAAGGCCATTTGAGGTGTGTGCTACTTTTTGAAGGGATAGAAACCTGCCCCCATGTGCGGAAACAAGACATGAAGAGATAATAAACACAAGTCTTTTAATAGCACAGCTAAGAACGGGGAGGGTTAAGTGAATCCGTTGTGAGACAAACATAACTGCCTCTATTTAAAAAAAAAAGTGAAAAGGTCTGTCAAACTTACGTGGGTCCATCCAACACATATATTTTTTGTAGTGTGAAAAGGCCTTTTGTTTCACACTTGCTTCTTATTTGCTAGGTAAAATGTACAATCGGTCTGTGACCAAGACTTGATCAAATGTAGACAAGGCAGAGTCCAAGATTGCATCCAGAAAGAATAGCTCTTGGGACCATAGAGCAAGGACCAGACCAAGACTGGTCTGGAGACCTACATCGTTGATTAAAATGACATCAGTTCATCTATATAATTAGGCTTGCCTTGTTCGTACAGGGCACCCTCTCAAACTGACACTGTCATCTTACTGAGCTCATTGAGTTTGATAAGATATCAACCTAATACTACACGTATCAGTATGCTCTCCTGCCCAACTGGCCCATGCCACAAAATTCCACAGGAGACTGTGAAGATGAAGTCCACAGTACACAATCCATGGGTTTTCCTGATAATACCAGCTTTTACCAACAGAAGAAACCCATGCACCCAATGCTAGCCTAGTAGAGGGTATGGTACTTTGGGGCAGTCTGTGGTATCAGTGGAGGTGTTTTTTATTTAAATTCATGATTGTATCAAAAATTAGGTTGACTCAGTGGTTTCTTCCCCTGTCTCTCACCTCTGTGAAACCTCCTCAAGTCCCACTTCGGATCGGGCCTTGCATGTGGATCGGGTTGTCAGTCCGTACCTGATTACATGGCTTTTTCTTATTTATTAGAGGTTTTTCTCCCGCATCTTAAACTGAACATTTCTTCATTGTCTCCTATTCATCCTATTATTGGTGCATGCGATGTTTGGTTGTGTAATAAAATAAATAAATAAATAAAACAAATAAAGTTGTCTTTCCAATTATCAGAAAGCCTTTTGTTCACCTTTGGTGCAGGCACAAAAGAACTTAAAGGGTTTAAGAAAAATGTAAACTTCGTTTGTGAATCTGAACTTCTGGTCAGGATCAATTCTGGTATAAACAATCGTATGCAGTTCAGTACATTCACTGTATTGTAGCATCTCTTCATGATTTTACTCTGCACCTAACAAAATAAAACTATCATCAGCAGGTGGCATCAGTATGCATGAGTGTAGGTCTCCATAGTAGTACATACCAGAATAGTTTACAGACTCGTGTAAGGCCGACTGAAGCTGTGGTTTTATGTCAGGTCGACAGTTTTCTCATCTTGTTGCCCGTAGATAAATCCTACAAGGGTTTAGTTGTTGTGTTCCAGGCCAGGGACTCTCTGGCCCAATTAACCTGGCAATCACAAGATCATGCATTCCAGACATACCAGTGATACAGTAGTAAAAAGTCTGCTGAGGCTGGAGTAGGTGTGGTTGATGGATCATCCCTACCAGTAGGGAGCATGGCAATGGTTCTATTTACCAGGGGTGGATTCAGTTGTTTTGAGAGAGAGAGGGCCTAAGAATCATCTGTAGGCTCGTCTACCACCATTTTGATCATCTCAAATATAAAGAAACCTGGATTTCTGTCCGGTTTTCATGAAGTGAAAATACTTTGACTGCATTGTAATTATAAATTATACATTATGACAAATCAAGATTAAAAAAAAAAAACATTTCCACACCATTTTCTTTCGATCTATGTTATGACTTTTTATGCACTATATAGTTTATTGTTATTATTTTTTATTTTATTTACTTCACACAAATACAGATAAAATACAAAATTTAATATTCATAACACTGCACAGGATAAAATGGAGGCCTACAAGTACAAAGGCAAAATGTGGATGGACAGGGCAAAGCTGTGGAGGGAATACTTGGATTCTTGTTTGACCATATTATTAAGGTGTTGTTCATTGTTAAAATAGGTAGTGTTTTTTTTTCTTCAGTGTGCTAATGTTTTTGTAAATTATTCATGGTTCTTTGTCCAGTGAGCATTCTTTTCTATTTAATGATGCAGATAAAAAATACCTTTCTTATCTTGTCTTCCACTAAAAACCAGCTTTCTGATTCACCATGGTCATTGTTTTTTTAAAAGCAAGTAACATGGAATTGGCCCAAAAGCTTCTGGAAACGAAAGACAGATCTTCCAAAGGAAAGGTCCCCCCCCCCCCCGCACTAATGTGCAACTACAATGACTTTGGAGAATATAGGCCTACATACATGTAATATTATTGTCCACTTTGATCAGGATCATTAGCTTGGACTCTAGTCTTTGGATGATTGATCAATCCTGGAGAAAAGTTGCAATCCAAAAAAATCAGTATTTGTCACTGTTGTTTTCTGTCTTAGTCTTTTTTATCAAATTTCCGTTTAATGTACAGTTGCCGATGGTGTGCGTAGAGAGAGTATTGCCTGTAAACCACAGATCCTTGTTTAGTGCTTCTGGTTGAAACCATAGAGCAAGGTTTGAAACCAAACTATGGGGTCCCTGCTGACCAAATCTCCATGGTCCTTCCCTACTTCTATACCATTCCACAACTAACCCCTTCACCTCTAACCCAGGGTATGCTGACCCTGAGGTGAAAGGTCATGGGGCCAGGGTCTTCTGAATCCTACCAAAAGGGTGACCCAGTGGACTATTTGGGCTTGTTGATATGAATGGAATGCTGGAGACAGTGGAGAAGCAGGTGGTCCAGGATGGTTGGTGTCAGAATTTATTAAATTTGACCAGTGTCACACCTACCAGTACGGGGTCTTGACAAACTGTAGTGTGTTGAGAGAGTGGAACAAGGTCATCTATGTATATTTCTTGATACTCATTTATTGGCACTAAGGCACTTTGCATGCTGTCCACAAGTGAGAATATCAGGGTTGTTATTAGTGCGCAAGGGGATGACGATGAGCAGGAGGTGAGATCCCAGTGTTCTGAACAGTCTTATTTGTACCAGTCATTGGACAAAGTACAGAGTTAAAATTATTGTAAGGAACTTATGAAATGATTAATTTCAACTTAAAACTCTTGGATTATGAAGTTCATACTACTTGTATATAATAGAACCAATCCTCCATAGAAGCTATTTTTATGCATACAAAATACTGTAAAAGTCAAGAAAATATTATTTGAAGGCCCCCAAAATCGCCATTGCTTATTTTAATTGCCACATTGCCGGGCAAATAAACATGTGTACTGTATGGCCATACACAAAACAAAAGAGATCACCTAATTTGATGGAATTTTCATAGACTGGTGGGATGGTGTGTACTGTTAGCATGTTAAACCTGGAAGGTGGAGATGAGTTAATAACTTACTAAAACCAATAATGTAATAAAATCTTCTTGCCTCCATTGAGCCGAAACACAGTGATAAACAATTGTGGAAGCCTCTCGGTTTTCCATAATCCTCTTCTTATAACAAAAAGAACAAAGGTCTGGAATCGGGGATTACACAATAACCCGCAAAAAGGGAGAATTTGAGCATGAATTCCTGTACCATCTGGACTGTGTGTGTGGGTGAAACAAAGCGCTGCACGGTGAGTGCATGCGCTGCGCAAGCTCCATAATGGATAGTCCAGGCGACCTTCTTTTTGGTATTCCGATTTCACACAAAAAGACATGTTTCACATCCTCCGATTTCCGTCAGGGAAATAATTGCCATGTGTGCATGTCATCCGGTGTTATCTGGCTAAGGACCCTGTAACTAAGATAAAAATAGGAAGATGGAGAAAGCAGAGTGCAACAAGTTAATGCATTCGTAGCTGTGAAGATCTTGCTCAAAATGCATTACATTTATGCTGCACCTGCTTGATCCGAGGTAGGTTCCCAGTCTCTCCTTGTGCTATTACCGAAAAGCTGAAATGGCTTCATTCCAACTACAGAGGGCTGTTCGTGAGTGATAGAGGTTTGTCTTGAGATAGCACCCTCTATTGGTGATAGTTCGTGGGTGATAGTGAGCGGTATGCCTTAGGTGGATCATGGAATATAAACAACAGGAAGGTCTTGTGAATCAAGACTACATCCGAGGGTACTTGGAAAAAAAAAAAAAAAGAAGGAAGTTTAGAGGTACAAAAGTAAGCCTTTTTTTATACTAATTCATTCATTTTACTATCGCTCCTGTCATCCAGAATATTCTAGCTATGGTTACAAACCAAAACATTATGCCTTAAAAAATGTTGGTACGCATCCAAACCCTGTCAAAAAAAAATCCTACCAATACTTCATATTTGAGTCTCAGTAGGTTTGCCGTCCCAAATTCCATCCTCGATCACCTACCTGTTTACCGTCAAAAAGAAATTCCAGCAAATCCAGCCAGTTAATTTGATCTTTTTCACAGCCTTTCTATTTCTGCTAGAGTTTCAGCGGTACAGAAGACATTATCAAGGGAGACCTTGTTCTAGCGCAACGTGTGTTACCCCGAGGCACCTGGACCGATTATTTATTGGAGGGTCAGTCACAAAAAGCATACTTTCATTTTCTGACTCAAGTGCGTTGTGTTGCGAGGTGTTATACACCCCTGTTGTTTTTACTAGGGGAGGCTACTCCATGGGACATGTTTAGTTTCCCATGGTTTCTACCACTTCAAACAAGTGACTTTAGTGTGCAGCTGCAGCCTGTACATGGGGGCGCAGCATTTGATGGGAATTCTTTACGGTGCGCTGTGACCACTTGATTTCAAAAGAGCCCAAAGTTTTCTTACTCTAATAGGACATGCACCAAGAAAATCAGGAGATTTTGTAACTTTCTATGTGCAGTTTACAATGTGATAATTTGTTTTTATGAAACTACCTCCACGAACATATTTAACACCTTGCATACAAAAGAAAATCTCTGTTCAATTTGAAAATGGTCTGTACAAAATTCCTGTTGACAAATAATGCTGGAATTTGAAGTCTTCCTTCTTAACTCTTTGCTAAAACTTTCCAGACATTTTCATTTTCATGTTTTTAATGGCATGTCGTGGCCGAGCGGTCAAGCGCACTGGACTAAAGTTTCAGTCCTTGTCTTGACACTTGTGTCCTTAAGCAAGACACTTAACTATTATTACTTCATTCTTCAGATGGGACGTAAAGTTGCAGGTCCTGTGTTGAATGTAAAAGAACCCAGTACACCAATCGCTAAGAGAAGTGGTTTGCCACGGTGTTTCTGGCAGTGGCTGCTGAAGGTGCCACAGCACCTTGTAAACCCTTTTTATTAGGTGCTACAGAAATGAGTCTCATAATTAAAAAAAATAAATAAAAAAATGGTCTTTAAAAATAATAATAAAAGCCTTGAGTACCTAATTGTTGGTAGATATGTGCACTGTAGAAGACTCCGGTATTATTGTTATTTATGTTTTGGAAATGTAACAAAATTTGTACCGGTTTATGTGACAATGAACTCCATCCACTCTGTTAAATAAACCAGTCTGAACTAAATAGTATGTCTAAATTGCCAATAGATTTACTACCTGAAAGAACGCCTCACCAAAAAGTTTGCAGTCACTACATTTTTGCATGTATTTTGCAAACTATATTTAGAAAATGCTTACATTATCAGGTTTCACGAAGCCTTCATGAGTTATTACACAATAAAGTGACAACAAGTCAGCCCATATAGGACACCGAAATTGGGAAGACAAAGTCGTGGGGCAAGACTGAACTCCCTTGCTGATACATGCTTTTTGCACATGTCCAGGTGGTTTTTTGATATGCTGTACATTACTTTTGTAATATCAACAAGCATACTTGGGCTTGTTTGTGATTTCGTTTTCCACTCGCGTTTTGGATGTTTGCTTTCTGTGAATACATTCCATGAGGACGTGGCTGATTTTGCTGATTTCTTAATATAATTTGTCGTTAGTGGTGAATGTCTGTTCATTGTATGGAAAGAGAGTCATGCTTAAAGTTCATAATGCGAGACGCCTGTCATCCACTACACAGCTGCTTCACATTTAATAGGTCGGGTACTAGTCTCTCTGTCCCCCAGACTTCACTTCTCTCTGTACCCCAGACTTCACTTTGTCGCACTAGACAATCATTTGTACCAAATGCTATTCACATGTTTAAATGACAACGCTCGTAGGGTCCAATTTTTTTTTTTTTTTAAGCACTCTTGTATTGTATGTTTCTCGGTCCTTTGTAATGTTTTTATCAGGTCTCTTCGTTGTTTTGTAGCCATTTTAATACTCCTTGTGCCTTGTAATTCCTTTGAAAAAAATATAGTGTAAGCATTTTTATACGGCCAATGAATGTTAAGTTTCTATGTTTTTAACATGGACAATAAAATATTGAATTGAATGGAATTGAATTGAAAACAATTCTAGACAAAACTTTGTTTGAATTTAGAAATGGGTCAACAACAACAAAAATTAATGTTTTCAATGGAACTGAGTGAAGGGGGCTGGGGGAGTAAGTGATGATGTTGGAAAAGCCATATGCTAAGTAGGGCAGTCCATTTTGTTTTGGGGACATGAAATTGGTGGCACTTATTATATAGAGCTCTTTAATGTTGTTTTAATTTATTTTTTCTCTGTTGTAACAGTCACAAACACTGTATTCTTATTGTAGATTTAAATATATAACCAAGGATGATTTAAAGTCTGAGTAAAGTTGTGGGAAAGAAATTTTTACTGGCATACGGCAGGCCAGAATATTAGAATGAACTTTATTAGTAATTCTTCATGAGAAATAAATGCTTCCCAAGGGGAGCAAGTAAAAAAATCTGTTCAGGGAGGTTTTTTTTTACATCATTTTGTGCACTACCGACAAACCGCCCACACGTTATTGTGTTTTGACATTTGCCAAACTTGTAATAACAGATTTCATGTACAAATATACAAACAAAAAAGTACCCTGGTCGTACAAGCTTCATGTATAAAAGGTCACTCTGTATAAACAGGTGACATCTTCTAGAATTAGGTCAAGACTCAATTTTTTTCTCAGTGCTGAAAGAAATGGTAAGTTCAAAGGAACCAGACTCTTCCCTTTCAGCCTCACTTTGGTTACATGAGATTGAATGAGGGAAAAGGGAGGTAGTTGTGACATGATAAGACCTTTTTAGTCTCACACTGCCGAGCCAATATCCCTGGACATTCCTGGGAATTTTAACCCATGTTTGTTTCACATCGGCCAAAGTGGACCAGGAATGCCATTTTTTTAATAATTTCGTTGTGCTGAGCTAATTGTTGTTAAAACCCCAGCTCAACATTGGTAAAGTGTCTGCAAATGATTGCATTCCTTGCACAAATCAAGATATATATAATAAAACCAACCTGTGAAATTTCAACTCATTTTATTTTGAGAAAATTTTGTTTGTTAGGCATTCTCAGGCAGAGTTTTGGTCTCACATGAGATGAAAAATTAATTTTGGATTTGATTTCATTTATTATTCAAAAACCATAAAACTCTAGGCAGAAATATTTCAAGGAAAGTTTTTGACCATCATCTTTACACCATGTACGGTGTATGTAAATCTGTGAATATTTATGTTTTTCTTTCTTACCAATGTTGAGCTGGGGCTTCAGGTTAAGCAGCTCAATGAAATTGGGCCCTCCTGTAATTTCAAAACATTTTCACTGATTGGTTGATGGTGTTTAATATTCAAAACTAGAGGAACATTCAGAATGAGTGTATTCTTAACAGGGTAGGTGTTGAGCTAACGGAGTACTGTCAAGGAAAACACTGTAGACTACCTTCAAGAGTAATGCTGGTCATTGGTATGAAGCAATAAATGGGTTGCAATAAATGCCATTTGTGACGAGTTTCTATTTTGGCTTGTAGCCGCGTCAAGCTCTGTAAATTTCAACGCAGCTTGAGTTGCTTACCAACCAATAATGAAAGAGGTTTATGAAATGCACACGTGCTGCGTGCAGTACTTACTTGCAATGGACAGTTGTACGCTTGAAAATGAGCTGTCATTATTATTAAAGATAGCCGATTCTTCCCATTGTTTCCCATATATGCAACCCATCGATAGATCATTACCCACAACACTCGGTAAACATCGGAGACCTAATCTGGATATCGATCACATGCCCGTGTTGCAAAATTTTGCCCGAACTGGTCAAAAAAATTGCAATGCGATTTCATCTTTTTTTCGAACTGGTGGAAACCAGACCGAATTTAACTTGTATGAATTACATCAGTTACAATGTGGGGTCTCCTCTCTGTAACCAACAGTCTGTGGAACCATATTTTCAAAATAATGTGCGCATTTCACTTTAACGTGAGGATGGCTCAATTAATATTGGGCAGTTTGTGATGATTGTAGTTGTTACACAGTGAGTCATTGACTTCAACTGCCTGTTACATAATGTTGAGAATAGTTTTGTTGGCCAATCAAATACCGAACTTTGTGACCACTCCTTTTCATTCTGTGATGTTATGAGATGTAATAGTCTATTTAATAAAAAACAGGAGTGCTTCTTTAAGTGTAAATATATAGCGATGATACTATACTGCAAGTTTAAAGTCTCACTTGTTGGAATTGTTGTCTTCTTCTGCCATGCCTTGTGATAAATTAAGTCCTTCGGGTTGTTCACTTTTTTTTAGATACTGTGTTCTTACGAAGAGCACAATTTATAAATCACTTGTTATTTTTATGAGAAAAACTCATTGAATGTTGCCACGCTGCCAGTGGCAGGAGCTGAATATTACCTTTAATGGGCTTTTTGATAAGTGGAGCTATCAAATAAATAGATTTATGGAGCCTGAAATTGTTATAGTTGAACCGTAGCGAGGAATTCCTGGGTTTTAACAACACTGTGGGGAAATGTCGACTCACTTTCCCATCCTTGCATTAGAGAAAATGTCCATGATTTGTACCTGTTGTCATGCGGAGAGGTTTTGTTTGAATGAGATGACCCTTAAGGTTACACCATTTTGGTCGTATTCTTGCAGAGTGTCTTTAAAGGCATACTATTGCCTTCGGGAAAAAAACGTCAGTTTCTTTTATCTGATGGTTTTTCATTTTAAAGGCTGCCATCGTCAACCCAACTGGGGCTGCTGTAGGCCTGAGGCACCAGTGTTCTGTAGGCCATAACACCAGTGGCGCGTCGCGTGTTGTAGTCGAGCGGTTAAGGACAGCGGACTCAAGCTCTGGTGTTTCTGATCAGCAGAGTGTGGGTTCAGGACCCGGTCTTGACACTTGTGTTCTTGAGCAAGACACTTAACCATTATTGCATCGTCCTTCGGATGGGACGTAAAGCTGTAGGTCCTGTGTGTTGTACGATGAGAACCGGCATAGAAATAGAAATAGAACCAGTGATCAGTAGGCCATAGGCACCACCAGTTGGTTCAGTAGGCCATAGGCAGCAGTGTTTCGTAGGCCATAGGCGCCGGTGTTCCGTAGACCATAACACCAGTGTGCCATAGGCCCTACCAGTTGGTTCAGCAGGCCATAGGCACCAGTGTTCTGAAGGCCATAGGCACCAGTGTTTTGTAGGCCATAGGGGCTAGCGTTCCATGGGCCTACCACCAATGATATTTTACCTATCAAATGTGTTACCTGTGAAACCTTTCTGGGTTTAACAAATGGTATCAAAAATCTAGGGAAGTTATTCCGCATTAGAGTGTGCCTCCCCCCAACCCCCGTGCCAAAATCAGGCACTTTTCGGAAAACAGTGAAATGGTATTAAAAGTGACGACAACCAAAACATCCGCCATGAAATCAATGTGATGTGAAGTCTTCAACAGTCTATATGTTGAGAAATACTTACCCAAAAGGCCTAAGCGATGTGAGTTTTTTCGAGCAAATAAACCCAGTTTTGTGCTTTGGCAGGAAGTGTTTAGTTTTGGCACAGAGCATTGCATAGGGATAAATAACACACATCTAGGACGTCTGGTCCTTCTGAATTAGTTGATAGAGATAGAGTTGTCTGACTTAGTTGATAGAGATAGCCTGAAAAACCTAACGTCTGTTCATACATTCACACAGGGCAATGAACGTGCTTGTATTTTATGATGTCGTCAAGTCAATAAATTGATCAAGGCAAGGCTTTTACCTATTGACAAGTTACACCGCAGACCTTGATCAGAATGGTATCAATCATAGTAAATGTTCCTCTCCATTAGAGAAGTCGATATCACTCTGATGAAATTGATTTTCCTTTAATTTATACACGTTGTCTGACTTAGTTGATAGAGATAGCCTGAAAAACCTAACGTCTGTTCATACATTCAAGGTATGATGGTTATTTTGTATTATTTTATTATTTTGGTATAATTAACAGGACTATTTGTCATCTCTCCATGCATTTCTTAAATCCTTTCAAGAAAAACAATTATTTGCAGAGTAATCTAGTTCTTCATTTTCAAGTTCTACGGTTTTTGGATTTGAATCATGTCCTGAGCAAGACATTAATTGCTTTATTTTTTGAATGAGTGCTTAGCCCTAGGTTCCATTTAGGCACATGAAGGAAGTTCACATTAAAGAACCCACAGAACTGTTTTTCTGTCAAGTATTACCCTTATACCACTGGAACTGTTACAGCCGAAAGATTAGCCAAACAGTTGGTATTATTTAGGGGAGTTTTGTTGTTGTTGTTATTGTTGTTGTTGTTGTTGCTGCTGCTGTTGTTGCTGCTGCTGCAGCTGCTACTGTTGCTACTGCTAGTGCTACTACTAGTACTACTATAGCTTTCTGGTAATGAAACCAAGGGACGCTCAAGGGGCAGTGTATTGTACTGTAACACATAGACCTGCAGATACCCATGAAGAGAAGATGTTGATAGAAATCTCAGTTTTGGATTTAGGAGTAAAACCCCACAAGGAGAACACCCATGCAATGGTGGAGACTGAAAACCCAATTCACAATCCGCATTGAATTTGTTGTTATGATCTGTGATTTTGTTTAGCATGGTTGGAGCATGGAGCTACAGACTAATCCAAGCAGCTGGTTCATGGGCGTTTACACCACCACCACAGCTATGGCTGTGGCATGCGCGTGTCAACGCACTCATACTGTGAGTCCTCCAAGTTGATTGGTACATATGCATGCTGACGCGCTATTGTCGTGTCGCACGCGCTTCAGGCGGCCATAGCTGCATTGGTGTAAAACACCAAAAACGAGTGCTGGTCGGATTAGTGTATAGCTCCATAGTTGTAGGAGGCAGGGGGACCCCACCCAAAGTCAGGCAAGGTAGTGATCAATATTCAGTAGATTCATTGTCTCAGAATTTAAATCAATTTGATAATGGTGTTGAAAGACAGTTTGTAAATTGTAAGTTTGTCCAAAAAAAAAACTCAACAGCCATCGTCTCTTCTGGGTGCAATAACCTCAGTAAGAAAGCCCCAGAAGATTTTGACATAAATGGATGAGAATCAAATAGACTTCTCTCCGCAAAACTCCATAAAAACAAATTGACACAAGACTTTCAGGAAAAAAAAACAAGCTAAAAAGAGCTTTTAACATTCCAAAGGTGAGCATCCATCAACAACCGACATTCCAATTCTTAACATCTTTCCCCTTAAAAGACCCCTCAACTCGTATTTCACTCCTGGGTCCAATTTCTTAGAGCTGCTCAAAGTCAAAGCATAAATTTACAGGAAACCAGTCACAACCTCTACTCATAACATGTACTGTGCACTGTTTTCAGGCTGGTTCTTTGATTTTTTTTTTCTGTGCTTAGCAATTATGTGTAAATGTAAACGTCAAACAATAGTCTAAAAAGGGAAAATACATGAAAAACATGATTTTAGAAAATCTGACTGTTCATGATGTTTAATTAAAAAAAATTGTTAATGGCCTCACAGTTTGTCCCTAGCAGAGTCTTTCTCAAAGGCTAAATGACAACACAACACACACATACATGTATACCAGAGTAACAAAAGCAGTCAAGTGGAAAGAAGTGAGAAGAGAGATGCGGAAAGCAGTCAGAAGATGCAAGGGATGAACAATGAAGAGGGAGACAAGGCCGGCGGGGGTGGGGCGGGGGGGGGGGGGGGGGGGGGGAAGAGAGAGTTGTATTTGTAACCTTCCTAATTGACAGCAGGAATGGATTGGTGGAATTTATTTTTGTTCCTTGATCAAATTCGCAGCAAACGAATCCACATTGATACTTCACTTCCTGCTGGTGATTAAAATTATGTTTTCCCACCTTTTTTTTTAAAGTCCACTTTAAATTTTAAGAAGTGCTATTTTTCGCACTTTACGGAGACGATTGCACTCGCATTCTATTAAAAATGATGGTCTGATGTCTGAGTCTTGGACTGATAAGTCTCGATTGCTATTGTAATTATACTTACCAGAATAAGGTAACCAGCCAAAAGACCCTGTCGCATGTACAATCTGTGACAGGTATCCTGCTTATTTTTGCTTAGCAGAAAATTTTGGAGTAACATTTTCTGTTTAAGCAGCTCTATGAAATTGGGTCTGATTGTTAGTCTGCTTGCAATGTGAATACGTGCAATGTGTAATCCTGCTGTACATAACATTTATGTTTGGTTTGACTCTACCGAGCCTCTGGAGTCTCAAGGACCTCCTGAAGATCAGAGATGGATCACCCACCGAAGGGTGGTCCTGAAAAAAAACTTCCCCCTAGTTCCCACCTTATCACTTCTTGAAAGTGCCCTACATTTCTTTGTGAGACATTGCCAAGGTGATTTATGTGTTTGATTAATGAGCATCTTGTGGTATGAATGTTGAGCATTGAAAACTTGGATCAGTGCCATTTTTGCTTTATAGTGGAGGAAAAGTCGGCGTCCGTGATGATCATCATTGTTGGCTCTATTGTCCAATCAAATTTTAATATTCTTTAGGGTGTCAAAAAACTATTTTTAAAAAGTTGTTTATTTGATTTCATTTTTTGTTTTCCTATTTTGTTTTTTGTTTTTGTGAGGTCAAAAAAAGGAACATCAATCACTAGCTTTTAGCAAAATTATTCAAAAAGTAGAACGGAAATTTTAAACATTGTAATTGTCATTAGGAAAATGGGATAATATTATTTAATAAAGTGATTATATTCTAAAAATTCGTATCCACATAATTTCCATTGATTGTTCTGAGCTCCAAATTGAACTTGTATATTTTCTTGTAAAATTTCTTTTACTTTTGTATCATCTTCATTTCACATCAGGAATCTTTCATCAGCATTTTGCAGTCCTGATACTGATAGAGGCCTCCGTTGCCCCTGGTCATTGCCTTGGTGCCCTTGAAATGTTCCAGTACAAATTTACAGTTTCCTCATAGAGGTGCCCTTTCAAGAACAAATACAGGCCAGATTTTGATATGTAGATTTTGTTTTCTCTATGTGTTACAAGCAGCAGGCAAAAGGACGAAGGCTAAAAAGAGAAGTGAAGAATTGTAATTTTTAAAAATCACATTCATCACTATTTAGAATCTGAATCTGGACACGGAGCTGACGGCCGCCAACGGTAAGAAGATTCCAGCCATAAAGGTGTTTGAGAACGCTCTGCGCTTCTTCAGGGAGCATGCCGTGGAGGAGCTGTGTGACCAATCCAACGATGGCAAGTTTGACCCCGGGGACATACGCTGGGTGTTGACCGTACCTGCCATCTGGAAACAACCTGCAAAGCAGTTCATGAGACAAGCTGCATACAGGGTAGGTATCCTGGTACAATGTTTAATAGTAGTAATAATAATTTGGGAGACTAAATCATCCTTACTGGCAGCTGAGAAGCTGAATTGCGAGCTGCAGGCACTCAAGGGCGCCTTCGGCAGCCAACCACATCAACCCTCATATGACCACGGAGCGCAGCCTGAGATCGAAAGTGTTTGGTTTTTCCGGAGGAAGGAAAACCAGATGGCCTGGAAAAAAACCCTCGTGACACAGAAGAGAACCAATACACAACCCTACTCACATATGGCCCCAGCCAGGAATAGAACCAGGGACACATTGGTGAGAGGCGAGCGCTTTACGCACACGCCACCCATGCCACCCTAACGATACCGAGCAAGCTGCATATAGGGTAGGTATCCTGGTACAATGTTTACCGATACCCGGATAACTACATTTGTTTAAATCTTATACTATTGTGCAAAGCTATGTTTAGATTATAACATCCGTTTATATAGTATCTTGTAAGGGTTTACAAGGTGCGGTGGTGCAATCTGCAGCCAATTCATGCCAGAAACACTGGGGGAAAAACCCCTTCTCGTAGTGATAAGTGTACTGGGCTCATTTACATGCATTACATAACACATGGGTTGGCTGACATATCCCAGTCCCAAGGGGAAGGTTGAAGCAGTTATGATTAAGTGTCTTGCTCAGGAACCCACACAGTGACAACACCATACCATGAGCGAGGTGTACTAGACCATTCTGCCTGGACATCTTCGAGTTTTCAATTAAACACACAACACAACTGTCCTGAGAAAATGCCATCAAATTAGGTCACCACATTTTTGTGAGAAAATGTCCTCAAATGGTGATTGTTTTATCAGGGATTTTGTGCAAGCTCATTATATGCTCAGTTCAATTTAGTAAATAAAATACAAATAAGAACTTGAGGGTCAGGGACCGTTTTCTCACACTTCCGAGCACACAGATAGAAACAATTCTCTGGATAATGCAGGCACTGGCATCAAGTGAAATAAAACTTAACTTTTCAGACTGAAACTTAATTCAGTTTTGTTTACCATGTATACTACTTTATTTGTTATTTGGACAGAAATAGATAAACTTATGTTCCTTTAGAAAACATGGTCATTGCCACTGACATCCAAAAGAGCCTGCAATAATTTTATTCCAGTTTAAATACCAGAGTTGTAGTAAACTCTAACTCATCGTATTTGAGTATGTTTTTTTCTGTACTCATACTCAAAAAATGTACTCAGACTGGTACTCACAGAAAAAAACTCATGGCAAAGCACTCAAACTCATGGCAAAGCACTCAAACTCATGGCAAAGCACTCAAACTTGTACTTATACTCATAAAAATGTATTCGTTTACAACGCTGGTAAATACTTCAAAAAATAAAAAAATTATTTCAAGTAGTATAATAGGGTGTGATCCCTGGCTACTCGACAGTAACTGGTTGAATGGCTTCTGACTAGCACCCCCTCCCCCCCCCCCCCCCCCCCCCCCCGAACAAAGATATTGACAAAATAGGGAGACCACCAACATTAGGGCTGGATAGCTCAGTTGGTAGAGCGTCGGTGCGTATAGCCGGTGGTCGCAGGTCAAATCACGCTTCAGTCAATTTTTCTTTGTTCACCCCAAATCGAAAAATAACATTTTTCTTTTCTTCAGCCATCAATCGGGCTTCTTTTTTTATCTTTTCAACTTGCCAGGCTGGTATAGCATCTTCCTCCTGCCCAGAGCAGCTCCTCATTGCCCTGGAGCCCGAGGCGGCATCCATCTGCATCCGTAAGCTGAGGATGAGAGAGCTGGTTCCGGAGAGGCTCTCACAGCGCCAAAAGTGGTCAGTGGATAAACCGGAAAAGTACAACAGCCAAGTGTCTGAAAACATCCGGCATGGTAGGGAAATTTGCCAACTTTCAGTTTATACAACTATAATAACAATAAATTGAACTTCTGTAGCGCCTTACATCTAAAGCATAAACCACAAAGCGCTTAACAAAGAAGTAAAGAGAATAAGGAAATACCGATGGATAAACAAAATTAAAAGGGACTTAAAAACACAACACTACACAACAGGAAGTACGGCGTTAAAAATAAGGAATTAAATTATCAACTATCAACTAAATTATCAGCTATCAACTATCAATTATTAACTTTCTAAAGATCTTCGTATGCGCTATGGCAAATGAGTTTCCGCTGTAGCCCGCACCATCACTACAGAACAATCTCCCTCTTCATATCTGTCAAGCTACAACCTACTGACTCATTCAAATCTCTCTTGAAGACTCATCTTTTGTTACTTAAGGTTTAAGAACCGCAATTATTAAACGATACATAATTGTGATTATCATTGTACATCATAGGTTTTAAAATGCCTTGTCCATGGATCCTTGATTTCAGTCATTTGAAATTGTTTTTGATTTTAAAGGCCACCCTGAAGATAGTGTTAAGGATTATTTGTCATACTACCTCACATTTTCCCCTCCCTCACAAACCATGTAGCCTATTCCCCCATGCCTTGACATCACATCATGCAGGCATGGCCCTCCCCAATGCTCACATAATGGGTCCTCAGTGCCCAATAGTCTGTCTTTACCCCTTTCAATATTTCTCAATTTGTCTGATGGCTTTTCCGCATTGGATCTGACCCAGGTAACAAAGAGACCTCTCTTATTGGAAGCTCATTTTTTGACAAATTATCAATCGGTCATAAATCCGTGGAGGCATCTCGTTCCCCTGCAGCAGCAGCAGACTAGGGCGTCTTCAGGTCAATTATTCCATCATGTATCAAACTCAAATGAAGAACTTCCTTTCAAATGTACCTGGGTTTTTTTTTCTCAATGGGAGACTTTTGTGAGGCTGGAGGCAGCAGACACAACGGTTCGTTTTAACAGCTCTGAGTGTGCGCGCACATACTCAGTACTGCGTGTGTAGTTCTGAGCGTGAGTACCAATGTTAAAGGTCCCATGAATTTTTTTTTTTTATTGGTTGAAAAAATAAAGTATGCCTATTATAGTATATCTTTAATTTTTTCACATTTTTTACATGCGTATTAATCGTAGAAATAATGATTTATAAAATTAGGGGTTGCCGCGCTCCGCCCACCCTTCCTCATTAACATAAAATCTGTGATGTAGACAGTGAAACGGCTGACCAGGTCCATGTGTGTGACAATAACACACAATGCATTGTTGACCACTCGGCACCAGAGCTGTCTTTGAAATGTTTTACCACAGTCTACGTCACAGATCATTGCGCAATCAAATGGCACACATTTTCGGGGCTCAATTAAAGTGTATTAACGCTTAACAGACACATCAAAATAGTCAATACTATGTTTTGTTAATTTCAAACCATATATTAAGCCACAGAAATGTTCCGTGACAAAAACCTCTTCATGGGCCCATTAAGAAACAGGAAAAAGGACTCAAGAGTCTCCCATTGGTTCTTGGGATTTGCATCTTCTACCTCAACCAACCCAGTTCCCCACCAAATCCCCACTCCTTGTTTTGCCTTAGTTTTAAAGACTAGAACCTCACATCAAAACCATCATCAAATCTGATTTAAACGGTTCACATATGCTCTGTCTTGACTATAACAGCAAAGTCAACCGCAACATAGGAGGCATTGAAAAATTGAACATGAGAGAAGTTTGGTGAAAAAGTACCCAGGACTAATTTGATGCAGCAGACTTTTTGCGGAATCCTAATTTTCCAACCTGGTTTTCTCATTGTACCTGTGACACCACTAGTAAACATCAAAGCGGTAGTGTACCCCAGGCTGCCTTTATTCTTCTTCCTCTATCGCGAAGATAATAGAGGAAACTGGCAAGGCAAAAGTCACCTGATGGACTAGCCCAGAACAATACTTTGTGGTTGTTTTTCTCAAAACCAATGCCTGGTTTTCTCATTGTGTTTGTTGTTACATAAAACCAAAACAGTAGTACACCTTGGGCAAGAAAATAGTCCTCTTGTGCAAGGCAAACACAGGAAAAGAAATGGCAGAAGTCAAGTTCACTTGATGGAAAACCAAAAACAGTACACTTTGTACTTTTCTTCCCCAAGCCCAAGCCTGGTTTTCTCATTTTGTCCATTAACATTCACTGTAACATCACAGCGGTAGTGCACCCCAGGCTATGTGCAGCCGTCCTCCTCCGGCACAAGAGAGACGACAACTGGCTTGGCAAAATCAAAGGTCACTTGATGGGAGCTGAAAACAATACTTTGTAGCTGAGTTTTGGGCCCTTGCCTGTTTTTCCCATTGTTTCAATTACACTAAACTGAAATCTAACAGCTGAACATTAGTTGTTTACTCCAGGCCATGTACTCTCACCCTCCTCAAGTGCAAGAAAGACTGAAGAAAACAACTGTACTTGTAAACATTTCATCTGACGAGAACAATACAATTTCAGTTGTTTTCTGAGCCCAAGCCTGGGTTTCTCACTGTGTCCCGTTCACCACACCCAAAGACACAGCAGAGGATTTACATCAAGCTGTCAGGGATAGTACAGCACTTTTTTTTTTGAGAAGAGTTTTTTCTGGAAGTTGTTTTCAAGAAACACCTCAAAACTTTCTTATTCAAAGATTGACTGCTAAGGACCAACTTTTCCCATTATTTGTGCCTGTGTACTTAATGTATTGTTTTTTTGTAAAGCGCTGTGGTGCCCAGTGTAAGAGCGCTCTAGAAATTCCTGTTGCTATTAAGAGTTCATTCTCACCGAGCATTTTCAATTACCCTGTGACAATTTCATTGATATCAATTTTCAAGCTTTCTTTTTTTTTCTGTTTAAAAGACAGATTGAAACTGACTATTGGGGTAGATTGTCTTCCCATATCTTATTTCAGCTGGCAATATTTCTCAGCACAATTTGCACATGTATCAAATTTATGGAAAGATTTTTTTTAAGATTGAAAATCGGTTAAAAGTTTTTTTGTTTTTTAAATCATTACGGGTATCCTACATGTACCTTTAAAAGTGGATCTCATTCTACAGCGGCACACATAGAGCAAAGGTCTTTGCCTGGTAATCCGTATCATTAGTCTCTGTCAATAACCAGCTGTTTGTTACCATTCAGATGGGGGGAAGAAGTCAAGTGAAATTAGGCCAGCCCTGGCTCACATACCTTGCACTTGTTGATTCAAGTGGCCGGGGCGAGAGGACAATCTGTCTATCTGTTTCTTCACTTAGTCATAATTAGGTGTTCGGCTTTTAGCCGAAAACCTATTGTTATTGTTAAGTTTTTTTTTTTTTTTTTTTTTTTTTTTCTCCGTCTTCTTCTTCTGCCTGAACGTTCTCCGCCAATTTTGAGAAAAACTGAAATTTGTATGAACTTGAAACTTCTCATGAACATCAACCTCGGTGAGTAGACGGCACCGCAACTTTTTTGGAATGGTGACGTCATTGATGACGTCATTACGTTAAAAAAACGTTAAAAAAACCTTAAATAATTTGAAAAATCATATCTTCAAAACCAAAAAAGCTACGTTCAAGATTCTTTTTTTACATGAAACCTCTTATAAAGATCTACAAATGCGGTGCACAACGTGACCCCATTTGACCTTTACTTCCGGTCGAAACCGGAAGTTAAAGTAACAAATCATGTTATTTTGGGCTCTAGAGCCTAAGTGAATAAAAATATGAAAAAATGTTCAATGCATAATATTTTCTTTAACTCAAGAGCATTCTAAAAATATAATGTGTGACGTCATAGCTACGTCACAACGAAATTGGTACACGAGGTCGAAAAAAAAATTATTTTGCTATCTCAAAAAATACAGCATGTACGGACTTGAAACTTACCACGTACATAGACCAAAGCGTGTACATGACAAAGAACAAAATTTGGAATGATGACGTCATCGATGACGTCATTATATTAAATTGAAGTTTTTTATTAAAATACTCATATCTCCAGAATAAGATATGCTACATACATGATCTTTACACCATATGAAAGGTCATGAAGTATTAAACAAATCTTACACAGGGTGTGACCCCATTTGACCTTTACTTCCGGTCGAAACCGGAAGTAGTAGTTTTTTATATAAAAAATCGTATCTGTATAATATTATTTTGTGTATTAATATAATAACTTAATTTTAAGGCCCTTCGACGATTCTACAAATGTTTACAATGTGTGACCTCATTTGACCTTCATTTCCGGTCGAAACCGGAAGTATAAGTTTGTACATACAAAATTGTGTATCTTTTTAATGAAACGTGGTACATTAATAATCATTACATCAATTTTGAGCTCTCTGGCAATTCTAGATACCATGCACAAGGTGTGACCCCATTTGACCTTTAGTTCCTGTCAAACCGGAAGTTGAAGTTTCATATGACAAACCTTCATGAATAAAGATAAAAAAGTACAACTAAATATTTTGCCCGTCAGCATAGCACAAACAGACAAAAAACCTGCACACAATAATGACCTTAAAATTACGTAATTAAGCCGAACACCGTGAGTTTGTTCACAAACTCTCAATTTCTAGTATTTTAACAAATACTGTAATTCATCCCTTTAAGTTTGTTTTTAGGAGGTCAGGATAGGTTTTTTTTCACTGCCATGAGGTACAAAGGGCAACCCTTTCATTTCTCAATTGATTCAATTTATGAAAGTTATTGACAATAAGAGTGATTTTCAATCAGTCTTGGTAAGTCTAGAAAGTAGCTGTGGTATCGAGCAACATCTGAAGTTTCACCCCTTATCACTTTGGATTTCTTTGCGAGCGCCCCTCCCCCCACCAACCCCCTCCCCCCACCACCCCCCCCCCCCCCCAGCCGAGTCATCTTCTCTGTGACGATAACAAAGAACTCTAATCTACACCCAACCCAACAGCATTTGTTACCGAGCTGTACATTCATTAAAACATAGCAAGTTAGGCCTTGTCATCTCAAGATGTTGTTGCTAACCATAGACCTTATGCGTCTGACGTCATGAGTCCCATAGAGATATGTACAACAGCATCAAAATGGCTGTAAATAACTAGGAAAGAATTACAAGTCTCTCACCTCGCGTTCAAATGCCATTGTATTTGATACCCTTCCCATGCAAATTTTGTCAACATTAAAAAACATCCAATGACGTCCACATTTAAAATATATGGGTCTGTACATTTTTGTACAGAAAATGTTTTAATTCATTCCTGAATTTTTATGTTATTGAATAAAAAAAACAACCCAAAAACAAAACTATTAAATTTGACCTTTTGACTGATGCACAGAATTCCTCTTTGGAATGTACAGACCCATTTATTATTGATATCCAATGACGTCACGTTTCAAATTTGGAAAGAATTTACAACAGTTTGACATTTCACACCATTGTAACATGAGGTTAGAGACTTGTATTTTTTTTATACCACTTTCAGAAGGACTTATTTATTGGAAAATTGATGCATTACAAAACTGAGTTTGACCTTGGAGCCCCTCTTTAAGATCACTGATGAGTCAGATGCCACTATTTCCCTATTGTCCACCTTTAAGTAAAAGTCCTCTGTGGGGTAGCATTTTTCATTTGAAATTCCTTGTGGGGTAGCATTGTTCCCATTATTTGAGTACCCTGTGTAAGTTGGTCAGTGTTCATAAAGATATTAGGTTGTCATAAAACAAATACTTCATGGACCTACACCTTGCTGTAGCTGTGGGTCAGTACCCTCTGTCTCAGACTGCAAACTACATGTTCATCACTAATTGTGTAGCCGTGTTTATTCAGCACAAGCTTTTGTGGCTTACGCTGCTAAGTCATGGATCAGCCTCCCAGGGTTGGAGGGAAAAGTTATGGGCGTAAATAGAGGTTACTGGAGACGCACGTACGCCCTCGCCACATTATTTGTGAATGCACATAGTAATACTCCAGGCTTCTCAGGATCCTGGTTTTTAGGATTTCTTGGAAGAACAAGATGTGAACCTGCCATCAAGGGTTGAAGTCATAGCTTTCTTGTACTCAGTCCTCAAAGTTTTCCATTTGTAGTGATGTAGAGAGGCTGTAGGCCTACTTACTTAACTTAAAGGCCTCTTCATTCCCAGTGGGACATAAGGCCGCAGAGAGCCTGTGGATCCTCTTAAATGCAACAGCCAGGGCCATCAGTGGGTTTCATCTCCAGACAAAGAGAAAACCACTCCCCATTTTCAGGATTTTTTTGTTTTTGCACAGTCACACCTGTGATACTTTATCCAGTGATCAGCCTGTCCTTTCTCGATGGTCCATCAAAATCAAGTGTGCAGCAACAAAATTAAGTGGGGCTAATGTATTTCACTGAGGATTTTTTTCCTCATATTTCGGGGGTGTAAGGGGGTTGGGAAGGTAGAGGGGAGTATGCATTGAAGCTCATCGGTTGTTAGTTTTTTGTACAGAGCTAGGCTTTGTTAATGTGTATAGTGTGCCCATGATTGGTTATAGCCTTAAACAGTCGGTGATCTCAGCTTTTAAGCTGGAGTCAGCTTTTTTAGAAATAAAGATATTTTTCAGCATATTTGTTAAGTCAATGTGAAAAAAAGTTTGCACAGAAAATTATTGTAACATATTGGGAAAACCTTTTTTCGTGGGGAGAAATGGTTAAAATTGTTTATTACACATCCAACTGTGCAAGCGCCAATAACAGGATAATTTAGAAGAAATGTTCAGTTTTAAATTTGGGAGGAAAACCCCAGTTGGGAAACCCACGCAAGCAGTAGGGACTGAAAACCCAAGCCATATGCAATGCTCCAGTCCGAGGCAGGATTCGATCCGGGTCCCACAGAGGCAAAGGAAAGAAACTACGGAGCCACAACCTGACCCCCGAACCCAAAAGCTTGTTGTGTGTTTTCGATTGCTTGAGAAGTCAACACTATTTGAGCACACTGGTTTTCTTATTAACCACACAAAATGCAGCTTTTTCTGTCTTTACTAGGTGTACTCGGATATCTTTGTTTACACTCAGCCCAAAGCTATGCTGAATAGTAATTGTTCCGTTGTTCCAAACCATTCTAAACTATCCAGGTACCCGATACATGGTGGTTGACTGTGGAGGAGGAACGGTCGATATAACCGTTCATGAAGTAGAGGAGGAGATGGGAACACTCAAGGAGCTGCACAAGGCTGCGGGAGGAATGTACGGCTCTGTCAGCGTCGATAGAGAATTTGAAAAACTCTTGGAGGGAATCTTCAGCACAGACTTCATCGAGGAGTTTAAGGTAGACAAAGTTTTTAGGAAAAGACTTTTTCATGAGGATAGTTGAATTTGTGATACGGCATTGGTGTCAAGTTCTATCATTTTAATAGGTGTTCACATTTTTCGTTTTGAAAAGATATTATCTGTCAAAATTTGTTCAGAGAAAAAAATTTGAACAAAAAATTCTTTCTGCGAAGATCAGGCCATGCAACTTCAAGCTGTTCTCACCTCCATAGATGCTCAGCTTTTGAAATATCAAACATTTCAATTTGATGAAGTCAGTTAAAATTGTTGCAACTAAACATTTTGTTTGTTTGTTTGTTTGTGCTTTCAAGATTAAGCGGCCAGCTGGCTGGGTGGACCTGATGATAGCTTTTGAGTCGCGCAAGCGCAATGCCAACCCTTACAAGCACAACCCTCTAAATGTGTCCTTGCCCTTCTCCTTCATCGACTACTACAAGAAGTACACCAGGGAAAGAGCCTCCGCTGAAGAAGCCATCAGGAAATACAACAGCAGGGACGTCACATGGTCTGCTCAAGGTATCAAGCACAGTTTGGTATTAATCCTTTCCGTACCAAAGGCGACTTTAGTCGATTTGCACTCATACCCCAACATCGTTCCCAGGGGGATTGATCTCAACTCACCATTTGTTTTGCTCCTAATGTTTGTGTGCAAAAAAGTGATTGAGTTTACATGTCTTATTGAAGACCAGGAAACCCCTGAGAACAGACAAATTTAGTCTGGGTACCTGACTGAGTGCATGGGAAAGTTATTGTGTCATATGTAGAAGCATTTGTTGCACTGACTCTTTACTGTTTGAAATTGTGCCCCACACCAGCGTCCAATAGGATTGCTGATGTATAGACCCCCTGTAGTCAGGGAATAATAATAATAATAATAATAATAATAATAATAATAATAATAATAATAATTATTAGTGCGCCCTCATGTAGAGGTCATAAGGAGGTTTTTTTGGCCCATACTGTGCTCCGCACATACAAGTCTGTGCGTGTCCATTGTTTCATCATCAGTTTACCTCTAAGATGGTGGCTGGATGATGTCACTGCATAAGGTCTATTCATAAGGTTTAAGATGGCGAACTTGTATATAAAGGCCCATTTTACTTTCTCAACTTTTGTCTCTTGAGTTCCAGGTATGCTACGTTTAAGTCCAGAGGGTATGCAGCAGCTATTTAGACCAGCCGTGGCAAATATCATCTCTCTGGTTGAAGGACTACTCAACGAACCACAACTACAGGTAATCGTCATATCAGTGCAGCAAGCTCATATGATGAGTTGCAAACACTGTTTTTTTTTCCAAGGTCGTATCTTTTTTTTTACCCAGATGCACAAAGTGAAAGGTGTTGAGCAAATTGTGTATTACAAGTGTGTGAGATATGACCTTTTGACCGAAGTGAGTTATGACCTTGTTACAGGGTATAGGTGTATGTTCTGTTTTTTAGAATAAAAGAAGCTCAAAGTGGATCCTTTTCTTTACAGGGGGTGTCCTACCTATTTTTAGCTGGGGGTTTTGCTCAATCCCCACTACTGCAGAACAGAATGAGGAAGAAGTTCGCGAGCCGTTTAAGAGTGATCATTCCCCGAGATGTTGGGCTGACCATTCTCAAAGGTGCCGTCATGTTCGGGCTGGACCCCACTGCAGTGCGTGTCCGTCGCTCACGCCTGACTTATGGCGTGGGAGTGCTGAACAAATTTGACTCCTCAAAACACCCCAGGGAGAAGCACGTCATCAAGGACAACACAGAGTGGTGTAGGGACGTTTTTGATACCTTCGTGCAAGCGGACCAATCCATCGCGGTCGGGGATAAAGCCACACGGAGCTACACCCCGGCCAAACTAGACCAAACGGCCATCATCATCAACATTTACTGCGCGGAGAAGGAGAACGTGTGTTTCATCACGGACGAGGGAGTCCAGAAATGCGGCACGATGCACATTGATCTGTCCGACTCGCAGAGTGTTGTAACGCCTGGAGGGAAACGGAGGGAGCTTCAGCTGACCATGCAGTTTGGCGACACGGAGATCAAAGTGAGCGCTCTTGATGTGCCGACGGGGAGATGCGTCAAGGCAAATTTTGACTTTCTCAGCAAGTAGCTACACAGCGTGAAATCTTAATCATACTGCAGCTATTTTTGTTGGGTTTCCCGTGCACCAGTATCAATCACAGTATTGATTCTACATTTGTATAAGAGGACCAGTCTATTTTGCTGGCTGTCTCATTTTTATCACATGCATATGAGGTAAAACAGAGTGGTGAGGTTCCATAGGAGAATCCTAGGGCTGCATAACTGATTATTTCACTTTAAAACTTAATCGCAAACGAGGTCTTAATCGGTCAGTTAAAACTGTCAGCGTTGCGGTTCGTATGATATAAAGGCCCAAGCCCAAGGCGAGACCGGTCCTTTATCGCATGGCCACAAAACTGTAAGGTTTTAAATCGTCGATTAAGATCGAGTCACCACTCTTTTATTCCCATTCATAAATGCCCTTTTATTGTTAAGAAATAAAATGGCAACAAAAATCTGAAAACGACAGAACAAACTTATCTCGCTTTGCAATGAATTTTGCTGTTCAGGAGCCCAGCTTTGCACTATGCAGCTCCAGCCGTGTCTTTATCAGCCATTTAATACCAGGTAAACATGGTCATGTGACCACCTTTCAACCAATAGGAATGCCTAAACTGTCTTGGATATTTATGAGTATTGGTTTGTAAACCATGCTCAAGGGAAAAACATCATTGTAGGTGAGTTTCTGAAGTCTACAGCCAGGTTTACAGTGGTTGTGTTTTGAAGTCTCAGTGGTAGTATAGTCCTTCAGTTTCTTCAAAGGAATGCCATGATATGACTTATAAAAAGTTGTGTATTATGTAACATAGTTAATCTTAGCTACTTGTGTAGACCCAATAAGTATTTAATTTTCATGCAAAATGATATAAGATATTTAATTTACATGCATGTAATACCTTAGTGTTGAGACATTAAGATTTTGTTTTTTAATTTGAATTGTCAATTTTCATTTAAAGAAAAATGTTTTTTTTTAACATTTCCATTTATACTCTTGTTTATGACAGTTTTGTTGTAATGTTAACAAGTAAACTTTAACTTCAAATGTACTTCAGAGTAAGAAGTACAGTAACTATTACTTTTAGACTTGGAGGTACAACCATGTGGAATTGGGAGGAGTGTTGGTTCCTGAAGACATACTCTGTTTGAAACACTCGAGACCACAACAGCTCTTTTCAGGGCCAACACTCTTTCCAAAAGAGTTTTAAACATGGTTATACACACAAGTTCACTAGTACCACTGGTAATAGTTACTGTACTTCTTTTTATCTACACCATGCAAATCTTAAAACATTACTTATATATTTCAGAGTGTGAATTTTAACTTGTTGTACTACCCAAAGACAAGAGAAACCTAGAAAGGAGTTTTACGGCCCCTTTAAAATTTTGCAATTACAATTTCGCGACTATTGCACCGTTCTTTCTGAAGCTGTGATGAGGGTGCACTTTCAATTTTTTTTAACTACTGCTACTGTGACATGCAACCATAGAGTATACAAGAATTAGAGGGCGTAAGTTAGGGTGGTAAGTTACCATGGCAGTGCTAACGAGCCGAACCAAGTCATGGTAACTTAACAATAATTTTTAACTTAACAGGGACAAAAAGTCCAATGTGAGCCGCACACTCACAGTACCTTAACAATACTGTCACGTGACGATAGATTTTACATTGAGTACTGGTATGTAAATTAGCGCCCACGTAAGTTAGCATGCCAACACGAGTTTGGCTATGAGTGCGAAACACGCATTCAGAGCTCCAGCTATTTTAGAAGTTACAGGACACAAATTAATCCAAGTGCGAACAGTCCGTAACTTACCAGTCCGGTAAGTTAACTTACCGATCTGATAAGTTCTAACCAGTCCGGTTAGTTAACTTACCGGCCTGATAAGTTCTTACCAGTCCACTAAGTTTACTTACTGGCCTGATAAGTTCTTACCAGTCCGGTAAGTTAACTTACCGGCCTGGTAAGTTACCGAACCCAAAAGTCAAAAAGCGAATGTGGCTTTGGGTTTTTCACATAAAGGTTTCCTTTTATTCAGGAAATACTACCTTGCCCTTCCAAGAACAGAGTGCATTCTTTTTAGGCATTTTTGTAAAATGAATTGATTCAGCTGATTTGCTGGGAACTCCAGTTGCTTGCCTACATACTGTAGAACACACACACATCTCTATTCAAAACTCGTTTAATTCCCAGTTTGAGAAAGTCTTCTTAATTTATAAATCAAGACAACTCTGCTAAGTTTCTACCTCATTCGACAATTTAACTGTTTTCAAATCTCTTGTTACTCAAAGAAAGTGCTCATTAAATGAGGACCCTTAGATAGACATACAGGGTGCTTTATCACTGGTCTAAACTCTTTATGCTTTCAACTCTTTTACCTCATTTTTATTTTATTCTGATTCATATTTTTAGTATTTTTCTAAGAGCCAGGGAATTATTTCACAGAGCTGATTTTTAAATAAATCCTAAGCTGCAAATTTATCCGTGAAATTCGGCGGGAGACCAGCCACGCCCAATGGATATCACACTGCATTGTGGTCGGTAACCTGTCTGTGCTTGGCATGCTAAAGTTCTATGAATTGAGATGTATGGCTTAATATCACAGACCTGCTTAAGTAGGAAATATTGCTTGACACATTTTTCGCTAACAAGAAATAAGTGGTGACCAATCCACCACAAGGACATGGTGTTAATCTGGCTGGTACTCTGTTTTGGTAAGCAAAACTATTGTTATGCAAAGCTTTTATTGTGGTTAAACATCTCTATGAAGTTGCACAACGGAGCCCAAGTTCATCGAGCTGCTTAAGTAGAAATGTTTGCTTAACAACTTTCTGCTAAGCAGAACCAAGCAGGAAACCAGTCACCGATGGTACATGTGAAATGGTATTTTGGCAGGTTACCTTATTCTGGAAGCAAAATGGCCTATGAAATTGGGCTGAGGTCAGAAGTTTTATTAGTTAGTTATTAGTATCAATGTATTCTAAATACTGCAGCCTACATGTACTTGCCTATTAGTATCCATTAAACCAACATTGTAAATAATATTCTTGCCATTTGAAAAAGCAAATACCAAAAACCCTTTGAACTTTTTACAATGCATGTATATAAATTCATCTAGTGGTAACTAAGTTTAGTTCGTTGGAAGTTTTCTTCTATTTTTTCTTCCAAAAACTTGTGATTTCTGTATTTCCAAGGAATGGTGACAATTTCTATCTATGAGTCGGATTTTTAATACATTTGAACCTGCTCTGGCAAAACCCTAAACGATTCATCATAGTACTGTTTGGGCATTTAGGTTGGCTTAGCAGGTTCTTCACTGCCAGACCAGAGCCTTGCATGTGGATTGGGTTTTCAGTCACTACCTGATTGTGGGGACTTTTCCCCATGTGGGGTTTGCTTCCCACATCTAGAACTGATATTTCTTCATCATCTTCTCTACACATGTATCTCCAGGCCTACTGGTTACAGTTCTAGTCACTTTTGAGGATCCCTTGGTTTCATTAACAGAAAGGTATAATAATATTTATAATAACTGACACAAAATTTACCCTGGGGACCACTTTGAGATTTTCATGTCACCATATAGAGCATTTCTCTAGATTCTGATGGAAAAAGGAAAAACAGTTTTGAAACATTGGGGACCATTGTTAATTTTTATGACACAATTGACACGATAACGTCTATAGTATTATATAGTATGGGTAAAACATAAATAATATTTTTTATCCCGACACAAATTGAACATCTGTTGGAAACTGTGTGGTACCCACCGCTAAAAGGATTCGAACGGCATCTAGCTACCGGGCAATCTTGGTGATCTAGTTGGTGAGACGTCTGCTCTAGAATGGCAAAGGTCGTGGGTTCAAATCACACCTGGGTAATATGCCTGTGGATTTTTTCACCGAATTCTTGGAAAATACTGAGTATACAGTGATTGAACACATCAGTGTATGGGTAAAACACAAACAATAGTCTATAGTATTGTAACTTTGGAAACTTTGTAATTTCATATAACTCAATAGTTATTCAATTTGTTTTAACAGTTTGTATTCTTCTCTCCTTTTTATATATTTTCATTTTTGAGATCTGTCATTTAAATTCTGTACTGAAATGTTCATACTAATTAATGTTATTGTCACTACTGTTCAATTTGGAATTGTGCACAGTTTGTGCATTGTTTTAATTCGTATTAATACATTTTATCTTATTTATACAATTATATGTACATGAATGTACCTTATTTAATCTGTCATTGTTTGTAATTATTAGTCATTCATATTCAGCTACCTAATTAGCATAAATTGATTCAACAGTAGAATAATTAATCAATCCAATATTGCCGCTGCCATTTGCCCACCAAGAACTTGCCACATGCCAGAATAGCGTCTAGACAAGTATTTAGGTTTTCATGTGTTTATAAAGCTGTTGTAGATTTTTTGGGGTCAGTGAGTATGTGTGACCTAAAATTATTTAGAAAAAAATATCCTTTTTAAGATGACATAGCTCTGGAAGAGCCATCCGTTTAGATCAAGGGATAACTTTGTCAGTATGACGAGATCTTGAAAGTAGGCAGTGATTTATATATGGAGATCATATATCTCAGAATGATGACATCTTGAAACAAGCCCGACAGAAAATGATTCTTCTCGGTCGACATCCTTCTAATGGATGTTGTCATCCAAGACAATTTTGTCTGAAGTTGACTTCTCGCTGATAGGATATTGCCTTCTGAGATATTATCTCGGGATGAGGACACGTTTTTCTTCTGGATGTCCACATCCCAAGATATTTGTTTGGCATGTTTTTTTTTTCTGTTGGATGTCCTCTTCATGGGATAATCATCTCAGAATCTCAACAAATCGGATGGCACTTCCAGAGCTCCGTACATAGATGAGCAATTAAAAGGGGCCGTGTTGCATGATTATAGCAGGCCTGTGGCTGTGCATGGAAAGATGAACTCTCACTGAGTTACTGCACATGCGCTCGTTTAGGATCAAATCACAAAGAGTGTCGCCTTTGTCAAACTGTGATGTGACCGCCAGCGCGCGTGCGCGCGTAGTAACTGAGTTATTCCATTTACTGCTATAATCATGAAGACCCAGCACTTTTAACTAGAATTTGAAGCTGTGTGTGTCATTTATACAATGAGGAAAGTTAGTTCACAGGAGGAACATTGTACCTCTCTTCTTGGAAGAAGTGGTGACCCGCAGGAAAGTTAGGTTTGCTTATTCCAACAATAGTACATAATAAGGCATAATAAGTACATTACAAATTCCAACCCATGCCAAAAGCTACATGGTTCCAATCCATAATGTTGCAGCACTCATGTATTGTTAAAAACATGCAGGTATGTATTACCTTGCTTACGATATAACAAGTGCATGTACTCTGGTACAGGGGCACTAGTCCAAGCAGAAAGTGTCTGCATACACACTTCATGAAAGTAGGCCCTGATTGAAGTACTTCTACATTTGACGGAGAGCTAAAAAGGTCTGCAGGTATACACGAATCTGAGCAGCGCTTGCTTATGGTGTTTTACACCACCACAGCTATGGCCCCTCAGATGCATGCATGACACAACAATAGGGCGTCGGCGCGCATATGTACCAATCGGCATGAAGGATTCACAGTGCGTGTGCTTCGACGCGCGTGTGCAGCGGCCATAGCTGCTCGGATTAGTGAATGGTATGAACATGTATGGTATATTTACATCTTCTGAAACCTGTCTGTGCTCTTCAAGTAACAAAACATTGAGAACTTTATCAGAATGTGTTGAACTTTTTATTCCCCACTTATCAACATCATAGATGACCTTCACCCCCCCCCCAGACTTCACAACTCAGGGATAGATACAGAAAACAGTCACATTCCAGTCATTGGTAAAACAACAACAGTGATCCCACTTTGCTTTGGTTTAACTTTATTGATGTTTTCGATAAAACTATTTCATTTCAACACCATTTTATTCATGAAAAAGAAAAACCAGTTATTGTATTCTCCATTTATTATATTATTGATTTTTAATATTGACATTTATTGAAGTTTTTTTTTTGTGGTTAAAAGATTTTACCAGTTAGCGTACTCTACATAAAGTTATAAGAGTATATAAAATCTCCCAATATTGTTGCTGACAGACATAAAGTGTGTTTACAACACTTTAAAAAACTTCCTCATGGATTTAATGATAGTAAGCGTAAAACAAGTAATGCACAGAACACACTCAGTATATAGTTTAGACTTATACAGTAAATTGCAATGTTGTATTGAATTATTAGTTCATTTTGCCTATACTACTACAATTTTTAAATGTATTGTACTTTGTATAATGTAATGAATTTGTACTGTAACGATACATGTAACTCCCTTTACTACAATAATATTCAAAAATAAAACAAAACAAAAATGTCTACGGTCTTTATTTGTTTTAGGAAGAAACTATTACTAGTAAGCTTGCGGGTACAACCATGTAAAATAACTCTTTTGTGAGATGTGTTGGCTCTGAAAAGAGCCGGTGTGGTCTCGACGTTTCGAACAGTATACTCTGATCGTCTTCATTCTCCTGAAGACGATCAGAGTATACTGTTCGAAACGTCGAGACCACACCGGCTCTTTTCAGAGCCAACACATCTCACAAAAGAGTTATTTTACATGGTTGTACCCGCAAGCTTACTAGTAATAGTTTCTTCCTATTTCCCACACCATGCAAAGCTTCAAACATCACTTTATTTGTTTTGTTTTCGTTTTTTTTTTTTTATGGCAACGATAATAATAAGTCCATTTCAATTTTTATCTCAGTTGGTCAGAGGAATGTCGAAAATTGTTGCAAAGAGACACATACGCAAGACATCATGATAGGGTAGCTAGCATCTAGCCAGTAACGGGTGGCATAGGTGGTAAAGGGTTTAACTCTCACCAATGTGGTTCTGGTTCGATTCCCGGCTAAGGCCACACGTGAGTAGAGTTAAGCGTTGGTTCTCTCCTATGCCTTGAGGGTTTTTCTACTGGCCCTTCGTTTTTCCTCCCTCTGGAAAAATCAAACTCTTTTGAACTGTGACTACACTGGTCATATATGGGTCAATGTGGCTGGCTGCCAAATGTGACATTAAATGCCTGCGGCTAGCTCAAACACGTTGTAGCTGTGTCCTTCACAATGCAGCTTTTCAGCTAAGACTAAGGATGATCAGCCTCCTATATTATTATATTAATCTACCTTGCCCCGAGTACCGGGTCAATTCAAATCCTACCCATTGGGACCCAATTTCATAATGCTGTTTATGCCTTTGCTAATCACAGAAAAATGCTGCTTAATAGAGATGGGTTACCAGCCGAAATAACTAGTAGTTTATCTGCCCTTGACTGGTGTCCTGCTCAGCAATAAGCCAGGCTTCCTGGTCAGCAGCAGACCAATCCAACTCCGCCCCCTAAATACACAATCACAACTGCAAGCACACGTGTCCGACACATTACAATTCCATTACAATGTGTAAGCAAGTTTCCGCCATTTGGATTGCTGCATTGTGTAAATTTGTTGTTGGCACAGGCTGTGGGCAGAGCGAGACAAATGTGTCGAACGCACTACCCTAGTCGGCACTGTTGATATAGTTGCAATGTTAGGCGGAGCTTAATGGATCGGTCTATTGGGCCCAGTTCTGAATACACTTTCTTAAAGCTGTTTTAGTATGTTCAATTTAAATATTCATTATTTTAGTTGATTGCACATTTTCCACACTGATGAAAACATCACAATATTGTAGAATTTTTGAATTGTTTATGTTTGGTTTCAATTGATTAAGGTTAACTAGGGGGACTCTCGTCACGATCATAGCAGGCCTGTGGCTGGTCATGAAATTGTGAACTCAAACCCAGTCTCTTCAAGCACACGCTGGCTGTCACACCACAATACAATAATGACGGCGCCCTTTGTGATGTGTCGGCCAGCGCGAATGTGCAGCGACTGGGTTAGAGTTCATAGTTCCATGTACAGCCACAGGCCTGCTATGATCATGACGACAGTCCCCTTTTAAAGCTTGTGTTTTGGAAAGCTCTTTTTAACTTCCCTAAATTAAAAGATCTTTTTATAAAAATTTGGGCGAATAAACAGGGTGGGTGGGAGGTGAGGAGCTCAGGCCATTTGAGCTGCATGATGAACTCTCAACATTTTATTCCGCTCCTCCGCGGTCCATCATTCAGCTCAATCATCAAAATCCGGTATGTCCTCAAACGAGTAACCACGGTAACCCCTGAATGCATAGATGGCTAGTCGGACGTGATAGAACCCTGGTATGAAAAGTAACATTCCTAGGATCAGCACGGGCCACATTCTGTCACTGTGTTTGTTATCAATATGTCCTGATATGAGTAAGGCCCCGATGGTAAGTAACGTGGACCCCATGGCGAGGAGGAGGCAAGCCACACCGATCGACTTCCAAGGGATCTTCAGGGGTCGTCTTTGGAACTGTTGGAGTAAGAAATACGGCATACTCGGTAAATACCTGTCTAAAGAGTTTTTAATCACTCGTTCCATGAATTGAATGTCCACTGGTTCAGTGATAACAGATTTCTGTATGGCTGCAAAAAGAAATTCTGAGATTAAGTTATTGTACAAATATTCATCACTGATGCTTGATTTGTTGGCAATTCACACAAATTTACCAATGTTTCATCTAAAATTGGTTATCATCCCAACTGTATAAATCAGGCCTATCAAAGCAGAGTTGGGGCAATTACAGCTTAAAGTAGGACAACCTTAGCCTTACTTGAGAAAAACCCAACGTGCTGGGACAATTTTGGGCCTCGCAACATAACAACACTTCCACATCAACTCATTGACAATACTTCTAAGTCGTACAACTTGTAGTTTTTAACATACACAGCTTTACTTGCTTGGCTTTACTTGGTTCAAGTTAAACCCCCAAACTATAAACAAGTCAAATAAAATTGTCAAAACCAAATCTGTCTCACATTACAATTTGGTTAGAAAACTGTGTGGACTACATATAGCTCAGTAAGAAAGAGATGTCCTCCAGTAATCGACTTCATTATTTGCTTGGCCTTACCTGCAGATCTATGTAGCCATCCCCTGTGTCCGTCATCCGGGTGTATTTGACACTCTTACCAGTCGTCATTCTTTTTGCCATGTTAAGTTGGCTAACAAATTAGTCAAGAGTTACCACTATGTAAGACAAAAAGTTTCTGATGAGGTCTTTATCTCTGAAAAATAACAGTACAGGGGTAGAATAGGAACAAAACTTGGTAATTGATGGGTTTGAAATTGTCACAAATGTCTTAAACATTCTCTCAAGTGTCTTAAGCAATCAGTACTCAATTTTGTAATTGAGCTTTATTTATGGGCATCTCAAAGGGCTCATTATTTTACAACGGGAGAAAGGGCTCATTATTTTACAACGGGAAAAGAGAGCTTTTGGAATTATGAGACCCGTATCGTTTGTATAGTACCTTGAAAGGGTTTACCATCATGCCAGAAACACTGGGACGAGACTCTTTGCTTAGTCAACAAGTATACTGTGTTCTTTTACGCTCGTTACACAACACACAGAGAAACTACAGCTTTAATTATAGTGATGTTCGTTGCGCGATCGGTCGATCATAAAGCTTTATCTGTTGATCCCGCTGCCACCAGTGAAAACACTCTTTCTTTACAGTTCATAACTCTGGAGGATTTTTTATTAAGGTAAGTCCGAGATATCCTTCAGAAATGACCGACCGCAAAACGCAATCGACCGATCGCGTAGATCGACCGATTGTGCCCAACAGTAATCATACCATCCAAAGGCCAAAGCAGTTATGTAATGTAACAAGTGCCACAACCAGTACCCGAATCTAGACCCAGTAACTGGGGTGCTGAACTCCTTTTTTGAGTTGAGATTTTGACATTATCTGTCGTACTAGCTAGTACGACAGATAATGTCAAAATCTCAAAAAAGGAGTTCAGCAACCCAGTTACTGGGTCTAGTATGACAGTTAATGTCATAATCTCAAAAAAGGAGTTCAGCGCCCCAGTTACTGGTCTCGGTCTAACCCGAATCCACGCTCCATGCTCTGCTGAAACAGATTTTGAGCTTGAGCTCGATGCACTAGATATGACTGCTTGGCCATGACACTTCAAAACGAGAGAACTGACAGTCAGTAAAGTCTTAAGACAGAATATCATGACGCGTCTGTGCAGTTTGCCACGTTCAATGTTGATGTGGCGGATGTGATCAGGGGGTTTATCAGTCATGTCAGTTGGTAGTTGCGATAATCGTAACCCTCCATCCTCCCGACGGTCGAGGGGATGGAGGGTTACGATTATCGCAACTAGTCAGTTGGCAAAATCTACCAACTTTTTGTAAACATATTATTAGTCATTAATACAAATGTTCCGTCCTCCATTTGTTAACAGAGGGAACAGTTTGCATGTTACTGTTATTGTTAATGTTAGTACTAGTACTAGGGCTAGGCCTAGTAAACTATATTAGTAAATATGATGGTATTAAATTTCAATAACATTACAATCCATGATATAAAGTAAAACAATACTCAAACAAAAACTATATTAAATTTTAATATAGTTTTTGTTTGTATATGCTGCCGACCGTTCGCTATTTACTCAAACTTAAGAAAATACTACATATTTTGTACTCACATTTTTTAAACTCTAGTACTAGTGATTATCACTTGGGAGATGGAGATATCTTTTTCAACGAAAACAAAAACCTTGATATTTAAAATACATGAGGGAAAATCCCAAATCTTTCTGACGAATTAGTTTGCACTGCACAGAATACACGTCGTCTGCTGCATACCACTGCGCACAAAACACACACACAAATGATGGACAAAGGTTAACAGCAATTGAGGGCGCCCTTGTCAATTTGCAGTGTCTTTTTTCATCAAAATCAACTCTGATCAAAATGCCCCACCCATAATGAGGACAACCCATTAGCAGAAATGGGGTATCGTAAATAATCTGCAATTAGATCATGAATCAGTGCATTCAGATATTTCCACACGTTATATTTATATTATTTATACAACTTATTTTTTCGTTTCCTTCCGTGTATCTCTATTCTAAACCAAATCGAATTCGAAAAGTGAACACCCCTATATTCTTAATGGAAACCCCTCATTCATTTCGCATTCTCACGTTAGACGGGTACCCAGGCGATATATTTTTTTAGACATTGCATTACGCATAAAAAGGGTGTGGGATACTGTGGGTTCCTACCTGTGTATTACATGTTTTTTGTGTTGTGGTGGATATTGGTCACACATCGAGTTGAGGTCGGACAAACTCGGGTTTTTTTGGCGTGAAATTTCACCGAATTTGGCAGTATTTCACTATATTTGAGGGCGTCAGAAGACACTTGGTGAGTTCAACCTTTCAACTTTCCTTAATTTTACTGTTTTGGATTTAAGATAGTTGAGTTTATTCATAACACAATCATGACAAGTTTTCGAGAAATCAGATTTAGTTCGGTTACGACCGGGTTTTGTAGAAATTGAATCAAAACATCATTTTGACATTGATTGAGTTGGTTCCCGCTATTCCCTTCTTCCATGGTTACTGCTAAAGTGCTAGTGCAAGTATAATTGAAAGATAATTCAAACTATTTTTACCTTACTGACACTGGCAAATTTGTTGTTTTGGTTTGTTTGTTTGTTTGATTTACAAAGACAAATGACTGAGAAGATAATCCAACAAGGAATAGTTTTGATTATCAGTATTCAGTAATGTCACTAATGACATAGAGCTTAGCATATTTTCAAAATAATATTTCCATATCCGACTTCCACTTTCTAAAGGGGATTTTTAAATGGATGTAGGACATTATTCCCCTTTTTAAATTGCTTTCAGTCTCAACTTCAAAGAATTTGTAGCGACATACGTGCCAAATGGTTCGATTTAATCAAAATCGTTCCATTTTTGAGACGTAAAGCCCTAAAAAATCGAAACAATCCGATTTCAGGAAACAGGGTGCTGTCTTTGTCAAGGTGTGATGTGACCCCTGGCGCCCACGTGCACATTGTAACTGGGTTATTCTGTTTTCTGTTGTAATTATGACGACACAGCCCCTTTAATTGGCCATCCAGGCAAGCATTACAAAATAATCTACCAAAACATTATCCATTGTGCATTGTATACCCAGTTTCCTAGTTAAGAAAAAAAATGTTTAATCTTTTCGCAGATTATTTCTTTGAGAAGGATTAAAATAATATGTACTCTTTCCTCTGAAAATCAATTTTGTACAATACCTTTATAGCGATCGTTTATAGAATATAAGCTGAAATTTTGATGCCAATACCAATTCTATAATACAGCTCAAGCTGATACATGTAAGACAATACATGTAGGAATAATGAATTTCTTATTGTTTGTGATTTATAAATATACAAATGGATGCTGTCCTGTTCCTGACTAGACTATGTATTTTTAAGAAAATGTTAGAAGGATATGTAGAGTTTTAATTTTGTTAGTTTTACTAAGCTTGTAATTAGCTTTATCATAGAATTTACTTGCTCTGTTTGTTACATGTAAAGTTTAACGACATGTACTTAAACCACATTTTACTTATTAATCACCTCAGAAGAAATTGCGATTCTGGGTTGTATCTAGTCAGGGATTGATCTATATCCATCATGGCGTGTCATGGCCAAGCGGTCACGCGCACTGGACTCAAACTCTGGTGTTTCTGATCGACAGAGTGTGGGTTCGAGTCCTGGTCTTGACATTTGTGTGTTCTTAATCTAGACACTAACCATTATTGCTCTATCTTTTGGATGGGATGTAAAGCCGTAGGTCCCCTGCGTTGTGTAATGCATGTAAAAGAACCCAGTTACACTTATCCCTAAGAGAAGGCATTTGCCCTGGTGTTTTTGGCAGTGGCTGCTGAATGCGCCGCAGCACCCTGCAAAGGCTTATAAGGTGGTACACAAATGGGTCTTATAAATCAAAAACTCCAAACACATGTTTTTAATTAAATTAACAATAAGCGCCTTGAGTACTTACACATGCACTATAAGACTCCGTTACTATTATTGTTATTATCCTTAAGGCAGTTCATTAGCGAATTACTTTGTTTTGTGTAAATTTGAATTAAATATTCCGCCTTACCCTAAGGATTCCATATTCATGACATCCTAGCATGCCTGACAGATCAGGTAACAATGCCTATTCATGTATTCATGGTGAGCCAATAATACTGATGTACGATGTACAGGTACATGCACTCTGCAGCATTCATCTGCCCGAAGAGCATTGTCACTGTGCGGCAATTTTACTTTGTCACCCACTCAAATGTTTTGTAACCAAACCAAAGCTTGAACTTGATCAGAATAGTCTTGCACAGGCTGTATTTTGTGTGAGGATAATTGGCATTCATTAAATGCTAATTTTAGATACTTCACAGAGGCACCTTGTATTGTAAGGAAGAGCCTCCATGCCCCTGGTCATTGCTTGGTGTGCTACCCCCCCAATGAAATTCTGTCATGGAGATGCCATTCACAAGGGAACTTGCCCAATTTACAAGGCCTGGTTTTACTTGCAAAGAGCAAGATTTGTGTGTGACACATATGACCTGCCTGTCATTTATCTTTACTAGTTACAGTGTTGTTGGTGAAGTGTTATTATCATCCTTACAACCTCTTTCTCACCGTAGGTTTGTAGCAAGCCTGTGTCTTTTCTCCATCCTACAATCTAGACTGCTTTAAGGCTGGTTTATAGTCGTTCACGCGATGGCCGCACAACGGTAAAACTGACTCACGACGAAGTTTATAGTCGACGCTGATGCCTCAGCGACCATAGACTGCAATGAAAAGGGTCAGCGTCTAGCGATCACAGCGTCGGGCGACTACCATCGCGTGACCAACTATAAACCAGCCTTTAAGAGGAATATAAATTCCTACCTTCAGCTCCCCTGAGTTTTCTTCATTTTAGATATTTTATTCTTGTAGCCCCTTACCAAGAGTGGCTTCTAGCCTTATTTGAGGCGAACTTGCGTAGAATTTTTAAACAAATTTTAATTATAAATTGATGTGTTTTCCCCAGCATGTTTTCTCAGGCCGACCATCCATTCTTTTAGTATAAGATTCTACACAATGTCCATTGATTCAAATCACACACGAAAACAAGTTCTATACGTTAGGATTGTTAATTTTTCAGTCGTCATTGGCCTCTCTAGGTCCTTCGAACATGCAACAACAAATTACATACCAAAACACACAGCTGTGATGAAACCTAGACTGTGTCCAAATTGGCGGCTGCGGCTGTTGCTAAGGATGTTGCCAAGGGCAGCATATTGGTAACCAAGCTGCAGCCGCAGCCATAGCCGCTAATTCAGAAAAGACCCTACTTGAGACTTGCAAGGGCAAGGCGGTTTTTTCTAATAAAGGGCACCTGTATGAGGGAAATTTTTACTGTCAGAGCATTTCAAGGGGCATCAAGTCAATAACCAGGGGCAAGTAGGCAATTACCGATGTTTCCATTGAGTATCAATCATCCCCGATACACAGTACATTGTACTGTACATCACGATGTACACATTACAATTTATGTGTACACGATGTACGCATGGACAACAGCAAATGTGCATGTACACGTACATTTGGCTGAACAAGATTTTCCTTGCCAATTCCAATGTCAGGCAGCCCAGCCACAGCGGCCACTTTGATTTTTTTGATAATATCAATAGATGCCTCGCTGAAAGAAGAAAAAAAATGCTATAGAAGGAACTACATGTACAAGTCAACAGGAAAAAGAAATCCATATATTGTGTCCTAAATTAAGTTTGCCATGACCTTTTTTTTTTTTACAATATCGAGGCCTTAAAACTTAGACGTGTATACATGTACATGATAAATTGTATTTGGTGTGTACATTAGATGGATGTAGATGGAATCTGTGTACATTTTGTGGAACGGATAAATTGTGTATATATTATGTGCTGAGTCAATCAGCATTTTATTTGTCATCAGCTCGTGCTGTTCATTAGTCAGGTTAAACACTGTCTGGGAGCAAGGATAAAATTTACCTACATCAAAAAATGTGAAAGAAGTGCCCCATGAGACTTAATGTTAAACAGACATGGTGACTCATGTTGAGATAGTCAAAATGTCTCAGTGTGTAATAATAGATGGATGGATCATGTACATGCCATTGTGTGGGAACCCATACATTTACCAGGACATTATTTTACATATTATGTAAAATGCAATGACAAGGCTTGGGTTTTCAAACCAGTAAGCGCCAGCTGCATGTATCATATCAAAAAGTCATTTATTTAAACTGTTCTTGACCAACTTATCAGCTTACTGTTCAAAGAAGTTGCTTTGGTAATTCCCAGATTGCAGTGTCAGAATCCTTCAATATCCACGCATAAATGCAACAAAGATCATGGCCTTTGTACAATTCATACCCCTGTCTCATTCGGGCCTGTGCACATGGCATTCATTGTGTACAAAACTGCGTACATTTGTAGTTTCACATGTACATTGTACATGTACATGTAGGCATCTTGACTTCCTGGTGAGCAGTGACATACTTGTACAAATAGGTACACAGTATGCGATCACAGTATGAATAACTCATGTACATGTACATGTACATGTACATTGTGCAGGCCTTGTGTTTTTGACTGGCTGTGGCCCATACATGTATTTCTGTTTTTGTTATAATACCAAAAGAAGTGAAGTTGTTGTAATGTTTGTGAGACACCAAATAAGTATAACAAAACACTCTGACATTGAATAAGAATTTGTTTTTAAATACATGTATTCACGTCTTGAATTTCTAATCTTAGTGTCATGTTTATGTATATGGAGGTGACTATCTTTTGATTCGGCAACCCCTGGGCTATTATAGTAAGTTTGACTAGCCTGCTAGTGACTAAATCAATTATGTAATAAAAATTTTTTTTTTTTGGGGGGTGCCAGTTGAGCCATTCAACCTGAAACTGCCGTTTTAACTGACTGATACCTGATGCTTTCCAGAGTCCTGCGGAAACAAATCCACATGCATACATAAAGTCTCTACCAGTGCATGGGTTGGATTCAAACCTACCAACCCTACCATTCTAGAGTGTGATACATTTGTTACATGTACCTCTAGCCCATCGAGCTTGCCCGGTATCAAGAGACCAGTGCGAATCCTGTAATTAGCAGGGGGTACATGTAATGGATAAAGAATATTAACTTATTGCGATAACCGCTGCTACAATTATTCCACCCAAGTAGTTGTAGTTTTTTTTTTTTTATGCAGGACTCAGGGGGTGGGGGAGTGGGAGGTAATATACAGTGCTTATCACACATCGGTTTTGATGAAAAAAGGTACTTAAAAAGTATGTAGCAAAGTGTCAAAATAAACAGTTTATGTTTCTGCATTTTACAATACACGTAAAAGGGAATGGGCAGTGTATTGGGGCAGGACATGTATAAAATTGTAAAAAAGGAAATGTCCTAACACGTATTTTATCTATGTACATTTACATGGATGGATGTACCTAATGGATGTACATGTACATTATATGTAGCGCCTTTTTCTAAAGGAAGCCCCAAATACCTGAATCTAACAAAAGAATCAATTTTGAGTCTTGTGCTCCTACTCTCACATTTGCCATTTAACAGGTTGCATGCATAATGCAACACTAACGGCCTGTCAGGGAAAAAAAAAACATGCCCACGCAATCATGCAGTCAGGCATGCCACAGTCTATTCACCATCTGATGATTCCATCCTCAATGCTGTGAATCGTGTCTCACGTGAAAATCAATTTGCAGAATTAACATCAAGATATATATATATTTGATGGTGTGTACTGCTGGTGGGGGGGAGGCTGTACATGTTGTTTGCCTGGGGGGTAAATGCCAACATCATTATGTGATATGATCGCAAACGCAGTACCGTGCGGTTCTTGTCAGTTTTCTTTTCGTCATTTTATGGGTTGTTATTGAACAGGTCTCGTATTACACAAGCTATACTAAATCACTCACCGTTATAAGCATGATGTATTCACACACCCGTGAACAAAAATATTTGGACTGTACGTCTTATTAAAGAAAAACATTGCCCTAGTACATGTACAAGTAAATGTATGTATCATGTACGGGTACATTTTGTTACTGTGTATGTACAATTGTACATGTACATGTACATGTACTAAAGAAGATTGTAAATTTAAGAGCACTCTGCAAAATTATTGGTAAAAGACCCGTCTCAAATTTGTTGATTTATTTTTTAAGTTATTACTTTACCATGAAAAGCAGTGATGTCGGAAGATCAAATTTATGCAGGACAAATACCTTCTGTTTCATACATGTAGCTATCCCCAGCCCCACTCCAACCAATGAAACAATGTATGCTTCAGCCAGTTCATTTTCGTGAGCTCAAAAGACACCTATTTTTGATTTGGCTTCATAGTGTAATGTATAGATGTACAAATTCAGGAAATCATGATAAATTTCATTTGCATTAAATTTGTATCTCAGGTTAAAAGAAAGAAGTGTAGATTTGTGCACAGAGCCAAAGGCGTACATTACATGTACATGTTTATATGCACAAGACTACACTTTTGAGTGTATTCTTTGAAATGCAACACGAATTCACTACTTCCCCCGAACCAATGATTTCATCTGTTCATTTATGTTCTTTTGATGTGTTTTGTAAAACTTCACGAGTTGATTATTTATCTTACATGTATAATGTGTTTTGTATTCCTTGCGATATTGTTGTTTCAAATTTCCCCTCATTTGAAAATAAATTAAACTGCATTTCTATAAAAGAAGGTGTAAATTTTAGTTTACAAATAAGTTTTTTTTTCTAAATTGATCAGTTACTGCAAATTCTTAGCAAATCTACAGTAAACTAATGAATCTACAATAAACTGCAGATTCATAAAATCTACTGTTAGATACATTGTAGATTCGTAAAAGTAATCTATATTTTCATCTGTTGACAAGATAGAAATAGTTTAGTACAAATTAAAGTGCACAAGAGAAATGAAACAGAAACAACTTAGATCTAAATGAAAATGATAAGATTATATCAGAGACAAATGGATGTAAAGATTCAATCTGTCAGTCATTGATTGGTCTATCTGGTTTGTTTCCAATCCCAAACAGATAATCCAACATGTCTAACTTAGCAACCCTGAGAAAGATCCACGAGCAGCTCAGACGGGAGGTCAACATTGAACGTGTCCGCGTCTCCCAGGCCGGTGCCGACCTCCGGGATTTCTGCGAGAAGAACGGCAACGACGACATGCTCCTGACAGGAGTCTCGCCCACCGGGGAAAACCCGTACAAAGAGAAGAGCAAGTGTGCTATACTGTAGCCTCGTCTTTGAACTTAAAAAGTGTTTTTCTCCCCTGTCCCCTCCTTTGCCCCAAACGTTTTTTCCCCTCTTCAGTAATCCCGTTTTAGTTTGTGATAGTGGATCGATACTTCCGAGATGAAGCCGGCCAACTTAGGAAAGCAAGTGCCTAACAGAAGTCTGCTGCAACACCCACTGAGGTCCACCTTAAGGTCTTAACAGCCACATCCCCCTCCTTTGTTCTTCAAGGTCAATGGACTCCTCCATGATTTTGAATCGGATCTGTGCAGTCCAAGATGTTTACCTTGATATGATTTGATCACAAAATGTGGAGAAAAACATCTGATGCACCTTGAAAGATTTCATCTTAGTGATATGAATGATTCAAGCTCAAATGTAATACCCTCAACAAAAACTCTTTCTAACAGTTTGTATTCCCGTAGAGAAAACCAAAAGACAGTGGGGAAAAGTGGAATTTCAGCGATTTTAACATTTCTCCAAGACATTTTGATCATCAGCAAAAAAAAAGTGGATCCCTACTTGAAGCACACCGTGTACTTCCCATCAGCAACCGTAGAAAAAGGACCTTCAAGTATCAATTAGATATTTCTTCAGCCATGATTTTTGGACAAATCTCGGATGAGCGATCATGTGTGACAACCAATCAATTATGCAAATTAATATTTGCCTTTTGATTTATTGTAACTATGGTTACTTTTTTTAATCATTCATAACAAAATGACAGCTGTAAAATAATTGTAATTTGCTGAAACAATTAGGACCTTTTTGATATTAGTACTTTTTACTTTCAGTGTTTTCTTTCTTTCTCTCCATCTTTGGAGAACATGTTTTCCCATCCAGTAACTAGTTTGAAACTCTCTGTTTCTTTAAGTTACAACAAACCGCTGCATTCTTGAAAGTAAACATGGTTAGAAAAACACAAAAACTGACAAATGTAATGCTCCATGCCAAAAACCAGGTATTTCCTTTCAAAGTTCAAAACTGGGTGTAGTTGCTCATCAAACAGATGAGAAGAAAAGGCTCTCAATAACATGATGACTTGGGCGATAAGGTGAGGATTTCTCAACGTAAAGACTGTTTAAGATATCCCATTGATATCACAGCTGATTTAATCAGTTGTCTTCACTGTTAACGCCAGTTGATTATTTCCTTGAAGTGCCTGATTCGGCATGGAGCATCACAAATTATCCAAAGGTGATTGCGCGGTTTGTATGTACCGCCAATCTATTATAATATTGCTGCGTGAACGGTCTTTTCATGAGGTGAAATTTTTGGTTTGCTGCAGTCTGTAATGATTGTACATCAATCAATGTCTACCATTTAAAATACCGAGTTGAGTTTACAACAAGATGTATAGTAAAAGACAAAGAAAATATAGCTAAAGGACAGACTCAACCATGTACATGTTGGATGAATATATTTATTTGTATCCAGCGCCAACGTTCTGAACTTGCTCTCATAAAATGCTGAGAAAAGAATTTGGGAGTTCTTTCAAAAATCTGTGTAAGAACTGTGGAGGATACATGTACATGTACATGTAGATTGATCAAATCTGGTCAAAACGTTTTTTTCAGGAGCGTGTCACAATATCTGACAGAAAAACACATATCCGAGATTACTTCTACCTATTTATAAAGGTCGCTTGATGGGAAATTAAACCTCAAAACTTGAAGCTTCTTTATCTCAACATACACGTTCATGTACTTTATGGAGTGTTGATGTAATATAAATGTACTGTAACTCATTGATTTAAAAAAAAAACTGCATGTCGATAGTGTCTAAATTTGTTTCAAAAAGGTACTGATACAAAGTATGGTTTTGTGAATTCTCACTTGAACTAAAACTTAACAGATCAATTTTAATGCGCACAGAATGGCCTGTGCCTTAAACTGATTGCACTGTGCTTTAGTGTATGTGTGTTTAACATTTATGTGAAACCATTTCAATGTGTGTACATGTACGTGCCACACTTCAAGGGGGATTTTTGTGTAGAAGTTTGTTAGCTTTGTCAAAAAGTTTTACCATTTCAAACGTTAAAGAGTGCTCAGGTATACATGTGCATACATGTAAGAAGCATTCAACGGTGGCATGTAAAGGGAATTTGTTAATGAGCTGCAACATTGTATGTACAATTTTTCTGGATTTGTTGTCAAGAAGATTTCACTCGAAAGGATGAAAGGGGCCGAAAGAAAATGCGTGCTGAATTTTAGATCAATAACATTTTTGAAAAGTTTAACCAGAACAAAAAGCTTGTGGGGACTTCTAAATTAAATTAAAGATTTCATTTTGGGTTGAACAAAAAAAATTGACTGGAGCAGGATTTGAACCTGTGACCACCGGCTTAATGTACTGATGCTTTATCAACTGAGTTATCCAGCCCTTTGTTGGCGGCCTCCCTATATTAGTCAATATCTTTGTTCGGGGGGTACCAGTCAGAACCCATTCAACTGGTTACTGCCGTTTAGCCAGGGTTCACACCAAAAGTTTATGATACACACCAGAGAGCTATAGTATAGTTCTGTTGAGTCTTTGTGCCCATACTGTTCCCTTCAAAGGGATATCTGTGTCTGGTTCCCTGTTTACCATTGGCAATGACGGTTATACTTCTCTTTTCATGAAAAAAGGGGCAGGCTATTTCTAACCTCATTTGGGTTTTTGCTATCATCCCCAGGTATTGCCGAAAAACAAGGTAGCTGCAATTTCAAAGTAGTTTTTCTCTCATTTTTCTTGAAAACACGACCTTTCGCAACTATTACCCTGGCCATACACAAGGCAATCTATGGCGTTTTCAATGTCACATTTTGTATGCAGTGGAGATTATGCAATGTTGCTGGGCATAGTTGTCACATCAAAGTAATTGTAACAGCTGGTAACTTGTTGTAGAATGTGCTTATAAAGAACGAGCCAATATTTGCCAGTATTTGAGCTAGAAAACAATGTGAATGTCAATTTGCTCTGCATTCTTAAATTTGTATGCGAAACAAAAAACTTGTACTGATTTAGAACAAAATGCATGATTTAAAGGAAACTTTTTCAATGAATATGTACAAAAGTACTTCATGTACATGTAATTATTTTTCAAGTAAGTTAACTTCTGATTTTTTTTTTTAGCAGACACTGGAACAAACTTATTTCTGTATCAATGTATTATCCAAATGTGTTTTAGTGTGTTAAATGGTACTAAGTGTAAACAAAAGGGTTCAAAGGAGCCTCTGAAGGGCCAATAATATGTGATAAATCAACATCTTTGTAATCATAGATTTGTAATTTTGTAGTTTTTATTTTCCCGCAAATACTGTAATGTTTTATTGAGTCGACTGTGTTCAGTTAAAAAGAAAAAAAAAGAAGGAAAAAAAAAACAGTACTCCAATAAGTAGAATATTTAAGATAGATTATCGTAAATTCTTAACTGTTTCAATTTGTACAATGGTTTCTAGCTGTGTAGGAGTTATAACAGTTTTTTCAGAAATATATGAAGGACACATGAAACAGCAGTGGTGATATTGGTAGACATAACACATACCCGGTGACTATTTCATGTCTTGTTTATCTTTAACTCAAAGGATATACATGCTACTGCTGAGGAAACCGTGGGGGAAACAAAATGACTTGCACTTGGGCCCTATACTCAAATGACGTCATGTGCATAAGGTCTATTGTACTAATTATCACTGGACATCACTGAGCATTGCTTTTCCAAATACTTAAGGTCTCTCTTTCTTTTGTAAAACCTTGTTCCTCTTATTTGTTTATACAACACTTAATGCTATCATAACATAAACTCTGTGGTGCTCAATTATTTATCTCAATTTTTTGGGAACATGTGTCCCTAAAATCTCACCACACTACAACCAAGAAAGTGCACAGTGGTAGGCAGTGCTATACATCCTTATAGACAGAAGGGTATATCGGTTTGTTAGCAGCTACCATTAAAAAACATAAGCATGTTAAATTTTCACATGGTCACAAATTACAAACTTCTGAAGAAACATTCTACTGATGTCTTCCATCTTCTGCCTCCACCTTACAAATAGACACAGGATCTCTGAGGAATAATTTCTTACGCAAAATCATGTTTGTTAATGAATAATAAACCTTTCAGCCAAGTTTATGGTTTATTTAAAAATAAAAACAAATTGGGAGACTATTCTTCAGAGCCACCTGTGCTTGGTGTATTATGTAGGGTCACATGAAATTCTGGGTCAGAAAATGATGTCTTGATTGGATACCTGAAGCAAGACAGCAGTTTTTAAGCCGGGTTGGATTATCGCTCAAGACCTTTCCACACTACTGAGCCAATTCCCAGGAAATGAAACCCCGGGAAATTCCTGGGGAATTTTTTATCCCCGTCACCACCCCATGTTCTTAATGCACAGGGAAAATAAATTACCGGGGTTATCCCCGGGGTTGTGTCGCATAACTGTACTCCCTAAGGGTTGCCATTTGTTTGGTTAGCAATTCAAGTGTGAAAATGTAAACAAATCAACCAAATTTTCCCAAGATATTCCTGAGAAATCTGTTCAGTGTGAAAGGGGCTTAAAGTACAAAGAATGAGTCAGTGTGTGGTCCCAGGCAATGGCATTGATTTATCTTGTACCTACCTTATTCTAATAAAGTAAGTAAATAAACCGTCAATTGGACCTCAAAACATATTTTAAAGTGCTATTTATTATAGCTTGTCGACGACCTGTCCATCATGACTAACTCGGTGCATCAACTTTTTACCATCAACCAATCAAGAACTCTAGCAGCACAAATAATTAGCTCTGCAAACAAACATGTTCAGAGTGGCTTATTATTCACCCATCACCACTTTGTTGCTTGGATATTTTAAGCCATGGCAATGTTAAAGGTTAGACTTTGGTGCACCGATGTGTTCAATTTCATGAAAAGTTTGAGGTGATGGCACCTCTAAAGCATTGCACCCCGAATCTCATTTACTTACATAATTACTGTTTATTAAATGTCATCACAATGTGTGCACTGTAGCATGTGATAGCAATACATTTGAACTTAATTAAAAAAGTGGATGTGTCATTTCTGCAGTTCTTGATTGTGCCTCTACTATTATTTAAAGAAAATAATGCAGTTTGTTGGCATAATAATAATACTTTCATTCAATCAATCAATCCAAACAATTTATATAGTGTTGGTATTCGTTAAAAAAGTCGCATGACACAAATTATTTCATAGAAAATGAGTACAAATGAGTTTTCAGCCTCTTTTTGAAAATTTCACATTTTACAAAGTTTTGATTTCTTAAAGGAATACATGTAGTACGTCCTACTTTTTATTACTGTTTTTTTTTATAGAATTTCCAGAACTATTCAAGAAACTAACTTTAAAAATATCTTTGTCCGATTTTTTAAATAGGGTGTTCTTACAGCTTTGAGTGATGAGCATTTTATTTTTCTTAAAAAAAAAGTAAATAAATACGATTCAAAAACAAAGGTCCTTAATAATACATTGAAATAGAGAAAACAGTTACCCACTGCTAGCAGTTTCATTCTCATTTATTTATTTATTTATCTATTAATTGGTGTGCAAGAATCAAAATGACAAAGAGCTGCAGCTGAAAATGTCGCTAACCTTTAACTTTTGTGAGAAAAATCCACAATATTGTAAAGCCACTTTATAAAAAACTTGACAAAGGTGAACATTAAAAGCAAACATGGGGCTTAAAAAAACAGCGAAATACAGGGCTATAGATAAACAACACAAATTAATAGTAAAGTTACAATTAAAATGGAAATACATTGTACCAGAGTGTGCGTGATCAATTTTAAGGAAAACGAAACAGAAGTTTGAAAGATTTTGACTTTAGTGGGGTTGTTGATTTTCATCTCACTAATGACGGTAAAACCTGACATGTTACTCAAAAGACTAGAATTTGTGTCACATTTGGAAAGTGTGAGCAGCTATATAGCTGTCAATGACGATTATAATTCAAACTATGTTCCCCCCCCCCCAAATTGGTAAGTGGTGTTTATTTTATTTACACTGTAACTGTTTCATTATCACAACAATCAATAGCCGTATGTTTTTGCCATGCGTTTTCCTTCCCTAGTTTTCTTTTCACAAAATACTGGAGCGAAGGCTCAGGTCTGATGAGAATGTTAATTAGTACGTGGGCGATTTTCTCTTCCTGATTCAGATTAAATGTGAATTAAATTATCAGGAGAGGCATTTTGAAGAATACAATGATCTAAAAGGAGTGTGATGGCACTTCAGATGGACTGATTTATTGGTATGACTGGATACCACAAACTGCCTTTCGGGCATATTTAACTGTTTTTTTTTACTATTATTATTATTATTATTATTATTATTATTATCATTTTAAGTTTTGGGCCTACAGCGATGTGTACTACATGTACTTTCTGAATTTTAAGTGCATGCTGGACAAAAACTAAAAGCTATCATTTTGTCCATTTGGGAAACAAAATACACAATACAGGAAAATTTACTTTTTTGTCTCACATTTTCTGACAATTTCCAGTTGTAATGGTTCACTCTAATACAGAAAAAATATGAAAAATATATTTAATTTTACAAAGATTTGTTTGGCTTCATCAACAGATTTGACCATAGACCTGAGCTGCAGTGCGGGGTGGGGGGGGGGGCTTGAACCCTTGCCCCCCCCCCCAAACGAGATCAACAAAATGCACAAATGAACAGTTTGATACATAAAATTGCCCCCCCCCAAAAAAAAAAAAAAAAATAAATAAATAAATAATAATAATAATAAAAATAAATAGATAAACAAACAAACAAACAAACAAACAAACAAATAAATAAATAAATAAATAAATAAATAAAACAAAAATGAAAAATAAAAATAAAAAATTTAATTAATTAAATAAATAAATAAAAGAATAAATAAATAAATTATGTCTTTGCCAACGCTTGCCACCCCCCTCTCCATCTTCCATGAAAATGTATGGTTTGGCCACTGCTGATCTGAGCTGTTATTTTTAATTTCGAATCTTCAAAGATAACATTATATTAACTGTACTTAAAGAAAGTTGAAACATTAAGAGCTTGTAAAACGTTTGTTAAAGTTAACTAAAATATGTACAAAACTACTGGTGAAAATTACAATTGATAAAAAGAGGTTCAAAATTTGAAGCAGGCACGAGAGGGATTTGAACCCTCGATCTTCTGTTTACGAGACAGACGCCTTACCCCTAGGCCACCGCGCCGAGCCGTCAATGAGGGCGTAACAGAAACATATAAACTAAAATGTTGCACTAGCGCATAATATAATGAGCGCCGAAAACGGGTACCCGGCACGGTGGGTTGACATGAATTTTTTCTGTAGGATTACAGTCAACACAATAAACGTTTTCATGAGCATATACACAAATTGTTTATTAGATTTATTAACTAGTGTTTTTTTGTTTGTTTCATTTCAATATTTTACATTCAAGAAAAGCAACTAATTCTTGGCAAAAAACCCATAAAACCTTTTATTTGTTGTAAGCTCTACTTTCCTAGGAATAGTAAGCAGCAAAAGCCGCAAATGAGACGTCTATGAGAAGCCTAAGAGAACAAACTTGAAGTAACTCACTCTTAACATGCAAACCGATCAATTAAATTTAAAAAATATCAAAGAACAAGTACATTAGTATAAACATTTTAAAAAGATATATATATATTTATATAAATATCAAGTTTAGTGTTTAGGCTATTTGCAATATTACATTAATTTCACAAAACGATTTTTATTACAAGGTATGAAACGGCCGCCCATACAGCTGTGAGACACTAAAATTGAGGAAAATTGAGGGCGCTATTCAAAATAATTATTGCTTGAAAGAGATCATACCCTTTATTCATATGGCTAGCATTTGTGACAGTAGTGATGGCAGGCACACAAAATGCACTTTTACGTATGATGTTACACCCAATTGTAAAAATTAAGGTAACTTTTTAATTGTTTGTCCCCTTCATGGGATAAAGAGGCAGACTTGAAATGTCCGAACAGTCGGCTTGATTATGGGCGCCGGGTTCTCCATTACAACAAAATAAACTGACCCGATCGTTTTTAGTTTTAGCGCCATCTGTTGGTGGGACGGGCACACAGAGCGTGGTGGGCCACACTGTGGATAGCGTCATTGCGGAATGCCTTTCTTTATAATTATGCACACTGACCAATAATTAGAAATTATTGAACATACCTTTTTTTTTTCTCTCTCTTTTTTTTTGGGGGGGGGGGGGTCTAGCCTCATTCAAATTAATTGTACGTTATCGGGAATAAATAGGGTGGTTTCACCATTTAATAAAGTCTCGACTTATATTTCGATCGAGTGAAGCTCAGCAAAAAAAAATGTTACGGACAACTTGCGCTCTGTCGCCTAAGTACACACCAAGGAAATTAACTTACATGCGCAAATCCAAATGTCTTAGACTATAACCCGTGAATGATGGATTTTGTAGACAATGTAATATAAAAATGCAGTGAGCTCAACTGCGTTGCAATTTTGATTAACGATGCATAACATGTATCCGCAGGTGTTTCATCATGCAGGATAGTTTTCTATAATATAAAAAATGGTAACATCAGTTCGCAGCCTTGATGAAAAATTAAGAGATGTTTCTCCCATCTATATGCTGGACATATCATGCTCCCATCAGCAACGCTTTATACATCAACGAATGAACCGTGTAATTTGTGAAGGGTTGAAAGTGCATGAATTAACACCGAAATTAGACGAGGGTCGATTTCCGTAATTGCTTGTTGTTGCATCTCGTGGCGATCCATCAGCGTAAGTTTCGATTCAGTGGCATTAACAGCCACCATAACAACATGAAAGAGAGGGGGGGAGCTATCACGATGGGTTCTACACCCGTCCAGGCTATATCTCAACATTTGAATCCCTGAAGAAAATTGATGGGGACAACCATGTCAAAATATTTAAAAATAGCATGTATACAACAAGACCCCTTGAAATTGAGGCAAATATATGTATTGATTTATTGGGGAACTATTCCCGTGCCTGGCTCCCAGGAATATCGACTCAATTTCGAGATAAAAATGTTGAAAATAAAATCCTCAGGCGGGCCCTACACAAGCAAAGTGAGTAGGAATTTTCTCCCCTAATGATTGAATGTTTGCATTGTGGTACAACTTTATCAACAAGGCCTGGTCATGCGCGAATCGAAAACAGAAATTTGATGGCTTTAAAATTATGTCAATGTTTGATTACAAGTTTTACTGCCAGTAATAAAATCGGTTTCTCTCTTTTAAGGGTGATGTACTTACAAGTCTCCGCTATTTCAAACCGAAATCACGGGTCATCTTTGCCCTTTGCTCGGGCTTGGCATGCCACACCCCTCATCCACTCCTCTATGTCAGAGATCTGTTACTGAAAACAGGCTGTTTATACCCCAAACATTATGTCCTTATCTATAATCTCAATTAATGTTGTCATCCCATTATGGTAAATTGTCTAGATCCGCAATGCACTCCAATCATCTTTCTGTTCCCGGTCGACCCCGGGGCCCGCGGGGCCGACATACGCGGGCTCTTGTCCTTATACCATCACGAGGCACTGATGGATCGAAGTCTTGGGCTGGCTCGTGATGACGCGTTTGACTCATCGAGCGTGTGGGGTGGACATGGTAGTATTAAAAATAAACCAGTCTCAGTATATTATACCCGTGAGTTATATATAATATTTCGGTCACTGAGTTTGGTCTGGGCCTGGAATAACACGTGGGTATTCACAGAGCTACTGATGAAGCCGTGCAGCTTGCGCCTGTTCCACAAAATTTGCAGAGCTTTGTTTTTCTTGCGATCGGAATCATGAAATGAGTTTAACGGCGAACGGTAAGCGCAATTATTATTAAAGAGTATTTTCTGAAACAAAATCTTCTTTTTGGGGGGACTAAATTATGTTTCCAGATCTTGAAAATAGCAACAACCCAAAAAAGATGGTGCCAATGATGTTCCTACATTATAATTACATTTTCCATCCGAAACTATGGTGTAGTCACTCCAAAACAGCACTATTACGTCACATTAAATTGCCATTTTTTTCTTCTAAAGTCACGTTTTAATGTACGTTTGAAAAACATGACCTAGAATCTTTAATTGTCCATCCCGCCACACCCCTCCATCCCCCTTCCCCATCAAAGACTTCCATTGGATTTTTGCACCGGTTCTATACACTACTGAAGAAGCAATCCCAAATCAGTTTCAACTCCTAGCCAACCCGGGGATAGCTACCCTTTGAGTAATTAATACGATCATAACCGCAATGACGTACTTCGACCCTCTCTTTTTCTTTCTTTTCTTAACAGGCTGACTGCACTGATGGGATAAGTCAAGATCCGGCTCATTTTTGTAGGAAAATTGGAAACAGTCATCGTTGGCGCTGCATATAGGTATAATATTGAGAACTTTGGCAGAATCACGAGGAACTTATTATAAACTTAAAAACTTTGCTGGTGTTGAGGTTTTTTTCATAAGATTGTTGTTTCGTGTCCATGAAAGTGTCTTTTCGCATAGAAAGGAAGTACTCAATCCAGTTGCTAAATTGTTGAGAAGAGTCACCCCAGGGGCATTAATTAGACAAAAATAAGAGAAATTTGGTTTGCTCCGCGAGATGCAACAATGATTGACAACTGTCTTCGTGGAGGATGCCACCGTAGTTTACTGAGTACTTTGTCACGATACCGAAGTCAGCTCGTTGCTTCTAAGAAGAGATCTACCTGGTTCCGCCGGATGATAAAGATGGGTAGGGGCCTAATAATAACCATTGTACAGCAGTGTTTACGGTAGTGTTTTGTAGCTCCATCAAATATTGCTTTATGTATATACGTCAATTAAAAACCCACATTCATTTAAGACGTGCCACTATTTTGGGCTGCAGCTGTAGGCCTATTCTTTACATTACAAGTTCCAGCCACAGTTAAATGATCATACATCGACTTATTGAAGAAGATTATTGAAGAAGAATGTTTAACTACGAACAGATTTTCTGCGCTGGGTATCGATTTTTCCCACTTTTTCGTTTTGGATATTGCCAAACGAGATGTTAGATTGCCCTTTTTCTGGAACGATGCAAGATGTGTCTTTCTGGTATTTCACTCGTTATAGTTTGTAAAATCTGTGACACGCCCCTCTTTTCCCCTTCCCGGTAAAGGCATGTTTACGTCATTCTAATAATAGTTGGTTGATGTCGAAATGGAATGGTGGTGGTGGGTGCAGTATCGGAGAGATGGTGGCCGAATGGGGAGGGTTCGGGTTTTGCAAAAAAAAAAATGTCAAAATTTATTCAAAAATTCAAGGATAATTTCAAGCAAAGTGTTAGGTGAATTTAAGATAGGTTTAAAATAGCCAGGTTTTGATGGCCACACTGTAAAATCACCGGTTCATACATGTTCATATACAATGTACAGTGTTAATCCTTGTAGTACATGCACATCGTATACGAGAGTGTGAGAACAGTGGTGAGGAGTGACGTCAGTCCTGTCGGCCCAAACTTGGACAATTCGCCATTTTGAAATGGTTATAGGCGGAAAACAGTTCCGAATAATCTGTTTAATATCTTGTCCATCGAAGGGTTTTGTGCATAGTTTGTTTACTCTATAGCTAGTATAGACTATAGAAAGACCTCCCTGTTAATCGTTTGACCAAGGCACCATGGCCGGTAAGTGCAAATTGATTTTGTAAACCATAATTCGGCGACAGTCGAGATGTCAATTTAAGTACAGTACACATACAGCAAACGCTGTACTGTCATAATTCTGTGTAGTGTAGTCAATAGCGCCAACGTATAAAAAATTACAGTAGTACAGTCAGTAGTATTTGTTGCTCCATTATTATTTGAAACCTAGTAGACAAGAGTGTAATGGTTCTTCCTGTGCATGTTGGTCGGTGCCGTCGATGCATCTGTGTTACAACTTAAAGTCGAGAGAAATGGCAGAAAATGGCTGCCACTTTTTAAAATTTAAATGTTTTCAATTTAAAGCCTGTCGAAAACTTGTCTGTGGCCATGGTGGCTGTGACTGTGCCTGTGCATGTTGTTTTACTTTTTAAAGTTTTAGCACATGCAGTAGCAGACGACAAATGGGGGAAATTTTCACAGGATGTGGACCAAAAGCAATAATACGCCTAATTATGCCCCCTATGTCCAGAATATCGTCCTCTGTAAAAATACAAATTCTATGTCGTGTTGCTGTTGAGTGTTGGACCCAGTAACTGGGGCGCTAATTTTTTTTTGACTTGGACGGTCGTACTACTCTTGTACTAGCCCCACTAGTGTGGCAATCGGTTGAATCCTTAGCCACACGTCCAAGTCTATCTTTTGTGCAGCTCGTCCCACAACTCGCCGCACCGAAACCTAACGGGTGCGGCGCTGGATTTTAACCAAATAAATGTGTCCACGTACCTCTTAGCTTCCCTCCGGTACTTTGGCTGTTGAAGTAAGTAACCTTATTAAGGGCAAATAAGCATTTGAATTTTGCTCAAAATTACTCCACACAAATAGATATCGGCTAGCGATCGGGTCCAATTTGATTACCCAGAATGCAATGCCATCACGAAGTCACGGGTGGCGCGAGAGTGCAAAAACAATTCAGTGGCTGTTTCACGTGACAGCTACAGCTAATGAAACAGCTTAGAATACAAAATGCATGGATTCAGAAAAAGTGCATGCACCAAATCTATGCATGGCATCGGTTGCATGCACGCATAGTTTGGTAAGTGCACTTTTTCTGACTCCATTCTGAAATTGTTTTTATACTCTCACGCCACCTGTGACTTCGTGATGGCATTGCATTCTGGGTAATCAAAATGGCCCTGATCGCTAGCCGATATCTATTTGTGTGGAGTAATTTTGAGCAAAATTCAATGATTATTTGCCCTTAATAAGGTTAGTAACTTCAACAGCCAAAGTACCGGAGGGAAGCTAAGACTAAGAGGTACGTGGACACATTTATTTGGTTAAAATCCAGTGCCGCACCCGTTAGGTTTTGGTGCGGCGAGTTGTGGGACGAGCCGCACAAAAGATAAACTTGGACGTGTGGCTAAGGATTCAACCGATGTCAAAAATCCTTGCCACACTAGTGGGGCTACTCTTGTACTAGCGCCCCAGGCAAATATAGGTGTTCTGGCTTCGTATGGAATACATGTAATAATTTTTCAACACACCCCTGTTGCCCAAATGACGACAAAGTCAAGACACAACAAAAATAGCTTGAAAATCGCCTATGTTGTACTGGCTTCTCAAGATATCAAAGATTAAATAACTCACGATTAATTGTACTCAGGATCATTTTTCTGTCCTCCAAATCAATGTTTTTTAGGCCCAAAACCTATGCCCGCATGTCGTTAGATACAATTTAATTCTGTATGAGGTCAAGTGACACTTTGCATTTGGGATCTAGATATTTGTCAACGACTGTTTCCTTACATGTAAAAAGTCGTATGGTCTTTTTAAATGTAAGGAAACGGTCGTAGACAAATATCCAGATCCCAAATACAAAGTAAGTGTCACATGATCTTATAAAGAACGGAATTGGATCTAATGGCATAGGTTTGGGCAATAAAAAATCGATTTGGAGGACATAAAATGATCGTGAGTACATGCCTGTTATTTCATCTTTGATATCTTGAGATGCCAGTAGGCCATTTTCCAGCTATTTTGTTGTCTTGGGACAGGGTGTCATCACAATCGTACTCATAGCAAATAGCCTTCATCACTGCCACAAACCTATGCTTCTCATGGGGCTAGTAGTACGAAGGACCATCCAAGTCAACATTTTTTTAAAAGGAGAACAGCGCCCCAGTAATACTGGGTCTACTGTCATGTATGTAGTGTATGGCATGTGTACACTGGGCCACATTTTGACTAGCTAGTAAATAGTATTACTTATTACTGAGGGTGGTGGTTGTTCCTTAACTTTTAAATTAGACTTTGATTGATCTAGCCCCACTAAAGCCAAGGCACATTAGTGTGTGGTGAAAACTTCAGGCACCGGGTGAATCCTTACTTGAGCCACACTGCCACTACCAGCCCATTCACTCTTGTAGCTGAGTGTTTTCGGCGTTTGGGGCGCATCCCCTACAGTAGCCGCACTAATATGGTGAAGGATTTTTGACATCTGTGTAATCTTAGCCACACTGCCAGCCCCATCTCTCATGCAGCTTACCGCTTTCGGCATTTGGTGCATTTCCCCTACATGTGGTATGTTCGTTTTAATCAACTAATGTACCTGTGTTCCCTTACCTCTTTAGTCTTAACTTCCCCCAGCAATTTGAAAGGCAAATGATCTTCGTTAATACTCCTCTACATCAGTTCAGGGTTCGTGGATTGCAGCCATTTGTAAATACTCACAATGCCGTGCATTGCCATTGCAAAATCATCACTGGGTTGCGAGGGTTTGAACACAATTCAACTGCTCTTTTATATACACATGATGATATCATGGCGTGTATGTGTAACGTTTAACACAAAGTTTACCTACACGAGAGATGGGGCTGGAAGTGTGGCTTCACCAGCAGATGTCAAAAATCATTTTCCTTACTATTAGTGGGGCTATGATTGATCCTGATCAACATCAGTACAAAAAAGAGTTAATAAGTTAATTCAATGCATGATGATCGCTACCACACATTTTGTGCAGTACAAGATGAAGAAATGTGTGAAGAAATTTGGGCCTCCGTAAATACATGCCTAATACTAGTAGATCACAACTTTACCATCTGATGGAAAGTTAAACATTAGAATTTGCTTTTAAGAACTTAAAAAAGCGTTTTCATATTGTCGTTAGATTTAGCTCCTTTGTTCCATAAGTACTTTATAAGCCATAGGTAAAACTCATTTCCGATTACCGTGATAGTATGAGGAACACCTGTTACACTGCACCCATGCACATTTTCCATGACTTTGTGACTGAATTTATTCAAACCGCCTATGGAATTTTGTTATGTCAAAGTGAAAAGTAATACTTCAAGAGCCGTAATAATTAGACACTTCACAAAGGCTGGTGAACAATACACTCTGGAAATACATGTAGCTGCAAAATGATTTTCTTTTTCATGCAAGTGCACCCCTGTCCTTTTTGAAGACCTTTATTCAAAGTTGGAGAGGGGGAAGGGAGAGTAGATCTTTTAACATTTGGAGCCAGTCAATTGGTTCTACCTTCTTTCACAGATCAGCTTCCTTGGAAGTGGGTGGTTGCCACAATTTTAGTCCCTTTTTCTTTTTGGAAGAACTTTATCCAAGCCCTACGGGAAATTTCAGGCCCGATACTTCACGGAGGCAATGGAGGCAATGGGAGACTTTTGAGACGTTAGCGGGCCCCCCAGTAACCGGTCCTTTTTCTATTATGAGAGCAATAGAAAAGGACCGCTTACAGGGGCGCCCGCTAACGTCTCAAAAGTCTCCCATTGCCTTGAGAATGCATTACGTTGAGAATCCAGCCATTGTTAGCAAGTGACCTATTTTTGTGGGCATTCCTGAAGACTTATTTTTTAAAGAAAACAAATTATGCAAAAATACACAGGAATGCAAAAAATGATTTCTTACAAGTGAATCGTTTTATAAAAATGATAAGGTGTAACATAAAAGCATGAATACTTTTTATTTCCATGAACCTTTAAAATGTTCCAATAGAAATTTACAATTTCCTCATTGAGGTGTCCTTTACCAAGGAGAAAATGCCTTGGTGCCCTTGCCCTTTCATGCCTTGGTGCCCTTGCCCTTTCAAGAACGAAGCATTCAGGCCTGGAATTTGTGTGACAATGTTTTTCATTTGGTTTATTTTCAGGAAGTGGCGAGGTGCAATGGTGCTTCTCACAAGTAAAAGGAACAGTTGAAGAAGATGTGACAGATGGTAAATAAACAATCTATATTTTTGTTGCATGATGTGTGTTCATCTGCTGGAAGAAATTATGGAATTGAGTTTTGGTAATCCTGAATTATTAGTACCACTGGAAGATTCGTACAGCTACACGAATCTGTACAAAGCTTGGACGATTTTTTATTGTTGGATCCACGGTATGCTGTTGCCAAAATACTGCAGTATTCGGTATTACTGGGAACTTTTTTATTTGAGATAAAGCATTTTTGAAAATACATGAAGGAGCAAGCTATTGACTTGAGGCACTGCAATTACGGGGTCTGGTGCACCCACCGTCAGTTATTCAGGCGTAGGAATTGCCAGTAACCCGCTTGTGGAATTACAGCTTGGCTATTAATTTTTCCCAGTTTGATAGCGCAGCGGGCCAGTAAACTGCATCGTCACAAATAATAATGAACTGAGCTAATAGTACATTTATTGTTAATATACTTTCTGTCAACATTTTGTGATCATGATGTGCACAACACACTTGCATGCATCGGAGTGTGCAGATACACAGGCCGGGTCCATCTTTTCCAATAATTGGGCCACTGTGGTGTGGTGTGGCCGAGCGGATAAGAACACCGGACTCAAGCTCTGGTGTTTCTAATTAGCAGAGTGTGGGTTTGAGTCCCGGTCGTGACACTTGTGTCCTCAGGCAAGACACTTAACCATTGTTGCTGCCTCCTTCGGATGGGACGTAAAGCTGTAGGGCCCATGTGTTTTGTAATACACATAAAAGAACCCAGTGCACTTATCGCAAAGAGAAGGGGTTTGCCCCAGTGTTCCTGGTTTGATCGGCTGCAGATTGCACCACAGCACCTTGTAAACAGTTAACATGGTGCTATGTAAAAGAACAGGTCTCATACTTAAAAACGTAACTCTGCATACCTTGCAGGATAAAACACAGCGCTTTGGGATGCCATTGGGGTATGATAAAGCGCTATATAAGAACTGCAGCATTATTATTAGTCTTCATTTTCTTGCTACCTTGCATGGTACAATACAGGCAAGAACCATTGTATACTGGAGGGCGCTTTCACAAAAATGCAATAGAATGAGGGCATACACCTTCTGTTGGGAAAAATATAATAGTGCATTAAGCCATAACATACAAAAACCGTTTGTAAACAACTTGAGAACTACATCTAAAGATTACTTATCACCGCATGCTCTTTAAACTAAAATTTCCCCAAATTGTAAGAATTTTTTTCAGTGGTGTGCGCGCTAAATAGCTCTCGTTATTATTCGGTATTGAACAGATACTGTAACTACTTGGTAATACCGAAAAACAACACAAGCTTAATCTGTACCCTAACCCTCATTATGATTACTGTAAGAGAGTTGAATACATTGCTGTTCTTTCTCCCAAACGTTAACTCCTTGGGGCGGTTTACAAGGAATTAACACCCTATGCCAACCAAGCTCCAAGTTGTTTGACTCTGATTATGTTGTGCCTGACCCCATGTAAAGTGCAGTCTTCATTCCAACAGTATCAAATATGCAGATGAAATTGTTTGGGGTTAAGCGACTAATACACAAATAGTGGCGCCTTCCAGTGCTATGGTTAAAACTATGACCCTCGAGGTTATCCCCGGCACATTCGATTTTCCCGAGGCGGAGCCAAGGGAAAGTAAAACTTTTTGGGGGTCACAGAATGAGTCGTAGTCTTAATCATAGCTTGAGTAAAAGCAGTCAACATTTGTTTTATAACACCCCTTACATATAGTGTGCCTAGATGTAAAGGTACCAAGAGAATGCTGTTGCTATGGGTTACGTACACTGGTTGCTATGGGATAGTACATCGTTGCTACGGGTATGGCGTGTCTTGTTCCTGTGGCTTTCTAGTAAAAATAAGACATATCAAAAGGGAGAATCTTTGTAAAGCTCATACAAGCAAACAGGTGAATGTATCTTCACCCTTTATAAGCCATGCTTTCTTTATAACCAACAACTTACATGTCATGTATGCCAGAAAATATTCTGGCAAAAATTGTAACAACTTATTTTGTCTTAGAAGTGATGAGAAACATGTACATGAAATGTGTAGATTTCTGACCTACAGCGATAGTAATGATAGTGGTCATGGATGCAATGCAATACATTGTACCTGTTTGGCTGGATGGAGTACCAGACTGGTCAGATAACTTGTACTTCATTTTGAAAGGGCAATGCAGCTTTTCTGTTGTAAAGGGCACTTCTGTAAGGGAAATCTCTACTGGAACAATTCAAGGAACACCAAGGCAATGACCAGGGGCTTGGAGGCAATTGCCTTCATTGCCTTTGTGACATTTTAGGCCTGGAGCACGATATGTTGGTTACTATTTCCTGCCGCTGTATGAGCGTCTTGATGCATGTCGCTTGTGACCACTCAGGATTAAGTACTGTGTATGAAAGTAAAATTGTCTGACAATTTCTTTCCCGTGCAAAACATTCCCTTGTGGTTTATTGCTTAAAATTGTCACCAACTACACCTTAGCCAAATTTAATTGAAGAACCATGTATGGACATGTATGTATCAAACATGTAACGATATAGAATGTGAAAATTTGATTTCTTTCATCACCTTCCACTTTATTTGTTACATTAAAAAATAAGGTTGTCCTGAGGTGTAAACCTCATCGTCATGCAAGTTTGATGACATGCCACATGAACGTATTATTTGGAAAATCAAATGAAATTCTTATAAATATTTTATCAATTTGCCGTTAAGATTAAGTTAAACTACATGTATTCCAGTGGTTCATGATGTACATGTATTAAATTTCTGACATTTTCTTTCCAGTGCAAAACATTTGTCATAATTTTGCCAAAGGTTTATGAATAATATACCCTTTCCTTAAATATTTCTCAAGCTTTTTTTTTTCCCCTGGTGACTTCACATTTCAATTGGATTATATACACAGTGCCCGACGAGTGACGTCAAAGGCCCATTCATTATGCAGAAAAACTGTCATTTTGCCTGTCTTGTCAACTCCCAACAGTCGTACGGAAATCAAAGAGCCCGCAGGAAACCCTCTCTGACCTTTTGTAGCCTTCTGTCGGGAGGATGATATGTAGAATGATAGTGGTCATGAATGCAATGCTATATACATGTTCAATGTACAAAAAGCCAGCAAGTTTTAATTGAAACCGTACAAACAGCAATTACATGTAGGTCAATTACCCTTCCTTTTTTTTTTTTGACTTGTGCAGATTTTTGTTCTAGAGCAAACGCTGCATGCCTTTGCCGTAGGACATTAATATCTCTGTATCTTTTGTAGCCATGTCAGGAGGATGATATTTAGCATGACAGTGGTCATGGATGCAATGCTGTGTTTATGTACAAAAAGAGTTTTTGTTGAAACCGTAGAAACAGCAGTTAGGTCAATTACCCTTCATGTTTTTGACTTGTCAGGTTGTTGTTGAAGGGGAAACACTGTATGCCTTTGCCTTAGGTTATCACTAGTCGCAGTATGAAGGATTGTTGATAGTCATTTCTAACAGTAACAGGAAATTGGTGGTGAAATATGTACCTCAACAAACATATGTACCTGTATGTACTTTTCATTTCCAGTGTGTTCATGCACATGTTGGCGGAAATTAGGAGCTACTTTTCTTTGCAGACAAATGTACACATTAGTGTATGAGTGAATAATTATGCTAAAGTCCGGCACTTCTAGAATATATTGAAATGGCATTATAGTTGAAGACATCCAAAACATCACCTTTGATGTCATTGTGATGTGATGTTTTGCCCTAAACATTCTACATGTTGACAAATACATGTACTTCCATTTCTATTATTTATAGGCCCGTGTTACATGTACATGTATAGACAATGTACATTACAATGTACATGTAGGTGTTATTTGAAATCTCTTATTTTCATCTAAACATGGTGTATTTGATGAGCAAATAAACCCAGTTTATAGAATTTTGACGGAATGTGTCAAATTTGGTCATAGAGGGTCAGACGTGATAGCCTACGTGTGTAGCAACTGTCTAAGTTTATTACACATTGTCCGAGAAGGATGATGTCAACCTCAGTGAAATTATGTATGAAAACAGTTCAACAAATTTGAACTTGATGTTGAAAATGTTGAAAATCACACTCCGTTCTAATTTTAAAAGTGCAAAACGAACAGATCACCAGTCATCAAAATTTACTGCATCTTGTGATAGTGCACGTTTACATTGCCTTAATGTGTTTTAAATGCGCCTGAGGCTTGCACAGACTACATGTATGTAGACCATGGAATCAGAGAAAAATTCTTGAAATGTCACGGTTATAACAAAATGAGGTTAGAGTTCAGTAGAAACACCACAATCTTTTACTGAAATTGTAAAATAAATGTATGCATTGTGTACATTGCGCCTACAGTTTCCACATAAACCAAAAGTATGCATCCAAATGTAAAATCAGTTATTCGTATTATGCAGTCATATGTATACAATGCATATTATGTATGGCTGTGAAGGGTCCAGAGCAGAAAGAAATCAGCATTTCCTTTTTACTGTAATCTCGGGGGAAATGCTATTATGGCATCTTAATGTGGAAGAGGTATATTTTGACAGACAGCGGAGCTGAACTGCCATACTAGGTTAATTTCAAACTCCATGAATATCGATGCTTTGGCAATCCTGAAAAAAAAAACCACCTGACACAGAAAGTTGCTCCTTAGTTAATCATTGCAGGTGTGTTGCAGCAGAAGAAACAATGTATTCCGCTTTCATGAATGATGCACATTAAAAGCGGTGTGGTTTTTATCTGGTTTTGAAGGGCTTGTTTGAAAAAAACTTTCCTTTCCAGATGTTAGGCTTTTTTTCTGAGGCATAAATTTACCATGACAGTGATGGGGATAAAGCAGAACACATACTGTGTAGCATGGTAAATAGAAGGATCTCTAGGTTGTTTTAAGTGGTTATGTGTGCGCTTAGAGAATCAGGCAATCCTTTTAAATGTAACGCTAAGGAGATTCAGAGAACATTGGCGCATCCAGAAAATGTCCTTGGAGGGGCCTGGGATGGTTGGGAGGTGGGTACATGTAACTTGGGAATGTTTTAGGGGGGGGGGGGGGCTTATGTAAAATACAAAATGAAACATTAATGCAGAACACCAGGTTTCAGGGTGTGCCACCCCCTCCCCCTTTTAATGCCCTAAGCGTGCTTAGTTCCCTTTCCTTTTTTTTTCTATGACAAATTGACAAGCCCTAGAAGGGAGCTTGAGTCTCCCCCTTGGGTGCACCACAGCTACATTATTTAATTTCATAAATTTTAGGGTGAACAAAGAAAAATTGAGTTTCCAACATCAAGTAATAAATCACAAGGGAAACTGACTGGGTAAATTTTATTTATTTATTTATTTATTTGTTATTTTATTCATTATTTTTTTTTTGGTGGTGGGGGGGGGGGTCAGTTTCGGGCGGTATAGTGACTAAATGGTTAATTCCTTCAGCCTGGCCCGTGACGAAATGTTGCAAGGAGTTTCTTAAAGACAGTTGAACCTTTTCTGATTAAATATCGTCATGAACAAAATAATGGTGTTACACATAATAAATTACACACACAATGTTATCATACCATCATTTCATCTGTGACATTAAAATGAAGTTGTTGTTTTGTGAAGTACCTACAGCATCCCTTATCATTAAAATAGAATCTCAGATTTAACCAAATAATTTGATTGCCTCATGTGTGAACACCATCCCGCCAACCTTCCTGCAAATACAGCCATATGTTCTTGGTGAGACATGCATAAGTGAGAGACTGCAGGGTATTTTCTTGATGAACAAATTCAGAAGCACTTTTGCAAACATTGATTTGACTTGGACTGAACTGTGTGCTAGAAATTCTTGCTGGAAATATTGATCTGGTGTTGCAGTATAACAACACTCCAGACTGGAGGAATTCAAATTAGGAATGATTTGTTCTTACTGACATGTAGTTAAAAATGTGTACTAAAGTCCCCTTTAAACTATACTATGTATCAAATTCAAAGCCTGTGGGTTTTGGTTATTTTGTAAATATGTAACTGACAAGTGCAGTCTTGGGTCAGGGCATTTTTGTATGCTATCATGTAATGCGCTAGTATGTTTTAATTACAGTACGTATGCCCTCGTTCCATCCCAGTGTTCTGAAAGCGCCCTCTAGTGTTCACTGTTTCTTGCCTCTAAGGTACATGTAGCCTGCAATTATTGGAAACGATATGACTGCTTTTGTGTGTCGCACAGATGTGCGCTGTGTACATTGTGATCGTGATGTGGTCTGCGTTTCGCGGCACTTTCGAGTGAAGTTTTTTACGGTTATCCAAATGGTAAAAATGTAAACGTGTAACTGTACGATCGGTCGGTTAACTGTGTAACCGGTACAGGCTTATAAAATTTACAAACAACTTGCAGACATTGAAAGTTAAAAGTGTGAATTGTAACCAGTCCGTTTGAGTATTGTCGGTTAACCCTTACCATTCCCAACCATGCCTGGTGGCTTCATTCCTGAAAGGGCAGCTCTATATGGTAATTGTAAATTTCTAACGGAACATTTCAAGGGCAGCAAGGCAATGACCAGGGGAAACGGAGGCACTTGCCCCTCCGTGAAGTATCAGGCCTGCCCGACCCATCAAAATCCTGAACTGCTTATTTTGTTTGATTCTGTTGTACTTAGGACTATATTTTGTAAACTGATCATGATTTTCATGGGATCAGACTTATTAACACTGTACCACCACAATCAGAGTCCAACACTCAAGGGAGTTTGGGATTTATAGTCCCTCGAGATGGTTGTATTTCAATAAACAAGTTAATGTAAAAACTCCAGCATGAACAGGTCACAACATCTTTTACTTTCCATCGTGGTAAAGTTCTCGTCTCTGTGGGATACGTATTAGCTTATAAAAGCCCAGTAGACTTTAAAAAGTAGACATTGTAAAAGTAGTTATGCGTGCATTACATCAAAAATCATTTCTTTTGTGATATGTACAAGTACGCATATTTATATTCGAACAAAGATTTGATTTCAAAGTTAGACCTCGGCAATACCGTCAATCCAATCTCACAGTCCTATCACCCAATCCCCCCCTACTCATACCCGATGTCTTTTTGACTTCTCCTCCCAACCAAAAATAAAATAAAAGGATCACCGTTGGCAACGGACTTGCATCAGTCTCATCTCTCTCTTTTTTTCTCTCTTGTCATTTGCAGCCGACATAATATCTACAGTGGAGTTCAACCATGATGGAGAGTTACTTGCCACTGGCGACAAAGGTGGTCGTGTTGTTATTTTCCAAAGAGAAGAACAGGTAAGGGTTATAGGATTACCAGTGTTGGAGTTACTGTGTGTCTTTCAAAAGGAGCAAACTGCACTTTTAGCGAGGCACAAAAAATTAGAGCTGTAGTAGATGGGTAGTGTAAGCTTACATTTTTCAATCTTACAAAGCGGTTCATAATACGTGTGTGTGTAAATGACAGAATTAATACAGATATTGAAAGTGAGTATGTGTGAGTGTAAGTGGGTAAATCATCGTTTTGCTCATGGTGGCGAAGAAAATTTCACAAAAATCAGTCATCACATTATTGTGAAAACAACAAAAAAGGAGTTTGTGTTCGTGTGGGATTTTGAGCATGTTCGATGCGTGCTTTCAGATTTTGAATAATGTCAAATTGCATGGTTATCGTGTAAATCGCAGCATCGCCTACAGTGTGCACTGCACTGTTTGGTACAATGGTACAACACACTTGGACATTGACTCTCAAGATAACTGTAATTATGTTGTCAGGTGAATTTGGTCAGTGGTGTTGTTTCAGATTGGAAATAATCATCTAATTTTATTAGGTGTTCGTGCTGCTTCTTCCGCACAACTCTACACAAAAACTCAAGATTGAAGTTGAATTGAGCCTAGAAACTCATCAGACAATTGAACCTCAATATGAAGACAGCACAAACCTAATGACATCATCAGGTGTCGAATTACATTAAATCAAAGTTTGATAATTGAAAAAATCGTAAAAAAAAAAGTACGTAAGCGCCGCACAGATATGACCCCAATTTGACCTTGTCTTCCGGTTCAAACTGGAAGTTGAAGTGAAAAACTGTTCAAAAACACCATAAGTTCAGCTGTGCAGTTAATACGAAATAGAATTTGGGCATAGTTTCAGTGCATGAAATGACATTTTGTTAATGACCATTTTAAATATAAGTGGTGACGTCCTCAAAATTTGCAGTTCCCTTCAACGGCAAGTTTAAAAGGTTTATTAATTTTCAATTTCAAAAACTTAATTTCTAGTTTTTATTTTATTTATTTTTGTTGTTGTTGATAAGCACCCTTCTTACTTTGCATAATGAACAGTCACCATGGCATATGGTCAATCCCTAGATTTGTTTCTCAGCTATCACACAAGACACATACTTTATAATTTTCAACCCTTTGCCTGCAATGGAAAGACCTGTCAAGAGAAGGACAAAAGTGGATTAAATCACAGGATTGGTGGCCAACATTAACACGATGGGTGGGTGCGATGAAATGAAGTCCAAAGATTTCAACATTTTCACGGTCGAACAAAGCGTACGAGGGAGAGGGGGATGCTGTGTACGACGTTAAATTTTTACACTGCAGATAATGTAACCGTGGAAAAATTTAATTCATACATTTTTTTCCATAACAAAAAGCATTTACAACACTAAATATATTGACAAATAGTTCAAAAATTACAGATCTACTTGTAGTCATTGTTTTGATGACAAACATCATTCTTGGATAATTTGTATTTGTGCACGTTTAGCAAAACACACCTTGTGTTTATGCAGAGGTACCATTTGAAATTTCTTTAGAGATTTTTAATTTGGTTTTATACACGAATTCATCACCTAAAGAAGATACTCACCAGTAACACTATACTCTGCAATTTCCATGATCAAGTGCTTGTTATAGTACGTACATATGTATTTGGACAATTGGAAAGGAAATAGTTTGACGAAAGATTTAAGGCAACTCGTGACTACATACACACACACACACACACACACACACAAGTGTGTTTTTACCTCCAATCGGGGACCTCCTATTGTCCCTCTTTTGTTTGTACTCTAACTTTTTAGCAACAGCTCCCATTGGTTTTGAACACGATTTCCAACTGGGGACCTTTTTCAACCGGGAACCCTATTGTCCTCTTTTGTTATAAGTCCCCGGTTTGAATGCCTAAACAAACTCACACACACACCTAAACATTTGGGCAAAAGTCCCACACACACATTTGGGCAAAAGTACCACTGCAGTATTGATGGTTTATTGTGTTGCCACAAAGTGTCTTTTTGTTGATAATTAATTATTGTATAGACCATGAAATATGTGACATCACATGTTTACAAAAAAGCCACAGAACCTGGACTTCCTTGTAGGCAAAGTTTGTGCACAGCTTTGTGCAAAAAAATATGACATTTTATGGAAACTGCAATGCATGATTTTAATCACCATTTGATATGAAGAAAGGGGGCATATAAATTGTTCAGCTCTTAATCTTTTAATTTCTGATGTTATGTGGTAATTTTTATACAAAGTGTAAAATGTTTCATGAAAAATTTCTCATGACCAGTGCAGTATCTAGCCTGATATTTCATAGACACCAGTTCCTTGGAGCCCCTTGAAATGTTCACAGTAGAATTTGACATTTCTGTCATAGAGGTGCCCTTTAAAAAGAAAAATTGCCTTGTCCTTATAGAGACAAAGTAACCTGCTCTTGTCTATCAGGAAGTGCCCTGGAATGTACGAGGTCACACTGTTTGTAAACAAGGTGACACAATCTGTGGAGCTTCCCCCAAAATGTCTGGCCCCTTAATTAAGAGGGTTTCTTTACTTCTCTTTAAACATTGTATTCATAAATTATACTAATTTTTGATTGTTTTTTAATACTGACGCTGATTCTCACTCTATATCTTCTATGCGTTTATCCCACCTCAGTCGAAGTCATCCAGTCCCCCAAGGGGAGAATACAATGTATATAGCACGTTCCAAAGTCACGAACCAGAATTTGACTACCTGAAGAGCTTAGAAATTGAAGAGAAGATCAACAAAATCAAATGGCTTAACCGCCAAAACTACGCCCATTTTCTACTTTCAACAAACGGTGAGTACCAGATTTATGACAGTGTTGATTTTAAGGAGGCATGCAACTTTTCAGCGGATCAGCTGATTTCTTCTTTTTCGGTTTCTCAGCTGTGCCATTGAAAATTGAAAAAAAAAATGCAAAGTCTCGATGTGCCTGGCACATTCCCTCTTTCTTTGGACTAACTGCAGTTGCATGCCTGTTTTAAGTAAGCTGAGATCTAAACTTGAATCGGCATTCTTCCTTTGTCTTTCAAAAGAAATGAATTCTCATTTTCCATTGAGGTCTTTTTGTGTTGCCTCACTTGTTTTCCCCCTCATTACCTTTTATAGTGTGAACGGTTATCTTGTGTTGACCAACCATTTGAAATCATTCAACCGAATGGGTTGTGTATGGAAGAACAACTTGAGAACGGAACTAACAGTGAAGATGTGTGTACTGTGTAGAGGCATTACCCGCATGATATATTGCAGCAGGGCTTGAATTTGGAGTAAAATTCCACAAGACTGCAGGGCTTGTAGCTCAAAATTTTTACCGGACCAGAATTTTTTTTACAAGACCAGAATCTAAATGAGAAAGAATTTTCTACAAAGTTTAACATGGAAACTGTTTTTGTTTGAGCAAGCATAAAGAGAATATTTATCTCATTTCATTTTGTCTTGTGAGTAGGTATATTTTGATACTCAACAGAATTGAAAGATATTGATCAGATTCAAAGTCAACATTTGAACATTATTTCTTTTTGTTTAATTAAGATATTACACATGTGTTATTGTGCAATTGAAAAACACAAGACTGGCAAACCTGTCTGGTCTTGAGTTTACTGGCCCAGGGCTTGAATCACTGGCCTCGGACCTGTGGTCTAGTGTAAAATTCGAGCCCTGGCAGGCTGTCATAGTTTATGGATTTTCTTCCTCCATGGTTTATATAGTTTATGTATCATTCAAAACCACAGTGGATGACACTGAGTGGTCGGACAGTTGGAGGGTTGACTGTACTGTGTACATGCATTTGCCACACGGTATTATATGGCAGGCTGTCATAGTTAATCTATCATTCAAAACCACTGTTGATGACACTGAACGATCAGACTGTAGGAGGGTTGACTGTGTACCGTGTAGATCTATGCATTCGCCGCATGAGATTGTATTGCAAGCTGTCCTAGTTTATCATTCGCAACTACAGTGGATGGACTTTGAATGGTTAGACAGTGGAAGAGTTAAGAACTAGACCAGGCACACACTGGGAGTGCATTGTGCAGTGGGGTAGTCCCTCTAAAATTAATCACACTCTAAAAAAAGAAACTGCTTCAAAAAGAATGCAAAAATAAAAAAATAAATCATTCCCAGGATTTGTATAGCTTTTCCTTGTCACCTTGTACTGATTCTCTAAAGCGTGTAATCTTCCTGGTGTGCTTCCGCCAATGCATCAAATGTGCATAATGTATTATGTATAAGTTGACTGCCACTGCCTTGTAGAATTAATTAAGAGAGACTCAATCTTGGACTCACACTGTCGGGATTTGGTGCAAAATCCTCCATCCAGTGTTACCCTCCTTAGTTGTTTTTGTCTTGGCTAATCCAGGTATTAAGGCAGTGATACTGGAATGATTGAGTGGCTTGGCGGCTGACTGAAGCAAGGCTGGTCGTCTTAAATTGAACGGGGCAAGGGGAAAATTGCATAGTCATCGAATATTTCGGGGTTCGGATTTTGCAAGGCACAGGAAACGAGAGGATACAAAACAATTTTCGTAAGATGATAGGATCTGTGACTTATCAGTAATGATACAAATTTTATACCAAGTAAATTTACAAGTGAAAGTCATAAATACACTTTTCTGATTATTAGGTGAACCGTTTCTTTTATTCAACCTGATAAATTTCTTATTTTTGTGATTTCCTAATTATGAAACCATTTAAACTCTCCCCCATATACAGATAAAACAGTTAAACTTTGGAAAGTTTCGGAGCGAGACAAGAAATGGGTGGGTTCAAATCTAATCGAGGAAGATGGAACGCCACGAGACCCATGCCAAATCACCTCGGTACGTTTACCCGCAGTACAGCCCATCGAATTAATGGTAGAGGCAAGCCCGAGGTAAGTTCCTGAAAGCTAGTGCTTCACAGAGCTGAAGATTAAATGGAGTGCCTGATTCAATTTTGATCCATACCCCCTGATATTTGATGGAGAGATGTTCAAACGATCTGCAATTTATTAAATGACAGGCTTGAAATTTCGTTTTGAATATTGTTGCGGAGAGAGTGAAATGAGAATGTCCTTGGAGGTTTTTTTTTTAAGGAGCTTCAAAGCAAACACAAAGGTACAGTTTCACAAGCTGCAACATTTTTACAGCAGTCATGGGCTTGTCATAGTCCTTTACAAATTCATCTTTTATTGGGAGTTGCTTGTTTTTGAGGGAAAATTTAATTTCCCTGTTTTTTTTTAGTGTCTTGTACATGTTTGAAGGTTTACATCAGGATGCACAGAAGGTTAGAATCCTGCCATGGCAGTCAGAACACTTTTGTTCTTGAGCAAATTTGCTTGACCATAATTTCTTCATCCTCTAGCTGAGAACTTAATCCAGTGATGAGACATTATCGGGCTATGAAGTGCTTGATAAAAAAAAATCCAAACGTGATTTCAGTTCTCATAGCAAGTACCCTTGCTGACGGTAGTTCTCACACTTCCACGATACTGAGGTATCCATGTTTTTTTCCTTCAAGAAATTTAAAAATAATAATTGAGATGATTTGAAGTTTTAATACATCAGCCAGATTCCCTCGTACGAACAGTGTCACCCGTTCGTTTTTCCAGGAGAGTATTTTCCAATGCGCACACGTACCACATCAACTCGATATCAGTGAATAGCGACGGGGAAACATATATATCAGCAGACGACCTTAGAATCAACTTATGGCATCTAGGAATCACTGATCAGAGTTTTAGTATCCTTTTACTGTGCTCTTGAAATTATAAAAGTAGTAGTAAAATACTGTATGTAACATTTTTATTGCATTTGCCATGGGCGTTTTCAAAGGTTTTTATAGATGCATTGTTAACCATGTCTTGTGTTGATGGAGAGTGGTCTTGGATGTGCAGATGATGAGCAAGATGAATCGTATTTCCTTGTGAACTCGGGCCAGGGATCGGTTTCACCAAAATGCTAGTATTAATTTTAAGATGAGTGCTGTTGCCATGGTAATTTGTATTGGGACATCACAAACTGCATAGCAATACCAACATTTGCCATGAGCCAAAGTGCAAGAACAAAAAATTTGCTCAAAACTCAGACAAATTTTGAACACGTTGTAATGTCAGATGCAGTGATAGCATTGGAGAAGTATGCTACATTGATTCAGACTGATTCATTGGGTAACTTGTCATCAGGACTAATTCTCCACTTTATGAAATCGATCCTGGCAAGCACTCCAAGTTTGCTTTTACACAGTCCTTATGTTAGGTTGATGTGTATCGGGTATGATGTATCTTTTCGGTTCTTCTATTGTTTTTTTTTTTTTTTTTTTTTTGCCATGTCTTCACCCTTTAGATGTCTGTACAGACAACTGTTTACAGTGGGTTTTTATGTGTCCATATTCGTAGCATCTAGTGCAAAGAAAGACAAACCTTTTACAGATCCAGACAAACATATTCACAGATCCTGCCCAAATGGCATAGAATCTGCGGGTTGATTTTCCGCCTCTCTCCCCACAACCTTTCAAGGCAAGGATATCGTAAGAAGTTTAGACCATGGTGGATCAATGGAGATTCTTGTCAATCAAATCAGCTCCGATTTCAGATTGTATTTGTCAGCTGCAAACAATTCCCCTTTGCTTTGCAGACAAGTGTGAGCCATTTGCACTGTTAACAGAGAGGCAACAAAAAAAGGCCACACAAATCCCCCTTGTCCGTCGTTTTTTTCCAACCCCCCCCCCCCCAGGAGAATTGTTCCTCGCTGAAATGTCAGACAGATAGATACATGGGTGCGATGGAGATGTTCAGATGGCAGGCAAAAAGCTTGCCTCGTTATACTCATTATAGGGAGGTGGGTTTGCAGTCGGCTTCTCTTGTTTTTGAGATCCTGCGCATCTGTGCAAATAATTTCAATTACGGATGTGATTCCATAATTGCCTTAGACTTTTCAGTTGGATTGAGAAAGCTACTGTTTTACTGTCGGAATGGTTACAAATTACAGTCAAATTAATGTTCTTTGTAATAGCGCTATATAATTGCTTATATTATTATTATTAAACACATGGAAGTCGTTTGCTTCGAGTCAATTAATTGGTTGTCAATTGATTTGGGGTGAATGTTTGGTGTTAATAATACAATGCATTGCAAGATTAAATGTTGACCTGAAAGTGACACCAAGATGACAAACTAATTTCAGAGGTTTCAATTTAATGGTCGATTTTGCAAAACAGTGCCAAACAGACTATTTTAATTTGGAAGAACAAAATTAAAGTCAATTTTTGGGATCGCAATGCTTAAATCAGTATCTCAAAGAATTCTTTTAAGAACACTGTACCGAGAAGTTACTCTAAAAAATATATTTGTGAAATCCTTTTATTTTTTATAGCAGTGATATTTTCTCAAATTTTCAATAATTTCTTGCAAGGTGGCTTTTACGAAAAAAATCAAATGCTATTTAAACATGAAAACAAGCTGTTGTGTGTACATGTACATGTTAGGTTAAATGTTTTTGGTACGTGTCTTGAAAACTTGAGCATCGAGTCGTTCATCAAAGATAGATAAAAGGCCAGCCCTTTAAGAGTAAGTAGCCGGGATCATCACTGTCGTCATGTGAGGCTGATGGTGACATCCTGATGGTTTGACATTTAGGGGTTAGGCGTAGGATGTGTATGATTATCGCCTTGAATGGACAAACTGGATTTCTCCAGCAGCGATCTCAAGGAATACACACTACAAATGACATAAAATCCGTAAACTCGTGCTAAGCTAAAGTTAGACATTCCTCATACGTCTGTTTGAGATTTTGAGCCTTAAAGGCATATATTATGTATATTACACCACAGCCTTCTTTTGGTTCCAGAGGAATTTAAGCATTTCTGATTCATACAATGTACAGACCCACCAACCTGTGCAAATTTAATCAAATTCAAATTAGGAGTTCTTGTTTTACTGAAAAAGATGAAAAAAGGATTTACGTTTGTCAGGAATTTTATGCCCGTTCATATGCGTGTGCTTATTTTGATTGCGGTTATCAAAGTAAGCAATGGTGATATTGGGGGTCTTAAAATGCTATTTTCTAATTTTTGAACATTCTAAAATGTTTCGATGATTGTCATTGATAACTTTTTATAATCAGTGAGCTTATCTTTTCTATTACAATTTTTTTATTTTTTATTAGTAGCCAGTACTTTGATTTTAGAGTTTTACTTGTTTATTTATTTGTTTTTTATTTATATTATGTGTTTTGCTTGCCAACAGGGTTGGTAAGGTTTGCTTTTGATTTGTCAGGTGTATGTCACCACTTGAAGCACTGAGTTGTTTAGCATCAATTGATGGAAAATATGTTATTTTTGTTTTACCCATACACCAATGTGTATTAAGCACTGTGTACTCAGTACTTTCCCAAGTTCCGTGAGAGAAAATTCACAGGCATAGTACTCGGGTGGGTTTCGAACCTGCGACCTTTGCCATTCTAGAGCAGATGTCTTACCACTAGACCACCGAGATTGCCAGATAGCTAGAGCTAGTTTGAATCCTTTATTTTAGCAGTGAATACCACAACGATTTTAACAGATGTTAAATTTGAATTGGGATAAAGAATATTTTTTGTGTTTTACCCATACACCATGTGTGTTAAGTACTGTATACTCAGTACTTTCCTGAGTCCTGTGGGGAAAAAAACAAAGAAAAATATATAATATATGCAGTTTGTATGTCATGGGTAGGAGCATGGGATTACATAATCAAAACCACATTCCTTGGGGATGTTTAAACAATTAAATTTCCCTTGGATTTACTGGGAAGGTCATTTAGGCATGAAGTATGGCAGTATAAGTGGCAAGAATATATATATAGCCAGTTAGTATTGACCATATAACCCGTGGCATCACATGTTATTTACTGAGTCTGGACTTCTTGCAGGCACACTTTGTACCACAGCCCCAATGGAGGAAAACATGAAATCTTCAATTTTCGATTTTATCAACTTTTGATTTGAAGAAAAAGCTTTTGTCTCCACACACACACACAAAAAGATTAAAGAAATAAAATTTAAACAATTAAAAATTAAAAGTGAAAATAAATGAAAACAGAATAAATATATATGTATATCAGTAACAGTAACCCCCAAACACGTCCAGGTTTTGTCTCTACCAGCAGGCTTTCAAAGGAAACTTTCTGGTAATGTGCAGCATCCCACAGAATATAGTTTGACTTGATTTGTGGGTCCAGTATGTCTCCACTGGTGCAGTTGTTTACATTAATTGACAGATTAATTCAATGAACAGTAATCCTTAACCAGACTTCCTTCAGATATTGTTGATATTAAGCCAGCTAATATGGAGGAATTAACAGAGGTCATCACGGCAGCAGAGTTCCATCCCAAGGAGTGTAATGTATTTGTCTATAGTAGTAGTAAAGGCAGCATAAGGTTATGTGATATGAGGCAAGCAGCGTTATGTGACCAAAGTGCAAAAAGTAAGTGCCTTTTCTTTTCCCTCTTTCTCTCTCTCTCCCTTTAAACCTTGATAGTTTGTCTCGTCTACAAAATGTTCAGGGTGGTCGGGTTGGCCTAGTGGTATCTTTCCTCACCTTCCACCTCTAGGCCAGGGGCATTTATGTGGAAGGGATTTTTCAGTCCCTACCTGATTGCGTGGGTTTTCCATGGAATAAATCTCGGGGGGTGGGGGGGGGGGGTTCCTCCCACATCTAAAACAAACTTCCTTCCTTGAGAGATCTATGAGATCAAATAATAAGCCTCTTTTAAGGAAAACCAGTTACCATCATGGTCCCAATACATCATGGGATGAAAGATCGTTTGCTTCAGCCTTGCCTTCATTGTGGAACAGTTTACCACAACATATTTAACTTTCTCTATCACTGGCTTCATTCAATACTTCCCCCAAGTCTCGTTTAATGAGGACTGCATAAACACTACTTTTTGTTCATGTATTTCTGCATCAGTCCCCACCTATTTTGTACATGATGTGTCGATGTGCCATGAATATCTCTAGATGGGTATCTGCTCACTATAGATGCTCATTGTTATTATTATTATTGTGCGTTTTTTTGCATGGGTTTGATGATATGGCATTGCCAACCAAACTAGGCTTGAAAATGGGTTTATCAGTACCAAGAGTGTGGTCCATTCCTTGATGCACAGACCACTGTTTTTGTCCAAAAGTCTGATGCAATAAAGTCTCGGTAAAGAATGTAAATGAATCGCCACCTTTTGCATAGCTTTTCAAGTCCAAATCTCCTAAAAGTTCAGCATATGTTAAGAAAAAAAAAAACCAAACCACAGTTATATTCTTGTAAAAGCATTTTTGGTGAAGAGACCAGTGTGAGCCTGCAGTTGAGATTTTATTTAAATTTCAGCCGTTATTTGAGCTTGATTACTGGTTTCTGTTAAGCAAATTTTGTATGCTCGAACACTTTTTTAAATAATCTTTGCAGTTTTATTACTCCGGAGCCTGACCTTAGTGTCCTTTCCTCCCACAGTGTTTGAAGAGCCCGAGGACCCCAGCAATCGGTCTTTCTTCTCAGAGATCATCTCGTCGATATCGGACGTGCGGTTCAGCCACAGCGGCCGCTACCTCATCTCCAGGGATTACCTCTCGGTCAAAGTCTGGGACATCCTGATGGACACCAAGCCCGTGGAGACATTTCCTGTCCATGAGTACCTGCGTAGCAAGCTCTGCTCACTCTACGAGAATGACTGTATCTTTGACAAGTTTGAATGCGTGTGGAATGGAAATGACACGTAAGTGTGTAGGCGTTTGGCAGTTAGGAGATTTTGCACCCACAATTCCGGTAACCAGAAACTTCACAGGATCATTATATTGATATCAATTCATTGAAATGTAGCTAAAATTATATGGCGGATTGTTTCAGTGTGATTTCTGATGTAGGATGCAGTGGACTGTGTTCAATTGTTCCAAACAATGGAATTCTAGTAAGAAAGGATATTTTGAAATTGTTGATTGGTTGTAGGTGACAATTTTCATTACTGATGCAATAATTGCACTGGGGATAAAGAATATTATTTTTGGCTGTTTTGTTACACCTATGTGTGATAAGCACTGTATGACCAATGCTTTCTGTGACCTGCAGAAACTTCTTAATTGCCCCTCTGCATGGATTTTGTTTTAAACTTGGAAAAGGACAACTTATTGACCAGGATTAATCTGTGTAGAGGAAAAAATAATAATAATACCCGAGTCTTATATAGTGCACGTATCTACCAACAATTAGGTACTCAAGGCGCTTATTATGTTATTTTTAAGGCAGGTTTTTGAGTTTTTTTTATTATGAAAGCCATTTATGTAGCACCTTGTAATGGTTTACACTGCGGCGCATTGAGCAGCCACTGCCAGAAACACCGGGGCAAACCCCTTCACTTGCGATAAGTGTAACTAGGTTCTTTTACGTGCGTCACACAGCAAACAAGACCGATGGCTGTATGTCCTATCCGAAGGGCGAAGCAATAATGGTTAAGCGTCTTGCTTAAGAACACAAGTGTCAAGTACGGGACTCTGCTGATCAGAACACCAGAGCTTGAGTCCAGTGCACTTGACCGCTTGGCCACGACTTGCCATCACCAATTAAAAGAGCAAAGGGAAAAAAATCTTCTAGAAACTAGGTTTCCTGCTGATGTTTGCAAGTGTAAACCCCTTGCATGTGATGTTAGAAGCTCCAACATGGCCCTCACTGAGGTCAAAGGAAGACCTATCAGTGCCTGAGAGGTGTGCTTTGACCTTTGCGATGATGACCTATGCAAGAGCTTTATATACACTTTCAATGTGGTACATTCTCTATGAAATTGCCAATGTTTGGACTGAAAACTAAATTAATATTAACAGGGCCCCTAATTAGAGGGGCTTGGGGGGCAGAGAATATTTGCCTTGAGCTTAAGTCCGATCCATTGGTCACATTTTCATCCCAGGTTTCAATATCTTATTTTTTTATAGTGCTATCATGACGGGTTCCTACAATAATTTCTTCCGGATATTCGACCGCAACACGAAGCGGGACACCACCCTGGAGGCGTCGCGGGACAGCATCAAGCCACTGCAGGCGCTCAAGCCACGGCGTGTCAACACCGGCGGCAAACGCAAGAAGGATGAGATAAGCGTTGACAGCCTGGATTTCACGCGCAAAATCCTGCACACGGCCTGGCACCCGCGGGAGAACATCATCGCGGTGGCGGCCACCAATAATTTGTACCTCTTCCAGGAGAAGCCACCGAGCTAAAACCGGCTGAACGTTTGTACTCTTCATTTATCTAAGTAAATCCCGCCCTCTACTGTCCCGGTGCTCATGGCAGCCGACCTGTACATGTATGTTCCTTGTGGTTTCAAGCTGGAGGAATGCCAAAAATGTACAGCGGTGTAATTTGTTTTTCTTTTTTTCCCAGTAGTATAACTGAAAGAAAATGTCACACATGCTATGTTTTGGGTGGGGCCCACTGTAAGTCAGGGTGTGGCTGTGTGTGGTTGTCGGCCATCGGGCCAGTTTATTTGATCCTACCCCCATTCCCTTGCAGCTTCAGTGGTGTCAGCTCTGTGGTTTATGCTGTGCACAACTTTAAAGACTGTGTACTGCGTCTTCGGTTTTGTCTGGTGTCCTCTAAAACCATGTTTCACCTTGTGTTTATGAGGGAAAAACCAACACTAATCAGACACTGAAAGATCCATTCCAACAAATGCCAAACCTAGTTTTGGCTTTACTTAACCATTTAATGCCAGAAGACGTGTATACTCGCCAATATTTTTCATGCCAGATATCTGATGTGGACATGCCACTGTGTAAAATCCAAATACCAGAATGTAAACACCCTGGACATTCCATTGTGGTGTGTGCACAGTGCAGGCACTCACCGTTTCCCCCATACAAAGAGCGACAGACGGTACTGGAATTCATGCTCTGAATCTCCCTTTTTCTCGTCATTAAAGTGAAATTATTGTGTAATTCAAGACCTGTGTCCTTTTGTTATACAAAGAGGATTACGAGAGATCGATAGGCTTCCACCGTTGTATGTATTTGGCTCAATGGGAGGTAAGTGAACTGAGATTCCATGGGGCCGATTAACGGCCAGGGCTTACAGCCAAGGCTTTGCGATTCATGCTCAACGGATCTCATATTTTGTGTGAGAACCTTTTGTCTTTGCTTTGTTTAGTTTCACTGTGACAATGATATTCTCAAAGACAAATTGTTCCGGCTGCTCGAAAAAATGAATCCAGTCAGGAGGCATTAACAAATTTGGGAAACCCTGGTGCTAAGTGGTTACGTCAAGACTGGGAAGCCAGTATAAAGCAAGTACACTTCTGTATACAAGTGATGCTCACTTCATAAAACTGTTCTGACAGTTTTAGAGTTATTTACTCTTAACTGTCCAACTTTGACAAAGCGCTTAAAAATAGTTGACCATGTCAAGACAAAGTCTGTAAAAACTGTTTATTTCATTTTGTATTTGTTTTTGGGGGCACTTAAATTTTCCATACTTAACTTTTTGATGAAAACCAAACTACATGTATCTGTGTGCCTTTCTGCAAAAGAAAAAAATAAATAAAAAGCAACAACCCTGCTTGATACTCTGGCCAGATAGAGTTAGTCAACGGCAAACCCTGTGCTTGACCCTCACTGTCGTCCCCCTACCTCCCCTCCCTCAGTGCACCTCCCTCATCTTCTCTTCCTTTACTGCCCCAACTGTGCTACCTGTCAGAAGGGATCTGTTTTTAAAAAACCACAGCAAACATCAAATTGGCTTACAAGGTGACCCCACCGTAGTAGTGGACAGTACAGCTGAATTGTAAAACAGAAAAAAGGAAAACATGTATTGTACATATTTAAAAAAAAGAGAAAAAAAACCAAAAAAAACTTAACAGTGCAAAACGGATTGCATAACTGGATACGTAATTTAACAAGAAAAATTTGTGTTAAAAAAAAATTTGTTTTCATATGACGTCAACTTGAGGTCCAGTGTAATATGCTGCTGCAAGATATATTTGACAGCCGTGGAAAAACTGTATACATATAAAAAAAAGCGTACGTATATATGTTGAGCATGTGATTATTTTTATATATTTTTTGGTGCTGTCAATTTGAGTGGTACACGTCGTCAGAGATAGCGTGATTGTTGGTGCAAGGTAAGGGACAGGGGCAAGTGTTGTTCATACAAATGTTGGGGGTAAACCAGTGGTGTCAAACACCTTATGGGCAGGTTTGTTTTTCACATGAACTGCAAATTGTATGAACTTTTATACTAAAGTGGTGGTATGACAATGGATTGTAATTCTTAAATCTTTGAAAGAAGCATAAAATAATACAGCACAATTTTGAATGTGCTTCATTTATTTTGGATACTTTTTCCTTGGAAGGCAAGTTTAGCTTTTTCATTCCTATCTTTTTTCAAAGATGAGGGCAATGGACCAATTCAAAAAGGCCCTCACCACACATGCAGGATTGATCCCAGCAATAGTACATATGACATGGATAACAGTCTTTGTGCTTCTGTGTGGACATGTGGCAGAATTCACTGATCAAAATGGCGATGGCAAAACATTCTTAACGCAGGATATTTTTTTGTCATATGTTTGGCTGCACAATTGTGACAGCGCTTGTGTGTCTGGCGACTTCCATAAAAAAAGATAAATAAATAAAAAGACGTTGGGTTGATTGTGTCCATGCTAACTTAACAATATGTAAACAATATTGCCACCAATGATGTACCATCACTTAAGCCTTTGTGTAACTTTCAGGATCCAATTTCATAGAGCTGCTTAAGCAGAAACTATTGCTTAAATATTTTAGGCTAAGCAAAAATAAGCAGGATACCAGTCGCAGATGATACATGTGGCATGGTAGTTTGGCTGGTAACCTTATTCTGGTAAGCATAATTATGTTGTGCTTAGTTACTTTTATGCTTAAGCAGCTCTATGAAACTGGGCCCTTGGGGCATTTTACCAAAGTCCCAAATCCCCCTGAATCCATCAAGCTGTGGTATACCTGGCTGCATGCCAGCCATTAGCCTCTGTTATGTAATTACTGACAATGACCAATGAGGGCGATTAGCAGAGAAATGTCAATATGGCGGATAAATGCTGAAATGATAATAAAAATCACAAAAAATACCTACAAACAGCTCACCATGTTGAAATTTCATTTGAAATACTGTTCAATTTCAAAGGTTTATTTTCTGTGTTATTTTCATGGGATTAGCCGGCTGGGAAGTGACTGATATTTTCCATTGAGTTACTGCAGCATGAAATGCCGCCATCTGGACAAATTTCTGCTATAACGTCACTGTGACAAAGGCTAATATTTGCTGGCTTACTGTGACTAAAGAAGTTACTGAATCCATCAAAACCAGGGGGTGGATTTTGGAGGATTGGGAGTTATTGGGGTGTATGAAGTTCACGCTGAATGTTTCATTGATGTTTAAAACAGTTTTGCTCACTTCAGTTAGATGGAAGAAATTTTGACTTGAAGCTCGACACCAACCTCTAACTTTTCCTGTTCCGCTTATATCTAGGACCAAGTGAAACTTACTTCCTTTGACATCAGGACGCTCATTGTGAGGTCTTTCCAACGGTTTCTGCTCGTAAATTATAAACAATCAACTCAGAAGACATGGAAATACCAACATTTTATTGCATAGAAATCTTTGTACAAAAAAATGTTTGGTGAAAATATTTTCTTTGTTAAAACAAAAACTGAGATGGGCTTTCATAATTGACCTATATTTATGTAAGTGATGTCTAACTTCACTCTCATTGACCCCATTAGTACATGTTTCTTTTCCATGGGGAAAGGCCAACTAGTTCCTTAAATATTTTTAAGCAAGGGGCAGTAATCATGAGGCATTCCAATATTATAGCCTGTGTACATTGAATACTCTGTACGAACAGCAGCAAAAATACATACTTTAAAAGCACCACTTGCATCAAAACTAAACAGCCAGTTTTCTTGAGATAAGACCAGCCCCTTGATGCCTTCAATCAGGTTGGTTTTGCCCAATTCCCAGACGTGATTCTAAGCTCCCAATTTCATATTCCATAATTCATGATACATTAAACAGAGCCACGCACAACGCAACAAATAAATGTCAAAAGTATTTAGATCTAGGAGCCTGTGGATTTGTTTTTCTGTGCGGGACTCAGAAAGCACCCAGTAGACCATGCTTGACACACTTAACATTTAGGGTAAGATCAAGTGACATCAATAGACTGCAAGTCCCGCACGTATTCAAACGTTGGGACATGTTAAAGTGGTTGATTTATTTACCTCACTCATTAGGGCCATGTCACATTTTTGCTGGCAACTTAGAGGCAACCAACTGCACCGCACGCAAAAGAAACACTTTGGGAGTCCAAGGGTTGTTTTTCTGACAATGTCTTACAATCCTCAAGAAAATTAGGTGAACATTCAAATGTGAATGCCTTCTTGGAGATTGCCTGGAACTGGTTGCCAGTAAATTGCCTCGTGTGACATGGCCCTTAAAGAAATGTTTCTGTGAACTCCGAAAATGTTCCAAAAAACGCACAAGACTTGCACGGTCTATTAATAGATCTAGTTGATCATAGCAAAGAACAGGCGGGCCGTTGTTGGTTCGTACTGCAGGAGCAACGACCCTGACCAGAAACTTGTTTTCAGCTTGAGCTTTGGTCATTGTTGGACATTTTTGCTTGTTAAAGAGTGTCTCCAAGATAAAAAAAATCAGTTTGTAAATGCACTCATTTTTCAATAGATAGAGTCCTTATGAAAGTGGGGGACAAAAATTACAAGTCTCTAACCTCACATTAAAGTGGTGTAAAGTTGTTTTATTTGATACTCATAAACACTCTGAACAAAATTAATTTGAAACGTGACGTCATTGGATATCAACAACAAATGGGTCTGTACATTCCAAAGGAGATTTTCCGCATCAATCACAAGGTCATTTTCAGTGCCGTTTTGATTAGATATCGTCAAAAATTCAGAAATGAACTGAAACATTTCCTGTACAAAAATGTACAAACCCATATATTTAAAATAGGTGTTTGCAAAATTTGCAGTGGAAGGATATCAATAACAACAGCATTTTACACCCTTTTAACATGAAGTGAGAGCCTTGTATTTTTTTCCCCACTTTCATAAGGACTCCATCTTTCGGAAAATGAGTGCATCACAAAAGTGAATTCCACCTTGGAGCCCCTCTTTAAGTTGTGATGCAATGACATTGACCAAGGTGTTGAGCAGGTTGCTTGTCACATACTTGAATACTGTTGTGAGAAGGTTGTGTTCGCATGCATTATCTGGGGTGGATTTCACAAAACTAGTCCAAAATAAGAATTAGTCCTAACATATGACTAGTCCTGTAAGTTAGGACTAGTTCTAACATATGACTAGTCCTTTAAGTTAGGACTAGTTACTCATCCTAACTTAAGATAAGACTAGTCCTAGCGCTTTGTGAAATTCACCCCAGGTGCAGTAAATGTCACATGATGAATCTTAAAGGAGAAAGAAGTACTGAAACCAAACTTCCTGAGGAGGTATTTACCAAATATGGTGCTAGATTCATGTAGAAGAAAAAAAACCCAACTAATCACAGTTTGTTTTGATTTAAATTGTTTGCTAATTAAAAGATTTGAAATGACCTTCTGTAGACCTTGAAAATTTAAGTATTGATGTCATAGGTTTGCCACAAAAGGTCTCAGGGCGGGTAACTTAGCATCCAACTATGTTGATTTTCTTGTTTTTGTCGGGTCCCAGTTTTGGACCTGCAACAAACACGGTCGATTAGTCCAACCCTGGGTATTATTTTGAGAAAACGGATGATGCTATTTGGAAGAACCTCATTGAAATTTTGTATTTTTTTAATTTTTTTTTTTGGCTTGGAAGAGAGATAAACTTGAGTGAAATGTTCACAATCTCAACGAACCCAAAAGATTTTGGGGAAGAGGAGATTCAATATTCAAGTGAGAAATACAACTTTTCCCTTTTCACTCTTGGCTTTTATCATGCAACAAGCACCCATTTTGTCATAGTAGATGTATCTGAATGTGACATATTTTCAACATTCCATAGTTTGTTTCTGTCACTTGGCTGGACTGGAACCAACATTTCCACAGCAAAAGAATTTGTTTCATTATTTAAAAAAAAACAAAACTAAAATTGCTTGAAGACGGCCTTCTGAATATGACCACGCGTTATACTTGCAAACAGATCATTTGGACATCAGAGCATTTCCAGTTGTAACTTGCTTGTAATAAGCTGAATCTTCTAAATGTATCCATAATTTTAAAACCTGCCAAAACGTTTCATCTTCAAGCAAACTTTAATCCTCGATTCTGATTGGTCGATCCATGTCAACAACTGTGTAATATTAAACCATATTGCATGGTGTATGTTACACCCTGCATATTGCACTGTTCTAACTCCGCGTATTGCGCTTTTGAAGTTGAGTTTACTTTAAGATATATTCATTATCACTGGTGTGCTTGTGGAATATGGAAAAAAATATAGCGCATCTATTTCCAATATCCCCTCGCTGGATGGGAGATGCAGAAGCGCTATATTTTTCTGTATTCCACTCTCACTGTTAGGATAACTAATATATTTCACTCTAATGTTTCTGATACAACAGGGAAATGGATTACCGATGAGTGAGATGGTAGAATCTAAGGCTTTACAAGTTCTCTTGCTACTGATATTTTCTCAGGATATTTTGGTACCATTACTATTGTTTGCCAGGGGTGGCTTGGCGACGAAAGGTTCGTAAAATGTACACAATGGTGAACACAACCTGTAAACACAGGTATGCAAGTCAATGAAGCAGTTGAGATCAGCTGTGAGCCCTCCCCTTGCAATATTTACAAATTTTTAGAATAGCCATAAAATTGCCTTGCCTTCATATGCATAACAGACTACTTTTTTTGTGGGGGGGGGGGGGAGGCACAGATTACAATCTCCCAATTGCATTACTAAAAGTACAAATAAGAAAGACTCAATTTTACTCGTACGCTATCTGAGAAGGAGCAACATTGTTAACAACTCTCAAAATTCCTTGCTCGGGTTTGGGCTTAGTAAGCTATATCAGGGCCCTATTTCATTAGCCTTTTTGAGATGTGGCGGACACTGTATGAGTGCACTGTTTGGTTTGGGTGTATACAGACAGATTTACCCAATCCAGATAGAGCACTTGTAATGTGTCCACCATATCTCAGAAAGGCTGATTGAGCTGCTTAAACTCCAAAATCTTGCTTAGCAAATTTTTTGCTACAACTGGAGAAGTGGTCACAAACAGACCACATGGTTTGGCATACTGGCTGTCAACACTGTTTTGGGTACTACAGTAAAATTGTTTTGTGTTTGGCTAAGGTATGTGCCTAGACTGCTCTGTGAAAGCTGTGACATGGGGCCGATTTCACAAAGGGCTGAGATTGATCTTAACTGTGTTTCAATCTTAATTGCTAAGCAAAGTGTGATGTCACAAGACAGCTCATGCTAAAGATTAATCTTGGTGCTTTGTGAAATCGAGACCTGAACACAATTTCATTGCTGTGCTTATCAGAAGGGAAAATTGACATCCACCGTAGTAGAAAGTTCCTTGCTTAACATAAGCATATTTCACAGGTTGGTAAAGAATTTTTGCTGACACAAATAGACGTTACAGAACATTTTTCACTTACACTGCTAGTACAGAAACTTGGCACTAACCCTGTAAGCGGGAAAATGGTGACCATAAGCACAGAATTCTGCACAAAGCAGAGCCTGGAAATTAGTCCCAGTTCCTGAAGTATACAACTTTATGATTGCTGGTATTGTCTGAAGCCGTGTCTGAATTGGTGGTGATGGCTACGGCTATGGCTGGATCGCCGCATCATCATGCATTGTAGTATGGGGTGTCGTTATCAATACCCTTACCAACAGTCGTAGCCGTAGCCGCTGATCCAGATACGGCTTCAGTTAGAGCAAAGGATTTTATTCAGTTGCAGTGCATGCCTCCCCTCTCTATTTTCGCCATTTGAGTAACAAATTTATTTCCCAAAACTCAGTGGGATGTATTTGTTATGTCTTCAGTGTTTCGCTGCAAGGGGAGTAATTGGGGTCACAGGTTATTGGGTCAGATGTCAGTTGTGCTGTTGTTTCATGTGCCTGTACATAAAAAAAAAAGAATAAAGGAAAAAAGGTCTAGGTTTTGTTTGTTTCTCTCGGGAACTGTACACTGAAAAAGCAGTGCTGAGAAGGACCGACTGAATTTGTAAATGTTCCTCAACTTGTAATATACTGTATGTGAAACTTAAAAAAGAGAATGATACTTAAATGTACAAAATAAATGTAAGTTTAAATTATCAACTGGTTGGCAGATTAGACGGGTGGGTTATAGTATGTCCCTCATTGTGACACTCCATGCCAAAACCAGGCACTCCCTGCCAAAACTCAAAACTGGGTTTATTTGCTTATCAAATAGATGAGAATAAGAGCCTTCAAATAACACCTAATTTGGGCCTTTAAGGAAAGTATTTCTCTACTTATAGAATGTGTAAGACATCACATCACATTGATATCATTGCTGATGTTTTGGTTGTCTTTACCTTAATTGCCATTCAGTATTTCCGAGAAGGGACAGATTTTGGCACGGGGCGAAACATAATTACAATCATGTGAAAGTCACATCAAATTTATGAAGCTGCTGAACACTCAAGTTTGCTAACCTAAGACTGGGTACCAGCAGCAAATGCCTCGTAAAAGTTCTTGCTTGTGACTGGTTTCCTGCATGCTTAAATGTATGCTTAACAGCAACACAGTAATTGCAATCATTTGCAGTCATTTTCTGCTTGTTGGCAGCTGTATTGAGTTTGTTATGATGACTGTATACCTTCAACATCTGACACTTTAAAGTGGAATAAAAGGTATTAGATTATCAGTTATCTGTCTTTTTTTTTTTCATTTCTAAAATCCCAGACATTTTGGCTCAGGAAGTATATCTATCAAATCTTCAGTTAGATGGGAAGCAATTTATGTTCAAATCTGTGTTCCCTGATAAGTACTGATGCACATGTAACTATGGAGCTCCATGTTGCAGTATACATGGTTGGTTTGGTTGTGCAGTACTAAATCCATCTAACAAGGGCATAACAAGGGGAAGAATTTGATGGGTGTTGCAATTTAATCACCAATATTGTTTACACACACTTTTTATCTGCTTTCGTTGTGTACATGTATCTTACTTATTACTTCTTCCTTTCATTTACTTTGTTGGTGATACTGGGTCATAGAAAAGTTGAAGTATATGTATGGGCAGTATTTTAGTCAAGTCCTGTGACGTAATGGAATATTTTGTGTGGTTCTTTTTTTTGTACTGCTGCAAAACTTTGTTACTACTATTGAAGCTTGTCATAATGCACTGTCTATTGAGGTTTAAAGACTAGACTCATCTCCAAAAACTGGTGCGCCAGCAGTGTTGTTGGTTTACATAGATGTTTATGATAGGCAGTTAGGTCACCGCACGCATAAATGAGGGTGAATGGCATTATGTTGTTATCTTGCCACATTCAATTGTCCATTCCAGTGTACTTAGGAAGGGTCATCTAAGGCTTTTAGCCAACAATAAATATGTGCCTCTAAGGCTTTAGCTGATTGGCTACCAACAAATGGATGTCTATAGGGCTTTAGATGATTGGCTACCGACAAATGGATGTCTATAAGGCTAATGCTGATTGGCCGCCAGCATAATGCTCGTTATTCAATTATATTTTATAAGTTTTTTTGTTTTTTTTTTCTTTCTCAACTGTTCAACAATATTTTGCCGAAGAAGTCATCCAATTTCACCGTTTCACATCTAAATCACATTTTGTATTGTTTTGTACAATTTAAAACAAAAATGAAATATTATGCCCTCTGCTCGAGAATTAAATATTTATTATGTTTGGGGTCAGACCTGTACTTTGCTTCCTATCTGTAGTAGGTTTTTAAACAAAATGTTACTGCAAACAAATACAGCAGGGCATGGATTAACCCGAAAAAGAAATGCATAATATTTTGTAATTGAGGTCTTTTTGTTTTTAATAAAGTCTTCAGTGGAGGCAATCTAAAACAATAATTTGTAAAACAAGCGAGCACGCCCTCTTCAGTATACCAGCAGTGGCATAACGGGGTGGGAGGGAAGGGGTGGGGGTGGGCTTGAGAACCTTTGCTCAGACCCCCAGCCCAGATGAGATGGAACTCAAATAAATTATGAATATTAATTATTAATGTATGAAGTTCTTTGGCGGAAGTAATACTTTTATTCAAGTCAGTCTGGGATTATGAATGAATGGAATAAAACTCAGCTGCAACCAGAATGTCTAGTATCTTGTTTGTGAATGCTGCAGTAAGTCAGTGCATGCTCACAAAGGTAACTTATTCCAACCCTTACCATCAGCTCTGTAATGTATACATGTATGGTTCAGTACATCAACTTATATACATTGTACTTAATTGGTAAAGTATTAAGCCACCCAGATGATTTATTTACCCCTGCTTGCCCCCTAAACAATAGTATGCACACTCTCCTGGGGTGGATTTCACGAAACTAGTCCTAACTTATGACTAGTCCTAACTTAGGACTAGTCTTAACTAAGGACTAGTCCTAACTTAGGACTAGTCCTATAAGTTAGGACTAGTTACTCGTCCTAACTCGAGATAAGACTAGTCCTAGCGCTTTGTGAAATCCACCCCTGGGCTTACAAGCTTTACACATACCCTTCTTATATCATCAAATTTGAGATTTGACTGTTGATGAGTTTATATACCCTGCATTTTTTTTGTATTTTACTTTTCAAGTAAGGGGATGAGGTACTTGCATATTTGAACCTCCACTGTTATAGAGTTCATCTGAAAGGGTTTACAGCCACTGGGAATGCTCGTCAAAGATGTACCTTTTTTGTGGTTAAAAAGGTACAAAATATTATGTATTTTGATAAGAAATGTTAACTGGGCCCAATTTCTTAGAGCAGCTTGCCCCAACTGAGAACGTCACTTAATACATTTGATTTGCTTAGCAAATATTAACTTGAGACCAGTTACGCATCACATGGCCGTTTGTCTGTTTTTGGCTAAGCAATATTTTCTGTGCTTCGAAAGTTTTGAAGCTCTGTGAAATTGGGCCGAGATGAGAATAACTAAAGTGATAAAACTATGAAAGTAAAAATAAAGTGGATTGTAAAGATAACATACAAAGACAACAAAACGTGTGTTGTTGATTTCTTTAAATTGTGTTGACTGGTAGACCTTCATCTTTTGTTGTGTTCCGTGTGCCAGTGGTGTGGCGAAAAGGGGGCATCTGCCCCCCCCCCCCCCCCCCCCGTCAGCCTCTGGACACCGTGAATTTTGCCATAATCAGGCAATTTTAGACTTGACCTCAGCTGAAATTGCCCCCTCTACAAATATCTGTGTCCCCCCACTTTTTTTCCCCCTGCAAAAAAAAAAAACATACTGGCTATGCACTACCCTGTGCTGAGTACCGAAAAAGGGGTCAAATGATTTTTCCCTGCCAACTTTGGTTTGGGTACACTTTGAATGGGAGGGAAAAAAGGATAGCTGCACTGTAATAAGGGTATTTTGTTGTAGTGAAATAGGAATGTCAATAATACCGTTTCCTCACCTCGCCTGCCCCCCCTCCCCCCACCACACACACCCCACTCCTCCTCTGTTCCCTTTTGGGCACATGCTATACCATGCCCGATATGTGGCAGAGAGAGTCCCCCCAAATATTCCCATAGTCGAACACACTCTTCCCCCTCCTTATATGGAAGTAGACCCCAGCCCTCAAAAATGATCTCAGGAATTCCTGAGATTCACAGAACACAATGAAGACATTGAAGGTGAGGGGGGGGGGGGGGGCGGGGTAGCCATGCCACATATCAAACACCAAATGGCACATTGGCGGGTTGATTCCTTCATTAAAAATCAATGATTTATCGACTTTGTATAGATTTCATAGCATTGCATTTGAGAGGGGTACATTCATTCAAACTCTTAGACTTGTAAGAGTTCCCGTCAAATAAGTGTCAGTGTTTTTCTATTTTCTTTGTAACAGGAACTTTTAACAGCAAGTAACAAGTTACGTCTATAAAATACATACAATATGCTTATCTCTGTCCTTGCAAAGCCAATGAATGAACATGGCTGAGGGATGAACGTGATTGTCAGGATCCCGACAATAATTTATTGTTATTTTTTAACTCTCGGTTCCACTTATCATTTTTTTCATGTGCAATATCTTAAATGAAAGCTTATAACTTTCTTGAATCAAAGGATAGCTTTTTAAAATTTAAATGTAAAGTTTATGGTAAACTCAGACCTACATTTTTAATTATAGGGTCCTGCTTCTAAGATAAAAACAAAACTGTCCAATGTTTTGTCCAATGAAGAGGATTTTTTTGTTATGCAAATGACTTGTATGCAAATGATTACGTTTCTGCATGATCACGTGATACAAAAATGTTGTGTTGAGCCTTTTGTATACCATGGAAGCAATTTTTTCATCAATTGTGCCATGTTTAAAAACTGTTGATATTTTACTCAATTATTTTTTATTGGGGTAGGCCCTGCCTATTGTAACTTCCGATAAAAAAAACCGAAACTGTCCATGACCAATTAATTAAGATTGGCCAATGAACGAGTCTTTTTTAGCTATATGCAAATTAGTTTCTGAAAGCCGTTGCATGATCACGTGACAGACGCAGCAGGTTTTACCGCTCATATTTAAAGACAAAATGGACGACGGCAACTTCAATTTTTCACTGATTTCCAAGGACACAACTACCTCAAAAGCGTGATGGTGAGTTACTAATCATAACTGTGATAACATCGATTTTGTTATAAAGTATTTCCACAAAGAATTTACCGAAACGTGCGGGTATTTTTGGCACAAGCTGCAGTGGTGCGCGTACTCCTAGAACTATGAGGTTCGTTCCGCTATCGTCTCCACGAGCTCGTGGAGACGATAGCGGAACGAACCTCATAGTTCTAGGAGTATGGTGCGCGCACCTTTTCTTTCTTCAGTTTCTAAGTTACTCTTGAACAGGATGCATTTCACCTGATTTTGAAATTTCCATAGCCTAAAAAATGTAATCAGTTTAACTGAAATTCTCTCCATACATGAGGAAAAAGGAAACCTGAAGACTTTAACGATGTTTTTAAAAGCTGATAGCTGTTGATTAAGGGCCGAGCTGGAACTACTCCTAGAACCGCCAAATATGGCGACCGGAGTTGCAAAATTAACTGGTACGTGGAACCAGCCCATAGGACCAGCGCACCGCATACCAGCATACCAGTTAATTTTGCAACTCCGGTCGCCATAATATTTGTTGCAATACTGTTTGAATGGGATCTGAGTTACGGTGAGAATTTATCACTTTTTAACAACTTTTAGTTTGCGGAGTGGATTTTCTGGACCCGTGCAATGCTCGATGAGAGTTGAAAGAACACATAGAGCCTTAGACCCAGTAACTGGGGCGCTGTACTCCTTTTTTGAGATTTTGACATTATCTGTCGTACTAGCGCCCCAGTAAAGAATATGTAGTAACTGCGACGGTCAGGAGGATTTAAATCACCTCTGTTAAAAAAAATGCCTTAGACTCAACAGAATTGCTCAAAATTCGCCTATTGTCTTCTCCAAGTGTTTATGGTGTAATAAAATACATTTAATTGTACTCACGATCTTTTTCTGTCCTCCAAATCGATGATTTTTAGGGCCTCTGACAACCCTGCCGTTACAATCGCCATTTTGATTACTAATGTTACGACTATTTTCTGACTTGAAAAAAGTCGTATTAACGCTGCGGGATCACGTGTTCGCTGATGCCCGGACTTGTATATTGTTTTGCGCAGTCAACGCAGGATACCAGTCAACTAACACCACAAAGTTCCATTGGTCATGATTGCCGAGCGCGTACTGTACAATGTTGCCATTGTGGGTGGGGGGGGGGGGGTCATTGACACAGCTGAGCTATCTGAGCTATCTAAACCCATAATGGCGGTATCCCTCTTTTTTCAAGATCTTTGTTCAGCACCTTAATCTGGAGGTCACAGGTTAAAATCCAGTTCTAGTCAATTTTCCCTCGTAGTTTATTACTTTATATTTGAAATAAAAAGTCGCATCCCCTTCAGGTGATCCCTGTATTGCCGCTTCCCAGGTTGTATCGTAAACGTGGGTGCGATCCCTTGTTATACGGCAGTTTCAGGTTGTATGGCTTTCCGACAGGTACCGCCCAAACAAAGATGTCGACAAAATAGGGAGACCGTCAACATAGGGTTAGATAGTTCAGTCAGCTGGTAGAATGCCGGTACGTCGCAGGTTCAAACCCTGTTTTTAGTAGATTTTCTTTGTTCACCCAAAAATTGGTAGAACGCCGGTACGTCGCAAGTTCAAACCCTGTTTCCGGTAGATTTTCTTTGTTCACCCAAAAATTTTAAAACAAATCATCCGAGTTGGCTGAGCGTACAGTGCTCATCAAACAAAAACTGATAATGGTTAGAAGAATGACCAATAGTTAAATGAAAGGGAAAAGGGTAATCTCAAACTACACATAATCTTTTGTAAGTTTTAATGAACCCTTTGCTGGTTTAATTGGCATTATGATCCGCTAAAATAATTTCAAGTTCTTTCTTCGAAAAAGCTTCTTGTACAATTTTGAAAAAACATCCATAAATTACAATTTCTTTAAAAGTTAGTAATAAGAATCAGTTTGTACACAGATCTCCACACAAAGAATTGGATATTTTCAAATGTTTACCTCTCATGGTTCTGTACAATCATCTTTTAATATTTACTTTGAACACCTCAAAAACTAAAATGAAAATTGAGGTAACATTCAAACAATACTTTATTAAAATAAATATTTGTTTGACTTAATGTAAAACAGGTTTCATCTGTTTATATTTTGCAGGCGTGCCATCTGTAGATGATATCTACATGTCACAAAAAGTGGATTCCTGAGACCTGCAAGTGCAAGTACACCAGAGGTATGTAAAAAACCTGTGGGTTACATTATTTCTTTTGCACTAACCTAAAAAAGTGGGCTGTTTTTGCAGCACTTTACAAACGGCACCCCTACATCACACGCCACAACACTCTGAGGACTCCATGCTGGCTCAGCCTAACTCAGATGAGTGGTTTATCCCTACAGATTGATTACAGATTGAAAAAATAAAAACATGTTTTGATTAACAAAACCCCTTATATAAATAATTAGGCCTTAGTATTAAAATGATGCTTTAACAGTTATTGTCTGACACTGTCTTCACTCAAGTTGTTGAAGTATATAATTCTCAATATTTATGAATAAATCATTAAGATTTCAAGTACAAACCAACATTATTTCTCCCCACAACTTTTATTACATCAAGTTAAACTTGGGAGTAGAATGTTTTTGCGTCATTTAAATGTAGTGGTGAACCGGGGTGGGGGGTGGGGGCATGAGCCGCCCCCAATAACTCTTGTCTCCCCCTTTGCCCCAGATCGGAACAAAATGCGAATATGAATCTTTCGATACATTAAATAGCCCCCCCCTCCAATTATCATGTATTGATGGCTCATAAGATTTCATTGACAAGGGCAAATTGATGCCACCTGGGGGAGGGCCAGTTCAGTTGACCTTTCCCTTTTTTCATATACTTCTGTTATCTCTAACATTTTACAGCGTGAGAAAGCTGATGTTTGACTGAAGAGAGCAATGCGTAACTGAAATATCAAATGTCTTCCCAGGCAATCTACACATCAAGGAATCATGGATATAAACACAAGCAGCTTGTTGACTTGATTTGTAAGATTGTACACATGTCTACTAATGATAAGTTCATTCCTGATGCAATTATTACACCTGCATAAATGTTTTAATAAAAAGTAAGTGCACCATTTGCGAGCAAGTAGACATGGGTTTTTAAAACTATGAAGTTGGAGATCTAGGCAATTTGCTTTGACTGTGAAGTTATAACACTGGCGGTACGATGGTTCGATTAGTGGCTATGCATCGGTCCAATTAGTGTCTATGAAATGGTTTGGTTAATGGTGGTGTGATGGTTTCATCTCTTTCGAATCGTTGGTGGCATTTTACCATGGAAAATTCAGAATATGCATAAGGGACTTGGACACATTGCATCATGGCATGTGGAGTTCCACTATCACGGCTAGGGTAATAGCTGGATGTTGATCTTAATCACACTGCTCCACCAGGGAGCAGGGTGCTGGTGTTATCACAAATGGCTTTCGCAAAGTGTAGTTATTTTACAAATTGAACATATTGTAAAATAAGTATAACATCAAGAGCTTGTATTTCATTGCATTAACTGTTCTTGATTTAAAAGGTATTATATAACTGCCACACAGATCCTTGTCATTTGATTGGTGAAACCTACATCACATGACATTCAATATTATTCCCATCAGCGTCGGTGATCCAAAAGTTCTATTTGCCCTAGAGGAATAGTATTTACTATTGAACGGTTAGGATCATCCTCGTTCCCAATGATTTTGAGTGATAGAGTGCCGCTGCTAAAACAGAGAAGCACCTGTGCAAAAGGTTGTAAAGCTGCACGCGTCAAGTTTGCTTGAAGATAAATTCGTTGTCGCGCGCATGGAGTACAAAAAAATAGAGCGTCTGTGTCTACATGGAGTCGTCCACGTTGTTTAGAAGTTGTTTCAGAATTTTCAGAGTGTCAGGTGGTTCAGGAACCGTATTTATTTGATTTTGTGTTTAATTCGTAAAATGGGAGGAATATTATTGCTCAGTAAAATTTGGACTGTTCCATTTCACTCGGCTTCGCCTCGTAAAATGGAACAGTCCAAATTTTACAACTCAATAATGTTCCTCCAATTGACTCTGAGTCACTCAATATTTGTAAACTATATAATTAAAATAATTAAATCAAAACCTTAGATTTTGTGAAAAATTTTTCCTTTAGGTTAAAGTTAGGTCTTATTTGTGAATGGCTCTGACAAAACCCAAAACTTTGACCCAATTTTTTAAAAAAGGGTCATATTTTTGTATTCATCTCAAAAATTAACATTGTGCCAAACTGCATTTCCTTTTTATCTGAATCTAGAGGAAATGCTCTATATGATGACATGGAAATCTCAAATTGGTCCCTGGGGTTAAATTGTTGACTTTTTTATGACTCATAAATAGTAAATGCCAAGGGGTTTCAGGTTTTGCGAGATATACATAAATATTAACCAAAATCAAAACGATGAATGTGTATAGAACTTCTTTGAAAAGGCATCTGTGTGTTAGATTTTCTTGACATTCATACTCAATTTGCTTACAATTTTACAGGTTGAGTTGAATAAACTTACTTTTCCGAAAAGCAATAACTTATTTCCTTTTAACATACTTGGACAAAGCAAACTTTTTAAAAACTTTGCACCACAATCAATAATCCTGAAAAAAAAAAAAAATTCTTAATTAAACATAACCATGAGCAAGAAAAATAGTCCACAAAATTAAAACATGCATTAAAAACAAGCACAAAACCTTAAACCTTTTTGGGGTTAACTTGGGAATGGTTCAAAACAAAAGATGAAGTTTCAACAGCGTAACAATGTAGTTTTATACAACTGATATTAGTCTTCCATAAGAACTGTGTCCTGCAGAAAATATCATTCTTAAAAAGATTCAAGTTTTTCTCTTTTTCAGGCTAGTTCAATTACAGTAAAACTACTGTTCTTATGCTTATTCTGATAATTTTAAAATGATACTGTTTATAATTGTATTATTTAGAGTTGTCAAATAAAATGTGCTGATAATTTTAAATGTATACTTTCTGTTTAATAAATTAAAGTTATCAAATAAAATGATTCTATAAATGTAGCAAGAAATATGTTTCATTTCCTTACTTTATGTGCTATATTGTACAAGTAATGTATTATGGTTACAAGTAGTAAGATGAAGAACAATAGCTCTTTTTATTAAAGAAAAAACCCTCTTGGGCTAGAACCTACAAAAGTCATTTGACCCTTCCCCACACCAAAATTGACAAGACGAAATCCAACCTTGCGCAAATAAAATAGACTGGTCCCATTCGGTAAACCAATACGTGTAATCCAACAATATATGAGCAGATGGGGAATCCAACAAAGATGGCTGCAGTAAAACAGTTCTATATCCTCAATCCTTTTCCAGAAAAGTACAGTAATCAAGTTTTTAATCTCTTAAGCATAAAAAGTAAATCCTTTTATACAAACTTTAAAAATACATAGCTAATTGAATTCAGAAGTTCCATATCTTTAAAAACATGTTAAACAACCCAGTTATATCTTCAATACAAATTGTACAACACCTTTAAATTTCTTCGAAAATCACTGTAACCCCCTCCAAAGCAAGAAGTTCTCATACTTTTCAATTAAAGCATGGTCATCACTTCAATGTGAATGCATTACACCAAAAAGGTACCCTACACCTTTACATTTGAGAGTTGATTCAATTAAAAACAATTCTTAACAATTATCACATGTATATACCTTTAAATCAATGAAGCCCGTCCTCTAAACAGCTTGATCATGCCCAGTGTCAAGCCAGCCACACCCCAGCATGACGATAGTCCATCTCCCCTACACTCAAATCTCACCATCACAGCCCACTGGCTGACTGTCTTCATCCCACCAACCTCCCATCCTTACTCCTACTATGACTACTGGTCCACCCCATCCCTCACCCCATGCCCAGTCCAACCCACTGGTTGATGGTCTTCATCCCACCAACCTCCCATCCATACTCCAGTCCTCTACCCAGCATCATCATGTCCATGTCTAGCCAGCCATCACCCCAGCATGACTACTGGTCCATCCCCCATCCCTCACCCCATGCCCAGTCCAACCCACTGGCTGGACTGTCTTCATCCCACCAACCTCCCATCCATACACTGGTCCTCTACCCAGCATCATCATGCCAATGTCTAGCCAGCCATCACCCCAGCATGACTACTGGTCCATCCCCCATCCATCACCACAAGTCCAGTCCAACCATCACAACCCACTGGCTGGACTGTCTTCATCCCACCAACCTCCCATCCATACTCCAGTCCTCTACCCAGCATCATCATGCCTATGCCTAGCCAGCCATCACCACAGCATGACTACTGGTCCATCCCCCATCCCTCACCCCATGCCCAGTCCAACCCACTGGCTGGACTGTCTTCATCCCACCAACCTCCCATCCATACACTGGTCCTCTACCCAGCATCATCATGCCAATGTCTAGCCAGCCATCACCCCAGCATGACTACTGGTCCATCCCCCATCCATCACCCCAAGTCCAGTCCAACCATCACAACCCACTGGCTGGACTGTCTTCATCCCACCAACCTCCCATCCATACTCCAGTCCTCTACCCAGCATCATCATGCCTATGCCTAGCCAGCCATCACCACAGCATGACTACTGGTCCATCCCCCATCCCTCACCCCATGCCCAGTCCAACCCACTGGCTGGACTGTCTTCATCCCACCAACCTCCCATCCATACTCCAGTCCTCTACCCAGCATCATCATGCCTATGTCTAGCCAGCCATCACCCCAGCATGACTACTGGTCCATCCCCCATCCATCACCCCTAGTCCAGTCCAACCATCACAACCCACTGGCTGGACTGTCTTCATCCCACCAACCTCCCATCCATACTCCAGTCCTCTACCCAGCATCATCATGCCTGTGCCTAGCCAGCCATCACCCCAGCATGACTACTGGTCCAACCCCCATCCCTCACCCCAAGCCCAGTCCAACCAGCTCAACCCACTGACTGACTGACTGCTCAGCAACCTCCCAGCCCCCTGGCCCCTCAGCCCTCAGAAATTTTACTCCCAAATCTTAGCTCCAAGGCCCTTGGTGAACCCTCAGATCAGCCCAAAATCCAAGGGTCTGGCCAGGGAGAAATTATTTCGAAAAATTTTCTAAGTCGGGCCATTCTAATATTCATCAGGTCAAAAACCGTTAAGATTTTCATGAAAGCTCAGTAGCAGAGTGGTAAGAGATAGAGACTACAGAGCTGAAGGTACCAGGTTCAAGCCCTACCCATTTTTACAAGAATTAAAAAAAAGTTCTTTTTTTACCAGTAAAAAAGGGGTCTGCCAGGATTTGAACCCCCGAGCTCACAGCTCCAGAATTCCGGGAGCTGTGAGCTAGCCCACCGGGCCAAATCGCCGCTTGAAAAAATTCGCTCGGACGTTATATATAATCCTTAGGATAGATAGGTCAAAAAAAAAATATTATAATGAGATGCAAATTATGACCTATGACCTTAGCATGAACCAGGAGAGGAAAAAGATATGGAAATGTTGGTGTCTGATTAAAAATAGTTTATTTCTAGACCAAAAAACACTTTTACATAATACGAAATGTGTTTAACAAGTAAAAGTAAAGACTATTACGACTACACATATTAAGTAGTTTAACATTACAAATGATAAATTAAATAAATAAAAAATATTTAACAGCTATGGGTCCTTTATTTCTGGTTTTAATTAATTTGGTAAATCATTAACTACTTGTTTTCCTTGTCAAAGTACTTATCTTTTTTAAGGCACATTATATTTTTATTTTTCACGATAGAAAAACACACATAACTCACTGTAAAACAGGTTAAAAGTATTGCATTCTCTTATCAAAGGGTAAACTCAGCAGGATTTAAAATGCACTATTTCAATTTGCAAACTGAGAACCCTCGAAGACTACACGGTACTTTATATCAACTATTATACCCCAATATTCATAGCAATAACATTATATTTGTAACTTTCCTTTGGTCACTGCTAGAGGGCGCTACCACTATCTAGCCTCCCCTCATTTTAGTCGTCCTTGATTGAATTACACTCCTACATAGGCCTACGCATCTTGACTAAATAAAAATATTTCTTACATCTGATAAAAGTGGTTTTTATAATATCAAACTTTACTTAAAGGTTCACTGAAATACAAAGTATTAATGCCTTTTGATTTTTATAAAACGATTCACATGTAAGAAATAGTTTTTTGCATTCCTGTGTATTTTTTCGCATAATTTGTTTTCTTTAAAAAATAACAGTCTTCAGGAACGCCCACAAAAATAGGTCACTTGCTAACATGGCTTGATTCTCAACGTGACATCACATGCATTACATAATGTTTCCTGAGCTATTCCACAGAACAACTGTTCTGGGATTGGGTCTGCCAAAGGAATGACAAATATGTGTTCTTCTACTAACAAATTCATTCTTGGTTGAGAATCCAGCCATTGTGACCTATTTTTGTGGGCGTTCCTGAAGACTGTTATTTTTTAAAGAAAACAAATCCTGCAAAAATACACAGGAATGCAAAAACTGATTCCTTACAAGTGAATCATTTTATAAAAATTATAAGGTGTAACATAAAAGCATGAATACTTTTTGTTTCAGTGAACCTTTAACTTACAATGTGGCTTCATCCTGATCTTTGAACACACTGATTTAATTAAATTAACTGCTACAGAGAATTATTCCATATTAAACAACAAGTTTCTGAAACGAGGCTGCTGTATTGCCCGACTTAAAAGATGCACCGATTCCGTTTAAAATGCAAACTAACGTTCATCACTGCAGCGCCCGTTTAAAAAAAACCAATACGCAATAATTCGTTTCACGGACGTTACTCAAGGTTTTTTAAGAACTTGTAAGTGATAGGCCAACCTATCGTTTTCCTTTAGTTTCATTTCATATAATAAAATCAAATTAATTCTTAATAATTTATCACATGTATTTCTGGCACATTCAATTTCGTTATGTCTTGCGTTAACAAAGACAAAGTTTCAAACTCTGGTTAGTGACTCACAAAAATAGAATGTAGATAATATTGTTACAATTAATTTTCAACATTTAACTTTTCAAAGCTACTTATGACGGATTTGTAATAATTGCATTGATATCAGTATATTTATTATTTGTTTATCTTTGCAGTAAGCTGTAGGTAATTCATGTCTTAGATATCAATTTTAAAAAATTAATTATCTTTTAAGAAAAGTGTTAAGAGAATACATGTTAGATAATTTTATCACTGAGAAGTTATCCATTGGTAATAGTTTCATTGGTTTTATTAATCATAAGTAACAAAAAAAGAGAGAGTAAATCTACATATACATAGGCCTAACTTATTCAATAGAACTTATTTGAATAAGAGGACATGTGCTCACTGATTATAAAGTTCATACCAGTGATGTTTTGTATTAATGTAAGTAATCACATAAAGAGTTCATCTACATGTAGGCCTGACCTATAAAAGGCTTGAACCCAAAGGAACCACCCACCTTCATCATATCACCTTTTCAAAAAATTAGAAACAAATAACATAAATATTAATATTTCATTTTTTATTGTATGTAATAAACTTGAGCAGTCTTCTTAGGCCTGAAAGGAGGCCCCAATTCCCCCACATTAATTTATTTTGTCTCACCTATTACCAATACAAAGTGTTTTCATTGGATCGTCATTACGTAAAAAATATATCTATACTTTTAAAGGGACAATCTTAACCACAATAACTAACGTAAAAATTGACAGTAGGGTGTCAGCCTATGGTTTATCATTGCTATTTTTAACATCGTAATGTTTAAGTTAGTTCTTAAAAACACATTTCATTGTAGTTAGTACTGTACAATTTACAGTTATTCAAATTTGAAACATAAAGTTGTTAGAATTAAATGAATGTTGATTTAATTTGTATATATTTTTAATGTTATAATTGTTGATGTTGTCATAATAGTTGATCATTTTATCAATATTTTATAATTTCATCATTTACATTTAACTGAAGTAACACAATGATTGGTTTTGTTAAAGTTAATATAGAACATGTTCCAAGATTTACTATTTATGTATTTTGGGGATAAAATGTTCACACAAAAATCTTTGTAAGATATGTTAAAGGCATTTAAATAACATTTATGAATTTTAATTCAAAACATACTTTAATTATGTATTGTTAGTAGGAGTAATTACCTTTATACTTATTGTCAAATTCATGAAATACTATAGACAAACATTTCATGTATATGTATATATAAACTATTATGTTTTTAGTTAAAATTGTGACACCCGTCATTCTTTTTTATAAGGACATATATCTGTAATGGATGAAGATGTGAATGGCTTAATTTTTATATACAAACAATTAGTGCAGTGGAATTATTTTATTATATTTTAAAATAAATGTTTATTTTCTAAATTGTAATTTGTCATCTGATTAAAATACCAATATGCTACTTGTAATAAGATCATTTGGTTTTAGTCATTTTAATCAAATCATAGAAGTGATTTCTTTTCAGATGGAAATTTGATAAATTAACCAGAATAAATTGATTTGTAACAAAAACATCCTAACTACAAATCATTTAATCTTTTATAACATCAACGATCTGTATGTATATATATTTTTTATTTTAATTCTATATTTGATCTCCCAACTTTGTAATTTTTTTGGTTACAGAAAAATTATTTTCCCCATAATTACATTTTATGCAGTTCGTTTTTTAAATATTTTTATTTTGTATATTATATATAATTTTTTATATACATGTGTATAATGCTCTTGTTCCTAGTGAAATTTGTTTTACATGTACATTTGTCTGTAAATTATGAAGAAATAAATAAAAAAACATTCCAGTGCATTTTCACGGGTCTTGAGGACAAACAATAGCGTGCTCTTTCTATACGAGATAAAAAACTTTGATATTGCGCAAAATATCTTAAACGCGTGATGACTTTATGTCCGCCTGATGCACACTACCTATCAGCAGCTGCCTCGTTTCAGTACTTAATGTAATCTCGTTTATTACCAAAAGTTAAAATCCTTCCCATAGTAGTATGGTTTACTTACTTGTAGGGCCACTTTTTATGCATATTTCCCTACCAGCAGGTACAATAACGCTAAGATTCACACACAATAATGCCGCCTACTGATCTACCCACAATACCCAGCGTAGCAGATGAATACACAGGGGATTTCGATGAAGAAGACCCATCCCGGGGTGAACCAGAACAGCCAATCTCTGTGGGAGAAACACTGGCTGGTGGACTAGGAGTTTGACTAACCTCCAGAGCCGCTGCTGCCTGGGCCAAAACGGTGCTATGAGGATCAGGATCCTGCAATCCTCTTGCTCTATTTCGGTTGAACTCTTTGGATGAGGGAGAAGGGCAGGATAGCCCAAGCAAAAAGCCCATCCTACTGAATTGATCAGTGACAATCAATCAGTCATAACACCTACTAAACCACCAAGGGGAGTAGAGGGTCCACTGTAGAAACCCCCCCCCCCAACCTCCTGAGACAGGGCGTTGGCAATATTGTTGTCCTTGCCCGGAATATGGACTGCTGACAGAACAATACTGTGTAATATGCACCAGTGGAGCAGTTCCCACGTCACTGTGCACAGTTGCCTGAGCATGTGCTCCTTGATGAATGAAGTCTGCCAATACTGTGGTTTTGTTTATCACTAGGCTCTAAAAATGTTTGAGAGATTGCAAAACCGCCAGCATTTCAAGCACATTTATGTGGTACGACTGTTGTTTGACTCGCTAGAGGCCCAACGCTTGATGCGGGGCAAGGTGGCCCCCAGCTGGAGAGTGACGCATCCCTCGTAATGGTGAGAGATGTACGGGGCTGTCGAAAGGAGCAACCCCTCCTAAAGGTGTTTGTAAACATCAATGCGTATTACCACGACTGATTGTTTCAAGCACCCATCAATCGGAGATAACTTGAGCCCCGGACCCTTCAAAGAATTGGAGGCAGCCCCCCCAAGGGTACGCTGGCGAGAAGCCGCCTCGAGCCGCTCACAATATTTGCACCAACCCCTTGGATATCAGGGTTCCGTGCAGAGGCCTCAGCTCGGCTGTGAGCGTTGATGGCCGTTAAAGGGATGGGTACGAGTGTGTGACCGATACCTGTTAGTGGCACGGCCCAGAAAGCTACCAATGGTAGCCTTAAACGGCTGACATCGGGAAATCCTGAGCGTCGGTTTAGCTGTACATTTCGGAGTGGGCTTTGCCGTGGACACTGAAGGTTTCTTTAGATTAATCTTTTATGTTGCCTGCAGTCTTTTTGCTTCAGCTTCCATTGATTCTTGAAATTTACCAGCAAAAAGGTCCAAACCCATAAGTGGTAATGTTTCAATGCATTTGCGTGCACCTTCTTAGAGAAGGAACAGCGCATCTAACATCAAGCTCTATGGGATAAAGTTGCCAGCGAGAGACATGTGCAAACTGGTCGAGTACTGTACGTAATCCCCGGTTCAGGCAGTGAAACACCGCCATCAGGAGATCAGCTTGGACCGGTGAGAATCTTCTTCACAGCCAGTAGCTAGATATTCTGTGAGGAGGTGGATTGAGGCTGGAATGCCTTAAGCAAACAGCCTGTCCCAATAAACCGATCAGTGATAATTGATCAGTGACAATACCTACTGAACCACCCGCCAAGGGGAGTATAGGGTCCACTGTAGGAACAATCTACCCCCTGATGAGACAGGGCGTTGGCAATATTGCTGTCCTCGCCCGGAATATGGACTGCGGACAGAACAATACTGTGTAATATGCACCAGTGGAGCAGTTCCCACGTCACTGTGCACAGTTGCCTGAGCATGTGCTCCTTGATGAATGAAGTCTGCCAATACTGTGGTTTTGTTTATCACTAGGCTCTAAAAATGTTTGAGTGATTGCAAAACCACCAGCATTTCAAGCACATTTATGTGGTCCGACTGTTGTTTGACTCGCTAGAGGCCCAACGCTTGATGCGGGGCAAGGTGGCCCCCAGCTGGAGAGTGACGCATCCCTCGTAATGGTGAGAGATGTACGGGGCTGTCGAAAGGAGCAACCCCTCCTAAAGCATATGGACTGCTGTCAGATCATTATTGTCGTGTGGAGCAGTTCCATCATCAGTGCGCACAGTTGGCCTGAGCATGTGCTCCTTGATCAATAAAGTATGCCAGGAGTGTGGTTTTGTTTATCACTAGGCTCTCAAAATGTTTGAGAGATTGCGAGACCGACAGCATTTCTAGTACATTTATGTGGTACGACTGTTGTTTGATGCTCCAGAGTGGCAAGGTGGCCCCCAGCTGAAGAGTAACGCATCTCTTGTAATGGTGAGAGATTGAGGGGCTGTAGAAAGGAGCAACCCCTCTTAACGTGTTGACAGTCTGCCACCAGCTAGATAGGGTGCAGATTCAGCCAAGGTTTGGTCAGTTCCAAGTGGTAAATTAGGTGTTGGCTTGGTAGGAAAACTGATAATAGATGCAGCTGGGTTTGGCAAATGTGTAATCTACAGAAATCTATCAAGTCCAACCATGCTGGCCATGAGGCCCAGCAGTTTAGCCAAGCTTGAGCTGGTGCCATCATTGCTTGTAGGAAGAGTGCAACACATTACATTGAACACTCAATCCTGTTACGGAGCCTCTCTGCCTGAAAGGAGTTAGAGCCATGCGCCCAGGAAAACCAGCATCTGCAAGGGAACAGGATGCAACTTCTTGGTTTTTATGATAAAGCCAAGGTTGGTATAGCAAATGGCCCCGCTTGTTCGACTGCCGAGGCTGTTGGCTAGTAAGACTGTCCCACCACAATCCAATCATCGAGCTACAAGAGTACAGTAACCCCTTGTTTCCGTTACACCACTCCAATTTCCTTCACTACCTGGTTGAACAGGAGGAAAGGAGGTTGAGGGAGGAGGAAAGTCCGAATGGGAGCACTGCGAACTCGTACATTGCATTGTTGTAAAGGAAACGTAGGAATTTTTTAACCAATTGCACCTGATGACCTGTATACGCGCCAATATTTTCCAAGGCAGCAAATGGGTGACGTGTAAACACCCGTCATTGCATAAAATTGGAATACTGGAACAAAGGTCACTATGTTTTTCGCAATGTGCACAGTATGCACTCACTGTGCAATGCTCCGTTTTACTCGCACAAAGAGATCAGATGGTGCTGAATACTTTGCCAATTTCAGCCTATTATGTGGGGTTATTGTGTATTCACCAATTCCATGTCTTTGTCCTTTTGTTCCAAGAAGAGGATTACGAGACATCGAGAGGCTTCCACTATTGTTTATTCATTGTTTTTCAGCTCAATGGAGGGAAGTCCGAGTGAAGGAGTTTCCAGCCTTGATTCCGAATTGATAAACAATCCTTGGCCATAGCTCATGGCTGAGGTTTTGTAATTTACAGCGTGTGAATTTGAAGTTTTCTCTATAGAAAAAACACAAATCCCTATGCTTTGAAGAGAATATTTGTTCTCAAGTCAATGTTTCTTTGTGCCACAGAACTCTCAACAATTATTCTAGCAATTGAGAGAAATTAACCCCGTCAGGATGGACGGGAAAAAATGGAAGATTCCCAGCGAGAACTGGTTAAGCATGAAAGTTTTGTTTCGAGTGGGCAGGATCCCAAAAGGAGGACACAGTTACAAAACCCAGACCATATCCTGTTGTACCAGGCGCAGTTCTGTCTCAGCTATAGATAGCTGATGCAATTACATCACTTCAACCATCATCGTCTGTTGAATTACCCAAACGGGAAGGACTAGACTCTGGTGAATGCGCCGAGCCCCCGCCATTTGGATTCAACACAGTGGCTGGATTTGGAGCGCCCTCAATTGGAGGGATCAACCTAATCCGAGAATGATGTAGATGGGTGAATGCTCAGCGCGGGAGAAGATGCTGGAAAATGGCTTATTGTCTGCATCATATCTCATTGGTTTGGAGTAGTCCAGCCAGGGTCAGAATACAGACCAGGGGGCTAAGGACAAGGTAGGTTCAGTTGTCCCGGAACCCAGCCTGAATGTTGGCCGCCGGATGCCTTGGCCGTTAGTGAGGCCGATATCGAAAGAACAGGCTGTAAAAACTTAGCCACTGACAAAAAGTCATGGTGACGATGTTTTTTTAACCCCTGCATGATTCGCCTAGCTGACCAACTCTCCGAACGTCAGCTTGTCCTTTAGATTTTTTTGGGAGTGGCCAGGGGTCGAGTCTGAAGACAATTCAGAAGAAACTGTTGGCCTAGGAACACCCGGTGCTGGGGGGAAAATCCAACATCGGCGGTGGTCCGGACGAGTGGCTCATGCCCGACAACGTCGGAGCCCGACTCTGACCTGTGAACAACACTGTATGCCCAGAAAATTGAGTGAATGTGTCACAGCCCGACTGCCCGTACAATCCCCCGAGGAATTGGCTCGTCCAGGGGAAAGGATAATTCCCCCCATTACGGACAGACTCATTCCGCGCCAATCGTTTAGCCATCAGAATATACTGGACGAATCTCTCTTTTTTTGTATAAATGTCAACAAGAAATCTTACTCAGACATGGTGTAAAGCACGCAATCAACAGAGCTGTCTGAAAAGCGTGTGTACCATATCCCGCACTGAGAAAAAGAGGAAGATAACATGGCGCTCATGCTGCGGGGCATTGTGGGTAGATCAGTTGGGGGCGCTATTGTGTGTAAATGTTAGCATTATTGTACCTGCCAGTAAGGGGAAAAGTAGTGGCTCTATAGTAAGTAGAGTGATGTAGACACAATGTATACTTATTATTGGGCAAAAACTACAACATGAAAGTAACTGTATATACCACTGATAAAGTTTAACTTCACAAATAGTTATACCGAACATGTTATTAAAATTAGTAACAGATATTATATAAGTGCACCATTGCAAGCATTTGTTTTTAATCGGTTCTAAATTTCGCCATTGTCATCCTGGTAAGGTTAGTCTAAAGCAGGGCCACCTCGTGCAGGTCCCAGGATACCAGCCCCATCACGCTTTCTAGCATCGTCAGGGCCATTTCACCTTCCTTTCGAAAGGGTCCGGTCCGCCACCTCAAGGCAGTCCAAACCCCAAGGCAGTCCCCTAGCTGTAGTAACGCGGTCCCATAGCCCCACGGCCAAGACTAGGGACTACTGCCGTTTGCCAACCATTTGTGATCACACCAGTACCATGCTCCTTCCGATGGAGCAGCCTGATGCATCTTTAAGATCAACATCCAGCTGTCACCCTGGCCGGCAGTAGGACCCCACATGCCACGTGCAAGTGTCCAGGTCCCTTTGACTATTCGGAATTTCCCGTGTTTACCTCCATCGATTCCGAATCGAATCCCCGCACTTCCAATCGAGTCTCCGCACCACCAATCGAATCTCCGCACTACCAATCGAATCTCCGCACCACCAATCGAATCTCCGCACCACCAATCGAATCTCCGCACTACCAATCGAATCTCCGCACCACCAATCGAATCTCCGCACTACCAATCGAATCTCCGCACCACCAATCGAATCTCCGCACTACCAATCGAATCTACGCACCACCAATCGAATCTACGCACCACCAATCGAATCTACGCACCACCAAGGCGCTAGGATCTCCAACTTCCTGGTTAAAAGAACGCGTTTGTGCTTGCTTGCAATGGTGCACTTACTTACAAGATGTTAATTGTACAGTGCTGCAAAAACAGCCCACTATACGACGAATACAGTAAACATCATTCTAACACATCTACAATACCTTACATGTGGAAGACAACTAATTGCTTGGTTGTTTATTCGTAATTGCCAGATGAACTACTGGGGTTGCTTGATGACACTGATGTTTTCATTCGCCTTGCTCTCCTTTATACCTTGTAACCTTCAAGATGCTCAGTAGAGGTGATGATTTCCTCTGCGCTTGATTTCAGGAAACAATAAGCTACATCTCTGTCTCTGAAATTCCAAGTTTACAGATAAGAAATTGTATGCAAGCGAACAATTTAAGTGAGAAAAATCGCTGTCAGGGCTGATTAAAAACTGGTGAGCTCATAAATTTCTATTACCTATTCAGGGGAGGTTCATGGGGAGGTACATGGGGAGGAATAGATTCATCCTAGTGGTCTTTTTGTCTCCTGTGATCAGGAGAGTACAATAATTAGGACAGGACCAAAGCCAATAAACTGTTTATTTTTGTTTCTTCAAATCAATCATCACTCTAAAAAGTATTACATTGATTGATGCACCTTTTGGAAGCTGAAAACAGGGGGAAAATATTGTTTAAAAAGGTGCTTTTATTGCTGCCTTTACATCTACGGGTGCTCGAATGTTCCACTTTTACACTTTGCTGTTGTGCTCTTCTCACATGTCAAGCACCTGGTTTTCTTGAAGAGGACATAGCCTCTGTTGTGACAACATTTATTCAAGTACCAATCGAGTACATGTATTTGCTTTTAATGTTAAATCTTATGATTACATAATTTACTCTCTTTTGTTTTAAAAGATACAAACAAAAGCGGCACTCACTCATACTACAAGAAAATGAAGGATATGAACTTCTGTTTAAATCAGAGCAACAATAAAGATTCTGCTCAATTACTAGAGATCTTCATTTGGAACCAAGGGATAATTGTTAAAAACAAACTTTTGGGGAATTTGCCTTTAACTGGAGAGTGCTCCTTTATCGTGGGCTGGTCTTGGACATCTACTTGTTGATGGGGAGATGTCTTTGGAGATGCTATGCCTGACTGCAAAACAACAAAATGCACAACTTACAAAATTTAGTGTTTAAGAGCATTACCCATGATTAAAACAATAAGGTTTCGTAAATTGGTTTTACCTTAGGATGTTTTTCTATATCTTCAATCAAAAAGTAAATACAGAATACCAACATGGTGCATATACAAGACGTTAATTGTACAGTGCTGCAAAAACAACCAACTATACGACGAAACGAGAAAACATCATGCTAACACATCTACAATAGCTTACATGTGGAAGACAATTAATTGCTTGGTTGGTCACTCATGATTGCCAGATGAACTACTGGGATGGTTGATGACACTGATGTTTTCATTCGCCTTGCTCTCCTTTATACCTTGTAGCCTTCAAGATGCTCAGTAGAGGTGATGATTTCCTCTGCACATGATTTCAGGAGACTTGATCTCTGGCTCTGAAAGGTCAAGTTTCATCACTTTAAAAAGTATCACATTGATTGATGGAACCTTTAGCTGAGAACAGGGGGAAAGTATTCCGTTTAAAAAAGATGCTTTTATTTACTGCCTTTATCTACAGGTGCTCAAATGTAAAACTTTTACATTTTCCTGTTGTTTTTAACCAGTAGGTGCCAGATGATGTGTATACTCGCAATTGTTTCTCCTGCCTGGAAACAGAATCCAGGTAAAGACGCCATCGTGTAATTTTGGAATACTGGAGCAAAGGACATTCCATTGCTGAGCATGCACAGAACACACACACACCGTCTCATGCTTCTTTTCACCCACACAAAGACAAAATATGGTCTTGAATATTTCGGCCTTTTTTGTGGATATTGAGAGGTGGTTTTTGTGTAATCCTAGATTCCAGACCTTTGTCCTTATGTTCCAAGAGAATTCCGAGGCATGAAGAGGCTTCCACCATTGTTTATTCATTGCATTTCAGCTCAATGGAGGTAAGTCAGATTGAGCCAGCAATCGAGCCAAGGTTCTTGGTTTACTACCACTCCTATGCTATAGGTAACGGCCGATGTTTTGCAATTCACAGTGTGCGAAAACAAAAACGGACGATTTAATCAAGAGAATCTTTGTTCTCTTGGAATTGTCAAGTCAGGGTTTCTTTGTGCCAGCGGTACCCTCAAAGAAAAATAATCCCGCCTACTCTGCCAAAAGAATCCCGCCAGGGAAACAGAAACATAAAAAGATAATCCGGGCGGCAACTGGTTAAACTGCTCTTCTCACTTGTCAAGCACCTGGTTTTCTTGAAGAGGACACAACCTCTGCTATGACAACATCTATACAATTAATAATTGAGTACATGTATTTGGTTTTAATCTTAAATCTTATGACTACATAATTTGCGAATCTTTTTTTTAAATTAAGCTACAAGCAAAAGTGAGTGCAGCTCCTATTTGCAAGGTGGAATCTAGACTATTTCATTTCATGAGGCAAAACTAAGTGAAATGAAAAAGCCAGATTTCACCTGATTATATTCTGCACCATTGCACAAACAACATGCATTGATCAATATTTGTTTTATATACCTCACACATACATCCTTAGAACATAGATCCTGGGGGGTTAATTTTACAAGCACACTTTTGGGGAATTCACCTTTTACTGTAGAGTACAGTGCAAATCCTCCATCATAGGCTGGTCTTTGACATCTACTTGTTGATGGGTAGATCTCTTTGGAGATGCTAATCCCAACTGCAACAAAAATACCAACATTGAAAGCAGCAGGAAAATGGTCGGAGGAACTCATGCATTTTAGGACTTTTTTGATTGTTTTCGATCAAAATAAGCAACAGTGATTTTTTTCGAGGGGGGGGGGGAGACGTCAAATGGCTGTGACAGTTCTTGAGGATTAGTGCTGGTATGAACTTTATCATCAGTGAGCTCTCAGAATGAAACTTACCTCGCAAATGGCACGTAAAATTTAAGTTGCCAAAAACTAAGAATATGTGTTAAGAATATATATCTATTTCCTAAAGTACTTTCCCGAAATCTTTAAAACCGGACAGAAAAAACCCACAACCCAGCCTGTCGACTCTGAAATGATTGCAAAACAATGTACAAATATCTCTGAATGAATTGTAATGCTACAAAAATTGACTGATATCAACTTCTGTATAAAAACCAGAGCAAAAGCATGCTTCCTGTACAATTATTACAGAGCTCCATTTGGGTCTGGGGATATATATGAAAAGTTTACTTTTGGGGAATTCACTTTTTACTGGAGAGTTCAGCTCCTACATCTTAGGCTATGGAGATGCCAAGCTTTACTGCAACAAAAACAAAATGCACAAATAATTTGCAACATTTATTGTTAAAACATTTACCATCTTTAAAACAGCTAGGTTCATTTAACTTGCTTTTACCTTCTAATTATTTTGATGCTTTCAATCAAAACTAAAAGTGAACAAAATCAACATTGCATGCAGCAAAGAACTGTTTGGAGGAACTCATGTGTATCAGGGTTATTTTGATTGTTGCAATCAAAATAAGCAACAGTAATTCAGGGGAACATCAAATTCCTTAAACAGTTTTCTTGAGGATTGGTGCTGGTATGAAATTCATTATCAGTGAGCTCTCTCCAAGAAGGAAATTTATCTAGCAAATGACATGCAAAATTTAAATTACCAACAGCTAAGAGTTTGTCTTGATAATTGTGTTTTAACATGAAGCTTCCTAAGGTCCAACAGAAAAAAACCCACAACCCAGCCTGTCAACTCTGAAATGATTGCCAAACAGCATACAAATATGTTTGAATGAATTGTTATGCTACAAGAAAAAAGCTGATTTTAACATCTGTATAAACCAGAGCAACAAGTTCATTTTTTTTTCATTGCATACATCAATTCTGGTTGTAAGGCAAAGGACTCTCAGAAAAGTGAACAAAACTAGCCAAGAACCCCATGGAGAGTTGACAAGGAAGTTTTAGTTTGAGATGTGGGAGGAAAACCCCAGAGAATTATTCCAGGAAAGCACACGCAGTCAGGTAGGGACTGAAAACCCAATCCACATAGTGACCCAATAAACATTCTGCACAATTATTACAGGGAGCTTCCATTTGGGACTGGTGGAAAATATTAACTTAAAGTATACTTTGAAGAACTCACCTTTTACTGGAGAGTTCAGCTCCTACATCTTAGGCTAGTCTTGTACATCAACTTGTTGACGGGTAGTTCTTTTTGGTGATGCCAAGCCTGACTGCAACACAAATTACACAACATTTATTGTTTAAAATATTTTCCATCATTAAAACAGTTAGGTTCAGATAACTGTCGGATTATTCTGATACTTTCAATCAAAAATAAGTGAAGAAAACCAAACATTGTATGCAGCAAAAACATGTGTGGCATTATATATTCAGTTGTTGTATTCAAAATAAGCAACAGTAAATCTGGGGACGTCAAATGCCCGAAACAGTTCTCTTGAGGATTTGTGCTGGCGTGAACTTTATTATTATCAGTGAGCTCTCAGAAAAAAATAATCCAGAAAATGTCATTTAAAGTTTTAAATTACCAACAGCTAAGAATTTGTCTTCTTAATATTTGTGTTCTATTTATTTCCGAGGGTACTTTCCAAAAATCTTTCAAACACAACAGAACAAAAAACACAACCCACCCTATCAACTCTGAACTGATTGCCAAACATACAAACAACTTTGAATTGCAAATAATTAAATGCTTCAAGACAATGACAAATGTTAACTTCTGTTTCAACCAGATCCTTTATCTTACAGGCTGGTCTTGGACATCTACTTGTTGACGGGTACAGATCACTTTGGAGATGCAAGCCTTTCTGCAACAAAACAAATTGCACAATTTTCATACATTTAGTGTTTAAAAACATTATCCATCATTAAAAAGTTAGGTTCAGATAAACAGTTTTACCTTCGAATATTTTCTATATTTTCTGTCATATATCATGCATGTAAAATAGTGCAGCATCGAAAGAGCAATTCTAGAAAATAATTTGTATTTTCTTTGTTCTATCATGCAGTGAATCCTACGGGCAACCGCATGCTCGAATGGACTTACCGAGTAGTAGCACCTTCAACGACTCCCCTACAATTCTCCCATGAAAATGATATATTTTGTAAAAATGCTTTTTTAACATTTTGTTTTAATCCTTGAAAGGATCACAAAAAGTCTCATCTTTACTCCAGAGTCATTTAAAGGCAATATTCAGTTCAACATTACCGTTTTTGTCCACATTTATTCTTTTTTTGTCCCCCCCCCCCCCCCCCCCCCCCGGTAAACAGCAACAAACAAATTTATTTACTCACTGACTTTATTCAGGAAATTGTCTCATCTGTGTGGACTGTTCCTCCAAATTACGTCTCAGTCAATCGAAGGTTGAAGTAGAAGGCAGCCATCGTCCTAGATCCCTGTCCAGTGCCCCTGGTGGCCATTTCCATCCTAGTAGGACATCTCAACTTATGGATGGTTGGTCTAATTTACCTTGCCAAAACAAGAGGTGAAAGTGAAAAATTAAGCTGTTTTAACAGACCGTATTAGTTACTGACAGAGTACACTCATTCTAATACTCTTCATTTACGCAGTATGCAAACAACTTTTGAAATTGTCATTCATTTGGCCAGTTACATTTTCAAGAAAACAACAAATGACAATTTATATATTTTGTCACAGATCTTGTGGTTGTTTACACATTGGACTGCTAGTACAACCACAATAAACAGTGATTACAGGAAGAACTGAACACAAATAGGGCAGGATTTGATGAGGTGCTCCACTATTTGGTGGGCGCCACACTTTCATTCGGAGGGCTCGATCCACTATTATCTTCTGAAGGCGAAAAACACAATCTCCCCCAGCAACAACAATCTGTATTTCAACTTTATAGGGGTATGTATTTTTGGTTATTGAAGGAATTCATAAGTTCAAACCTTCCAAGTCTTCAGTTAAGATTTACCATGATATTTGATAATGAGGGTTGATGTCCTGTCCAGCATTTCATCTCTTTGGTATTTCCTTTGCTACAAAGTAGGTTTTTAGGCCCATTTTAGACTGTAAATGTATAGTGTTTAACCAACATCATGGTTTCTTTTACCACAGGTTTTCCTGTAAAGTTACAAACAATACATTTTTTTAACAACATTGTATGTTATAATCCAACATTAAACAATTTCAGGATTATAAGTACCACTTGTGTATGTTTTGTTGTTTCCATGGATTGTGAACTACCTAAAGATATTCGTTTCAGGTAACCCATTATACCCACAACATAACTACATGATTTTCTGTAGAACAAGCAAACTCTGCAAAACCTAACCTACAGGTAAACCTGTAGAAGAACATTAAGTTGTGCCTTTCTTTATACTTTGTCACAACTAGCATTAGATGGAAAATGTTGCAAAATACATGTATGTATAACACATAATTAATAGCACTGTGAGCTCTTTCCAACAGAACACAGTTTATGACAGATATTTCATTGTAAGGCAGTAATGAATGAATGTTTATTGTACTGCAGTGCTAACAGGCAGGAACAGTGAATATTATAAGTTATCACACAAGCATGAGTGGCATACGGAAAAATATTGCGCTATATTTTCCCGTATTCCATGAGCGAATTTTTCTTCCAGTCAACACTGGAAGATAATACAACTTTGAGCTTTATTTGATGAAGAGCAAAACGTGCAACACGCAAATTGTAGAATGTCATTTTGCACTGTCCATATACGGAGCGTGACGCATGTTACTCAAAATACGTGGAGTGCAATATAGACTACTGGGAGTATGATATGGTTTATTATCACACTCCCATTGAGCAATCTGATTGGAAGATTAGCGCATACTGGAAGATAAATGTACTGTGACCAGTCAGGACGATATGGGTTAATGAAATATTTTTAAAAAAACATGATTTTTTTAATAGACATGTCATTTCAACATGTTTGGACATCAGCTGCAGGGCTCCCATACTGCTAAGTCTTTTGTTCATACTTTGTAAAAAAAAAAATAATTTCTCCATCATCCATTATGAATCAAAATCACCATGGCTTGTTTCACATCATTGCAGTTCCAGCATTGCACCACACAGTGACTATATTGACGACACTGAGTGATGACAGCCTGCAAATTATCTAACAGAATAATGTCTACACTTGGTATAAAATAAAGTATGTTTTTGTATAAATAGGACTCGGCAAGCTTCTTGGTCTAATGGTTAAGACATATTCGACCCTATTTCTTGGCTTTGGTTACTGGGGAATTCTGCACATACAGTCGTCATTCTCCACCTAAAGGTCAAGCGCAGAATTTCTGCATTGGCTGGGTATAAGTGGAGAATCCTTAGCAGCGTGATGTACATTGTATACATGTACTTGCACAAGCAAAAAAATTCTTGCTACTAGTGAAACACGCTTATCTTAAAAACCTAGACTTTTTCTGCTTTCATAAGTATACCAGTATGCAAAGCCATGACATTGGGCCCTACTCTAAAATGTACAAGGTCAAGTACACATTGATTATAAAACATCAGTGTGAAGTAAAACAAAGCATACAATTTGTAAAATAAAGTAAAATAACCTAGCAAAGTGTCTTGACAGTTCTACCCTACTATACTAAAGTCTACATTAACACTCAACTGCCTTGATATATATTTACATTCCCTTTAAAAAGAGTTTTCCATTTTTGCACCATGCACAAGAATGTTTAAACTATAATCATCACAACTTGTTCTTCATCTTTCACATGTTGGTCCGAGTGGCTTTAGATGGTCCTTGGTGAGTAAGTACATGCAGGTACACACACAAACGTGACATCAGGACTTCTTGAACTTGATCTAGAACAGCCTCATAATCCAACTCAGCAGAGCTACACTCTAGGAATCTGGATGTTTTTCTTCATACTTGGATCTCACATTCTGTTACGGGGCTTAAAGGAGTCTGGTGCCGTTTGCATCACAGTGCTCATCTTTGGTCCATCTCATTTTAGCTCCTTTGTCTGCAGATCCTTCAGTTTTACTGCTGTTTGGTCGGCTAGCTGTTGCTTGGATCACCTACAATTATATGCTTTTATTATTCTCTGCTGAAGTTTTGCTTCTAACTAGGGCCAACCATTGCTTGATTATCTAACTGTGTCTGTGGATGTCTGTCTCAACACCATCGATCACCATTACAGGCTGTAGAGGTATTAATGCCAAACTAGAAATAAAGCACTTGGAGAAATATACCGATTTGAAACTATAAAGTGCTTTATTGACGACTCTTTTATGGTACAATTAATTTACTTTTTACAACAGACAATTTACTGGTTACCAAAGGCCAACATATATGCAGGTTTGTACATTGTATACATGATATACATGGTATAAATCGGTGCTGTAGTGCTCATACTCAAGTACGACTTTGATGGTACTCTTACTTGTACTCAATGCTCATGGTTGAGTACTGCTTGAGTACCAGTGATGGTACTCGTCTATTGGCTAGCAAAGTACTTGAATTCCATACTCAATACTTGACTGAAAAATAATTCGTACTTGAAGTTATGTACTCAATACTCGACAAAAAATGTACTCGGACACTGGTTTTAAGTACTCGTGGTCAAATTACCACTTTTCCTTTCCAATTTACTGTACATGTGTTAATGCAAGGAAAAGATAAATTAGAGCTCTGAAAAAAAGTGAAATTGAAGTTAACCAGGGTCCTAGAGGTGGAAGGCGAGGAAAGATACCACCCCGCTAATCTGAGTCTTACCAAAGTACAGCAAAATTAAAAATGGAAAATTACTCAACAAGAAAGTTTTTGACAAAGAGTATCTGATGTTAACTTCCACTTAATACATGCAACTCTTCCAACAAAACCCAAATCACAAAAGTACAAGTTGGCACGGAATAAAAGCATTACACCGTTTTTAGTCAAAGCTTCAGGCAAATAAAATTATTTTCCACTCTTCACAATAATTATCTATTTTCTTAGTCAGGTTGTTCAATAAAATGAATGGAAACTCAATAAGAAAACAACATTTGACAAGGGTATCCCCACTATCTGGTATTATTTGCCTTCAATACAATCAATCACAGTTTGACAAAACACACATTATTAGGCATACAATTGTTTCAATAAGACACACAATCAATCAATGAGGACATAGCTGGGGGAAGTTCTCTGTCTACATAAGCCCAGCCGATCCTCTCTCTCCAGTGTGATTGGTCCCACATGCAGGAGCACAGGTCTTCAGTCATGGGGACTTCTGTGTCTCTCTTTAAGACATCAATGTAGCATGACCTCCTTTTGCCTCTGGAGGCCCTTCTTCAATTTGGTTCCCACAAGATGAGAGATGTTGCCAGTTCAGGATGCCAAAAACAGTGCCATGCAAGTCTTAGTCACTCAAAAGTCTTGTCCAATACTTTTGGATGGGTTTTCCTCATAATTAGTCAGTCCATGACACATCCAAGGCCATCCTCAGCATACAACTGTATGTCTCATCCAAGGTTTTCTCCTTCTGGGTAGTGAGCATCCAGGTTTCAGGACTGTTCAGTTAGGTTGACTCAACTCATTGACACAGAATAAAAACAATACACTTTACTTCTTGGGATCAATAACTTTAGGGGAAATTTATTTCCTTACTCTGCCAATACAACCACTCACAATTCCACAAAACAAACATCACAAACACTATGATCCAGAATGAAACCTCACACACTTTCTGGGGTCCAAAAGAATAAGGAAAATAATGTATTTCCTTACAAAGAATAATACTGATCAACAACTTTCATAAATAATGGAAATTTAACAAGAAAACAGTGTTTGACAAATTGTTTTGTAAATTTGCCTCTCAAAACACATTCATAACTGGATAAAACACACATACAAAAATACGACACAGAATAAAACCAATTCACTGGTTAGGGTTGTAGTTTTTTGGGGGTCAAATTTATTTCCTGAAGCATATCCCCTAGTGACTTGAGGCCCTCCCAATATCCTTCAAAATACTCTACTCTTTGCTCAACACTTGTATGTTTGGACTTCCCTGCAGAATGCCTGTTCCAATAACAAGGAGTTGTTATTTCAGGACCTTAAATTTTAATCATACAAAGTCAGACAATTTTTTGAATGAGATTTTTGAGGATCTGGGACTAAAACAAGCCAATTCACTTCTTGTTGTTGTTAGAGATTGTGTTGTTTTTGTTTGTTTTTTATTTGGCGGGGTGGGAGATATTTACTTTCTTAACCAGTACGCGCCAGATGCCGTATATCAATGCAAATATTTTTTAAACCAGCAAATGGGCGACGATAAAACAAGCCATTGTGTAAAATTGGAATACCGAAACAAAGGTTGCCTGGACATTCCACTGCTGAGCATGTACACAGCACCCACACGCCGTGTAATGCTGCGTTTCACCCACACAAAGAATAAATATGAATGTTTCATGGTTTTCTGGCTTTTGAACATTGGTTTTTGTGTAATCCCCAATTCCAGACCTTTGTTCTTTTGTTGCAAGAAGAGGGTTATAAGACAATCAAGAGGCTTCCACCACTGTTTATTCACACATTTCGGCTCAATGGAGCTAAGTCAGAGAGAAACTGGAATCCAGCCTCGGTTCCGGGTTTACTGTGCATGAATTAAACATTTTGTCAGTAGACAAAACAAAACTCACGGTGCAACAAAGATAATTATTGTTCTCTTGGCTTTGTCAAGTCAGGGTTTGTTTGTGCCAGCGATACTCTAAAAGAAAAATGATTGCAGCAATTCCGACAAGGAAGCAAGTGAGGTCAATTCAGGTCACTAACAAATATAAAGATCTTCATACATCAAACTTTCACTCAAAATTGATATTTGAGAAATTTCTAAAATATATTATTCACATCTAAAATAGAAGAAGAATGAGCATTATAAACAAGTAAGTTGCACAGTTTTTAGTATCCCACAGGGCAAGTTGAGAAGTGGTGTTTACTATTCCATAGCTGTTTTTACTAGACAATGTACGCCGGGCTAGTGTTAAGGGTGAGCTCTGCTAGTAAGATTTACTCAGATTTTGTGAACAAAGATTTACCATTCTTCTGACAAACAAATGAGTGTATTAAATTTCAACAATTTTTGAGGTGCTAGCTTAAAATAAAAAAATGCCAACACCATTAAAGCCCCAAGTAATATCATGTTGTACAGTACTTGCAAACAGTTTGTCACCCTTACAGGACTGACGTCGTCAGCATTTGCTTCCAAATTTTATCGTTTTCATAGCCCTAACCACATTGTACAATCCAGCCAGTTCATAGGCCTATTCCAGGATATCCTCAGCTGGACCATGCCACACATCCCAGAGGGGGTGTCAGTCAACTGCGTAAAACAATATGTGTTGTAGAGTTGGTATCCTTCTTTGTGTATTAAACAAATAAAATTCTGGGCATCAGCAAACAGGCAATCCGTAGCATGTTTATACGTCTTTTACATGTTATAAGGAAACAGTCGTTGATGAATATACGCATTGGAGGAAAAGTGACACAATTCACCTCATATGACAAGATCATTAAACATTGATTTGCACTTTCAGTTGACCTAAAAAATCAGCGATTTGGAGGACAGAACATGATTTTGAGCACAATTAAATGCATTTAATTTTATCTTTGATATCTTGAGAAGCCAGTAAGTAGGCGATTTTCCAGCAATTTTGTGGAGTCTTTGGCAATTTTTTTGAACAGGGTATCACAGATTCGTTTTAAATCTGCTCCGTGGTCCAGTTGCTACATAAATTATGCTGGGGCGCTAGTATGACCGATAATGTCAAAATATATTTAAAAAAAGGAGTACAGCGCCCCAGTTAGTTGGTCTAGGTCCTGAGTACAATTAAATGAATGCTATTTCATCTTTGATATCTTGAGAAGCCACTCCTAGGCAATTTTACTATTTTCTCATGTCTTTGTGGTCAATTGGCCAAAATCTTAGCAAATCACCTTCATCATGGGCTGTTAACACATACTTTTACCTTGGGCACCAGTACAACCAAACGCAGTCAAATAAAGAAAAACACAGAAAGGAGTACTGAGTACCCAGGAGGCCTGGGTCTAGAATCCGCCTAGTACTATACCCAGTACATGCAGTATGACATTTCAAAAGATGGGAACACTAGAGCGCCCAAGCTAGTTCTGGGTCTAAATTCTTACTACTAGTACTGTATTACTACATAGGAATCGAGCCCCATAAATAGTGCCAATACGCTGGACTACCTCAGCTCATCCTGGGGAGAATTTCGGCAACAAAAAATGCAAGTCTCAATGCGAAAGTTCATCTCACGTTTTGGGGGAACATGGGCGTAGGGCCAAGGAGCAGAGGTAGTACAGCGTATTGGTACTATTTATGTGGCTGTAGTAGGACATAGATAGTTTCCTACCTGTGTTAAAAATGAAATTAAATGGCGGGTTGGACAATCAATGTCAAGAAAACGACGTCTTTTGACCATGTACATGTATGGCCGCGGTGCTTGTGTACTGTACATCACTAAGTGTGTTGCATTGCTATCCTCCATTCCATGTGGTCAGAATGAAATTAAAGAATGAACTACTGTACTGAGGCTGTAAACATCACTTTTTACACTTACGTCATGCCTGGGTCCTGGGAGACATCTCCAGTAGACACAAGTATGCACAATATTCTGGACTCTTTTTGTTATGGTAGTAACAAATTGACTCAAAGTCTTCCCTGTAAAACGTGAACAGTCGCCATTTTGAAGAAAATTTAACAGCCGCTGCACTGACGTCAGTAGGTGCGTATAAAGAATACGTAGCCAGCTAGCCTGGCCTGCATGCTGCCCACGTGACACATGCATTGTTTCGACCGACCGGGATGCGTATCTTTTTTCCAGGACGAACGTGGGCGATTAACATAAAGTGGGCGTGCGTAAACCCCAAATACCCTCGCACGTGCGTACTTGGACCTAATAGTAAAAGTAGTTGTGAGTTGTTCATCTACGAGGACAACAATGGGTGTGGACTCCGTAGTCGCCGTAACACAACTATATTTTAGTTTTACCATCGGAGCCTTTTGGTTTATGGTGTATCTTATCCTTGAAACATGTAAGCTAAAAAATGATGGTTAATTCATCACCACTTCAAAGCTCTGTTTGTGGTTGATCTGCTAACGACTTGTATTGATTCCCCACTGAAATTTATTACGGCAATTCTTCACTTTATTTGAAGAAAGCTTTTTGGGGGGCAGTGAGACTTATTTATAGATAAATACATCCATGTCCCTTGTCTCTAATATTTTGTTAAACATCAAAATAAATAAATAAATAAATAAACATTGTGAGCATCACCCCACAATGTAAAGAAAAGCCCATAGTTACTGTAGTAAACAACTCATGCCGTGCTCTCGTCGTAAGCCCAGACCGACCGACAGGCAGATAGATAGATAACCAAATGTAGATACAAATTTATAAGTATTGATATAAATTTATAAGTATTAAGCATTTCTTTAACAGTTAAAGTTTTTTTCAGGGGTGGGGGCCGATTGAGACTATAGAAGAGACAAGACATACATATATACAGCATAGGAGGAAACGACTCAAAAAACGTACACTGCAGTACAACATTACATTTTGGTTAGTTTGGGTGCATCACAAATACAATAATATTGTAAAAAGCAATGGAACATTCACATTTTTCGTTAATTACGTGATATTTTGATGATTTTTTTTTACAACAACCATTTATATATTATTGTCTGTCATTCCACATCACTCAATTAGGTAAACAGTAAGCCGGTGTGTCCCTTTAAGACTTATCCACATCAAACCACCATGCTAGCCCAAGGTCCTTCTAGTGACTATTTGTGATGCACAGTCTACCCGCAAGTATTTGTATGTTGGCCACAATCATCACCCACGTGACCCTCTTCGTAGATATTTTGTAGACATCGTTTCACCATCAAAGCTAATAATGGCCATTCCTAAAGTACTCCACTGTCTCATTGTGATCTTAGGGGTGTTTTCAAAATCGTGTGGAAAAATACGATTTTGTTGGTGTCATCTTGTACCTGATGACGTAGAATCGTTTTGTTTTTTGGGCTTTGTATGTTTCTTTGTTTATTTTGTCCGCGATTGTTTAAGATCCGTGAATAGCGCTATTGACTTACAACCATTTAAGTCCAAGCACGCATGTGCGAGGGTATTTGGGGTTTACGCACGCCCATTTATGTAAGATGCCCACGGTCGTCCTGGGGAAAAAATGCGCGACCGGCATGGTTGGGTCACGTGGAACACTTTTAGTGGCTTTTTATTGGTTTTCCTCCGTACGATCTTTATCTAATTATAATATTAGGGCACTAGCTCCACATTTTGCGACTTCTTATTGGTTATTATGGTTGTTTATTTACATGGACGTAGAATGATTATTATATCCATGTAGGCTCCTTATAATAATTAGAGGTACGGTGTCAGACATTTCCCTCAGAAGACTCGGACACAGACTAAAGACAAGCGTGTCCCTGACTATAAAGGCAAAGCACTCAGGCAGTGAAAGACTTTCATGCATTACAAAGTTCCTAAATTATTTAGTTCAATCATGAGATTGTCAATTTTAGAATAATATGTGTAAATGCACATAAGATAAATAAAACATAATGTAATGTCGTCAGTTTGTGGATTCTACACTCGGGGCGAGGTGCAAAGAAAAGTTAAGGACCTTTCTATTGTTGATAAACAAACTGCGCTGGTTGGCATGAACGGCCAAATAATAGCAAAACATTCAAGTCTTGTTGACAGACGTTGTGACCAAATTCAACATTTTTGCAAACTTTCTATTTAAAGAAAAAAACATTCCATTATTGGTTGGTTTGTTTCCAACAAATTCTAAACAGTATTTGAATTGTGTGTAACATTTTGCAAACCGTGATTATCTGTTTTTGCTTTGCACTGATGGCTCCCCGTAGTTTCTCCATCTTGGTTGGCAAAAAACTCGGGCTGTGACGTTGCAAAAGAAAGGTCTATACATCAGTGCCAACCACACGTATGTAGGGTTAAATACAATATGTATTCTATTTTATTGATTTGTTTTATTTTTAGTTTATCTCCGATACTTATTAATTTTAACATAACAAGGTTGGTGGCACTTCAATTTCTGTATTTTTTTTTTCTCGTACAGATCAACAGTTTTTTGTATTTTTTTTTTAATAATGAAGGAAATAAGTTTAAAAAACACCTTTTATAAAAAAGTTATGCAAGAGTTTTTCAGTTCATGAACTGAAAATTGTTACAATTAAATAAAATTAGCAAAGTACTATTTCCTCCTCATCCGTGGTGATATAAACTCGGCAAGACGAAATAAGAAAATGGGCCATAACATGAACAACAAGTGTCACCTCTTTTACTACCACCAGTTGGAGAGAATTTCCAATGCTGGATGTGCTGCAATAACCCACTGAAGAAGGATGACATCTGGAGTACTTTTTATTTTATTTTTATTTTTTGGAAATCTAGGTTATAGTAGAAAGGAGGCTTGTGTATCTAGGTCATGGTTTTTGGTTACATTTACCATGGAGGAATGCATTTACTAATGAGAGGTTATAAATCTTGTATCCACTTCTGAGGTGAGCCTGAACAATGATTTTGAACTACCTATACGGGCTTGTTTATTTCAACATCAACAGAGAAACAGTTCGTTCTTAATTGGTGCACTGACTTTAAAGGAACAATATATACAACATTAAATTTGGGAAGAGTGCATTATTTCATATGATGTAATTTAAAATAAAAACAAAACGTACCACCGACACATGAAAGTTTAGGTGAACAAGTTTTTGGTGGCCAGCACCAAATGGTGGTGACGTTTGGTTAGGGACTTAAGTTCATAATATAACTTGAAGTATTTCGATTTGTCAAATACAAATAAAGAAACTGAATATCGGTTGAAATAGTTTCTCTCCCATCGTTCTATTTCAGACAGAAACATTTATAAGTACAGTGGTCCTGGTCCCGGTTCAAGTTAAGCTTCAGTTAAGTTTTTCAAAGTACATTTTAAGCGTAGGTTTTGCGGTTTCAGCAAAAATTAATTCAAAGTCATTAACACGCATTTTGAACAAACTTGCATTCATAGGCGCGCACTATTTAAAGTTTAAACTGGATTTTGTGCATTAAGGACTTTTAAAGGTTGAGTATTGATTGGTGACGATAACAAAATGTATTTAAGTCTAAAATTTCGCATAGGCCTATGTGCAAAAAGTTGCCTCTAAATGTTTTTCTCTAAATTGGATTACACAACCCATATTGACCTTCACAAAATCCCTGACAAAACATAACGGTTTTATTTTGAAACGTAATCACGTAGATACAGCAACTGTTAATTTGTTTGTTTGTTTATTGAATGAATCTGCTCTTCCAAAATCACACATTGCTGCACCACACCTTTAAAATGAAGACAACCGTATACAACGTCACAGAAGGAGCTCAAACTTGCAGCTATCGGAGCATCCTTGTGCAGAGTTCATCGGGTGACACACGTTACTCAGAGCATGGAGGTAGAAATTTCTACCTCCATGCTCAGGGTAACATACTTGTTGTAAAACTTTGTTTTGGATTCACTCATTCTCTTGTTGATTTACATTGTATCGTTGCTCAGCCTTGTTTATATTATGACATGCCACAAGCACTAGCAACCAATCAGCATTTACCGGTGTGTGATTTCAGACTGCTATTCGTGGGGGAGTCGCGACATGGCGTCCTTGGGCAAGGTGGCTGAACCAATTATCGACCATTCCTCTTGACACATTTCTCCACTCCTCTAGTTTGAAATAAACACACCATATGACCACAGCCGACCTGTATCAATGTTATAAGAGTATTAAGTTTAAAAAATAGATAAGCCACAGATTTAAAAACTTTAAATTTTGTCGAGTAGGCCTATACTATGCCGATCAGGGAGAGTAAGTTTAAAAGAACGTGAACGCTGGGGCGACTCCGTTCAGTCAAACCACACCCAAATCAATGAAAAAAAAGATAAAGTAAACAAATAAAAAATAAACATAGCAAAACTGGCGTATAAAAAGGGTTCTTACGCGTTCGAGAAATGCATTGAAAAACATGTTTTGAAATATACATTTCATTCCAAACACAATTTGCATAGCGGTCACTCTGCAGTACGCCATATTACTTTTTTTCAATATTTCTATAAATTATTATAGTTCGGCACTCTTTAAGTTTACAAGTGAGGCACTTAGAGCCAAAAACACACGTTATTATTGAGATCTGTTTTCTTTTTCTGGTAATAGAGTCGGAGTTAAAGGGCCGACAACAGTGGGCACGATCAACGGGTAATGCGCCCGTGGGGTACATCATGTTCCCCTCCTGAGCGCTCGCGCCATGTACACGAGGCTTTGTAGCACATCACGTGATTGGTTCTGGCCCAATAAAAATCACTATCCATTACCGCTGGTATAACAAAGGTATTTGACATTCAACTTTTAGAAAAGGAAGAAGAAAACAAATCGGAGAAAATCACCTCGAAATATAAAGAAGTGTCTTTGAACAATTTATAATCGATGGGAAATATTATTTCTTGCTTGCTGAGCGCTGAAAGTTTTGAACAAGTAAGCGAAGTCGATTGTGGGACAAAAAGGAATTGTGCTTACCTGAAAAAGGGTTACCAGCCAAACTACCGTGTACTGTTGGCTACTGGTATCTTACTTATTTTTGCTTCTAATCCGTTTAAGCACTATTGTCTGCTTTAAAGCAACTGTATGAAATTTGGCCCAGGTCTCGTACCAGACCCAGTTTTTAATAGAGGGTAAGAAGACGGGGGACAGCCGGACAATAACAAAGGTCAGTGGGATGCTCATTAAGTAGAAGGGCCCTTTATGTAGTAGTACTTATGTCATCCGTGCATGAGGGGCCGGAGCGCCCATGCATTGTCATTTAAAACCGGGCCTTTTGTGTCTGTGCCATCACTGCACATCTCCCCTTCCCGAACTGCTGCTTGAAAAGTAAACTCACGCCACCTGTCGGTACAAGCCGACCATGCTGCTTTCATAAGCCACTGACTGTTTTGGTCGTCTTCATTAAAGACTGAATTATCAGATCTCAGTGATCGTATATTGGAGATCTTCGTTTGATATGTAAACGATTATTTGCTCTTAGTATCCGGGGTGTTCTTCGACTCCACGTTATACTGTATGTTGAAACTGACAAGGTAGGCATCCCTGTCCAGCGTCTTGTACGCCTGGGGAAGTGGTGTTTAAGAGGAAAGGGTAATTCTGGCCAGTTACGGTGTGGATACTTGGCTGCATCTCTTCAGCGTGATTATACAGTAGACGGTGTTCAGGCATGGCGTCCCTGACGACCAGGACGTTGTTGCTGCTGCCGATGGCTCTACTGACTCTGGGAGCAGTTAGCGGTAAGCTCTCTCTCTTTCTTTACTTCTCCTTATTTGTTAAATAGAAAGCATATCATTGTTCGTGGAGGAATAAATGAATTCCCATCCACTGGTTCCCAATAATCACAGCATACAACCAAGCTGTGAAAGTTTGAACAAATTTGATGGCCCACCTTAAGTGAAAACAACAAAAAAAGGTTCATGTTTTGTCTTGATTTTTTTTTCTCTCTTGCCATTTCTGGCATTTTATTAGTCTTTAAATTTTTTCTTTCTGTCTTTATCCGGGACTTAAATAATATTTGACGTAACAAAAGAAACACAGTCAATTACCGTCAATGAGTAAAGGTTTAAAGTTTAATAGAATTAACCTTTCATATCATCATTGTCTTCATACCATGTAAGGTGTGTAAATCTGTGAACATTTATGTTTTTCTTTCTTACCAATGTTGAGCTGGGGCTTTTAGGAAGTTTTAATAGGAAGTTGGTGTGCAGTCATATCGACTCAAATCCATCTCGACTCAAAACCATCTCGACGCAAAACCGACTCGACTCAAGTCAAGTCAAGTCGACTCAAATCCATCTCGACTCAAAACCGACTCGACGCATCACCAATACCAACGCACTTTATGTTCATTTCAGGATGTTGTTAAAAATTTCAAAATTTATTTTGTAACTTATCAATCAAGTTTACTTGTCAAAAACAGAACATTTCACCACCTTCAAATCCACAAATCTGCGTTAAAAGTACAGTTTATCGTTGTATTCCAGTCAAACTCATGTGGTAATTAGGATACCTTTTCAATATGTTTCATCTCTACTTACCAGTTGTCCTTTATTTACAAAGATTTTTCTACACTGCCTTTAATTTTGTACTAGTTAAGTTCGGCAGTGTGATTATGAGGCGCGTTAAGTTGAGTTAAATTAATCAGTTTTCAATTTTGGTCTGAAGCATCTCTGCAATGTAATTGCTTCTGTCTGAGAGCTGATTCCAAACGTCTGCAAGGAACAAACACAGACGGACAAAAGTCAAGGACTTACAAAAAAAGACAACACGCGACTCAGTCCACTCTATAATATGACCAGCCACAACGCTTTAGTTAATATTTTAAACCAGAAGCATAATACATCTACCTACATTAAACTTTGGTTCACTACATTTTGATATTTCTCATATTTGAACGATGTCCGCTGGATCGATGACAGTTACATCTAAATATTAACACTCCTTCATAAGGTGTTAGAACTTCCTTCGCGAGATATTTCCAGGATCCATGACAATCATCGCACAATTATACCCATACTACCTGGAGAGCATTAATTAGAGATTGAATATTAATCATTCTAAACCCGCCTTCTCTATAATCACTGACCATTGTGTTCCTTTTCACATTGTCGCATTTTTAATTTCCAAACGAAACAAAATGGTAAAGCAGGCGTTTGACTTGGATTTCGTACACGGACAATACCGAGCTGGTTAAGATTCCAGCAATTTTGTTTAATAAACTTACAAAAACATTATGTCAAAATTAACGGAAAAGAACATTGCTAGGTCTTATTTCTTCCTTCCGTTTTCGAGGTTCTTTAAAGAGAATTTGTCCTATTTAATTTTGGTCCCTGAAAAGATTCCAGGTGCATGACAGATAATACTTTTTGTCAGGTATCTTTTTGTGTTATTTTATTATTTCAATTATTACTTGTATTCCTTACAGGGTTGTGTTAAGGGCTTGTATTCCTAGGGGTGTGTTTATGGGCTAGAATGTTATTTTCCACTGCACCTTGTCCCTCTGTATTTTATTTGTTAAATCGGCTTCATGCGCTATTTCATCCGCTTATTTCTATCTTCCATTTTCGGATATTATGTAAACAAAGCTAATCTAAACCACATACACAAAATGAGCGTTTAGAGAAAAACATTTTAAAGATGTTTAGATCAATATTTTAAACCCGAACTAATTAACTTCCTCCGGATTAAGTTTCAACCTTAAGACTGTTCAGAATTAAACATGAGCCACAGATAATTGGATTACAACGTTCACTCTATAACCGCATAAATTTTAGATTACACATTACATTGCTTAAAATTGCTTTATCAAACTAAATATTAGCTGGAATTATAAACTGACCTGTCCAGCGAAGCAAAATATAATCATTGTAGTTTTCTCGACCAATTTCAGCAAATTTCATTCAGTTTAACCCGTTTTGCATTTCGTTTCGTCTGTAGATGAATGCTACATTGTATCATCAGCATTCAACAGTCAAAAGGAGTAATTAAATTTCTCAGCAGTTTAGCATTCACTGGTCATTTGTAAGATCATTCACATTCATAAGGTCGCAAAGATCATTCAATTTCGCAGAAGCCAGGGCTATAGTTGGAACTTTGTATTCAGTGAGCTTTCAGATGCAGGCTAAGTCATGAGTCTTCTTCTTTGATTAAGTTTCTTTTATTCAGCAGTAAACCACAAGTTTATTACTTAGTATTTGAAGTTAAAAAAGAAGAAGTATCATCCCCTTAACGTAATCCCTGTCATATCGCTTCCCAAATCCCTGTCCTATGGTTATATCCATAGAGCGGTATGTTATAGCTCTGATTGTATGGTATACTTGGGATGTGATTTCTGGCTACACGGCGGTTTCAGGCTTCTGACTGGCATCCCCGAACAAAAAAATACTGACAAAATAGGGAGACCGGCAGCATCAGGGCTGGATAGTCAGTTGGTAGATCGCCGCCGCGTTAATCCGGGGGTTGTTGGTTCAAATCCCGCTCCAGTCAATTTGTTGTCTTTCTTCACCCCAAAATTGAATTAAAATAGTTTCTGTAAATACCGTATAGATTATTATGTAAAAGATAAATTGTTGTAAGAAATCCTGCCGTTGTGTTCACATCCCGTTTTATCGGACTGGCAACATTTTTGTGTACACGCACAACGCTCACCCCGGGGGTCAAGGGACGCCGATCTGGTTTGCCCGTCAAAATAATGAGCCGGTGATGATCCTTCTTTTATCCTTGGGAGCAGGCGTATCTTCTTTTTTATGGTCATCCTTACCGACTAACCAAGTCTCCAGGCCTGGTTCGTTGTGGAGGCATCGAAGGTATTTGCTCCCGTGCCCCCTTGCTAATGGCACACTTCGAAAGTTTCCTTTACCAAAGAAGAAAACAATTCCTCTTACCTGTTACTAAAGGTTTTCCCTGCTAGTTTCAGCCAAAAAAAATGAAATAAATTTAACACCCGAGTCATTCAATTTCGTTTGAAAATGACTGGATCCGTTGCATCAGCATTCAACAGTCAAAAGGAGTAATTCAATTTTTAGTAGTAATAGGCATTCACTTGTCAAATAAGATCATTCAAATTCATTGGGTCGCAAGATCATTCAATTTCGGTTTCATCAAGGTAGTAAAAATTCAACTGAAGAATGGTGCAAATGTAGTCTTGAATCATCCTATAAATGAAACAGAATGACAAAACGAACCTGAATGAGAATTGTGTCGTGTGTGCAAGATAACGAAATTGAATGCAAATGTATTGATCATATTGAATTGAATTTGTAATCAAAAGACCTTTCAGAGTGTAACTGGTCTTTTTTTTTCGTTTGTTCTCTGGATAATCATGCATACCTCGTCTAAACTTTTTCTTTTGTTTTGCCAGCTGCGTGACACCGCAAACATTATAATGACTAAATCTGAAATTCCCTCAGCCTTAATTTTGTTTGACTCAGCGTCGTGATCCAAGCTATAGACAGGGGCGGATCCAGGATTTTCCAAAGGGGGGAGGGGCGTGAAATTTACCGATCAAGCAGCAATGATGATTGAAAGCAAGTTGTGGCGATTGCAAAACGTAGCACGAAGCCCTAAAAGCGTGGGGTTCGGGGCCCCCAACAGCACCCTCTGTCCTGAAAAAAACATTGTACATGTAGTATAATATCGAAAGTTTATTTCTCATTGCAAGTGGGCGGGATGATATCTTGATTTTTTTTCGGAAGGAACAATAGGGAGCGTGTGTCCCTTACGCCTCCCTGGATCCGCCCCTGATTGACCTTCCGTTTCCATAGAGATCGTTATCAAGTTTATTGCAACTGATGAGGTTCCATTCATATAAGTGACCGAAAACAACTCGTCCTTCTAGCACTCACTGCAAGGAATGATCGTTAAAGGGATATCGGAAGATGCTGTACTAAATCCCTTGGCAGTGTGGCCTCAATCTCCCACATCCTCTTCTCCTATTTCACTCCACACCAAATTGTTTGGACTTAGATATACCTAACACTGTGATTAGCAAATGTTTTTTGGGCCTGCAGCCCTGAGTCCTTCTGAATCCTTCACTTTGGCAAATGGGCTGCATGTAAATTTGGGACTGTTACTAATGGGACACTGCAATGACAGCAGATGTCTAGAGATAGCGACAAAATACGGGGGATGTCTATTTGTTTTAACATTCGATTGTGTTTGTTAACCAAAACCTTGAATGTCTTTTTACGAAGTCTTTCGGTTTACATATACAAACATAAGATGTGATGCTATCATTTGTGTTGGAGATATTGGTCCATAAAACACGATCTGCCAATCTTTTAAAATGTATGTTGAACAATTATCGGTATTTTTGGGGGGGGATTGATATTTTAATTTGCTAAAATATTTCTTGGCTAGTCTTACGGTGTATTTGTGGAAAACAACAAGTAATGAATGCTCTTTACAAATATTTTTTTTGTTAATGTCTTTATTTATTTATTTGTATACAAATAAATAAATAGAGAGATGTAAGAGAGATGTAAATAAGAGAGATGTGATATTCAAGATGAAAACATATCAAATGCATACTCATTGCTATAGCAACATCAGCTACTACTGAGGTTCTGCAATTGATGCGTTACATAATCTAGCCCGACGGTATCAAATGAAGTAAATCAGATACGATTGCATTTACACACACAAAGAGCTTGCATTGAAAAACACAAAATATATTATGCTGATCACAAGCTCTCTGTACAATACGAACTCGTGGGACGGTGAGCAATTTAAATTTTCTTGATCGTGCGGGATGAGTCATAACGGCCGGGCGAGGGAGATGAAAAGCCCCGGCGGTCTGGCCACAGTCGACGAAGACACGAGACCTTGGGTTGTGCCATCTTTACCTACTGCAATTCCCGGAAAATTGTTTGAAAGCGAATGTTGAAATTCAATTTAACCATATATGCGAAAGTCAAGGGCTTAAAGGTGTGGTTAAGATGAATAGATAAATATTAAACAAAAATGTTTTGTAGGTTCGTCAAACCAAAATTGCAAAAATGGTGCTCTCTGAACACAATCTAGACCATGTAACCTGTGACGTCAGATGTTTACAAAAGAGCCGCAGAGCCTGGACTTCCTGCAGAAATACCATGTCACATGTACAATCTGTGACTGATATCCTGCTTTTTTTTTGCTTAGGAGAAAATGTTCAAGCAATATTTTTTGCTTGATAGCTAGACACAATAAAAATTATGCTTACCAGAACAGGTAACCAGCCAAAATACTATGTCACATGTACAATCTGTAACTGGTATCCTGTTTGCTTTTATAGCAGAAGTTTTTCAAGGAATATTTTCTGCTTAATTTGGGCCCTGGTCCTTGCTCTTTGATGAAGCAAAGACTTGATTAGTTTATCATACTCGTATTGTTTGCAGATGACGGAATCAGGTGTGCGTTTTGGCACAGCTTATTGAAGTCGGATGTGACTTCCTAGAGTGCATTATGTACCATGTACCAAGTGTGTACAAAAATACAAAAATTTGTTTGTTTGTTTGTTTGTTTGTTTGTTTGTTTGTTTGTTTGTTTGTTTGTTTATTTATTTATTTATTTATTTATTTATTTATTTATTTATTTATTTATTTATTTATTTATTTATTTATTTATTTATTTATTTATTTATTTATTTATTTATTTATTTATTTATTTATTTATTTATTTATTTATTTATTTATTTATTTATGTATGATTGTATGTATTTATGTATTTATGTATGTATTTATGTATTTATGTATTTATGTATTTATGTATTTATGTATTTATGTATTTATGTATTTATGTATTTATGTATTTATGTATTTATGTATTTATGTATTTATGTATTTATGTATTTATGTATTTATGTATTAATTTGTTTGTTTGTTTGATTTGGGTGGGCGGTAATGCATATCGTTTTGACGTTCATTAATGTAAAAGAGTGAAAACATCACTCTCTTGCCCGAGTGGTTGTGTAATTTTCACTCTTTTTAGAGTGCAATTCATTCTAGTTTGCTCTTTTAGAGTGAAATTTGAGTGAAGTTCACTCTGAATCGAGTGAAAAAGAAAATATTTCCACTCGGAAAAGAGTTGTCCCCCATACCACTCTTTTAAAAGAGCCATATGGCGGACAAGTCTTTTTAGAGTGGAAACATTTTCTTTTTCACTCGATTCAGAGTGAAGTTTACTCAAATTTCACTCTAAAAGAGCAAACTAGAGATAATTGCACTCTAAAAAAGAGTGAAAATTACACCACCACTCGGGCAAGAGAGTGATGTTTTCACTCTTTTTCATTAAGAGAGTAGTGGATTTAGATATCCCCCCCCCCTCCACACACACATAATGATTGATCAAACTATAGATTACTGGAAGATGAAACACTATCCTCTTTTGCATCTACGTACAAGATAACCCTCAGTAGATGCATATCGATTCCCACCCGCCAAAAACACCACCCTGGCCATGGAACTCTACGGCCCGCATTGTTAACGGGCATCCACTCATCACGTTCCAAACATGCACGGCTGCCCAAAATTACGTGTGAACTGACTGACCATAAGAATCTAACGTCAAACCCATATCCCTTTTTACAATCGGGCCAGTAGCGAACAATCGTCTTTATTTATTGTTTTTGCCCAGTTGCCATGGAGCTCTATAAGCCGGGGTTTGTCCACTCCGCGTCCCAAGGATGTATGGGACAACAAGCTGCAATCGCAATTTCTCCCACTCTCTGTTGTTTGCGGTACTTACCTTAATTACAATTTTATATAACCCATAAGTCTAGCGATTAAATCGAAGTCTAACGATTGCAAAGCTTACCATCTTCTTATCTTTATTATCACTCTTTTTTACAACTGATTTTACAACTTTATCTAACAACGCTGTGGATTTGAAGGAAAAAAAACCAACCACATAGCGCAGGTGTTTTTTCCTGTTCAGGGTACATTGTATATGAACATTTCAGTTTCATGAAAGAGTCAATAAAATTTGCATCAAAAGCTAATTAAAAAAAAGTGAACAACAAAAATATTATATTTTCTGCTTAATTTGGGTCCTGGTCCTTGCTCTTTGATGAAGCTGAGACTTGATTAGTTTATCATACTCGTATTGTTTGCAGATAAAATTTGCATCAAAAACTAGTTAAAAAAAACAAAAACAAAAACAAAAACATGGCGCAGTTTCCCTGTGAAAGAAAACACGCAAAATATGTTTGACCTTCGTGAACTGAAGCCACGATTAACAAAAAATAGCCAAGAGACAATCTCGAGCGAAAGGGGTCGAAAGAAGGTAGTTGAATGTGGCTTCAGTTAACAAAGGTCAAACATATTTTGCGAGTTTACTTTTGCCAATTCGCGCTGTTCCACGGATTTTTTTTGTATGCAAAATCTCGCCAACCTGAATCAATCTTTACGGACTTTTTCTCGATACAGACGTCGTATAAAGTTGCGCAACAACCTCGTTCCAACGTAACAATCCGCATCGCATTACTGGGAAAGATGCCCAACTTGTTTGTCTAGTTAGATCATTTCATCGACTATTTTAACAAACAACCGTTCATTGATACCGGTAGGCGTCGAAGCCCAACTTTATGACGTTATAAATTTGAAACAAGAACCGAAAAGGAGAGTGAAAGGTTAACCGTCACATCAAATCACACAAAGGTTGAAATAACAGTTGATGCATGATTGTGTAAACCGTACATACAATCTCCAATGTTGTCTTCCTTGGAAGAAACAACTTTTAAGTCAAGTCTTCTACTGGGTAAACTATGAAACAAGACAGTACGGTGAAACGCAAATAAAACAGTGTCCCCATCCACCGTAGTGCTATCAAGCCATCCACGCCCTTTGAGTTCAAACTCCCCTCCCGTGACGCCCTCTATCGGAAGTTTACACGTCACAACCTTCCGTCATTAATTTGCTTTATAACTACGGTTGTTTCAGTCGAGCGGCAGAAAGTATTACCAGTATTGTGTCATTTGTATTATTTTAATGATATACGAATTTTATGCAACGTATGTGACAGTACTTTGAGAAGAAAACCTCTTCGGCGTATCGTGGCCGAGTGGTCATAAGTGCACCGGACTCAATTTGCTCTGGTGTTTCTGATCAGCAGAGTGTGGGTTCGAGTCCCGGTCTTGACACCCGTGGTTCTTAAGCAAGACACTTAACCGTTATTGCTTCGTCCTTCGGATGGGTTGTAAATCCGTTGGTCCCTGTGTGTTGTGTAATGCACGTAAAGTACCCCACAGTATATACACTTATCGTAAAGAGAAGGGGTCCGCCCCGGTGTTTCTGGCATGGTCGCGATATGCGCCACCTCTGCACCTTGTATTGTATACCTTTAAAGTTGTACAATGTATTATTATTCCGTAGTCGTATACAATTTTTCTTGGCTGTACCCAACTCTTAATAATAAAAAAAACTCCACCAAATTTGATAAATTGGCGCTAGAAGTGTCAGTTATGACAGACCCGGCGCATTATAAAATTTATGTACAATGTTATTATTAAACAGCCATCACGATGACGTATATATTGAATACATCCACTAACATCTAACGCATTTAAGACAAACATAAACATTATTATTCTTATATACTCGCGGTACACTTGTACCAGTTCCTTTATTTGTCTTTGAAAATGTAACGTGCTGTTATAATAAATTGTTTCGGTTAATCAGTTGTATTTTTTCGATTGTAAAGAAAAAACAATAAGTTGAATTGATTTGAAAAAAAGTCAACCTTGGTCTTTAAAACCATCCCTACTTTTTCTCAGTCGTACTGATCACGTGTTTGCAAAACTTTGAATTGTTTTCATCAATATTAAATCTGTATCTTTCCTGGACTTCTTTTGTCTTCTGGCAGCAAGTGGATCGAGTGTGACTTCTATCTCACCGAACTCCGGCAGTGTAGCTGGAGCAACTCGCTTGACGATTTTTGGTGAAGGTAAGTCACTCCTTTTTGTTAAATAAATAAAAGCATATCAGACTAACTTAATTTTATCAATTTTACGAAGGGTCTACAAACTGAAGGGATGCACAAATCGAAGGGATTGTGTTCATTAATATTGTTGATGTGAATGTCTTAATGAAGAATGCGACGTATTTATGATATTATGGGATTTTAGATGCATGTGACGTAGGCAATTACACAAACGTGAACATGAAGCGTGAGAATATTTGCCACACGCTCACCTTCACATTCTCGTCACACGTGCATCTAAAACTGCCCGTAAAGAACGCGGTGGTCACTAAATTGGCACTGTCCTCTAACCCAGTGAAACTTTCGATTTCGGCCTAATTATCATAAACCCGTAAAGATAGGGAAACAAATTTTACGTGTGTGTATTTTTTTCAATTTGTTTTTACTTAATATTAATTTGTTGCCTTGGATTTTTGCCGAATAATCATAATGACCAAATGAGCAATTTTGACCGTTCTTGATTGAGTCTGAGGCTATTTCCCCCGATCCTTAAAATTGGTGAGCCCCTACAAATGTGTTTTGAAAACGGAGGATTGTAGGAGTGAATCTAGAGTGAATTTTTAGTATTTACTATGATTGTATCTTTATCGACTATCGATGATTTACAACTATTGATAAGTGTTGCTTAGCCGTCATAAGTATAACTTGCTGATATTTCAGATCTGACTGTAGTTATAGTGTATATTCTTATCCGGCATAATTGATTTGGAACTTTGTGAAAAACACAAAAGCCAAGTCGCTATCGACCACAGACTGCAAACAAACCACACATCAATAAGTGCCCGAAGGTGGGTTTTTCAACTATTAAGTCCAACAATCACGCCCTGCCATTCTTTTAACTAATCCGCCATTGGAGCAAGCAAACCATTTGTTCAAGTTATATAATGTTTACATCCAATCCATGGCGACGTAGGAAGCATCACGTCCAGGTAAAGTCGGTAACAAAGTGGCCGAAGAATGGAACTGTACTTTCACATAAATGTGCAAGGAAAACAGTTGTTTATCCTGGTGTGTACGGATTGGTTGAGAGCTGGGAAAACATATAGCTCCACTGTTTGACTGACATTGAATCGAAATGTTTATCGGGAAGTCATAGCTTACATATATAACGGGAAAATCGTATAATCAATACCAGTATAAGCTCGATAATTAAAAGTTTGTCAGATCAGGTGTTATAGATAGTGTTGGTACTTCCTCTTTATTTGGTTGAAGATAGAAGTATTTTGAAGCGGCTGATAAATGGCATATGTCGACCGGGTTGTTTGGGAATTTATGCACATTTTTCTACTCATGTTCTGAGGCCGACTCCTTCTTTCTCTCTTTCTGATTTAGTGTATATGTTGATTTAACCGTACACGATTCGTCTCCCCATCACATATATATTTGGAGAGAGAAATGGTCGTCCTGTTGTTCGCTGAGTTGTCTTAAATAAGTTTCAAACCCTGCCATGTAACGTCACAACAAGACAATGTGCCATAATTGCTTCTCTCCGCCCAAGAGATTCAAAGAGGGGCTGATCACTTGGATTGTCCACGTATCCACCAAGAACGTTCAGTGAAAATCTCACACTAAACTACATAATGGCGATTTTGTAGATAAGGTGCTATTTGGTGCCATACATCCTATTTTTATGTCAAAGACGCGGCAAAGGGAAAAATAAAGCAATCGTTGAATTTGAGTACAATTATACTTAGCTAAATACTGAGCAATGAGAAGCCACTTCAAAAATACAAAGATGATGCATACCTCTAAAATGTAAAACGCTTCTTAGGTATAAAATTATTACGTATAGGGGTCATTCCACCGCCTTGGGAGACAAAGTGTGACATTGTGGTCAAATTTTCAAATTGCTTCTACAAGTTGTTGCTATGCATTTTTTTAGAGCCCATGTTCTGTAGTTTAATAATTTGTTCAAATTTAAGTCGCATTATTTTGAAAAGTTAGTAAATTTCTTCACAAACTATATTCGCATGTTATTCCTATGGAGAAGTTTGGATGTAACACTGACGCCACGTCCATGTTACATCCATAAATTGTTTTGGTCCAAATTAATGCTTCAAAATGCTTCAAAATCACTCCCACCTTGATTCTGTCATTAAATAGGTTAACTTAATAATATCCATACTTGTACGCTTATAAGGCCTGCTAATATTGTTATTTCCAACAAAAACAAAAGAAGTGGGTTGTGGATGTAACATGTGTGACACCGTGAACATCACAATGCGTATTGTTCATCTAGACATGAATGGAACTAAACAGTGTGTATGTTTAGAAATGTTGCCCCCAAATCTCTGTTTTAAGAGCAATTACAAATTCAAGGTTCTGGTTTTCATACACATTTTGGGTATGACCATGTCCACAGGTTGTGGATGTAACGCTTGACACCATGCGCCTCAAGGCATAAGATTTTCATCATATTTGGCCAAAACATTGTATATACATCTCCGATCTGATTATTTTACAAATACCAGCCCAATCATGAAATATTTAGGTCAATCTGACCATGATCTGACCTAAATTGCTGCAAATCAAGGAGTGTACACAAGCCAGTTGTGGATGTAACATAGTTTGACACCATTATGTTACATCCACAACCCAATTTTGAAATGTCATTTTTTTGCAAAATATTATAGCACCTGACATTTAACTCTTTTTTTTACAAAGGTTGCATCTTATCACTATTATTTGTGTAAACCCTCAACTCAAGTCTAGTTATTTCTTTTAAAAATGATTAATTTTTGAAGTACACATTTTGTTGTCACAATATTCCCTCATTTTTTATGCCGGACACCGTAACATTTACAGAATTTGGGTATGAAAATTGTTTCCGAATTTCTTCAAGAGTGGTGTCATTTAAAAGCTTATCTTATATCTTTATTGTCAAATTACATTTGTTTTAGAAACAAACTTTCTGTAACAATGAAAATTTGTTTCATAATCAGCACTCAGAAAATTATGGCCCGTCTCCCAACCTCGTGGAATGACCCATAGTCTACAATGTTCAATTCTTTGACAATTTTTGTCAACTCATGGTTGCCAATTCCACAATAGCACTGCATGTTTGCACATTAATCAATAACATAAACGTGCCTAAGAAAATAACGATCATGATATACTTAGTGTGTTTTGTTCCCTTGTTTACCCGAATTGTACAGTTATCACTGGCTTCACTGCTCATCAGACACATTATGGCAGAATGAGCTTATAGAATCGTTTTCTTAAATTACATGTATGTTCAAATGATACTAAATAATGACAATGTTTATATTAATTTAGGTTATCTGTATACAGGTATCCACCCTTCAATCACAGAGGAATTAACTGTTATTCCAAAATCATTTTAGATCCATAGACTTCAACTTATTTAGCTCCTTGGGTCTTTGTGTTTGGGCGCTGAGGCCCCCTTGCTCTTTGATTCGTTACGTAAACAGGTTCTTAATGGTATTTTATTTATTAATTGAGATTTGTTATTTGTTTGTTTGTTTGTTGGTTTATTTGTTTATTTGTTGTTGTTTTTTTTGTTGTTTTTGTTTTTATTTTTATGATTAGCAGTTTATTTTTTCGGCCCTCAGGATTTTCTCCGGATCCCTTTAGTTTTGGAGCTGGCAACGAAGACAAAGGCAACTTGGTGTTCCTGAGGACCGAGTTCACCACCATCGAGTGCGATGTTTTACCTTACTACAGCAACAAGGAAAAGATAGTGTGCGACACGAGGTAACGTCTACCTTAATTACATATTAACGACTCGATATACGCTGTTTGAACCATTCTCTCATGGTACCTTCACTAAGGCCGTATCCGAAATTGGCGACTACAGCTACGGCTACGACTGTTGCTTATGTTGCTAAGGACGTCCTATACTTTAACGCATGATGACGCAGCGATCCAGCCGTAGCCGTACCCACCAATTCGGACACGGCCTATAAGACGTGTACACTAGCAACTTGTTTTACATCTGTAATTTTTGTACTTTCATGCAAATCGTGAGTTATTTTTATTCTTTTATATTATTATTATTAATGTCTGCTACTAAAACCAAGGATGTCCCAAAAGAGAACTTAATCACTGTAGGTCGGAAGCCTGAGGAAACCTGTAGATAAAGGTGCTTGCCATCTGATCCAGACACCGGGGTATCCCTTACTCTTTCACGATAAGTGTTCTGGGTTTTCAGGGGAGGATCCGGGGGGGGCGTGAGGGCGCACGCCCGCTATTTTTCCTTCCGAAAAACAAATCCAGATATCATCCCGCCCACTTGCAATGAGAAATAAACTTTCGACATTATACTACAATGTTTTTTTTAGGACAAAGGGTGCTGTTGAGGGCCCCGGACCCCAATGTGGCATTTAACATTGAATTTCACCTTTTATTACTATTACTAATTTATTTTGTTTGCTTAATTTCTTTAATGTAGGTCTGTGGGTGAAGAGGGCGCCTACAGTATATACGTCATCGTAGACGGGGTACCAGTGGAGTCTTACTGCAACTGCAATTTTAACGTAGGCATAAACGTCCCTCCCTGTATAGCCTTTACATAATATCAAAGTTCTTACTTTTTACAACATACAGATTGGCCCTTTTACAATAAGATACATGTTTTAGTTAATTAGTTGTAGGCCTATCAAAATGCACAGCGCCTGAACAGGCACATACACGTGAGAACCTTGACGTTTTGAACCAGTGTACGTTAACGACAGTCGGCAGTATACGCTGTGCATCTCTCGTCCAATCAAAAGAGAATTTCAAATGGTGAATGTCTTTCTTGCTTCATTTTAATACTATTTTGCTTTTTTTTGTTTTGCGTTTATCAATCATTCTTGAAAATTCATTTTTTTTCGACTAATAACAAACGGAACATTTCACTCTTAAGTGTCCTTGCTGTAGCAATGGCCTTAACGTTTTTTAACGGCAATGTTAAGGTAACGAACGGCAGATGCAGCGTTGCAGCAATGCAGCGTCAGTATTAACCATAATGAACAGAAAACTAACACCTCGTCAGCAATATCTCACTGCGGTCTTCCTCTGAGAACTCTATCGCACCGTCTCTAGAGCTGGTTCGCGTGCCTTTTCAGCTGCTCCTCCTCTTGTGTGGAACATCACATCTTCGCCAAGCACGGACACTTGAAAAGTTCAAGAAACTGCTTAAGACTCATCTATTTTGTAATACGTGATTGTTTTATGTACTTGTATCATCCTTAAATTGGACAGTGTCGCCCTTAGGCCCTAAGGGCAAAAGACGTCTTATATCGATGCTATTATGTATGTATGTACAGTATGTATGTATGTATGTATGTATACGAGTTCTAAAATCTCTTCATTGATACAATCACACATTTATCCTTTACCAAAACACTTGTTATTAAGTCCTTTTTGGGGTCAAAATCGTTGTGGTCGGCTGGCGCCAATTACTCTGCAAAAACTCTGCGCATGCACGTTCGCGCAAGTCAACTTGACTTTTACACCTTGAACTTGGGATGACAAGATTTTTTTTAAACTCTAAGCAGGTGCTCTTTTTACGGTTGCTATGGCGATATCACAACACGAGATTAAAAACACAAATGCCCTTGATACCTTAAATGCCAGCATTTTACGCCTGAATAAAGACTCAATGTTGCATAAACTGGCAGCATTGAAGTAAATTTGGTGTTAATTGCATACAATGGGGGATAAACCTCAGTTCGGGTCAGTGAACTCTCAGAAAATACATTTTTAAGAAATTTAGACATGACTGAAGCAATTGAATTGATGGTACAAATACCGTAGTTAAAAAGCAGGTAGATTCCCTTAAATTTATAGTTGTCCGCGAAAACATACAAAAAGGTGTCTATGGTTATTTTTAATACAGGTGATTTTATAACTATAAAAGCAGTAAATACGTTACAGAAAATATTAAACAATAACTTGGTTTCTTGTAAATTTGATTTGCGGTAACAGCGTGTGTTTATATCTACCTTATATACAGTAGATTGTTCTTGTGAGAACTTGTCTTGTTATTATTCTACTACCGCGGAGTAGATTTCGGAATTCGGGGGGCCGAAAAAAATGGCAAGTTTGTTATGTCCCCAATAAACTGCACACGATTTATTTTGCTTTCTATCTTTTCTATTGCTCATATAACAGTACAGAGATGGCAACACACCCACCATCAATTCCATCAAACCCTCCAGTGGACTGCCAGGTAAGGATCCCGTTTCTGGAGCTATTTAAAAGAAATTATAGTTTCTTCATTGTGTTCTGCCTGCGATATGCTACGGGCCTCATCATCCCTATGGCCATGTCACACAAGAAAATAATAGTTATGTAGGCAATCCTACTACTTATGAGAAATGTTCACAATTTCTATAATTTTCCCCACGGTATACCTAAATAAATATACCGGTATTTTGTGCCGCACTTCCTTGAGCACAGTGTATACGTGTACTTAGTTGCATCTAAGTTGCCTCTAAACTCAAACAAAAAGTGAATGGTTATTTTTTCCCACAAGCATTTTAAATACTGTGGCTTATTGTAGAATCGAGTAAATCTATGATTTTATTAATTATAAGTCAATAGCATAGGCCTACTGCTTACTAGCCTATTTGCCTTGCTGACACAATTCCGTTTTCCAGTTTCGTTGACTTTTCTCATTCACAATAACTTCATTAGCCTTGAGTCAAGGCGACCGTGGCGCCATAGTAAACCCAGTATGGCTTATAACAAGAAAAAAGGGCTAGCATGCCATTGGACAAAAGTTCTAACAAGTTGTAGACTCAAGGAAAGGCGACTTATGGTCATGTTTGGAGTATTTGCTTATACTCAGTCGTTGCTAAGAAAGCATGATGAAGCATTTTCGCTGTCAATGATATCTCTCCTTCCATATATCTTTTACAAATTTGTTTAACGATTTTATGATAACAGGAACACACGTTGTGATTGATGGTAGAATCATAACCGATGTTTATGATCCAAGTAAAGCATTGGAGGACGAAGACGATGAATATGAAGGCAAAAAACAGATTCTCAGGTATGCTTTAAATTATACAAATGTGACATAATATACGACCGTTGAGTGGAAGTTAAGAGCGCGAACACCCGCCACACCAATCCGTTGTCACTCAGTGTTCCGAAAGCTAGGGTAAACGTTTGGAACCATAATCACACGCACAAAAAAAAAAAAAAAAAAAAAATTACATATGAAACAACCACAAGTTTTTTTGTCCATAACAGAAACAACACATTTTATTGTGGTTCAAATTTTAGTTTGTGAAATAATTCCTGGTAAAGTAATCTGGAAATAGAGCCAGTTATCGGCCGTAGGCTACTCAGATCTAGCAGACGACAAAGTATTTATTTAATCCCACAATGCATTTCACTTAAAATGGCAGCGCCCTGTGCAAAAGACGTCTGCCGTGCGTAAGTAAGTGTTGTTAACATAACAAATTCACCCCGTTTAACCCCTTTTCAGCAGGGAAATCACGGGATTAAAGTATCTATTTGATATCTTTATTCATTGAACTATTTATTTTATATCAATAAATCATGCGATCAGGATGGCCGGCGTGAACGTATTTCTGGTCGTGGTTTGTCCAGTCCAGTCCATTCAAACCACCATGCAAACCAGATTCATTAACGATTGTTTATGGTTGTGTGAATTGCTCAGTCAGATATTCTTGCTCGTTTCAAGATGAGTGTGTGTACAGTTTAATCAATTGGTTGTTCTCTGCATTTCAGAATTTATTGGGGAAATTACCAGTGTGACCCGTTTGATCCTGAGACTGATGAATTGTAAGTCAAATAAATTAATTGAACAAGTTTAAGTTGTCAACAAGTACTAAGTAGGCCCTAAGTTATTTTTATTTAAGTATGCCTACTATAAAAAAAAAATAAGTAGTATGAATTCCTCAAGCTGAGCATGGAGCTGTCTTAGCCCCACTAGTGTGGCAAGGATTTTTGACATCGGTTGAATCCTTAGGATTCAACCGATGTCAAAAATCCTTTCCACACTGGTGGGGCTAGGAGCTGTCTGAGATCCTTCTTGTAGCTTCATACTGTGAGTGAGAGGCATATATACACATAACAACTTTATGAAGCACTCTTTTTGAATTTTATCAGCCAGTGTAAGGTATTGTTTGAAATTTCATGTCTGATTCTTTTCTAATTCAGTAAAACACTGACTCGGCCTCAGACAGTGCAAGTTTCATGCAAATGTTGGGCTCTGTTGGTAAAGCGTACAACTTTTTTTGTACCTCTAAAATCAATGTACGTGAGCATTAAAGAATCCCTAAAGTTTCTGAAAATGCCAGAGACTTGCATGGCCTAGTGGTCGATTGTTAAAATGTGTAAAATGATTTACCTTTTTTCCTTTTTCCCCACCCGAAGGTACAATATCGCCTTGGATAGCGAGGATTCCATAGAGGGAACCATTGATTGCGTTCCCAAAGGAACATTTGTCGGTTAGTATGATGAATTTTTCAATTTTGTGTGTGTGACATCCAGAAACACTGCAGTAAACCCTAGTTGTGATGATCGTAACCCTCCATCCTCCCAACGGTCGGGAGGATGGAGGGTTACGATCATCGCAACGACAGTAAACCCCTACTCTTTTATGACATAAGTGTTTGGGGGCGATTTAAATGCCCTGTCTAGTATTAAACCTTGTACATTAGTCCTTAAGTTAATTGGCCCATCTGAAGGACAAATCAATGATGTGTTGCTCAAAGAAACAAACACAATTAAAACCGGCCACCGATGCTTTTAAACCCTTATAACAATGGTCCAGCCTGTGCCAAACCCCCTTCCTCCCCCCCCCCCACACACACACTATCCCACCATTGGACAAAGGCAGGGGGGATTCAAACTCCATCATTGTGTTGGATTCACAATCAAAATAACTTTGATACTTCGCACCCTAAGCATTCATTAAAAAGCGAGCATTCACTGTAATCAGTCATGCAGCTGGAAAGGAAAATCCCTGGACATTCAAGTGTCTTGTTCAACACTTCTGAAACTTACTACTGTACAATAAAAGCATTTGTTATTACTGCTGAAGAGTCAACCAACTATGAAATTCAATGCCCTGTGTATAGTGTGCCAAGTACATTAACACCATTGCTATTGAGAGAAAGAACCAAAGTAACATAGCAATGTAAATATTGGTTTATTTGCGGTCAATTCCACAGCCATGCTGTATTATTTATTATTACTAGAAGTATATCTTTCTGGTAATGAAACCAAGGAACCCTCAAAAGTGCATTGCAGATACCTGTGAAGAGAAAATGCAGAAGAAATCTCAGATTTAGCTTTGGGAGGAAAAGCCCAACTGGGAAACCCTCTGAAATCAGTATGAACTGAAAAACCAAGTGGGATTCGAACAGGAGTCCACAGAGGTGAAAGGCAGTGAAGAAACCACTAAGCCAACCTGAATTATTGATTGGTCCTGCAGTTTGGGGAATCTTTATAGGGGTTGGCTTAGTAGTTTCTTTCCCTGCCTTTTCACCTCTGTGAACCCCGGTTCGAATCCTGCTTGGAACCAGATCCTTGCATGTGGATTGGGTTTTCATTCCTCTGGGATTGCAGGTTTTTTTTTTCAATTGTGGATTTTCCTCCCAAATCTAAAACTGAGCATTTCTTCGTCATTTCCTACTGGTTTACCTTTTATTGGTGTTCACGCTGTTGGAATAAAATAATAAAACCAAGCTAATAACCGGGATCTGCAAAAAGGGTGTATAAATTTGCATAAGGTAATAAAACATACAAACATGGTGTGCTAAAATTGCTGACTTGAAAGTGACAGATAGAACAAGCTGCCCAAAAGATGTCAAGATATCCCTCAGGTTGATGAGTAGTACGTTGCCTGCCAGGAACTGCCTGGAATGTACAAGGTCACTTCATAAACAAGGTGACATGGTCTTTGCAATGCTCTTCACCACTCGACTGAGTGTAAGGCAAAACTAAAGCTTGACAGAGACCTCTTAAACTTTGCAGTGGGAACAATTTGGGAAAAATAACCCTTTGTCAGTTTGCTACTCCAGAATCAAAAATGGTTTCGTTAAAGGGGGACTGTCATCATGATCGTAGTATGTCTGTGGCTGAACATGGAATTATGAAGCCCGGTTCATACTTCACGTGAAGGCGAACGTGAAGTAAATTTGATGTCACTCTTCAACATTCGCAGCGAATTTCGCAAAAAGTTCAACCCTCTTCAAGTGGGGCAAACTGTTTGTCACGAATTTGTGACGTCAAATTCGCTTTGCCCTCGCATTCGCGTGAAGTATGAACCGGTCTTAACCCAGTTACTACACACGTACATCACAATTGGGGCCGTCGTTATATTGTGATAAGACGGCCAGCACGGGCATGCCATAACTAGGTTAGAGTTCATAATTCCATGTACAGCCACAGACCTGCTATGATCATGACGAAAGTACCCCTTTAACTCTGGGTTGTTTGCATGAAAGCGGTTCCTCAAAGACCAAATCAATGTCCTGTCAATATTTAAAAAGCACTGCTTTACTTATAGATCTTTTACTGAGCTTCTGATTTCATAATTTCTTGTTCACAGCCTCTCAGACCATTGCTTTCCTAATCTCTGATGAATATGGCCGTTCCTGGACTGACAAGGACGCCCTCCTCGTTAGTGGCAAGAGTAAACTGTACCACTTCCAATCTCATGCTGGTAAGTGTCTTTTCCTTTTAACAACAGAGGGTAGATGTTTCAATAAAAGCACTGCACCTTTTTCAAGAGCAGGGTAAAACACATTTAATAATTTTTTGTTTTTTATTCTGAGAACTAAGAAATACAATAAATCTGTCCAAGATTAGTCACAAAATATTTGTCAGTTTATGTTTTAGTTTGTGTTTTGTTTTTTTATTTCATTTCTTTTAATGCAATGAGGTAATTTTAAAGTATTTTTCTACGATCCTACCTCGCTCTAACCATCTCCATGCTCTAAAAATGTCTACCAGCTTGGTAAATCAAAACTTTTGGACTCATTTCAAAAACTGAAAAGTATGAAACTCACAGATAACTGTACTACCTATTCAAACATTAATCCAAAAATAGTTGGTCAGAATAGTAATGACTTAATGCCATCAGATGGTTTTTAATCTTGAAAAAAACCCATATGATCCTACCTTGCCCAAACCATGGAGGAAGGTTCCCATGCTCTAAGACCTTGGTAAATTAACACCAAGACATTTGGGCTCGGATCAAAAACTGAAATAAAATAAAATTCACAAATAACTGCTGTCTCTTTTACGCACCTAAATAGATGGTCAACAAAGAAATGACAAATGATGTAATGCCAGACAAGATGGTTTATAAACTTGAAAAAAAAAAGAACAGGAAAAATGTAGTTTGCTGTTGGAGACTGCTTGCCAACCAAAAATGGCATGTAGTGTACATGCAACAAGTGGTTATCTTGTTAATTTAAACAAAGACTCAAAACTCTCTATGTAATTACATGTAGATAACTTATCAAGAGATTTGTTGATCTTGTTAGCAGAGTTTTAATCACCTTTCTTGACCATTCTCTAATCAGTGTTTGTCAAACATTAATCTTGTTTAATGGGGGGTGTTAAACAAGTTTCAACAAGAGATATTTCCCTGGTGTTTAAATGGGAGATGGTCACTATAGATCATGTAACCTGTGACATTATTTACAAAATAGTCACAGAGGTTCGACTTCCTAGAAGCATAGCATCATACATGGAAATTATAGTGTACAATCATGTATTGACTTTTGGTATAAAGAAATAGGGCTTTGGTATAAAGAAAGAGGGCACATCTCAAAACTAAAACGCAACTATCAAAATTTAATGAATTATTCAAAGTTAACAACGACAGTTCTTATATAGTGCTTTATCATACCCGAGGGCGCCTCAAAGCGTTCATTAGGTGTTTTTTTTTACAAGGTATGTAGAGCTATGTTTGAATTATAAGACCCATTTATTTACGTAGCACCATGTAATGGTTTACAAGGTGGCGCAATCTAAAATTTAAAGCCATCCATACCGAGAAACACTGGGGCAAACCCCTTAACGACAAATGTACTGGGTTCTTTTACGTAAATTACACAACACACAGGACCTACGGCTAAACGTCCCGTTGGAAGGACGCAGCAATAATGGTCAAGTGTCTCGCTTAAGGACACAAGTGTCATGACTGGGACTCGAACCCACACTCTTCTGATCAGAAACAGTGGAGTTTGAGTCTAGTGAACTTGACTGCTCGACCACGACATGCTGCAGGTTGTTTACTGTGTTTATTGACAATCAGAGGATTGGAATTACTTAGTTTACTCTCCCAAGGAATTTTTTTTTTTTCCAATTTATTTCAATCCCATGGCATTTTGCAAAGTGAAATTCTGCTGAGCAAGTTTGTGTGCTTAGAATGAGCTCTGTGTAGTGTAGCCCTACTAAAAAACAAAATTACTTCTTACCAGTTAGGTTTACTGGGGATAATGGTTTTATGGTGTTTTGAACAAATTTCTGCTGAGCAAAAAAATACTGTGTTGAAAAGTGTTGTGCTTTACATCTTTTTTAAATTCAAACCCTTGTAACTTTCTTTGTCTAGGTACAAAGAGAACAGATAATTTTTTCCAGCTAAAGTTTGGTTGCATTCAATTGAATGGACAAAAAGCAAGATGGCTGCTTCATGCGTACTTTCTTTAAACTCTTTTGAGCATTACAAAAAGTATTATCTCTTTGGAGTTTCCTTGTAATAATTAGTCGCCGCTACATGTAACTTGTTGTTTGTTGTATACATTAATGTATTTCTGTATTGGCTATTTCATGTATTGTTGTCTGATGTTTTATTTAATTTATTAAATAATTATAATAATGGCGGTTTCTCTATGCTGTTACCGTTTCGGAATTCCCGTCCTCCATGCTGTATCCATAAAGAAAGGACCCATTTTCCATTGTAAAATGGTTAGCAGTTGATGTGAATTGATTGGCAGTTGATATTAACTGGTACTCATGTTTAAAAACATGTGTTGGGAATCAGGCAGTATCAACCTCTAGTCAACAAATGGTCCTTGTGCGAACTTGGCCTATGCTGTAACTAAAGGCTGTTGTTGGTCCTGTATCCTTACATTTTAAAGCCATATACAATGGCTGTCAAAATACAGTGCAGAAGATCCACTCTATCTTAACGTTGCTGCTTGTTACTCCCAAACTAGTTTGTATCTGGGCACCTATCCACTAAGTCAACACATCAGTATACTCTAATACTAAGTGCACACAAACTGAGAGTAACAGTTATATTCAATTGTTTTGTAAGATGTGTGCTTGAGCAAGCTAATCAATAAGTCTTACTGAGCAGCCAAGGAATGACATAAGACCGCATCAGCTTAAAGATGCTTTTATAATTGATTTTTGTCTCTTCACTTCTTTATAAAATTGATCTGTTGATGACAACTTATTCTTTTCAATTCGTTTGGAATTCACATGATAAATTGCTGCTGTGGGCATACAATTTCAGGTTGAAAGCTGTCTTCTATAAACAGAAGAAAATCCATGACTGCTGTTTTGCAAGTCATAATCAGAAATTGGCTGCAAAGTGCCAATGATGTACATGTACTACTCATTTGCAATATTAGTCTGTTTTCACCAGTCAACTTTACTCCAATCTTAACTGAAGTTAGTTTCAAATCTTGCAGTCTTACATCATGCCCATTGTCTTTTATGTTGTTTTTTTGATCAAGTTTGTCACGTTCACAGTGTATTTGTTTTTCAAGACAACTTTTCGATCAACTGGTTTCTAAGAAATTGATGAATGCAAGTTTCGGCAAGACAGGCCTGTCACAACTTAAACATCCACAATGAATGACTGAAGCAGAATGGGAAACTCACCATTGTACCTTTTGTGTCCCTTTGATAGTGGCAAGGATGTAGTATTGGAGAAACGATGGGAGGTTTATTGTTAATGTAACAAAGTATAGCCTTCATGGCAAATGTACTGTGCCAATCCCCGTACATGTCGAACAGTAAAAGGAAATTAACCCGTTATTGTTCGTCTCCAAGTCGCATGCTTTTTAACTGTGTGGAGGCTGTTGAAAGCAATCAACACATGACGACCAAGGTTAAACTGCAAGTACCAAGTGCAAATTTCATAGAGCTGCTTAAAAACGGAAAGTAGCTAAGCACAAAAACAATTATGCTTACCAGATTTAGGTTATACCAGCCAAAACACCATGTCACATGTACCATTTCTGGCTGGTATCCTGCTTATTTTTGTTTAGCAATGTTGTCTGCTTTTTTAAAGCAGCTCTATGAAACTAGTCCCAGGGCCCAATTTTATAGAGCTGCTTAAGCACAAAAAGTAGCTAAGCACAACAAAATCATGCTTACCAGAATAAGGTTACCAGCTAAAATACTATGTCTCATGGATCATCTGTAACTGGTATCCTGCTCATTTTTGCTTAGCAGAAAAATTGTTCAGCAGCTGTTTCGGCGTAAGCAGCTCCATGAATTTTGGCCCTGGGCACTTTTTCATCGAGTTGCTCTGCACCAAAACTATGCTAAGGCCCGTTTCAAATGTTGCGCTCTTGCCATGTCCAATTCAAATATTCTGAAGTGTTATTATTATATCTTTGAAACTTACATGTAGTGTTTGAGATACTTTATTCAGATATGATGATACAACGCTTGATATATCGCCAACTTATGTTAAAAAACTGATTTAATAATTAATTGGCTGTTTTCAAGTAGTCTATGAAGTTGTAATCTTTAATTTGAGACACTGAATGAAAAAATCTGTCACCAAGTGGTATTCGGTAAGTTAAATACAAATGAAGTTTGTCGGGACCTGACATTATTGCACAGTTACCAGGAGCTGTATACAAACAATTTGTAGGTTACAAGTATTTTGCATGTTTGTTTATATATATTTTTTAATCAGCATCATTTTTCATAATTTGTCTGGAGAAAAAATAATTCATCTCCAAATCTTCTCCACTTGTAGATGTTTTGGATGTTGAACCCAAAGTGGGTAGCACACAAGGAGGTACAATATTGACCATCACCGGCCAGTTCTTTGATGAGTCTGACACCATTGTACGCGTCGGAGGTAAGAATTCCCCGATCTTTTGTTTATTTCCAATATTGTGAACTTTAAAGTTCCAAATTTGTGCCAATTGTTTCTTACATGCTGTCGAAAAGAGAGAGTAAATGCTACCTTCACTTATTTTACCAGTTCCTTGAGTTGGGAATCACAAAATATCCATTTAAATTTAGCCTGTTATCTTTTACACCAAGGGAAACTCAACCTAGGTTAAAGTTTGATTTGAACTGGTGTCCATTAGGTCAAAAGGTCATCATTCTTCTTCTTTTTTCCTTTTTCTGTTATCTTTTTGTAGTTGTCACTTCTGTAATATCAAGCTTGTTGTGTTGTAAATTTACTGCTTAGTATATAGTGCTTCTCTATTGCATTTAAACAAACCAAAACTATTTACAGGTTTAACTCTTTATGTTTGTTATTATCTTGCCATATTAAGAGGACAATAAAAATTTTGTGGAAGTTACCATGCACAATTGACTGACATTTTCACAAAATATCTTTTCAAATCATTCATATATTTGCCTTGTTGTTTTTGTTACTGAAAACTGTCGGCATATTTTGTACAAAGAAGTTTTGTTTTGTCACAAAGCCACAAAGTCAATTACAAAAAGTGAATTTGTGAGCTTACCATTGTGTATAACAGGTCAGTATGTTGCCGGGATACCCTTGTGTTTATGTGTTTATATCTGTTGATTTGTCTCCTAGGTTATGGGACAATAAAAGTACATTGACAACTTCACAATTGTCGGTGATAGAATACACCGATCTAATTTCAAGGACTAATTAATAAAAGGCATTTGTCGTAATCACTGACACTGTATGGTAGGAATTCAATCTTTAGAGCCTTGATGGAAAGGATTTTTTTACTTTTTTTTTTATTTCTTCAAATTTTTTGGGATTGCATTTGTGAAAAGGGTGTATTTTTGTCTTTGTTTTGCGGTTGTTATTCAATGGGGTTGCAAGAAGAAATGGCAACAATAATTATGACAAGTATTGCTTGTCAGCGCTGTGTAGTTTTGATGTATAAATTTGAAGAAAAACAATTTACTAAATAATGCTTCTTAAGTACTTTGACCGATTGAACTGATGCAACTGTGATCTTCCAGAATTTGTTTTGTTATGTGGATCTGATTTCAATCCCAGACTTTCGTGGGCACTAGGTGGCAGCATACCTACCAGGTAAATCCATTGCCCTCGGAAATACGCATGCTCAGAACTACGTAAACAATAGAAATTTACCTGGTATGTCTGCTGTCATCTGTCGCTGAATAGTCTCCCATTGCCTTGCAAGGCACCAGCAGGGATAAAAAGGTGACACATTAAGCATAACAAATCAAGAATCTCGCTTTTTCCGGCAAATCTCGATTCCATCAAATTTTCAGAGGTTATTTTGTAAAACATTTATTAAAGGGCTTCAAAAAAACTACAAAGTTTAATTTGAATAAACCGCTGAGAACCAGTGATGAACATGAACCTTCACCATCCCCTGAAACTAGACATTTTTAAATTTGAAGGCTTATTTTTATTCCATAGTGATAGTAGCCGTTGATGTTAGAAACACTTCCATCTGAAGTGCTACCTTACATTACATGTATATATGAGCGCTCATTTTTTTTCTCAATTAGCCACACATAAACCATTTTTCATTGTTTTCTCTATAATGAAGTTCTCACAGGCTGGATGGATGGTGGGTTTTTCGAAAACCAGAGGACTGGAGTAAATGTTTCCCAAACCTAACGATGACTCATACTTTCATCTCTTGAAATAGGTGTCCCTTGTGAGGTTTTCAACATCAGTACAACAGAGATACTCTGTGTGACTGGACCAGCCCCCTCCACCCAGGCGCTCTACCCTGGAGAGAGAGGCTTGCTGTATGAGGTCTGGAAGGACACCTCAGTATCGTAAGTTAATTAATTTTAACCAGGGCTTGAATTAAAAAAAAATTAATAAATCTCCTTTAAACACAGGTCCTCTTAACTCAGAATTTTTGTTGGACAGACAGTGAAGTAGAGCTTTCAAAATGATGACGACCAAAACATCAGCAACAATATCCATGTGATGTGATGTCTTACACATTCTATAAGTTGAGAAATACTTGTCTTTTAGAACCTAATTACATACTCTAGGTGTTATTTGAAAGCTCTCATTCTCATCTTTTTGATGAGCAAATTAACCCAGTTTTGAGTTTGGGCAAGAAGTGCCTGGTTTTAGCATGGAGTGTCACATACTATTTATTTGTCGTATTGATAAAAGTTGCAGCGAATTAGAAGGCTCAAGTATGAGTTTCCTAAAAAACTGTACCAGATATCACTTTCCTTTGATTTACTCACACTTTTTATCTTCGTCATTTTTAAAGGCTCTCTGATGCAGTTTGGGACACAAATGCCACCGACTACAACTACACTGTAGTGCTGGAGGCAAGCTCCACGGATGAGAAACTCTTTGGTGAAGAAGACCAATACATCTCTCGTCTCACTGGTTTCTTCGTTCCGCCTCGCTCAGGAGAGTATGAGTTCTTAGTTCGGGCTGATGATGTTGGAGAGCTTTTCCTTGGGTTAGACGGGACTTCTAATTTGGTAAGCAAATTGCTCCGGGAGATTATGTTGCTCTCTTTAAATGTGTGTTTTAGTTGATAAGATGTTAAGTTTTGAGAATAAACTAATTTACAGTGATAATCATGGATAAGTCTCTTTTGGAAAAAAGTGATGGTTCTGAGAAGAAGCAGAGGTGAGATAAGTCTTGACTTTTCAAACCATGCGCTTTGTTCAAACAGAGCACACCATTAAAACATTGAGCTTTATCTCTACCTCCGGTGCTTCTTGGAAGATATAATCAAATGCTTTCACTTGTAATATTTATTATGAATTCTTTTTTGATAGACAAAAGTTGCCTACTTAACTAGCTACGCTTCAAATTGGCGTTCGAGGGAAAGCCAAGTTTCTGAGAGATTCAACCTCATTGGAAATCAAAGGTAAGAATGGTTTGTGTGAAGTTTAATATTTCATTGCACAGGGTACTCACCGACAACTACCCCCACCCCCCCCCCCCAAAAAAAAAAATAATAAATAAATAAATAAATAAATAAATAAAATAAATAAATAAGGAAATAATTTGTTCATGATTTCAGAATAATCTCATTTTGTCTTGAAGGTTTTTTGAAAGACATGAAATATACCAACAAAGAAAGGAAGGTATACAAGACTCTAAATCTCTAGGCAATAATTTTTTTGACTAATACGCTGTCAAAATTATCAGAAAACATCTTCCTGTTGTATAGTGCCATATTACTAAATACCATTGATTTGTTTTGTTATGGCACCTTTTGAAGTGTGATATATAAAAACTTATGGTTTATTTCATTTTGGATTCAATTTATGTATTTTTTTGTTTGATATTTAAAAGTTACTACATGGAAGTCCGTCACCGAGAATATACTGGGGGAGACCTCATCCAAGTGGGTGTAGTCTTCTATGATGTGCCACTTAGTCATGCAAATATGACTGACGCAACCAATGAGGTGCAAGAGCTTGTCACAACGTCCACCGTGCATCTGGAGCAGCAGGTATGCTCAACCCTGATTGGTCAAAACTTTAATCTCCTACTTTGCAGTGGTTGTCATAGAAACAGGATGATCTCCTATCTTTATCTTGCTAGCCTGTGTGTGCTAACTTCCATCACAGAATCATGCTTAAATCATTCTCATTTCTTTGCCCACTGATTTCCTAGACTCTGACTGTAGAGGGCGCTACATATGAAACTCAGGAGATCTATGTTGAGTTGCCTACCTGCCCGACAGCAAGCAATGTCAGCGAAGAATGCGACATCAATGGACACTACACATTGCAGTTCGATGACTATGTGACAGGTTTGTTTATAAGATAAACTTCGTAGTATCGGTTTAATTTTTTAAATTCAGGCATCCAAAATAATAAGAAAATGATGCTTTGAAGCTTGACAGGTTTCGTCTCATGAGACTGTGCTACCTGCCTGTTAAGTATTTATAAAAAAGTATGTTTTGGGGCGGAAGGAAAAAACAAATTGTTAACTAAACAAATATGGAAAAAAATTAATAAATAAATGAAAAAAGCTTTATGGATTTGCCACTGAAGACTGGTGTTAGGAGGTTGAAGAATGGGAGAGATGACTGTGTCTACTAAAATGAGCCTCTTATGCACTTAAATCTTAACATAAATGGAAATAATTGTATCCCAAGGAAATAGTTGATAATTCACTTGATATTTTGGGAGAAATCGTCTCGTAAAAAAGTCCAAGAAACAGTTGATTGTGTTTTAATTTGATTACACGTCCTACATCATGGTCTGTTAGGACTAGACAAAAGCGAGGATCTAGATAAAATCCTGCAGCTGTTTTTGCAGCTGCTGTTTGTATCTAGTGCGAGTGGTGGTTCCCACCAAAGAGTCAATCAAACTTGCGTTGTGTCTTCTTTTAGGTAACATCAATCTGACAGCCTCTGCAGAGGAGTTGCAGGCTGCACTGAATCTCGCAGTGGGATCAGATGTAGTGACAGTCAACAAGACAGATGATGGTATCTCTGCTACGTACTTAGTTGTATTTCACATTCCAGAAGGTAAAACAAAGGATTCTATTAATGGAAATAAAAACATTTTCATGAGAGTGAGCGGCCAAACAATCTGTATCTTTAATTGCTTCCCTTCACCTAGGAGTAAATACGAAAATGTGAGGGCAGGGAAAGTTCTGGTGTTTAATTTAATACAATACTTCAATGGACTCCACAAGTGGAGCTATTTTCACGGAGCTATCTAAGCATACAAATCTGCTTAGCTGAAGATGGTTACCTGCCAAAATGATATGTAATTTATTTCCTGGTACCCTGGAAGGTTTTTCTTCTAAGCAGCCTTTATAAAATGTGGCCATGATTTTGTGCTTGATTAAGTTTGTTGCACTGTTTAATGTAGCAGCATGACTTGCATACTCCCATAGGGGAGCAGAGGGATTTAACATTATTATAAGCACCTACATATGCCTAGAGTATTGGAATTAATTAATTTCTAAAAACAATTGGGCGTTCCCTTTAAAGTTGGTTCAAGCAAAGCAAAATTCTACTAGTATGTTGTCCCTTTGTTGTCAAATTTTGTAAACAGATTTTGATAATGGTCGAGTTGGTAGTATTTGTCAAAGTGCGTACATATCAACACTTCGTAGTTGTTTATTGTTGAATTTTCTAGAGAATCTAGCGATGCTATTGGTCAATCTTGGTGACCCGGATCTTGTGGTGACCGTCACAAGAGTAAGCTCCTTTGCACCAATCACACTAAGCAGTTTCCATCTCGTCTATGATGACATCATGTCGTCTGCATTGTCATCAGACTCAACAGCCGAAGAGGTAATTGTCCAAATAATTTAGACCAGAAATACTTCAAACGATTATAGAGGAAGCTTGCCTTGATAAAAAAGTATCTTTTGAGTTATCTAGGAGGCCATTGATGCAACAAGGATTTACCTTTGGAGGGGGCCAATGACAGATGAGATAATATTTCATTATTTGTAATTTTTTACCCATACACCGATGTGTGTTAAGCACTGTATACTCAGTACTTTCCCGAGTCCTGTGAAAAAAATTCACAGGCATGTGAAAGTACTGAGTATACAGTGCTTAACACACAACGGTGTATGGGTAAATAATATTCTTTATCCCCGATGACAGATGAGATAATATTTCATTATTTGTAATTTTTTACCCATACACCGATGTGTGTTAAGCACTGTATACTCGGTACTTTCCCGAGTCCTGTGAAAAAAATTCACAGGCATGTGAAAGTACTGAGTATACAGTGCTTAACACACAACGGTGTATGGGTAAATAATATTCTTTATCCCCGATGCAAAAATTAACATCTATCATAAAGATATTATTTTATGAATCAATTTTTCGTTTTCACCAGATGCAAAGTACTCTCTTGGACATGTTCAGCGTTAAGTGTAGTACAGTTGGCAGTGTCAGTGGAGTCTACGTTCAGGACTACGAAGGGGAATCCCCGGGTATTGTAAACGGCGAGGTCATCAAAGATGAAGAACCATACTGTGGTCGTTGGTCGGTCAAGAACCCTTATGATATCTTTTTTGCCGGCCGAACATTGAAACCTGGATCATCACAGAAAGTTGAAGCTTTTGATGTCAGACACAATTCACAGGTTGGTTAGAATTTATGTGGGTTTTTTTTAGCTGCGTCTTGCTTGGTGTTTTAGTTGTTGCCTTTGTGTTTTTTTTTCCAGCCATTCTTTTTCTTGTCCCCATATTAGATGGTATCAAAGTGGTATCTAGTGATGAAACTGAAAAATAATAACTAGTTTTGAGTGGTTTGGGGCAGCTACCTTTAAACCCTTTGCAGATCAGGGAATGTTTGGTTTGTGGTTGTTAAAATACAGGTATTTGAGATGAAATGGAGTTTTCATTTAGGCTGTAATGGCTTGATGAGTTCAGTGAGGTACTTACGAGGAGGACCACTGTCACTAACACATTCATTTTCCTCCAGCAATAATATTACCCAAATTACGATCATTGTTTTGAGTAGTGTCTTCAAACTGTTCCCTTGATCTGTATCTGCTGGATTTGTCTCTATAATATTCTCACTTGTCTCTTAATTCTTAGCTTTGCTTTGGTCACCGTGGCCCAATTAGGAACTACATCCAATTCAGAATCCACTGGATTGATGAGGATTTCAATGACCGATACAATTGGCAGACACCCAGTGCTAGTGGCTATTACTCTGCTTCAGAAGAGTAAGTTGGAATGGATGGGATAGTTGTCAGATTTTAGATTTAAATGTATACGTAACTTGATTACGATCTAAAAGTTATAGGTGGGGCTGTTGCAATTAAGATGGTCGAGACAGAATCAATTTTAGTGTAATTTTAAAGTTTTCTTGTTAACCTATATTTTGGTCCAAAAATTTCAAAGCTAGATAATGAAGTGTTTTCCATCTATGAGGAATGTTTTCCTGCAAAATTACAATTTTTAGTTCAATTCCCCAAAACAGGATAAGGGCATTGTGTGGTCAGAAATCCTTACATATGTATCTAAATATGATCACCAAATTTGGTGACATTTTTACAGGTTGATAGGATTGTGCGTTTGTTAGAAACTACAGGATTGGAATAGATTTACTCTTCCAAAAACCATTGAGGTATCATAACTTCAAGATGGTGGCAATACTGTTCAGCAGTTTTAGCGTAACAGAGATATGTTCAAACTCTGTTCATTTTGTTCATAATTTTGATGATATCTTTTTGCTCTGTGTGATCTTGTAGTTGGGAATACAGCTGTGTGGACATAGAAGCCCTGGTAGAAACAACCTGGGTGTTTTCTAACGCTGCTAGCGGCACTCCACTTCTGATAGAACGAATCCGGCTCTACAGGGATGAAGGAGAAGATTTCTATATTGACAATCTCTACATTGGAAAAAATGTCCCAGAATGTGAGTTTCACAGTGACACGATTCCACGAGAAAACTTTCCCTAAAAGGAGCTAAAAATTTGAAAACATGCCTTTTTTAATTTAAGGGAAAATCTTAAAAGGACCTGAGCCAGTAAACCAAATGACTAACAAATAACCAATGATACTCATTTTCATACAAGAAGCTAAAAACCTTTGAACGTTTCCCTTTTTTAATTCATAGAAAATCTTAAAAGGGCCTGAGTCAACAAACCATGCTTTGTGTTTTTCACACAGATGTACGCGAGCAACGTGCCGCAAGGCCTAATGGTATATTCGTCATAGACGCTTCAGTCACCAAGCAGGCCTACAGTTTCGGTATCTCTCTAACGCCAGCACAGTGTGGCTATGATTTCCCACTCATCGGTATTGTGGGAGCCACTAACCAGGTGAATGACAGTGAGACCTCTCTATACGAGAGTTCTTCATGGCCAGAAGGTGTTTCCATCTCGGTCACCCGCGAGGTGAGCGCCACGTTACCAATCGGTGGAACATTTGATGTCAGCCTGTATGGCCAGGTGTTTGAAGGTGAGAAATAGTTCAAAGCTCAGTTTCACAAAATGCTGGGAGGATTTTGCTAATGAAGCATTCTTAATTGCTCTGTAATGTATGACTTCACAATGGACCTTATGCATTGACATCATCACGGCGCCATCTTAGAGGTGAAAACGATGATGAAACAATGGAAAACACACATTATGTACGCGCAGCGCACAGGATCCATGGGCCAATGAGCAACCTTCTTTCGACCTCTAGCTGAGGGCTATCAACTGAAATGATGTCATGTGCATAAGGTCTGTACAAATCACTGTTGTGATTGGATAAATCTGTGTCGAGATCAGTCTTGGCAATCTTGGCATAATCAAATATTTGGATCCATTACAGTGAGCAATTTTTGTATGTTTAATACGTTAAAGCAATGTGAGTGTCGCAAAAATGTTGGAATACATGCGAGATTTGCACAGTCTATTGGTGAATTTGAGCTCAGGAGTATTATAGAGTCAAAAACAGCACTGGTCTGAAAATACTGACGATACAAAATCTCTCTCGTCAACAGTTTCTGCCCAAGCCACTGCTGACAAACTTAAGGAGCTTCTGCAAGCCAACCTGGACATTGGGTCTCTGGATGTCTTCAGGGAAGGAACCTGTGCTGGTTACTCTTGGGAAGTAGAGTGGACATCTAAAGGAGGACGACAGCCTTTAATGGAGGTAGGTTTGCCAGGTTTTCCCATTGTCCCAAACATCCATGTGAACCTGTTCCCACATAAACAAGAGTTAAGCGTTGTTAATACTTAGTGCCAAAGCAAAGTTTTGTGACACAAACATTCGATGCTTTGTTTTCCCAATGTGGCGCAAGAAAACTTGTCTTGTTTTTCACAATTAAGGTAATGCTGGTATTCCTCAAAATAAAGTTTGTAGTATAATTCAACTCAGTCAGAATTTTTTATTTTATTGGTATCTAATATCCACAGAGATTAAAGACAGGACTACCAGTCTTACCAGTTTAAGACTTACACCACACACCTAGTTTTTCCTCGGTACTAAAAAACACATTTTAACCCACATAAATACATTGAAGGTAGATACACTTATTCAAATGCAAGGTTCTGGTTCAAGATGGGATTCGAACTGGGGTCCATTGAGGTGAAATATAGTGAAAGATACCACTAAGCCAACCTGGTGCCCATGATGATCTTTTGTATTGTATATTTCATGTGTGTACAGGTTAATGGTAGCAGATTGACAGGAAACGAGGTGAACATCTACAGTCAGCGCCGCGAGGAGGGTCAACTGTTCATGGGTCCCATCCCTGGTGAATTCCTCAGAGTACCACACAGTGCACCTCAAGTAAGCTTTCTGAATCAGTCAAAATCCTTCAGCTGTTCACAACATTAATAATAATGCATGTTATCAATCATACAGTGGATATTAATAAAAGTAAAACAAGAAATGAACGATAACTGGACTTTATTTGCTAATAAAGAAATTTCATAATTTCAGACATGTTTTTGTGTGCGAATGTTTTTTTTAATAATTGTTTCCATATAACTGTTCTATATTTATAAATTGTAAAATGTGGGTACAATTTTTATTGTTAAATCTGTTTTGCTGCACAGTGCTTTGAAAAAGGACCTTTTCAACTTTTTTTTTTGTCATTACTACTTTTAACAGGTGGAGGTTATTGTTAATTCAATCCCATCAAGCTGCTCTGAGGGTCAATGCACTTTTGAGTACAGCGATGATGTCACACCTAAAGCACTCTCATCAAGTCCGTCAGTTGGTAAGTCAAGAGGTTTTTCAAGAGGCTCGTACGAACTCAAAGCGAAGGTGAAGGGAATAGAGAGTATGACATCATAAATTTGTAGAAGTTAAATTCTGTACTCAATTTGTTTTTGCAAAGTATGATAAGACAGAGAAATTTGCTGAGAAATTAAGAAATTAGCTTGACAGAAATGGTTTACCAGCCAAAATACCATGGATTAAACATGGGCGTGGAACTGGTTCCTGGCCAGATTTTGCTTAGCAAATAAAAATACAGGTTGATAAATTTGGGGCAACAATTCAGGGAATGTTTCATCCAAGTTTGAGTGAATCCTGCAACTTGGTCATGATTAGGAAGGTAAAAAAGGGATGGAATTGGTCCTACAATTGTAGAAAGTGTTTTTCAGTGCCAAAAGAATACACAGAATTATAGAACCTCTAATACTTTGACTCTCTTCAATCAACAGGGTCTGCCTCCAACAACACTGTCCTTACTCTAACTGGTTCCGGGTTCAGCGCCAACTCAGGCGAGAACAACGTGACCATCAACGACATAGTGTGTGATGTTACGTCTTTTAATGAGACATCAATCTCTTGTGCTGTGGGTGAATCTGTTGCGGGCGTGTTTGACGTCTTGGTTGAAGTGGAAGGAAAAGGTTATGCAGAGTATCCTAATGGTGAGTCTATCCTGAAATGAGGTACAGTAGTGCTGTTATTTCTCCAACCTGGACACACTTTTATATAACATACAAATAGGTCATTCTTGGCTTGAGAAGGGTCCAGTAGCTGGATTTCTACTGCCTGGTCACTACTCACTGTCAGCACATAGCAAAAGGCATGTGAATTTGTCATTGGTTCTTGCTAGCAGAAGGAGGATGCAACACTTCAAATCCATTGCGAGCACTTTTGTGTTTGGGTTGTCTTCCCTGTTCATTTATGACATACAGTTAAGATGAAAGAAAGGCCACTTTCTAGCACAGTAAGCATGGACATTGCTTATCATAAAAGCAGCTTAACCTTGATCTCTAACCATGGGTCCATTTTATGCACACATTTTTGTAAAGCTGTGACAAACTCTACAAAGCAAATACAGAGTAGCAGTCCAAATTGCACATCACAAATATTATTCGTGACTGGATCCCTGCTCTTTATTGCACATCAAATGAAGTAGGCAAGCAATACTTAATGAATTAATAGCTGAAATAGAACCCAACAACTATGTCATTTCAAGCAAGAAATTATTACTAATACGTTTCTTTTTTAAAAATTTTTATTTGTTGCTTCAGGAGCGTTAACATTCCAGTACGAAATGGGAGTAACTGAAATCAACCCGACAGTGGGAAGCGAAGCAGGTAAGAAAAAGTTTTTTAAAAAGTAGCAACAAAAAAACATTGATTTGCTGTTCGTCTTTCCATCCTGAACCCATTCCTTCCACGTTTACAGTTATATCAAACTTTTGTATAATACAACAAAGTTTGATTTTTTGCTCATTTATGTTAAGATTTTTTTTATCTAAAATAGTGGATCGTTCATTTAATTTTCCAGCAAGTCGTATGGAACTAAATTAATAAAAGAGGGCAGTTTTATCACTGTGGTTTTATATCTGATTTTCTCTCCAGGTGGTACAAGAGTAAATATCACAGGATATGGGTTTAGTGAGGAGATTTCAAATGTCAACGTCACAGTTGGAGGTTTGCCGTGCCTCGTTAAGGAATCATCATATGACAAGATCAAGTGCGTCATTTCCTTGGATACTCAGGTTGGTGTCTTGTTTTTGAAGTTGTTTGCATTTTTCTGTAACTTAAAAAATGTATCTTTGGAAAGGATTCTAACGTTATCCGTTGTTAGTACTGTGATATCTTTCTTACAATGAAAAAAACCAAGAATCTTCAAAAGTGACTGGTGCTGTGACCCCTGGGCCTTAAGATACCTTTATAGAGCAGACGATGAAGAAATGTTTGATTTTAGATATGGAAGGAAACCCATGTAGAAAAAAAACCTGGTAATCAGTAAGGGGCTGAATGCCAAGTTCACATTTAAGGCTTCGAGATGGGATGGGAACCAGGGTAGACAGGGTGAAAAGGCAGGGAAAGATAGCACTGTGAGTCCAAATAGCTGGACTGTTTTGCTCCCAAAGTCTTGTGCTGACTGAAAAATAAAACCATGATAAATATCTGTTGTAAGTTCTTAGCTGAATCAAGTCATCTTTTTCTTCATTGTCTTTGAAGGCTTCATCACGTCGCAGGAGACGTTCGGCCCTTACCGTAGACCTGGTCATCGTGGTGAATGATAACTCAATCACAGAGGAAGACTCCTTCAGTTTTGACCCATCTCTGACCCCAACAATCACTGCAATCAGTCAAAATATCTCCAGTGTTCAGGGTAAGTGGCTGTTGGTTCTACTTAAAAAGTAGAGGCTATTGTGAGACAACAAACATATATTGAAACCAAAACAAATAAATGTAAAGCTAACATTTCATTCAGTCTGACTGAATAGGAGACATTTTGAGGTGCACTAGACTTGCTGTTCTTGAAAATGTATTCATGCTCAGACTTACATAAGCACGGGTATTTAATTGATGGATTAATTGCATCAGGAAGATTTTTGTTTTTATCATAAAACATTTTTTTTTTCCCAGTCTGGAAATTTACCTGGTATGTCTGCAGCCACCTATTATCTCAAAGTCTCTCTTTCAAAGCAATAATTCCACCTCCCTCCCCCATCTACTTTACTTTTTTTTCAGGTGGAGACCTTCTTGTTATCTCTGGCAGCGGTTTTGGAGTCAGCGGTGCAGAGATCAAAATCGGGAGTGCAGAGTGCGAGGTTGAAGTTCAAACAGACACTGAGATCAACTGCACCATACCAGCCAATTCTCCAGGCGTCTACTACATTGAGTTGACGGTTACCGACCAGGGCTTTGCTACTGTGTAGGTCAATTATTTTCTGTAAATAAAGATTGAGTTGTGATAATTACAAAAACATCAACAATGATTTAGGAAATTTCTTTGAGATTCGAACTCGCACTGTAACCCCCCAGAGCTTAAATCTTGCGCACTTGGCCATTTGGCCACTTTGCCAAACCATCCTGCAATCAAGAACAACAAAAACAAGATGGATAATTTTGGTGCTTGCTATTCGCCATCTGAATTAGAAACGCAGGTTTTAACTCATATTCATTTTTAGTATTGTGGATTCTTTCACTTGCTCTTCTTAGCTTGGTTTAGGGGACCTATGACTTAATGTCCCGTCCAAAGACCAAAGCAATCATGTCTAAAAATTCTCTGTCTTGTATTTTATTCTCCAAATCAGCGGAATCCAATTCAAATATGAGCTTGAGGTAACAGGAATGTTCCCAGACCAGGGCTCATTCCAAGGGGGCACGGTGGTGACCCTCACTGGGGCTGGCTTCGGCTCCAATGCCAGTGATGTCACTGTCAGTATGGACGACTTTGCATGTGATGTCACCTCAGTGGCAGATGACAAGATCAAATGTGAAATGACCACCTCAGAGCAGGCTCACTATGTGGACAACTTTGGAAAGCATGAGTGTAAGTTTTACAAACCAATGTTCAACCTTGTCTCACAAATTAGAATGAGAGTCAAATACAAAAATTCTCTCATTAGGAGAAGTGTTGCTTTCATAACATCTCAAAATCTATTTTGTTTCAATTCCCATTTATGGTATAGGCAACAAAATTAATAAATATATATTTCTAAATCAAATGTTATACGTACTACTTTTATGTACAGACAAAAGAATTCTGAATAACATTTGAAACTAAAAGGTGGCGCTTAGCAGATATTAGAAAAGGACCAGTCAAGTATAGTACCATTGTATAATATTTTGGCTGGTTTCCTAATTTTTTCTTATAAAAGTAATTTATTTCTCTAAGCAGATCCATGACATTGAGCCTCGCTAAAGATTTCTCTACTCTGCTTTTTTTCAGTGTATGGTCTTGGTTACAAGTGGAACCCAAATGTCTTGAGCGTGACTGCGGGTGACGTGGTGGTCTGGCAGTGGGCTGTCCAGCAGCATGTGTCTGGTATCGGATACGCCGTCATGCAGACGGCCAACAGCGATGCTGTGAACTACGATGGCCAAGGATTCATCAGTGGTGGACGGACAACAGAAGGTGAGGGCTTTTCTAAATATCAAATCTCAGGAATATAATCTCAAATACATACGGATTGGTACAGAACCTGGCAAGGGACAGGGCTGACAAAAACTTTGTTCAGGTATTCATTCACACGAATTAGTTATTTGTTCACACGATTTAGTTATTCATTCACACGCTTTAAGTTTTGTTTCCATCTGTTTTCATCTCGAAAGGGCTGTCCTATCTCCATTTCTTCTCCTTAGTTTCGTGTATTATGTCATGGTCACTGTAACTTGAGTAAATCTTGGAGTTGCCCCATCCGTTTTGTTTTGCAGTACACTTGTTTTAACTCACCTCTAACTTTTCTTCTTGATCATGAAGGTATTTTTGCTTACAAGTTCTCTGCCCCTGGTACCTACTACTACTCTAGTGGACCTGTTGATGATGATGGTCAGCTCTATATGAAGGGTACCATCGTTGTCAAAGAGCCAACGTCATCCAGCCACAAACTGGTTGTGGAAGTCGCTGGATTTGAAGCTCTTCACGACACTGCGTCAGGTAGGAACGCGATTTGTCTTACATTTGCCACAACAAAAATCCAAAATAAGTTTGTGATCAGCTGTAACATCTAGTTTGTAAAACTTTTTAAACAGATCTATCCTTTAAAAGTCGCATGAAATGATGATCTCAAATATCAACTTTTCAACCTCTTTTCCCACTTAGAAATCCTTCAACTTTGATTTGTTTCCCCCAAAATTACAGTAACACTCTTACTTTTGTAAATTTTACAAGTATAATTTCATGTAATTATTTTTTGCTTATCTTCATTTATATAATCTGTACTTAATGAAAACAATAACAAACTTAATGGATCATGAAAACTATTTGTTATGAAATTTTTGTTTCGTCCTTCATGATAAATAACAGGTGCTTCAGAACCAGAGGCAACAGGAAGTTGTCCTGGCAATGCCACAGTTAACCCATCATGCACTGTTCCAAAGGTTGTTGAGGAAGATGACTCTAGTTTCTACTATACCTACTGGATTTGCAGCACCCCAATAATCGAAGACATCAGCCCCAATATGTAAGATAGCATTCTCGGAAAAATATTTGTTCTTCTTCTTGAATGGTATGCTGTGGGAGCCAATGAAATGTTCTGGCAAACTGTGCATTAAAGACTCTTCAAGTCTCTGATTGTTGAGGGGCGTATTTTTGTTTCCTTCACATGTTAAAGCAATGCAGGTGAAAATACAAAGTATGGACAGTTGCTGAACTGTAGACTGGCATGAATTAACATTTCAATTTGATTCAAATTGCTTTATTTCCGTATTGAAGCACATATATAAATAGTTTGAGTAAGTACAATAAAAGAACCTTTTTAAGCCTTTGAGAAAGACACTGCTAAGGTCGAAACATGAGGCCATTATTTTTTTTTTTGCATTTATACAAGTCCCTGTGGTTGGTAAGCAGTTTGCAGTTGTATTTTTTTCATTTGAATTAAGAAAAATGAAGTACATGTGACACAAACAAAGGAGCAGCAAAAATGTGAAGGGGAATTATTAAAAGCAGTACTTGTTGAGTGCGAACCACTTCATTACATTTTCTATGTTTTAGCTCTTTTGCATAAAATCCCCCCAGAAAGGATTGTTTGTACCAAGGGAGCAGTGTGAATCTAGTGACAGAGCCCTGCTTAGGAAAAGACCCAGAAACCCAGGCATGGCGGTGTAAGAGACCCAGTTGCCCTTGATCATGGCACCACCATCCCTGTTCAGTGCCCTGTGTGCAATAACAATAACAAATACCAATTCTCGTTATAACCCAAAAGGGTTCAGACTATTTTTCCTCCTTCTGTCCTCATTTTGTTTGCAGTGATTGTAATTGATGTTTTCATATTTACAGGGGTACACCAGACCAAGTTATCAATATCACAGGATCAGGATTCAGTGATGTACTATGTGAGAATCAGATCAGCATCGGGGCGTACTCCTGCATCACTCAGACAAGCACCAACGTCTCTCTAACGTGTCTGATTGATACAGACGACAGCATGGCTGTCGGAGAGCCTCAGGCCGTCTCTGTGGTTGTCAAGAACCGAGGGCTCGCCTTGAACAAGATCTCAGTGCCATCCAAGCTCGGCTTCACTCTCAAACCACAGATCGATTCCCTGTCCATCCATGAAGGGTCACTGAGTGGTGGGACAGAAATCACCATCACGGGGGATGGTTTTGCAGCCAGTTCACCAGAGGAAGTATCTGTGTGGATTGGGAACAGCGGATGCCTCGTCCAGTCGGTAACATATAAGGAGGTGGTGTGTAGTACGACTGCTACTGATCCAGCATATGCTGAGCTTACCCTGCAGATTAACTCGGTATGGGCAGAGTGTAAGGGGAACTGTAGCTTCAGATTCTCGGCAGACATGACCCCACAGGTTGATGACGTCTCTCCAGAAACTGTCTCTGGACCCAGCACCTCACTCGTCATCCTTGGGTCAGGATTCATCAATGACACTATGACCATTAACGTTACTGTTGGCGGAATCGAATGTGAAGTCACTTATGCCTGGGAGGATGAGATCAACTGCGATGTCAGTTATGTCCCGGTAGGCGACCAAGTCGTTATAGTCAATATCCCTGGTAGGGGTAATGCTTTCTTTAACACCAGCAACACCGTCTTCAGTTCTAAGGACATTGACAGTGTCACCCCAAGTACTGGCAGCACGGAAGGGGGCCAGGTCATCAGTATCCTTGGTAACGGCTTCGTCGATGGGGACACAGCAGTCTCAGTTGGTGGAGCTGCATGCGACATCCAGAGCGTGACACTCTCTGAGATCGTTTGTGTGACGCCAGCCCATGCTGCTGGAACGGTCGATCTTGTCGTGTCCTCGAACGGGGAAGAGTACCCAACCCAAAGTTACGATTATTCTTCGGCAGTTACACCCACAATAACTTCAGTCTCACCAGCCAGCGGTAGGTCACACACTGTCAAGTTTATTGAAATATTAATTGACACATTTGTCTTTATATCAGCCTAAATTACAATCAACATCAGGTAGTGATGCACTACCATTGCAACCCTGCTGACCTTTTTCTCTTGTTAAGTTTCTGATTTGTTACATAAGAAATTTCCTTGGGAAATGTGTAGCATTTTCATGAGAGTTTTTCCATACCAGCTCAGTTAAGTTAATTTAAAGCAATGCATGCCCTGTGTCTCTAAGTTTTGCAGAGAAATGTCCTCATCTTTTACTCATGTCTAACTCTCTCTTTGTTGCAGGTGCGACTGGCGACAGCATAACAATCAGTGGCTCTAGTTTCAGCACCAACGCAGCCGATGTCTTCGTCTCCATTGACAACGTCGCTTGCACAGTCTCCAGTGCTGCGGAAGATTCAATTGAATGTGAAGTCGGCGCCCACTCAGCCGGTACCTATGCAGTGGTGGTGTACATCGAAGATAAAGGACTGTCTGCTGATGATACTGAGTTTGAGTATGAGTTGAGAGTTGACTCGGTTTCTCCGGTCGAAGGTTAGTTGGTGGGTTCTATCAGAGCGAAGCCAAGGCCCTGAAAAAGGGGGAGATCTGACGACCAAAATGGGGCAGGAACATTCTTCAAAGAATTTATCATAAGGGCTTGTCTTCTAGCTTGACAGTCAAGTTAGTCAGCTTCATAGTGATAATGTCAGACACAAGTATTTTTTGAAGCAAGTAGAATATGACAAATCAACCCCTCAGGCTGTGGTAAAAAATATATATGAAGACACAATAGGTGGCAGCAGATATACCAGGTTTCACAAGCTGTAATGAATAAAGCAATGTAACATAAGTTCTAGGATTGATGATTTGAAAAACTTTTTTCCAGGGAGTTTTGGTGGTGGGAGAGTGCTGACAATAGATGGAGCTGGTTATGACGAGACGGCAGTGGTCCTGATCTGCAATAACTCCTGTCCGATCAGTAATTCCTCATCGTCTTTCATCGAGTGCGAAGTACCGGCCAACTCGGGTAGTGGTGATGTTCTCTGTGACATTGTAATCACTCTCTCCAGTGGTGCAACGGTCACCCAGTCAGACAGCTTCACCTACAGGACGAGTCTCACACCGGTCATTGACTCTGTCGAGCCTCGTCGTGGTGGTACAGCCGGAGGCACCACGCTTAACATCACTGGATCAGGATTTGAGTAAGCTATGGCTGAAATGAAAAAACATTTGAGTCAAAAAGAAAGCATAGAAACTTGATAAAAGCATCACATTCAACCACTGCTGAGCTAAACTTTTAATTGCCCTCTGGTCGAGAACACATCTTTGGTAAATTAATAAGGTACCTTAATAAATCAAGGTCATGTTTTAAGTTGTATACGTGCTATTGAGGATGAGTACAACCCTGTTCAGTTATGCATCTTGCATTTCATGTTACCTTTTTACTGTATATGTGCCTCTGAGAAGGGTTCAATCTTGTTTTGAATTTCTGATGAAATTCACAAGAAGAATTGTATTTTATATTGGACCTTTTTGCTCAAACGCAACACTTTTATATGAGCAATCACCAAAACGTTGTTGAGACTCAACGAGTCACTTTGGCAGAAGAATTGGACTTGGACTCCGACTTGACTATCATGACTCAGATTTGACAGTAAGAACTCATGACTCCTTTAAAACACTCCTTTAAAACTTATATTTACTACATAATTTGAATACTTTTATGTCAACCCTCATGTTATGAGAAAATGAACATCATATACTACAGCAAGTACTCATGAAGTTCAGTACCTTGAATCTATGGGACTGTTTTGGTCTTTTCAACATACTTATTATTATTGGTATTTTATTACTATTAATTTCTGGTATTGAAACCAAAGATGCCTCAAAAGCGAACTTAATCACTGTAGCTTGGAAGCCTGAGGAAACCTGTAGATAAGGATGCTTGCTCTCACCAGAAACACCAGGGTAAACCCCTTCTCTTTCACAATAAGTTCTGGTTCTTTAATGTGCACTACTCATCCCAGGACCAATGACCTAACGTCCCATCCAAAGGACAAAGCAATTATGGTGTCTTGCTCAAGGACACATGTGATTGGCTAGGCCGGGATTCGAACCCACATTCTGTAAACTACAGAACTTAAGTTCGGCGGAATAGACTGCTCCGCCACGACACTCCACAAAGTGGTCAGGACTCAAGCCAAAGGACTCAAACGTAATCTGAATGACTTGAGACTTGACTCAGACTCAACCTAAGTGACTTGGCTACAAGTCTGCCACCTAGTGTCTTGAAAACATCTTTCAATGTCAATGGTTATGTGTTTTCACCAGGTCATCTGGGAACATTGTATCCATCGGTGGATCAGAGTGCACCATTACATCTGAATCAACGACGGAGATTATCTGTCAGACAGGAGCCCGTAGCCCACCAGAGATGCTCAAAGTCAGAGTTGAAGTCGGCAGTAATGGAATTGCTACACAGGTAAGCTGAGAGAGCAAAGGATGTTAAAACATCAAACAGTACGTTCTGTTTTTTTTCAAACAGTTGCACTAAACATTGATACGTTGCCCAAGAGAAGACGCCATAACTGTAGTGGTAAGATGCTATTAAATGCATTGTGCCTATTCTTAGATTGGAGGTTTGTGTGCCTTCAGTTGAGTAGCGTATTAAGTTGTACACATCGTTGGTCTGCTTAGGGTATATTGAATTATGATTTATATGTACATCTTCATCAAATGACAAATTAGTTAGCCTTTTAAAGAGTTAGCGAGATGGCTGTTAAAGGTGAGCAACTTGGCTGTAACTTTTACAGTTTTGAGCACCATTGACAATGAATGTAAAAGTTGACTGTTGTGAAATGAGATCTATTACCATACAAGCTTTCAATTTTTTACATATATACACCAAAACAATATGGCATTTTTTTATTCATATCATGGATTTGTTTTGTAATCCATTCATATTTATGAATGTGGACCACACTCTCTTCACCTCATTGGCAACAGTTACTTTAAGAAGTCCAGATGTTATTTTGCAAAGATGCATGGGATTGTTTTAAATCGTCTAAATTTTTGCAGTAGCTTATCTCTATCATGTCATTTTCATCTCATTTTGACATATCAGGACAATGCAGACTTCTACTACATCGATGTGTGGTCCTCCAGATACACCTGGGGTAACCAGGACCCACCAATAGAGGGCGACTTTGTCATAGTTCCAGCTGGACAGACTTTACTTCTGGACGTCACCACCCCAATCCTGAAGATGCTTCTTATTCAAGGTAACAATCTTCATTGCAATCACCCCCTCCCCCAAACTAATGAAAAGCAGGACAACATTTATGATTTTTTAAAGTCACTTAACCAATTATTAAAGCACTTGTACAATAGACCAACGAAATAGAACGCAGAATGCTGATCTCCTGTGGCGTCTGTGTGTGCTGTGCATGCCCTCTAGTGTCACCTGTGGACATAAATTATCCATATCGACCAATGGGAAAGCTGAATTCTAGTGCCTTACAGCTGTTGGTAGTGCACACTTCTTGACGCAAAGCAGACACTCAGAGATAACTACACATTAAGCACTGTCTGAATTCTATTTCTAAGTAATAGACTGATCTATGAAGCTCAACCCACCATATGAACTACCCAGCAATGACGCATATGTGGTAGGGGCATGTGCAATTCTGTCTGTTAATATTGAGCCAACATAGTGACATTACACACAAAATTCACCGCACAGGTATCCAACTGTGGGCAGCTTGTTTTCTTTTTGAAAAGGGATTTCTATGTTTCAGACTTTTGGCATGCATTCATGGCTGTGATTGGTCAAAACATTCAGGGGTGGAGCTTAGTTGATCAAGGACATTCAAAGCTTGATTTCACAACAAGTTAAGATGAGTATCGAGTTGCTATGCGAAGTACAAACCACCAGAGCTGGGTTACACAAACTTCACAAATAAATAAAGAAAGTTGTTTTCTGTTTTAAGTGATGACTTGGGATGTTGTTGTGTCTTTCAGGTGGTATGGTGATATTTGATGAGGCAGACATCGAGCTCCATGCTGAGAATATTCTCATCGTTGATGGAGGTACCCTCCAGATCGGTACTGAGGAGGAACCCTTCCAGCATCAGGCTACCATAATGATGCACGGCCATGTCCGCTCTCAGGAACTGCCGCTGTTTGGAGCTAAGACCCTGGCTGTCAGGAACGGCACTCTGGACCTTCATGGTGAGTCATGTCATCAAAGAATGGACAAATTTAACCCCTCCAATAATTAAAAAAACATTGTCCTGAATGTACTTGAATTTGCAATTTTTTCTCTTTGCTGACTAAAAGGTTATGCGTGTCAGATAGGCTTGTTCATTTTCTTCCATTGGAATTAATAAAACCAAACTGAGGCAGGAAGGACAAATAGTCTGGTATCTCTTTAATAGATAAAAGATTAGAAGTAATCCTTGTAAAACAGTATCATGATAATTTAACTAACGTGGCCAAAGCATGGTCAAGTTTTACAGCGTCAATGCAACCTTTACAAAAATATTTCACGCATAAATAGCTGTTAGATTCCATTGCCCAATCCAACCCCAGTATTGACACATCAGCTCATTCTCACTTTAATGTTGGTATTGAACAAATATTGTATTACCTCCTTAAATGAAAGACTGAAAGAAACATTGTAGTCAGTATACATTTTGTTGATATCTTTCAGGAATGCCTGTCCCAGTGACCTGGACACGGTTGGCCCAGACGGCTAGCGCTGGTTCTACCCAGCTGGTTCTTCAACAGGCTGTGACCTGGAAAGCTGGTGATCAAATCGTCATCGCATCCACTGGACATCGACACAGCCAGAGACAAAATGAAGACGTATTTATCACAGGTCTGTGAAATAAGCCTCTCAGTATGAAAACTGCTTTTTTCTTTAACCCCAACCACCCCCAACCCTTCAACATCTTCTTTTGGACTGAGGACTGAACTAGTAAACTGACTATACTTTGGACCATTGGTCATGGTCTAGTTGGGAATTTATGTAATTACTTTGAATTGTTACTAAAGCATGTCAACCATTAATCCTCCCGCTGTTTGACCAATCAGTATCAGCCACTGTGGTTTTGAATTATAGATGCATTGTTCCAGCCTGCAATATGATATCATGTTGTGAATGCATCCTCAAAGTACAGGCATGTACAGAGTGAGTTCAGTGCACAGTTATGCCATCGTACACAACCGGTGCAGTTGAATGGTTTCTCACTGCAACTCACTGGAAAATGTTACCAGGAGTAGGAGGTGTGACCAGTTGGCGCCGGATGACCTGTTAACACGCAAATGTTTCCCCTGCCTCAAAACGGAAGCCTTGTAGAGACGCCATTGTGTAGTTTCGGAATACCGGAGCAAAGGTCCCTTGAAAAATTCCACTGCTGAGGGTGCGCAGAAAAGAATCCCGGCTGCAACAGGTTAAAGACATTGTTGCTGTTCCATTTCATGTTCGTATTCTTTTTTTTTTTTTATTGTGGTAGTTTCACTTTATATTTTGTTGTTATCCTTCAGCTGTTTCTGCAAATGGGACAGTGCTGACAATTGAACCAGCAATTGTGTACGAGCATCTCGGCATCTCTCAGACAGTTGAGGGCGTTGATTTGGAAATGCGCGCCGAGGTCGGGCTGCTGACGCGCAACGTCAAGTTCCGAGGGTCAGTACAGGAAGAGTGGACGGAGACGATAGAAGCATGTCCAGAAGAATTTGACACCAGTAAGTACATGATCTAAAGGAAAAAGGAACCTCACAATTCTTGCCCACCTTGAATTTAGAAAGAGAGTTAGAGGGGAAGTGTAGCATTGATCTAGAGACAGAACTTTATTTTCGAAAAAGCTTGAATAATGAACTTTCGGTTGTATTTTGTTTACTGTCTGGGGTGCAATTAAATATGTTCTAAAAGGGCAACAATTATTTTAAATCTGATTCATGCTTTGCTGATGCAGAACCATTTAAACTGTATTTATTTTATCTTGAATTGGAAGGTTCAAGTGTTGAGAATGTTTAAAGTTAAAGTTTTCAATTTCCTTTAATCTTTCAGATCAATTTGCCACTCAGACCTGCTTCCTTGGTCGTTTTGGGGAAGAAACCGGAAGTGATCAGTTCGGTGCACAGATCATGTTGTTCGCCAAGTACCAAGACCAACAGCTTGTCAAAGGTCGTATTGAGTATGTCGAGGTCACTCATGCAGGTCAGGCCTTCCGGTTGGGTCGCTATCCAATTCATTTCCATCTCAACGGGAACGTGTCGGGCTCCTATGTACGTGGCTGCGGCATCCATCACACTTTCAACCGAGCCGTTACTATTCATGCTGTCCACAACCTCCTTGTGGAACGCAACGTTGCCTACAACATCATGGGACACGCCTACTTCTTGGAAGATGGTATTGAGACCGGAAACATTATCCAGTATAATCTTGGTGTGTTTGTCCGTCCGAGCAGCAGCCTGTTAAATGTGGACATCACTCCGGCCACTTATTGGGTCACTAATCCTGATAATATTGTCCGTCATAATGCGGCGGCTGGCGGATCTCATTTCGGTTTCTGGTACAATGCACCCAGTCACCCCGAGGGGCCTTCATTCACCAGATCAATCTGTCCCCGTAACGTTCCCCTTGGAGAATTCCGCAACAACACTGCTCATGCCATGGGCTGGTATGGCCTGTGGATTTTCCCAATCTACTACCCGAGGGTTGGTGGTGGATGTGATTCCTGGGAGGCAGAGCCGGCCAAGTATTACTCCCTCTATGCCTGGGAGGTAGAGCGTGGGGCAGAGGCTGTTGAGGTCGGTGCCATCCAGTTCCATGACTTTGTAATCTCAGATGCCGACAAGGCGGGGGTTGAATACCAAACCGTGGATGCCCCATGGGGTGAGGGTGGCTCCATGGTTAAGAATTTAACTGTCATTGCTTACAGTGGCATCTCGGATGCTTCTGAGTGCACACAGGCAGGTATCCATTCTCCAAAGGGTGACGGTTTGACAGTGGACGGAGCCAAGTTAATCAATTTCGACCAGAGTCGATGTGCTTGCCTGCGAGCATGTGCACATTGCAAGGTTGACCAAGGAGGTTTCTCAGTCCGCACACAAGGTCTCGAGTTTGTTAACTCTCCAAACAAGGTGGCATTCCAGTGGGAGCATGAGTGCTGGATTGAGGACATGGATGGCTCGCTGTCAGGGAACACAGACTACATTGTTCTGCCTAGCAACCCCAACCTTCACCCTGACCATTGTGCAGTGGATGCTGGCTTTAGTGTTGGATCAGTACCAGGCTCTAGCTGTGACACCACCATACGCCTCCACCGCCTGGCTTTCAATGAACCCTCCCCATCCTCACTACTGTACAAGGACACCCTCTTCACCAATGCCTATGGGACCAGTCGCATACCGTACCACAAGAAGCGTCTTACTCACCCAGAAGGTTGGATGATTACCCTCATCGACGGAGACGAATACAACTTCTTCTTTGAGAACGTGGACCACGTCACCAACATCTCTTACCAGGCCCGCTTCTATAACTACAAGGAGGGGGACTTTGTGCTGATAAACCACAACTTCACTCAGCGACCTGATAAATTTGCAACGATCGGAGTCATCAAGAATAGCACCGAAGAGGTGCCAACATACGCCAATGATGAGAATGGAGATTGGCACTTCGAAAATGACACCAGACTATTAACCTACATTGGTAAGTCACAATACATTTCTTGGCCACGTTAAAGAGTTAAAAAAATGCTTTGGAAAAGGTACTCAGCTTTTCGGCTGACCAGCTGATTTTCTCATTGAGGTAGTGTCACAGAAAACTGAAAAACACTAAAGTGTTTTTCAGTTTTGTGTTCTTTGTCATTTCTCTCTTTTTACGGTTACAAAACTGTGTCAGTTTTAAGGAATTGTACTTTTGAATAAAAAAACAAGAGAACAGATAGTCACGACAAACAGTTGCAATAAATTTCATTAACCCAGGGACACACCACAATGTATCAACGTAAAATTGAAGTGGATATTAGGCCAGTGGACTGTGTAACATTCCCGACAAATTTCAAAATGACAACATTATGGTTTATTGCAATGTAGAAGGATGTAAACAGGTTAATATACAAACTTGCTTTTTGAGATTTACCAAGTAAGAAATTTTGATACAATCTCAGAAATTTATTTAGTCAATGTAGGAAGTTATCTGACAACTTTCAGCAAAAGAGACCACTTTCATACTTTCTTTTGTCTAGTTTCTGGCAAAGGAGAGAGCAGTCTGGTTAATCGTGATGTCAACTTGGATGTCTATCAGTGCTATTACAAGGATTGTCTCCCACCTGTTCCCGAGCCACCACCAGTTGGACGACCCGGAGATTCCCTCCTGTGGTCTGAAGCAGCCTCCTGGGAAGGCGTGGAGGACGGATGGGGTGGCAGCGATGGCAACCTCCCTAAAGACGGTGACAACGTCATGATCCTGCCAGGTTGGTTTCTATAATTGCTTGCGTGGTCAGTTGAAGTCATGAAGTCTGTACTGGCATTTTCTTATATGGTTTTTCAGACGTCATTAGAAGCCTGGTTTGTAATACATGGGAATTGCAAAAGCGAAGAGAATTTTCTTGCATCATGGTGGGTGGGTGTTAACAGCGCATAGTGTTTATTAGTGTCATTCTGAGTTTGCTTCGCATTTGCTTCCATGTTAAGTATGAACCAGGGTGTAAATGACATCTCTTCAAGCTGTCATTCAATCTACAGAGAGTTTCTTTTGAATGGCACCTTTGAATGGATCTCCAGAGAGGGTTTGCCTGCTTGTTATCATCTTCATTGTTCTCTGGTGTTTCTGATCAGCAGAGTGTGGGTTTGAGTCCCGGTCGTGGCACTTGTGTCCTTAAGCAAGACACTTAACCATTATTGCTGCGTCCTTCGGATGGGACGTAAAGCCGTAGGTCCTGTGCGTTATGTAATGCACGTAAAAGAACCCAGTGCACTTATCGCAAAGAGAAGCAGTTCGCCCCAGTGTTCCTGGTTTGATCGGCTGCAGATTGTGCCACAGCACCTTGTAAACCGTTACATGGTGCTATGTAAAGGAACAGGTCTCATACTTCAAAAACTTAACTCATCATACCGTGCAGGAAAAAATACTTAGCGCTCTGAGACGCCCATAGGGTGTGATGAATTTTTATTTTTTGGCTTCCTCAAGCTTTTAAGCTAAATTTGAAACCCCTTTAGTACCTTTAAAAATAACTCCACGATCATGATAAGAGTTGTAAGTAACTGATGTGTTTTTCATACTGATTGTAGAGCTATGGATGGTGGCTGACGTACAGCTCCCCGCCATGAACAAACTGTTCATCTACGGCAACCTAGAGATTGAAGACTCTCAGGATAATCAGCTTGAAGCCACCTACATCCTGATCCAAGGTGGGCGTCTTATCATCGGATTCAGCGAGTCTAATCCCTTTGAACATGACATCAAGATCTTATTGAACGGACATCACTTCACTCCGGACCAGCCGCTGCCTAACGGGCCTAACCTTGGCTCCAAAGCTCTTGGTAAGTAATACACATTTGTGTATGATGCTACATCTATGAACGTCTCAAAGTGCTCATTTCTTTATATGTATACAGAGCTGTTTTGAATTATGAGACATACTGGCTTCAAGTTATTCAACTTGGTTCAAATGATCAAGTTAATGTTATCTTTGCCCCCCCCCAACCCCCCTTTAGGTGTCTTTGGTGGTCTGGATCTTCATGGCAAGAACCGCTCTGTTTACTGGACCCAGCTGTCGGCCACCGTCTCCCCAGGAGAGGACACTCTGACCGTGGTGGCTGAGACTGACTGGGTTGTTGGTGATGAGATCGTTGTGGCAACCACGTCATACGAAGCCTGGCAGACAGAGACATTCACCATTGTAGCAGTCACTGACCCTTCTACCTTCCAGATTAATGGAACATTTGAGTACAGACACATCGGTAAGTTTGGGATGTTTTTTGTCAAAATATTGTGATGACATTGAGTAAAAGCTCTACATAAATGCCCAGATTATTATCATTATTATCTTTTAATACTTGATCTTTTTACTCGTTATCAATTAGCTGAGTTCAAGGATGACTACATCTTGGCAGCAGAGGTCGGCCTCCTGACCCGTAACATCAAGATAGAAGGAAATGACTACGACCTCCTCTTTGATGAGTCCTATGGAGCACGTGTTCTCGTCGGTCGATTCTTCCAGTCTGGAACTCAATACAAAGGTAAACTTTGTCAGGAAGGTATTCCCTTGGTACTCATCTTATTCATGGATGACATGGAAGTGATGCTGTGGTTTTCATGACCCTGCTCTGTAGGGTACTCGCTGCATGCGTCGGTGGAAATGACCGAAAGCCTGATAATTAAACAGTATTGTTTAATTTCTTGGCATAAACAAATGAGCTAGATGTCGCTGTTTTGTTTTATTCAGAAAAGGCATTGCCATTTGAAAGTGAGGTTGCCCCTGCAATCAGCTGGTTACCGTAGTAATTGTTGCATGGAAACAAAACCTTTGTATTCAGGGAATAAGACTTAAGATGGTAAGAGTTTCCCAAATTTACAAGTCAATAATACTCCGCTATTCCACAAATCACAAATGTATCAATTCAGTAACGATTGTTTTCAATATTTTTATCTCATCACACCAGGATATGCCCGCATCTCCAATGTGCAGTTCTTCCACACCGGCCAAGAGGGTTTCACCGACTTCTATGACCCACGCTACTCACTGGCTTTCTTGGACGTAGGAGAGGTGGATGAACTTGCCCCGTCCTTCGTCAAAGGTTGCAGCTTCCATAACGGCTTCAGTCCGGCCATCGGTGTCTACGGCACAGAGGGAGTACTTCTGCAAGATAACGTGGTGCATCACACCGTTGGACCAGGTTCGTTTTGAAGTTCATCCAAGCCACTATTTAGACTTTGGTCATCCAGTGTAACCATCGAATTACAGGAAAAATTCCACAAGTCTGCAGAGTTTTCAAACTTTTGTACAAAGTCCATCTTTTTACAAGTCCATAACAATTTGTTTCTTTTATTATATTTGGACTTGGAAATCAGAAGAGCAAATCAGCTAAATCTTTGAAAGTATGTGTTTGAAAAATTTTGTTGGCCAAAATGCAGTGTTATTGCCTGGCAGCAATGTGTGATAAGCACTGTGTACTCCCTGCTTCTCTTGAGATTTGAGTTGAGGAAAAATTCCACAGATAACCCCGGGTGGTACTTGAAATCACATCTTTTTGCATTTTGGAGCAGATGTCTTCACCCTGAGACCACAGAGTTTGACTAGTGTGAAAAGGCCAGTTTAATTTGATTACATCAGTGGGCACTTCATCTGCGTGGGGTAAAACTAAATCCTACTGTTCTTTATCCCCGATGCAAGGAATACAACATTAAGTATATATTTATATTTTAATCATTTCCAATTCAAATAGGTATTATCGTATGGGAGAACAACAACGAAATCATCCATAATCTCGTCACCCTGGTCGTCTTCCCCGGAACCTACCAAGACCGCTTTGAATCAGAGAACCTGATGTGGAATGCCGGCATCGAGGTGGAGTCAGCGGGCAAGGTGGTCCTCATCAACAACACCGTGGCCGGCTCAGAGAGAGTGGCCTTCAAGATCAAGGGAGAGAAGTGTTTTGAGGCACCCAACCCCCTGACGGATTGGTACGGTAACGTCGGACACTCCACACTCCATGGTATCCACATGCATATAACCAGTGAACCAGGATGTGCTAAGATCTCCAAGTTTTTGATCTACAAGTGTTGGGACTACGGCGTCTACCACCTGGTACGACAATTTATATTTAGTATCAATGCCAACATTAAAAACAAAATAAATTGCAAATATAGACGCGTCTTGTTCGAAAACTGGCAAGATACGACACTGTTGATATAAGAAGTTTTTGTATTGTAATTTCAATATAAATTTGAACAAATTTTGAGATATGCCCGCTTTTTTCACATCAAATATGGCAGAAATCTGCCAGATATATGCTAATTTTCATTACCCGCTACCGGTCGGTCCCTATATTCAGTCAGAATGAAAACAATGTAGGGACCGGGAACCAGTCTAAGGATAATGCAGCAGAAAAAAAGACAACTGTCGGTATTGAATTCTAAACATCAAACCAAATAGACAAGAACCCCCTTCATAATTTTAGTTTTTGCTGTTTGCGTGACTCTTTAGGTGTCGTCAAGTATTCTTCTGACAGATATGACACTCGTTGACAACAACATTGCCGTCTTGCCGTTAGTGTTCTCTCCTCCTGCCCTCTCCCACAAGACATCGGACAAGTTTGTCCGCATCGAGAAGTCTCTCATTGTTGGTGTCAGTGACTCATTCGATTGCACGGCAGATGCTGTAAGTAAAACCCAAAAGCCAAGAATTCTTATCATTTCTTGTATTAGCATGTGTATGGGACTAATGCGGATGGCTTAGGCTACGATAAGAGCAGGGGGAAAGTTGTTTCTGTTTTCTCTATATTTCAATTTTCTTAATATAATAAAGTGTGAGATTCCACTTAAAATAATTTTGGAACACTTGCTCCAGGGGCACAAAATTGAAGATTGAATATTTCAATCATCTGAACTTGCTTATATTGAGTTAATTTCATTTCACTGCTCACACAGAATGGCAGTAAACACATGGTATTGTCATGATCAGTGTGTCGATACGAATGCTAATACCCAAACAAATGAAAACACATCTAATAATTAATCCTCCTACTGTCTGACCCATCAATACCATCTACTGTGGTGTTGAATAGTTGATAAACTATGCCAGCTTGAAATATGAATGCATCTATTCATTGTACACACGTTTGTCAACCTGGTAATTTGAGGACTTCCCTTTGCCCTCCTAAATTTTTTTTTTAGTTACGTCCCAATGGGAGACTTATGAGGACACCAGGTGGCAGCAGACTTACCAGGTAAATCCGTTGTTGTCGGAAATTTGCGCATGCTCAGAACTACGCAAACAATGGAAATTTACCTGGTAAGTCTGCTGCCACCTAGCGTTCCAAAGTCTCTCATTGGTTTTGTTCATGAAAGTGAAACAAGGAAGTCCTCAGTCTGTCCAACCACCCAGATCCCGTTTGTTTAAATTCTCAGTAGTCAGCGGATAGACAGCTCGCACACACAAGCACACAATTAGTGTTTTGCACAGATGTGCCATCATACAGCCCCACTTGTTGTTGAATGGTCGGTCAACTCACTGGAAAATGTAACCAAGAGAAAAGCCAGTTCACACTAAATGGGAGACTTTTGAGACGTTAGCAGGCGCCCCAGTAAGCAGTCCTTTTCTATTATGAGATAAATAGAAAAGGACCGCTTACTGGGGCGCCCGCTAACGTCTCAAAAGTCTCCCATTGATCGATCTTTGTTCAGTTGTTAAGAAGGAGTCCTCTACCCTATTTATAGACCTTATGCATTGACGTCATCACGCCGCCATCTTAGAGGTAAAACGATGAAGCAACAATGGGAAACGTAGATTTATGTACGCGCGGCGCACAGGATGGGCCAATGAGCAGCCTTCTTTTGACCTCTAACCGAGGGCGCCCTACTCCAATGACGTCATGTGCATAAGGTCTATTGTCTGCCTTTTTTTTTTTCTACATGGCTGTCCTCTCTGGGTATGATCTCATCCTCCTTTGCACACACACACAAACCTGAAAACAAAACAAACGGCAGGTTGCTCCAGAGAACTCAAACCAAAGCATGCAGTAGACAGAGGGCACCCTATGCTCCTGGTGGGGGACACGTTGGTGTTGGATGGGCCAACTTTGAGTCCTTAACAAAGTCGGTGCCGTTCTATGCTCTTCATCTTTATCATGAGTCGCCCGACCATCATTGGATTGGTGATACCAAACTCAAGAGTAAAGCCATTTTTGTAAAGCCATTTTCCACACTTTTGCAGCTGTGGCTGAGGCTTGATCAATGGATGTGGCTTGATCACCGTGTGTTGGAGTAAAGGCGGCCCTTAGCAACAGCTGCAGCCTCAGCAGCCAAATTGGACATGGCTTTAGTTTCATACACTGTAATCATTTTGTTAATAATCTTGTACATTATTGTCAACTAATTTGTGGTTTTAAACACATCAAACCTCAGGTTCAACCGGAAAATGCAGGTCAAAGTTCAAAACAGAGGGCTCCACGACCCCAAGGTGGAGGGCATGCTGGATTTGTGTGGGCCTCCTTTTTGTCCTCGACTAACGGTTCCCCGTTTAAGCCCTTCCACGGTTGTAACAGTTACCCTATGATTAATGGAAAGACCGAAATCGAAGGTAAGTTTATCAATAATGAAAGTAACAAAAATGAAGTCCCAATGTGCACAAGAAAAATCATTACCAAGGAATGAAACAAGAAAATAACTATTAATCAAAAATCTTTCTTTTTTAACTGTTTTTGTATTGATTGGGATATACCTACAAGGATGTGTCATAAGCACAGGCCTGATACCTATAGGAATGGAGGCAATAGACCGTTCCGGCCTGTCAATCAAACTGTGCGCATTGACCAATCAGATCACGCCATTTGGTCATGTGACCTCGGTCAAACTCGGTCACACGTGCAGCGTAAACGTACATAAACTAATATGTGTGGGCAGGGCTTGTTGCCAAAGCCGGAACACTCTATTGCCTCCATGCCCCTTGCTCCTATAGTCATTACTTCGATGTCCCATGAAAGGTTCCAGTAGAAGTTAACTGTTTCCCTCATTTCGGTTGCCCTTTCCTACGGAAAATCTTGCCGAGGCTAGAGACTGGGAACAATTATTGAAAGGACGGCACACCCCTTACACCCTCCTGGTCGCTACACCCCAGATGAAGGACCCTATGTAGTAGAGTGACGTCAACTTCGCCTCGCGTTCGCATTCACATGAAGTATGAACCGGGTTTTAACCACTAGACAACTGTGCATTCTTGGTGACGTAATTAGAGGCCAGTTCAAGTAAATCTGAACATTCCCCAAAAGTGTTTCATACAAGTAGATTTTGTTTGCTGACCATTTCATAATGTTTGAAAAAAAAAATGCCTTACCCACTGTTGTGTCCCTTGTGTTAATTCAAACAAACAGACGTAGTGTTCCGAGGTTTTGGTTCGCACTGTGGAAAGAAGGACGTTGCGATCATGACCAATCCGAAAAGTGAGGACGGAATACACCCTATGACGACCTCGGGGTTGACCTTTGAAGATGTGGACGAGGAACGCAAAATATTCATTCACAGACCAAACCTTGGGTAAGAGCAGTTGCTGCTTTCTTTGTGTTGCTCTTGAGAAAAATGTTGTGCATTTAACCATAGGCGTATAGGGACTCTTTGGTTAAGGGTGACATAGGGATTGGGTTGGCACACACCATTGTGGGAACATTTATACAATGGAACAAAGGTCCCCTCAACTTTTTTCTTTGTAAAACCCTGTCCCCACAAGGTCATTCAATAGAAAAGGGCACAATAGAACAACAATAGGGAGTCCCCACAACTCAGTGTTAAAAAGAATATATGCTTTGCCCGAATTTTCCTTACTGTTTTGCCCAAACTTGGGGGGGGGGCAACTGCCCCCCTGCTCCCCGGCTCATACTCCTATTCATGTAACTAATCCTAAAACAGGGTCAGTCACCTCTAAACAGTTGTAGCAAGCTGTGAGAAGGAAGTTGTTTGAAGTTTTTAAGAGTTGTTGAAAGCTGCTGCACGTTGTCGCAAGTTATTGTAAATGATTTTTATTGAAAAGGACATTATTGAAAAATGCTGAAAGTCGTTGGAAGTGAGCAGGCTGAAAATAGGCAGCAAACTCTCCTGTCATGGGATCATGTTTTTCCACTTGGAATTTGTTATTTTAGACCAAATCAATGTCAAGTGAGAATTTCGTCCACATCTAACTTGTGTTTTTATAAGGCAGTTCATGACTCATTACATACATTTTATTCTTTGAGCAGGGGTAATAAGTTTAAGAACAATAAAATTAGGAATGAGAGAAATTTGAGTGAGGTTTATTACTACTTTGAATTCCCCAGACCTGTAAGTTTTTTTTTCCTTTGAACTGATTTCAGCTCTGTGAACCCATCTGACTGTGTGGACATGGACTGTGATGGTCTGAAGAAAGTAATGATCCGTGATTTGGACGGTACCTTCCTTGGCTCTGTGGGTACAGTCATTTCCCAGTCTGAGTTTGAGTGGGATGGTGATGCCCGACGTGGTCTTGGTGATTACCGTATCCCCAAGGTTATGCTGACCAATCCGGATGGATCACGCATCCAAGCGGACGATATTGCACCAAATAAAGGTGAGTGAAGTGTAAAAACAAGAGAAAAAAACACAATTTTTAAAGCTGTTTTTTGAAAGAAAAAAAAAAACCTACAGAAAAGTGCTCACACATCACAAAAAAAATCCTTTTACATAATGGATTGTAGCTCTATTGTTTTCTTTTCTGACGATTTCCTCTGTGGAGTAGAACTTGACCGACGAAGCATTGCAGGGTAGAATTGTTTTCTGGGTTAAATGATCACACCGGTGCCTTTATGTAAGCCCTCACCATCAACAATTTTTGATGGATTGATGTAACTAGTGTGGCCGTTTGAATCAAAAACAACATCTGACATCTACTTATCTTTTAGTTGGAAGGACAACACTCGGGACCTAACGGTATATTGTGTGTCCCCCCTCTCCCACCCCGTCCATAACTCTAGGTATTTACAGAGGAAGTAACAATGAATGTGAGTGGAATGCTGTCTGGCAGGCTTATGAATGCCACGGTATCGACCACATGATGTTGATTGTAGAGAGCATGGATGGAGATACTGAAGTCCGACGTCTTTCACCACTGGCCATGTATAGTGACAGCTATGTCGACTTAATCAACGGGCCGCAGGATAACGGATGGTGTCATGGGTAAGTTATAGCCCAACCAAGATAACATGTTTATATGTCTTGAAGTACCCTGGGCCTTATTTCACGGAACATCTTACCCATGCCGTTTGTGCTTACTGTCATCATCCTCTGCTTGCAGATTAGCCGCAAATTTCTGCACAAGCTGTGTATGTGAAGAATCTGTAGTAACCTTAAGTACCAATCCCAAATCTTCAACATCTCTACCTCCAACTCCTAAACCTTCAGTTTCTCTACCTTGTATTCCTTTCTACAGGTATACATGCCAGGAGTCTATCAGTACATTTTATACCCTGATTGCCTCTGGGAAGAAGTTTGAGATGTATTTCACCAACCCCAACCCCAGACCCTACAATTCCTAAACCTTCAATTTCTCTATCTTGTATTCCTTTCTACAGGTATACATGCCAGGAGCGTATCAGTACATTCTATACCCTGATTGCCTCTGGGAAGGAGTACGAGGTGTATTTCACCAACCCCAACCCCAGACCCTACAATTCCTAAACCTTCAATTTCTCTACCTTGTATTCCTTTCTACAGGTATACATGCCAGGAGCCTATCAGTACATTTTATACCCTGATTGCCTCTGGGAAGAAGTTTGAGATGTATTTCACCAACCCCAACCCCAGACCTTACAATTCCTAAACCTTCAATTTCTCTATCTTGTATTCCTTTCTACAGGTATACATGCCAGGAGCGTATCAGTACATTCTATACCCTGATTGCCTCTGGGAAGGAGTACGAGGTGTATTTCACCAACCCCAACCCCAACCCCAGACCCTACAATTCCTAAACCTTCAATTTCTCTACCTTGTATTCCTTTCGACAGGTATACATGCCAGGAGCGTATCAGTACATTCTATACCCTGATTGCCTCTGGGAAGGAGTACGAGGTGTATTTCACCAGCACCAATCCCCAGACTCTTCGTTTCCATCTGCTGAACTCAGACGACAGCCAAGCCGTTGTGATTGGAATCTGGTATGCTAATCCACAACGATTGGATGTTTATTATCAGGTAAACATATATATATTATCCTTCTATATTAAAATCCATTGGTCTCTTCTAAGTTGACAGAAAAATATATAACAAGACACAAACATTGTGACTATCCAGTTTGATGAAATGTTTATAAGTTGGTTTAATTGTGTGTTTATTGAAAACTAGAGGATCAGAATGAATTGACTCTTCAAAAAAAATGAAGTATTATCCCTTTAACCCAACATTATTGATATACTTATTTCAAAAATTGTGTAAGAAACCCAAATATGCGCCTTGTTTTTCAGGATCGCTACGTGACCCCCAACAATGCTGATTTCAGCTCTGGTGAGTTCACCTGGAAGGCCAAGGATCCCAATCTCCCCGCTGACCAATACCAGCCCTCCGTCAGCTCTGGCGTTTATGGTGAGAACTACTTTGATCGTGACACCCAGACCCTGTGGCTGCTCGTGAAGGGTTCCGAGCCCATTGAGATCCGCACCACTGCAGTCATCATGGTCACGTTTGGCGTCCCCGCAGTCTCTGTAGATGATTTCTATGAGGAGAATCTGGTGCGAAATCTTGCCGGGCTGCTCAATGTGGATGAATCCCAGATTCGTATCGTGGATGTGGTGAGTGAGGCGAGTGGACGACGACGACGTCGTGCCGTTGAAGGTGAGACTGAGGTGGTTATTGAGATCGGGCCACAGCCGTCACCAACAATTGAGTCACCCGGGTCAGAGAATACTCTGAATGACACAAGTGATGCTACTACACCAGCCCCACAAACTGTTCCAAGTGAGTATTCAGGAATGAAGACTTGTTTTTCTTAGATATAACAAAATAAATAAAGGGATTAACATCCAACATTTCTCAAAATTCAAAATGTTGTAAAAAAAAGTGATGAAATTTTCATTAACCAAAAATGGACAATTAAATATACAAAATAAAATAAATTGTTGTGTTAAGATCAGTAACAAAAATAAATCTAATGATGTAAAATAAAAGTAGGTGGACTAAACAAATATATACTAACACATGCCATTCCTTTTTTGGTCTTACTTTATTTCAGAAGTCTTCATTATTTGTTCTTCTGTTGAAATGATAATAAATTAGAATGGATTTAAAAGATTTCATCCAATTATTTGTGCTAATTTTTTGTAGCTTCAGCACCAGGCACTGCCCTAAACTTTGACGATCTGGTTGAGATCCAATCGTTATTGGTTGACGACTTACAGTCAGGAAGCCTCGGGGATTCACTCAACATCACTATCACCTCCATGGCTATGACTGACCCTGTACCAGAACCTGTCGACCCAACGGGAGGTGTGCGGGCCACCAATGAAACAGGCGGGACCAGTGACGTACCCAATGGGACCAAAACGTGAGTATAGTCTCATCACCCTGTTTGATATTTCTTGGGAACCTATAAGAACCAATAAGGGTGCTGAAGACAAAAGTGTGCCCTCACAAGCTTTGCTGTAGAAACTGTCAAGTAACCAATGGCCCAAGACAAGAGCTTTATAATCAACCATACCCCAGATTGATCCTCTGTCTTTATCTAAGGGTCGAGACAGGCTATGGTATTACACACTCAATAGTCTCACTGGGCAAGTTTATGTCAAATGCACTCTTGTGAGCGCATGGAATTGTAGCATTTTTGCAGTAGCTAATAAGTATGCAATTAAAAGAACCGCAAAGAGAAGGGTTCTGCCCCGAGGTTCCTGTCGATCAGCTGCACATTGCGCCACAGCACCTTGTAAACCGTTACATGGTGCTATGTAAAAGAACAGGTCTCATACTTCAAAAACTTAACTCCGCATACCTTGCAGGAAAAAATACTGAGCGCTTTGAGACGTCCATCAGGTGTGATAAAGTGCTACATAAGAACTGCATATTGTTATTATATGGTGTAATTCACATGCCTCAAATTGGTGATGTTCAGGCCCACCATAGCCCACATTCTTTTCTTTTTTTCCCCCTTTCTTTTCTGATTAATACATAAAATCCATCATTTTCTTCCTTTTTTTGTTTCTGTCAGGTTTTCTGAGATACAGCAGGAGGAGGAAGAGGAACAGAATGCCGAGCTTGAAGTAGATATTGTATACCGCACCCCAGAATCCCTCGTCATCTACACACAGCCTGATGGGGCCAGAGAAAGAGCAGCCTTCACTGAACAGCCCTCAATCTATGCCGTGGACGCACTGGTAAGAGTCCATAAAAACAAACAAAATGAAGAGTGTTGTCATTATGTAACAAAAATTGTGTCAGTGCAAACGATTTTGTATCGCCAACAATAGCATTTACATGGCATTTTTAATGGGAGACTTTTGAGGACACAAGGTGGCAGCAGACTTACCGGGTAAATCCATTGTTTTTGGAAATGTGCGCATGCTTAGACTTATGCAAACAATGGAAATTTACCTGGTAAGTCTGCTGCCACCAATCTTTCCAAAGTCTCCCATTGTCGAGGCTTAGGGGTCTAGTGCACCGGGCTCAAGTTCTGGCATTGTCAGAGTGTGGGTTCAAGTTTCGGTCTTGACACTTGTGTCCTTGGGCAAGAAACTTAGTCATAATTGCTTCATCCTTCGAATGGGATATTAAGCTGTAGGTTCCGTGCAATGTGTGTAATGTATGTAAAAGAACCCAGTACACTTCGTTAAGAGAAGGGGTTTGCCAAGGTGGTTCATGCATGTCTGTCAATCTAACTGCCCTCTTGCCCCTGGTAAGAGTCCAGATAATTTTTTATCTAAATAGTATTTACATGGCATGCATATTTGCCACGGCTGAGCACTAGGCTCAAGTTCTGGTGTTTTCAGAGTGAGGATTTGGAGCCCAATCAAAGCGCTTGTGTTCTTGAGCAAGACACTTCACCATTGGTTTTTTTTAATTTAAGATTCGAACTGCCTGTAGCTGCCAGGCAATCTCGGTAGTCTAGTTGGTAAGACATCTGTTCTAGAATGGCGGGGGTCGTGTGTTAGAATCCCACCGGAGGAATATGCCTGTGGATTTTTTTCACAGGACTCAGGGGAAAGTACTGAGTTTACAGTGCTTAACACACATCGATGTATGGGTAAAAACAAATAATAATGTTTTTTTATTAACTGCACAAACTTCAGATCTTGCTAAAACCATCCCATATGTTCTACACAAACCCAATGGTGCCAAGATACAGCATTTGGGCATAGAGTCTTTCTTGTGCAAGATATAACATAAGGCTAAGCCGTCTGCTCTAGAGTGTAGAAGATGATAAATTCTACCCGCAGTGTTCATGGAATTTTGTTCTGCAAGGAAAGCACTGAGTATACAGTGCTAATCATACATCAGTGTAGGTCAAAATCTTAATTGTATTGTATTGTAAATTTGTCAACATTGATCAAACATTTTGTTTACCTTCGTACAGGGAAATATGATCTCCCAACTTGGGCATTCCTCGAGTCCCTGGCAACTGACGGCATCGTTGAATCCATCAAGCACTGGTGGACACCTATCAGGAAACCTGACCGTGCCATTTGTCAGTGGCTGGGCCAACTTCACAGATCTGTCTATCAACTTGACTGTAACTGGAATCGTCCTGGACTTTGCGGTCACCGAGCCCAACACGTCCAGTCTTGCGGTCAGCTCCAATGCCTTTGACGTGGCCGTGCGGCCATATTATCTGTCCGCGTTGACGGCGCCGGATATGGTGTATGAAAACACAAGCTTTGAGGTGATCATCGAGTTGAGAGATGAAATCACGATGATGATTCCTGGAAACCTTATGACTAAGGTTTGTTCAAACAAAATCCACTAGATGATGTTACTCAATACCTCAAATGTTAATGTGCTAATAAAATCGGACTTCCTGCAGTCTCAAAGTGTATACAGCTCATAATAGAAATCATAGATCCTTACATTTCATTGCGGCAATAATGGCTAAGAATCTGTAGTAAAGTATAATTTGTAACATTAACTGGCAAATTTCAAGGCATAATGAAATTTTTTCCCCCCACGATCTACAGGGACTTGAGTGGCATGCCATGATGGCTCTTAGTATGCCTACCAACTACATAGGTCAGCTCAGCGGTCAACTTGAAACGACCTTTGACCTCAGCACTGCCCAGGCCCATTTCACCAACCTGACGATTGACGCGATCGGCCTGAGCTACATCCTGGAGGTCACCGTTGTAACCATACCATCGAGCGCCTACGAGCTGACCCTATTGGTTGACCCGTTCGACGTGGTGTCCAGCCAGCAGACCAACTACACCGGGCCTGTGCGTCGGCTCAAACTTCAGTTCCTGGTGGATTACGACCTGGTGGCTGCTGGGAAGGAAGCTCAGCTTGAGATTTACGTTCTGAACTACTTTGGAGCAAGATATAGCGGTGTTAAGATCAGCAATGTATCAATCGAGAGAGGTATGGTACCCTATCTCTAATAGAACTTTTCTTTTTTGGGGGGACATTGTCAGCCATGTGAACTCACAGAACAATTTCATGACGCTAGTTACTGGAAAGCCATTTTGTGTGCTGCAGCAGAAAAACTCGATTAAGTTTGAAGTAAATTTCATAAACAAAGTTGATTTATTGTTTGTTTAAATGCATTCAAGCGGTTTATATTTTTGCGGCACTCACTTGCTGGCAAGGACCACTGACATACAGGCATGCCTTTTACCTTGCTTATGATTAGCAATACTCTAAAAATACAAAATCAAAAATGTCCATGAAATTGCGCCGTCACTGGTAAATTTATACCTCGGATTGATTTCTTACAAATCAAAAGCTTTCATTCCCTTTCGATCACCCATCCATAGTTTTCCTTTTTAAAGTTTAATCATTTTTTGTTTTTAAATTGCTTTTATGTAATTTCTTAAAGTGTAATGTTGTCAATGTCAATTGTAAAAATTGTGCATCCTTCTTTTTTTCGTTTGGATGTTTTTATTGTGAGGAGTTCGACCTTTGGATGCTTTGGACAATGTCATGAAATGAAACATTTCTAAAACTAAATCCTTCTCTCCGTGTCCAATCCTAGGCTCCATTTTAGTCTCATTTGACATTCAAGGAGACTTGGATGCCACCCAGGAGGACATTTGGAATGACATTCAGTCTGGTGACATCACTCTGACATTCGATGGCTACACTCTAACCCCAGACCAATACCTCCTGGTGGACGGGGTATCATACGGCGAAGTGGTAAGATTAGTTATTCATTGACTTGCTAGTGTTTTTTTTTTAATGAGTTAGTCTCCTCCATTAATTTGTTTTGGTATGATTTCAATACTCATTATAGACTGTGTAAGTCTCGCGCGTATTCGAATATTTTGGGGACCATTTTGGTCCCACACACATTGCTGTAACATGTAAAGGAAACAAAATCATGCACTTTAACAGACCCTTATGTTCGAATATGTGCAAGACTTACACAGTCTATTGCAAAATTAATTTTTTGGCTTGTTACAAGGGGCAACCTTGCTTTGAAAATCAAATTTATGGTGTTTAAATTACAAGAAGATTGAATTTTGAACTTAAATTAGTTGTAATGGTTTGTATTTCCTTTTTTCACTGTCTTTTAAGGTAACTAATTCTGATAGATTTTGCCAGTTATTTGTTACAAAAAAAGACCAGTTGCGTGATTTTATGTAAATAATTTAAAATGACAGTTATTGATCAGCCATCAGAAAACCTTCCCGTTTCCATTTTTTTATATGCATCCTTTTCAGTCCCTATGAGTGACCATTGAATGTATACAATTATTTCATGTAAATCAAGTCTTTTTCATTATTTTTCCCCCAGCCTTCAACAGATATGCCTGAGACAATAGCGGTAAGATTTACAATTTACGGTTCCAATGGACTTCTTATTTAGTCTGGGATTTACAGTATGCCAGTTTTAAAGAGAATAAATGTATTACCTCATCTATCAAAGATTGGGTAACTAGAATTTCAATTTTAAAATATCATAGAGGGTGTAAAACACATCTCCGGAAAGAAATTTGTCTTGAGTTTTTTGGGGGTCCCATGAAATGATTTTTATATTTTATTTATCTGCAGCCAACCTTGCCCGTTTGGGCCATCATCATTATTGTCGCAGTTGTCGTGGCAATGTTGCTAATCATCGTGGTGATCGTATTGAAATTCTGCTGCGTTAGAGGTAAGCCTTTTAGTCAATACAACTTTATCGTACAGCAACAACCATGCTTCCTGTATACCAGATGACAATGATAGTAGGAATTGTCAGCTATTAAAAGCACCATACTGACTTTCCATCTTGCCTCAATTTAGTGACACTTATTTGAATGTGCTCAAAAATAAAACTGCAACGAAACAACAAAAGACAAAATTTCATCAGAGGGACACATTTCATTATTGTAGTAACTTTTATAATCACACTTCTCAAGACTTTGTAAACTAAAAGCAGTTTCTGTATGAAAACACAAAGTGGAAATGTTTTTGGTTATCTTGGATTTCATCAGGTAAGAAGGAGAACATGGTGGAAGCTGAACCCTTGACTGAAACCGACTTTAAGATGAAGGAGTTTGCCAGCTCTGGATCCCTCAACAACCCCATGATGACTGTAAATGATGAAGGACAGGATAGATCCCTGTAAGTACATTGAGTAGGGGAAAGATTAGGAGGAACTTTGGGAGAAGTAAAATGAGGAGGGGGAAGTAGAAAGGAAGGATGGATTGTCTGAATCCCTCAGTAACCCCATGTGATGAAGGTAGATGATGAAGGACAAGATAGATGATTGTGAGTAGATTGAGAAGGGGAAAGATAAGGAGGAACTTGGGGGGGGGAGAAGTAAATTGAGAAGGGGGAAGTAGAAAGGAAGGATGGATCGTTTGAATCCCTCAGTAACCCCATGTGATGAAGGTAGATGATGAAGGACAAGATAGATGATTGTGAGTAGATTGAGAAGGGGAACGAACAGGGGGAACTTGGGGGGGGGGAGAAGTAAATTGAGAAGGGGGAAGTAGAAAGGAAGGATGGATCGTTTGAATCCCTCAGTAACCCCATGTGATAAGGGTAGATGATGAACGACAAGATTGATCAATGGAAGTAGATTGAGTAGGGGAAAGAAAAGAGAGAACTCGGGGTGGGGAGAAGTAAATCGAGGTTGGGAGGAAGAAAGGACGGCTGGGTGGAGATATGAATAAAAAATGTGATCACAAGGCCTTGAGGTATTAAGGGTTGGATCTAGGGAGCTTGTATCAAGGATGTTTGAAGATTTCATTTCCCTCACCCTATAGATTCCATGACCAGAACTTCAACGGCCGCTTGACCCCCAATTCACCAAGACGTACCCCTGAGGTTGAAGTCACCGCTCTGCCTCCAGGATTCACTGAGTCCTCTGGACAGCAAGAACGAAGTAAGATTACAAACCAACGATGATTGATCTTTGCTCCATCCTGTATTTAACTTAGTTAAAAATGTTCGTGGACGTCTTTTATAAACAGCCTTTTACACCTGGTCCCAATTTCATGGCTCTGCTTGCCGCGAAATTCTGCTCTTATTTAATTTTCCCAATTTACATTTATTTATTCAAATAGTTTTAAATTCTTCAAGACATTCCAAAAATGTTCTTACCTAATTTACATTTTTTCCCCCTTCTCAATATTTTAGTTCTCGAAGACCGTGTCCAAATGTTCATTATGGTGAAGAATGCTGACGGCACATTCCAGAAGCTGGGCTCGGTCAAGGCCAACAAAGTGGGCACAATGCGTGACCTCCGGGATGACGTGAAGCGGGCCCTCCCCGCCAAACTCCAGGACAAGAAGTTTGTCTTGATGCACGAGACCCTGAAAGACATTGACGGAGCCAAGGAGAAGAAGTTGGTTCTCTCTGAAGTCTACCGATCTGACAGTGTCTTGCTTCGCTGGGTCAAGGACAAAGGTATTGACCAACATTTCTTTCACTTATTGAGTGGAGTTAACATTTTACACTCACTCTCTGAACACTCAATATCATCTACATGATATTTAATGGTTGATAAACAAAACCAGCCGACAATTATGATTTTTGTGGCGACTGTATCTACACATAGTATGCATAGCTGCTCCATCATCCACAACCTGTGCACTTAAATGATTGGTCAACTCACTAGCAGATGTTTACTCCTTGATCTTGGAGGGTAGAAATTTGTGTTGTTTTGTTCATGCAAGATCGACACAGCTCACCTATGGAGGTACATGATCTGCACCTTTGTGAAGATGTGATGTTTGTATTGTGGACTTAGAGTTTTACAGAATTGATTGGACTGGACTCACCAGTGTACTGTCATATGGGACACATTGTTTGCATTGCCTTTTAGTTCACCAGCTACATGTTCACATATGACGATTTTGGGACATACACTTTGTTTACACTACACCAGGTGTCCTTTAGATTTGGGCCCAACACCATGCAAAGCTTCAAAACTTATATTTTTATTGTTCATATTTCTTACAGACATATCCAAGCTGTGCATCTGCGGTCTGGTAGGTCAGTTTGAGTGCTCTTTGTGTCGTCAACAAACCTACTGCAGCCCTCAGTGTCAGTCTACTGACTGGGTCCGCCACAGCATGCAATGCTCAAGCTATGCAGTAGCCTCAGTTGATGGGCGCATATAAGATGGTCTTATTGACCTTGCGTAACTGTGTAACAGATCATACTCATCAAGCACGGCAAACATCAACGTATTGACGAATTCTCCTCATTTTGCAGTGCAACTTGTTTCATTGGTTCGGAAAAAAAAGTCAAGTTTTATCTTCGACTTCCTTTCCTGTGTCAGGTTTACTTCAAATTTTTGAGCAATTTGCAGAATATCGTGGAACTCTTATAAAATGTATGAGGTGTGGGAGTAATGAGATCAAGCGTGATGATTCTTGCTATGAGTTGCTGGGATATTCTACAATGGAGGGAACATTGAGTATTTTGAGTTGAAATATAAACATTTATTGATGAATTTAACGTGAGCTGATATGCACACCAGCCCATATGATGCATGAAACCAATTTGCATAGGTTCGTTCACTGTGATCGGACAAATTCTACATCTTTGGTTGCTAACTGGTGAATTATGAACAACCGGCACACAACTCAAATACATGATGATGATCTCCACCAACTATCCCATCTGTAATCAGTTACATCAGCTACACAGGGTCTCTAAAAACACACCATCAGACAAACTTGACCTTGAATTTGTTCTGCCTGCTCGACCATCTTCTGCTTGCATGAACTTCAGAACCAAGAATTTGACACATCCAGTAGAATTTGGTTGATTTATTATTCTGTTGATGACAATGAAGTCTTTCAGGCTAGAGTCGAAATGATATCGGCCAAAGAAGAAGTTAGGCTCAAAACTTAAGCTTTCAAAACCAACAAAAAAGATTGAAAATCAAATGTGTGTTTGAATAATTTTTCTGTAAGTATTGATTGTTTAAGTTCTGTTTGAAGAAAGGGGGGAGAAGAAAAACAAATAAATTAACCTTGTATATTTTTGTGTGCCTGTATCTACCAAAATTGAACAGCTTTCTATTTTTCTACAATACTACTGCAAAACTTGAGATTAAACCTTTTAACCATGTTTGAATTGAATCACATGTACCACTTGAAGGGCTGGTTCATAGTAGGTCGCGGGATGGTCACACAGTAGTAAAATTGATGCGTGACGCAGTTTACAGTCGACGCTGACACCTCAGCTAGAACAGACTGTAATGAAAAGGCTCAGCGTCCAGTGATCACACCATCCAGCAATTATCATCTCGCGACCAACTATAAACTGACCTAAATAATTTCTAAAAACTAATTGATAAGAATTTTTTTTTTAAACCTTTTGTTTAAGTTATAGCATTCCACTCTTAGCAAATAATACTTTATGAACTAGTCCATAATAACTTTAAATCAAGTCTTGCACATTTTATTTTAAAACATTTTAGTTTGAAAGAAATTTTAAATAGTAATGTTGAGAAACAAAATGATGGAAAGTGGCAGAAGATATTAGGGTTGATTCAATTTTATAAGAATCATTTTTATCTTTTATCTTTTATCTTTGAAAACAATAAATTTCCAGGGTACCGTAACTCCTTCCTCCATTCAAACAAGAGGCTTATGGAATGGGTTGTTTGATCCAATTTTTGTAAAGATTGAATTTTTAATTTAAATTAGTTGTAATCGTTTGTATTCCCTTTTTTTCACTGTCTTTTAAGGTAACTAATTCTGATAGATTTTGCCAGTTATTTGTTACAAAAAAGACCAGTTGCGTGATTTTATGTAAATAATTTAAAACGACAGTTATTGATCAGGCCAATTTAACAATCTAAAGGTTTTAAAGATACCATGGTTTTAATATTTGTGAAGACTTTTGATTGTTGATGTGGGTTGCTTTAAATGTAATGTTTAACTCCATGATGTTAAACTAAGATAAACATGCATTTTTTTCTGATTTCTACATAAAATGAAGAATTGCATATTTAAGTGTAAGTTCGTTTAATTTGTGTAAATTTGTGTTAAATCTTCGTAGTATGTGCACATTGCTAAGAGTATTTTTCTACAACAGCAGAGATAGGATTTTTTTTAATGATTTTTAAAACTGAGTGTACTGGAGTGTGTAGACCTAATGTTTTCTAAATGAGTGCATATATGCTTGATTCTGTTCAATGTGTGTGAAATTAACACTTTATAGCTAGATCTGAATTAAATCATGGTCTTTGTTTCATCATTTTTAAGTGTAACCTCCATCCTCAAAATAAAAATAAAATTAGAAGTACATTATTATATTCAACAAGATTATTGATCTAGGCACATGTGTGCAATCTTCAAGCGCACATTAAGAGGCCATTTTGGGATTAGGTGAAGTGCATAAACCTTGGGATGACAATGTAACATTTCCCTGTACCAAGTGAACAATTCACAAACTCTTTTATGAATAACATACACTCTTATTTGATAAGTCGGGGGTTCAATTCAAGCCCAAGATGCCGCATATTTTTTTTCTTCACATGAATCCTAAGCATTAGGTATTCAACAGTTTACCGTAATAATTTAAGGAGCAGAGGCGTGGTCAAGGGAGGGCTGGGGGGGCACATACCCCCAACAACTTTCCAGTGCCCTCTCAGGTGCCCCCAGTGAAAAATCCAGATACATGTAATTTATTAAAAAACATGTTCCCTGTTCCCAATACCCCGTGCCCCGTGCCCCGTGCCCCGTGCCCCGTGCCCCGTGCCCCGTGCCCCGTGCCCCTCCCCCATAAAAAAAATCCCGTCTCCACCGTCTCTTAAAATTCGGCGCCCACTCATAAGCACAAGGGACCGTATATCTTATATAGCGCCCTCTTTGACTGGTGTTGTCTCTGTGCGTCTGTGTGTGTATGTGTGTAAAACAGAGACCGTTCATTCAAATTGGCTGGTGAGAGAGTGACACCGTCATCGCCCTACAGGCCTCTTCAGCTTTGTGTGACACCGTTGCTCGGACATCAGCTGTTTCGACTTAAAAGAACTGTTCAAGTGTCAGCTTTACCAGATCAGAGATAAACTTTTTACTTCGAATCTTATCACTGGGCACCAATCGCTTTCGAAATTTCTTAAAGGTGAGTTTTTCACTCGTCCCCCTTCCTCCAATTTAATGATTGGAAACAAGTAATAATTATTGGTGGTCAGTGTTTGAAAGGATCGTCTGGACTGAAGCCAGACGTCAGAATGAAGTCATGAAGTTCAAGCCAAACAAGAAGTGTTGATCAGTTTCAAATTAACGTTAGCATTGTTGGGCTCAATGAATAATGTGAGTGTTTATTTTTCTCTATGATTAAATGACAGAAGGTTTACTTATGTTTTAATCTACGTGACCCAACGTGGAGTTTGACCTCGGCACTTTTGCCTTCTTCGATATGATTTGACTTGAGTTTGATGATCATTGGGGATTGTCCAAATGAAATAACCTGCATGGATGACACGTTCATTCAATCAAAAACACCAGTTCATTTTCTCTTATTGCTAACTTAATTAATTCTGTTTATTGACAGTTTTTATTGATGTAGCCAAAAATGTCAGATTTTAATAATAAAGTTCTGTTTTTACTACCTAGGTAGGTGGGTATTCATTTAGGTCATGATATTCAATTGGCATTGTGTGCCCATCATTGGCTATTCACAGGAGTGGAAGTGGAAATCTTCCACTGGAAGATTTATGTAGGCGAGTATGACTATGATGTCATGATACAACATAAAAAATAAGGCAGTGGATATTTTACCGGCGGCCAAAAATTGATGTAAAACGATATTTCGCCGGCAGATCGCATTGCGCCCTCTTCGCCCATGACAGGTACATGACTCAAGGCCTGGAATTTCATCCTAGAGTAAGAGAGGGCAAGGCCATTTTCATTTTGTAAATGGTACTTCCATTGGAAAATCTTAAAGTTTATGGGAGACTTTTGAAGGGGCACCAAGGCCAAGACATGGGCAACAGAGGCCATGGCCTCAGTGGCCTTCGGCCCAGGCCTTTGACTCTAGCTGACAGTAATGTATAAAATTACCCGGATATTTGAATCATGTCCTCGTAGCCGAGTGGTCTATGCTACTGCCTTTCACATGCAATGTTCTTCGTTTGAATCATGAGCTGCCTTTTTTAGTTGTTTTTCATCCCCAAAATTAAAATATTTATCTTTGTTAAATATTAAAAATTGACACCGACATTTAAATTCAAATGATAGGCTCTACCTTTTCTTTTTTTGATTTGTGGTGCTTGAGGAATTTTTGTGAGGTAGAAATACAGTCTGAAATTACGGTAAGTTATAATTGCGTTTCAGATAATTTTACCGTCGCCGGTAAAATATCAACTGCCAAAAAATAAAAGCCTTTTCAAATTAAATCTGTAACAGTAACGTCCCTGTTAGTGTTATAGCCTACATGTAGGCTTACAACAGCTTTATTTTGGCTAAAAATGCTGAATGAGATTGCAACCTTTTTTACATACCTCTATGATACAGCTTTTTAGGCTAATAAAATATTTCACTGGATAGCAGTCAATAAGGACAATTATAAGGAAAATGCACGTAAACTGTAATGAACCAATACTGTGTTCACTTACATGTAATCAGATTATTGGCATGATAGCAACCAATAAAAATCATAGCCAGTGAAGAAAAACATAATCAATAATCATAACTGGATATTACGTACCACCACCTACCACAAGCCCATACTCCAGACCTGTGTTGTGTGTGTGGTGGTGGTGGGGGGTGGGGGTGCACTATAATAAATCTGGTTTAAACTGGTAAGCCGAACAATATAGCAGTAGACCCCAGTACTGATGATGTAACACTTGTTTTCCTATGGGAGCTTAAAATTTTCAAGAGGAACACAACTGATAATATCTCACATGCATGTACATGTACATTTTAGGCCTTTAGGTGCCTGTATCCAAAATGAATTCATTGGTTTTTGGAAGAGTAATTTATTTCCATCCTCTGCATGTAGTTTTCACTAAACACCGGATCATAGCCAACCTACATGTGTATGCAGTGAAAGTGTAATTAAAAATTCAAGGTGAAAACAGCGAAAAAGAGTTTATGACAGTAATTTCAGATTCGTGGAAATATTTCTCTGGAAGGTTGGTTAGTTAGTTCCTGCATAACTATGCCATTACTGGTTCATTAAACTTAATAAATCATTGAGCTTTTTTAATAAGAACATTTTTTTTTAAATTATGATTAATCTATACTGTGTCTTGAAAACATTTTTGTAGAGGATATACAATAGAGTTGCACAAATTATCATCAAGTTACATTGTTTTGAATTCTTGTTTAACACCAGCTGGACAAATTTACCTGCATTTTTTCTACTACTTTGAAATTTAAATTACTACCTATATTAACTGAAGGTACCATTAGCTTTGGAGCACTTCTGTGTGTTAATCTACATACATGTACATTGTACCTCGTTTCTATTGTGTTTTGGGGTCAAAGGGTGTCTATTGTGCTACACAGCTGATTCCTGTCAACAGAACTTGTGCAGCATTGTCATGTCATGACATGAACAGCTTGGACAGTTGGGTCTAGAAGAGGGCTTGAACCCATTGTACAATGGGGATTGGGCATGGGAAAATTTGTTCAGACTGAAGGAAAGTGAAGTTTAAATTTGTGGTTACTAGGCATGCTTAAGTTAAAAGAAGAAAAAATCCACAAATAATGATAATTTCTTTTTTCTGGCAACTGAGTGAATTTAGTTTTCCCACACAAAAAATGGAAGAATCCCGGTAACAACTGGTTAAGGGTGTGACACTCATTACATTATTTTACAGTCAATGCATCATGTACAGGCCAAATGTTTCATTTTTGAGACTATTGGGCTGTTTTCATATTGCAGAGGTCACTTCCATTTGAAAATCTTTGAAGTCTATGGGAAACTTTTGAAAGAGCACCAAGGCCAAGACCAGGGCAATAGAGGCCTTGGCCTTTGTGTAATTCTGGGCATGGACATGTACACCATAACATGTCAACAAAGACACTGAACATTGTATGGTCAGATACCACAGAGTGGTAATACATGTACAATGTACTTTGTTTATAGTTAGTTGGATAACTGCTGGGATTGTTCATGTTTTTCCAGAGCCTGAAGTGGGTACCCCTTTATGGTCTCCCCTTCATGGTCTCCCTGTTATTTTGAAGGACGATGCATTTATAAAACATCCATTGGGAAATTTTGAACCGTGGCTCTGACAATTCTTCTTGTAAAGTGTAATTCACATTGCCCCAGGGGGCTAGCAATTCTAAGCAAAGAAGGAAGTTACATGTATCAGCACAATGGACTTGGTCTGCGTAGTTCAGTGACCACATCCTTTGCAAGGTAGGCAACTTGTTGTGATTGTCCGACAAAGGACCAAAATGATCCTGAGAACTGCAATGCACTTCATTGTGTATGCAAAATGAACACTTTGTTGCCTCCCTGATGTAATGTACCATGTAGCACAAGTTTTTCTAACAGTGTTTTACCAAAGAGCAAGGACCAGATTCCTTTCTTACTTATCCGCAAGAAAATTATGTTAAAATTGAAATGCGAAGATATTGTTCTTCTTTAAGTTTGCCTGTAGACTGCGTAGTATTGGTCATGTACAGTACTTTGAATCCAAAGTCATGGGCCCCTCGCTAAATACACCCACACAGCTTCTGTGTCTGTCATTTGCATGTTCAAATTACATGAAATGAGTGACATAGGTCTGATAACTTCATCCGTGTAAAAGGGCATGGCAGATTTTTCTTAGTGCAAGCCTTGCTCTTTGGCAAAGGGCAGGGAAATTAAATTTTTTACTAGAAGTGGAACACTGCTAGAGGCACCGAGGCAGTGACCAGGGGCATGGAGGCAATTGCTTTGTTGCCTCCATGAAGTGTTAGACCTGTGGAATGGGTACATGTAATTGGTTCTAATCATGTACATATGTACATGTAGCTAGAAAGGTCCATGCTCTTTTTCCAATCATAACCTACAGATGCTTGAAAATGAGGCTGGGGATCTTCCTTTTTTTTGTGTGTGCAGCCTGACAGGATTATTTCCTTGGATGACCGGAATCATTTCGCTGGTACAGGTAAACCTTGACTTGACAAAGCCAAGAGAACAAAGATTCTCTTTGAAGCACTAGGATTTTTGGTTTCTCTGTCAAGAAAATGTCAAACTTCATGCACTTTGAATTGCAAAACCTCAGCCGTGAGGTACGGCTGAGGGTTGGTTCTAAATTGGAACAAAGGATGGATACTTGGTTCACTCAAACTTACCTCCATTGAGCCCAAATACAATGAATGAACAATTGTGGAAGTCTCTTGATGTCTCGTAAAAGTCTGGAATCGGGGATCACACAGTAACCCCTGCATAATGGGCACAAATCAGGAAAATATTCAGCACCATCTGTCCTCTTTGTGTGGGTGTAAGGAAGCATTGCATGGATAGTGCATGTGCATGCTCCAAAACAAAATGTCCGGGTGACCTTTGTTCTGGGCTTTGAATTTCAAACTCACGTCACTTACATAAGTCTGTCAATAATCCATGTGTCTGTCAATAATCCAAATGTCCAGGTATCTGTCAGAAATACATTTACTCTCAGACGAGCATGAAAAAACTGTCTTAAACCAAAACATTTTGATTTTTCAAATTGCAACAATTATACGTAAACACACATGTTGACACACACAAAATCCCTGATAAAACGTAAACCATTTTTTAGTTCATTTTTGACAACATAAAGCACTTAAATTGTTGGAGAAAATTGGAATATAAATTACATACTAGCTCAAAAGGAACTATTAAAAAATTGTTTTGACATACATGTAGTGGTGACTGCTCTATGTTCTGACATCCCTTCATTCCGAAAACCCTGTGTTCCGATAACCCTTTGTGATCTACGGGTTAGGGTTAGGTTAGAATTAGGGTTTGGATTAGGGTTAGGATTAGGAAAATACATAAATTTGGGGTGTCGGAAGTTCAGAACATCTATAGGGGTGTTGGAACATGTGTCGGAACATCTACATGTATGCATAGGTGTGTTAGAACATACAGTGTGTAACCGACATAGTACATAGCCCATAGTACATGTTTCATCTTACCACTAACCCAGAGCAAGGACCATGCACTTACTACATTGTAAGTTCATATAAAAAATTAAAAGAACTTATTCCATAGGCCCGCTTGCCCACAGGTGACCACTGCTATCCTCATTCTATCATCATTCTTACAGGTCTGTATGTCACTCCACACCAAATTGTGTCAACTTATAAGATAAGATTGGTAATTGTATGCCTTGCCCAGCTGATAAATATTATTTTGGAGTACATGTACTGTATATCATATGTACACATTCCTTAATCCTCTGTAATCAGGATTTATACAGTAAATTGCTTTACATAACGTGTATTGTGTAACATAAGCCCCAATCCTATATTTTTGTGCATGGAAATTGTTGGAAAATCAAAACTTTTAAATGATGTACAATGTAATTCAAAATGTTGTTCTGATGTAGTAATTCTTCATTTTTTTAAACCACTTTTTTTTAATCATGCATGTATTGACGGTCATTAAATTAATATCAAAAGCAGCATACATACATGGAAGTACTATGAGGGAGGAATGAAGATTGAGCTAGATACAAATGGTTTAATTCTTTGTGCCAACAAAATTTGTGACCTATTAGCCATTATTGCCCACTTATATTGTCTGATTGTCCATTTTAATGCCCCTGGAAATTATAACCAGCATTGATTATCAGATACACTGTATCATGTACCATCATCAGGGCTAGAATTACAGTGTACTTTGTACTGCAGTATAATTGGTTGGACCCAATTCATCTGAAGTCATCATCACAATGATCTTGGTTGTGCCATTTTAGAAGTCAATGTCACTGTGTGTTATACAGTGTAGTGCGCATTTTAGGCGACGTATGGTTTACGCGTGGCCCTCTAGACTACCAAAATGGTGAACGTGGCACAGTCGCTGTGTGTGCAAGGGGGTCAAATAGGGTCCTGTTGTCTCTAAGAGTACTAAACCACAGATCCTGCCACTGCCTCCGTTGTGATCTAGGCCAGAAGTGTGATCGGCCAGAATGGGACCGGACACTTTTTTACATCTTTTTTTTTTTTTTTTTTTGAGGAGTGCCATTTTTTAAAAATAAACACACTGTTTAACCGTAAAGCTAAGATGATTTAATCAATCTGTGAGCATTTTATCACATTCCTGGGTTCTCCCAAGGATTTTTCAAAACTGGAGGGGGCGGCCTTCTGGACCAAAATTTTGCAAGTGTGGCAGAAGCACGCTGAAACCAGGCCCTCGGAATTTTTTTTATTGTACGCTTATGTTTGGTTTGAAAATCCCTACTGTGCAATCTGCAAATGTTTTTTATGTTATAATTTTTTTTATCTTAAACAAATTGTGTCGGCCGTAATTCTTGCATATCGCCCCGATAGGCTAGCTTTACACTGTAGCTTGTGCATGGGAAGAACCCTGCTTTCTGCAACCTGTAACCCTGCATCCCTGCAACCCTGCATTCCGTCCGATCCCTGTTGAAACACAGATCTACATGTACACGGATCAACTCTGTGTTGACTCTGTACAATTTCAACAGTTCAAATCAGCTTGTGGGTTACACGTGTAAGTTTGGGCCCGTGTATTGTGCGATCATTTTACATTGACAGGTTCCTACATGTACATTGGATCCAAGCGGAAAACCCTGTACTGCATTACTGCGGAGGGCGCCACACACTCAACACAGATTGAAAATGAATCCCGGAGTGTTCACACTACGGCTTTCGACACGTGTTGGAATTTTCGACACGGATCAAGAGCTCTCAACCCACCTCCCTACCAGGGTTGGTTTCGATATTGATTGAGCACTCTGCACAGATCTTGAAACACTGGATTGAAATGTGATGTGAAAAGGTCAGGCAAACTCACATGGATCGGACCTGTGTCCAACATAGTGTGAAAAGGTCTGCGTTGAGACAACAGCCAAAATGTTTGATTTGACATGGTACATGTGCATACATGTATGCCTGGCATAATGAAGCTTTTGAAAAATTGCTCTGCCGGGATCAACATCCTACAAAGTTTGACTGAATCCTGAGTGGCATTTTGGACTATTATTTCAAGTGTTTGCACTGTCTGTTTACTAGTGCTACATGTACCTCCATGTACATGATGTACTGTGTGCATAAAATCAGTAGTTAGAAAATGATGTACAATACCATCACAGGTAAAACGTGTACACGATGTGTATTCATGCATTGACATCCTGCAAAATCTCGGGAAAAGGAAACTCCTGTATGGGCAAATAATTTCCATTAAAAGTATTGAACACCCCTGTGGTGCAAAAATGGTAACAGGTACATGGTATTGTGCACTTCTTCCCTCCATGGTTTACTGTATGTCTTTTGCATTGTCCTGATAATCTGATACCATAGAGCATACACATTTATTGACATGTACTTGGGCTGGCCTTGGAATTTGACTGGCCTGGGGGACACATCTGTTCTAATACACTGTTGGAATATTGCACACATGTATATTTATTTAGTGTAACAGGTAAACAAGAACCTTGATAGTAAACTCTGTACCACCTCACACTGTTGAGGTCAATGGACATACATGTATTAGAGAAAGGTGTACGTACATTTGTATACATGTCACATAGGTCATTTGTACTGAAAAATGGTTTACATGTACATGTAGTTTGCTGAGTATTACTACACATTTCCTTAAGATTAAGCCATTTGACTGTTTTAGCAAACTATTCTGTTTTAGGAAACTATTCATACAAAACTATTCATACAAAACTATTCATACAAGTTTCAGGTTCCCCTGAAGACGAGCAGAGTATACTGTTCGAAACGTTGAAACAACACCGGCTCTTTTCAGAGCCACCACTCCTCCCAGAAGAGATTTTTACATGGTTGCACCCGCAAATTTTACTAGTTTACTAGTTATACATGTAGTTTCCTGTTCATACAAACTGTGTTTTTTGTGTCCTTTTTTTTTAATAGTAAATCCAGATCAGCGTGTATTTTTGCGTAATCCAACACTAATCTCAAGATGAGCTCTCAGAACAGCATGGGTGCCGAATCGCCCATGGGGTCACAGAGTCATCATAAGAAATATCGTCGGCAGACCCACAAGAGAGTCTTTGTCAACCGCAGCCTCAACATGGAGAAGATCAAGTTCTTTGGCTTTGACATGGACTATACGCTAGCAAGTAGGTGTCATTCTGTCTGCATGTGTGCAGACAAGTCTTTTTGGGTTTTTTGTCTTGTTTTTTTTTAAATCGAAGTTTAACAGAGAACTCAAAAGTGATTGCAAAATATGTTTGTCCACAGCACTTAAATATTTGGGTGTTCAAATAATAGTAATAATAATAATTGTGTACATTTATAATGTGCCATGTCTGTCATAAATGACACTCCTGGCGCCGAATTATCAAATCTGGTGGAGTGGAGATTGTTACGAAGGAGACAAAGCGACCGTAATCAGTGTTTTAGCTAGGATTTGAAAAGTGGGAGTGCAAATTGAAAAATAGGGTGTGCAACTTTTTTTTTGCAAAAATCTACCTGGTGCGCAAACCATGCACGAGCACAACGCGGTCAGTGCGCTAAGTCTTCCAAATTACCTTAAACAATTAATTTTGTTGTTTTAATATTGATTAATTTGAATGAAATAGGATAAAGGGCACAGGAAGCTCTTTATTGATTGTAGATACTATCTGGTGTATTCTTGGCACTGAATCTGGGTCCAATGTTGTGTCTTATGAATATTTGTTTTTTGGAGTTTATTTTAAGAAATTAAAAATTAATGTGTTTCTCTTTTAAATACTGTTAAGTGATTTTTGTTAATGAGACATTATTCAGTGCATGTAGGTGCAAGCAAGTGGCTTTATTTTATATGAAATAACCATAAAAACACCAGAATACCAATTAACAAAACTCTGCAATGATATGCACAATAAAAAGAATCTCAATAAACATCATATTACTATAATTACTTTAGTAAAGTTAAGCTGAGCACGAGTCTTGACGTTTTAGGTGGCATAAAATTTGTGTTATTATTGGGAAATAAATAATAACTTAAATGGGACACATGTCAGAGGTAAGTTTTAACTGATCTTTGTGGACATTTTCAGCAACATTTTCTGTAACCAAAAACCTAAAACAGCGCCAAGTATGTTCATAGTACAAGTAAATTATTGATAGTAAAAAAGAAATGCGTGAAGTTAATCACGCATGAAGAACTAAACAAAAAGTAACTTTACAACCGACTTGATAAAAATTAAACTGAAGTGAATGACATGAACTAGACATGAACTAGTCATTGAACCTTCGATATCGGAGTTGGAGGGCTTGTACGATCGTCGCAACAGTCATTTTATTTTTAGTTCTCATGATTATTGGTGGACAAGGTAGCGATGTAGCCTCACTTGATTTAAAAGGAGAACAAAGTTCTCTAACTTTCATGCATGCAGAAAAACAACGATTTACTACAGTTTTGTTCTTACTTGCAAGCTGGAGGCATCAGTTTAGTTGTAGAACCCCAAACTACTGTTGCTCAATCGTAAACAACCCACACGTGCGAGTCAAAATCTGGACGTTGCAAACCAGTTTGCTTTGCCTACACAAGTCTGCATTGCCATACCGCACAGGGTGCATGGCAATCTACCTATGGAGGTGAACGGACTTCACTGTCTAATTTACATAGCGAGAAACGAATGTTTCTATTGGTTGTTGAATTCCTACACCGCGTGTAACGAATTTTGCCATTGGCCAATTTCGCCCTACGGCCAGCGGTTGCAATAAATTCAGCACGCGTGCACTACAACCTCGAACCGAGAGGATCGAAAACTTGAACGTTCGTCAGGTGGAAGTGCAGAATAGCCACGCGGCGAAATACTTGGATAATTATTGCTTATTTAAGTTTGCTTGCAGTTTTAATTGAAAAGGGTAGCCTCCTCAGAAAAAAATATAAATTGTAGGAGTTTAGGCCTATATTATGCCATTGCGGATATTTTTGACTGGCCGGCCGGACCATTTGGCAAGGTGTTTCAGCTGGTCGCGCCGCCATGTTATTTGACCAACGTACGCCAGAGTCGAACCCTGACACTGGACAAGGCCGATGTTCTATAAAATCTTGTTTCATAATGGCTGAAGAATTTACTGAATTTTTGGCGGTTTTTTTAACAATGAAAGGCAGAAACTCGGGTCAATCCTTACCTTCAAGACGAAATCTGTTATTTTTTCTTCTCTCCGATTTCATTACCCTCTTTTTTCCGTCCGTTTTCCATCAAAGTTTTTATACACGCATACGATTGCGTAGGACAGGTATGGTTCCATGTGTTCATTCCACATTCGGTGTTACGAATCCATTTAATTTGCTTAACACACACGGTACCCGCGTTAGTTCAACACGAAGCACCTTGCGTCTTTTGGGGATCGGAGTCAACGGTTTTCTGTCTTTTTTTATTTACTTTTTTGGTTACTTTTTTGTTATGGTTAATTTGAATAATAATACAATTTTAAACTGGGATAATATTACAGCACATATTTTATTCAAAAGTAGTGCACGGCTTGATTTCAGACACAAAGCCGTGCTTGAAAAAATAGGCCGTGATTTCAGAAAAATGGCCGTGCAAAACACGGCTGCACGGCTCGCTAGCTAAAACGCTGACCGTAATACAACACCTTGAAAGGGATACAAGGCAAGGTGGCGCATATTACTGCCAGACCATGCCAGAAACACTGGGGCAAATCCTTCTCTTTACGACAAGTGTACTGGGGTTCTTTTACGTGCATTACACAATTTACGTCCCATCTGAAGGACGAAGCAATAACGGTAAAATGTTAAGGACACTGTGTCAAGACCGGGACTCGAACGGACACTCGGCTGATCAGAAACACCACTAGTCTCAATATACACAACCAACCTGTGAAGATTTCATCAAAATTGTCGTTTAAGTTTTACAGTGATGTGATTTCACCGGACTTTTTCCTGATTTCAGGATTTTCTAAAAATCTCATTGATCCTTCAAATTTTTTTTGAAAGAATGTACAAGTATAAAAACTTTGTATTGTTATTATTATTTCCTTGAGTTTGACATTGTTTCAGATGGAAACATTTCCCCGGAGGATTGGCACTGGTATGAAATTTATAATCAGTGGCCCCTTCAGATTGAAACTTGTCAATTTCCCCCAGTAAATACTAATGCTGTACAAGTACTTTGTCTTTAAGTATTCCCGTTTTTGTTAATATTGTAAAAAGTTGACAACTTATGTATACTTATGTGCAGAACCTTTGCGTATGGCTTGCATGTAGGACGTGTAGTTTAGGGCTGTCTTGTCACACCCCCTGTTACATGTAGGTCCTCCCCTCTCCAAATCAGGGCACTTTGATGAGTTAATTACATTGATGAGTTCATGCATGTAAGTATCATACACATCATTAATTTAACAATATTCCCATCTGCCTTTTACAGTGTACAAGTCACCGCAATATGAACAGCTTGGTTTTGACCTGGTGGTGGAAAGACTGGTCTCCATTGGCTACCCTCAGGTTCGTTTAGTATAAATTGACCAGTCACGAAAGTGCATTTGGGGCAGGTCGTTTGTGTTATTATTTGAATAGTGCAGATATCAAGGATGTAATCGCTAGCATAAATTTCCATTTTTTTTTTTAAACATTGCTTTGTTTCTTTAAATCTAAAGCACTTTTCACGCTGCAGAGCCAATTCCTAGGAAATAAATCCCAGAAAAATTCCTGGGGAATTATAATCCTTCGGCCATCTCATGTTCGTTTCGCACTCGAAGCAGTTTTTCTGGGAAAAAAACAAAAACTCAGTATGCTAACCACGAGGTTATCTCGCTTAACCCTACTCCCAAGCTGGGTTAGCTTTTTCCTGGTGAAAAAAAGCTGTTTCACAGGAGTTTGCCAGCAAAAGCAATTCAAGTGTGAAAAGGTCAACCTCGGATTTCCTGAGGAATTCATCTATTGTGAAAGAGACTTTACATGTAGAATGGCACAAAAAGAAAACACTTTCTGTGGCTATTTAATAGATGTAATAATTACATTGAGGATAAAGAACAATAATTAGGTTTTATGATACACTGATGTAGGATAAGCACTGTATACTCATCCCATAGCTTTCCCCAAGTCATGCAAAACAAAAAATTCATAGTTATACTACTCTGGTTGGATTTGAACCCAAGACCCCCACAGTCTAGAGCAGATATCTCTCTGCGGTAAATTCAGAAACCAATTTTCATTTTCACATGAGAGTTCACAAAAAGATCACAAAATATCATCATTGCATTTCTCAAAATAAACACATCTTCGTTTTATATAAAGTACATGTACATGCACAACACATTGTGCTTGTCTTTTACTTCAACTTTAAGAACATTCTTAATGGTTGACTGCACTTTGTCATGAGTCAGCAAGAAATTTCTATGGCGTGAAATCCAGAAGAAAAAGTTCACAGGGATGTGGATTCTATTAATAATCAAAACCAGAAGCTTCTGAATTACCGCCACACTGTCATTGATTATTCAATATCCTTTACTAATTTGTCACACCGCGGTTACGTACCTCTAGTAGCACACAGTGGGTCAGTGCTGCTGTTCCTGCTTTTCTCAGCCCCCTCTCCCACACACAATTTGCCTGTTGTTTTCTTCTGTGTCAAAAGAAAAGCCTGATCCAAACTGATGATTGTTACTATGGCTCATGGCCAGATAACTGCAAATGTCTTTTCTTCATTGTTGCATGCTGCATCTGCAGCCATAAGCCACAGCTGTAGTGGATGTCTGTTGAGGCAAAAAATACTTTCACTGATGAAGCCACTGGCTGCAAGTTAAAGGCATTTTTTGGCCGATTTAAACAAAAACAAAGAGTTTCAGCTTTTGCTTTGTGATGGGTTCCATCTGCCCATGTTTAGAAGCCCTGCACTGGAAGCACACTAGGTTCATTTCAATCATGGTGGTAGTCAATAAACATAATAAAGACGTCAATGCTCTTTATACAAGTCCGATGTTCACGACGACTAACCAGTGGTTTGCACAACGGTGCGACGTTGTCTGTAGGTGGTGTGGTGCTCTTGGTTTTTTTGCTCTGATCGGGTTTACTGTGTTTTTTAAGACTTTTTACTTGTGGTTTTACCATCATTGGGATCTTGGGATCTCGAAGGAACGTTTTCCATGGTTTTGGACCCTTCGAAGGAAATACAGTTTTGTGTGTGTGAAGATGGAATCGTGACTGTGTTTATGTTTACACACATGTGCTGGAGATATGCAGACTGGATCCTCGTGTCTTGACATAGTGATAATATTGACAATAAAAGCACAAGTCTACTGGCAACATCGCGTGACATTGCAGCATAAATTTAACACTCGAAACGGCTGGTAAAGCGTATACACTGACCTTTGACCTCTTTTGGTTTTTGTCTATTTTTCGTGAATTATGGGCCACTTTAATGATTTTTTTTACAACAACCATCTTAAAATTTATTGTCTTTCTTTCTATATCACTATTTAGTGTAAACGGTAAACTGGTGTGTCCCTTTAAGATGGTTAAAAAAAAACTTTTTGAGAGAGGAAAAAAAAGGGTAAATATTGTCAGTAAATAACCCATCCTCAGTGGTATCAAGGTTTCAAGATAATTGGCCTTGTCCTGGGGGAACTGATGTCACCAGTAAGTCATCAACAGCTGTGGGGTGAGAAAAGAGGGCTAAGAATCGGACCTACTGTTATTGCTTTGCCCCCTCCTCCCCCCCCCAACCCCCCCCCCCAAAAAAAAAAATGCAGGGCGCTTCTGAATTGATGACAATAAGTCTCAGCGCCCTTAGAATGGAAACAAAAACTTAAAAAACATAACAAGCCTGAAGGCGAAAATTCAAATGCTTAAAAATATATTGTTCCCAAAGGGTACATTTCCCTGGGGTTGTGACAATGGCAGCAGTTACTGTTCTTTAAATCAGTGGAATTCTGATTAGAAACAAGTGACTAATTATCTTAAACGCATGGACCAACTTTGGTTACTACATACTCAACAAGTACATGTAGTTCATACCTTGATATCAATCTGATTAATGTAGCAATTAACTACTTTGGGGTGCAATTAGTTGTTTGTGTTTCCTGATTCTAATTACAAAATTTGAACTTGCCTCTCATCACCAGGCATGCTCGGTGGTCTCATGGTTAAGAAATCTGCTCTAGAATGCAGGGGTCATGGGTTCGAATCCTTCCAGAGTATTCTGTGGATTTTTTCCCCGTAGGACTGGGAAAGCTAAACATACAGTGCTTATCACAAATTGGTGAAAAGATACAAAAACTAAAGTGATACATCAATCCACAAATGCCCATAACTAGTACATGTACATCCAAATGGTTCTAGTCAATCCATTTCACCATGACAAGTTAGAAAAGTTCCTACTGCTCTCTGCCAAAGTTTCAGATGAGACTGAGATTAAAGACACAAAAATGCAAGGGAGTTGGCTCTGTAGTTTTGAATTCAGTTCTTCATCTACATGAATACCTTTATCCAATCCATTTCTACAACTTGTACACTAACACTTCATATTTGGATTTGTTGTGCTTTCCCACTTGCAGGAATTATACAGCTTTGTGTATGACCCTTGCTTCCCAATCAGAGGTCTTTTCTTTGACAAGATGTACGGCAATTTACTCAAGGTATGTGGTGCCAATCCTAGGTACAATGTTAAGGAGGCTTTCAAGGCTAGGAATTCATGGGGGTCAGTGAATCTATTCCATGCCTCCGTTGCCTTGGTTTGGCCATGGTGCCCTTGAAATGGTTCAGCACAAATTTACAATTTCCTCATAGAGGTGCCCTTTTATCAAGAAGAAAATACCTTGGTGTCCTTTCCCTTTCAAGAACGAAGCAATCAAGCTTTTGGGATGTTTGCTCTATCCTTAAAAGGGGCACTGCTGCCGTGTTTGGCACACCCATTACGCGTTAACTAATCTAGGAAAACAAGTAATGTACACAACAAATATTAAATAACATTTTTACCTTGACACCTTTTGTGGTGATTTTCTGTTTGGTTTTCTTGACAGATGGACCCCTATGGTAACATCCTGGTAGCCGTACACGGCTTCCGATTCCTCCACTCCAGTGAGATCCTCAAACTGTACCCAAATAAGTTCATTGCACTGAAGAGCACAGATGACAGACTCTACATCCTCAACACACTCTTCAATCTCCCTGGTAAGTTCTGGAACATCGTTGGACTATTCCAAGTGAAGATGAACTCTGCATTTTATAAATTTATTTATTGACTTATAAATTCTTTTGTGAAGCCAAGGATTCTCAGAAAGCGAACTCAATCATTTTACTAGCCAAGAACCCCAGGGAGAGAAGATTAGGAAGGAAGTTTCAGTTTTAGATGTTGGAGGAAAACACCAGAGTATTATTCCAGGGAAAACCCAGGCAATCAATTCGAGACTGAAAACCAAATCCATATAGATTTGGAGGGATTGGAAGGGATTCGAACCGGGGTCCTAGAAGTGGACGGTGAGGAAAGATACCACTACGCCAGCCCAACTGCCCTCTGCAATAATCAGGCCCGAATTGAGTGTGCATCCCAGAAAGTACAACAGTTTTACTTTTTTAGGCACTTGTTCACGGGGCCTGAAGTTTTTTCTTGTTGACCCGCAGCGTTCTTCAACACAACCCAACTAAATTGGAGGATTTGCACATATTGAGGGCGCACTTTACTGTAATAAGAGACTTGCCTATACTTTCTTTTTGAGGCCTTTTTGTTGCTTGCATATTTATTTTTTTGTAAAGCGCTGCGATACCTAGTGTTACAACACTCTACAAATACCTGTTTTTATGAGTTTTGTCATTATTTTGATACTGCCCCTTTTAGAAACCTACCTGTTGGCATGCCTCGTCAATTATTTCAGTACGTCGGAAGATTACCAAGAAACAGACATGCAAACAGGCATCAAGAAAGGCGACCTACTCCTGTCATGGGAGAGTATCTTTGAGGACATTCGGAGTGCCGTGGATTGGGTTCATATGAAGGTAGGTGGAGAAATAATCAAAAGGTTCCCCCTCGCACACACACACCCAGGTGCCCAGTAAACAGTTGTCACCTATTGTTGCCCGTAGTGGAGAAAAAAAGAAAATTGACTAGCTCAGTTGAAGACTGTAATTAACAGTAAATATTGCAGTTTCACTCTCTCAGGATACTGTGCTTTAACCACTTAGCACTGGGTTTCTTGAAAATTTTCAGGTTTAATTTCTGGGAACGACCGGAATCCTTTTTTCTTTGAGAATACCGCTGGCTCAAAGAAACCCTGACTGAACAAAGCCAAGATAACAAGGAGTACTTCAGGGGATATCATCCCGGTACTGCAACCAAGGTTTTAGGGTTTTACGTTTTTGAGCAATCACCAAGCAGACATTTTGAATTAAACGGTCTTCATCCCTGATGCAGGAGTTATATTCCAACCGTTGAATTTAATCACAATGTCAAGTAGTTGAATATGTTTCTTTGATTTCAGGGCACGCTGAAAGACAAGACGGTAGAGAACATAGAAGAGTATGTGATCAAAGATTCAAGATTACCAACTCTACTACAAAGGTACTGTCATGTTCTGTAGCTGTGCTCACGACGCGTGTAAACCATTTGCTTACTTTTGTCATGTTTTTTTTTTTTTTACACATGGAATAACAGCATTTGAAAGGAATTTACATTGAAAGAAATTTAATTGTTACCTGTAAGTGATATATGCATCTGGTCATTTCCAAAGTTATGTTTTCATTTTTTTTAATCACTTTTGTTAACGTTTTGTTTCAATTTGAAACTACGGTACAGTTGAAAAAATTGAGTGCAAAATTTTCCCTGCAGCAAGTCACACACCACAATCCACAATACAAGTTTTCTTGTTAAATTGATCTAGTTAAGTTGTTACATTTACAACCTAAAAGCTTCAATTTCATATATAAAGCAAACTATTTGAAAGATAATTTTATTCTCCACAAAATAAACCGAACTTGTCACACACAAGAATGATCACAACAAAAGTTTATTTTAATTTTTCATATCACACTCCTGTACATCGACCACAGGAATAGGAAATCGATTGATCCGTTTGATTTTCTTGACTTGATTTGTTGAGGTTTGTTGTTGTCAATGGTAAATCGTGGCGTGTCATGGTTGAGTGGTTAAGAGCACCGGACTCAAGCTCTGGAGTTTCTGATCAAAACTGTGTGGGTTCGAGTCCCGGTCATGACACTTATGTACTTAAACTTAACCATTATTGCTTCATTCTTTCGGATGGGATGTAAAGCCGTAGGTCCCATGTGTTGTGTAATGCACGTAAAGAACCCAGTACACTTATCGATAATTCCTGTTTTTTATGATCAGTGCTATAATAATGGACCCATATGATTGTTTGTAAGTGTACGTACATGTATGCCTCAATACTATTATGGTGAGTCGTGGTTGAGCGGTCTGGTGCACCGGACTCAAGTTCTGGTGTAAATTAATTGTGATTTCGTTCTTTCACAGAATGAGGGACCATGGACGTAAAGTCTTCCTTGTTACAAACAGTGGTTACAGCTACACAGAGGTTGGCACCAGAAGAGATCTATTTTCTTAAAGACGTTACCAAACATGGAAAAAAAATACAGATTTATTAAAAAAAGGCCTTTGTGCTCAGGCGCAAGTGTTTTTTGTTTTTCACTCCCCTACATTTGCACCAAATATTTAGCAAGAGTTGACCACAGGGCAACTTGGGCGAATTGTTCATCACAAACTTGTGTCGTCAGATCAGCTTTGCATTCGCATTCGCGTGGAGTTTGAACCAGGCTTAACAATGAAACATTTCTCAATTCCTTTTTTGAAAACAACTCTTTAATAGAACCTCGTGTTGGGTTATAAATTTCCCCCCATTCTTTTTTAATTACACTTTTGACAAATATTTTAAAAAATTTGTTAAAAACATATATTTGTCACATGTTGAAAGGATAAAAAGTGGTATTGTAGCATGAAATTTACTCATGTTATTGTTAGCACACTTTGACTCTTGAATATTGTACTTGTTCCTCACAGAAAATCATGACGTACCTCTTTGACTTTCCACATGGTCCGTCGGTAAGTAGCAGTCATTTTGAATCTGATTTCTTTTCCATGGATTTCTGTGGTGGTGGAGTTTTTAGAACATCCTCTTGAAGTTACGGAAGGCTGTGGGTTTGAAACGCACCAAAGGCACGTGTGGATTTTTTTTGTCCAAAGTTTGCAGCACACAATACAAACCTGAATTTCATTTTTGAAATGGAAGGAGAGTTGTGTTTGCAAAGGGTCACTCCACTATATCTTATAGTCTGTGGGAACGTCTTTAACAGGCAACTATGCCTAGACCAAAACAACACAGACAAATGTCCCCATGGCCGCTGTCAAATTTCACTTTCTCTCAGACCCATAGGCTGAAAGGGGTAATGTCATTGCATATGGCATCTCGACAGATGGACGTCCGGGCTTTTTTAATTTCCGGACCGTAACTCCAGTTAAAAGGGACATTTGGACTTGTAGTTGCCTTTGGGAAAAGGAAATTTTGGATTGTTTTGGGGATAAAAAGGTCAAAGGTAAAGGTCACGGTGGTGAGCTATAGGTAAATGGTCTGGACCGTATTTACTCCACTTAGAAGTGACAATTCAGACCTTTAACCTGGTTTGTAACTTGGGAAGGGTTGCCCTTGGAGAATGGTAAATTCAAGGTCAAGGTCAAGGTCATCCTGGTGCGTGATTGTTGAATGGTTTCCAGACTGTAACTCCAGTTAGAAGTGACATTTGGACTTGGGGAAAGAAATTGGGATTGTTTGGGGGTGAAAAGGTCAAATGTCCAGTGCTCCAGTATACATGTAGGAACATGTTGTTTGTGGTTATCTTCAGTTACCTACAATGTATAAGGGCTGAGGGGTTTCAACAGCATTGCTGTCATTTTTAAAATGAAGTAACTGCAGTAGGGTAAAAAGAAGCTAAGCTAAGAAAGTTTCAGATCTGTTACAATGTTTTGCTTCTTGAAGTAGACAATTTAAAGTTTACTCTCTGAGCATACTTAAAAACAACATAAGTAGTTTATGATCCCTTTTAAAAAAGACTTACTTTATTTATTTACGTTTTCCTAATCCAGGGTATGCCTGGTCCATCCAGTGCGGTATGTGATACTTTGTGTCTTTCGTTGAAACTTTTCTTTTCCATTTTGCCATTGCAGTTGTACAATTAATGTTCTACATTGTACAAACAAACTTTTTCTTCACCTACTTATGTTTGCAGTCTAGTTTGAAGTGTATCATTTAATTAACATCTTGTTTTAAACCTGCTGGAGTTTCTTTTTCACCTAATATTTTGCACACAAACCCAAGCATCTGCACTAGATTTCAGGGCAGTAATTACTTTGCAAGTAGCCAGTTGGTGTTTTCAGATTTTACACAAATCTTAAATGCAATTATTAGACAGAGTCCACTGGTGGAGGGGGGGGGGGAGGGGGGGGGGGGTGGATCTTATGTCATGAAGTCCCTTTTAGACTTTACTGTTGCATGAGGCAAATCTGAGTAATATTCCTGAACAGCATACCTGCCACTTGTCTCGTTTTTCACAGGACGGAGTTTAAAAACGCCTAACAACCGGGACAGCTCAATTTTCAGGGGAAGAACAAATGTTTTTGACAGAAAAAAAAGAAATCAACAAAAATGGCAGTCTGAATCCAGACACCATCTAAAATAGAAGGTGCTGTAACATGAGGGTGTTATTACACCAGCCAGAGGTTGTGGTCAGCTGCTGTGGGTCTAAATGAACCCTGGACCCTGCCAGATCCTGGACCCTACCAGGGGGCTGGGCAGCTCGACCCTGGGCAATTCAGTCTCACCTCTTGATCTGCTTTGCGTCCCTTTTCCCAGATTTCAAACATTGGCAAGTATGCATGGAGCAGTGTAGATGTAAAAAGGCACCCAGTATTTGATATAGACCCCTAACGTCAAGTGTGTTTTGTAAATACTATTTGGCATCCCAAATACTTTCCAGTTTTTGGGGTTGTCATTTAGATGCACTGGATATCACATGATGTGTGTGCGACCAATCAGATTACAAGAATCCGGTTGTGAGCCATAATTAAAGTTCTCTTTTACACCGAAACTCAACAACAAATTTGGTTTTTAAGTATTTTTTTTCCCAGTTTTTACTGGGCTGCGTTGTTTTTTGTTTCATAATGCTTAGCTTGTTCATTGGAATACTGTCATCAACGTTGATGTAATTACATTACAGGGTTCCCTCCATGCACAAGCTACATCTAGTGTATCACCAGTAAAAAATAAAATGAACTTTTATCTTAAAAAGTGAAGATATACTCAACAAAAGTTGTTCATAAAATCAGATTGGTCACTAGATCATCAACTTAAAAAACAACCCTATATATTTCCAATAAGCCGTTAGTGAGTTAGATTTGAATAATGTCTGGTGCCATGACTTGCTAAGTCATACGTGACCACTTACATTTGAATTCCTCAGACTAAAGACAGTTGCTATGTCACACAGTTCAGGGCAAGATTCTGCATAGTTAAATACGAAATGGTGAACACCCTGACACACAATTCTGAATGAATGCGTATAGCACAATGGTATCAGGCTTTGCCCATCTGGAGGTTGCTACACAAAAGCTCGCCCCGAACCATGCGACCTAGCAACACCATCTTTAGTCTGAGGAATTCAAATTTAAGCATTCACTTGTGACCAATCAAGTCATTATACCAGAGATTATTAGAAAAGTAACTCACAAATGGCTATATTCAAAATATGCCGTGGCCTTAATAAGGCATAACACTCTTTAGACAAACTTAACAATTCTTGTAGAGAACCCTTCATCGAAACATTTCCGCTGAAACTTTTATAACATTCATTTGGCGAGTTTTCAAACTAAATTCTTTTTTTGCTGTGTTGGCTCATTTGAAGTGAATCGTCACAAAGGTATTCTCAGTGGAGTTAGGAAATTAGTTCTTAGCACAAAGCTCTTGTTTGTCTGCCCATGCATCTTTACTTCTCATTCAATCAATGGCTGCAATCTCTTCATACATAGAGTGGAGAAGAAGATGAAGGTCTGTAGAGCTGCTTACAATTGGTTTTGCTCAAGGGGTCATCCAAACTTTTCAACATTTCAAAGGGCGTACAGAAAGTTGAACTACTTATAACCAGTTTCCGCCAGGATTTGTCAATTATTTACACCTGAAGTCATGCACAGCCTCTGACCCCCTCCATTGTCGTACTCTCTGTGTGAATGTGAAAATGCTGACAACTTTGGACAGCCCCTGAGCAGAAAACTAGAGGGGATCCAGTCACACCCACTGTGATGTCATGACGGTTTTGGCTGATAACCAGTGTCTGTTAACCTTCTTTCTTTACTGCTCAGCAAGTGTTTGTTCTTAGCAGCTTAATAACTGAACTTTTGTTATGTTGATGCATCTCTTCTACCAAAGATATGAAGACCCGTTTAAAATTGAAATCTTAATGATAAAGCAAGGCTCTCCTTGTACACTATGGCAGTACATCAGGCACAAACAGTGTTGGTTGATATACAACAAAACAATGGCTGTTACAGCTCCTAAATAACAGAGAGAGAAAAAAAGAGCAAATATAAATAGCTTTGTTTTAGAAGGTTAAGCCAGACTATACACAAATCATCACCAATTTATTTGTATGATTTCGCACCATGTAAGAAAATATTGTACATATAGACCCTTTGCACTGACGTCACACATGGCTACTGTCAGCCCATGGTCTGCCATTTAGGGGATATGGTGTGGGTCTAAGTGTGCGTGCGTTGGCTCAGAAGCGCACTACACAGGAACACACCAGGAATCCGACTCCCAAAATAGCTAAGCAACATTTATCGTGTGATGACGTCAGGTTAATGGACTGATCCATTAAGCCCTGCCCACTGTGCACGCATGCCATATGCACACACATGTTTGTTGGAATTTTGTCGGATTTTTGGCTGTGCAATCACGCCTGTGATTGGTCAATACAGTAAGGGGGAGGCTTAATGGATCGGTTTATTGGGTCAATAGATTTAATGCGAGACTTTGGGACGATAGGTGGCAGCAGACTTATCCGAAAAATTACCATTTCTTTACGTAGTGATGAGCATGTGCACACTTTCGCGAACAAAAGGATATACCTGGTAAGTCTGCTGCCATCTAGCATCCTCAAAAGTCTTCCATTTCTACACATTGGTCCCAGCTATTTTTGAAGACCCAAGAGTGAGCCCTGTAGGTATAACTCTTCGTTCGAATCCGTTTGTTTTTGACAGATTCTGATTCTGTTTTGTATTTCCACAGCCTTCAACCCCTCACAAACAATGGTATGAGTACTTCGACGTGTGCATTGTGGATGCTAAGAAACCTCAGTTCTTCAGTAACGGCACAATTCTCAGACAAGTTGATCTTGTGAGTAAAACACTGCTGAGGAAAAGAGTAATATTCTAAGAGGCAGATTTCTAATCATTCTTAAGACTTACAAGGGGTTCAGGTAGCGAGTTGGAAGTATTTCTTAGTCTCAGTTGAAGACTCGTTGGTGTAATTGCCAAGATCTTGGTTTTGTTGTGCAGTGGTCTCATATTTGTAGAGGTGTTGGTGAGTGAGAGCTTTGAGAAACAATGTTTATGTTGTAAAGACTCTGTTTTTGTCACTATTATAAAGGGATCGCGTCGCACAAAATGTGCACTGCACAGTAACACACAGGGAATCTTACTTCCAAAATGGTGCAATCGAGATTTACTGTGGGTTTTGACATCAGGTGAATTGGGTCCAAACTAACTTGTTTTCCTTGTTTTTTTTTTGTTTCTCAGTTGTACCATGGAAAATTGAAAAACACGATACAAAGACTTGCCGTGCTTGGCACTTTCCTCTTTTCTTGACAAACTGCAGTAGCATGCATGTAACTTGTACCTGCATGTTTGCTTCAATGGTATCCAGTAGCCTTGTTTCTTGGGAGAGCATTGAATTGAGCGTTAAAAAAATGTATTGAGGACTGGTTGGAATAAAGGAAATAAGGTGACCAGCTGCGTGTTCACCATGGATTTGCATCGTTGCAGCATTCATTTTCCTACAGTAAGCACCGGAAGGTTAGCATGCCTTTTCCTGTGCTTACGGTTAGCAGCGCTATGAAATGGGTGTTGCACACTGAGCACAAAATGGGCGGTTAACAGCTCTATGAAATAGGGTCCCAGATATCACATGGTGAATGCATTTGCATGCATTTGCATGCATTTACATGCATTAACATGTATTTACATGCATTTGCTATGAAATGGGAGTTGCACACTGAGCACAAAATCGGCGGTTAAGCAGCTCTATGAAATTGGGTCCCAGATATCACGTGGTGAATGCATTTACACTGAATACATGGGCAGATAGTTCCGTGCACAGTTGTTCTACCATTCACAAACTGTTGAATAATTCCGAATGGTCGGTCAACTTGATGGGAATGTTCTAGTTATAAACCAGTCTTGTGCTCTTTTGATTCTGTAGGATACAGGAGCTCTTAGGATAGGCAGTCACATAGGTCCCTTCCAGAAGGGTCAAGTCTACTCAGGTGGCTCTTGCGACGTCTTCTGTGATCTCATTGGTGCTAAGGGGAATGACGTCCTGTACATGGGAGACCACATCTTCGGTGACATCCTCAAGTCTAAGAAGCTCCGAGGGTGGCGGACATTCCTAGTGATTCCGGAGATTGCTCAAGAGCTGACAGTGTGGACAGAAAAAAGAAGTATGTTGTAATGATGATTGTTATAAACTTGTATCGTCACATTAATGCAACAAAGTCATAAATCAGTTTGGTCAAGAGGTTGCATCTTGCACACTTACATTACACCGGTACATTATTTGCTCCATGCAACAAGGTTGTATCTCATGCCATTCATTTTGTGCTTACATCAGGATGTTTTTAAAACAAAGATCTTGTTGCACTAAGACAATTGCACTTGCAACAAGGTCGTATGATGAATGGCGTGATGATACTGTCAGGCGTGTGATTTCTCAGGATTTTTCCTGATTTCCTGAAATCTCCTTGAACCTTTAAATTTCTTTAAAGAAGTAAAACAGTCACCAAAGGGAGAAAGAAATAGTCCACACTGTGTTCAAACCTGTAGTGTTGTATTTCTGGTGATGCACAGAGTCTGTAAACCTCCTGAATTGTAACATCTGGGAGGTTCCAGGTCTAGAACTTGAGGGAACCCAGAACCCAAAGCAAATTTTTTCAGTATTTTTCACATTTGTCAAATCTCATCCCTGTGCTATACATAGTGCTAATATCCACAGATGCTGATGGCGCTTGGACATTATAACTTCCGGTATAGACCTTATGCATTGACGTCATCACGCCGCCATCTTAGATGTTAATCGATGATGTAACAATGGAAACGCAGAGATTTTTTACACTCGGCGCACAGGATTGGCCAATGAACAACCTCATTTTGACCTCTAGGCGAGGGCGCCCTACTCAAATGACGTCATGTGCATAAGGTCTATTGACACAATTCACCTAACGCCATCATCCTCGATAAATCTTGGTTGTGCCATTTTGGGATTGGGATTCCCCATGTGTTACTGTTCATTGTGCGTTTTAGGAGACAGGCTCTTGGTTAGCTGCGCATCATATCTTTACATGTAATTTGAATCCCAAAATAGCAGATCATTGGCTGACAGTAGTTGCATGTGACGTCGGTGCAAGGGGTTCATACATACTTTAAAGATTCTAACCCACTCATAGAAATAAACCGGAGACTTCGCCGCTATTGCTGTCATCTTTGGAGCACAAAACAGTGTACCCTCGTCAAGACTCGGCTGTGCTGAAATGCAATTCGGTCACCATCGCTGTGAATGCAAATCATAACAAAACGTGTGGAATGGCAACACACATGCACTGCATCGCACCAAGCACTTTCATGATTGCCCTGGACATGGGCGTGCTAAAGCGGCAGATCACACATAGAAAACACGCATATTTTTTAGGCGTACTATTTTGATTCGCTGTCTACCGTTTGATTTTGTCGGGTTTTCCAAGGGTACACTATTTGAGACACCGAAAGGAACGAAGCGGTTACACGGGGCGGTATAGGAAGTTCTGGTACTCTGATTTATTTTGATGAAACCACTTCATTGGTGGATGATCTTAACCAGATTTTATTGATCCATAGATCAAATCTTTGGCATCGTTTTAAATAAAAACCCGCCACCCAAATTTTTCTTAGGTTTGATAATTTGTTTATAACTGATCAGCTTTCAATTTTTTTTTATTTAGTTGCATATTATTGTCTTTTGCTGTTTTTTTTTAATAGGTCAGAGTAATTCTTGTGGTACGTCATTTCATTCTTTGCTTTAGTCGCATGAGTTTTTTTTGTTTTTGTGAAAATGTGACGTATGAATGAATAAGCGCTTGATTTAACGATGGCATAATTTTGCATTTTGTGGACATCTACTCTACATGTATCTGGTTATGTCAGATTTGAAGTGATGGTGCAGTTGTGTCTTTTTTTTTCAAAGCAATTATTCAATGAATGATGTATTTTTTAAATCAAAAGATATAAATTTAACCTGTCAAGTCGTTAATGACAATTGACATAAATGTAGATGAAGATGTTTTTGTGAGAAGGGTGAAGAAACAGATGCCTTGATATGTTTTTCATTTAATACTCTTAATTTTGTTTTCTTCTTGCCTTGCAAGGGACTAGAAATAAGGTTGGATTCAAATGCAATTTTTCTTCAGTCGCACATATCGTCACCGTTTTCACGAAGATTGATAAATACAGGAAGGGGTGTATATCTCAACAATTGTAGCATTTTCAGGAAGAGCCACACATTCCCAACGATGCATGTAACACATTGCAACAGAAGAGCGTAGATGTAGGTCAAATCGTTTTTACGATTTCACAAAGAGCCACATATATCACTGTTTGTGTGATCACAGAATAGCGCGTGAGTGGGTCATCTCACTTGTGTGATTTCACGAAGAGACACAACATCTTTGACCAATTACTATGGAAATTAGCCAACATTTTAAAAGAAATTAGTTAGTCAATGGAGAGTTTAAACTTTTACAGAACCATATGAGGGGTCTCACACTGCAAACCGTGGCTTTAGTAGTGCAGATTTGCAGTTTTAGGCTAAGCGCAGTGTCAGTGTAAATCTCAATCACACCTTTTGACATGGTGCCTCTTAATGAAAACGGTGACAGTATGTGTATTTCGCTGAATGGTTGGTACCTGTACCAACTTTAAATCAAATGTACAAAAGTTATTCTGTTTACTGGGTTAAACCTATACCATGCCCGATATGTGGCAGAGGGAGGCCCCCCCCCAAATGTTCCCATTCTATAACACACTCTTCCCCTCTTGACAGAAGCACCCCCCCACTAAAATCCTCAAAAGAATTCCCCTGAGATTCCCAGAACACACTGAAGACACAATAGGATGGGGGGGGGGGGGTACACCCATATATCGAGCACCAAGTGGTTAAACCAGTCTTTGGTTGTTTTCTTGCAAGTTAGAATTGATGTAATAATTGCATTGAGGATGAAAAATTGGTTTTAGCCTTACACTAATGTGTGATTAGCACTGTTTAGTCCACAGTGCTTTCCAAGTCCATCGGGCAATATTTGAGCCCACAATTTCTGCATTTTTTTAGTATACAGTTTGAAGGTTTTCTTGAAGCAAAATGACCCCATGAATAAACAGAGTCTCTTATTCTTGGCCTTCCTTACAGCTTTGTTTGAGAAACTTGAGGATCTGGATTCTGCATTAGCAGACCAATACAAGTAAGTGCACTACATTTAAAAAACAAGAAAAACTAATGTAGATATATTTCCCTGGGCGGTTAGGACCAGTCATTACTTAATACCAGGGCTTAATTTCATTGCATTGCTTGCCACAGAATTTTTCACTTAAGTCACCATTTTCAGCTTTCAGGGTGAGAGCCAAACTTCTGTGCTAGCTGTGTAAATTAAAAATGCTTTGTAATAACATTAAGTACACACATGCATTTATAAGCAAAATTTACTTGCTAACCTGTGAAATATGATTACGTTAAGTGGGGGTGGGGGGGGGGGAATTTCTGCTAGCGTAGGTGTTTATGTTTCCCTTAAGGTATCAAGCAGAGCCATGTGATTGAGCCCAGATAAGCTTTACGCTTAAAATTCAAAAGTTATCAGTGTTTCTGTTAACCACCTTTGTAAAATCTTGTTCCTTATTTGTATTTCTGTTTTTATTTTGCAGGAATTTAGACAGCAGCACAGAGATGGTACCTGACATCAGTAAAGTCCGTAAAGCAATTCAGGTATGGATTCTCATTACAAATAACCATCCACATTGGCATTATTTTACATCTGATACATGTTACTGTTTCCACTACCCTTTTCTTATCACTGTGAACTCAGGTTAAATAACTAGTTAACCTCAGGTTAAATAACTAGTTGACCTCAGGTTAAATAACTAGTTGCCCTCAGGTTGAATAACTGTTTGACCTCAGGTTTAACAATTGATTAACCTCTGGTTAAATAACTAGTAGACCTCAGGTTCAATAACTAGTTGACCCCAGGTTCAATAACTAGTTGACTTCAGGTTAAATATCATCTCTGAGTAAATTCAGCAGCTAATCTTGGTTGATTAAAGTTGGACTATCTGCATCTGGGCACTGTATAGACCCTTCTCAGATGATGTCACCATTTCATCACTCCTCATGCTGGCGTACTTGGACCAGCATCGGCACGTCACGCACACACGTTACTTCGACAAACTTTGACAAGTTACTACATTGACTATCTTCAAAACTCATGTGGTAACTTATTTGTGTGGTTAAACCTCATTGTAGGCCTCGCTTGTTTGTATCTGCATCTCTCCTGCGCGAGGAGTATCTTTTTTAGATAGACATGGTGCATTACAAAAGGCCACTATTATTATTATTATTATTGTTGCTAGAACTGCACGAATATGTGGTATGAAACGCAATGCTGGATGGCACTACATGTTTGTATCCTACATGTGCGTAGTACTCCAGCATAGCAGACCTTCCGCGTTGCTGTAGAAATGTGACGCCAGTAAGAAGGCTGTATAGTCATGGCGATGGTTAGATTGTCTTAGTGATCGAGCCGAAACCGACCGTTGAAAAAAGATTTGGCAAAGAATTGTTAGAGCCATGTTGATGAATCTTGATTTGACCGTCACGTAGAAATTTGCTCTGTATGAAAAGCACAAAGAGTGAATAGCAAAAGCTTGGAAATGGAGGAAGCTTGTAAAAAAGCCAAAAAGACAAGTAGATGCTCAGGTTCCTAAATTGTAAATTGGGCTCAGAGGAGCAGTGAGGAAAAGCAAGGCAGCTTGTCAATAAACAGTAAACAATGTAATAATTTAATGTACTGCTCTTGACTTGTCTTTAACAGCAAGTGACCCACGAGATGGACATGTGTCACGGGAAGCTTGGAAGCCTCTTCCGAAGTGGTATGGACATTTTTTGGTCTTCTGACAACTCTTTTAACCGGTTGGTGCCGGGATTCTTTAATTTTTTTCCGGTCCAGCCTGACGGGATTATTTCCTTAGATTTGCCAGAATCCTTTTTCTTTGAGAGTACAGCTGTCACAAAGAAACCTTGACTTGACAAAGCCATGAGAACAAAGATTCTCTTTTAGTTTTGTATTCTCTTCGGAGAAAATGTCAAATTTGTGCACCGTGAATTGCAAAACCTCGGCTTTAAGCTACGGCATAGAATTGGTATTAAACCTGAAACCGTGGCTGGATTCCCGGTTCACTCCGACTCACCTCCATTGAGCCGAAATACAACAAGTAAACAATGGTGGAAGCCTCTCGATGTCTCATGATCCTTCTTCAAACAAAAGGACAAAAGTCTGGAATCGGGGATTACTCAAAAACCACTGCACAATAGCCAAAAATTGGCAAAATATTCAAGACCATGTTTTCTCTTTGTGTGGGTGAAACAAAGCATTAGAGGGCGTGTACGTGCTCTGTGCACACTCAGCAGTTTAATGTCCGGGCGACCTTTGTTCCTGTATTCCGATTATAAACAATGGCGTGTTCAATGTCGCCTGTTTTCTGGCTCGAAAAATATTTCAGCCAGCCAGTGCCTACTGCTTAAAATAGCTCTGGGTACCTGTTATAAAAAATGTTAAGTGCTTCAATCGAGATGCCTGTAGATAAAGTGCTATGTAGAAATGAAGTATTTTATTATTAGTTTTTACCTGGTACTAATTACAGTTACACTTTTGTTTCATTATAATTTTTACTAACTTCTTTATGTAATTCACAGGTTCTCGTCAGACCTTCTTCGCCAGTCAGGTCTTGCGATTTGCCGATCTCTACTCCTCAACATTCCTCAATTTCATGCATTACCCCTTCAGCTACCTCTTCAGAGCACCTCATCAACTGGTAGGATTATAAATCTTTCACTAAATTGTAGTTAGTCACCCACCACAGAAATCACCAATTTAAAAAATCACTGCATTTAATAAAGAGGAAAGCTGTGTGATTTGATTGTCAGAACCATGCAAAGTTCACTCTTTCATACTATGTTGTTTGCAATAAGTGTATCTTGAAGGTGGCCTGGTCACCCGGTATTACAAAACTCATCCAAATACTGTTCTAAGAGTAACCAGGTATTTCGTTGGTACTTAGATCAAATTCAGAGAGTAATTATTATTTCCAATCTTCAGATGCCACACGAATCAACAGTCGACCACTACGACCCCCACTCTATCTTTGAAGAAGACCACAAGTGTATGACCATGATGTCACCAGCTGTGAGCCGGAAGCGAAACCTGAGTAGTCTGAACTCTGGCACCCACAACAGCCCACACCAGAAGGACCTCCTTGCCATAGCCCCAGACCCTGTCGAGCTGACCCATGGACATGATGAAGATGAGTAAGATGAAGTCACCAGGGAGAGGTCATTATGGTTGACCCCTGACTTGTCCACATTTGGTCATGGGGTGATACAAAGCAAACGGTTACATAACAAGAACAGATTACAAATGTGAAATGTCAGTGTGCTGCCTCACAATGCATTGATTAAACTACGACTAGTGCAGCTGGATACAGTTCACCAACAATTGACCCACAATGCATAGCAACTTCCTGTGCAGCTTGAAAGGAATAAGGAACAAGGTAGAAATGTTCCCTCTAAGACATCTCATCTTTCTTCACAGCTGCTGCACATACTTTTAGAAAAAGATAGTTTAAAGTTGATGTCCTTTTGCAATCAACTTGATTTTCAGCTGAGTCAGGTATTCAGGTAAACTGCTAAAATAGAGAAGCTTTTCTTAAAATTTGTTAACAACTTTGCGGTTAGAAATTGTAATGGACACACTGCACAAAACACAAGGTTTTGTGTTAACAATTTTACTCTTAGACATTGCCTGAAAATATTCTAATGACAGGGTGCCGGTATAAAAACCAACTACTTCCATGTGCATTAGAAGTGCATTCAAATTTATGAAAGTTACTCAGTGAGCCTTAACAACATTGCATCTATTACATGAAGTAACACTGAGGTGTTTCTTTTGTAGTTGATTAAAATGGTTTTTTTTTTATTCATCGTTAGTTTTTGAACTAATAAAATTGCTTTTATAAAATGTGGTAATGGATTAAACAATCCATCAGAGCGGTCACTTTTCTCCGCTACAGGGGTTGGTGCTAAATATCTGCGGTAGCTGGGTACTCAAAGAATTCATAGTATTGGAAGAACGCATGAGGATAAGTAAAAGTTACTTACTAACCTGTGGAAAACACTTTAAGCACAGATTTGTCAGCTACCATGAGTGCTTAACTTTTTGCATATGGTAAGAAGAGCCGTGCAATTGGGCCCTAGTGTTGATGGATAAACCCGCTTCATTCTTCAGAAAGAAGTAAATGAAGAGAAAATAGTTGTGTGAAAAATGTGAATTGGTCAAAATATGTGCAGAATTTAGCTATAGTTGGGCGATATGGTTGTTGCAAGTTTTTGACGTCAAATTTCTCTGTGTATTATCATCTTGGAGCAAGTTCGATGAAGGATCATAGTTAACCTTTGGTCGACTAAGTCTGATTGAACTCACTTATTTGACAATTCGCGACCAGCCTATTGAGGTTGGTCACATTGCTTTTTCATTACACAGTACAGAGGGGACCAGTTATCAGAAAAGTGATAACGATGATTTCTCTGTTTTCTCATGGTCGCGTTGACGTGACATGACTAGAGTCGTTCGCACATCATCTTCAGTGTGCATGCTCTACCAACATCACTAATCGACCACTAGTTAACCATTGGTCGTTGATCGAACTTTCCCTAAGCTGCTGAGGGTTAAAGATTAACAAAACTTAGTGGTGCGACTGTCTTGTTTCTCTCCATTCAAACTATTTCAAACCGAGGCTGGAAGGAATCAGAGTCTGGTCCCGTTTGTGAACAGTGGAAATCAGTAGTCATGATTGTTATTACCTACAGGGAACAATGCAGACAGCACTATTCAAGTTGAGAAGCTGCAGTTCAATGTGCCTCCATGTTCGTTTTGTTTTAAATCAAAAGGAATTTTGGTCAAGATTTGTAATTTTTTTTTATAACAATTTCATGTATATTGCTAAAATATATAATGGACTATATGTAGAACTTGTAGATTTTGTCTTAAAATTTGACAAGGTGGTCTGGATGGATATGTGTCATTTTAATTATTACTGATGTAACTCATTTGAATGTATTCATACTTTTTAAAAAAAATTGTTTTTTACAATGAATTGGATTTATCACTGAACCCTTTAAACACTTTTCATGTCACTGCAGAGAGTTCCAGGAATAAATGAGATCAACTCTGGCAAAATCCAAGAATATCATGAAAATTAACCCAAAACCAATTTGAGATTTCATGTCTCCATATTCTCATAATTCGGATGGAAAAAGACGAAGAAAAAAAGAAAAAAAAGAAGTACAAAAGTTAATTGGTGAAAGTTAATAAATAACAATTATTTGATAAAAAATGATAACAGTAAAATTAATATTCTTTTAGATGTTGCATAGTTATATAAGCTCAAATTTACATTGTTGGGCTGAAATTTTAATGAATAGGATCAGAGAGACATGAAGTACCAAAACAGACTAATGATTTTGTGATTTAAAAAATGCAGAAAAAGTGGAAGAAAAAACACATTAAAATGTTTTGAAAGAATATTTGTAAACAAACTTCCAGAGTAGTTTTTGAAAAAGAGGATTTTTTGAGCAACTGTTTTTAACGAAATACTTATGTTCTTTAACATTAAAATTATTTTTTTTAGTAATGCCCTAATGGCACTCAATATTCACAGATGCAGTATTTTTTCTGAATTTTAACAGGAAACTCCCTAAAATTGGTCTGTACCTTTGAATTTAATTGTTTTTTTTTTTTTTTTTGTTTTTTTTAGTGAGATTTGGATCTCACTACTTTTATTCAATTTTTTGGAAGACCGCCAAGAATGTGCTACTGCAATGTAGTCTCAAATTATCAAATTACATAACAAGAAGCTGGAGTAAGATATTTTTTTTTTACTGAAATGTTTTATTTAAGCAATAGTTTTGAAATTTATTTAATCATTAATAATACAATGCGGACAGGTACACAGGGGAAAATATTCTCTTTTGTCACGCTTTCTCTGAAAATTTCAGAGAATCTAATTTTGACCTGTGACCTGCATTAGAACTAGCTGTATAAACAATGAGCAGTGAAAACAAGTCGGCCAGTTGTAAGTTCATTTTGAATAAAGACTGGCACCACGACTTTCCTGGTCACAAGTGAGCACTTATTTCATTTCCTAAGGCTAGTGACTATGGTGCTATGTTACGTGGTTTGAATGGAATGTTTTGGCACCTCCAGATCGGCAAAACCTGGTGCCCATGTTCATCAGAAATGTTTGTAATTATGCAAAACTTGCCCACACCATTTTGCATAGCAACATTGTGTTTAGTCTGAGGAATTCAAAATGGGTATTAAGAAGTGTGTGAGCCCCTTGGTGACCCCCCCCCCAGTAATTCAGCTAAAATGGGGCGGGGGGGGGGAGGTGGAGGTAGGTCAAAGGTTAGACTTTTTAAATGTTCATTGAGAGTATGACAAGAGCAACACTTATAAGTCCCCATTCATAGAAAGTTATATTATAGATTAAATAATTCCATATATCTGTTTTTCAAAAGTTCACTTGGTGTCAAGTTGGTATTAATAAAGCAATTTATATTTATTTTGAATTAATGAGGAAATTAGTTTCTAAAAAATCAAACAGTAAAGCGATTCTTTAAGGTGTTTTTTGTTATAAAGAATTAATTTCAGGTTTTCCCTTTACCAATGTAATCTAAGACAGCATGGTACCCATGACCTCGAGAACATTTCTGTAAAATTAAACTTTTCTTGTTTTTCATTTGCTAGAAAGAATTGTAAAAAGCAAAAGAAAAAGAAAGAATCGTTTTTTGAACCAGTATTCGAAGAACTATTTAATACTACATGTTGATACATTATGTAATCTTTGATTCTTATGTAAAGTATAACTATTATACCATTGCTTATGTGGTACGAGCAGGTCATTCCAATAAAGTAATTAAAACCGAATAATGATTTCAAGTATTTTTCTGTGACAGTGAGTTTTGTCAATGTACTATTTTCATTTTGTTGCTTTTTTGATTCAAATACTTTGAGGAATTTCAATACATTACCAATTTGTACCTTCAGTTATTTGATGCCTTTAACAATATACATATACATATATATGTAAATAAATAAATAAATGAAGAAGAAAAAAATGAAAATTGTTATCAGTTTCAATTTTGTTTCTTCATTTGATCGTAATTTGATTACTTTATAATAATAAGAAATAATTAAATTGCGATCAAAAAAATTGAAACTCTGATAACAGTTTTCATTTTTTTTTCTTCATTTATTTATTTACTTATATGTATTTTTTTTTGTCAAAGGCATCGAAGAATTGAACAAAAATAAGTAGACAACACTCTACTTTTGCTATTTGTCATTTTAAAACAACAGTTCCTTTGTTTGGTCATTTCCTGACGTCACTTTGTACCCTGTGGGAAATAAAAGGAAACGAAGAAAAGCCGGATAACTAGCAGACAAGTGGCGGACTTCAATTTGTAAACGTACAATTGGTGGAAATACCTACTAACATACTGGAATGATGATAATTAAGAGGGTAGGAGAGAAATTATACCAATGTGATGTGTATCTAAACTAATGTGTATTAATTAATACTGAGGTGAAAAAAAAATATCTAAACTTCATCTATTCGTTAGCCTATATAAAATCTCAAATTTACCATTACACATACCTTTATGTACAGTATGTACATCTATGTACTGTACATTTATTTACCCATACATACAGTGTGCAGTGCGACTGTCTACTGCCCGCACCACAGACTCAGTGGCCCGCACTGCTGGTGCTGCGCGCCGTGGCATCGTAATAAGATTTTATGTGTTGAGTATTATCCTCGAGCGCGCGAGAGCCGGCCGGATTGGGAGCTCGGAACCGTATGCAGTCAGATACGGATGTCGAACGAAGGAGCACCAGTATATCTTCGGTATTTTTTCTGGTTTCGTCTGTGTTTTTCCAACGTTTTTCATGTGAGACAGGGTTTGAGAAATCAGTGAGTACATCTGTGTAATATGATAAGTGTTTCTCTCTGTTATAGTAGTGGAGAAAAGGCAGTATTGTTTCGGCACAGTACGAAGATAAAAATTTGATTTGGAATGGATTTGTGTTTCCAATTTTCGTCGTGCACAACGCAGGCGGTATGCTGATGCTCTGTATACGGCTTGGTCACTAGCTAGCCATTCAGCAGCGCAGGGGAGCTCAAGGAAGGGTCAACTGCTGCCTGGCACTGTACACGATCGAGCTCTAGCCTTACATTAGCACGCATTTTGTAACTTGTACGTGTAGTGATGTATCATTGTTGTGTACCTCAATCATGTCAGTTTTAGTTATAATATATCTATGATAACTAAAATGCGGTGTAAACATTGCATTTGTGTTGTTCAGCTGTGAGTGTGAGTTGAATGAAGGGTTAGGAACTGGCTTTGCTTTTCGGCTACATCTGTTCACCTGATGTACATGTACATGTACTAACTTCCCTTTGCCATAAAGTTGCTAAGGTCAATTTACAAACAAATTGCCTGCCTAAGTTTTGTTGTGAAAGACTAGAGTATTTTTTCTGCCTAGTTTTACAAGAATCTTAGTTTTTATCAGTGACATACATGTAGGTTTGTTTGGTATAAAATTGTTTTTTAAATGAATGTTGACCACAATATTGTCAAGTTTAGGTCGCTTTACTTAAGTTATTGTCATGGACTCAAGGAAAATAATTGCAAGGTAAGATTTCATTTTAAAAACAAAATGTGGCAAAAATGTCGTACCCGTCTGCCACATTATCTCCCTCAATTGAAGTCAAATTATATCCTTACCTATCCAGAAAGGTTGACAGAATGTATACAGAAAGGAACAGGAACTTTGAACTATTCCAAAGTATCAAAATCATGTAAAATAAGCCATTTTCAGGTCTAGGGTAGTCTTGAAAACGCCATTTTCATTCCTTTGGGCATGAATGCATGAGAGTTCCAGTCGTGCGATGAAATGTCTGTTTGGGTTTTTCTTTTTAAAGATCAATAATTGGCGGTTTAGCTACCAATTCCTTCAGAGGAATATTATAAAAAGGGATATATGCCCAACATCCATTAAAAAATCTAAAAAGAAAGTGGCAGTCAAATATGGAAATTTTTCCCGTATTGTATCTGTATGTATTATCGACGTACATATGTACACGTACGTTAGTGAAATTTGACACGTCTGAGATCTGGGTATTTGTATTTTTTTTTTAGCATTAGTGCGGTGTGCTATTTTACATGTTAGTTGTTCCATGTTGTTAAACTGGCAATATGCCCCTTGTCATTGACATTACCTTGGTGTCCCTTGCAGTTTTCATGTAGAAACTTAATTTTTCATTTAAAAAAATGCTCTTGCCCATAGAAGAGAAGATTTAATGTATTGGCCATCATTATTGGGGTTAAAATGTTCTTCTTTCATTCCTTTAAACCTCAAGGATAAGGAGAGACTTTCTGTTATATTTTGGGACTTGACCTGACATAATCTTCATCAGGTCAACTTTATAAGCAGAGTAATTTTCCTCCAACAGTGCAAGCAGGAAGAGCTGACCTGACCTGACCACTTTGAATACCGAGTATGCGGATAGCATCACTAGGGAACACTGAGTCCAAAGCAGATCAGTCTGACCAGGTCCAGCCCAAACGTGTGAGGAAACGGCGCCATCGTAGGTCCAGCCCGCCGTACAACAGCAGCACCACCAGCAGCAGGTCTAGCAGCAACAATCACCAGTCCACCAGCACTGTACAAGATGATGCAGTGATTCCCCTCATAGACTGCTCTGCAGCAGAGGCACTCGGTCAGGTTGTGTCTAGTCCCATGTTGGGACCTGGATGCAATAGCAGAACTTATACTACGTCCACTTTGTCGTCGCTAGCGTCCACGTCGTCCGTGACAAATCTGAACTATTGCGGATCGCCAACTGCTTTGTTACAGCAGAACTCACCAGTAGACAGAACTCATTCGCCTGGATACGACCTCAGGGAGACTTCAGCCAGGCGAAGAAGTTACCAAGGTAACATACTGTAGGCCTAACAGTTGAAGAAATAAAATATTTCATTAGATTTTGTAAAAATTAAACAAAGAAACAATTACCTGTTGCAACCAAAATGACCTGTGATATGAATGTAAAAATTGTTTCAAAAAAACAAAATTGTGAAAAGATGTTTTGACACTGGCAGTCTTTCTTATTCTCCACTATTCTGAATGATTTAGCTTTACATGTAGTTAGTGGAGAATAGTGGAGAATGGGTCCAATTTGATCCATGTAGTCATTGAATTTGAAAACAGTCGGATGATATCGTTGTGTTTTTAGAAAACAGTTGACAGGAAGGCCGGTCTTTTTAAATTAGCCAGAGTGATTACTATTTACCAACTGTTGTTGGTTTGATGGTTGGTTGAAAAACAAAAATGCTCTACCTAAATTTGAAACTTTGTTTACCTTGGAATATTTACATTTAACTTACAGTACTTGATGTAAGGTAATAGATTATTAGCACAAGCTTGTAATGTACAACATTACATTTTCTACACAATTTGTAGTAATACTGTGCAAACTCTAGCTTGTGATTTGTCAGGTTTTCCTGATTGCAGGATTTTTCATTAACCTCCCTTCCCTGCGGCCCTTCAGATTTTCTTGAAAGAGGTGAACTCGCCTTCACAGATACATGTATGAAAGATGCAGCTCTTGTTATGATCAAACCTGCAGATTTCCATTTGTGGTGATGTATTGAGTCTCTAGTGTATAGTGCACATGTACATTGTAAATCTCCAAAATGTAACATCCCGTATAATGATCCCCTTGGTCTGGCTCAGGGACATAGAACTCCCTGAATATTATTAATATTCAGGGAGTTAGGTCCCTGAACCAGACCAAGGGGATCCAGTTTTCAAGGTTTTCTTTTTCATACAATCACACACCTGCACTCTGTATAGTACGAACCATTTATGTTCATATATGTTCACTTTAAAAAAATTACAGCCCCTGCTTTTTGCCTTAACCAGTTGCTGCTGGCATTCTTTTTTTTTGTCCCATCCCCCTGGCGGGATTCTTTTGGCAGAATTGCTGGAATTTCGGAATCTTTTTTTTTTCTTTGAGAGTACCCCTGGCACAAAGAAACCCTGACTTGACAATGCCAAGAGAACAAAAATTCTTGTTATTGGATCGTCTGTTTGGTTTCTTGACCGAGGAAATGTCAAATTCACGCACTGTGAATCGCAAAACATCGACCGTTACCTACGGCATAGGAGTGGTACTAAACACGGAACCATGGCTCTATTGCCGGCTCACTCTGACTTACCTCCAAAAGGACATTTAGGTCTGTAATCCGGGATAACACACAAACAAAAAAAACGCCTCTCAATAACCACAAAATGCCAATATTGGTGGATATGTGCGCACTATAAATCTTAATTATTAGTAGTAGTATTATTATTACACGGCTTCTATTTCCAGGCAGGGAAACATTTGCATGTCAATACATGTAGGTCATCCGGCGCAAACTGGTTAAATTATACCTCCTCTCGTCCAGTCCAATACACTCCAGCATTATTTCGCGTGGTGCCTTCACTTTCCATTGTTCCCTAAATATTCCATAGGCAATTTTTTTTTAATGATATTATGTTTTTTGGGAAGGTCTGTTATGAGGAAAAGTATTTAAACATAATCGAGTGCAACAGATTACTGTATGTGCAAGTAACTAATGTGGGTCTGCAAATTTGTAACTTACAGTATGTACATAAATGTACATGTCTCTGGAGTTGCTTGGGTAGAAATTTCATCAAGGTTTGGTTGATTAAACTCCTGCTGTACCACCACCCTTAACCACCTTAATCACCCTGCAAAGAATGAGTAATTATTAGAAGACACTGAGATGTGTGTGGAAGAGGATTCCATTCTTTGTTTATCAGGTAGCCATGATAGTGCACTATTTGTTGGGGTGTTATCAAGTTGCCTACCGTTTTGCATCGTACGTAAATAAATACACATGGGGACAGTTTTCTCCAACACCAGGCTTCTTTATTAACAAGTTGTGGGAAAACAAATTTTTCCCCTCCGGGTTGGTAAATTGTGTTTTAAGGATTTGAATGCATCAAGTACTCATCCAAAAATGCATGACGTACATTTGTATCATACTTTTCAGACTTCAAAGTAGAGCATCTGATCTGAATTAAAACATGAAATACATTGTTGTATTGTGATGCAAAACATGCCAAGCGCAACATGAACTTGACGAGTTGTTTTATGTCAGATTCCTTTACAATTTTGTTTTTAAATCATGGAAAACCTTGGTTACTACTACATCTATACCATTCTGATACTCTTGAACGCATGAAATGTGAGAAAGCTGGAGTTGTCCCGCTCCTCGCTCCTTCAAGTCCTTGAGCAGCAGAATATTTCTTCAGGGGTCCTCTTTCACCAGGCTTTAATTTTGTGTAAGTTCATAAAATCCACATATTTTATGCTGTGAATCAAGACAAGAGTGTTCAGAGACCCGTTGGCAGCTTTCTGAACCTACATTGTAATTCAGACAAGTTTATCATTGTGGATTGTTAAAATTATATACATATGTAGTTGAAGTGACACGTTTCCATTGATGGACTAAGGAAGTTGTGAAATTTTGCTTAATTTCAAACCTGGAGTTAACAGAAATCCCATGTTTAACTGTTAGCTTTTCTGTATCAAGGGCAAATTAGTTTTATTTAGAGTTCAACTTTCTTGTATTGTTGTGTTTTTTCTACTTCAATTTATTCAATCAGGATGACAGCACCATACTTTTGTAGCAAGAGACTTTTAACCAAAAGTGTTATAAAACCTTTTTGTCCCACATGTAAACATGTAAACAATAATCTTGGATAATCTATACTTCCAGGGATTCATACTGGGAAGAATTACTTTTAAATTATTGATAACAAGTTTAAATTTCGTACACAAAGAACTGAAACCAGAAGTGGTTCTAAAAAAAGTATCTGCAGTGAGCAGGGAAGAGGAAGCAGCGCTGTTAAATGAGTACAGGTGGCTGAGTATATTAATTAAATTGTATGGATCCATTCATAAAATTTTTTAATTCTCTTTGTGAACAATTTTCCAGGATGTGAAACGAAAACTGAATAACAAAAGGATTTCAAGAGGAAGAAAAAGTTTTGAAACTGAAGTGCAATTCAGCATTTATCCAAGATCCTGGACCATTTAAATAGGAAAAATCATCAGCAGTTTGAAATATTAATAATCAGTTGATTGCATCAATTGATACGTGTGTATCTCTGTATGCAATACCCTCTTCGTCGGTCCACCATCCGGCTCAATATGTATATAATCCCATCAGTTGTAGTAGGCCACACGTGCAACGGCTGAGGCCTCCCACCGTTGAAGGCGAAGTCCTGCATGCTGAAGCCCGAGCGTTTGTTTTTGTCTGCCAACAATAGGTCATCCGCTTATGAGTGTGGCTGGAGTGTGGCACTGTCGTGTATGGATAGCAGTGTTGAGTCCGTGCATGATGTGTTTGAACAGGGAGCGTCAGATGGTGTGCACTTGTAATGCTGAAGGTGTAGGGTTATTGGGAGAGTGGGAATTGGGAAGTAACAGCCAGAAAATGGTAGGCCCATATTATCATGCTGGCAATTACCAACTTCATTTCAATCAATCGGCTGTTAAAAATTGAAAAGAAACAAATTGAACCGACAGATGAGAAAGACATATTTGCGCTGTTTTGAAATTCATGTTTTCCAGCACCTGTGATGCATGCACTATAATCTGTATTTCAAAAGAACTTACTCGTGAATACTTTTACATTCTATTTGTCATCAGATTAATGAGTAAAAAACATTATGTTTTAGTCAGTTGTCTTCCGAATACATGTAACTACAAAAAGCAATAACTGGGTAGAATTTTTCTGTTAATATCCAAAGGCTGTTGAGTTAAATGATTATAAAATCATTTAGTCATTTAATTTAAAAATACAACTCCATATCAGCAGTGAGTTCAGGTTTGAATCAGTGCAACAGATTTTGTTATTTTATTATTTTTCAAGCTGCGCTTAACTGTGTAATATTTATAATTTTCTGGGAAGAAATCCCTGTGTAGCATGACCTGTGCTGTGCTGCTCACACACAGTTCCCGACTGCCAGAAGGGAAGCTCAGTGAGACTAGGAGAGGTCACTTTGGTTGTGCGTGCAGGCATGAACAGCAGAAGACATGAACTCACTCTCTCCTGACTTGAGAACTAAATGCACTGTTGCGTACATGCATTACATGGAGGCGACTTGGGTTAGTGGACATGTTTCCAGATTGAAAGCAAATGGCGCCATAGTGCTCAGAATAAATGGTGATAGATTTAGCACTTTGAAGCACTTTGATATTATTGTAACACGTACAAAAGCACACATATTAAAGTACATCTTCAATTCATGCCATAAGTGCTAACCCAGTATTCTTTACTTGGAAATTTCTTTTTATTTCCAAATGAAGCAGAAATGAAGCAGAATACACACACCTGCTAATGACTGAAATGTTATACATAAAGACCATTAAAACATAACCAGTACAGGATTTGTGATTATGTTTCATTTTCTAGTAATAGTTTCACCCTGAAAGCTCACTGATTGTCAAGTTCATACATGTACTAGTACCAATCCTTGTAAGAGTTTTCTCTGTCTGAAATGGATGTACCTACCATTTGAAGACCCACTCAAACACAAGTCACTACTGCATATTTTGATTGCAGTAATCTAAATAATACGCCCGCTATGATATGAACATGCACAAAATCTTGACAAAACAAATACGTGTATACAAATCTGATGAAACTTTCACAGGTTGGTTCTGTGGTGTTTTTATGCAAAGCTAGAGGAAGGGAATTACATAATTTACTCTCCCAGCAATATGTTTTTCATTTTGAATTTTACACAGGTTTGTGTGTAAAGTACTCACAGTAGTGTACATGTAGTGCACAATTGTCAATGTACATGTAGCTCTACGTATGACATGAATTTACCAACTTATAAATCAACCTTTGGTTTTTGACCAACAGAATGGACACGAACATGTACATGTACATGTATGCACAGACAACCTTAATTCAAACCCCCTACCACCATGCCCACCATGCCCACCATGCCCATCCCTACAAAAGTAGACCTGGCATATTAGTATTTGATTCCAGTCATGCATGTATTTACATATGTTTGTACTCTAATCTAATCTTGTTAGTAATTAGTTGCCTTAACCAGCAAGTTTGTACCACAAACCTTCATAAAAAGACCCTTGAATTTTGTGGATTTCTATGTGAAATCCATCCTTACAAAAGTGAATTTCCATCGTTACAAAAGCAGACCTGGCATATTAGTATTTGATTCCAGTCATGCATATATTTACATATGTTTGTACTCTAATCTAATCTTGTTAGTAATTAGTTGTCTTAACCAGCAAGTTTGTACCACAAACCTTCATAAAAAGACCCTTGAATTTTGTGGTTCGCCTAAGTAAAAAAGGGTTTTACACAGGTCATTCCATGTCAACCCCCATGGAATTTTAAATCCCTACCACCTTTAAGTTGGCTCATATTTGTTGTATGAGGTAATTTGGGCTGAAAAAGCTTACATGTAATACACTTTGCATGAGTTTTAAAACTTTTTGAAGAGCTGGAAAGCAAACAATGAATATTATACATGTACCTTCAATTTTTTTTATTTTATAGCGTAATTTCACCCCAGCTCATCTCCAGGTCACGTGACCCACATGGTCTAATTCAACGTCACAATAAAGGTCATCAAACCTCAAATTGCTCCCTCATCAATATGAATGACACATTTGGATTCCTTACGCAATTTCCTATCTAAGGATACAAATAACAAATTTGTCCCTTTGCAAAGGTACATACCATAGAAAAGGTCAAAATAGAGAACCACTACTTGTAAGGGGGGGGGGTTCTTTTGAAGTAGTTTAGAATTGGAATGAAAGTAGTTTTTGGATGGGAATGATATGGATTTATCTTTCAAAAGGGGACTTGAGTTTGCTTGAAGGCGCCTTTTGCTTTCTTGAATTGGCATCGTTTGTGCATGCACAGTCGTGCTCAGAAATCTGTGTCGAAATTTGATCTGGTGAAATGCCATAAAGCCCAAATGGGATATCGGTGAACTTTCTCCACAAAGGGAAGAAGTATTGAGGTTTTATTGTTGAGTTAGGCAGCATTTCACTACCCTGTTTAACTAAACAACGCTTGAAAAATAAGCATGAAAACTTTCAATTGTAATGTCTTACATAGCAGTGTGAGTGCACAGCTCACAGGCTGTGTACAGATCTGTTTTGTGTATGGTTAAATTTTATAATTTTACGAGACAGCATTGTGTCAGGCCAAGCTACACATTGTATCTCAGGATGTGTTCAATTCCATTCCAATTTAACTTTCAATTAAATTAAGAGTTATTTCCACCATGTAACTTCACCAGTTAAACTGAATGCAGAAGACAATTATGCTTTGATTAAAGGGGTTTGGTGCAGCATACAGTTTTCAGGAAAACACATAAACTCCTGTGAAAGATTTGTTGAAATATTTGCTCACATTTTCAATGACTCGGGTTACATTTCGTTGTGTTTGTGTAAGAAGGTTGCATTCCCAACATTAGCGTAAACGTGAAACGCGAGTTGTAGACTGTCAAAAGGTTGTATCTCGCTTAAAATAACCCGGACGTACACGCAAAGTCAACGCGATGCCAAGATAGACTTTGATGCACGAGGTGTGTTTGTGCGAGATAGGACATTGTTGCACAATGGAGTTGTTGCACCTACACAACAATTTGTACATTTACTTTGGTGTGGTAAGAAAAACAAACATTTTTTCCCAAAAGAACAGAGCATTTTAGTTTGGTAACATTTATTTGGATTATTGATACAAATATTGTATTCCTTTTTCACCTTGTACATGTAAGTAAATTTTAATCCTAAAAGTAATTTAAAAAAGAAAAAGAAAAAGGAAAGTCAACAAATTTAGGAGGAGAGGATCAAGTTCATGTACTATTGTCAAAACTAGGAAAAAATTTGAAATAATAAAAATCCAATTGTTGGTCTGGCTTTGTTAGGTTGTCAGCACTACAACTGCGGGTGATGAACTATTATAAACCATTCATTTTATGGCCCTTTTTGAAACCATGACTTTGGCTCTGGCTCTGGTTCTGGCTTAGGCTCCATCGATTATTTTAAGAGTGTTTTGAGTACGGGACCTAAGCTGGAGCTGAAGCTGTGAATTAAAAAAAGGGCTGATCACTGCTACGTTACAGTCGTTATAAAGTGTTAAGCATTTTTTACAAAATAATTTCTACTGGTCAGGCCTTTTTGGCGGTCGGGCAGGGATGCTAACAAAGCAACTATTTTTTCCTTCACATGGTCCAACCTCTATTTAATAACTTGAGGAAAATAATGGTAATGTATATAGAAAAGTAATGTTCTTACATGTATTTCTTAGTAGGACTTGCCACCTTTTTCAGTCAAGAGTAAGTGGGTGAAGGGAAAGATATGTTGTAAACTTACTAGTGTGTTTTAACAAAATACTCAGTGTACTCGTATTTAGTATTAAATGTAATTATTTGATGAACTTGATTATCTTACAGCCAAAGACAAATTTTCTTGCATCACTCACCTTTTACTTATAATGAAAATGTAAATTTTTGATTACTATGTACTTGTATCAAAACTGAAATCTCAATTTGACCCAGGGGTTTTTGATTTGGTAACTGGTCAAGACTATGTAGTATTTGCTCATCTACCATGGAGCTATGAATTACCGGGCATCTCAGTCATCACACTGTACTACTGCTGTTGGTATTCTGTCTACACTGATCTAATAGTGGACCCAGGGATTCCAGCGGATACCTGGGTCTTGTTGTCAGTGTCACACTAGTCTCATATGGGCAAAGAAACATTCACAAACAGTAGTAGTCATAGCCCAGCTCTCTGCCCAGCTGCTGATGACTTGTCATGCTCTGCTGAGGTCTACAGAGGAAAAGGATGGAGACAGGTGGTTTCTTACCCTGTACCACCAGCTGGAGGGCCCATTTTCAAGGAGCTTCTTAGGCACAAAGTACAAATAGTTAAAGCACAAAACAAGTATGTGTACCGGATTAAGGATACCAAAAATGTCATGCCGCCTGTACCATTTGTGACTGGTATCCTGCTCATTTTTGCTTAGCATGCTTTTGTCAAGCAATATGTTCTTTTTTTCTGCTTTAAGCAGTTCTATGAAATTGGGCCCAGCAGGATGTTTGTGTTTCTTGGTGCCAGACTGGGTTCAGAACTGTATACACACAAAAAGCACAGAGGGCAAGTTTTGTTTTTACATAATAAAAGCAATCTGATTTCTAATCTAAAGTCATTAATTCATGGATACGCCAAGCATAGAAATATCGAGAGTAATTTATGCACTTTGTTTAGCAAGTGAATTTTTGCAGCCTGCATCATAAAACTTGCCCCAAATGACAAAACTGTGTAGGGAATTCAGTTTGTTGTACTATTGTACCTTGTCACTGAAATTAACGGCATCACCCTGTATGCAAAACAGCTGCACAGAGTCACGTCACTGGTGTGCATTTCATGTCAGTGTCATTGGCCCATAGTCTTTGTGGTAACCAGGGATTATTCTCCAAGCTGGTTCATGGGTGGAGGGTTTGGGGATTTCATTTTCCATTTTTGTCCAGATTTAACGGTGTGTTGTGATAAGTCTATTTACTCAAATACTCAACAGGGTTCTCACCATGCACAAGCTAGCGCATTGGGCCGATATGCGTGAATTATGGGCCGATACGCACAACAAATAAAAAATAAATTATTGTTATTGTTTTTTTAAGATTTTAATATCATATTCACAAAAAATCCTCACAAAAACATTTTAAAAGCTCCAGATTGCACAGTAGAGCTTTTCAAACCAAACATAAACGTTAAATAAAAACATTCCAAGGACCTGCTACCAATTGAGCGTTCTTTGGCCACACTTTCAAAATTTGGGTCCAGAATGCCCCACAGTTTTGAAAAATTCTGGGGAGAACCCTGCTCAAGTCAGGCAGAAACTTTTCTCTTTTTAAGGGTTGTGTTGCTTAAAGCATAGAGCTACAATGTATAAACCAAGAGAAAGTGTGTCATTGTTCTGTGGAAAAGAGGATTAATTCCCATCCTCTGGGTTTTCAATAAACACTCCACACAACCAACATGTGAACATTTTATCGAGTTCGGTCAAGTTTCAGTGATTTTTTTAAAAAAACTTTTGGTGAGGATTTTGTGCACAGCCATGACGGCATTGTTTTGATAGATGCAATCTAAATAAGCAACAGTGGTGGGATGGCGGGGGGGGGGGGGGGGGGGGGGCTGTCATTCAAAAATCTATTTTCTTGACTTTGACAGTATTTAATGTTAAATTTGACAGTATTTCAGACAGAAATATTTCTCTTGAGGATTGATACTGGCCAGTGTGAACTGTAGAATTAGTGAGCTTTCAGATTGAAACTAATTTTGTCTTCATCATTACCAATCCGGAGTGTAGTGGACATTGTATCTTGCAGGCATGATATTCTTCCTAAAAGTCTGATTTTCTGATTTTTTAGGCCCTCAGAAAAATCAGCAAAATTGTTATTAAATAGCCTGCAAATTCTGTTTAAAGCCTATTCCATTATGTACATGTAGGACAGCCCTCTTCTCACATGTCATAATGAATAGTACAGTGAATGTAATATGTGCAGTACATGTACATGAAAATAGTTAATCACATAAAGAAATACATTATGTATAGGACATAAAATTCATGTAAGCCTTGTAATAGACAAGAAGAAAAGACAGGTAAAATTGAAAAGATAGCTTACTTTATGCAGAGGTCTGGTCAGAGTACTAAAAAGAAAGTAGTAGAAAAATAATAAAATTGATGTGTAGGGCTTTGCATATTGATTTTTTAGACTCATCCAATTTCATATTGAGTCATGCCAACTAAAATAATTATACCCACTGCTGCCATTGACAGTGATCGAAGACTCAATGCTCCAGTATGACAAAGAATCATGCATTGTTACTAACAAAAGATTTGTCACACACATTGTCTAGTACTCCATATTACACCCCTCCCCCCTTCCCGAACCATCTTTCATGACATGACTTCTATTGAACTGACCTACAGGAGAAACCATATATTCTTCCCCTACTGGTAATTTTTTGTCTCGTTTTTCTTGAAATTTTCATAAGTAATGCAGTGATGTGTGCCGCTGCAATTTAATTCTCTGATTCTGTGTGCGTACGTGTGAATGTTCACTGTAGGTGTTCACAGTAAACTTGTTGCTGTGTCACTTTTGCTCAGGATTATTTATATCAATGGTCAATGCTTTGTGAGTGCTTACAATACACAATATTTTTGAAGGAGCTGGTGTGATCAGATTAAGTTGAAGTCCCTTAAAAAAAAAAGCCACGGTTACTCCTATTACACATTTTTATGACATTTACAACAGATAATACTGAGGTCTTATATATAGCGCATGTATCTACCAACAATTAGGTACTCGAGGCGCTTATTATTATTTTTTATAACAGGTTTTTGAGATATGTGACCCATTTACATGTATGTAGCACTTAATATTAAGGTTTACAAGTTGCTGCGGCGCATTCAGCAGCCACTGCCAGGAACACCAGGGCAAACCCCTTCTCTTAGCGATAATTGTCATGTTTTTTTTTTTGTTTTTTTTGTGCATTACCGACACATGGGACCTACGGCTTTACATCTCATCGGAAGGACAAAGCAATGAAGGCTAAGTGCCTTGCTTTTAAAGGACACAATTGTCAAGACGGGGACTTGAACCCACACTTTGCTGATCAGAAACACCAGAGCTTGATACCAGTGCGGTTGATCGCTTGGCCACGGCACGCCAGATCAGAATTCTTGCTATCTTAATCTGAATGATTCCTGACCTGATATTCTTGAAATTTTGTAACATCTACAGAAAAATGTAACACGTGGTATATATAAATCTTCAAGAAAACTTTAATATTTCTGATGTCTTTTGTCAATTGGTGTAACATTTTGTAATAAATGTAAAACTTAGATGTGAAATTGAAAGGACTAGTCCTAAATTATGATTAGTTTATAAGTTAGGACCAGTTACTCATCCTAACTGGAGATCAGACTAGTCTTAGCACTTTGTGAAATCCACCCCTGATCATTTTGTGCAACAAGTTCTAACAAGCTTATCCAATGGAATATCGATGAGCTGTACAATTGATTAATGCATGTCTAATTAAGAGATGCGCACAAGCTTTTCACGAGAATTAGCTGCAGTACCTTCTTATTTAGCAAAAAAGTCAATGCACATTTTTGTTCAGAAACGTACAATGAGGTTAGCGCCTTTAAAAGAATTGAGTAAGGCCATCGACACACCTGTACACTTGTCATACTGTGTACAGTTTTTGTTTAGAAATAAAGAAAACTGTGATGTTGTGTTGTTTAGATCGTGTATAATCATGTTCATTGGAATTGGATTGTCTGAGACATTTATGTTTTTAACAACACCAATATGATAAATTTAGCCAAGAATCCACCATGTACATTCAACCTATAGGAAGTACATGTAAACTCTAGGGACTAGTTCAATTACTACTAATCAGTAAGAGAGATATGTATTACTCCCAAGCCACATTTCAGGACAAAATATTACTTCATGCCATAACATTGTCTCAGAAGGATCCTCAATTTTCAATACTTTATTTATCACAATTTGTTAACGGATGAAGGTCTGGAATTTCATCTTTGAGGGGGCAAGGCCATTTTCTTTTTGCAAGCGGCAGTTACGGCACTTCCATTAGAAAATCTGAAAGTCTATGGGAAACTTTAAGAAATTTTGTGATGGTAAAGTCCAAGAGTGATACTGTTAGTGTTCTCAGACAACAGTGATCCAAAGTTAATTTGGATTGAATGACACAAAGATTGCCTGTATCAAATTTAATTACCAGATTCTCATTGTTTCTATTGGAGATCTTAAACAAATGTTTCCATTTTTCTTCATTTATTCCCTGATTCCTGGGAGCAGAGTTCACAGAGAGCAGTGGTCAGCCAATGCCGCATCACCCCCCTGCGTGCATCCAGGAGAATCAGCCACAAGAGCGAGGAAGAAAGGTAAGACTTCACCTCTTGCCATCACTATCATCCCACAACCGTCATTGGTCATTTGTTAAATTTGCATCGGTGAAAAAGAATATTACTTGTGTTTTACTCATACACCGATGTGTGTTAAGCACTGTATACTCAGTACTTCCCGAGTTCTGTAAAATCATTGCGGTACCCGCCACTAATATAAGGGATTCGAACGGCCTCTAGCTACCGGGCAGTCTCGGTGGTCTAGTTGGTAAGGCATCTGCTATAGTAAGGCAAAGGTCGTAGATTCTAATCCCACCTGAGTAATATGCCTGTGGATTTTTTCTCACAGAACTTGGGAAAGTACCGAATACAGTGCTTAACATTCTTCAGTGTATGGGTAAAACACAAATAATATTATTGGTCATGTTGCCTGTCTTATACTGGTGGCATCAAAAAGGGGCCAGACTGTTTTCTTTCCTATTCTCAGTTTGGTTACATTGATGTTCACAAAATGTAACAACAGAAGAGCAAGATGACACTGTGAAAATGGTCTACTTATCAGCTGATCAAATGCAAATGTCAAGCAAATCAATACTTTTATGTTAAGAATTGGTCGTTCTAAAAACAAATCTTGATCGAGATTGGAGCAGGTTTGAGTATTAGAATGCCTATTCTTTTACGCTTGTAAGGATGCTGATACAATTCAAGCCACTGTGACAGTGTATCATTTGGATGGGAAGAAAGTCATTGAAATGAAGTGAAAGTGAATGATGGCAGGCAAACGTTTGAAATTCCACAGCTTTGATGGTTGTTCTTGAATGGATACTGTATAATCCACCCCAAAGAGTCTCGTATTACCAAAGTATTGTCTTTTTTGTTGTTCCCCATCCACATATATTTGACCAAAATGTACTTAAAACCATTCATTATTTCCTTGAAAGATAAACACATGCTAGAGTTTGAATTTCAAGTAACTCTCTTTCAGACCACAGGTCTTGTATCTTCATCGTTTTTACTTGACTGTCAATTTTGTTACAAGACCTAGAATATTTTTTTCTTCTTTTTTGCATTGTATCATCTTCAATTTTAGGAAGAGATTTGGTATTGAAATGTGTACATTAGTAAATTGCTTGTACGCACATGTTAGGAAAACATTAAACTGCAGCTCTTGTTTAGTCTTGGGGTGACTGGCCGAATGCTAAAATCAGGTCTTGATCTTAACCGAGGCCACCGAGGCCATTGGCCTCATGCCCTGTCCAGTTGGCCAGCATGCCCTTCAGAAAAATTGCACTGTCACTACCAACTTGGCAAGCATGCCCTTATACAATTTCTCTGATTTGGCCAGCAAAGGCCTGCCCCCGTTTTCTTAAGATCAAGGCGTGTAAAATAACCCGAACATGGCCAGTGGTCAAGTGGTTTTTCGGAGCCTGACTTACATGTACGCTTCTGAATTAAAAATTTAAATGAAAGCAAGAATTTGAACTTGTACTGCTGGCGAGAAGACTTAAGTTTTTTTCACATACAGGGTACACAATGTGAAACGGATGATTCATATTCAGGGCATGTTCATTTACACAACTTGATGTGTAAATGCCCAGGATGTTTGTAATCACAAACTATCTACGGTTTTAGATGACATTTCACACCCCTCCAAAAAAAGGAAAGAAGCCAACGTTTTTGGATAATTAGCCGCAGAGATCACACCCTTTCTAGAGCAAGGGTAGTGAATAGTGATGACACAAAGTTCCCTGAGAGAATCTTGTAGACACGGCTGGTGAAAGCCATCAGTGCTTGCATTCCCTTGATATTGTTTGGAAGAAAGAGAGTTCTGGCAAGAGGCAGTTAATGGTGCATACATGCACCAGTCAAATTCCCCCCCCCAAAAAAAAATGTGGGCATAGAGCAGCTCTGCTGAGTTAAAATGGACTCATGAGTTCTTGTCGATTGCAGCACGGTGACTCAGGTACTAGACTTATGTTTCATACCATATGATTGCCGAATAACTTGCTGACATGATGTCCTAGTGTAGAGGTATGGTTTCAGACATTTCCCTCAGAAGACAACTGAATGACCCGGACACAGACTAAAAACAAACATGTCCCTGACTAAGGCAAAGTACTGTTAGTGAAGGACTTTCATGCATTTCAAAGTTCCTAAATTAGTTTTAGATCATGAGATTGTAAATTTTAGAAATTACATGTAAATATGCACATGTACACGTACTTAATCATCAAATCCTCATTTGTCATCTGGGAAAAGTAAGAGTGCACTTTTGACTTCCTGCTTAGGGTTTGCATCAAATCAGGTCTGATGGTAGCCATCGTTATAGAGTCCCTTACGGATTGTGGGAAAATCGTTCATAAAACGGGTTGGTTGGGGGGTGGGGGTCATTGTGCCAATTTGTATAAGTTTCATTTGCTAAGGCCTTAACATTTACATGTAGCTCAGACCATGGAGGAACTGGGATAAATGTTTTAGTAATGGTCTCTGTGCCTTTTCGTGCGTCACTTGATTTGTACTGTGTGTATACAGGAAGTTTTGTTTAATATCCCATCTAGTGATTACTGCTGGGGATTACATCCCATGGCAAAACTTTGTGATCATCAAGGACAGATTAAACACTCTGCCATCAAAGATGTAGAAGAAACTTTTTGGGGTCAAAAGTAAAGGTTGACTTCATGTACATACATTTTCAGTAAGTTTGAAACTTTTATAGTAAATCCTGAGTAATGTTTACCCTTTGCTTGTGTGATTCACTGAGACCATGGCATCATTTCTCCTGATGTTGTTGTTGATGCTGATTACAATGATTTCTTCTTGTTAATACCAGAGTCTTATATAGCCCACATATCTACCAATAAGATACTCAAGGTGCTGGAACAAAGAGAAACAAGCAGATCAGGAATTTGTTAAGAAGGAATGATTATGTGAACCATTTTATGTAGAACCTCATAAGGGTTTACAAGGTGCTGCAGCGCATTCAGCAGCCACTGCCAGAAACACCGGGTCAAACCCTTCTCTTTTTAGTGATAAGTGTAACTGGGTTCTTTTACATGCAAAATGGAACCTATGGCATTACGTCCCATCGGAAGGACGAAGCAATAGTTGTGAAGTGTCTTGCTGAAGGACACAAGTGTGAAGACCGGGACTCGAACCCACACTCTGCTGGTGAAAAACACCAGAGCTTGTGTATAGTGCGCTTGACCACTTGGCCACGCCACACTACAAAACAGCGTTAACAAGTTCTGATGTTGTAAAGAGCTTCTCTTTTCAGCAAAGGTGCTTATCCTCACGGATAATAAATTCCAGGCCAGCCTTAGGCTTGTACAAGATCTTGGAACCATTACTATATCCATGGATGTGAGTCGAGGTATTGGCATGCTGTTTTGGTAGACCACCATAGAGGCCAACCCACCAAACTGTTGGTTGTACATGTACTGCAGTGCATTCCAGGGATGAGAAATTTCAGACTTTCTAAGCCAGAGCCGAAGCTGAAGACGTGGTTTTGAAAAAAGTCTAAACAAACGGAGGCTGGATGGATACAAAAAGTCTGGTTCTTTTAGATTAAATGGGAATAAGAAGTATCATTGCTACTATGTTAATTTGACCCCTTGCACTGACGTCACACACAGCTAGAATCTGCTCATAGTGTGCTACATTGGGAGTCAAAATGCATGTAAAGGTACGTGTATGGTGCGCATCCAGCTGTACGTGCATCGCCTAAAATGCGCACTGCACAGTAACACAAGGGAATCTGACTTCCAAAGTGGCACAACCAAGATTTAACGTGGCATAGATGGCCACACCATGACAAAAGCTCGATTGCACATGGAAAGGAGTGCATCGGCCAAAGAATTATCGCATAGAAGTTTTCAAAACATGAAGTATTGAAGAGCAGGGTGGAAATTTCTTAGTGGCCAGAGACCCGGAGAAGAATGCCCTCCTCTTACACTCGGATAAGACGGCTGTCCATCATACATACTTCTACTTTTGTTTCTTTTCCTTTCATATTTTTTTGTTTCTGAAACTAGATCCCCAATGTGGGGTCATGAAATTTAAAATGCTGTGGTAAAAAGCTAAATTCTGTTGAATGAGAACACATGTATGTCTGTGTATGAACTGCCAACTTTTGACTGGCTTCTCGGCCCCCCCCACCCCCAGTTTTTATTTTTGTATTTTAAGTAAGAACAACTAGAAGATGTTTTTTGTGTACAAGTCTGAGCAACTCAAAGGATCCGTAAATTTGGTTTCCATTTTAATTGTTATCATTTGTTAATGACGTGGAAAATCATACTTGTGTCTGGGTAAGAACAATGGCATTGTTGATGCAGTGCTGCGTGATCTATCTTTTCAGTCAACTTAGACATGACTTTCGACTTTTTAATTTAAATTTTTTAATGTTTAAAAATAGAGGTGACTAGACTATCCCTTTAAGTCCATGACACAGCAACGAGCCCGGTGCCCTGTCCCGTTGACAGTGATAGAAGAGGGCAACCTGACGAAATCCCAATCACTCCGCTTCCTGCTGGAATCCTACCCTGTATCATGAAGTCAAAGCCACAGTGAATCCCCTCTTAAAGTGACACCAAGATTGGCCTAAAAGCATAGTTTTTTAAATTTTTATATTTATTTTTTATTTTTGAAGAGACAGTACTCGAGCTACCAAAACTAAAGGAACATTAACAACGACGGAAATAACCATTCAAAATGTACATTTTTAAACCGGTGGGGATGGGCACTGATCGTACATAAACATTTTTGTTTCATTGATGTATTCCCAGTCAAGCTGAGTGGAACGTGTCTTGTCTTGTCCAGTTCTTAGTTTTGGGTTTGTTTGTGCAGAGTCTGGACACACATTTCATGTCTGAAGGTGAAAGAAAGCTTTTGGTGGAGTTGGCGGGGGAGGAGGGGGGGACTATATGTATTTATTAAGATTAAAATTCTACAAATATGTAGGCCTACATATACAGTGTAACTCTCTCAGAATCTACTGAGTACATGTATCTAGCCCATTTCACACTTTGAGCCCTTTTTTGCAAAGCCGAATCCCAGGAATTACAGTTCTGAACAGGATTGCTTCTCAAAGTTGTTTCACACTTGCTTCCATTTGTTCCTAGGAATATTTTAAACTCAAATTGCTAACCCCAGGGGTAGCTTTTGTAGATTCCCGCAAAATAGCTGCTTTCCAGGAAATACATAAAGTACATGAAGCTATTTTCCTTTAAGTTTGCCAGGGTTAGAAATTTGGGTGAAAAAGTCAACCAAATGCTACGAGTACGAGTATTTTCCTGTGAGATTTGCATCCAAATGAACAATGTAGCTATACATTTTCTGTACATACATGTACATAATTTTAAGTAACCCAACTCAAGTGATGGATGATCAGTTTATGCATACTTGTGTGTATGTCATGTATGTAGTGTTTTGAATGCAGTAAGGACACAATGTGAATGCATTTTTGACAAGTTACGCTGGGTAATGTGACAAGAACTTTGTATTATATAACACTGCATCTTACAAGTTACAGTACATGTGTAGCAACCTGTACACATGTCTACCTGTGTACATTTACCTTTTTACACGTACATGTACACCTATGGAAAATTCACCAACTGCACTTGAATTACATTGTTGTTAGTCACAGCATCACCAATTTATGTAAGAGTGTTCACAATTACATGGACATTATGCATGGATGAAATCCGGCTTTTCTCTGTCTTATTTGAAATGACGGAAATAACGTTTCAAAATGTACATTTTTGAACCAGGGGATGAGCACTGATCTTGTACATAAAACATTTTTGTTTCATTGATGTATTCCCAGTCAAGCTGAGTGAAACATGTCTTGTCTTGTCTAGTTCTTAGTTTTGGGTTTGTTTGTGCAGAGTCTGGACACACATTTTATGTCTGAAATAATTTTGTCTTGCTTGCCCAGGGGATTGTGAGATTTTCATATTAAGACCATTAGATTGTTTTTCTCCCACCCAGTAATTCTTTTTATTTTTAATTTACAAAGCATCATGGAAAGAAGCAAAACACAAATGTTTTTGATGACAAAAACGAAAACACTTTCGATGTTCTTGCGTCTCACAAGATCTATCATTATGCCACCATCTGTAGTCATGTTCACAATGTACATCAGCAATAAAATATACCTTTTCTTTATGTTAAATAAAAGGGGTCTGACTATTTTGCCCTTCATGTATCAGTTTGACAATTTTTTGCATTCATTTGAATCGGAAAAACAAAAGACAAATAGAAGACAGCACCATGAAAAAAAGGTCTGACTAGTCTTGCCAAGATAAACAGACAGATCATACATTATACACACACACAGTGTACATCCGTACACGCATGTAACGAACAACAGGGCACGCACTCTCGTACTCTTGTTTTGTTTGGTAGAATAAAACTCTTGCTCGACACAAATATTTGGGTAATTAAATATTTTGGCATTTTCCCTAAGAACTTTACCAGACCAGAGATAATGCAATATTTTTACAAGATTCTAACAACGGCAAGGAACAGTTCATTTCTATTGTTTAAAAATATATTGTGTCAGTGTCGGGAATAACGAGTGTGTTCAGTTTATGGGGATCTAGCTCAATATTTGTTATTTATTTATTTATTTATTTGTTTGTATGTATATATTTTTTTTTATTATTATTTTTTGGAGGGGGGCATGATATATGAATGAGTATGCAATGCACACCTACAATGTACAACCATAGTTCCAAACCAACAAGTAAAAATATCATTGAATGTATCTTTGTTGGATGTGCGTGCAATGTATATAATGTTTACTTTTTGCATCTTTTACTAAGTGTCTGATATTCAATCAATTGTCTCTTAGAGTCATTTTCATGAAAAATCATGAAAAAATAAATGATGCACTCTACAACTGGACACCCTGGTTTCAGATTTGTAGCAATGTGGACACCGTTTTTCAACATATTGGCTAGAAAACCTTGCCAGTAACAACTTAATAAAAAGCTGAAGACCCACTTCAGGCCTGATACTTAATGGAGGCAACGGAGGCAATTGCCTCCGTTGCCCCTGGTCATTGCCTTGGTGCCTTTGAAATGTTCAAACAGAAATTTACAATTTCCTCATAGAGGTGCCCTTTATTAAGAAGAAAATGCCTTGGTGCCCTTACCCTTTCAAGAATGAAGCAATCAGGCATGCACTTGCAATGTAATCTAATTATTTTATATCTGTGCCAAACTTTTTATTATTTGGGGGGGACTAAAAGCCAGGGTACTAGCATATGTCACAGATGAAATTTTGTTTTTGCACAACCCTGCGTATTTGACACCATTTATTACCAAACACATGTTAGAATGTCATGTTGACCGAAAGTTGATCTGCTTATTTAAAAAAATGAAAGTCTTATTTTACCTTAAATTGAATAACTGGCTGGCTATTTTGTATCCACAATTTTTTTGGGGGTTCATTTTACACCAGGGGCAATGCCAGCCATCCTGCTCAAGTTTTTTCCAAACTGCATTCTGTCATTCTGGGCATACCCTTATTTTCATTCGCAGATCCACAGTGTAATTTCAGACTACACCCATCCTGGGCGGGTGTTCATCGTAGGAATGACTTGTGGGGTGGTTAATGAAACCCCTTCCCCCGGAATGATTGGTCTAATGTGGTGATAAGGATCAGGTCTGGCTGCCCACAGCAACTGAGGGGGGGGGGGGGTTCCCCCAGCTAGAGTTCATAGGGAGTAGAGGAAGGCCCATGTTGGTATTTTAGGACTGCTAGGACTACGTGTAAACACGTGCTTTCAGCCCTCTCTACGAGTTGCAAGAGCTAATTCAATTCACTGAAAACCAATGTTATACACTTATCTTGACTATGTGGATGGGATTGAATTATGATTTGCGAGTCATGGGTTTCTGGTACACCAATAGGGGTATCTAGGTTAACTCATAAATCATGCACAAGGGCTGGGCCCTTATTGTATAGACACTGGCCTGGCTCCAGTGAGATAGAGAGCTGAAGTTTGACTCCAGACAATAATCAGTTGTTTGTTGGTGGAAAGAAAAAAAGAAATGGACATGATGAATTACTGCAAATGGGCCAGCTCCAAACAAGGTAATATTTGTTTTGGAATTGCAATCTTATTGGCTTTGTTCAGGGTTTGCCACCAGGAGTAAGTGAAAACTGCTTGGGATGTTCTGAGACTTAGGGATGTACCCATGTATGTAAACAGGGGTTTAGGGGGAACTTCTAGTTTTTTCCATCTCAGTAATGGATAGGTGAAAAAACAATAGAAATGATGACAAACATTTTTTTTTTCATTTTTCCTTAGCAAGGTTTTTCTGTGCTTTCCAAATTTGTTGTTCTACAGATAGAGCTGGGAGTTGTAAGTTACAACGGAATGTACTTAAAAGGTTTGCGTAGTTCCCCAAAATGAAAAAGTTGAAGCCAAATTGTTAATTTAAAGCATTGAAACTTGAAACCCTAATGTGTATACAGTGAACCAGGCCTGATGCTTCACAGAGACAATGGAGGCGAGATGCCTCCGTGCCCCTTAGTCGTTGCCTTTGGTGCCCCTTGGTCATTGCCTTGGTGCCACTTGGTCATTGCCTTGGTGCCACTTGGTCATTGCCTTGGTGCCCCTCGGTCATTGCCTTGGGGCCACTTGGTCATTGCCTTGGTGCCCCTTGGTCATTGCCTTGGGGCCACTTGGTCATTGCCTTGGTGCAACTTGGTCATTGCTTTGGTGCCACTTGACCATTGCCTTGGTGCTACTTGGTCATTGCCCTGGTGTTACTTGGTCATTGCCCTGGTGTTACTTGGTCATTGCCTTGTTAGTGCCACTTGGTCATTGCCTTGATGCCACTTGGTCATTGCCTTGGTGCCACTTGGTCATTGCCTTGGTGCCACTTGGTCACTGCCTTGGTGCCACTTGCTCATTGCCTTGGTGCCACTTGCTCATTGCCTTGGTGCCACTTGGTCACTGTTAAGTAACTTCATCAATTGCTAAGAATTTGTTCAGAAGTACCAATTATTGCTTAGTCAACATGTTTTGGGGAAATGTGTTTCTCCTGCAGTCTACATAGTACGTGTGTAACTTAAGACAAGTATTGAGATAATTCCTTGCTGGCACAATTACACTAAAAAAACTGAGTATCTTTGGCCATTGATCTGAATAAGGGGCCAACTTGTTAAAATAATAAAGTCTGAAAAAACAGGGTGTGTTAATATTTTGAAATTCAGTCTTGACTGGATGGGCTGTGTGTACACTGATTAGGAAAGGAACGTCCACTTGATCACTGAGGATGCATTTCATATGGAGTCACGATAGATCAGTTCAACGTATACTACAATCTGGCGTCAGTTCATGTAACCTGATGCTGCCCCCCACATCTATTTTCCTCGTGTCACATTCCCCCCCTACCACTGGCAATATCATTTTTCCCCCGAACAATTTTCCCCCTTCTCCCTCTCTCTCTCTCTCTCGCCACACAATGGAAAAAAAAAATTCAGATATCAATTAGTTCATCTCTCATCAGTCACTTGCAGGTAATCAAATGAACTCCTGGGGGATTCTCCTCCAGATCATCAGGGTTCTTGCTGAGCTTGAGATGTGGGGGTTCAATAACCGCTGTGGACCCTTATAGTCTGCCTCTTAAACAAGCTTATTTCCCTCCCCCCCTTCTCCTGCAGTCTCTCTCTATTCCATCCTCTTTGAATGTCTTCATTCACTGGCTCTGCCACTAGGCACAGCCACAGGCTAGAGAGAGCCTACTACTAATTGTGATGATGGGTATGCGGGACAAGTTCAATGGCCCCACTATTAGTACAAATTATCCCCGATTGTGATTCTCTTTACGTATTAGGATTGTGTGTGCCTGGGCTTTAATGACCGTGCTTTAGAGGGCTGGACTCCAATCAACTCAATTCTGCCGTCATTTGCTCACATTGCGATCAAAGGAGTTTTTTTTTTCAATTTGGCTGCAATTCTGAGTATTAAAGTGCAGAGAATTGTTAGCTTTATGGCCACATCCATTGATGCACAATAGTGGGGGATAAGTTGAATATAAAACTGGAATGTGGTGTTGGGTTTATGCCTACATGAAAGAGTTAGGAATTGTTCTTTACTTTATCTGTCAAAAGTTAAATCTGCAAAGTTTGCCCAATCCATCAAAAGGATCCTGGTACAATAGTAAAGAAAAGTATCATACCCTTTACATTGTATGTGCAGTTGCTGTAATTTGTCAACAATTATGATCGATGGGTTATTGGTTGAAAACAACAGCGAGCACAAGTGAGAAGAACCATTAGGAATCCTGGCAATTGCAGTGTAAAACTGATCCTAAATTTTTCACTTCAGCAATGTGGGGTGGGGAGGCGAAAGGGGTAAAAAGAAAATCTGTGGTCAAAGATTGCACAATGTATATGAAGGCTAAGGAATAAGGATAATCGGTAATTAATAGAACACTGGGTTCTCATTTGATAACAATATGGAGAAGAGAGATCAACATATGTGCATTTTGCGTGTACTTGTAGATCTCATTATTGCGTACCGACCCCCTTGCACCCACATCACACGTGGCGACTGTGCCACGCTCACCATATTGGGAATCAACAGAAGCTTGTGTAAACGCTGCGTCACCTAAAATTCGCTCTGCACTGTATTACACACAGGGACATTGACTCCCAAAATGGCGCAACCAAGATTATTGTGATGATGACGTCAGGTGAATTGGGTCAATACATGTAAATGTATGCATTAAGTTGAATTGCTTAATACATTGTATACATTGTAAATGTACTATATGTACATCATTTTTGTATGCCCAAAGAAAACAACATGTCTTCAGTTGACAATTAGAGGAAACAACCGAGGTTCTAGTGTTGTACAATGTACCTGTATGGATGTGTACATGAACGTATGCAAAAGAACATGTATAGTACATGCCCTAGTACCCAGTTTTTATGTTCCGTTCAACAATAAACAATCACCAAAGACATGCATTCCCGTTCTGTACGACAGCATAGTCTCGCCCTCTTTTCCAACCCCAATCGCTTGTGTTGCTTTAGTCATTGCACTCGCATTGATTCCATGAGGACCCTGGTGCAATAATAACATCAGGGGTTTCTCTTCACAGAGGAAAAAAAATAGGTATTGATTAGGGGGACTCTGTACTCACACTGAGTGTTCAGGTAGCTTGTACTTTTGTTTCACTCCCTCCAAGTGCAGACGGCTTTGCTGTGTTTGTGATTGTACTGTTATGTTATTAAAATCATCTCTCAGTCAGTGGCAGATGGGGACCCTGTCAGAAGTTTGGTTTGTTGCAAATAGTATTGAGACCATTTCATATATAAAAAACAAAAGGCATGTGCACAGGTACATGTATATTGCGAAGGGGTTTATTTGAAGGGGTTTATTATTGGCATTTGTGTTTAACATCTCAAGAAACATCACAAATGCTGATTTTGTTTTTTTTTTAGACAAAATGTAGGCCTACAATTTTTGTCCGATTTAACAAACTTCTTATGCCCATACACTACATTGTACATATGTACATGTATGTCCACCTCTGCTTGTTGTACATGCACACAATGTACATGTACGTATAAGTTGCGTACAACCACACATGTACTGTCTGACTTTACTGTACATCAGTAGATAATAATCCATTACGGTACCACCCTTTTGGCAAAACTTGCTGTAATTTTGTAAATTTTTCTGTTCGGTCGCTGAGAAACCACACTGTTAGAAAAAAAAAAAATTGCATCCAGACTTTAAACTGAATCTGATAATCCACATCCATGTTTGATACATGTACCAATAAATATTAAGTTTACCATAATTTCCGAGGGAAACCACCCGTTTTCCCAATGGGCAGTGGAACTCACAACAACCCCACCCTTGGACTGTGCAATACGAGGAGGACATTTTCAAGTTGTCCTTAAAATACTGACCCATATCTTGGTATTTTCTTTTCTAAACAGGGGGAAAATAATTAATAACTTCTGAATGCCTTCTGTTGAGTCATACATTAGGTGACTGAGTAACCTTTTAGCAACAAGGATCCAATCAGAAGCTACATACATGGAACTTGTGTATCTAGAAAGCTCGTGCACTTCAGTACAGTACACTACAGTAAGATTTGTCCCCACACATTCACAAAATATTCACTGGTTTGATACAGCCACATGTGTACAAGTTGGATTTCTAAATAGTTGGCCTTACTTTTTCAGTCCATACACCAGTCATACAGTTAAAGGTGCTGCATGTATCTCGTTGTTCTTTCCCTAAAATGAGTAAGCGCATTTTAACATTTGAACTACCCTAGAATTGTATGCTCTTCACCAGCTTTGGCCCGAGCATGCTAACCATGAGTTTCTCAACTACATGTAGATTAAGACTTGATGCACTGAAAAGTTGAAAGCAAAAGCATTATGAGATAATACCTTTAAGTCCTCTGTGGTCAAACCATGCTAGACACTGTAACTGGGAAGGAAGGAACCCCCCATTATTGAGCAATGAGCACCATTTATAAGAGTCCCTTCCTTGTCTGTGATTCCCAAGCCCGAGATGTCTTAAAGGGAAGGTAGGACTTCATCTTTGACTTTAGGAAGAAAGTAATTTTCATTCATTCTGATCATCTGTGTGTTTTTAGTAAAAGTGTCTGCAAAGCGTGACTAGACTTTAAGCTCTCAGAGACATTGTCGGGTGAGTAATTACAACAGCAAAGAAGAAGAACTGGTAAATGATAACAACAGTAGAAACTTGTAAAGTTGTCAGTGAATACCATGTAGTGTGTTCGACTTATCCCAATTCAGCCTCTCGGTAACGATCCACCAAAACGATTTTTTGTTAATTACCAACATTGAACAAACCCCCTTTTTGTATAAGACTGGGCTTGATATTAAACATGTAGCTTGTCCATTTCTATGGGCTAGTTAGTTCCCCTCTGACAGTCACAGCATGGGCTTCAAACCACAGATTAAAATCTGAATAGAAACCTTAATCCTCTCTGCACCAAAAATACTCCCTTATGAATTTCAGAACAAACAAAAAAAGTGTTAGGTTGGTTGGGAATTGGCTGGAAAACTGTGGAGGGGAAAAACTACAAGAATTGTTGGATCGGTTGCAACCGATTTGTGACTTTTTCAACAAAACTCCTGCAACATACACATACAGTATGTTTGTAAACCAGTGAATATAGAGGGCAGTATGGTTTTATTCTCCCCTATTGCTAATTGGAGAACTGCGCTTGGGGCAACAGGGTCAGGCTTTGGGTTAATAAGATGCAAATTGCCCAGGGAAAAGACATGCATGATTCATGATGTGTGACTGACTATACCATTTGGCTGTAGGGGTGTTCATCAGATGCATTCAGTGTTTCTCATTTTACACACATATTATTCCCTTTTGTTTAGCCTGCAAGTTAAATTAATACTTTTGAAAGTTTCTTTGCAATACTTGAAGTGTTTTAGATGTACATTAGTATCAAAACAGAGTACACTGGTACACAGGTTCACATTGTCACTGCTTGATTGTCACCTACATTGTACATGTAGGCGTACATACCACCTTCCTCCATGGTTGTACCATAGTACATGTACATGTACTTGGTTGTACAGGCTGTGGTACTGTAAACAATGTTATTCAAGTACATGTACTGAGCTGGTAAAAATGGTAAAACTGTACACACTGATTGTGTACATGTACAGGTTCAAGGTTTCTCCATGTTGAATCCCTCTACCTCTACCTGTATTGTACATTTAAATATCAATCTTTTCAGTCCTGTTTTTCAAGTACTTTTTCTTTTAACCTGAAACATCTACAGGTTAAAAAAAAACACCAGGGTAATTTTTCCGAAAGTTTGAAAATGTTGTCTTCTCATGTCTTAAGTGTGGGCACTTCTGAGGATCCCCTGGTTTTATTACCAGAGATATAGAGAAATTGATAAAAATTGTTACTCATAACTTTGAATTTTTTTTTTTGATTATTCTATTTCTCCACTGATCTTTCCATATACTGTAATTGATTACACTGTTTGAACCATGCAATTAATAATGTAATAAAAACACCCGAACAAAGATGTTGACAAGATAGGGAGACCGTCAACATTAGGGCTGAATAGCTCAGCAGGTAGAGCGCTGGTACGTCAAGCCGGGTGTCTGGTTCAAATCCCGCTCTAGTCAATTTTTCTTTGTTCACCCTAAATAGTAATATAAAAATGACTTACACGTATTTTGTTTGCTCGTCACTACATGGTTTGCCATTTTATGTTAGATTGAAGTTACCAGTATACTGTACATGCATGTGTTCATAAATGTTGGGGTGTTGCTTCTTTACAAGTTAAAATATATAAAATGTATTATACAAAAATAGTAATAACAAAAACCCAGTTCCTCTGGTCTCCTCATTCCCCACTTCAGATTACTGTGAGGGTAATGAAGCATTGAACTGCATTGCCACTCACTCTTGCTGTTTTTTATGCCAAGGTGGACTGGGGGTCACTCGTATGCAAATTCAATACATTGCGCATATTTATTGGAGCAGGACCACAAGGGATGTTCCATTGGATAAGAGAGGGGTGTTTCAAAAGGGTTTCAATCATTTTTTGCATTGAATCTAGGGCTGTTTTCAATTTATTGTCCTTGAATCATTTTTCAGTCCCCCTTTCATGAAAAAAGAACTCAGTCCTTCTGCATTCGGCAATGGAGCATGTATTTTGTACTTCATTTTGTTGTACAAAATCATTATTGCGTTGGTGATTACATTTAGTTGCATTCTTGAGACTGGACTGACTGGAAAGGCTTGTTTTCTGGTAAAACATCTGTATGTTGCCAGTGGACACTTTGGAAACATTGGAAAAATTAAGAAATTTCTTAATTTTTTGCATTTAGACATACAAATGTAGGAGGCCCTTTACAGAAAGTTTGTATGTAACTTTCCTGAAATGCATGATGTAAAATGTACATCCACACTGAGACAATAATAATTGGGTAATTTTGGTAGAAATAAAGAAATACGGCAACAAACCTTTATAACTTTCAAGAAGTCATGTGTATCTGGGGAAAGTAGACAATCATAACCATAATTGGTCAGTTTAGTCATCATATTTATCATATTTAACAAATGCATCATTACGCTGTGTACAGTGTCAATGTCCAATGTACATGTAAGTTCAGAGTTTTTGTGTTGTAATTTTTGACAAGTCAACTGCTTTTTTATTTACTTATACATGTAGTATTTTTAAATAAAAATTTGAAAAAATTGTTAGGGTTAAAACGAAACCTCAAGAGGCCTTTGAGTATACATTGACTGATATATTGGCATCCTTATATCAAAATTCAGGTAGTGTTCTGGATGCAAAAAGTTGGTGTGTTTTGATGCAGCTGATACAGCAGTAAGGCTTGTTCATCACGTCTATATCTTATTTTAATGATTTTTAGATGCAGGGGCTGCTTATATTCCTAAAATGATGATACCTAAGTGATGTAACCTGCAGATAACATACATGTACAGCTGCTGAAGATCTATACAACTTACAAAAGCAATCATTACTTTTGATTTTGAAGGGCTTGTAAAACATTGTTGTTTTAAAAAGAAAATTGCATTCTTTCAAATTGTCTTAAAGTCTCACCACACTATGCAAAACTAACCTACAACTCAGAACCATTTTGAATAAATCATACTTCATAATATCTTCAAATGTAAATACTTTCTGGCTACAAACTAAATCCTGCCAAATCTTTTTTATACAGAAGTAACGCCACACAAGGGCGTACATGTACATGTAAATGTACACTAAGTTTTCGAGAAAAGAAATTGCTTCAAGAGTTAACACTTAGGGCCTACCTTACTTGTATTAAATTTCTAAATTTGTAAATCAACGTCTGAATTTTTCAGAGAGAGAATGGTGGGATATTTGTAGCAACTTGAAATTGACAAATTTATCTGAAAGTTCCTTGCCCGCTAATTGCACATTGGCGATTAGTCTGAGTGCTGAAATACAAGCATATGTAGTTAAAAAGAGTCGTCATAATGATGAAAATTGTTCATTTTACATTTCTTATATATTATTTTGGTGGTTTTTTTTTCCAAGTGCATTTTGAAAATTGGAAATTCATATTAAGTCTGATGGATTTAGACAATAAGCCTGCGACGAATGTGTCCATTACTCATGATTTACAATCGTGCTATTGAAGGTGATTTTTATGAGTGCCTTATAAAAAAGTACAGGTACATTTTGTACTTTTCTCCAACTCCATGAAACATGTAGAAATTGCCTTTTTAAAGGGTGTGGTTCCTCACTGATTACAATTTTTCCCCTCTGAAATTGTGCGATTTTATTTGAGGGTTTACGGTGGCTGAAATGAGTTTCCTCTGAATATGCGGACTATTTCCTCTGTTCACATGTTTAAAACCACTCTCAAGACTTTTTTGTAACTCCTTCCTGTTGTATTTGTCATTTTGTATTTTCTTTTCCCTGTGCCTTGAGCATCTTACTAGATGGAATGGCGCATTATAAATACTCGTTACTAATATTATTATTAAGGTTAAGAAAAAAAATGCATTACTAATGAAAAGCTTTAATAAAAAATTAAAAAAATTATGTTGAAATCAGAGTTTCACCATAATGTGATTGTGGCAAGACAGTATCTTTTGTAAAAAAAAAAAATCCTGGTTGTAGTAATTTATAATTCCTGAACAGCCTAATCATTTTCACAAACTGAGACACAAAAATGTTGCGTTTCATTCAATTCATTGAAATAACTGTGAAATTCCACAAATATTGTTGGTTTTAAGTTTCTGAATTTAAAATGGAAATAATCATTGTGCAGGCAGTCTAGTTTAGAATGCTTTAGTGAGATTTAATGGAGCCTTGTTTTTATCAAATGCTGACAAGATAAACTGCAAAGTTATGCAAAGTCATCTTGAAATGTTTAAACAGAATCCAATGGACACTTTTAATTGCAGACTGATCAAAGCACAACTTATGCCCTGGGCATTTTAAATTTGTAATAATATCAAATGCTGTGATGCAGGCCTGGATCTAGATGGAGGCCACTGAGGCCATGGCCTCCATTGCCCTGATCTTGGTCTTGGTGCCCCTTCAGAAGTTTCCCATAGACTTTAAATTTTTCCAAAGGATGTGTTGCAAAATGTAAATGAAGTTGCTCTTTCAAAGCTGAAATTCCAGGCCTGGTGATATAACTCCATTATGTTTAGAAAATAAAATTTGAAAGAATTTTTCCTGTGACAAACAGATTGCAGATTCGTGGATGAAGTACTACTATATACCACACCCATCGAGATCCTTATCATTTGATTGGTGGAACAAGCATCGTATGCATCCATTATTTTGCCATGTTTTTGCTGTCGCAACGCTCCAAGGCCGTCCAATTTGGATAATTATTGGATGCTTCGCAGCACCGTTACCGTTACAAAACTTGTTGTTTCCTACCCCTATACCCATTTGTCCAAAAGGGGCAAAGTCGTGTCATGGTCAGACAAGGTTGGTGTCTAAATGGAGTCGTCCATGTTGTATGGAAGTTTGGTTGTTTTTCAAAAAATTTCAGATGACAAGGATGTATGAGTTATTTAAAACAAATTTTGAATGCATTTCGTTTGTGCATTATTGCTAAATACAATCACTCGGTGAAATCTGGCTTTTCCATTTCACTCGGCTTCGCCTGTTGAAATGGAATAGTCCAGATTTCACCTTGTGATTATATGCTGCGACAATGCACTCAACACATCCAATATTTCTATAATATTGTTTGGCTGAAAAATGGTGATTATTGTACATCCATAGAGTAAAAATCTTTTTATTTTACCAACTGTGTTGCTCCATAATCATTTCACTTCAAAATCTACTGAGAGAAACTCTTGATGAGCAAAGGGTGGAATGAAGTGCATTATGAAGCTGCAGTGTCTGTACAGTGTTCATCTCAATGAAATAAAAGAAATACCAATAACTTCGCTGTGACTACCGTGCATATTCTTATACAGTAAATCTGTTATCAATTTTACAATTTAATTCTATTTTGAATGGAAGGTAGATTAAATTATCACTTCTGTGCACTTTTTCTTCGGCTAATCTCTGATAGAAAATTTCATACTTTCCAGCTAGATCTTTTCTTATAGTTTTGTACTTTTTCCCCTTTGTTAATTGGTATTCATTTCCTGCATGTGTAATATGCCATAAGATGTGGCGAGTGTTTGGGACAATACTTTTGGGAGCAAACAAAAAACAAAAAACTATATAAAAACCCTAACCCTCCTGAGTCCTTCAAAATCAACCAAAGGATTTTGATAATTTAGGCAGGTTTGACAATCGCCTACAATGTATGCAGGTACATGGGATCCTACAAAACTCATGTTGGTTGAGTATGGAAGATTGAGGCAGTACATGTACATACATGTAAAGTCATATTGGTTGATTTGGGAGGATTGAGGTTGTTTCCAGCAGATTGTTTCCCGAGGATTAGGGTGGAATTTCAGATCTAAAGTATTCAAGTCCTTACCTTCACAAGTAAGAAAATACTACTAAGAAACTCTGTATTTTTTTTAAAGATGCTGTACACACAATATACTTCCTGAAGACTGCAATGTTCAGGGATCTTCGTGGTTGATTTGCATTTTATTTATTTGTTATAAATCTTAAGACATACTCTACAATGAAAAAAAGTTGAACAGTGCTTGTCAAGGAAATACAAAAGTATAAAAACTGTCATCAAAAGTTGTGTACAACCAGTCTGCTTTCCTTTTTATTTATTTATTTACTTAATTTTTTTACCATTGAAATTTGAAAGAAAAACAAAATGAAAGCAACAACCACAAGTTACAACTCTGTACAAAGCTCAAGTGCAAGGCAGTTTCTTTTTAATCTTTTGCTGTTCTAAAGTTTTGGTAATTCGCATTGTTTATTTATTCATTTATTTATTTATTTTTGTCTGAAAAGAGAACTTTTAATGTAAAAGTTGGTAATTTGTCTAGATGCATTGATGGTCTTTTTAACTAAAAAGATCAAATATACATCATATAATACAAAATAGCATTGAATTGTAAAAGTTTGTATTTTTTCTAGCTGCGTTGATGGTCTTTTTAAATTGCTTTCTGCTGGGGAAAAAAATCAATAGTTATTTCATGTCCAATTCAACCTTTACAAGAGCAAGCACAATTTTGTTTTAGTGTATCGCTGAGAGAGAAAAAACTAACGACATTTCAAATGCTGTACAGGAACTCCTTTTTAGTTTGACAAAAACATTCAAAAAATTTGCTTTTGACTGTACGGGTTCAAATCATCAAATTTCAATCATTGCGCAGACTTCTTGAGCATCATTTGATTAGTTTTTTTAATGTCATTGCAACGTCCTCATTTGGTGCACGCTTTCCCTTTGTCCTCTTGGGCAGCGACAGTGTCATCACAATTGTCCCAGCTTCAAGTTGGCGAGGGGGGAGAAACAACATCACTATTAATTTTCCCGCCATGTGTAAATATTTAATGTGTGCAGCTGCAGTGCTGCCCGTTCATCTACTGCTGTGTGAAGCATGGCGTCTGCCGGAGCTCATGCTGACAATTAAAGGGGCAGCATTTTTTATGCCACACTCATCTGGTAAAAAAATTGTATGCTGCATCTATTTCAGGAAAAACATTCTGTATAATGCAACATTTAAAATGTTTTCTTTTACCATACTCGTACAGTACACTTGGAAAGTACAGTGTGCTAATTAGATTGTCACATGTTAACTATCATAACTTGCATGCCTTGAAAACAGGATTGACAAGAAAAGAAAAATATTTTGCCAGGCATTGGTTTTGAAAGAGTGCATTCATTAAAACCCTCTAATATAGTTTTCAGAAACTTAAAGTAACATTTAAGAATTGTACTGAAATATGTGCTAACCACTTAAAGAAAACTTTGTATTTATTGCACAGCAACATACCTTTACTTAAGTTTTGTTATGTGCTTAGTATGTTGTTTTGATTCCTTGCAAATATTTTTCTCAAAGATAATTACTATTTTCAGAGGTGAGTCTCGGTACAAATTACTTCACGAGTTGTTTTTTTTGTAAATAGCTTTTGCACATAACTTAATATTCAACCGTTTATTATTCCTATGAATGATCACAAAATCTACATGTTTTCTGTGGTTTTTGAAAACACTGACTATTGCAGAGATTTAAACCAGAATGGCTCTGTATAAATGTAGGCCTACAATGACCATCGCTAATTCATGTACATGTGTAGTGTATGGGGTAGCTTGTGTTTGTTTAGCAGACATGATTCCTGTGTACGCAGGCATGATTTCTTTGTTCTTGAAAGGGCAAGGGCACCAAGGAATTTTCTCCTGAGATACAAGGCACCTCTCAGAAGAAATTTAAATTTGTACTGGAACATTTCAAGGGCACCAAGACAATGACCACGGGCAATGGTGGCAATTTCCTCCATTGCCTTCGTGAATGAAATACAAGCAAACAGTTTCAGTGAACTCAACAGCTATCTTTTTGAAAATACCACCAATCATTGTGTGTATATACGTATTGTGTAAGTAGAAACTACATGATGTACATATACGTACATGCAGAAAAGGTACAGCTGTTACATTTGTTGATATGAACAGGAGTCTCTACACATTTTAAAAGCTCACTGTACATGTATACTCACAGCCAACTTAATGCTGGGGCTGGAATGATTAGTCCAGCTTAAGATTAACTACAGTTCTTGTTTTGGAGTTCACTCCCAGAGTTATCAGATTAGGGTCTTGACCTCACTCTGTGTATTCAAATGTGATTACTTTTTTTTATCATGGTTTTAACCTTTAAAGCCCTGTTGTGTGTGGTAGAATATTAGCAAAGCTCATGGGGAAATATTGGCATTATTTCTTCAGGGTTGATTTGGTGGTGGAGAATCATTAGGACAGGCAAGTACACTGGTATTGTATCAGGAATGGTACAAGACAATTTTATTGTTTTTATTGGCGCGATTGTCAAGTTAATCACTTAATCACTGGCTTTGAGTAGAGTGTTGTATCCAACCGCCATTTAGGTTTTCAGTCAATATGACCGTCCTTGCTGTATGATATGACATACACAATAATCTCATCTGGGTGAACATTACTTTCTGTTAAAAAGAATTGAAAGGTATCAACACTCTGCTAATGGTTGTTAGTTTGGGGCTTGTGCTAAAATTGGAAGAATCTGCCGTCTTTAAATGGGATGTAAAGCTGTAGAGGAACATGTGTATTGTGTTGTGTTTTCCACAGTTAAAAAGCCCAAGGGGTGTGTTAATTTTCTGACCTAAAATTCATTAAGCAACGTTCTGAGAGCTATGCGAAAATGGATCGGTAACTTTCCAAAAACTGTAGCGTAGATGTAGGCACATCTTTTAAAATTAAATGTGTTCAAAGTGAAATGATGGCTTTTATTTTGTTTTCACATAGGCCTAACGGCACTTGGTCTTTGTAATTTTTATAACATCTGGATTGGTTTGCTCTTCTGTTAGCATTTTAAAAATAGATTTACTGTAGAAAGTTTTTTGTAAGTTTGTAAAATCCACCATCTTGAAGCCAAGCTGCAACTGAGCAATCAATTCGGTTACGGTATGGTTTGGTCAGAACAGCTACATACATCGCTGCGGGACAACTAAACAAACTTGCGTAAATGCTTAACTAATGACCGAAGCTCAAACATGTTTCCGATAGCCAAAAATACCAAAACACACCTGTTATTGTCAAACAGAAACAGAGCTTGCCAAGTTCATAAGGATTGTTCATTATCATTTTCTTTTCTCATTCTTGTTTTAAAGAATACTTTATGTTCATTACTGTACCATAAAACTACCCTGTGACAAGTTCTCACATTCAAGACAATGGTGTATAATTGCTGAATGGTCTTGACGATTTAGTTTGCATTGTCAGGCAGTTTGTATAAAAATGGGTTTAAAGTTGTGTTCAAAATTACTTCATTTCAGATGTACACTTAAAAGTATTGATTATAAACAGTTGTCATACAGCGCCAACTTCCATGTACATGCGTGTAGATCATAGCGCTGCTAACAGGCAAATGGGGAGAGAAAAGTTACAGAAAATATGTGGCAAATCAAAGCAGATGAGTTTGAAGATCTTCTTGAAGGATGTCCAGTAATCTGATGTGGTTGGGGAGTGTATTCCAGAGCTTTTAAGTACACATGTACCAAAGATGGAACATGCTTTACCTGCAAAGGTGTTATGTACTTGTCCAGGGCTCTGAGATTAGATTGGTGTCACAGTCAGAGCAAGATCGAAGGCCAGATCTCCCAGGTGTGTAGAGTGGAATGAATTAGCTGAGATATTGTGGGTCTGTGTTGAAGACTATACAGTTGAAGATTTGGAGGGCACTTTAAATTGACACCTTTGCCGGATGGGGACTTTTTCCACAAGCTTCAGGCTTCAAGAATAAAAAAAAAAATAAAAATAAAAAAAGAAGAGAAATAGCCTGCTAGATATTTGAGAAATAACTTGCTGTTCAAAACATTAGGCAATTAGCAACAGTGTACAGTTTCCAATGTATTTTTCTATGAAGTGCTGATTGTATGCCATGTCTTCAAATGATGCATGAATGAAGCAGGGCATCGTTAAAGCTGACATTTTGGCTAATTGAAAGATGCTCTGAATGTTACAGAGTGCTTTGACATTCTTGTCAGTGCAAATTCTTACACATGTTTGAAGTCACTCCCTGGGTTTGATGTTTGTGTTTTGTTGTAATTAACCTGAATTCAAGGAATCTAGGCTTTGGGTGGTCTTAAAGTTTCTGTGGTTTCTTGAACTTCTTCAGCATTTACTGTTGTCTCAAGCTGTCTTTTTCTCATTCAATAGTGGAAATAATATCATTTTCATTGACCTAGCCAGGTCAGTGTTAAGAGTTGTTCAATGCTAAGTTATGAATGCAGGATTCTGTTGCCAAGCATTTAAGCAGATGCAATCTAGCGGTCACTTCTCAGCCCTATTTATCCAGCTTTTTTTTTTTTATAATGGCTTGGTGATTTTTCCCCACCAGCTTTCTTTGAACACCCCTTCAAAGCTGAATGGACTGGTCTATAGCTTTTCCTTGCAGAGATTATCCCTGTTGGATGGCTTGTGTTCAGTGTGTACACACAGCAATAGCACTGTCTACAGTCCAACAACACAAGCCTGTTCAGTACATGTATGCTGTGCAGAGCAAAGGTGTACAACACACTCAGTACCGTATGGGCATAAAGCATAGTGTGACCCTCACATTACTAAGCAGGTGGATTGTATATAGGGATTGTACGGTCCCCCACAGTTGTTATTTTGCCCATGGTGGTTCATAATGTTTTTAGTGCTTCGGTGAACAACACTGCCCAATGATGGAGGCGACAACAACACTGCTTTACCGCAGCTAGCCACACCACTGAGCGCCTGGCATGCCATTCAGTTTGGTCGGGGGTGCATTGTTGCCTACGGTCCGGGGAATGAATACAGTACAGTCAGCCCATAGGAATCCGTTTCCTGTGTGACTGTGGAGAGAGAGCCTGATAGTGATAACCCGTTGACCGTGTGTGATGTGGCGATCAGAGGCTTAGTAGAGCAAGCTGCACTCATCATCATAGCACAGTGACTAGTATACCATCACAACATCACTGTACCACCACAGAGCAAGTTGCTTTATGATAGTACACATTACGTGTATAAATACGCTCCCAATCAAAACAATTGTTTGGAAAGACACACACCTATGTGTTTGCTGTGAAACCTACCCCTGTTCTGTTGACTCCCACTCTACTACGAAGGACAACCTGTTTATTGTATTATGCACTCCATTTGATATGGGAAAATCCTAGTGTTGGAAGACGGTGTGGATAAACTGAGTTTGGCTAGATACACTTTAGAGGTGTACCCATATGAAACAGGGACAGCCATCGAGCAAATCACAGGGGCATACTGCACGTACGCAGGTGAGTAGTCCGCAAGTCATATTATGAGTTTCAAAACTGTTGATATTTCTGAAAACAGTTCCGAAGAAGTCTTAGTCTTATAAGCTATGCTATAGCTGTTCGTTTGAAGATACTGAACTTGTGTGAGTTGAACACAACCGAGAATTGCAGATACAAACTTTTGTACGATAATGTGAACGCAAGCCTGAGAAATATTTTTGAGTCAAACGGCACACTTTTCACAGTTTCATTTTTCAGTTATGCTGTACATTCAAACCTGTTAAACAGCTCTGACCGACACACATATCTGCTTGGTCTGAGCATAGAGAAAGGCAGAGTGTTCTGCCAAAGATTCAGATACAGAACTTTCCATGTTAACAGACACAAGATTCTTGAAACATCTAGTGGTTCTTAGTTCCTCTGCACCACAGATTCTGCAAAAGCACCGGCCTGGATTAACACAGAAATCCCAATGGTCAATAGTTGTGATGATGGTAACCCAAAACAGAACATTGGCTTACAGAAACCAGACTTTCTAAATCAGTCCTGATACTCTCATTGGAACAAACATAAACATATGCACAGAAATCGTACCAGACCACAAGATACACCTTTTTTGGGGGACAGAAAAGTTTATATTATGATTGGTCGATGATACAGTTTGTAACCTCAAAGATTGATAACGTATGTAGATCAGTCAGTATTGATCGGCACCATGCAAAACCTCAAATCCTACACGTATTTACAGTACATTAGATCAGTGCTGAAATCTGGTTTGTACTTGTATTTAGTCAACATCAAGAAAATTGGAGAAACGCGACAAATAGTTCACAGCAGTTGAGCTCAACAGCGCCAAATCCCTTGCTGCTACGATGTGCCGTAAAACAAGCTTGATGGACAGTATTATTTACATAATGTTAATCTATTTAAAAAGTTGAAATTGAATTATTCATACTGTACATAATACATGTAATGTAGTACGCAAAGAGAAACTTTTGAAAACCAGAATTTGGCATCACAATGTGAAAGTAAAGTGTCAGAGAATTTAAGCAGGTGGTGGACACATTACCACAACTTTGCTGTAAATGTCATTTTGTGACTATATAAGTAATGTCGGCAGGAGGCACTTTTGTCTTGCATGTGCCTCTCTCTCTCTCTCTCTCTCTCTCTCTCTCTCTCTCTCTCTCTACTAAGTTACATTACAGGAAGTTGAGTTTTCCAATCTTGACAAAGTAGTCAGTCATGACAGTGTCTGAATGGATCCTCTGTGTTATATTTTTCATGGATGGAATAAATGGATAATACATACATTGTTTGGCCATTCTGATTGTGGGAATTTCTTTACTGAGATGTACATTGTGTATAAGACAAAACAAAATGTGCAATACTATACACTGAGTTCCTCAAGAATATGCTTAAAAATCTAGGACAAACCGAAGGAGTGTGGAACATTTCATTTAACCTACACGTAGGCTTAGATACACAGTGTACACAGGGTCCCTTTATAATCTTAAAAATTTTGTTCATCAAGAATGGTCATACCTCGCAAAATGATGATATAATCTACTAAAATACACATGCTCTTTTGGTAAAATTATCTTGGTATTTTAAGTGCATTTCATGATTTTGAACCAAAACTGAGCTTTATTTTTTGGGGGGTTGCAAAATTTGAGCCTCATCAGCTGGGTAGGGTGGCAGACCTGACACTTTATAGCTACGCAATAGAGGGATTTACCTCCATGCCCCTGGTCATTGCCTTGATTGGTGCCCCTTGAAATGCTCCAATATAAATGTGCATTTCTCTCAGAGAGCATTAGAGGTCGTATTTTTTAATTATCAAAAACTGCCTTGCCCATACAAGAATGAAGTCTTAGGCCTGAGGGTACACATGCTTCGAACTCTGTGAGTTGTGTGTAAGGAGTCTAGATAGTTCCCAGCATAGAGCTGCTTTAGCAGAAAATAGTACTTAAAAGATTTCTGCTAAGCAAAAATAAGTAGAATACCGGTCACAGATTGTACATGTGACATGCTGTTTGGCTGGTAACCTTATATTAATCTGGTAAGCATTTTTTTGTTTGAGCTTAACTTTTTCTGTGCTTAAACAGCTCTATGAAAGTTGGTCCGGGTCCAGTTTGATAAAGCTGCTTTTTACATAGTTTTATCAGATATCCTGCATGATTGGTCGGCAAACCACTTGGCTTGTGGAATAATTAGAGCGCTTGACGCCGTTCAAAGCTAAAACCCAACTTGCCCGTGAAAATGGCCTTTATCAAGAACTATCTGTTGAAAGAAGGTTTTACTATCAAATGTGAATTGATTTGGAACAACATAAATACGCATAACGTGTAGTTTGTTTCCATTCTCCAGGATATTGTTTATAGTGAAAACAAAAGTTGTTTAAATGATGTAATATAGTACTTCTACAAGCCACTCTGCACATTAAACTTGCATTGAAAAATGCGAGTGGGTGTTCAGTGATAGTGCACAGCAAAGTAACTAGCTCCCAGTATAACTTGTCGAGCAAGAATTATTGCCGGGCAATTTGATTTCTGCAAGGCGGCACTCCCGATAAAATTGGGTTGTCTCAGACTCTCTTTCTCTCTCTCTCTCTCTCCTCGTTACAGTTTTTCCCGGGACTCGAAGACGTCAGGGGTATGCTAGTAATGTCAAACTGTTTATAAAATTGTGTTTGGTATTAAGCGTGATATATAACCCTAAGCATTACATTTGTGTATTGCTGTCTAGATGGAAGAAGCCTCCCTGATTTGTGTGTGGGTTTAAACATTATGACAACTGGTTTTTACTGGTAGGCATCGGTGCATCATGTTGGTGGTGGACTGGAGATGTATGCGTAATCCACATGTGCATACTAATTGACTTGGGGGTTTGGTGGAGATACATGTAAGCAATTTATAGGGGGGGGGAATGTAGGGGTACCTCTTCTTTTATGAGTACCTGCCTCCTTCTCTTTCTTCCTTTTTCGAGTACACTGTATCTTTCTCCTTCCCTCTCAACTCCACCATGTGTTGTGTAGAGAAAACGCCCCTGTGATTAAAAAAATGCTAATACGCCCGAAGTGTACCCTTATCTTTTTGTGTTGAGCGTAGATATTGAATATGCCAGTTCTTTCTTTTATGATATTGGTACATTGACCATGTATGCCTGCAACATGTACATCTACCTATGCAGCACTGTATTGTATGATAAACAGCGAATGGAATTTAGAGTTTGTATTGAGTGTACACTGTACTGTAATACACACAATATTGAGACATGCCGTGTATCCTATGTCACACAGCTCAAACTCATACGAACAGTACATTGTGTACATGTAAGCATGTGAAACACAAGACTGACACTGGGGGCAAGTACAACAATCTGCCCCATGCCCTCTTGAGATTTGGAGGCCTACCATGACCTACTTGTAAACTTGCTGAACTAAAAATAGCTGCCAAACAAGTTTTAAAGGGTATTTAAAGCAGAACAGAGCCCCAAAACTGCTGAAATGGACTTCTGAAGAAATATAATACATCTGTAGGGAACATAACCAATGGTACATGTTTATGAGCAAAAGTCTTAATTAAGTCACGACTCCAATCCAACATGATCCAACACTGTATGTGCATATGTCTTTACATAATCTGTTTTTGTAATCAATTTGCTGACTGTTAGTGTTACATTTCAGCAACTCCCATTCCTTTGCCGAGGTGTCCTGTTCGTAAAAATTAAAATCCTTGCTCATAAGGCCCTGTCAGAAGAGGTAATTTGAAGGCAATCCAACCTCATTCCCAGGGTTGATTAATCTCGCCGTGCCATTTTTTCCCCAGCATGCCTGGCTCGCTCATAACCCCTGGAATGGTTAATTTAAATATGCAAATATTACACCCATTTAAGAATGGTAGCCCGCAAAAGAGGCATAGAATCATAGAGCAACTGGTCCCCTCTCATGCTTCCTTGAACTTGCAACATGTTTAACCGTATGCAGTTTAGGTCGACCATGTAAAAGGTGATTCATTTTAAACGAGATCCATCGAAATACTTGCATTTTAACACACGTGTTCTAAGTGACCCACATGTAAGCACCCTGTAAGCACCATACAAGTGCTCAAAAGTTTTTATCAAGCTGTATGCAAATCAGTCACTATCAGGAGCCAATCAGCGTTGTTTTTCAGTACATCCCTACCAGGAGTTAGTGAGGAGAGGTATCAACACGGCGCACTGCCCATGGTAGCAAGGCAAATGTCTCTAGGCAATCTCTCCACCTTTCCAATTTGCACAAATAGAAAAAAAATTATCTTGTGCATATGCTGAATGGCTGAAATGAGTTGCCAGTGAAAAATTGCCCTACGTGACAAGGCCCATGGAGCATACTCCAAAGCTCATTGGTGAAAAGGGAGTCATTGAGCTCCCACCTCTCTTGGCCCCTTACCACACAGTCAGTGTGACACCCAGTGCAACAGATGTGGAATTCTCACCAAGGGTAAATCAGGGTCAGTGGTCAAATGAGTGTAATGTACTCGGTATCACAGGCAGAAGGTGCAGGGGTAGTGAGCACACATATGTGTACATAATGACCCTTTGTAATTGTAGACTTGCCTGCTTGTGTGTGTTTATTTCAATCAATATCCGCAGTGCAGCCTTCATAATATTTTTGTTTCCAGTGTAAATCCACATGGTCATACCGAGGCTGGAAGGAGGACTAGTCTGGTTTCTTTATCACTGATAGTTGTTTTTGTTTACAAGGTATCTGTTAAAATGAAGATGACCACAGTGTGGTGTTCATATGTTTGCCCTGATTTCCTTATCTCCCAGTTTCATAATTTTGATGTGTGGCCGTCAATGTACACTTACATGTACCTACTATGTGTACTATTTAATTTCTTGAACCCTCCCTCCCCCTCCCCCAGTTTAAATCATGGAGATAACTTTAAATCAACTCTTTCTGTCAATGAGGATATTGCTGGGCCTTAGGAGCTTTATCTGCCACCATGTTCCCTGACTCAGTCCCTATGTGCAAAAGCAGTTAATGACTACCGAGCATCTTTATTTAAAAAGGGGGGTCACGCTAATTACCCTTTCAGCCTCCGTTCAGTTAATGCTGAACTTATTGAAGTTAAATCATGATGGCTGCCTCTTGATGAAGTTCTTTGTACAGTTACGGGAAAAATGTTCTGGACCCAGTCTTTAACAAACCAGTCTACGGAGTGTGTATTAGGTATTGGTAATGAGGGGGGGGGGGGCACACCAGGGTTTCAAGCTCAAGCCTACCACTTCCACTACTTGATGTGGCAAGATAACACCGTTGTGCAGATTCACACACATTTGTTTTTGTCTGCATGTTTACAGTCACAGTGTCTATCCACTGGGTACATTTCTCCCTCCATGGTCTGTGTTCAACATGTTCTTTCCCAGGCTGGGTAAATCAGCCAGAGCGCATTGTGTGTACATGCACACTTTACACCTTGTAGTTGTACCTTTGCCATAACACGTACTATAATAATAGCTGAGTTACTTCATCTAGCTGACATTTCGATATCTGCAATAATCAAAACGGCCTCAGCAGTGAAATGGCTGTAAATCAGAAGACGTAGAAAAAAATACTTAAATGAGTGTCTGCTTATCCCATGATTGATTGGACATTTTTAGCATTAACTCTAAAATTTGAAAACCAGATTCACTTAAGGATTTCATGGCACATAGCTGATGACAATCCTGCTGCAGAAAACATGTTCCTTGTGATGGCGGAATCCGGTGGTCTTCAGAGACAACAGTTTGATCCAATATACGATCCATTTCAGGGTAAACTGAATCAATCAAACAAGACACATCCATCTGTAGAATGGAGGAATTTCATTTCAGCCCACTTCCGCTTTGAAAGCAAGGCTCTCTGTTTCAACTGTAACAAACCAAATATGTTTGCAATCACACAAAAATGCCTATCAAACCATGGGCATTTTATATGCTGTTCGTTCAGGTTATTATGTCGGCACAATCCTGGTAAGCCAAGGCTTGTTGTAAAGATAATTGCGGCAAAAAAACCCCCAAATGTTCTACTAAATTCCCATAATTTAATTATTGCTATATGGTGATAATTAGACGCATCACCTTTTTCCTCTCTTGAAGAAAAGCACACCTGATAAAGTAATATCTCAGTATTATTGATCCATATGAATAATGCAGTCGGGTCAATCAATGAAGCTGTACTCGTCTGCGAAAGTTCTACCAATTTAAAGTTTTGGAATCAAAATTTAGTGACACGAACAAATTGTATGAAAATACGCTCTTGAAGAAGAAAGTTCACAAGCTCAGAACTTTCACTGCATAAAACTTAATTATTTTTATATTTTGGTTTATAGTTTTATGTTTGCCAAACTTTTACGAGCGAGCTTAGCCATGTTAAAAAAAAAGCTGGAAATGCTGGGGTGGAAGTTACCGGCCTAGTTTGTAGTGCTAAATTTACTGGACTTGAATCAGTGGTCCAGTGGGTATTTCGCTCTCAGTCAACAAGCATGGTACAAAGGCTACAAACTTGCCTGTATGCAGATCATGTAGGCCCTAAGTCTTTGGACCCTTGGGTTCCCACATACATACATTGCTTTAATGTGAAACAAAACAAAATGGCGCACTTTAACAGACCGCAAAATGCAAATATGCGCGAGAGTGGCACATTTGTTTATTGTACATGTCCATACGGAACAGTGTTCCTTATGGGCCTAGAGAAACTGTCTGTTCTTAGAAAAATATTAACATCGCCCCCCCCCCCCCCCCCCCACAACCCCAACCCCCTTCTAAACACACAGCCTCTTAAAATCTGGTTTAGTGGTTTATGGTTGATCAGTAGACAGACACCACCAGTGTACGCAGCATTTGTCTTAATGATGATGATTAATGAAGATGGTCACGCTGGTATTACTCGGCTAGAACCATCAGCGTGTGTTGTAGCCTATGTAACCCAACACGCCAACTTTGCCGGGAAATGGTTATAACACATGACATGCTGGGTGTAATAAACTCGAACTTGTAATAGTACCCGGCAGTCATCCAGAGATAATTTTCCCTCTATTATTTGCTTGTAATTTTTGTATTTTATTATTATTATTTTTTTGTGTTCCAGCCTCAGAAATGTACTGCACCCGATTCTTGGGAGATCACATTTTTTTAGATTACAAGGGAGGCACCACATAAAGTTCAAAGTCCTTGTTGTTGTTGGGTTTTTTTTTTTTTTTTTTGCCCAGGTTTAATTATATCAAGTTGTCGTTAGAGGATTTAATTGCAATAGCATGATGTGATAATGAAAACCGAAATCTGGAAAATGTTACTCTCTGCTGATGTCGTTTAGTCAAGATCGTTTGTTGGCTCTTCTTAATTATTTTTGTTGTGTTTGCATTTGGGAAATCAGCTATCAGGTATTTGCGGTACTCTACAAAACAACAGCACACAGGATGTTGCTTTTGACATTTCGCTTTGAACGTTTGTGCAAACCTTTTTTTGTTGTTGTGTGTAGACTCTTTGGGGAAAATGTGAAAAGCTACAAGTGAGCAACAGTTCCATCAAAAAGTAGAAGAAGTGTTAGACATCATGGAGCTGTACCAAACCTAAAACCTTTGTCTTTTGACAAGCAGAATCTAAAAGACGACAGTATTATTCTTGATGCAACTATGCTCTTCTGTGCTTTGCGGTTATCTTAATAACTCCAGTAGGTAGATCTTAACTGTGTAAACGAATTCAAATTGTTTTAGACTTGCCAACTGTGATTGGCCGATGATGTAAACAATAACATACATTGTTTATTGCTAGATAGGCCACATATACATGTACACACATCCCCTCCCCCCCCCCCAACAGATTTCTGTCAAAAATTCAAGAAACGCTTCAGACCCACATAAGACATCGTCAAGGTTCTCGTCCTTACAGACTCCTTGGACTCGGTTGTACATGAGAGCGTGGTGTGGCTTAAGTTCGGGGCTCCTAACTTTTGTTATGTGGCATGGACTGGCAGTAGGGGGTGCTGTGTTGCACTGATCAGTGTACTATGTTGGCCGGTCCCAACAGGTTGGGTGCCAGCAGACCCTGCAATTGAGTTTGTGGGATAACAACCACCTTGTGATTAAGGCTAGGGTGCTTTACATGAAGTTGATTTGCCTTTCAAAAAATGGCATATAAAAGTTTTGAACTTAAATTCATTGATCTACAGGGCCATTTTATCCTGTCACTGTTTTGGTTTAATCACTTCACGTCGGATGATGTGTTTTCCTGCCAAACTTTTCCCAAACAATTACTTTGGAAGTTTAGAAACGCCTGGAACAACTTCGGAGCATCCTTTATTGGTTGCTATCAATTGACTGTCTGACGTATAAATACGCCCCTGGACAATCCATTGTGTAACATCCACAGGCATACACCTACCGTGCTATGTTCGTTTCCCCCGAACAACGAGGGACAAAGGGTACTGCAATTCATGCTCACAATCTCCCTTTTTCCCAGGGGTTATTGTGTTATCTTCGATTCCATACCTTTGTCCTTTCGTTGTACAAATGATGATTATGAGAGATCGATAGGCTGCCACCATTGTTTATCAATTTATTCAGCTCATTGTGAGGCAAGTCCGAGTGGTCCGAGATTCCAGCATACCATATGGCAGATTATCAGCCGTAGCTTCCGGTCAAGTTTTTGCGATTCGCGGTGAACGCATCTCATATTTTTTCAAAAGAGAACTACAAATTCTGGTGATTTTTAGGAGAACCTTTGTTGTCTTTGCTTTGTCTAGTCAGGGTTTCATTGTGACAACGATATTCTCAACGACAAAAATAATTACTTCGGAAGCTCTGAAAAGTTCTGAAAAATAATACCGCGCAGAGGCACGGTAAGGATTGTTTAATACCGACGTGAAGTGGTTAAAGCAATTCAATCATTCAAAGCAATTTAATGAATTCAGGCTTATCACATTTTCTCCTTCAGTCAAATAATTCTGGTGAATGTTTTCATAGTCAACAGAACTTTGTTTGTGAAAGTGATGCCAAGAGTGGGAGGTTTAAAATGAAATTGTGTCAGAGCTTGTGCCTCTCTCCTATGATTCTTCATATCCAGTTGCTGCCTGCTTTTCATTATCCAACATTAATGTTACATGTACAAGTGCCTGCTCATACTTTTAGCCACTTTTCCGGAACGCCTGTGTCATCAGAGCCATGTATTGTTCCCATCATTTCTGTTTTCTTAACGTTTCCTGTCCACAAGTTGGCTCTGGTTTCTTTGTGCTGTTTGTGAAAGGGAAGGTGGCAAGGTAATGTACGCAACTGCACGAAATAACCTTTATAGCTCCTGTAAACAGCTAAATTTTGCTATCATAAGTCTACAATATTAAGTTTCACTACTTAGTATGTGGGTTTTTTCCCCTTCAAATCTTAACTTCTTATGTGATTGTACAATATTTGTCCAGTTCCAAATCTATGTTATACACATGTACGTGTATGTTACTGGCAATTTGTTGCTTGTCACGGTAACTGAACATTTAAATAAACAAATGGTTGAATGGTTTCTTTAAAGGAAAATGCAGGGTTTGCCTTTATCTTTCTCAATGACTAGCCAGTGGGACCAGAGTTCTTGTCATTCACAAGTCCTCTCGGCTTTTTTACTGGCCCATATCATTCTTAAGATAGTCTTTGCAAGTTGTCTTTTTTATGGGACATCAATTTGGAATCATGTATGAACAATCTGTGCATGGAGAGGAGTACTCTGTGGATTACATTGTCACTTTGGGAAGGAATGAAGTTACCAGCCAGACCACTCGGACAAAATGTTGACTGGGTTACAGAAGTTTTAACTGCCATTTAGCCAGCGAAGTGATTTAACAGCGGTCCAGTGGCCAAATTCCAGTTAAAATTTCTGAGGACCAGTCAAAATTCTGTCCACATACAAGCCTGATTGCTTCGTTCTTGGCAAGGGCAAGGGCACCAAGGCATTTTCTTCTTGATAAAGGGCACATCTGTGAGGAAATTTTAAATTTGTACTGAAACATTTCAAGGGCACCAAGGCAATGACCAGGGGCAACGGAGGCAATTTCCTCCGTTGCCTCCGTGAAGTATCAGGCCTGCACATAGGCTCGGCTATTACAAACCAACAAGATGGGGAAAAAAGTTACAGGGAAAATTGGCTTGAGATTAACAGGCCTGATGTGGATTTCATAAAGCACTAGGACTAGTCTTATCTTGAGTCAGGGCGAGTAACTAGTCCTAACTTAAATGACTTGTCATAAGTTAGGACTGGTCCTAAGTTGGGCCACCCCGGGTCATTGCCTTGGTGCCCCTTGAAATGTTCCAGTAGAAATTTAGATTTCTTTCGTAGAGGTGGCCTAATGCAAGAACGAAGTAACAGGCCTGAATAAAGACGTGCGCTGTAGCTCTTGTAATACGGAGAATATGTCCCAGTGAGACAACACTGTGGATAGTGAAATGGATCACCAGTCGGTCAGTCATTTCCAGATTGAATACCACATGGAAATAACAACTTTTCTTTTGGGCATATTTATTAATCACATCATAATGGAAACTGTCACAGTGGGACGTTTGGATATGATAGATTTTACTTTTTTTTCAAACTTGATGTTGAACTCCTTGATTTGAACTGAAACTGTGTTGGTTTGTTTACTAGGGACTTTTTTGTCTATCATAAGGGAAATCTTGCTAATAGTTTAAATTTTTGAGGCCCATTTAGGATGAGTTTAGTCACTGAGTGTTCACTTTCAAAAGAACCAATCTGAGGTTTGAACAGGCTCAAGAAAAGTGCGAAAAGAAAAACAAGTTTTTCTGTGTGACATGACTGTACAATGTAGGTACCCTACAGGATATTAATGTATTTGTTGTCAAGAACTAGTAGAATTACATGTAAATATACATGAGTACATATTTATGAAAATAAAATAAAAAAATGTTTAACCAACTGAGGTAAACAACAAGGGACTGACAGGAGTAACAAGAATCATCAAACAAATTTCAAATTTCAAATTAATGTGGGATCCATGATAAATCAGTATCATTTGATTCTATGAATTCACAAATTTACACAAGACCTTCATCAACATACTATGAATACAAAAACCATGGCACACCCATCATCAATTGAGACGAAAAATGTAGGAGAGGCATTACCCAGAAATGCCCACAATTTGAGTGTCCCACCACTAATCCCTGTATTGTACAGAGAGGAACGAGGGTTCCATCCAAGGATACACATACATGCACACACAGTAATACACCTCATTTCATTTTACGCAGAAACCCTGACAAAGGTTATGCTAAGTAGTGGGGCTTAATCACATCCGCTCGGGTGTGTGTGTAGATGGTGTATGTGTGTGTTGGAGAGGGAGTGAGAGTGAGACTGTGTGCGAGTATTAGATTGTGTGGGTGTCCGTTCCCTCCAACACAAAGGACTGAAGAAGGCAATGAGTGTGTAGGCTTTTCAGGAATTAGGAATAAATAAACAACAGAATAAAAAAAGTGGGGAGGAGGAGGAGGTGGGGGGGGGGGGAGGGAGTATGGTTGGATCCGTACCAGCGCCAGTAGCACTGAAGATTACGTGATGACGTCACAATGAATGGGAAAACCGGAAACACATTGTGATAGCACACATGTAAGTTTTTTGTTACCCCCCCCCCCCCCCCAACTCGTGCCCTGCGGCCTGGACTGTGCCATAGGTGGCTTTTGTGTTGATGGAACAATAGTAGTTTGGTGGAATGCTACAGATAATGGTCTTGTGTTTTTGTGTTCGGCTGCACGTGGTCTGTTCACCTCTTGTCCTTAGCGTGTATGAACACAGGAAGTTCTGAAGTGTTCCTGGTGGGTTGTCTTGTTGGTGCCACCCAACCTTGACGTTGTTGATGAGAACTGGATATGAGAGGAGATCCACATGAATGTCTTTTCTAGGGTTGAACTTGAGAGATTTGCCAGAGAAATCTTGGTGAGTCTGTGTTGAAATGTTCCTGTCTGTACTGTTCATTTACAGAATCCTTTGTGTTCAGATTTGTCACAAATGGGTATACATGTATATACATGTGCAGGGAGTATTATAGTTTTATTTGTTTGTAGTTTCTATCTCTCAAAACCATGTTTTTTTTTAAACTCTTTAAGGTAAATTTGTTTACAACTTAGAATTGTAAACTTTCCTGAATTAGATTATAAGACGTACCAGAAACCAGCCAAAAGTGTGAATGGACATTAAGGCTTATAATGTAAATAATTTAAGTTGATATGTTTAATGTTTTTAGTTGTTAATTTTAAAATCACCCTCAAAATTTTATCAAAATTGGACGGAAAAATCTACCTGTTTTCCATCCCTTTTTTGAATTAAATTTGAGAGTAATTTCATTCAACTCTATGTAATCAGTATAAGCCTGCTTGTCACTTCACATGTTGAAACATTTTTGGGTTGATTCAGGTGCTTCAAAAAAGTTATGGTAACTGTCCCCTTTTACTGTGTCTTGAGTCATAAACCATTTGTACTATACAGAGGTGTGATAATTCTGCTTTTAAGCTGACATCAGCTTTTTTGTTTACCTGCTCTGTACAAAGCAATGGGAACTTTTTAAATTCCAGCTTTTTGCTAGCTGTTTTCAGCTTCTTCTTTTTTGTGGTCACTCACACCCCGGACTGTTGAAAAATGAATCACTAACAGTTTGTGTACAGAATGAAGAACAAAGACTACCCAGAAGTTTTATTGGCCTTATAATGATTATTACCAGAAAGAACAGGTTTTCAAAAATGATGGTATTGATTCATGTATTATGTAACTATACAGTACGCACTATGTAACTATAAACTATACATACGTTAATGGTTTTTTTTTACATGGTTTTAATAAAAAAAGTTCAGTGAGGCTTAACCCTCATTCATGTACATATACTTATGAAGTGCTGGTACTTATTAATGACAGAGGTCAGGTCTTTTTTCCCCTTTTTTCAGATGAACTATTTCAACACTTCGTAAATTCAAGTTCAAAATTCGAAAAACAAAATATCAAAATTGCTAAAAAAATGAACACCTTTAATCTGCCACTTGCTCTTTTCAAAATATCCGGTGAACAGGTACATCAGAGTAATTGTAGACAAGCTGCAGAGTACATGTACAAGTGAGCAGTTCATCGCTCTGTCACCAATTAGCAAATCATTTTATGAACAAGCATGCACAGTGCATGTAGTTTCCATCATAAATTATTCTAATTAAAGTTAGTGATGCAATTTGGATAGTGCATTTACATCATGGTGATACAAGGTTAGTTCATATAGTGTTATGATGACTTCAGTATGAGACTGTACATGTGTACATTACATGTACAAGTAATGGTGTGTAAGTGAAAATGCACTGGACACAGTGATACATGATTAGTAATGATAAAACAATACCTGTAGGTCAATATTTTTTAATCTGAATGCTTACTCAACCAATTTTTTCCTCCTGTATCAATGTATGTACAGTATGTACTCTCTTAATGTAAAAGAGTGAAAACCACTCTTTTTGTCCGCCATACGAAAGGCAAGGAAGAAATCACTAGCCTCAATGCCCAAATGTACTCTTACAAAAAGAAAGAATAATTTAAGCAATGGTGTGTCTTGCCATAAGAAAACTACAAATTTTCCTAACAAAAACTATTGCTGTCTTCTGCACATGCACTTGAAAGTAGAGTGTGCTGTTGACATCTTTGCCAAGAGGATTTCTGGAACCCTTTTCACACAACAGAACCGATTCTCAGGAAATGAAACCCCATGGAATTCCTGGGGAATTTGTAATCCCGCCCGCCACCCCCATGTTCATATCACACTTGCTGCAATTTTCCAGCGGGAAAGTACACACTTTTCTCATGTTAACCTGGAGGTTATCTTGCTTAGCCCACAGAGCTGCAACCCTAACTCCCAAGCAGGGGGTGGCTATTTCCCTAGGAATTTCTTGGGAGTTTGCCTAGGGGAGCAATTCAAGTGTGAAAAGGATGACCAAATTCTCTCCAGGAGGACTTCGGGGAGAGTTGGTGGATTCATAAAAGGGTTTAAAAGGTGCTAATGGAAGAGATATTTTTAATCTACAGAGACCTACAAGTGAGAGACCTTCTTGTGTACTTTGTGCCATGTTGGTATCTAATGCCCCCCAAAAGACCATACTTATCTTCTGGCATTTCTTTGTTGTCACTAACCCTTTTATCTTTGACTTAGAACCTGTGGTTTGGCTTATTGGGTCATTGTGTGGTAGCCAGCTTATGGTTTCCTTTGTGTTGCAGAAATTCTTTGGGGGGGGGGCAACAAGTGGTGAGCCTACAGAAACTCCAGGTGCCCATTTACTTGAAAATGTTCATCTTGCTTAACAAGTGGTGAGCCTAATGCTTGATGGGGTTATTTGTCATATTTCAGACATTTTCAAGTCTGCTCATCTATTTGATGGAGTGAACCGATTTCTTTAAGGTACAATGCTCTACTAGATGAACAAGGACATGTAGTACATTTTTATTGTGAACTAGGTGTACATTTTATGTTCTTGGAATGGTAAACACAAGCGCCACGATGCAGATAATTACTTGCCCCCAAGTATACTGTGTTTGTGCACATGCACAGTAATAATGTGTACACATTTGCGCAAGGTTTTGCTTCAGTTGAGATGAAGGTTGGTGTAATTTTGCTCCCTGGATGGCAGTTTCAACACTTGAAAACCACTGTCAAGAATAGGTTTTAATAGCCAGACTTTTAATATTGGTTGACCACATCTGCTGTAAGTTGAAAAATAGTTTTTCCAACTTGTCCACTTACTACAGTGTTTAATATTTAAATGAACGGTACGTACATTGCCCAGAAAGAACGTACATTTTTTTGTGGCTGCTGTAACACCATGGAATAGCCAGGAGGTTTTTGTTTGTTGGGTTCACCATTCTTACCTAACCTCAAGATAGATTTAAAATTGATTACAGCATCGAATTCTATCCCCCAACCCACCTGGTTCCTGGGGACTGTCCTTGCCAGCCCAGTCCCCCTTTGTCCACCGTTTTTATTTACTGATCCTGCCTGGGCATCATTACCGTCAGCTGGGGCTTGGAGAGCTGTGTGGGTATTGTCCAGTAGGGCAGACAGTGGAGGGGAATCCATGGCCAACCTGTTACACTATAATCTACCCTCATCCTTGGGTTCTCAACTCCATCAGCATACTGACAAAGGTGTTGCCGACCCCCCCTGAGCCTGCTGCCAGTGATGGGGTTTAATTAGCCTGTATCACATTCACATGGCCTGCTTGTAAGTCTATAGTTTCTGGGCCTGATGGCTAAGATCGTGTTTAGTACCTGCATACATATACGTTATTAAGCAGCTGGCTTGGTGTGTATCTAATATTTCAAGTTTTAAAGAAAGCTTTTATTTACTGCATTGTTTGAAGTGGCACCAACTTTGACTTAACATGCACATTTTTGTATCATGCGTAACTCTCTATTAATCATGGTCTACAAAAACTTAGATGGTCATACTACTTTACTATGTTATTAAATTACTAGGGAATGATAAAGTTCAGAATATGTACATTGTGTTGCACATTTGTTGAAAGATTGCTCCTTAAAAGCAATCATGACGATTGGGCGAAAACGCCGCAAAGTTGTGTTTTTGAAGTGACTCCTACTTTAGCATTTGGTAAGATTCTTTTTGAAGAGGAAACGGATTGCAGACTTGCATGTATCATAAGCTTGAATCTATGTCCATGAATCATGGGCAGCTTTTCTGAGTTTACATAAAAGTTTACCAAGAAAGCAGTGAGATCTTTAAATGTTTACATGTACATGTTCAACTTACTAATAAATAGTCAATAATAGCGCCAATCTGGTTGGATGACAACCCTGTATGATGGACTGCACATCTATAAGAGATTGCCTCAGTGTCCCACTCTCTCCTCCTTTTTTCTTCTTTTCTTAACATGTACCTTCCAGCTTAGCTTGCTCTCCCGGGCAATCGGAGATCCCAATCTCTCTATATTGAGTGCAAGAATAAGATCAAACAAGCATTGCTAGTTATACAATCTCGGATATTCTCCGTTCCCCCCAGGAGAACGCGGAGTAATTACTCACGCACCCCTCTAAGCCGTTAGACCGGCTGTCTTGTGGAGCTAACATTTTTCACAGTAGACTAAAGATCCATGCAGTATGCATGAGGTGAGGTTTCCCCTCTCTCACTCCCGTCCCCCACCCCCCTTTGCGGGTTGTCATTGATGTCATCGTCGCCGGACAAAGTCGGGGAGTAACTTCATCGTGACTGGGCATCTCAGGAAACAAGATCGGAGGGGGACAGTGGAAGTGAAAAAAAAAAAAAAAAAAAAAAAAAATAGCAATAAAGTGAAGCAGGATTGGCTGCATCATTTAGTAAGAGGAGAAAGCCCAAGGATTTGTACAGCCAGCCATCTCGTCGACATGATGGAGCCGAGATTCCTAAGGCTAATTGTATTAGCCACTCACTGCCGCACGACGCCTCAGATCTCCGCTGGGAGATGTTCACGCGCTTGTGTCCTCCCCTCACCTTCTTACAGACGGCGTACAGGTTCTTTTTACGCTGTAGCCTGTGTGGCGGGCGTGCGAGTGACTCAACCGCATTGTCCTGTTCCCCTAGTGCGACATCCGTGCCCCCCCCTTCCATCACCCCCACAGTAAGATAAACAGACCCGGTTCCATATTACGGGATGCCCTCTTCATCCATCTCGTCTCTCCCATCATCCCCTTGTCTCATCATCATGCTCCTCCCGGAGTAAGCAGTCACACTTTCTTTGTCTGATAGTGCGCGGTGTTTCACACAGGACTGAGTCCATCTCAAAATTGAATTTTTGTGTGTGTGTGTGTGTGTGTGTGTGTTGCGGCAGATGAACTGGTACCAGCATGTCCTTGTATACTTGCACTAACAAGTGTTCTGTCACATCCCCATGGGTTGACCCAAACAACAAAGACATTTTTTGTTATCAAAAGCAAAACTGGATTGTATATTCGGGCTTCACTTCCTTCATGTATGTTCTATCAAATACACAAAGTATATTATTTTGTACAGATTCCCCACCCCCCTACTCAAAATTTGTATATCCACACATTCACATTGCATTTGTCATTTGTTTCCCTTGAGCTAAATAAAACATGATTATTTTTTTCTTGTCTTTATTTTCATGTATTTAGTTTCTCTACATTTATGTAAATTTAGAAGAAAAAAAATAAACAAAATCAAGACTAAAAAGAAAAATTATTGAAAATGATGAATTGCTCTTAAACTACATGTAATTTTTATCGCATTTTAAGTATCATTTAATATCATAAATAATTTTTTGGAAATGTAATTTAAAATAAAATTTGACAAATTGGTGTTTATTTAAGTGCCAAAAGATCATTATGAGCCTACAAAGTAGAACTGTTCCCATAAAATGAGACAATTTGATTAACCTTCATGTGTACGCAACACAAACAGAAATTTTATGATAATCTGAAATTGAACTTTGAACACAAATATAACAACCAGTTTCATCCGTATCTGTTTCCAATAATTCTTTCTGGTGTGTTATTTTCAGATACAAGTTAAAAATGAAGTAATTTTTTAAAGTTTTGCTCATACTGAATACGTTTGGGGAATGGTGGTGGGGTTAGGTAATGTGTATGAAAACCAAAGATGTCTTCGCATTTTTAAAAATGAAATTTCCTGAAAATGTGCATTTCGTAGTCATTCAATAAAGGAAGGCCTCAAAATTGATCAGTTTTTTTCTTCGTATTTTTTTCTTGTTCTTTTTTGTTTTGTTCAAAACATTGAAGTTTTTTGGGTTTTTTTCTATCTCTATGCTTTGTGTGTGTGGTGGAGGGGGGCGGGGTTGTAGAGGTAGAAACCATGGTGAAGTCATTGTCCACGTGCAAGCATTTTGGCGTTCACCCTTGCGATGTGAGTTATGCACTGTTCAGAGTGCTGCATGCCAAGTGGCATAGTGCCAATTACTTCAATCTAGTCTCTGAACTCACATGTTTAAAAGCTTACCAAGCCTGGAACTGTAATCTTTGAAGGGACAAGGCCACTTTCATTTTTGCAAATGATGCTTCTATTGGAAACTTCTGTCTGTGTTCAGGTTTTGAAGGGGCACCAAGGCCAAGGGGTAGTTCAAGTTCTGTAAGATATTAAAATCAAATCTCCTATGCTGTTTTAAGGTAACCCACGGTTCTATAATCTGAAGAAGAAAAAAAATGGACTACATAGCTTTTTCAGGGGAACAGATGGAGTAGCTAAAGTATTGCTAACCAATCAGTAGTAAATAGTCTTATCACTTAGAAACCATCCCTCCCCCCATAAAAAAAAAATAAATAATAAAAAAAAAAAAAAATAAATAAACAAATACATCAATAAATAAATAAATAAATAAATAAATAAATAAATAAATAAATAAACAAATACATAAATATATAAATAAATAAAACAAATAAATAAAATAAATAGACAAAATAAACCCTGATTTTTGAGAATCGTCAACTTCATGTTCATTTTAAAACCAGACACTGACATGGCTTTTATGGCATGTACATGTGATCGTTGAATTTAGATCTGTTCACTGTAGTCCGATTCATTTTATAAATATAATGAGCAGCAATTACTATTCATTAATGCCAAACTTACAGTATCCATATTACTATGATTTCCTATTTCATGCTCATGGTTCACCTCATATTAATCATATCTAAAAGATTCTATTTTGAGATTTAATCATGCTAATGACAAAAAGGGAAAATTTCTTTTTCCATAATTAAAATATGAATATCCAGATTTGCTATGTTTTTTACCATAAAGCACGGACCATCTACTTTGATAGACCTTTCCTTGATTAAAAGGAAAGACTAAAAATGATGAACATAACTACATGTACTTGTATGTTGTACCATTCCTTCTCTGGTTTTTAACACAGAACAATGGCTATTATACAGTCCTTTGAATGGGATGAGTGAACAGTATACATGGTGTGTCTAGACCATGTAACCTGTGACATCACATGTTTACAAAGGAGCCACAGAGCCTGGACTTCCTACAGGCATGATTTGTACACAGCCCAATGGAAGAAAACATACAGTCATTTATTTTATGGAGATTGCACTGTCTGATTTTTATCAACTTTTGATATGAAGGAAGCGGGCACATCTCAAAACTTGTTCAGCTGTTATAGTTATAGCTTTTATGTGGAAATTTTGACACAAAATGTAAAATTTCCCATATTACCAGTGTAATCTTGCCTGCCGGAAAAGCCCTGGATTGTACAAGGCCACTCTTTTTGTAAACAAAGGCTACTTGGTTTATACATCATACCATTTCCTGTAATGTAATCATCATCATCATCATCATCATCACAAAGCCCCTACCACCTGTGGCCAACGTTAGTTTTTCCCAACATTGGCACATCATTGAAGTATGTTGTGCATGTGCTCCTCTTCAGCCAATAGTGATCAAAACGCTCAAAGGAATCAGCATATAGATTGAATATTTACTTTCTATTATAGAGACCAACGCCTTTGTTTCAATAAGTACATATGATCAGCACAAATCCCTGACGAAACAAAACTATAGACTTGGTTTAGTCTGTTTTATTCTGTTTTCCCAAGTTACTGACTGTCACCAAATTTGATGAAATGTTTAGTTTGGTTCTTATGTTTGTTTATTGAGAACTAGAGTATCGTGTAACATCTTCATGCTTCCCAAAAAACAAAAAAACAAAACCCATGATGTACATATATAAATGTCATACCAAATTAGAGTTTTTAATTGGATGTACAAAGTGTTTAAGAGGCATTGCTTGTCAGCTAAAGTTACCATGTGCATTTAATCAAAAGGTCTAAACTCGTTGGAAAGTTTGTAACAAAACTCTTAAACCATCGGGTCTTTCTTTTCTATTTCCTTTTGAAACAACAGAGCGAGAGCCCAAATCGTAAGCGAAGAAGAATGTCACAAGGTGCTGTAGATTTGTCCACGTCCCCGAGTCCACCAAGCCTTGTCCGGCCATGGCAGTCCTCGTCAAACCTGAGCGGCGGTATGCAGTGGCCTGGTAACCAGCAGACGGGCTACCAGGGAGGCCAACGGTACAGCGCTGGTGACTGGTGCAATAATAGCTCCGGCTGGAGAACCACGGGCCGACGAAGGTGAGAGAAAAATTGACACTATTATTTTGGCAATGCAGGAGGGAAGTTGCTGCCATAACCCGAACCAACTCAAAACTTTCCCTGGTTGTGCATGAGTGTAACGTTCCTTATTGCCTAATTTACATGGGGCCATGCATAAAATGAACATTCAGTCCAGACATTTGGGTGCTAAGGTTATACTTTGGTGATGGATTTTGATATGAGATGGTTCCAAGCCGGGATGCCTTGGGGAATTTTCATTACACCAAAACAAAAACATGATGAAAGAGAAAAGTGCCTGAAAATGCAGTTGAATTGCTGAAAAACTGCTGGCCATTCTCAAGTACATGTTTAAGGATTTCAACAATTGTCAGAGTGTTTGAATAGCTGCCGATTGCAGCGTAGGAGCAGGCGGCTATGTGTATGAATTCCCACGAAGCTGTTCTCCACTGGGATTGATCGAAATTAGCCCCGGCCCTGTGCTGTTGACGTGAACAATACACAGTACATGCATCAACATTGTTTTCTCATAATTGAATTGTAATGAGAATGAGTTCCTTCCTTTACATCATAATCATTTCAGAGGGGAAGTATCCCCCTTCCCCACCCCCCAACCCAGAACAATTGTAACTTAATTCAATTGTTGCAAATTAGACACACCTTGTGTTTTGTTCCCCCGTGGCACTCTTTCCCAGGGCCCAGTTTCAGTAAGCCTGCAAGCAGACGTTTTTCTGATAAACCAAAGAATTCAATTTACGTTTTTACCGTGTGCATTTAGAGCATGTCAATTTGCCAATGGTCTCTGCCATCAAGTGAGCGATGCACATGGCAAAGTACATGTATAAAAGCAATGTTGTGAATGCACACACATACCACCCCACTTGATTTTCTTTTTTAGAAATATGCTCATAATGCGTAAACGCAATTTTCCCCCCACTGATGCATTGTACACTGTACATGTACATGAAAGCAGAATGTTTTTTTTTTGTATGATCTTCAAAAGGCAAGTATATATTTGATGATTCTGCCATGTACATGTACATAGGCTCTGTCTTTTTATGGTATTTTTTGTAGTTGTGGTTTTACCTTTTTATTTTAAGATTGTTTGTGTAATTGAGAGTTCGTTAAGTTATAATGGGGTCAGCGATTTTGTATTGTGCACTCAGTCTAAAGAGTATTGGACTCTGAAAAATGCTGATACCTCGACTACATGTATCTTGCTAATGTTTTATTTGAGAACAATTGTATGCAATTCAATTGTTTCCTTTTGCTTTGATTAGCCCACCCTCAATGAGAAGGCAGAGCCAGCGACAGCGTGAGCGACAACTCCGCAGCCAGAACAACCAACAACAGCAGCAGCAGCAGCAGCAACAACAGCAGCAGCAGCAGCAGCAGCAACACCCAACAGCAAGCGGCGGAGACCGGCGGGCATTCCATCCGCCCAGTATGCCATCTCACCACGCTACCATACTTCCCCCACCGCCCTCACACCACGCCATGCCCTTCCAACCCCACATCATCATTGACCTCAGCAGTGAGGTGAGGGTAAGCAAAAAGTTTCTCAGCCGCATTGGTTAAGTTCCCTGACTGCTAGAATAATTTAAACTTGAAACTTCTTAATGCACTCATAAAAGAGACACATTGCCTTTGGATTGGGCACTTTGATTCTGCTGGTTGTATTTCCAGAGGCACTTGTATTTGTTTTTTAATCACTACTACTATGAACAACTCTTCAAAAGGATTATGGTGCAATTCCAAACAGCAACATCTTAAGAGATTTGAAGGCAATGGGTCCCTTTAATTCGAACTTGCCTCCTCATTTTGATTCCTGTAAACTTTTTTTATCAAAACACCAAGATAATACCTTTTATCATTCGTCCTCCAAAATAAGACAAAAAGTTACTGAAGTGGTTAATCCATTTTAAAAATTGTTCATTTTGCTTAAATATAGGTCAGAATTTGAAAGAATATCTTGCATTGTATCGGAGGATGTTTCCTTTAAAATCATTTGTTACAAAATGAATAAATAACAGCTGGTATGGTTAAAAGTAAACTACATGTATGTTGATGGTCTGACACAATTTTTCACAATTTTCACCATAAGTGGAATTTATCTTTTATTAAATAAAATAAATGGTTTGTGAAATGATGAAAAGTTACCCCAGTACGTGTCTTTTTTATTGAGGGACATGTTCATTCACTTTACATCTTATCTTGGTACTGGGCCAATTAGAAACCTTCCTCTACTCACTGAGGTCTACCCCAGGGGGAGTATCGTGAGTAAGAGCTGTTGAATTGTTCCCACGGAAGCCAAATGAAACGGGACGGATATCTCGTAATTCTCTGAACCATTTCATGTCTCGTTATGTAGATCAACAGTTAGTTTCTCATCGGAAGTTTGTTTCTGGTGTAAAGTATTAGAAAAATGTTATATAATTCCTTGACTCAAAGTCTATCATGAGGAGGAGGAAGTGGCTGTTTTGGATAAATTCGTTGATATTGCATAGCCGAACTAAAAATGCACTGCTGAAATTGAAACATTGGCCGTGTATTGGTGGCTTTGGCTACGGCTACAGCTGGATTGCCATGTCATCATGCCTTGAAGTATAGGGCATCCGTAGCAACACCCTTAGCAACAGCAGCAGCCATAGCCGTAGCCGCTACTTTGGATATGGCCATACATGTTAGTGATAACTTTACAACCAATAGGAGACTTTTGAAATACTTAGTAGCAACAGACTTAACCTGGGAAATCAATTTTCTTTAAAAGAAAATGTACTCATTATACAGAATTACTTCAACAGTAAACATTTATCCAGCACGTCTGCTGCCGCCAATCATCTCAAGAAAGGTTCAAAGGGGGATATTTATATTTGTTTATGTTTACCTCTTAGGCTCACGTGCCAACGACTACGCCCATCTCGATCCCCGTCACGGTTCCGTCCTACGCCGTGCCTATGTGCACCGCCCACACCATCCCGACCTGTAGCCTTCACCACGGCCCCTACGCACCCATCCCAGTGACAGCTAACGGGCGGCCGGCCCACCCGCCCCCTATCCCCATCTGCAGTATGGGCCACATCCCGATGTGCAGTGTGCACATACCGGCATGCAGCGGGCACCACCTGCCGGTGTCGCAGACCTCCATGCCTCATATGCTACCTCAGGAGTCGTTAATGACGCATGTACACACGCACCACCATGTGCCTCCGCAAGTGCAGTATTATGCTGCGCCTCCACCAACGCAGGTCAGTACAACAGCATGAATCCAACTTCTAACGTAGAACTTTTTTTCTATAATACACACATTTATACAACACTGACTCTAAAGAATATTATAAATACTTTCTTGTTTTTGTGTTAATATTATTTCTCCCCATTGTTATTTCAAACTAAAAGTTGTGTGATATGCAGTTTATAACGAATCAAATCAAAAATGGAACCTTCTTTTCATCAAATAAAAGCTTTGAAAAAATAATAAGCTGAAATTTTCAGAAATTTGTTCTTTTCACGTATAATGAGGATGGGCAGATTTGAACTGAGAGTCCATTTTAGTGATGGTGCAGGCCCCCAAATCAGCTTCCGCACATGGCGCCCCCCCCCCCCCCCCTCTAGTCATATACAAATGGGTTAAGTCTTTTTGCTTTTGCAGACATTTTGCACCTACTTTCCTCCTTAAAAATAAAAGCCTCATTACTGACTTGCAGGTCACAAAAGAGGTATCAAATCAAAATGGTGTTATTGCCATTAGTCCCAATTATGTATTTCTTGTGATCCCTGATTATTATTAAACCAGGAGAAGATTACATTTATTCATCGGTGACATTTCCGTAAACCGGTATCCGTGTTACACTCCCCGGTGTCCGGTGAACAAGAGGTGCAGACAAAGTCGTATTAAGTTTCATGTCGCAGTCGATGGGGGGAAACCTAATTCATCTTCAGCTGAGTGTACAGCCTCACTTTGTGTCCCAGACCATGTTTAGTGGGAACCTGATGTTAAAGGAATGCATTTCAGTAGATGAAGTTTGTATTGGAACTCTTTTCCCGAAGTGCTGTGCAGCACTCATGGAGTCCCTCGTAACTGGGTTCAATCGGGAGAACTGGAGTTTTCTCTTCTAACCCTAAGCACGCGGAACCCATCAACATCAAACAGCTGGTTGTGGACTTTCTGGTCTTTTGATCATGCTGAGCATGGGCCCAGGCATATGACTGTAATCAAAGTCTAACATTAAAGGTTTTGAGTTACCATTGGACGAGGGTGAGAGTGAGGAAGAAGCAAACACGAAGAAATTACATGCAAGCTTTTAAAGTGTTAAGTGTTGCACATTCAGAAGATAAAACAAGGCTTAACAGTGTAACTCTATTTTTTGTTCCTGTTTTTTAGCACTGTTTATGATAATTGTATTGAAATATAATTTGAATGCCTTTATTTCTATTTTGTCACTTCAGCAGACAAGATCTTCGGAGGTGGAGATCATTGGAGAGAGGCCCGCAGCATTCCACGTGCCTTCCTCAACTCACCACAACCCCTCCCTAACCCCGTCACCGCCACTGCACCTCTTACAAGAGTCCATCTTACGTAATCCCCCAGACGTGCATCACATGGTGAGTCTCTTCATTCCTTATTCACCTGTGCCTATCTCGCAGAACCTTGCTGCTTATCTCTTTTGTTTACAGTATTATTGTTTTCAATGAGATTCTCAAATGTAAGCAGAAAATATGCTTAATAATTTTCTGCTTACCAAAAAATGGGCAGGAAACCAGTCAAATTCGGTACATGTGATGGGGTAGTTTGGCTGGTAACCTTATTCTGGTGCACAACATTTTTTTGTTTTGTGCGCAGCAATTTGTTTTTTGCACTTAAGCAGCTCTATGAAATTGGACCCTGTTAATCAGAAGAAGCCTGCGATGAAAACTTTTTCAGTTTTGAATGAGGAACTTGTACGGATCGAGGTCCAACACTTCCTACCATTAAAACTATGCACTTGTAATTTGTTGAAAACTAGAGGCTTTGAATAAATTATGACTTATGGTTCATGGTTACAGCTGAATGCTGCAAATTTATGAGGTCAAATTAACTCCACAATCGCCTTCCTGTTGAGTATGCAACTTCTCTTACAAACGGAACTGTTTCAATGATAATCTACTTTCTGTTTTACATGTTTTTTAAATTTTTTGTTAGCATGCCTATCCCAGGCTTAACAACATTGGCAGGCAGCAGCAGCGACGACCGCCAGCACGCCCCTGGAGGAACCAAGTCTCCCCATCGGTACCAGTCCAACCATCCTACCCGGGCTGGTTCCTGCGCTACCTGTAAGTCTCCTCATTCTCTCTTGAATATCAGTCCTGTGATGGACAACTATTAACGTTAGCCAGAGTCACCGCTTTCATGAAATGGATTTTGCTGTTGACACCATTTGTAATTTTAATAATCGTGGCTATTTAATGGCTGATGAAGCCAAAGCCAGGTCTGAAGCTTTTGTTTATGCAGGGACACAATATCAATACCAGTCCTTGAGTAATGAGCTGTTTGTACTTTCGAATGATGTTCTGTGAAATGTGACTGTATTTAAACGCACGAATTGTGTTAGGATGCATAAGTCTGAACTTATTATATTACAGGAATATGTTTTGTAATGGAATATACATGTGACTATATATGGTGTCGTACACTTGGGTGTGATCCCTGATTATACAGCAGTTTCAGGTTGTATGGTTTCTGACTGGCATCCCCGAACAAAGATATTGACTTAGTAGGGGGACTGCCAACATTAGGGCTCGATAGCTCAGTTGGTAGAGCACGTTAATCTGGAGGTCGCAGTTTCAAGTCCCCTTCTAGTCAATTTTTTCTTTGTTCACCCCAAAATAGAATATAAGTAGCTTAAAATGAGTCCCTGAAAAAGTTGTCAAAGACATTGAAATGAGGGTAATGTTTCCTGAATGGTAGAAGTCGCTTTTGTTAAATGTGTTACATGTTCATCAGTTTTAAAGTCCTTATATTTTTTGTTTATACTCATACTTATTCATGATGTACATGTACCAAAGTTAACCAAACCTAACATAACCTTAGTGTTGAATACAATTTGGATTCCCAACTGCGTCCTGGTCTCCAGTAAACCACCTGTTGAATCTATTGCCCTGGTACCCACTGGGTATCCATGTACTTTCCCCATTGATTCCAGGAAGGGCCCACTCCTCGTTCTTCCCCCCCCCCCCCCACACACACACCCCAAGGTTACTGTAAACTAGGTCAGTCTAATATAACTGATTTTCCATGTGCCAGTTCGATTGTACCTGGATGTTTCAGGGTTCTTTTCAGAATTCATGTGTGTTTTTCTGATATAATCTTGCTTTGTTTTTAGTCGGTAGTTCCTATTTAATTGAGTTCTTTTTTCTTTTCTTTTCCCCCTTAATTTGTGTAAATGTTTCGAATTTCAATGTATTTGTATTATTGTATCTTATTATTGGTATTTAAGTTTTGCATATTGGCCTGAATTGTTTTGAGCGGGAGCTCTCTGTTATCCTAACAACATTGGTAGAGAGACTGTCACTGAAAGTATCGTGGTGTACGGGATTCATTACTATATATCCTTACTATAACATTTTACAATTTTAAAATATAACATTTTCAGTGTAGGTAATATCATCCTTCCAAGTGATCCTGCGAACTTATAGTTTTCACTGTTTTTATTTTTGTATCTGATAGATTTCCAAGTCCTCCTGTCAATCAAGTGGAACTGGAAAATGAGGATGCTGAAGTTGAAAACTACGAGGTAAGATTAAGGAATGACAGAATTGAACGCCTGACAATTTGACCATAGTTTTGACCACATGAGGGGGCTTTCAACTGCCAATTTCTTTGCATCACAATTACAGTTTTATCTTATTTTTACTGCCTGCACATTGTTTTCTTGTCTCAATGGTTAAATAAATAAATAATAATGGACAAACCAGTTCGTTTTACTTGTTTTCCATCATGTAAAATTTGTTCACACACTCCCTCACGCAGTCAACAATACTGCAAATTGTAGAATTGCAGAGAGACTAGTGCACTAGACCGTGTGACTGAGTCATCGGAATATGGGTTTGAGTCTCAGTCTTTATCTGAAATGGTATTTGTGGTCTTGAGTAAGAAGCTTAACCATAACTTGCTCTCTTCACCCGGGTGTGGGTTTAATTAATCCCTAAACACTCTCATGTATGTGGGAAGTCTTGGGAATGATTTTAGTATACCCAATGACCAGTAGTCGATTTCACCAAACTCTTCCTAACTTAGGAATCATCCTAGTGATTTGTATTGTGACATCACACTTTCCTTAGCAACTAAGATTGATTCATACATTTCCTTATCTTAAGATTGATCGTAGCGCTTTGTGAAATCGACTGCAGGAATAATAGCAAGCACTTTGGGCCCATCATATATCTTAGAATTGAACTACTGTTACGAGGAAAGAAATCAAGCATATAAACTTCATTCAATACATCTTTGTTAATCCCCGCTTTTTATCTTCTCAAAATTATTCAGGCTCTCCTTAATCTAGCTGAGCGTCTTGGTGAAGCCAAACCTCGTGGGTTGACAAAAGCCTACATTGACCAGCTACCCTCCTACCTGTATAAGCCGGACACTCATCAGTCGATAAACGACCAAACCTGGTAAGTTTCCACCCTTCCTTGACTTAAGATCCGTACCAGGACTGGTCTAAGATATAAGTAGTTTTGTTTTCTTCTTTTATCAGTTACTGGGTGGAAGCAATGCTAGTGACATCATCAAACAGTGCATTTGCTGGTGGGTCCAAGCTGAACAAGTTTTTTTTTAACAAAGACTTCACCAGTCAAAATATTGGCATTCAGGGACCAGTTTGATAGAGCTGCTTAAGCGCAACAATTAGCGAAGTACAATGTGAATGTTGGTTACCAGAAAAAGGTTTTTAGTTTTGTTTCAGACAGAACTATTTCACTGGACAACTGTTAAAAATTAAACCTTGCGATTGAAAATATTTATTCAACTGTTTATCGATCTATTGTCTTACCTTTAAGCATTTAAACCATTTGGAATTTGCCCGTCACGTTTCCGCTTTTCCTCCCCCTGCAGCTGTGTGGTGTGTATGTGTGACTTTGAAGCGAGACAGCTACTTCGTGTCTTGCCGTGTAGCCACGAGTTCCACGCCCGCTGCGTCGACAAGTGGCTCAAGACCAACCGCACCTGTCCAATCTGCCGAGCTGATGCCTCCGAAATGAACAACCAATCGGATTAAAGAGGGAGTCGGTCAAGGGGCGTCGTGTCCAACGGCCGCCGCAATTGGTGGAGGAAATCTTTCACTCGTTCAAGGTTTTTTGGACAGCATTTAGTGTTTTCTTGAAATATCGGGTAATCGCATCCAAATAGGTTTTTTTGTTGTTGTTTGGGGATGTGTGATTTATATTCAATAGATTGTCGTTTTACGTACATTCAGTTGTTTATTTCTGAATCGAGTTGATTTTTTTGTTGTGCCTTAATAATATACTCTTTATGGGTTTTCTGGTCAGGTATTATGATAACTGTTTACAGTGCTTTTTCGTGTTATTTTCACAATGTTAGTTTTTATTCTCTTTCGTATCATTTTAAAATGAGGTTATTCACTGTTTGTGCCACAACTGTATCCACCTGTGTTGCATTCGATGAGTTTCAAAGTCTTGGATCTTTCATAGAGTTTTTGTGTTTTGTTAATGGCCTTAAAGAGAAGAAGTGTTCACAAGTAGAGGAGACAAGTAGTGGTTTAGGGCATGACACTTTCAATCGTACAGCTTATAATCTAACACAAACTGAATCAAACGATGTGTATAAATGCATGCGCTGTGTTTATAATCCTGTCTATGTACACTCATTACGACGGCACTATCTAGTCAAAAGTGAACGTCTGTTGTGTGTGCACCTGTGATTCAACTTTGAGCTCTTTTAAGAAGAAAAAAAAGGTGTTTCTAGTTTTAACTAACATCCCAGTGTGCCTGGTGTAGGATTAGCATTGTGTATCCGTTTATACAAGTACTTCAAAATAGAGTGTGGGTTAATATATGTAGCAAAAGGTCAGATTGTTTCACCTTCAGGTCAAACCGATATGACCTTTAGAGTTAAATGCTTTGATCAAACCATTTGACCTCAAAGCCAAACCATTTGACCCAGGTCAAACTGTTAAGTTTAAACAGTTTGACTTCTGGTTAAACATTTGACCTGAAGTTTAAATCTATCAACCTCAATTCAGTGTCAAACTTGTTTGACCTCATGGTTAACTTGTTTGACCTCAAGGTCATCCGATTTGACCCTTCTGTCTCTCTCTCTCTATCTCTCTCAGTGGAAAGTTCCCTGTACTCAATGTTAGATTACAAAATAAAAACAACTTTCACAGATTCTAATGTCACACCTTTTATTAACATCCATTTAATCCGTAGGTTAGCCACTGAAAATTTTGTCAAAAACAAAAGGTCAGAATGTTAATGTGATAGAGGCTAGCAGATGTTAAATGTCCTTCCCTGGAAGTCTGGCGATGATGGCATCCTCTCAAGGCGTCTTCTAGAAGATTCGAGGGTTTTCCATCTTCACAGCCCCAGGGGCAGGACAGCTAATTGTAGTGACCAAGAGGCATTAGATCAAAGAATTTTTCTGTGTGAATTTAGTCCTTTTTTTGTGATAATTACCTTTTTGGATGTGTTATTATGTGAATTTTGAAAAGAAAAGAAAAGTAAAAAAAAAAAAAAAAATACAAAAATACACAGGAATTAAAAAAATAATCAATGAACTTCTATTTGCGATTAACCAAACTATAGTATTCTTTAAGATATTTCCATTTAATACTGCATTTATATTCTTGTTATTTTTTGCCTATTTGCGGGATATATCTTTTTTATTTTGATTTGTACTTTGTTTTGGGGAACAAAATTTAGAGAGAAATGCTTTGAATTAACAACTTATATAGATTGTATTTATGCAATAGTTACACATGTGAGGTGCTTTTTTATAGAAGTCTTAAAAAAAATCTGGATTGTTTGGAATGTGCGTGTGAGAGAGTGAATGACTGAGCTTAAATGCTCTGTTAAAATGCAGCCTTGTGTGTATGCTCATGTTTACCATCAAGATTTATAAAGAGTAGTGTATGCTAATTAGAATGAAATAGTTCAAAGTTCAAAGTTCAAATGTCTCAGGGTCATATGTGTACTTTAAAAACCTTATTTTTTTCTTCATATTTTGTTTTGTTATGCATTTTTTTTCCTCCTCTCTTTGTATTCCATTTTGGGGTACCTTGATTATGTTTTGCATTAATTGAATAATTTCACGCTGGTTCGTTGTTTTTGCCTTGAATGTTTTATTTTCACATGTCTTGTGTCACTCGTTTTTATTTTTATTAATTGTCATTTGAAAGCTCAGTCAGCATGGGCCTCGGGTTGCTGTTTAAATCCATCAATTTATGATGGGTAATAATATATATTTTGCAGGACTTATTTTTCACATACGCAGTCCAGTTCAGCTTGTTTTAACCAAGAATATGGTGGCAAAAGTAAATTACTTTTGTGAATTTGAACTATTGATACGGCCTTTGACCTTCTCTGACCTGTATTTAGATATGTAGCGCAACGCAGTTTATACTAAACACACACATAATGTTTGAAAAGTGTTCACACATTTGCGACTTTGACTTGCAAATTTGTCTACAGAATGTAACATGCTAAATTAATATTCTAGAGCTGAAACACATACCGTTCCCACCCCCTTTCAGTTAATGAACATTCGATAAAAATAAAAAATATTTTTTTTTTTAAATCACCATATTTGTTATAGAATTTATTTATTTATTTTTTTTTTTTTGCACTTTTAACTTCTAACCAAATCTTTTGGGATGTTGTGCATGCATTTGAAGCAATGAAACTTTGGAACGATAGGTGGCAGCAAACTTGCCAAGTAAATTGTTATTGTTTACATAGTTATGAGCATGTGCACATTTCCGAGAACAATGAAGGTCTGCTGCCATCTAGAATCCTCAAAAGTCTCCCATTTGACATTTTAGATTGGTTTATGATTTTTTTATAGAGACAATGTGCTAGCATTGCCAACTCTTCACTCATAATGTTGCTGTTTGACACACTTAAAGTCGCAAATGTAGGCATGATTGTTGTTTTTGATACTTCGTTCACCTTCCAAAGGAATATAGAACCCTCAAGGCAATTTTGTTATCATTTTTTTCAAAAGCTTGTCCATTCGTCTCTGTTGGTTTATAGAATCCAAGTAAAAAAAAAATTGATGCATTCCTTTTTTGTTTCTGATTATCTTTTGATGTGGATTAAAGCATGTTTAATCCACACAACCATTACGAGCTGCATATTCCATTATTTTAAGGAAGACAATTTAAGCTTGAAGGGTTTGTACACTGTTGGTAAATTATCCCCTAGAAAGAATGCTCAGTGGTTGGTCACTAAGACTATAACATTTGGGAAATGTATATTCCAATAGGACTATTCCTCACAGTGAGGATATAAAAAAAAAACAGGTGACAACATAATTTGGGCCCATATTCTTTGGGTGATTAAATCTAACTGATTTGCTTAGTACATAAGAATTTTGCCCAGCAAAACAAGGTAACCAGTCATGCTGACATGCATTGCCGTCTTTGACTTGGTCCCCTGCAAATTTCTGCTCGGCAGTTGAATCTATTGTGCTTAACAGCTTTCCTATGTAGGGCCCCAATGATTTACCAATGGTGTACAACAACTTGCACATTCAAACCTCATTCCCAGAGTGACTTATCGAAAAATTGGTTTAAAACCAGACTTAGAGGAATTTCTGGAAATTTTGAGAAAGAGGTTAAAGATATTTCCCTCCGTGAAAAAAAAATTATAAAACAAAAAAACTAATAATAATTGATATAAAACGTTTGCCTTTGTATGAACTGTGGGTGTTTTATAGCTCCAGAAGTAAAGGTTGTTATTTTTAGGAATAAAACAAAAAATAGCGTGTTTGATATTTGGTTAAATCCTACTATTTTGGTAAATTGTTGTTATAACCTGACACTAGTTTGTTATTGTATAGTTGTGGAGTGTGCAGGGGACCAACATGAATGCTTTTCCATTGTTATTGATACATAGTATACCAGTGTGCCTATTTGACATTTAGATACTAGATAGACGTGGGACGTGGGTTTGGTTTTGTTCTCTTTTTGTTTTGTTTGGGTTTTTTTTTTCTGTATTTTACAATTTAACAAGTACTGTAATGTTGCTACTCAATATAATCATAATACAGCGCTGCTGTTGTAGTAATATAACCATTTTTCTAGAATCTGTCCATGCTTTGAAAATGTACCCCACCCCTCCTTAATTTTTCAAAACAACTACTTGATAACTGTTGAGTTTTTGGCTTTTTTAAAACTTTTGAACAAAACTGTTTTCCTAGAGCTATTTTTGTATTCCGCGTAAAACTTTCGCCTGATAATAGCATCAGATTATGGAGTCATTTGGGATAGCAATGTTTTGTAGTAACATTTTGATTTCAATGTGGTGGTGTATTTTTGTTCCCCCTCTGCTCCCCACTGCGTATTGTAAAAATTGGTTCACGTGTGAATGTGTGTTTTCTCTTGAACACTGAGGCATGAAGTGCACTGTCCGTAAACTGTACACAGGGAAACCTTTTGTGTGAAGTGAGTACTCGTAAAAAAAGTTTGGACATTGTGATTGGCTAACATGGTCGGGGGGGGGGGGATAAGATTCCAACCAATCAACTTCAACCATCCAAAATGCAATGAGCAGATCCATCCAAAGATAGACTTGCTACTTTGTAAGAAATCCAAACCCAAAATTGTTTTCGTTCTGCGAGACATTTGCCCTAAAACCAATCAAACTCAAGTTTAAAACATTATCAAGTTATTTCAATTGCAAAGACTTAACATGCTGCAAATAAATTCCACCAATAAATTTTTAAAGAAGTAAAGCTAACAAAGAAAACAGCAAATTCACTTTCAACCACTACTGAAATGTGAATGAAAACAAAACCTTAATATTATCACTTCCGCAAAAGATTTGCGAAAGATGTTAACAACTTAAAAGCAAATCATTTGCTAGAAGTTTAAACGGGGATTGTCATCATGGTCATAGCAGGCACGTGGCTGTACGTGGAAATACGAACTCTCAGCCAGTAACTGCTCGTGCGCATGCGCCCTCCATATCAGATCTGTGGCCAGCGCGCGCGTGCAGTGACTTGGTGAGAGTTATAATCCCATGTAAGGCCACAGGCCTGCTATGCTCATGACGACAATCTCGCTATAAACTTAGGAAATAGTGTTGAAATTTGGGGAGCTTTTATTCGCATTTCCATCCTAGACGAGAATTTCATGCAATCATTATGGAAATGAGAAAGTATTTTCTAACATCAGTTTGTAGAATATTTGTCTTTCCGTTGCCAGTGAAGCAATAGGGTCCGATCCACTTCCACCAGTTAACTGCCATAGCTTTACATTATGCTTTACTTCATTGATCACTTCCAGTATAATTAGTGTGCCTGTATGTGTGTGTGCATTTATTTATAATAGTATTTTAATTCTTAGTATTTGAATGCTAGCTAATTAATAACAATGATATGCCGGTATAAATATATTTTTTTTGTTTGCCTTTTCAATTTTTTTTTATTTATTTTTTTTTTTTTTCCTTCTTTGTGTGTGCAAAAACAATGCATCCAATAATTTGAGTTGTATCCAACTCATTTTGGAGTTAAGGGGGCTCTCCTGGTAGTCTGCTTTGTCTATAAGTAAACTTAGGTTGCATTTATTAATAAAACAATACATACTTCTGAAGACGAGTCATCAGAGCTCCTCAAGCTACTCTTTATTTTCTCTCAATTTTCGGTTAGATTTCATCCGCAATCATCATGCCCTTTTTATCCCTTGTCCTGCCATAATGAGCTTGTTTTAATTCTGGTCATGCACTTCGTAAGCAGTCTTGAAACTTAAATCTTATCGTTTAATTAAGCTGATGAAAGAAATAAGTCGTTAACGACATATTTAGTGGGAATATAAAGGGTTTCTGTTTTTGCTTAATAATTCATACCATTTTTCTCACGCGTAAAACTGATCGATTACGGTGTGGGTTTTCAGATAGTTTACATTTTGATAGATTTTACTCATTTGTTAGCATGATTGGTTCCTATGGTGATGTGCACAGTTTTTGGCGATGTTTTTTTTGTCCTTGTGGATTGTTTGGGATTGTGTACGGTCTTTACAAACTCTTTTTGCATGACGTCTGAAATCTTAGGGGTGTGTTGTTCGAACACCAAGTACAAAGTCTCGTGGGGAGTGGTCAAATTTATTTTTTAAATCGTTTTTTCGTGTGCATGTACCAGATATCAAGTTTTTGAATGTTACATAACTCTTGTCACACTAGGTTTAGATACGTATACCATGCATGGGAAAATGTTTTTAAAATGTAGTTTTGGGCCAAAAATACCATCAATGTGAATAATTGCCTGGTTGTTCCACTCGGACTGATCTTTTTTGTATTAAGTTCCACGAAGACAATATCCGCACTTTCAGTTTTGTGCTCAGAACTGTGCACCATTTTGTTCAGATTGTAGGTGACGTTATCGAAATGATTGGATACGTTTTGGACATTTTCAAGATAACTGTTGGTCTTTTATTGATCTTTGACATTGCTTGTTTTTTGCTTCTATGCACTCATTTCACCTGAAGGGGTAATATTTTAAGTGGCTTCTTGTGATGACAGAAACAAGTTTTTTTATTCTTATTGCTACCTCATTGTTCGTTGTATGTACAGTGATTTTATCAGGAATGGCAGTGTTTTGTGTTAAAAACGGTTGTAATCGTCGGGTTTTCTCTTCTCTTTTAAATCAACACATTTCTTAAAAGCAGAGCAGGTATATATAAGAGTGATTTTGGTTTCCTTTGGAATTATACTGTATGCACCTCTTTACGATGACTTTCATTTGGATGTGTAGAGATTGTTAACGCTTTATTGTGGGCAATGTAACTAACAGCTTACAGCAGCATATAATCACACAATAACATGTATGGCCACGCTTGGTTTAGAGTTAGGACATTTAAGAGGATAAATCTCAAAAAGGTTGGTTCAGTAAAAACACAAATTAAACAGCCAGAAGAATAAAGTGAATTTGGAGTGATATCATGATATGCTTGAAGATTTTAAAACTTTGTAGAAAAAAATGAATCGGGCAAAAGCTGTAACTCCACAGGGCCTTACAATCTGCAATGGCTGATTTCATTGAGTTGCCAAGGGCACTACATAGCTGTATCCTGACAGAAACAGGTTACCATTGAAAAGTGCTGTGCATTGTATGTTACTTGTGACTGGTTCTCTGCTCTTTTTTGCTTTGGCAAATCAATCATTGAGACAATATTAACCAGAGGACATCCCAGTGACATTGGGCAGAAACTATTCATCTGCTAAAGCTGTCACTTAATCATAGAGCTTTTGCTGTGGCGTTGGTTAGATCTGCATTTACCTCAGCTACGACAGCAAAGACAATCAGCCACTAATAAAAGCCAACCAATCCAAACAAGCCATTTGCAAGTTGGATAGAAATGGCGTCTGGTACAATGCCTTGTTAGGTCACACGTGAATATCTGATTCCTCAGACTACATCCAGTGTTGCAGTGTCGAATGGTTAGGGGCAAGCTTTTTGTTAGTTTCAAGAAGAGAGGACAAACAAACACCTAAAAACAATTCTCAATTAAATGTGTGGCACAAGGATACCAGTCTTTGCTTATCTGGAGGTTGCAATGCAAAAGCTTGCCCCAAACCATGTGACCTAACAGCACTGGTGTAGTCAGAGGTATTCAAATTGAGTATTCACTTGTGACCGAGCAGGGCATGGTACCAGACATCATTCAAATCTAACTTGTGAATGGCTGACATATACACGGCTTTTCACAGTCCATCAAATTTGTGTGACTAGCAGTTATTTGAAATTGACATTGTATTGGTTAAACTATCATAAAACAAAATTACTGGTATTTCGTAGCATATCATTCAGGCCATTGATTTAATTCCTGGCGAAACACTCAGTATTTTTTCATTTGATTCCCTGAACAAAACTGAACTAGCCTTCTTATACCTGTAGAAAATATAAATCGCAGACGAAAAAAATCTATATTGTTGACAATGTACGGTTCTAGATTTCTAGCAAAAGAATAAAGAGAAATATCCTTTTAAATAAATGCTATTTTTATGGCAGATGTCAGATGATAATTACCATAGCAACTAATCAAGATACAATATTTAGATTGTGTATAATGTAATTCAATGAGGTAACCAGAAAATCGTTTCATGTATTGTGAAATGTGAAGACGCGACGTACAAGTACTTTTATTCACAAAAGGAGAAACAAAAATACCACTGTAGAAAGATTTAACAAAACCACTGTCATATAATTGTCAGTGCAGTCAGATAGATTGGTGCATGCTAACAAACCAGTAATGTGACTATTATAGATAGGTATTTGGAAAACAACAATTTAGTTGACACCTTTTTTTGTATTTACTCTGTTAACATTCAGTACACAGTCAATCTCTTGACTCATATTTTGTTGACTTGGGCAAGTTATTGTTTATGTACAACAGACCAAGTCATTGAGCACCACCATAGCATCTGTCAACGGCTTCCATGTGGGTGTTAATGAAAACGACACGTGCGTTTGCACTACACCACCCACAAAAAAATCAAAATGGCGGTAGCTGGTTTAACAACATTTTTAGGACTTTTGGATTGGTCCATAATATTCCAAAGAATTGAGTACCAAGTGTCATTTGATATTAATTTGAAAGTTTAATGCCAAGTGAATCTCGTTAAGAAGAGAGAGGCCCTTTCCTGGTTGGGCTCTGACTTGGGGCAAGTTCGATCAATGACCAGTAGTTAACTAGTGGTTGATTAGTGACGTACGTAGTTCATGCCCACTGAAGTTGCTGTACCAAGGTCTCTAGTCATGTCATGTCAACGCCACCATGAGCCAACGGCGAAATCATCATTATCACTTTTCTAATAACTGGCCCACCCTGCACTGTGCTTATGAAACTGCTATTAGGGTAACCAGCGATGCGACCAACCTCAATAGGCTGGTCGCGAAAAGTCGACTAGACCAGTCCAACCATTGTTAAATAGCATGAGTTCAATCAGAGTTAATCGAACTATGGTTAACTGTGGTCCTTGATAGTACTTGCTGTTGGGCTTCGTGAGTTATTCTGAAAACCTACACTTTTGGTATAGGACTTCCAACAGGCGAACAGAGCCAAGCCAGAGTCCAAGCTGTAGCCCAAGCTGTAGCCCAAGCCGGAGCCCAAGCCGGAACCCAAGCCAGAACCTAAGCCTGCTCCATGGTTTTTAAACAGCCATAGAAACCATCTTCAAGAAAATGGTGGACACTAGAGTAAATTTAACTTAAAAGTATCAGGAAAAATCATGCACGTTATAAAATGCAAATCACTGTGATAACCACTTATACAGAAGAACCACCCACATTAAGTTTTCCCCTCAATGATTAGGTACAAATAGATATTGCAATAAATGTGAAACCCTAGTTCAAGTGTCTGTTACAGGAAAACACAAAAATAATGTTTATGTAACAGTTGTTGATGTTTATTGTTGATATCTTGCATGTGATTAACACCCAATTATTTCCATAATATGAAATGAGTGGATTTGTTGAATATTTATAACCCGGTATGAAAATGCATTGCAAACAATGTTTTAATGTTCACAAAGGATAAAACCCTGATTTATTGTAGTTGAAAAGACAAACAGAATTGTATTAGTAATATATATGTATTAAAAGAACTTAAAGCGCAGTACTGTTTTAAATTGAAAAAAAAAAAAAAAAAAAAACCTATGGGGCATATCTATTGTTCTGCCCTTAGCGTGCACGAAATTACCGCTTCAGTATTTATATTTCACTAGCTTTAAATCAATATTGTCATTGGAAGAAGGATTTTTTTTTCAAATAATTATTATTGTTATTACCGGGCAGAGTTTTAATAAGTTGAATAAGATTATAGGACATTTAAAAACAACAAGCTTTGCCTGTTTTAAGGGTTAGTGGCGTTTTGAGAATCTAGTTAGTTGATCCTTACATCCACTCATTCTTTTTGATTCTGCTGTAGGCAAAATTGGCGACGGTAACCTCTCTCTGTATAGACCATGTGACCCTTGTTTACAAAAGAGTGACCTTGTACATTCCAGGGCAATTACTGGCAGGCAAGATACTGCATGGGACATATGAGAAATTTTACATTTTGTATCATAATTTCCACATAAATTCAATGGCTATTAAAATGAGAGCTGAACTAGTTGCGAGATGTGCCCCTTTCCTTCATATCCAAAGTTGATGACAATCGGACAGTGCAATCTCCATAAAATGAAAGATTTAAAGTATTTTCCCATTGAGCCGTGTACAAATCCTGCCTGCAGGAAGTCCAGGTTCTGTGGCTCTTTTGTAAACATGTGATGTCACAGGTAACATGGTCTATTGGAGCATGGAGCTAACCTCTGCTAATTATTGTTGTTGATTCCACTATTTAAACAGTCCACACAATTTCATCCACAGATGAAGAGAGTTCAAATTGGTTGGTGTTCACCTGTTATGCTTTAACAGAGCTCAAAAGTCAGTGGATGTAGTTGATTCAAACAAAATTAACAAATCAAAATAATTTGGAGTTGACATTTATATATAAAGTTTACAAAGTGGTTGCTTCCATTCCAGTTGATTATTCTAAAAAAAAAAAAAAGAATTGCTGAAACTTAGTGGATATTCCTATCTAGTGCTGTATTTAAAATGACTTAAAATGGACACCATTCTTCACTTCCACTCATACATATAAATCAACCAAATCCACTCAGACAAAAACATGTAAAAGGGGACCGTTCAAGATTTGAAAGTGAGTGTATTGTAACTTCAGAAACCCAGTGTTTGCAATACTTGAATCAATATTCTTTTAGGAGCTTCAATACTTTTAAGTGCGTTGTGTTTTAGAGCACGGAACAACCCTTGTGGTGGCTTAAAGAGTAACATTGTATTGAGACTTTACTGAACGATTAGTATGTAGACCACCCAGTACCAAATTTTCATGAAGCTTGTAACTGAAATGTTTGCCGAGCAGAAATGGGTTACCAGCTAAAATCATCATGTAATGTACACCTATTGTGACTGGTTCCCTGCAGATCACTTTGCTTGGCAGCTTTATGAAATTGGACCCAGATTGCTGTATGTTACTGTTGAAACAAACCATTTGTTTAGGTCATAACGCGAGTAGTTATGGGATATTTTGTGCTTTGCATTTATACATCATATAACAAAAATCTGACAAATGAGATGTATCCATTAATTTGCATATTTGCATATTTAGCAGCCTGTATTCAAATGTGATTTTGATCATTTGCCAGTCTAAAAGCAGTGAGATTGTATTACATGCACCAGAACTATCATTTCACTCGGTGTGTATTAAAAAAAATAATAATAATAGTATATTGTTTTTCAGTTTCCAGTACATTTATAGCCAGGTATTATTTTAAACTCCAGTAATATATAATGGACCAACTATAAAGAAAAAGCAGTAGAAATGGGATTGTTTTAAAAAGAAAGTGTATTTTTGCAAAGATGATTTAACCAAGAGGAAAATGCTTAACTTTGTAATGGAATTATGATATTTAAATCAAGATACTCGAGTGGAAGTAGGACTCTTAGCTTTGAAACTGAAAACAGTTCGGAATACGTAAACTAACATTTTGACACATTGCCTAAAAATAACGGAAAAACAAACCGGAAATCACAAGATTTGTTTGTGTACTAAAGAGTGATCACCACAGTGAAATGTTTTTGAGAGCCACGCAAGAGTGATATCCCCATCTTCACAATTGGAATGATTGTTTACGCATTGAGTGTGAGTGACTGTATTTTGATTAAACCAAAGCGCAAAAAGCCGTCTGAGAGGACGAATGAAATACTACTTTGCCGGCACAGGTTTAAAAAGCACAACCCTCTGCAATACTTTGATGAATACGAGGAAGCTTTTAATGTTGTGCTGGCAAAAAAAAAAACAACAACCCAAAACACAATCATAAGTCTCGTATAAAATACACCCAGAAAATAGCAATTATACGAAATTATTAACTAGGCTCTGTTAGCTATATATGGTAATCTGTGTCAGTTTTTCTGTGTGAGTGGGTTATTGTTTGACTGATTAATTATTATATAATGCACCATGGTTATTACTATAAAAAAAAAGATAGTGTGTAGTCTGAGCGAAGAGCGCCCTCTCTTGCTTTGTTTGGGGAGAGGGCAAACTTAGGGGAGAACAGTTTCTTAAAGGGCGGTATTGCAATACACCCAAGCTGCATTGTGTTATACTGACAATAAATGCGCGAGTGTAAACATTATGGTCGGTTTGTTTATTGTTTGTAATTTATTTTTGTGATGTGACAAAATTGAAGGCCTGAACCATATTCAGTCCCCCCAAACCTAAACCGACAATCAGATCCCAAGTGTGGGCTAATTTTTATGAAACCATATTGTACCCTTCAAGTATCCACTCGTAGCATTTGGGAGGTCACACTGATAAGTTGTTTCACCATTCAGCAAACAACACAAACAACTGATGTGCAATTTTCTTTAACATTGTTTTGCTCCAATGTCTCAAAGAGCAGTGTTAGGTAAGGACTTTGTTTAGGGTATGGGCTAGAGGTAAGGCTGGGGTTGGGGCTGGTTTATACTAAGTGGCAAAACAAGGGTAAAATTTAAGGGGGGCACATGGGGGTGCACCATTTTTTTTATTGGGGGGGGGGGCAAAATCGAGTTTCTATTAGCATTTTTTTAAGCCCCTTTTCATCTTGTAATGCCATTTACCATTTCTTATAAGATAATCCGATGTGGAAGTAAAAACATTGCGTGTAAATAGAAAAACAGAAAATGTCACATTTTATTCTGTTAACTTTTAATTTCAAAAGTCCACATTTCAAACGGGGGGCGGGGGGGGGGGGCACCTCTCTTAGTTACACCTCTGTTTATACTGCATAAACTCCTCAAAATGGACTGTAATAATGCAGGTGCTCGAGGCTAGAAGATGCACAAGTAGGAGTTCTGCTCAATCTGTAACAGAAACTGCCAATCACACAGCAATGTGTAGAAAAAATACCTTCATCTTTATTGAACAAGATAATATGAAACTGCATAGCAAATATTAAGGCATCATTACAATTTAAAATCCATCTCAAAGAGTGGATTCTACCTCTGAGGCTGTTCACTGCTTATTTAGTATACCACAGAGTTATACAAAAGCACTAGAGGGTGTACAAAATCCTGGGACACTGCCTGACAAGAAGCATTTTTGACCATTGAGACAACAGTGCTGAACAATCACACTACACTAATCACTCATCAGTTTATACATTTTGTAAGTGGAAATTTGTATGCAATTGACCCATAGAGGGATTTACGCCCCTGGCGTGTCAGCCCAGTTCCGTGCATGACATAGCAAGTGCTCTCTCTAGATATTGATATGTAACTCTATAACGTATACCGACATAAAACAACTTTATAAGAGCATAATTAAGTGTTCTTTAACACTAATATAGAATAACATGTTCTAGACAAAAGTCACATGCTGGAAGACCTGGCCTATGACTTCATGTCATGCCCTTTGACCTTGACATCTCTGGCTTCAATTCTCTATGTTAATTGTTGTTTCTATGGATACTCAATATGAATAACGATGGAAAGAAATAGGCATAGGCTATCAACCCCCCCCCCTTTTTCTCCATACCCCACTGAGGGCCTTGACACCAACAGGGGATATGAAGTCATTTGACAAGCCATTTCTAATCATAAACACTTGGGCAATGCTAATACTGGATTTGAAAAAAATCAAATAATAAAATATGACAATCTACTAATCTACTTGTCGAGCAGGGTAGTGATGGTGGAGTTCAGTGAACCAACAGGGTGATGTAATGAGCAACTCGAATGATAAGGGGGACGCACGGCCGATTCAGGGAAGCTAATGCTGTCTGGCAACTAAATTGAAAAAAGACCTCTCCACTTCCCCAACAGAGTCTCCAACCATCACAGATCCATCCTATAATCAATTGTCAAATCACTATCGGAACTCCCTTCAGAAAACTTCAGTGGTACTTCAAACGCCAATCCTGTCATGTGACACGTTCCCGTTGAATCCTCGCAGTAGCAGACGGAAACTTCAATCCGCATTGTGACATCTTGGACCATAGAGGGAGCTGTCCAACGGTGAGAGAGTGGCTTGTCAAGGCTCGAGATGGATGTCTTGCTAAGAATCAGAAGGGGTGTGTCTCCTGTACAAGGGAAAAAAATTGAAAAGCAGATTTGTGGTCAATTCCAATTCAAATAAAAATGCAGATTTTTACCCTTCAAGTTCTGCTTCAGAAATCCACATCAAATTATTCATCAGATTCACAATGTTAAACAGGCAACCGAATGGTTTGCTAAATCATTCACATCAACAATCTCACCCTGGCAATTAAACATTTACTAATGGGTGATGAGAAGCAATTGTAGTCGAAGTGGCTTTCCCATAGAAACAAGTAACACAAGCAGGATTTGAACCTACACTCCGATGACTCGGCCCGTCAGAACTTCAGTCTGATGCACTGTACCGTTCATCCGTGACACTGTAAAAAGTGTAAGCAAGTACAGTGATTGCCAGTACCAAAAACCTTTGGTTAGAAAAACGTCCTTAATTCAAATAAACACCAACTCTTCACTCGACCCTCACCTTTAACATAGGCCATCCATGCAGTTGGAGCGCCCTCTGTCAGCTTACACCCATCAGGTAATTTGATGTTGACTTGAAGGCAAACAGCACCCTCAGTGGTTGCTTCAAGCTGGGGTTGAGTTGTTACTGTTGTCTTAGATGGGACGAGGTGTTTGATTGGTTGAGCTGATAACGACAGTGAGCTGACCTCTGCAGTTGGGGGTTGTCTTGTAGCTGGGAAGATAATCTTCAGCTGAAACAAAAATAAAACAGAATATTACTTAAATACATGATATAAACTTGCATTTGATAATCACTTCTTCAAAATTTCAAAACTAAAAGTGACAGCAGTGTGTATCTACTGAAAGGTGAGCTAGCCTTTTTACATAGTCACCTCTTTGACGCTGTCGGATTCTAAATCCAACACTCGGATTGCATTGTTGTTTGTATCAGCAACATAGACTTTCTTGTAGGTTGAGGAAACACACAACCCTCCTGGCTCGTTAAACTCAGCCTCTGCCAAAGTGGCACTGTCCACTTTGCCTGCCTTGCCACTGCCAGCCACTGTGGAACAGGTCTTCCTTAAGGGATCAACCATTTTTATCTGAAGGTAGAAGTAAAATCAAGGGAAAGATTAATATTTTACATGGAACATGGAAACAATCAATCACTGAAGAGTATAGAGGGGACCAGTCCACTATTGGCATGAGGACTTGCTGTGTATAGGAAAGTTTTGCTCTGAAGAATCAGGTTACCAACCAAAATGCCCTTATCACATACCGAGGTTGACCATGGAAACTTAATTCATGCATAACAAGCGTCAACCATTTAAGTGACTTCTTCTGATCTCAGTGAGGGTGTTGTAAGAGATTTTGACTTCATGCAAGGGGTGCATTAGTGACGTGCTGAGAATACGAGACCAACCTACTTTGTGGTTGTAGGAGTCTGCAATGTACAGGTGCTGGTTTAATGGATTCCATGCTATGCCTATTGGATGCTGCAGTTTAGCATTCCGTCCTGTACCATCAACATCACCAAACGCAAAGAGATTCTAACAATAAAACAGACAGATATTGCGTATAAACTTAGTGTGTCCACAAGGGTTGTTATTTGCCGTTAGTATTACTTAATATTTATGGTAATTAAAAACCAAGGATGCCTCGAAGAGTTAACACAATCACTGTAGCATGGAAGCCGATGAAAGGCCAGTTCAATGTAGTAGGTAGCGCAAACAATTTAACTGATATAATTATTGCATCTGTGGTAGTTACAAGTTTCCAATACATTAGTGTAGGACAAATATTTAAACAATATTTAGGTTGAACAAAGAAAAATTGACCGCAGCGGGATTTGAACCTGGGACCGCCGGCTACTAAAACTTGGAAACTACTTCATAGTTCTCACCATAGGGTCTAAATCTCCACCAACTACACCCTTCACTGCTCCGTTTTTCAATGAGATGCTTCGTATGCTGCTACTCTCACTGTCGGCCACGTACATGCAGCCGAGATAGTCCACATGAGGGTTGACCAGGCCAGAGGGCTGTGCAAAGCTTGCATTCCTAGGGTACGCATTGTTTCGATTTTCCTCCTTCCCAGTGCCTGCATACAGGATGCACACATTTGCATTGTGCTCTCTGTGGGTTTCATAAAACAAGTAACATTGGTTATCACAAAGAGTATACTTCATCTTTAAGAACTCGAAATCAACTCTTAAGACTGTACTTTAAAACAACAAAAGGAAAATATTTTAAAAAGGGAGGGCTTCATACAAAATAATTTGTCAAAAGTTTGTTTACATTTCCTTTGCAAGCCACTTGCTATCCTTCAAAAACAATCCCCAGATCTGATGGCTTCCAGCCATGGCAATGAAGAGAATGTTGTCATCTGGACCGCCGAGGCAAACATCCCAGGGGGAGCTGAGAACCTGTTCTGGGCCTGGAGCCCCTCCCCATTGGCACTTGTGGTCTCCCATCTCCCCCACGCCTGCAATGGTAGTCACTGTCTCTGCCTCTAAATCAATCTAAGAAAGAGTAAAGTATGACGGTGTGATTATTAATATTATTCATTATAGCCATTCAAGGAAATTCAAGGTAAGCACAAACAAATGTCAAAACAACAACACACTCTTCATTACATATGCTCAGTGGAATTATTTCTTTATCATGTAGTTTGCAAGACTAACCTAAACAATTCCCAATTCCACAAGACATTTGGAGTGTTCATTATTTCACAGCCAATCCTTTTAATTCTTTAAATAGAGGCAAATAACCATGCACAACAAAGCTTCCTTCAAAAAGACTGTGTGGACTTGTGTAAGTCTTGTATTCATTTTGTTTTACCATTCCTTCATTTGTAGAAATCGATTTACCTTCCTGATGGCATGGTTCTGTGTGTCTGCTAAATATATAATATCCCCCTTCCACACCATTCCTTGAGGGGAGTGGAACCTTGCCTTCTCAAACGACCCATCAACAAACCCTATTTCAATGCCACCGATGCAGTGCAGTAATACTCCCTCCTTGGTTGTGACTAAGATACGGTGGTGACCGCTATCAGCCACAGCAAGGTTGTTTCCTTGACCGTCAACTTCTACTTTCCCCGGGAAGAGAAGTGGCGAGTCTGGTAGAGAGTCCTTCAACCTGGTGATCATCGGGAGGTCAACATTTGCGACAATTTCTCCACGAGATTTGAAGAACTTCATGGCAACCTCACAGATTAGAAAGAGTTTCTTGCGTTGTCCTTCTCCAATGATGGGTAGTAGGTACTCTCCCGATGGTCCAATCAGAAGCATCGTCGGCCAGCATTGTATGCCAAGGGCGTCCCACATGACAGTCTTATGATCGTTGATGACTGCATGAGCAATATCATAACGCAGGACGGCATTCAAAACGTTTGCAGATGTTTTCTCGTTTTCAAACTTGGCCGAGTGAACCCCAACAACAACAAGTCCATCACTGATGGGGAATTTTTCTTCTAGAGCCTCCAGGTCAGGTAAGACGTGCATGCAGTTGATACAACAGTATGTGAAGAAGTCAAGCACCACAAGTTTACCCTTTAAATCCTGGTGTAGCGACAATGGCTTCATTGTGTTGAACCACTCTAGGCCTGCAAATCAAAAAGTGCATTTGAAGAGATTAGAAAAGGCCAGCAGGTTGATATCATGTATCATGTTCTCTTAAAAAAACGTTCTTTTTGTGCATATTTTGCCTCAAAATGTCCCATTATGCTATACATATCATTCTGAACTGGTCCCATACCGTGTCCCACCCTTCCTTCAATGCATGGTCAACCAGTGCCCCACATTGCCACTGGTAAAAACTGACTTCAGTGTGAGACTTTATCTCACATTGAAAAGTACACCAAATTTCTGGTGGCTTCTTTAGTATAAAGGTCTAGTATTTAGTACTATTAATTAGTAACTCGACGAACTAGACATTTTCTGTTACAATTATTTGACTTGAATTCACAATTATTACTGAGTGAACTGATCAAATAACGTTTAGTAAAGTAGATGCAATGGACCAATATGTTTGTACTTCTTTTCATCGAAAAAAAAGTTTATTTTATCACGAAGCTGGTTCTATCTAAACGCCATTGAAAACATAGCAGATACCTTTAGGAAAATCTTCCACGACTTTGCGTTCATCCGGGGAACAGACTCGCTCCAGATATTTCAAAACTATTTCTCGTCGTTGTTCGTCAGTTTTTGCGGCTGCATAAGCCATTTCTAAGATGTCTATATTGCCCATTTTTCTCAACTGTGAAGTGTTATGACGATCTGAATGTTATCGTTTATAAAGTCTATGTTTATTATCTGATTAAACTTAACCAAGTCCTCCCTTCGTTTACCTTTTCTGTCAATTTCACTGCAGATCGAAGTTCCCCGTACAAGCTCATAAAAATAGGTTTTGATGGTAGGCCTATAAATAATATACTGTAAACATTGTACAAAAAATAATAATAGTAAAAATTATATATACATATGTGAACAAAAAGTCTAATTATTTAGCCCAGAGCGCTAGCGAAGGGTCATGACTTTGTTATGCAAATAAGAAATGAGCTGGGTCACGTCTCATGCGTGCCGCGCCACGCGCGCCCTCCATCTTTTTTCAATGAAAAAAATCATAGACGTACGACTCCATCTGCCCAAATAAATTCGGTTTTTCATTGCAGTTATGAAGTTAAACTGCTGAACAAATTGCGCTGGTAAGTTGACAACATTCTTGTCTAAAGAATAAATAGTATAAAGAATGATTTTCATCGGCATAATTTGATTTTTGTGTGTGTTTTCGCCACGAGGCGCTAAGTTTAAAACCACACGTGTGTGTACTGTCGGTGTGCAAACATTACAACTTACATGTCACATGCGCCAAGCTCAATTTATTTTCTCAGTAAGCGTTCAAGTACGGGCCTAGGCCTAAAAACCAAGCAAATTAAACGTTATTGGAGATAATAGGGGCTGTCACTTTATATCCAATTGAATTTATTAAGTAAACTTTGATCCTTACCTATCTAGTTCTAGAACGAAGGGTTGAAGAATATATCCAGCTATGTATGAGCTAGGAACAGGCACTGTGAACAATTACTAAGTGTCCAAATCATGAAAAATAAGCCAATTTCACTTCTACATTGGGCTTGACAACACTACTCGCTAAACGCCATTTTAAGTCGTTTGGGCATGAATGCGCGAAAGTTCCAGCCGCGAGATGAAATGTCCGCTTGATTTTTCTTTTTTTAATAAGGTCAATATACCGTTTTTGCTACCGATTCCTTGAGAGGAATATTATACAAGGGAAATAAAGCCCAACATCCATTAAAAAGTCTAAAAAATCCCTTAGAAAGTGGCAGTCGGATATGGAAACTTTTCCATAATACTAGGCTGTAGTGTGTACTTGCCTTACCAAACTTACATTTTTTTACTTAAGAGTTTGACAAACTTTCAAATGAAATGAATTGTAACATTAGGCAATGATGTTTATAACTAATGAGTAATGTTATTCATTACAAACAAAATAGTCTGGTCTCATTTTGTCTCATCAAGTAATCATATTACACAAGCACATGCGCCACGAAGACACTGCACAAAGCATTAAGCGGTCAGCGGTTTCTTGTGACTAATAATTGTTTTTGTAACACTAACATTAACAACAACAGATATCATGTCAGAAACATTTGAAGCAAACTTTAATCTTACTATTTGTAATACTTTTGTATAAATGTCTTTGGAAAAAAACACCCGCCTTTGTAAAAAAATAAATAAAAATACAGTTATGCAAAGTATGGTGACCGTTAACGCTTTCCCAATGGAAGTTAGCTGGCATGGTATGCTCAATGTCGAAACTGCTTTAAAGAGAGCCTCTGGAGTTACAGGCGATCCAATATAAAATAATATCAAACAAGTTCCTGGTTCTTTAGATCCTGAAAACAGTTTTAAGGTAGACCCAGTAACTGGGGCGCTGTACTTAAAATTGTTGACATTATCGGTCATAACAATTTAAAAAAAAGAAGTACAGCGTCCCAGTAACTGGGTCTAGTTTTAAGGTGTTAAAGCTGTTCTTTGGGTAAACTAATACATCCGCCTTATAATTATTCTCTAGATAAAATGCATTTTGAAAGTTTACTACGGCCCTGCATTAAAAAAATCCCTCACACAAACCCGGTCCACACACAGACGAATGCATAAAAAAGACAGGCTCCAAACTTTCCATGCACATTGTCAATGAAGAATTTTTTTTACAGCTTTGTAGGTTACTGCGCAAAAAAAACCAGTCTAATACTGTGGGACTGAAAGTGAGACTCGCGCCGTGCAAACTTTTTGTAATGTGTTAAGCGGACATGTCTGAGGTTGCATGACTAATGTTATTTTCAAACTTACAATGTACTCATCAGTTCCAATACTAATTCATTTTCCCCAGCAAATTAACATTTACAGAGAGGTGTACATGTTCTATGTTGTATCTGCGGAATGACGCCATGCCATTGAAAAATATGCCTTAATTTTTTCTCCCATATCTGCAGTGTCTATCACCAGCCCAATGTTTACCCCATCGTCAACAGATGTCTGAGGCTGAGGCTGAGGCTGAGGCTGAGGCTGAGGCTGAGGCTGAGGCTGAGGCTGATGTATTAAGAGTAAATAACTGATTGTTAATGCTGAGTTTTATTCACAATCATTATACATTGGGCTGTTTTTGCAGTACTGTTAGTCAGGTAACACGCTTACCACAAACACTCTGGGGACTACATGTACTGCTGTGCATGCACCAGCCTAAGGTCTATACAATTGTAACTTGGTCTTTGCAATTATAAATTTTACTCAAGAAGGCAGATGGGAGGAAGATGTAGTTGAGAGGGAAACCCTGAGTCAAGTTTCCTCAATTTGGTGTATCTGAAAGTTCAACATGTGTTTCCTATAAAATAGTTTTCCCTGTTGCAGTGTCAGCATCTTCAAATGACATTGAACAGTTTTATAGTGATGACATTTTTCCCAATTTTGTTTTGCCTTTTGTTTAAATTAAATATAACGGAAACAATTGAAATAGCTGGTTTTATATCAAACTAATTGCAGGTTTTTCACCTGATCTATTTGGTCTTTATGCCCAAATGGTTAAGAAAAGGTACAGTGTGTTTTGGTTTTTAGTCGTCTGTGAAATAACGTCATGTGGTTTTGCAAAAGAATGGAAATGTTATACATGATAAATTAATGTAACCTATCACAAAGTTGTTCAAAGAAGTTATTCACAGGCCTATCTAAAACCACTTAAATGAACTTTTACAAAAATATATTTAGCCATTTGAAATGCTTGCTTTCAAACAGACAGCTCATCATCCCAAATAAGAATAAATTAATCTTGTTCACAGTGATTCAAAGCAATGTTCACAACTCTTCAAATTAAAAATGAGATTATATATACCCTGCTGTAATCATTATGTTTTTCTAATTTCAAATGTTTTTCTCTAGAAAGGTGTGTATCCTCCCGTGAGATCTTTCCAAGAATGTCTTCCCATCAACACTTTAGATGTTTAAGGCTGCAAAAAAAGTATGTAAATCCTGCTTTTGGTTTCAGTTGTCGTCAAATATAGTGGGCTGTTTTTGCAGCACTATGCAACGAACATCAGACACATCACATACCACAACACTCTGGGGATTCTTCATGCAGGCACCAGCTTGACACAGGTGGGTGGTTATATTACAGATCTACTACAAAGATGAGAAATTAACTTTTCTTTTGCATAATTCCTTTGCGTGTATCTTGTTAAAATGCAAATTACGTACAATAATTGCTAGGACATTATTTGACTTTTTTTTATAACAAGTACTTGCTTGGTACTGGTAAAAGTATTGTCACCACAGAAATTATGTTATTTTAAAAGTGGGTTAGAATCTGGCAACCAAAATAAGGAGTTTACATGCAACAGAAAATGTAAAAGTTAAACATTTCAGCACCTTTAGACTACTTAAAGGCAAGTTTGAATGTAGGCACTTTTACTTGAAACAAAAATGTTCCAATACATTATGTACTATACACCTATGCAAGAGTAAAGGCAATGTTTTTTGTGTGCATCAATGTAATGTGAGTGATGATTGATTTGAAAAAGAGAAGAATAATCCTTTGTACGTACCTCTTGTTATTTTGTTAAATCAAGGGGGTGTATGTGAGATTTTCTTAAAAAGTAAAGTCATGATCATTGTTCATGAAATGTTCATAGTTGAAACAGCATTGTTGTAGTATTACTTGTACTTGGTACACCGTTTTGATGGTTCTCATACTTGGCTAGCAAAATACTCCCTCTGGAAGTCCATACTCGATACTCCACTGAAAAATAATCTGTAATTTCTTCTGTTTCATCATGCTTTCTTTTGTAACTTTAATCACCGAGCACCGAGTAGCCTTGGTGTGTTGACGTTAAGTCATAGTTTTTTCGGAGAAATTCTGGTGTTGTTCTATTGAGATTCAGGCTATGGATTTTTTAGTTTTTCTCACTCTGTTTCTTCAGATGGATTCATCTTTCTGTGAGATTAATTTGTTCCTGAGGCCACCGTCTTTTGTGTTTATTCTTCGCTGGAGGCTACCGCCTACAGATTTTAGCCGATCTGTCCAACTGTTCAGTGACTGTTTTATTCATTGATTTTAATGAAGCTATCGACTTTGTTTTCTGCCGTAAATGTTGGATTCTCATTCTTCAAGGATTGTTGAGTGCTGAGGCTTTGTCTTCATGTTTTATCTTCGCTGCTATTTTTCCTTGGAGGCTACAGATTTGTCGTAGGATTTCCTTGTAGTGTGGGTTTTTGTAAGGTAGTTCTTCGACGGATTGTTAATCTTCAAGGGTTGTTGATGAGGCTACTGTCCCTCATGCTTTTCTTGGATAGTGATTATTTCCTTGGAGGCTACAGACTTTTTGCCAGACTTCCTGGCAGTTTGGGATTTTGTAAAGTCAGCTCTTTGACAGTTTGATGGATTCTTTTTCTACAAATATTGTTTGCTTGCTGAGGCTATCGTCCTTGTGCTTCTTCTTTGTCGGTTTCTTTCCTGCAGTTTGGTAACTTGGTAACGTAAGTTCTTTGCTTTCGGTGGAGGTCTGGATATTTGGAGTACCGGACTTTTCTTCATCTTCAAGGAGTGCTTGTGTTTAATTGCTGCAGCCATCGTTTTCTTCCCCCATTTGTTATTCTGCTGGTGTCACCGGGAGTGTACAGACTTAATAAGGGTTACTGAGACTGTTGTCTTCATGCTACCTTTTTACTTTTTAGTTACGGGATGCCGCAGTCAAAGCGGGTAATTCGTATGCTGCTGCGACTTGCTGATGACAAGAGGTCAAGAGTCACCGGTAAAAGTGTCCCCGTTCATGCCGAGGAAGCGTCGCGGCCTGTGGCAAGTCAAGCAAGTGGAAGTGGCAATGCCTCGATGCAGCAGGGAAGAGCTCATGCTCTGGGTGGTTTTGTAGTTTCCTCTGCTACTTAACAACAAATTTGGGATGGGGAATTTGACCGATTGATGCAAGGTAATGCTGGGCAGCATTTGTCAAGTAGGCATCAATAATCGGAGCGGAACTCTTTGGAGATGAGCGCGTGGATCGGCTCTTTACTGCACAACCCAATGGAGAGTGGCTCCACTCTGCACAACTCTATGAAGCAGAGCTGTGGATCCGCTTCGCACTGCACAACTCTATTGGGCGGAGCCCGTGGATTGGCTCTGCACTGTACAAGCCTATGGAAAGGGGCTCTGCACTTCACAACTGGCTCTACAATGCCAGTGGTATGTCATTGCACTGCACAACTCTATGGAGCCGAGACCCGTTTAGATTGGCTCTGCTCTGCACAACCCAATGGAGAGGGTCACTGGATCACTGGAGCCCCTGGATCATCTCCGCACATGCACAACTCTCTAGAGTGAAGCCTGTGGTACGCCTCTGCACGGCACAACCAAATGGAAAGGGGCTCTGCAATGCACAACTCTATGGAGCGAAGACTGTGGATTGGCTCCGCACTGCACAACTCTGAGGATCGGCTCCGCACTGCACAACCCAACGGAGAGGGCCTCTGCAATGCACAACTCTTCTATGGAGTGGAGCCCATAGCTTGGCTCCGCACTGCAAAACTCTATGGAGCAGAGCCCATAGGCTAGATCGGCTCCGCACTGCACAAGCTTATTTAGTAGGGCTGGTGGATTGGCTCCGCACTGCTCAAGCCTATGGAGTGGCCGCCCATGGATCAGCTGTGCACTACACACACAGCCCAGTGGAGCTGTAGTGTAGTCACAAACAACCCATCTGAGAGCACTACAGGAAGCCAAACCAAACATCAAGTCAAACACCGAGTCTCAAGGTGACAACCTGCCCAGACATAATGGTACTGAGGTCACTAGTGGAAACAATAATGAAGTTAACACCCACAAATTATGGCGCTGGGGTGAAACGCATGCCCCAGAATCCTGCTGATTTAAAACAGAGTAAGTGCCAACGTACAGGCCATACAAATAGCCAATGTGAGAAAGTTGCCGCCTACATCAGCAGAAAGAAGTCTAAGCCAAATGCTCATCACTTGCAGAAAGATGATGAAGACCAGGTGGAAGAAATGAAGCTTGCAGTTTTAAGCCACTTAGAGCATTGCACTCTCGACAAGTTGTCGAAGTCGAAACCTAATGATGAAAAACTTAATGATGAAAATAAATGGTCAAGAAGTCAACATGGAGTTTAACACAGGAAGCCCCTAGACTATTATTTCATCAAAGACCTACAATAAGGTTGGAAAGATGAGTTGCCTTGCAAAGCTGGACTTAAGACGTATTCAGGAAATAGTGCCTTTTATAGGTGAAGCCATGGTTTCTGTTAAGCATGCATCGCAACCAGCCAAGCTATTACCCTTGCTCATTGTAGAGGAAGATGTGAGCCTTATAGGAAGACAGTGGATAGAAAATCTACCGATATCCCTAGATGAAGTATTACCAGCGTCCAGCAGTCAGAACTATAAGTTGGTCTGCGTAGACAGCACACAGCAACAACTACCTAAAGTGGTGGAAGACATGCCAAAGTGTTTGACATGGAGAAAACTATCAAGTTTGTCCTTGATATATTCCGAGATATTCCGATGTGCCGTTGATGTCTTGTGATGACATCATCATCAGTGGTCGAGACGACAAAGAGCATCTTGCCAACCTAAAAGCTGTCTTGGACAGGTTGCAAGAAAATGGAATGTAACTGAACAAGTCAAAGTGTAAATTCTTCAAAGAGTCAGTAGTATATCTGGATGAAGATGGTTTGCGACCCTTTGAATCCAAGATGAAAGCTATACAGGAAGCTCCTGACCCACGAAATCAGGAAGAGCTTCAAGCGTACCTCGGACTGTTTGATTGTTATTGGAAGTGTATTCCAAATCTGAGCACATTGCACCTTTAACTGACTTGTTGAAGGCAGAGTTTGAGTCAACTAAGAAGACTTCAAAGAAGGCAAGACATGATGTGCAGAGGTCAAGCAAATCAACTGTAGAGCCTAAATTTAAGTGGGGATCAGAGCAGAGAATTGCCTTTGCAGAATCAAAGTTGCAGCCTTCAGGTTCACCTCGACCCCAAGAAGCCACTGTTCCTGCATACAGATGCTAGTCCTTACGGACATGGAGCTGTAATCAGCCATGTCATGCCCAATGGAAGTGAAAGGCCAATTAATAGCCTTTGCCTCAAGAACCTTGACACCAAGTGAGAAGAACTTTGTCCAGTACGACAAAGAAGGCCTCTCCATCATATTTGGTCTCATGAAGTTCCACAAGTATTTGCATGGTCGTAAGTTCACAATTGTGACAGATCACAAGCCACTGGTCTTTGAATTTGGAAACCAGAAGCCATCAAACCCAATGTCATCAGCTTGAGTCACTCGCTGGTACCAGATATTATTGGCTCCAGTCTGACATAGTCCATAAAGGCAAGAAGCACTGCAATGCAGATGCCTTATCACGCTTACCAGTCAGAGATGAGAAAGACCTCCTATGGGTGTAAGATGACAGCCAAGACACCAACCGGAGTTACACCCCAGCCGACCACAGCATCCCAGTGAACTGCTCTACAGATGCCAACTGTGCACGAAACTTTATCTACTCCTGCCTAACTTGGCCAGGAAAATCAAGATGCAACAGAGTCAGATGAAGGTCTCGGAAAATAGAAGTACAAAGTACGAAGTCTTCATCCTCAAGAAATGGTTCTTGTCAAAAACTTCGCAGTAGGACCAACTTGGTTATATGGTCAAGTACATCAACTCATATGCAATTTGATGTTTGAATTAACCTTGGAGGATGGGAGGACTGCTCGTCGTCATGTAGATCATATTCGCATGTGCTTACCCAGAGTGCTTCAAAGTGACTCATCTATGCCAAAGCTGGACTCAACCATTGATGTGCCCGTGTACAATCTCTTGTCAAAAGAGGCAATGGAAACTGATATTTTTGAAGTGGAACCAGTAAATCTTAAAGAAAGTCCCCAAACCAATGCAACCCCCTTGCGAATCTTAAACCGAGAAAGACAAATCCAAAACGGTATGATGACTATGTACTTTTCAAACCTTAATTAAGTATTAAAACTTAAACACTTTAAGTAGCTCCACTAGATATTAGTGTTCAGTTAGTTGTTCAGAAGTAGTTGGTACAAAACAGAAATTGTTTGATTGAATTGGTTCTTGTTTTAAGAAGTTAGCGGTTTCATGTTTAATAATAGTTATAGTTACGTATTCACATTTTCCTTGCCTTGGCACAATCCTATGGAGCAGAGCCCATGGATCAGCTGTGCACTGCCGAGCCCTATGGAGTGGAGCCAGGGGAACACTGCACAGTTCTACAGAGCGGAGCCAAAGGGTTGGCTCCACAACCCAACAGAGAGAGCATCCACACTGCACAACTCTATGGAGCGGAGCCCGTCGATCAGCTGTACACTGCACAAGTCAATAGAGTAGAGCTTGTGGATCGGCGCCACACTGCATAACTCTGTGGAGCGGAGCAGCCAATGGAGAGGGGCGCCGCACTGCACAACCAAGGGTGGGGGAGTCGATGGAGGGGCATCGCATTGTACAACCATATGGGATGGAGCCCATGGGCCAACCACGTGTCATGGAACTATGACAAATGGCCCCCAGACCAGACGTTAGAAAGCCACCATTGTACATGCCACCATGGGGGCCACGCATCACATTGAGAGGGCCAACCAATCACCGGCTATTAAGACTGGCGCCCGTGTGGCCCCACCTGCCGCTATGACGCATTATAGGCGGGAGGCTCTCTCGGGGAATCGAACCAAAGAAGCTCCTGGATAAGTTTGGCCGGGTTTTGATAAGTTTTGAGAGCATCGCAACAATCAACCAGTGGTGTGAGGCCGAAAAGGCACTATTGTTTGACTCCTACTAAAAGCCTCAGCACAAGAGGCCCTGACCAACACAGCAGGTGTACTCCTCCATTGCGGAGTAATTTTGGACACCGTTTCGAGGTCGCCGCCCAAATTTCATTGCAGCTTTCAATGCGCACCAGAGGTCGTGAGGACAATCCATTCGGCGTTTGGTAGCCAAAAGCTACCCCAAGTTGCTCACACAGGCTCAAGAGGATTAGGCAGTGTAGGCTTTCCGTAACCCACTAGGCGACGAACAATTACAGCGTCATGTGGTTTCCAGGAAGGCAACAATCTTGACCGGAGGCAGTCACCCTCGCAACCAAGATAAAAGCATTTCTGGACTCGGATACAAAATAAGAAAGGGAAACAGGGACTAGGGACGTTAGGTCAGTGGTGCAACCGCCGCAGCCTCAACTGGAGACAGATGCGGAGAATGCGGGCTTTGTGCATAGGTCACCTTATGGATCAACTGTAGAGTGTTTTGTCTGCCATGAGATCGGCCACTTCCGGCAGACTGTCTACACCAAAAGCGGGGGTTCGACAACAATCTTGAGGAGAGGACAATATGAGAGTAGGCCAACACAGCGGTGGCCCAGTGGAGCACCCCTGGGACAGGGCCGGACTAACACAAAGGTGTCACCTTGAGAAAACCATGGCTCAGGGAAGGTTGCATCGACACCTATTTGTTTTCTGTTGGACATGGGAGAAACTGTGAGCCTGATGTCAGAACAAATCTTTCAAAAACTACCGGTATCTGAGAAACCAGATCTACAACCTCTGCCCCAGACTTTGAGACAGGCAGCTAGATGGGAGCTCCATGCAAGCCCCGGGGCAGGCCAGATTTGAACTCCACATCGAAGATCAATTCATGAGCCACACCTGCGTGGTGGCTAACATCGACTTACTGTCGACCTACTGTTGCCAGTGGCAATGGGGGGACATCTTGGTACTCATCAACAGGAAGACAACCAAGCTAGGGGGCTTCAAAAACTATCCATCAGTGGCTAGAGTCAAGATGAGATGCGTGGTCTTCTGCTACTGAAAAAATTCTTCTTTAAGTACAGTAACCTGAGGAGACTTCAACGCACGGCATGCCAAGCACTCCAGCCAGAGAAGCCGTTTCCTTGCTCCTTTCTGGTCTAACTAATCATCTAAAACTTGTTAAGGCTCGTACTTGTAGGGTTAAAAAAGATGATTGCCAATCATAATCCCGCTTACATCATGAGCATTCAAGTTATGCGTAGTGCGTGTATGGTATAATGTATGTACACGTGATCCCTTCCACACAGTTCCCACGTGCAAATGTATTACATTTTGTTATAATCACACCTCATGCGAAATTGAGTAAAAACAAGTGAAATGAATAGGATCGGGAGTGGTTTAGGCCACAAACAGATTGATACGGGTTGTCTTTAGAACCATCCTGTAAAACTCAGCTGGTTTGCCTTCATCACCAACACAATGTTGCAGGAAGATCTGAACCTACTCCATCATCAGGGACACAGACTACAAATCCTCTATAGCCACGATACACATCCAAGAGACCAAGCCTAAGCAACTAAGGCCCAAGGGCCGCATTGAGGCCCAGGAAGCTGCCAACCCACACTGATGAGCAGGAGAGGACCACATTAACACCATGGGTCTTTTGACCGCTTGCATGCTCGGCACACGCGACTACTGTTTCATGCTTGCCATTTTGGGAGTAAACAGGTAAGCGGTAAAGGCTGCGTCGGATAAAACTCACACAACACTGTGTAACAGGGACATTGACTCCCAAAATGGCACAACCAAGATTATTGTGATGATGACGTCAGGTGAAATGGGTCAATACCTGGATTCAGGATCCTCTACTGATGATGTGGAAGGTGGAGATGATCAGCCAGATTATGAGATGATGAACCTGCAGAGCTGTCTAAACAAACAGGAGCGTACTGAGGAGGATGGTTTACTGCCCAGAGATCAATGACTCTCAATATATACACCGTATTGGCATTCGATATATCAAATAACTTTGTACATATGAACTGGCCTTTTTCAAGTAAATTTCTCTATGCTGTTGTGTAACAAATAACTGTCCATTATAAAGGTACCGTACAGTTCTTATGTTTCTGAGTATGAGTAAATGAGAGTTGTAGTTTAAGTATTCTCCCATCTGGTCTGACTTGCATAGCTTAGACCTTATAATTTAAATGACTGAATTTCAGTGTATTAATATCTGTATAAGCAGTAACAAAACATGTTATTTGTTGATCTTATGGTGTAAGTATGATTTGAATCAAGAACGGTGAAAAAGTTTCAATAGCGTTAAGAAACTGTTACCCTCCTTCTTTAGTCCTTAAGTACTTGTGTAAAGTAATTTTTGTTCAATACCATGTATCTTGTAAGGCCCAGATGGAGACAGCTAATTATAGCCCATGTATAGTTACTCTAAATACCACATTGTCAAATAATGGGTTTGATAAGGGCAAGCTTGGTAGATCAGTTTCACTAACTCTGTTTTTTCCTCATTACATTTCAAAGGCACGCGACCTCTACCTATTACTGGTAAGTTTGTTTTTAAGAAATTATTTTTGCTTACCAACTATTTGATAATGCTCTGGTAAAACTTTTTTTACCAAAGTGATCATACTCAGTGGTGATGATTTGAAGTTATCCTCAGCAATAACCTACATGTGGTAGATTGATTCATGTTGTTTTCTTTTAGGCTTATCTTCATCACAGATGACTCATCTGATGTTATGACTGATGGTGAGATACTGTCAGTGTGGATATTGAGAGATGAGATAAGGTGAGATTCTATGTATAATCTTCCAGAAAATAACCTCAAAGCTTTTATAAATAAGGTAGACAATTTTATTAAAAAGTTTAATGTTTTGTTTAACCGAAGTGAGACTGCAACATCAGGATTAAGTGTCACTTGCAAATTAAATCACCGCATGCGCGAGCTGCTTGCAAAGAGGGAGGGCATGCTCAATTAGTTTCCTTAATCATATTTTGATTTGGAAAATAGTAACAAAGATTGGAATAAAATGAATAAATGTAACAAATAGAAGAGAGTTGGAGTGAGATCGTTGAATATACTTCGTCCTCAGATTACCATTATATCAACCAGTATCGGTGTCTTTCATCAACTTATTATTTGTGGTCACTCATCCTGCTCATTAATAACTCTGCACAAACCAATAAACCAAAGGAATAGGAGAATCCCCATTCAAATCTCTACACTTGCTTCCGTGACTACTGTGGCTTGAAAGTCTGTGTTAGTCAATTTTTTTTTTGCAGAAAGCCGTCGGGAAGATTCATGGCCTCTAACAACTTATTTAGATGGGACGATCATACATGTCATTATCTCCTCAAAGAACTGTAATCGACAAGGGAACTGAAATAATGAGAGCTGTTTGAGCATTTCAACTGTCACAAGCAAGTTCTCGTGATTGAGGTGTTGTTTATTTGTCGATTGCTGCACCATCTTGTGTTGATGCCTCATTTCAAGCTATTACAATCACAATGTCAATATGTACCAAGCTGGTGAATGTGAGATTTTGAATTAAAGTTATCAAAGCAATAACTATAGACTTAACTCAATTACAGATGACTTGTCTGATTTTATGACTGATTGATGAGATATCGTCATTGTGGATGTTAAGAGTCTATGATAGTCTTCTGGAAATTTGTATCAAAGCTTTTGCAAATAAGGTAAAAAGTTTCATTAAATAGTTCAAATATTTTGCTTAACTAAAGTGAGACTGCAAAGTCACATTCATGTATCACTTGCTTCTGTGATCTGTGGCTAGAAATGAATTTCTGTGGTACAGAAACTGTCAGGAAGATGCATGACTTCTAATCTCTTGCCTAGATGGGACAATAATCATGTCCAGATGAAGAACTATAATTACATTAAATTAATTATTGAAATTATTACAGACACAATGTTCAAGTTGGTGTGAATTTGGATCTTGAGTTATAGTCATATAAAAAAATAGGAAGATTTGTTACATTTGTTGTCTTATTCCATCACAGATGACTCATCTGAAGTTACGACTGATGATGGGATAGTTTCATGATAGTTTCATGTGGGTGTTGAGATTTAAGGTGAGAAGTCCATGTTTGTCTTTCTGAATTTTCTATTGCCTACGTGATACTGGTATGTATTAAAATTGAGGATAACGATAATAATATTATCAATTTCAGATGTCTTTGCAAATGTAACATTTTGCAGCAAGTTCACCATGGAGCTATTGTCATTCCCATGAAAACTGCATGGGAGTGAAGGTTTAGGCCTACTCAAGATTAATCTTATATGACAGATACTCACTGCAAAGAGGGAACTTTGAAAGCAAAGACACAGATCTACAAGGTGAGATTACAAAACACCTTTAGAGTTTTATGATGTTGGCTTTTTCCCATAGATGTTAATAAACTTTTGCATGAAAGTGAGAAAAAAGTGACAAAAGTCGTCATTTTGCGTGTGACAGTTGTCGGCCTTGGCAATTTGTCATCCAGGTGGGAGAGGGGTCCTCCATGATTTCTTCTGAATAACCCACTTGTATACCAAATTAATCACGCATTATTCTTCTCATATCTAAAGGAAAAACCTTTGTGAAAAAAATGCAGCTTTACTCTTTGAAGTATTAAAAAAATACTTTAAAAGGTTGATGACTTGTGAGTTGCGCCATGTACACAAGACTGCTTTGTGATTGTCATCCATCATTTTCCATGGAGAATGGCAAAACGGTTTATTGGGGTGCAAGACTGCTTGCCATGAGTATGGGTTGACCAGAGAATGGTAGGGTTGCATCTCCAGGTATTTGAGATGTTGGGTTGGTGTGAAGATATTTTTTGTTTATTCCATGGTTTGGTATGAAATAAAGTTACCCTCTGCATTATGTGCATCCACATTCAATATGAACATGCGCCAATGTATGGAGGGGAGGGGTGTAATAACTAAAATACTAATTAAATCACAGTAGGTTCAAAATTGGCTATTTAACATGTGGTTTGATTGGCCAGCACCAACAACGTGAGGTGAGCAGATCACCGTTTTTGCTCGATGACACGAGGTGGCGCTGTAACCAATCTATGACAGTGGGGCGAGCCCTCACTCACTCAAGGAAAGCTATAAATTGAGATTAATCTCTTTTTCACCTTTCCCTCTTTTCCTGTCTTTCATTTGCAGGAATCTCTTCAGTTGAATCGTTTTCAGCATAAACTGATTAACTATTGATTATTCAATTTGTGACAGGTATGCTGAGAAGCTGAATTTCAAAGGACGCGGTTACACGTATTTGAGCTGCAGGCATTCAAGGGCACCTTCGGCAACCAACCAAGTAACCCATATATGACCTGGGAGCACAGCCTGAGATCGAAAGTGTTTGGTTTTTCTGGAGGGAGGAAATCCTGGCCTGGAAAAAGCCCTTGTGGCAAAGGAGAGAACCAACGCACAACTCTACTCACATATATAGCCGAACCAGGGACTTGAACCAGGGACACATTGGTGGGAGGTGAGCGCTTTACGCACACGCCAACCATTCCACCCCAATGCCAACCATGCCACCCAAATGCCAGCCCCATATTTGTGACGGACAAGATAATGACATCTCCTGAGACGAACAAAACTAGGCTGTTGTGCCCCCTCGGTGGTGTTAATTACCATGGACACTCAGCATCAAGGTAATTTTTTAATTTTTTAATTTTCAATTTTTCTTAACATTTTGAAGCAGTGGCACACCTACAAAAGGCTTCCTGATTTAAAAAAAATATATTTGTTTCCTTTTTGTTGTTTTAAGGGAGAAAAATAAAAAGGGAAGTGAAAATGTTACCAAAAAGAGCATTTCAGGAATTGATGGGCGATTTTGGCACACCTCAAAAACCTGCCTCATTCATAAATGAGGTCTCGGAACACTAGTTACACCAGTCCTATGACATGTCCTAACACGCAAGTCTTGGTGTGTTGATGGCTTCTGTCTTTCTTATGCCTTGCAAAGCAATAGAAATATAGTAGATGTTAATTTCACCCGTGGATTATGCCTGTGGACTATTTTTCACAGGACTCGGGAAAGTACTGAGTATACAGTGCTTAACACACACACATCGATGTATGGGTAAAAACACAAATAATGTCTAAATACAAAAAGGCTTATTTAAATATAATTACTCAAAGATGCCCAAAAGCGTTTCAGAAGAAGAATGTTCCCTGTTTGTACAATTTGAACAAGTACCAGAATCAAAACTTTTAAGAAAAAATGTTGATGTGTATTTTTGCTACTTAGAAGCTACTTAGAAGCTTTATGACTTGTAAATAGAATTTATTTATTTGTTTTACTTTTTATTTTTTTTTACAATAACAGTAAACCACATAGGGACAAGATGGAGTGTGTGCATCTCCTGCAGAGAACCATCCAAAAACAAGAACACAAGCAGTGGAATATCTTCATGGAAACGGCAATGACATTGGCATCAATCAATGTGAAAGACTGTACAATCATTTAAAGCTGTTAAAGACAAGAGTACCACCATAGCACTGCAATCAAAAGTTAACCCCAAGACTGTTGAAATATCTAGACTTCAGACTCGCCTCAAGTATAGACAGACTATGTGCACCCCAAGAAAAGGATTTCAAATAAAGACAAGTCAACTATCTCAAAGCAAGGTTCAAGCAAGTATCGAGGAAAGCCAGCATTTTCTTGAATGTAACAACAACTGTTCGAAAGACATTTCCCAGGCAGACTTTTTATATTTTGACATGGGTTGTACTAGCATTGACTTGCATTCAACCAAAAAACTTTTCCAAGAACACTGTGCTCTTGTTATGCGGACTAATTTGTGGATAGCATGTTGAAGAAACATTGAACAAACAATAACCATGGACACTGCAACACCAGCAAGAACATTTGAAGAGCAGCAAATGGGTATTGACAAAATAATTTGTGTGTTTGAGATTGTAATGTACATTTAAAAAATGTCAGGTACTTACTAGTACAAGTTAAAAAGTGATCAAAGGTTGTATGGAAGATAAGTTTTGCAAGTCCATAGATGTTGAATAACTTTTGACAGTTATCTTCATGAGCCAGATGCTGAGGATCTTGGCTGAGGGTGAAGTGCTGGTAACCTCTCCCCTCAAATATGTCTTTCTGCATTGCCAAAAAGTTACCCTTTTTTCATTATTTACACTAAAGTATGGACTAGCATATTGTATGCCAAAGTTAGATGTATTCTATGTATGATATAACTCACATAAGCCAGATGCTGAGGATATTGGCTGATATATGAGGGTAATGAGATTCAAATGAGACCCTTCTCTGTGGTTTTTTAACAAAATGCCTTGTGCAATATACAGGTTTTTAATTTGTTTTATACAGTAACTTTGCAGAGTTCCTGATGGGCATTTAGTGATAAAAGGTTTAGGCTATCTGCAAGAGCCGGATGCTGAAGATCTTGGCTGAGGGTGAAGTGCTGGTAACCTCTCCCCTCATCAAACACTCCCATCTGCATTGTTGGAAAAGTTAACTTACTAAGTACAAGTGAAAAGGTGTTCACAAGTTTTATGTAAGAGATGTTTTGAAAGTTCATAGATGTTGATTAACTTTATTAAGTCATCTACATACTGAGCCAGATGCTGAGGATCTTGGCTGAGGGTGAAGTGCTGGTAACCTCTCCCCTCATCAAACACTCCCATCTGCATTGTTGGAAATGTTAACTTACTAAGCACAAGTGAAAAGGTGTTCACAAGTTGTATGTAAGAGATGTTTTGCAAGTTCTTAGATGTTGATTTATTTTATCAAGTCATCTATATACTGAGCCACATGCTGAGGATCTTGGCTGAGGGTGAAGTGCTGGTAACCTCTCCCCTCATCAAACACTCCTATATGCATTGTCACAAAAGTTGCCAGAAAGATATGCATAAACCATTTCCAGGTTTAGGTCAACAAATTTTTTGTTCACAACATTCTCTCTAGTGTCCCTAGGTAATGAATGAGAAAATGTTTGAGTAATCTGCTGGAGCCAGATGCTGAGGATCTTGGCTGAGGGTGAAGTGCTGGTAACTTTTCACCACAAAATTGTTTCTTCTGAATAGGCTGTAGCCTGGGCGTTAAACACCACAGTCTACTGATTTTAAAATATCACATCAATGAAATAAGGACAACAATCAAGGCTCTGTAGAAATCCATAGGAAGACACAGCATCCTCATTGAGTACCCTCTGAGTTGCTTGGAAAGACTGATGTACACATCATCCCAGTTGGGTTCTGCAAAGCGGAAATGGACACTTGGAAACAAAACGACACAACCTTGTGGGTCTAGCCCATTTACATGTACCTTGATGACTATAAGTGACCTAACTATGGCTGATGATATCTCCCAGCCTGGTGCTACCATCCCACAGACACAGTTGAACACAACAGTGAGAGCACTATAAGCCTACAGGCATCACCATGGAACCAACTACGTATGACTATTAAATAACTGTAACCCACAACCAACACCCTGGTTTTATCCTAACCCTTACGTAAAACCATCTCTCAGACTTTATATACAGGGAACTGAAAAGAAACAAAGGAAGGTGATCGATCTTCAGAATGTGAATTTCAAGAACTCTTGGGGTCCTATCACCTTACCTTGAGGATCAAGTTGGTAGCAGATACCCGTACAATAGTAGTGACAATGATGTGCTCAAACTGATGATCAAACTTTGCATCACTTCATGCACCAGACTTTGTCTTGTGCAATGTACACAAAAATACATTGCATCTTAAAAGCAGCCATCTTACAGTGACAGTGTTCAGTGCCTACAGAATTCTCCACAAAAGCTATACGAATCACTCCACAATGTATGAACAGGATGATGTGTTGACCACTCCAGTGACAGCAACTTTGTGGGTAGTGTTTGAATCAACTCTTCAACCTTTATATTAACAGTGGCATTGCTCAGTGCAATAAGCTCCATCTTCCAAACAATTTTACATGATACATCATGTACCGCATTAAGTGCTGTGGCTTAATGGACCAACTGCGCAGCCTGCACAGACACATACTGATGAGTCCAAACTCATTTTACACTTTTAGCCTTGACATTGTGTTGCTTAACGTACTCCAGTAAGATTACTTTATTTAAGTTTATGTGGATCTTCAGCAGCATATCCTCAACGATGCTTTGTACAGTATCCAGTCAGTTAACACTGTGTGTGGGTGACCTCAAGACATGCAATATCAACCCTCTCAAGGAAAGTGAGATCCATGGACCATCATGTCTCAATTGAGTCGTTTTTCTCTTTCTTAAACTCTGTGGATTAAGGTACTACCCTCGTTTGTTCATGGATATCTTGCATCTTTCTGATAATTTATGTGGATCATTTCAGTCGTATACATCCTCAATGATGCTTTGTATGGTATCCAGTCATTTAAGATTGTGTGCGGGTGACCTCAAGACATGCAATATCAACCCTCTCAAGGAAAGTGAGATTCATGGACCATCATGTCTCAATGGAGTTGTTTTTCTCTTTCTTGACATCTGTGGATTAAGGTACTGCCCTCGTTTGTTCGTGGATATCTTGCATCTTTCTGACTTTTTTTATGTGAAAGCTGCTCATGAGAACCTCTTTTCTACAAAAAATAACATTCTTAATTATTATCAATTAGCAATGTCAAGCAAATGGCAAAGTAAAGGTATTGTTTTAGTGAGTTATTACTGGTGCTGTATCCTGTATTCACAAGTCTGTTATTGATGTTTGCATTAATTTGTAGAAAACCTGTAAAGATGTATTACTGTGTTTGTTTTTTCTAATACTGATGTGCAATGTCATGATAATATGCAGTCCATGGTTGGTAATAGTTGATGTTTAATTTGTGTTTAAAAGTGTTGGTTAAAGTGGGGAAAAACAATAGAGTCATCAGTTTAGGAGTCGGTGAATTGTTCAGACATTAAACTAACCCTTTAGCACAATTAAACATTGTGTCATTTACTCCTTGAACGCGCTACGGAAATTCACAAGATTTTCTGCTGTGCATAAAAATCCTTAGATAACTTTCGTTGTGATTATTTTCTTGTGTTACAAGTTTAGTTTATTGTGTAGAGGATGAAATTACCTTTTGAATGATTTGCGCAGTTGTTTTGTTTGCTTTACCAAATCAAAGCAATGAGGTTGGAAACATGAGACAAATCAGCTAAAATTAGGAAACATTGTTCGTGTACGAAGTAAACGTTTGTTACGTGGAAAGTTGTACACAATTTTGCTCAACTGTACTGTCATCTCAAAGAAAGAAAAATATTCAAAATAATCACAACATACCTTTGGAAGTAAGATTAAATCTACAGAACAACTTGTTTACATAAAACTGTCTGTAAAATACTTCTGACTTATGGTATTCCGTGTAAAAACAACCGTAAGTTTTAAGTATTGCTTTGTACATTGCGCGTGAGAAACACTGTGCATAAAATACGGTCTGTCCATACACACACACATAGAAACAACCACTCGCTGTGTTGCACATGGGGTACATGCATTGGTTTGGCGATAGGACTTTCGACCTTTGAACCTTTGGAGGTGGACAATGTCATTTTTTCTTATGGGGACCATGTACTATTTTTAGACCATCGCAAGCTTGAGATCAAGCTCTACATACGGCTGTTTGATGCATTTCAATCGCGTATGTAAAACTCAAGTTACAACCTGTCAAACTTCGAGGGCGGTTGCGGGTGGTTTGCGGAGCATTAGGAGGGGCGCTTCTGGCGGTATGAGTGCTAAAGGGTTAAGAGGTTTTAACACACTCAATCAAATTATTGTCTCTGGGAAATTGTGCTTCCTCCCTGGTCTTGACTTTAAAGCCGCTTCAAAATAATAATTTAGGGATTCAGGCCTATTTATTAAAGGTAGTGACCCCTTTTGATAATATTACATGTCTTCATAAATTTTATCCCCTGTATAGTCTTACGTAAAGAGGCTTTTTAGGATGCAAGCACCAGAGAGTGGCAGGCTGGATTTGAACCCACATGATGGCATTTAAACACTTGAACTTGGGTGCAAATACATACAATGAATAATTGAGGATAACGTTTTAGTAACATAAAATGCCTGAGATTTTGAGCTTAATTCTGTGATGTACCTTATACTGTGATGGTGAATAACAAGGCTATCTTGGTTGGACTAATTGGTTCTACTGCAGACGTCCACACACAGGTTGTTGGTGCAGTGAGAAGGACAGAAGAAGATCTCCCCCTGTTGTTCTCCCTGTCTTTGTTTGAAGGGGATGGATATAGGAAGGGGAATAGGTTATTAGACCGTAGTCTCTTGAGCAAATATGAGAGGAGACAACTTTCCTGTCGGAGTCCTGTATGATTTCGAAATGTTTTTGTCTCTTCCACGTCATTCTATGTGTGTCAGATAAGATGACAAGGAACAGGACCTCGGTATCTACATGTATGTCTTGAGCTGGTATTGGACAAGACCCATAGCTTGACAGTAAAAAACCCACTCCTACCCCACCCTAAGTCCAACTCTAGGTCTTCACTTTAGTGGGTAAGTGCTGAGCGGTCTAGCGCATCGACTAAAGTTTCCTTAGACCTAAGGGTAGGTTCAAATTCTGGTCATGACACTTGTGTCTTTGAGAAGACACTTGACCATAATTTGCTGTTCTTAACCCAGGTGTGTTAATGGAAACCTGCAAGGGCTGTGACAGTTTTATGCTAGGTTAATTCTGCTTATATTCAGCAGTTTCAGGGAGTTAAGAAAGTTTGAGGAATTGTTTTACCAATTACCGCTGGAAGAGGTGTTACAAGAAACATTTCCAGACATGAAAATGGAAGCCCGATAGACACGTTTTTTAAAATGTCCAGAGACGCCCGCGGCGGACATGTAAAATACCTGGACATTCCATTGTGTAGCATGCACAGTGTATGTGCACTCACTGTGTCACGCTTCGATTGCCCTGTAACTGAGAAGTACAAAGGGTACTGGAATTTCATGCTTCAAATCTCCCTTTTTTGGGGGGTCATTAATTGTGTAATCCCAATTCCAGACCTTTGTCCTTTTGTTGGACTAATGAGGATTACAAGAGAATCATTAGGCTGCCACCATTGTATTCGGCTTGGGAGGTGAGTCTGAGATTCCAGCATGCCATTCCGGATTATCGGCCGGGGCTTACAGCCAAGGGTTGACCGATTAACAATGAACAAAAGCCACATTTTTTCAAAAAAGTAAAAGGAATCCTAAAACATTTTTTTCTACTTGGTTAAGTCCTGGTTTCATTTTGACAGCAATATTCTCATCAGCAAAAATATTCCTGAAATTCTGAAAATTTATCCTGCTTGGACAAAATTCAGAATTCACGAGGGCAAGTGGTTAAGTACGCTGGTGAATATAGCGATAATAATGTTGTAAAGCGCCTTGATTTATAGTTACTAGGGGGTACTTGATGACACTTCCTGTTCTTTCTTCAGCTGTTTGGCTTTCCCTTGGATGGCGGTACAAGATGCCATATAGAGCAGTGTTAAGAAACAACTTTGTGAGCCAGTAAGGAAATAAAATCCAAGCTTGACTTGTGCGCTATACGAACCAAGTATTATTTGCTTTGGAGCTAAAGCACTTTCAGCTTTCCTTAACCAATAGAGAGAACATCTTACTGAAGAGTTTGTCTCTATCTACATATACCTGAAATCCATATTGTTTGATAATGAAAAATCTACTACTAAGGAGTGTTTGGTAACAGCTTTCTTGAGCAGGTATGGGAAGACAGTCCAGTTTCTCTGGAAAAACCAACTTCATAATAAAGGGTTGTTTGTCTCTGCTTGTCATGTTTTCTTCAGCTCTTTGGCTTTCCCTTGAATGAGGTACAAGATGACCGCTTCCCGTTCTTTCTTCAGCTGTTTGGCTAATTTCCCTTGAATGGGTAATAAAGACTTACTAATAGTAAGAAAAATGCATGAGCTTTCGTAGCAACAACTACTTCATCGGATGCAAAGAATAGAGTACAAGATGACCCCTTCCCCTTCTTTCTTCAGCCGTTTGCCTTTCCCTTGGATGGGGTACAAGATGACCCCTTCCCCTTCTTTTTTCAGCCGTTTGCCTTTCCCTTGGATGGGGTACAAGATGACCACTTCCCTTTCTATCTTAAGCTGTTTAGTTAATTTCCCTTGAATGGGGTACAAGATGACCGCTTCCCGTTCTTTCTTCAGCTGTTTGGCTTTCCCTTGGATGGCGGTACAAGATGCCATATAGAGCAGTGCTAAGAAACAACTTTGTGAACCAGTAAGGAAAGAAAATCTAAGCTTGACTTTCCAAAACACTGTTTTATTTTAGGCTGTTCCTCTTTGGAGACAAGGGATTGGACCAAAGAATTTTCAGTGGACATGAGAAGAAAGCGTAACCTTTTTGTCAGAACTCCTTTCTTAAGGTTGATGTCTTCCCACCAACATTTTTCTGTGTCATTCATTCTTCTTAAGGTTTGGTAGTGACTATAGAGGAGTAGAACAATAATAGGATTTCAAGCAGGCATCGGAATTGGCCTATGTTTGCTAAAAAAAACTACCAAAGATGTGATTCAAGGATCCAACTTATCAGCCAATCATGAGACCACAAGGACCCTAAGCCTATTTGGTAGATGATCATGCTCCTTTGCAAACGGTCACCAGTGAGTAGGAGTAGCTGGTGAGGAGTACGGCTAGTGTAGTGTGGGTAGAGAAAATGAGCCCAGCCTTGCAGGAGAGAATCCACCTCTGAAAGGGGTTAGCTTATGTCCTATCCTGTCAATTGCTTTCTGTCAGGTTTGTTGATGACAGTAAAGATGTATATTGACAATTCACCTGACGACTTCATCACAATAATCTTGGTTGCATAATTTTTGGAAGTCAATATCACTGTGTTGTACAGTGTAGTGCACATTTTAGGGTTCGCAGCATTTACACGTATACCTATTGACTTCCAAAATGGTGAGTGTGGCACAGTCACGGTGTGTGACATGCATGCAAGGGGTCAATATAGCAGCCTAGCTTGTTTAAAGGTCCCTCTCTCTGATGGTCTACCTGCTAAGACAACGATTTGTTGTGGTTGTGGGGATAGGGCAAGGATTGTAGTTCCTTTTAAAGAGGTTAATTTTGGAGGACACAAGTTTTCTGAGAGTTTTTTTCTCAGAGAAGTTCTTCCCCATCATCTTCTCTGTGGCTGTCAGTGAGATACGATGTTTGATCATTGAGGGTCAAAAGTGTCTCAAGGAGGCAACGGAAATTAAAAAGGCCGGTAAAGTTTGCAATCAATCTCTTTAGAAGAAGCCTAATTTTGATCAGATTTGATATTTGGTCAGTTAGGGGTGACAGTATTCCAAGCAGGCAATAGAAATTAAAGGGTCAGGAAAGTTTGCCAACGACCTCTTCTTCAGAAGAAGCCTACCTTTGATCAAATTTGATGTTTAATCAGTGAGGGGCGACAGTATTCCCAGCAGGCAATGGAAATTAAACGACTAGGAAAGTTTGTCACCAATCTCTTCTTCAGAAGAAGCTTACCTCTCTTGGTCATTCTGTTCAGTTGGGGCCTCCCGTGCCCCCCCTTTAGTTACGCCACTGGTTGTGAAGAAGAATTCCGGGTTAAGTGCTTGCTGCTATGTGCCACACTAAATGTGAATGTTTTGTAATTTCATTTTGGGAACATCACGGTGTCGATCATGCCCTACCTCAACTCCTGTGTGTATTGGATGATTAGTGGATTTCAAACAGTGGCAAACTAGGGTAAAATTTTAGGGGGGCCGGGAAACAAGTGGGTGCACCATCTTTTCTAGGGGGGGGGGGGGGCACTTAATGGCCAATAATACATTAGTTTCCGTTTGTATTTTTCGTTAAGCGCTCTTGTTATGCAGATTACTATTTTGGGTAAGATAATCTGATGTGGATGTAAAAACAAAGACATTGTCAATGAAAGTACAGTTTTAGAAACATTAAAATTACGACATAAAAGCTTATAAAATGTAACATTTTAACTCCGGTAATTTTCAGTCTCTAAAGTTCCAATTTCAAAGGGGGGCACGGACATCAACTGCCCCCCAACCCTAGTTATGCCACTGATTTTAAGTACAAGATTCCAGTCCCGTTTCTGATGGTTTGAAATCAACATTACGGCCACTGAAATAATGTTAGGAAATTCTCTGTTCCTATAGGTCTCATACCAATACTCCCAGGTGAAGTGAGTAAGTTATCCATAGAGCCAAAATTATGCAAATGATATGTGTTCATGCCTGAACATGCATTATTATGACAACACATACTCCCAGTGTGGTGCTGAATTGAAAGTAGTTGAGTACATATAGCCTCAAGTATATTTGAAGAAATGGTATATGAGAATGTTATGGTAATTTTAATAAATCATTTTAAATTTTAATAAATTGTTTTAAATTTCGCAGTCTGTACATTGTTATATGGATATTATGGATTGTCCTTTTAATTATTCTTTTATATATAATAGTTTTGATGTAATGTTTAACTTTTTACTTAGCTTATTTAATACTTGTCATAATTTAACAGACATGTAAGTTTTCCAGTTTTATTTTGAAGTGGACAATAAAGAATAATAATAGTAATAATTTTCACCCGTTAACTTGTGACTATCAACACCAGTGGGTGAAGGTATTGAATTAATGGTTTAGTGCATGATTTACAAAGTGCCTTTAATGAAATTAAGATAAAAGGTGCAAGTAAAAATATATGTTGTGGGTGAAAATGGTTCAGTTAAATTTAACATTAAGGAGAGTTTCATGGATTGTAAAAGTAAGGTACAAGTTTGGAATAATAATAAATAATAATAGAAGTGTCGAAATTGAAGTTTTTAAAAAATGAGTATACCCAAACAACCAGTAGTTTTTAATTCAAAGTATTTTCTGTCATTTCTTAAAGTTAAGGACCCCAAAACAGCTATATATATGTTATGTTTTATATTTAAGTTCATTGTTTAAGAAATCTGTTTCAATGGAGTAGTTTGGGGAAAATGGGTCAAGGGTCATGGTGTTTAGCAGCTACAGTAACAAGCAATATTAAGCATGAATTTGATTTGCAAACTATGGATGATAGAGGGCGCTAGTAGACATGAGTCAGAAAGTTCCATTTTCCACTTCTAGCCGCATTTTACATTAAAAAGCTGTTCTTTCAGAAGTACTTTTTCCTGCTCAATGTTGTTTTAATGCTTGTCTAAGGAAGTTGATAAAGAAAGCAATTTGTTTTAGCAAAAGGTTTAATTAGAGCATTTAGTTTGATAAAATGAGAGCACTTTTTTATTTATGTTATGAACTGTATAAACTGTAATGAACATCTACAATGTATATGTTTTTTAAATAATATATGTATTTTCCCTCATGATGGATGTTTTTCTCGTAAAATTTAATGCTTTCAAACCGTATTTTAATTCAAATGAAAATCTTTTAGATTAATTTCTTATAAAAACAAACTGTACAAATTGTATTTCAACTCGGTGCAACATTTATTTTACCATATTTCTGTGTTATTTTATGTGTACTTTTTTAAAGTAAATGTTATAGTTGTATGAGAAAATTTAGAAAAATAAAATAAAGATTTGTGGGTGCTAAGCCACTACCATATGCAACTGTTTATTTTTCCTTATTTTATTTTTCATCAAATTAACTGAGGTCAAATGTCAAAGGTCAAAGGGCCTGCTTTTCCATTTTTTTTTTTTAATGAACCTACCCTAAGGTTTATATATAACGTCCGAGCGAATTTTTTCAAGCGGCGATTTGGCCCGGTGGGCTAGCTCACAGCTCCCGGAATTCTGGAGCTGTGAGCTCGGGGGTTCAAATCCTAGCAGACCCCTTTTTTAGTGGTAAAAAAAGAACTTTTTTTAATTTCTTGTAAAAATGGGTAGGGCTTGAACCTGGTACCTTCAGCTCTGTAGTCTCTATCTCTTACCACTCTGCTACTGAGCTTTCATGAAAATCTTAACGGTTTTTGACCTGATGAATATTAGAATGGCCCGACTTAGAAAATTTTTCAAAATAATTTCTGCCTGGCCAGACCCTTGGATTTTGGGCTGATCTAAGGGTTGACCAAGGGCCTTGGAGCTAAGATTTGGGAGTAAAATTTCTAAGGGCTGAGGGGTTGGCTCTGCTCTGGGGTTCACTGGGCCAGGGGCTGGGAGGTTGTTGGGCTGAAGTCAGTCAGTCAGCCAGTGGGTTGAGTTGGCTCTGCTGAAGGCATGGTGTGAGGGTAGGGGTGTTGGACCAGTAGTAATCTTGCTGGGGTGATGATGGCTGGATATTATTATAGGCAATATCATGTAAGGCTGGGGCCAGGGGCTGGGAGGTTGCTGGACTAAACTCAGTCAGTCAGCCAATGGGTTTTAGCTGGCTTGGATGAAGGATTGGTATGAGGGTAGGGAGATGAACTAGTAGGCATACTGGGGTGTTGGATGGGTTGAGATAGGCTGGGTAAAGGACTGGCTGGTTGAGAGGGTATTTGTTGGTCCTGTGTAGGCTTAGTAGGATACAGCTTCATGGGATTTCATGGATGGTATTGATGTAAAGCAAAACTACAAATAGTATTGAAAATATCCTTGAGCCTTTCAAATTGATTTTGCTAGGTATGGTATATTTTTGTATTTAAGTGACTAATTGCCTTGCAAATTTGACAGGTTGATACATTGACAGGTTGTTGCTTTAAAAAAGGAATTTAAAAGTGTGGTTATTTTGTGTTAGAGAGGTGTGTTTTGCTATGAAGGTGGGATGAGGTAAATGTATGATACTTTTTTTACAGGGGTAAAAGGCTTTATTGAGTGGTTTTAAAAAGTTATTGAGTGGTTTTAATGCCGAATGGGTTTTAATGTGATTAAGGGAATGTACTAGATTAGGGATGGCCACAGTTTAATAATGGATTAAAGGTAGAGTGATGAACAGGCTTTAAAATTTTTAAGTTTAAAGCGAAGGTACTTTCTGTACTGAAGACGGGATCGTGTTTTGAGGGTATTGTTTTTGTGTTACAGTGACGACTTTGCTCTAAAAATTAAAGGGAAGGTAGTTTATGCTCTAAAAGTTAAAGGGAAGGTAGTTTATGCTCTAAAAGTTAAAGAGAAGGTAGTTTATGCTCTGATGGGGTAATATAAAAGTGCTTATGTTTGCAAATTGAAGGTTTGGTCATTTTTGTATGAAAGGACTGATACGCTTTTAAATTTATGAATGGTACTTTTTAGACTTGTTTACTGCACACAATGCATGGTTTTATCATCATTATAATGCAGCCATCTTTGTTGGGCTCCCAGTGTACTGCTTGTTGTTGGATTACTATTTAACTGATGAACGATGGGTCCAGCCTAATTCTATAGTTTGTTTTACTTTGCATACTTGGGACAAAGCATCTGCCATCTGTAGCTGCATTGTTTTATGTAGTTGTGCTTTTCAAGCTTATCTGGTACCGTACTTCATTTTCAAATGTACTCTAAATGTTTTGAAGCACATTTTTGAGGATTTCCCCTGTTGTCATGGCTGACATCAATTAGTATACAAATAATGAATGTTTATGAGTGCAATGGTAAGAATATTTTCATGAGTTGAAAGATGGAATGTTCCATTCAACGAGGCAAAGCCGAGTTGAATGGAACATTCCATCTTTCAACTAATAAAAATATTCTTACTATTGCACGAATAAAAAAACATTCATTATTTGTTTTATATAACATCCAAGTAGATCTTTGTCATTTGATTGGAGGATAACACTATAAAGTATAGTAAGCGTCAGCCATTTTTAATCGAATGCCGGTAGTCACTTTCGTCAATGGAGGGCAGGCGAGCGTGCAATAGAACAAATCGGATGGAACGAAAAATGCACGGTGAATGGAACGAAAAATGCACGGTGAATGACGTAGCGTGCAATGGTACATTTATTTGATATCACGTGACCGACCATCCTCCAATCAAATGACAAGGATCTGCTTGGGTATTATATAATGCAACATTAATTACCAGAGGGAGTGTTCAAAACAGTTAGTGGACATTGCTTGTGTAAAATCATTTGTAAATAATTATTTTATGTCAGACCAACTGGATCCATAACAAACAACATTTATAAAAATTCACAGAATTAAACAAATTTCTTGCTACTCTCTATTTGTAATCATTTTATTTAACAACGCAAAATAAAAAAAATTATACAAAAAATAACACATAACACTATTTGTTGTAATAAGGTATTGTTACATTTTATGGCAAGTGACCCAGTCCAAAAACAGACAACTTTGCATCATTTGAATAACTGTCTGAGAACATTTCTTTTTGTTCTAGAGAAGAGCTTGAGGCTAAGTATAAAATTGTTTATCAAACAATTTTCACCTCATCACATTTTATAGATGAAGTGCTGATTGAAAATCAGTAAAACACTTTTAACATTACAAATAAGTTGTATTCCTCATGTGCACGATGCCCGATGTGCAATTTACATTCATGGGAAGGGTCTATTGTTGGACTGATTATCATGCTCCCTAATGTTAAAAATTTGTTGGTGCCTCTTTTCAAAGTCGATGCTCAGTATGATTTCTAACAATACCAAAAAAAATTGGTCAATCTAAACAACAGTTTCAGGGAAGTAATTTTGTTAATTCAAAATGGAAGTAATATTGTCAAATTAAAATGGATCTCAATGTATTTTACGTACTTCATAAATCTTGGGTATATTAACTTCAACTCAGATACTTAAATTAAATTAAATCAGTATTGACATTTTTCAAGGGGCATCCATCTTGTAGTTTTCCCCAAATCAGTGTAACCAAATCGAGGTGTGGGGGGGGGGGCAAATAGTCTGGTCCATTTTGAGGGTAGATCTGAATCAGTATATTGCACAAAGGGGACTTGACAAAAATGGTGTCATGATAAATTATGATTGGTCATGCATCATTTGATAAAATTAGGTCAAGTAAAGATACGTAGTGAGATTTTTAAAGAGCACATTAGTTCAATGCAATACAATAGACCTTTATCATGCTGCCACCATCTTGGTCATGTTCTCTGTATCCAATAAAAGTAATAGATGCTCATATTCATTGCACTAAAAGGAACCAAACTATTTGCCCTTCCAGCCTCGGTTTGGTTACATTGGTTTGAATGGGAGAAAATCAAGATGGCCGCACCATGATAAAGATCTATTGTAATCAGCGGCGTAGCCAAGATTTTTTCAATGAATTACATGTATCTGGATTTTTTCACGTAATTAAATTTGGTGTAAATTTTGCCAAACTCAACTTAGTCAGGTAAATCTTAAACAGGGCCACCACGTGCAGGTCCCAGGATACCTGGGGAGATAATCAGGCCCATCCCTCCAACTTTTCCCATCACTCTCTACATCTTTTGCATAGATCTCCAACTTTACGAGTTCAAGAAATGTGTACGTGCTTGCTTACATGTACATCTGATGCACTTTTTTACAAGAGCAGTATGTAGTTAACATCTATTGGATTTACTGTAATATTACCTGTTGAGGAGAAATCAAACCAGGCTCGTAGATCTCAGACAGCTTTACTTATTGGTGTGAGGGGCCTTCTTGTAGGAGATGGCAAGTCTATCTGTATGCAAATGTTACAAAACACACAAAAAGATATGTAAACATACCGATTGTACAACAAATGAATAAATATTACCTTTTATATGATTTTTTTTAAAGAAAAGCAAAGCACAAGTGAGTGATCTCTTCTTTGAATACAACGTTGGCTGTAAAATACATGTATTGACCCAATTCACCTGACGTCATCATCACAATAAATCTTGCTTGCGCCATTTTGGGAGTTGCTGATTCCTTTTGTGTGAGCTGTGCAGTGCGCTTTTTTTGGTGATGTGCGTGCAGTTAGCCCACGTATGTTCGGTGTTCATTGACACTGTATCAGTTAAGTCAACTGAACAAGTCCGGATACTGTGCACGCGCAATAGCAGCTCACCTGGCCCAGGCCATCGTCAAGGATGCTATTACATATCAAATTACAAGTCATAACGTTTGTTTTTTTTGCCGGGGTTTTGCCCTAAATTATGTTTACAAATATACATTTATTAGAATATAGGAGATTCAAATTACATAAAAACAGCCGTGCAAAGGTTTTATAAAAGGGATTATTCAATAAAATTGCAAGCGTTTCCACGTTGATTCAATCGTTACTGAATGGTATCGATTCTCTCCTGTATCGTTAGTTTTTGACTTTGACACCCATAGCAATGCGTGGAAAAAATTCATTCCCACAGCGGTCAGGTTCAACTAATCGATTACCTTGTGCTTCACCGTACAACTAATGTGGTCAACACGGCAAATTCAAATTCATGGCAGGCCCTTAAATGTTTTCGATGTTGAACAATACATAGTATACATACTTATTAGATGAATTATTTGAAAAAAATAGAAATAAATAATTGTATTACTATTTCAAGAAAGTTACAATTTCGTGCCTACATTTTTGATCACAGGATTACTCTATACATCAATAATGTTTAAAATCATTTGCTTTATAATTTTGTTTTAGAAACAGTCGACCTAAATAATGATGTTAAAATAAATTTGTTTTTACTAAGCTATGCAATTGACAAAGATTGTTTTTTAGTTGTTTTTTTAGCTTATATTGTACAATTTAAACAAATGTTTTTTAAGTTTAGTTGATCAAATGGCCAAAAAACTCAAAATAAGTAAATGTCAAATTATTGTCTCAATAAAAGTTGAGAACTTTTTCATTACAGGCGTCGATTGTAAGCTTGAATAGGACTACTTTCTTGAAAATGTCACCACAAGTAGTCTCAAAATAATGCAAAACATGTAACTTAGTAGTGTCCCTCAGAGGTCAACAATCACAGTTGCAACCCTAAATGTCTTACTTTTAGTGCATAGTTTTTCTATTTATTCAGTCTGCTTTTATAATAAACACAGTGCTGGCCATTATTCAGAAAAAATGACTATTTTATGGGTTTTTAAAATAATAATTAAGAACAAAATGAGGTCAACAATCACAGTTGCAGCCCTGACTCACTTACTTTTAGTGCATAGTTTTTCTATTTATTCAGTGTGCTATTATAATAAACACAGTACCGGCCGTAATTAAGAAAAAATTGACTATTTTAGTTTATTTTTAGGAAAACTTTGAACCTACCAATCTATCTTTTAAAAAACCTTTGCACGTTGGCTTCTACTTTAACGGTTTTGTGTTGGGTGTCAACAGTAATTATCTGACATATTTGGGAAAACCCTGACTTTCAAGATTCACGTGATCTTAAAAATATGCTTTGAAAAATATGGAATTTTGTGTAAAACACACCCTTTTTCGACTGCAAACTTTTGAATTATGCCTGCGCAATTTCAAAGAATAAACTGCTGGTTGAAAGAGTACTATTTGAAGAATATTTTAATATTCATTATTCATCATTTCGTCAAACCATCTCGACGATGTCTTTGGATACAAAAAGGTATGTAATAAGAACGTCAATGCTATTGTTTACAACCGATGGTTTTTTAAACGCACAGTGCGCATGCGCGAGAACTAACCTGGCACTCTTTGGATACGTGAGCCACGCGCCACATCTTTACTTAAGCAAAATGGCAGACCAAAATGGCTCCTAAAATGGTAGACCATGGGCAGACAGTAGCCTCATGTGACATTAGTGCAAGGGGTCAATGAACAATAATGGAAAACTCTGAGATAATTTTGTTCTCTTATGAAGTGATGCCTAACATTTTTTCATACAACATCAGGAACTAAGATACCAGAGCTAGAGTTGCTTTATTTACCTGGCATGTTTTTTTATTCCGGACTGCATGATTATCAGTCATCTAGTCGACTTGTTGACAGGTACATTTCATTGGAGATGGTATGTCTCTAGCTAGCCTATATGCAAACACAACAAAAATATTTTCCTTCATGAGAGAGGTCTTTCTGTGAATTTGTTCGAACACCTCAAGCAAGCATGGATGATAAACTTGAAAGATCATTGCTTGACCACATGAGGCGCCGGAAAGTAGTAATACAAATACAAGCATTTCTTAGGTTTTTTTTTGTAAACTATGTAACAAGAGTCACAACTGGCACCAAGTCTTATTGTTTGTCCAATTACTTTAATCAGAATCTCTGTCCAACAGTGCAAACGTCAATACATTGTCAATACATCTTGTGGCATCTTGTGAAGATGGTTAGCTTAGTCCTTCATTCAAACTTGTCTTTAAAGTATTCTAAAGGTGCTCATATTTTTAACTTAAACATTTTCTGTTGCATTTGAACTGTTTATTTTGCTTGCCACGCTTGGCAAGAAATAATTCTAATCTACTTTTCTTGAAGATAACAATATCTGAGGTGATGACATTTATACAAGTGGCAAAAAAGGTCAAATATTGTAAGGTATTATGCTAAAGAAAAGATAACTTCTAAATTTTGTGATAGATCTTGAATAGTAACCACTCATCTGGGTTAGGCTGGTGCCTGCATGGAGTCCCCAGCATGATGTGTTATGTGATATGTGTGAATTTAAGTGTGTATAGTGCTGCAAAAACAGCTCACTATAGGACAATAACCATGTCAGAACCAACAACATGATTTACATACTTTTGCTGTATCCCTGGACATCTCCACGTTGATGGGAAGACATTCTTTGATGAGAAGATCTCATTGGAGGGTAGCATGCCTATCTATTGGAAAAAAAGTGAAATTAGAAAATCATAAATCAGTTAATGTTTATTCAGTTTATGGTAACACCATGTGTATTATGTTGGGCACAATTGGCCGATCTGCGCAATCAGTCGACTGTTGCGCGATTGGTCGACCATGATGCTTTATTGGTCGATCCCGCTGCCACCAGTTGAACACTTTTTCTTCACAATTCACAGTTCTGGAGGTAAGTAAAATCCAAAATATCTTTCAAAATCGACCGATCAACTGATGGCGCAGATCGCCTGACTGCACCAACATTGTTGAGTAGATTGTTCTTGTGAGAACCTGTCCTGCTATATTTAATCTAGTGGAGTAGATTTTAGGGTTTGCGGTTCCGCTGCGATTTAAACATAGTGCATTAAGAATGTACACTTTGTTGGCCGGCTGAGGGGACCTATAGTATAATATATCCAACTTCAAGGTAGGCCTATGGGTGGCATGGCATGTAGACCAACTCATCCGATCGGTTTATCAAAAAAAAAAGAAGCTCTATCACTCAGGTCTACTAAGGGACTACTCCTACTAGGACTATGAGGTTTGTTCCGCTATCGTCTCCACGAACAGCAGAACGAACCTCATAGTTCTAATAGGAGTACTAAGGGACATGATCAACGATAATGATATAGCACTAGCAGCTAAAATGAATTGGTATTGCTATTGGAAATGCCTGGGCTACTAATACTAATCTGCCGTATCCGGCTGTCACTTTATATCCATGGAAATTATGTAAACTTTGATCCTTACCTATCTAGAAGGGTTGAAGAATGTATCCAGCTAGGAACAGGAAGTTTGAACAATTCTAAAGGGTTGAAAACGTTTTCATGGTCGCCGAGCAAGGACCCCCAAATCATCCTTTGTAAACAATCTTCGTTTCAAATGTGACAGCAGCTGCATGCTGCATGCGGTAATTAACAAGAGTTTTACAAAAATATACGACCGCCCTCCCCCGGCGCCCGCTCTCTAGTCTTACCCTCCTTTTCGTTCTGCCAGTGAACCCCCTTCCCACGGCTCATAATTCGTGATTTCTTACTGGTGGCCCTCCTCCGACGGCCCAGAGTTAATTATAATATTTGTTCAGCGCACTCCTCGTTTTGCGACTTCTTATTGGCTGCTATTTTGTATGCAACCAATGATCAAGATGTTGCTCGCTCCTCTTTTCGTGACCCGATTGGTTAGTAGGAGTCTCTGGGTTAGACAAATAGGAAGCGCGCTTTCATGACCGATTGGGCCCATCAATTTTTGGGGTTAGGGTTAGGGCTTTAGGGTTAGGGTTGGGGTTAGGGTTAGGGTTTTAGGATTAGGGTTAGTATTTTTTAGGAATAAGAAGCGCACTTAAATGACACGATTGGCCTTCATTTTTAGGGTTAGGGTTAGAGTTTTAGTAAAAAAAACAGTGTGGATATGAAATCAGTAAATGGGGTATAATGTTAATTTGTTTACCCTTTTTAATTAGTGTTTTATTTTTATTTTTATTTGTGCATAAGCAATATATGGAATATAACCATATCCCGGGTGCACCAAGGCCCATGCACTGTGCACAAGCAATGGGTACAGGAATATTGCCATATCCCGGGTCCATCATGACCGCGACACACGGCCACGTCTCCCATACACTGTGCACAAGCAATGGGTACAGGAATATTGCCATATCCCGGGTCCACCAAGGCCCATACACTGTGCACAAGCAGTGGGCATAGGAATATGGCCATATCCCGGGTCCATCATGACCGTGTCACACGGCCACGTCTATCATACACTGTGCACAAGCAATGGGTACAGGAATATTGCCATATCCCGGGTCCACCAAAGCCCATGCACTGTGCACAAGCAATGGGCATAGGAATATTGCTATATCCCGGATCCACCAAGGCCCATACATTGTGCACAAGCAGTGGGCATAGGAATATGGCCATATCCCGGGTCCACCAAGGCCCATGCACTGTGCACAAGCAATGGGCATAGGAATATTGCCATATCCCGGGTCCACCAAGGCCCATGCACTGTGCACAAGCAGTGGGCATAGGAATATAGCCATATCCCGGGTCCATCATGACCGTGTCACACGGCCACGTCTCTCATACACTGTGCACAAGCAATGGGTACAGGAATATTGCCATATCCCGGGTCCACCAAGGCCCATGCACTGTGCACAAGCAATGGGCATAGGAATATGGCCATATCCCGGGTCCATCATGACCGTACACACACGGTCGCGTCTCCCATACACTGTGCGCAAGCAATGGGTACAGGAATATTGCCATATCCCGGATCCACCAAGGCCCATGTCCACTTTCTGATTAAATAATTTCTCTTTTTGTATGTTCCCTTTTTTGTTGCCTGTGTGTGATCAGCCTACAAATCTTGGTAATTTGCTCACAAGTATCACTTCTTTAGTATGTCACTACATTTGTTGTGCTCCCTGCCTGCATAACGCAATAATGAATACCGATTCACATACATCAAAAAGGCCCCAGACCTTTGGGCATGAATGCGCGAAAGTTCCGGCCGCGCGCTGAAATGTCCGATTGGTTTTTCCTTTTAAAAGTTCAATAATTAGCGTTTTAGCTACTAATACCTGGAGAGGAATATTAAAAAAAGGGAAATTAAAGCCAACATCAATTAAAAAATCAAAAATCCCTTAGAAAGTGGCAGGCGGATATGGAAACTTTTCCATAGTGTTTATGTAGTCACCGTCGGAACTGCGGTAAAAACCAAAATTTGCTGGAGGAAAATGCATGGAGACTGTTAGAAAGCCATTTTTTCCTCCTCTGACGGTCACAAGACCCCGGTTTTTATTTGCATAACAAAGCCCTGACGCTTCTCGATATCTTTGGCTAAATTTTTGCCCATATTTGGAATGGCCTGAAGGGACAAGACTATTTTATTTTGAAGGGGGGGGGGGGGTGCCACTATAGCGCGTAGCGCTGTCCACTTAAAATGTGCCGCGAGGTAGGCGTGGATTCCTAGAAGAGAATGGAAGACGCGAAATAATAGATTTAAGAGATTTGTGTCTATGTTATCTTACGCGCAATTAAGAAGAGAGCGGTGGTGGACTGCTAATAATTCTGTACTGAGGGGAGGCCTAATGAGAATTAAAACTTGATGAGAATGTTGTTAGGCCTATTTAATTAAAGTTTATCAAAGATTCCAAAAGGTCCTTGGTAACAATGGAGTCCCTCTGGATTCATGTTAAGGATTATGATACTTAGTCTTTTTTTTCTCAAATCAAGGAAAGAAAATCGAAGTTTTCAGATAGGCCTAAGCCTACTGATGAATAAAACGAATTCTTCTTCTTTTTCTCGCAAAATTGTTAATTTTGTTAAATTTGTAAAACTCAAAGTTGTCAAATAGATTATAGTCGGTTGAAGATGCATGTAAAGGATCGTTGATTATCCTTCAAAAATAAAACATATTAAACTCCCTCTTTTTTTATTTATGAAACTTGCAGGGTAGGGATTAGGTTTGGTTGGTTATCTCAGGAAGTTTATTTTGGCAAACCCCACCCATCCCCGCGCCCACAATGTCTACGTCCCCGCCCCGCCCCGAACTTAAGGGCGGAACGCCGGGCGCCCTCAAGTGTCCGAGAAAGTTTACACCAATCATACGACGACGACCATCGCATAGGAAAATACACGAAAGATGATTGCTGAAGTTTAGTGAAACGTAGGATTTTTGTTTCAGCAGGATACAACTTAGGCTTGTAAAAATTAAAACTGTCATTAGTACTTAGTAGAATACTGTACAATGAGCTTAAATGATCTCTTTGTTCAAATTTTACAGTCGGAGCAGAAGGCAAAGGAAAGGAAAACTCTGCTCAACGAAGGTTTGTTCAAAATTACTAAAATCAAAAATTACAAAAATCCTGGTTTTTGTTTTGTTATTTTTTGTTTAGGCCTATTGTTCATTAAACTGAACACTTATTCACACTAGTTCGTAGTTGACTAATGTTTTAGTTCTCGGGGTTGTGGAATGATGGAAGAGGATTTCCAGTAGTAGTACATCATTTTACACTAATTGCGGTAATTAATCATGTTAATTAATAGACCTTAATATGCGTCTGACGTCATGATCCCTATAGAGATATGTACAACAAGCAGCGCCCTCACTGAGGTCAAAACGGCCGTAAGTTTACTGTAGCAAAAAGGCTATGCATACCCTCTATACCTAATAATTATTATGCATCCGCCGCCATCTTTGAGGTCAAATGCAGCATCATTCAAACATGCGTTATAGCTTTTTTGACTTCAGCCCGTTCCTGTACTTAAATGCTCATATAGTGACGTCATATGTATAGGTCTATTATGGTTTTTGACAAAACAAATTATTTTGAATGGTTCAAAAATAGCAAACCCATACACTGGTGATATCACTTTAGTTTAAGTTTTACTTTCGGCTGAAGTGTAGGCCTACTTCAGTCATCATGAATTTAACGACATTTTCATTTTAAGAGTTTGTATTTATTAGTTTTATATTCAATGGGAATTTCAAAGCCAATTGTAACTGTCCCACAAAAACTATATTGTGGTGAATAACAATGTTGTTAATGTTAATTTTTATTGTTAGTCTTACATGTATTTTAAAACACATTTATGATGAAATGGAATTGTGGATGACTCTTCTTTCCAGTTAAAAATGAAATTAATGAAATCCATGAGCAGTTAAAAGAACTTCAGGAAGAATGTACAACAGCACAGGGTCAACTAGTTGTAAAGGTAACTTGCCATTTAACTGTTGTAAATGCTACCAGCTTGCTTTTTTAAATTTAAGTCTTTAATATTTTTAATCCCTTTAATATAATAGTTATCTACTAACTATTAAGACGGATAGGATAAAGGGGACTTAATATGGTCTCCACAAAAGTATGTTTTTCCAAAATCTAAACAAAATTTGTCAAAAAACAAATGTGATTGTAAAATTTCCGATCATTCTTTAAATTCTAAAGATCCACCATCAGACAGAGGCAGAGCTAGCGTTGTCATGGTTACAACACAGAGAGAACATCCTTAAAGATCAGCTGACCCAGATCAAGGAAGATAGGGATGCTTCTGCTGTAAAACTGGTATGAACAAATGTTCTTATACATGGTAGCCTCCAATGTGCGACCTGCTCGGTGTAGCCAGGATTTGTTCACTGGGGGGCGTAGATGGGCGTTGCTTTTTAGTGGGGGGGGGGGGGGCAGGTACCATGTTTTTTTTTATGAATTACATGTATATCTACATTTTGTTATGGGGGGCACCTGGAGGTGGGGGGCACTGAAAATTTGTGGGGGAGCTTGTGCCCCCCAAGCCCCCTTGGCTAAGCTGCTGATGACATGTCCCTGCAAGATGACCCTAAAAGTGGTTTTGGAGTGATAAACTGAGAGTAATCCTAACATATGCTCTGATGAGACAGCAAAAGCTGGATCTGTTGCTTGTTTCTTAGTCATTTTTCTTTGATGAAGGTCGTTCATCATAGCGCTTCTTAATGGTAAGCAAATTTTCGTGTTAACTACATGTATAGCAGAAAAATTTGCTTCAGCTTAAACGTATTTTACAGGTTAGCAAGAAATTGGAAGGTCACCATGTATTTGCATTATTATGTCATTTATTTTCCTACAGTAAGCACCGGAAGGTTTGTATGCCTTTTCGTGTACTTTTGGTTAGCAGCGCTATGAAATGGAAATCGCACAGTAAGCACAAAATTGGTTGTTAAGCAGCTCAATTAAACTGGGCCCTGTTGGTAAGTGATTCATGACGTCTTGGAGCCGGAAGTGCAGTGTAACAAATGTTCATGTTCATGGCTCCAAATCGTCAGCACTTACCAACAGTGTTACAAGGATATGACAAGAGATGCTGTTAAAAGTGTGTTTGAAAGCTAAAAAAATGATGGAAAGGGGCTATTAGAGACAGACCCTATCATTCAAAACTCATTTATTACAGCACCAAAATAAAAGACTTGCTCTGAGGCGTTGAGCTACAAAGAATGAGGAAAAAATGCTGTCTTGGAACAGATGAGCTTTTAGCAGTGTGTTAAATGTATGGAATAAATTGGCATCTCTGATGTGTGCTAGGAGCTTTTAGAACTGTTTGAGTTTCCCTTTGACCTGCGACAGATTTTAAGTTGTAGGGTATCCCGATAAAGAAGGCTGTAGTTTGATTTGTATTAAATTGATTTTTCTGTAGGCCTATTGCTTTGGTACCTCATTCTTTTGCTCATCAGTAACTGTACATACAGAAGCTTCATTTTGGGGGTTCTATTTTCAGAAATCTCTGGAAACTGTTCAGGCCAAGAGGTGTGAGAATTTCATCCAAGAAATCGCAGACTTCAATCAGACTCATGATCTATGTGGAGTTGGTACAGAACACAGGGAGACCAAAGCAAGGCAAAGACTTGTTGACTTAAAACAGCAGGAGAGCTGTCTTCTCGCAGGTACTACAAATTAAAACAGACCTGGAATAACACAGAACCATGATACCCCTGGTCTTGGCATCGGTGCTTCCTCAAAATATTCCTTGTGCAAATCGATAAAATTCCCATCAAAGATGGAACTCCAGGGCTGTTACAAGCTTAATTTATTTTTTGTTTGGTGGTGATTGCCTGGAAATCTAACCTCTTTGTCATTTGTATGTGATTAAGTTTTCTTCTCAAAATTGTTTGTTAGATTAATAAGCTTATAAGATCAACCTGTTGAACAGTTCTGAGCATGCGTGCACATGCTCAGTACTGCGTGTGTAGTTCTGAACATGCGTACTACTGGTAAGAACCGTGAAAAAGGACCATTCAAAAGTCTCCCATTGTTTTTACATTTTTCTTGAATGTTTCCCAACAATCTATGGAGTGCACTAAATCTTTCAACAATTTTGGACTACAGATTGTGTACCCTTTGTTTACATCTAAACTGCCCTCTATTGAAATCTGCCGTTGGTACGGTATGCCATACACGTGTAATTCATTATAAGCATAAGGTGGGTGATGGGGTGGCATCAAAGGTCACATAATTTACAGGCGACCCTACTCCTAAACCAAATTATGCAAAACACGATGCTTGTTTACACCTCTAGTTTTGATGTCAGAGTGCACATAGTCAATATTTAATGATTAATTATTTTAATTAAAAGGATGAGTTTTAGAAGGCTTTTATTTCTTTAGGTTAACATCCCACTTAGGTCTGCTAATCCTCACAGCTGATTTCATATATTTAAAATGTTGATGTAGAATAATAGAAAAAAAGGAAGTTTTGTTAGTGCTGTTGAAATTTGCAGAAACACTTTACAAAGACTGGTGAGTTTGGCAGGAACTTCTTTTTATTTTTAAAATTACGGAGTCGCATGATTATATCGCAAGTTTTGTTAATAGATTGATCCACTATGCCCGCCCCATTATGCTTTGACCAATCACAACCACGAACTCGTACCAAAAAGTCTGACACATTAAATCCCATTAAAAAATATAAACATATTTCCACCATTGGAATTGTTGCGTCTTGTGTCTTTTGTGTGTGGCAAAGGGCACAGCAAGATATATACTGTACAAGCTACTGATGTGGTCGCAGTTGATAGACAGTTGCTATGGTAGGTGGGGCTTAAAGGATAGGTCTATGTTTTGAAACACTTACAGTTTAGTAATTTTCTTGTAGAACTATCTGACCATCGACAGGTGAAAGTCAGGAGGAATAAACAAACTGTGGAGAAAATGGAGCTACTGGCTGTGAAGACAAAATTACAAAGCACGTCAGAAGGTTGGTCTACAGGACTGTTGGTCAATGCATTAAAGTAAAGATGACATTCATCATCAGTAGTATTAGGCCAAGATGGACACGGAGGGAGGCCATGGAGTCTGATGCCGAGGTCTTACCCTTGGTGCCCCTTCAGATAATTCCCATGGACTTTTAAGATTTCACAGTAGAAGTGCCCTTGGCAAACGAAAATGGCCTTGCCCTCTCAAAGATGAAATTCCAGGCCTGTAGTATCTCACCATTAAATTGGTTCAAGCACCTAAAGCACCCTTAAAACAATTTCAATTGAACTGCTTTCATATTTTGGACATAGTGGATGTCAACTGACAAACAAGTCTTGAGAGAAAAAATTGTGTTACGAGTTTTTTTATAAAGAAGAAAATCACATGTTTTGCATGTCTCTGACAATGACTGGAGTACGTCAGCTGAAATGTTGAAAAGACCAACGTGGGTTCTACATGTATAATAACCACGTTTTGGTAAATCACATTGATGGTGAATTACCATGGGGAGATACCAATGTAGCTTACCTCAAACAAAATCCAATACCAGTCTTCCGTCATAGCCTCAAACTGATTATGATTTCATTCCTTTTGATCAGAATTGCACAAGGAGCTTGAAGAACAAAGCGTCATTACTAAGAAACTAAATGAGGTCAAGAGTAAAGTGGCAGGTCAGCCTCAGGTTGATGCAGAGTTCATAAGGTGAGCAAAGGGGTTTAACTCTCGGCCTTTATTATAACTACATGTAGGACAAGGTTGACAATTGGCTAGAACAATGTTGCAAATTGTGGTAAACGGATAAGTTAACTTGACCAATTAGGAATCCTTAAATGGGCATTGTGAAAGAGTCTTATATTGTGCACAGAGTGACTGGATTGTAGCATCAGCTGCTTTTATTATGGTGCACTGTCATCTTGCTTTCCTCTTGCGTAAATCATTCCAACGAAACCAAGGCTTAAAGGGAAAATAGACTGGCCCTGTCATACGTGCAAAGAACCTGTATTCATGATAGCGAGTGCAAAACAAAGAGATTAGCTGATGGTCTATCGACATTGTTTTGAAGTTCTTACCCAAAGAACATCACTTCAAGATATCCGATTGAGCCTAATCCAGAGTCTAGCCAATTACATCATAACTTTTTCCCCCCTATTTATTTTCTAAATTGTTATCAGAATGCGGAGAGAATTGGAAGCATGTCATGATGAGGGGCTGGAAGGAATGTGCCACGCCCTACAACAGGAGGTGGACCGACTCCAGAGACAACGCTGGCAGAGACAACTGCAGAGACAAACAAACCAGGCTAACTCTTGCAATTCTGCTGCCCAACCACAGAGTAGAAAAACCAGCCCAAGAAAAAGGCAGGTAAGGCTGTTTTTGACAGAGGTAATTATGTATTATTTTACGATGAGTTTTAACTGATCAATCCTATCATAATTGCTAAGCAATAGTGTCAACCCTATGAGCCAATGCTCTATTTGTTTTGTTTTCTATTTTTATCAGGGTTGGTTTCAAAAGGCACTTGTTGGCTTCATCTTAAGATGAGTTGTCAAAATTGCGATATTTTGAATCACACTTCTTTTAGAAGTTAGTGAAATTGAAAATTGTATAGGCAGATACGGCCAAACAAGGTCAAAACAAAACATCCATTCTAACCTTGAATATAGTAATTACACTCACCTTTATTATTATTATTATTATTATTTATTTGGCCGGAATCACACAGCAAACGTATACAGTAAACAAGTTAAAGACACTGATGGAAAAAAAAAAAAACCCAAGCAAAATACAAGAACAACCCTTTAATGTGATGGCCAGGATCAACACAAGTATAAAAAAACTAAACACTGTAGCTCGAAAGCCTGTTGATCCACTCACAAAAGAGACATAAAATATTAATATAAAATATAACATAAATATACGAAATAAAGAATAAAAATATAACATAAATATAAAAAATAAAGAATAAAAATATAAAATATAACATAAATATGTGAAATAAAGAATAAATACAAATATATCTTGGAAACAGAATTAAAAATGTATAAATATATGAGAATTAACCAAGGACAGTGTATTAACTAGTAGAGGCACTAGAAATGACATGAACAAGGAGACAAGGGAAAATCAATTATTAAAGTTAAGGAGTAACCTCAATGACTGCCCCTCCCTTGTCTCCCTGATCAAGCCGTTTTCAACTTTCCAAGAACTGGCTTCAATTAAATAATAAATAAAACAAAAACAATAGTTTTGGAAAAAAAATTACGAACTCAAAGTAATTAAAACAATCTGCTGAAAGTAAATAAGAGACATGAACAGAAATTTGTTTGTAACCTATAGGTCAAGACAACCACAACCTCTGCATCAAAGACACATAACTCATGGAGTAGTTTCCGCATTACACATTCGACCAAACCAATAGCTTCCACAGATGGAGTTGACCAAGCTTCCACCAGTAATAGCCGTGACTCACTTGCCCCTCTTGCAAGGGGAGGTTCGAATCCCCATCATGCATCTAATCTAAGCACTCATGCCATCTCAGCTGTGGTTGTGAAAAAAGAACCTCTACCAACGGGAGGATCGGAGCGACCTAATTTGGCCAAACTGAGGAGAGGGATCAAGAACAAAAAAGATGAGCAACAGGTTGAGGTAAACACTTTATACTTCTCAGTGTTGGAGAGAGAAACACACATAAGTTCATGACAAGCATTCCAGAGGAGATGGCCCGTCAGCAGCATAGCCACTGGGGGTGGGGGGGGGCCTGGGGGAACTTGCCGCCCAACAAGTTTCCAGTGCCCCTCCAGGTGCCCACCCTCCCGCAAAAAAATCTAGATACATGTAATGCATTAAAAAACATAGCCCCTCGGCCCCCCCCCACCAAAAAGCAGTACACCCCTCCACACCCCTTGCCCCCAGTGACAAAAATTCTGGCTGCGCCGCTATGGCCAGTTGCAATTCTTAGAATCCTATGTAGCAGTAGGTACCACTGAGTTCTTAAACAAAGCACTGAATTCTTAAAGCACTTACTCTGTAAATTTATGCACTTATCCAGGGAGGAAGTTCCAACAGTAGCACCGCCAAGCAGTTCAACTTTCGTCATGTCTTCCATCCCTGGACCAAAGAGCCTTCAGCCAGGGGGCAAACACTTCAGTCATCTGCTTCAGGTTCCATATTGCCAGAAGAGAGACCTCTTAGTGACGAATCTCAAGATGGCATGGATTCTTCATCGTGCGGGTCTTTATGGTATGTTAAATACTCAAACACATCTCTAGAATCAGCAGAAACAGGGGAAGAGGCAGTGGGTAAAATTCAGGGGGGGCACAAGGGGGTACATCACTTTTTTCTAGGGGGCACTTCTGGTCATCTAAAACTTGTTTCCGTTTGCATTTTTCCTAAGCAAGCTCCTTTTCAGGGCTCTTACTATGCCGTATTGTTTATAATATAATCTGGCATTTAGGTAAGAACAAATTCATTGTTTGCCTGTAAAAAGAAGAATAGTTTAAAAAACATTGAAATTATTACATAAAAGCTTATAAAATGTAGCATTTTATTCTGTTAATTTTTCATCCCAAAAGTCCAGATTTCAAATGGTGGTGCCACTCGGCGGAGGGTGGGGTCATGCGACAGGGAAGACGCATTCCCCCTTCAAACCCTCCTACCACAACTTCACATCTTTGGCAGTTTTTTTTATCCCATTTTTTTCATGTACTTATCCAGCTAGAAGTTTATAGCAGCTGCCAAGACTTGCCAGGTTTGTTGGTTCATCCAGCCGGCAGTTTACTGCCTCCCTAGACTCTAGTTTGAGTAGGAGCTTGGAGGAAATGACTGGTGGGAGCATTCAGTTGGCACATTAAAATTCCAACTGTATGGGTGCAAGCATAAAGGGCAGATGCAGGTATAGAAGGATCCTGATAACACCACCAGCCTCACCAGCCCTTTCCCAGTGGGTAACATCCCAGATCAGCTACCCTACTATACCAAAGTCCCTGTACCCAATCCTTACCCGATTTAAATGAAATCTCTAGTCTTAATAAAACTCATATTTTTCGCAAAATGTTTTCAGTTTTTGATTTTTTGTTGTAATTTGCAGGGTACCTGAAAATGCAAAGAAAGTGCGCTTCAAGTATTAGCCAAGAGGACAAGCCAAACCTAAAAAGGAATTCTTGAAATACAGCATCTGTACTATGTCAGCGTCATGATGTGACCATCTTTATCTGGTTCCCTCTCTAAGCAATTAGAAATTCAAATACTAGTTATACACAAAAGAGAACCAGACTGTTTTTGACCCGTGCCTCTGTCTGGTTCTACTGCTTTCTCTAATGGGAGACTTTTGAGACGATAGCGGGCATCCCACAGACCGGTCCTTTTCCATTGTTTTCATCGCTGAGAACAATGGAAAAGGACCGGTCTGTGGGACGATCGCTATCGTCTCAAAAATCTCCCATTGTTTCAAAATGTTGCCTTCAATTTTTCTTATTGTCAAAAAGTTCCCCCCCCTCGGTTTACCTTACGACGTCCATTTGAAATAACAAATAAAACCTGGGACAGTCACACACCCTGCCTTCATAAACACTTGGAATAGTTTAATAACCATAGGTATTGGAGTCGTATAACTTCCTTACAAATCTGTAAACAATAAACTGAAATATATACGTATACAAGTTCTTTATATAATAAGAATAAAACAAATTGTGTGTTGAACTTGTGGATTCCGGGGGGAAAAAGCACATTTAAATTTAACACAGACTTTAATGATTTAAATCAAAAGACATGCATTTGACAGCATGAGAGAAAAAAACAATCACATTTGGGAGATCAACAAAATAAACATTCAATCAAATGCTAAATAGACAAATGTTCAAAGTCGCCAAAATCAGGCAATTCTCAAAAATAGAAATGGCATTAAAAATAAAGTCAGCCCTGATATCGATGTGAGGTGATGTGATGTCTCACACATTCTATATGTTGAGAATTACTTACCAAGGCCCTCATTAGGTGTTACTTGAAAGCTCTCATTCTCATCTTTTTGACGAGAAAAATAAACCCAATTATGAATTTTGGCAAGAAGTGCCTGGTTTTGGCATGGAGTTGCCCACTAACATTTTTGGAAGTGAAAAAGTATTAAAATCATAAGTTCCTAAATGTACTGCAGTAAACAAAAAGCTCTGATTCCTAACATTTTACCCAAAAGTGTTTTCCCAAACAGTGCCCTTGTGTGGCCAGGCTATAATGTCTATAAAAGGCAAGGTCCACCACTGGCGACACTTATCTTTGCTCAGCAATTAACTGAGGCTAAGTGCTAAGCGCACAAACCTAAATGCTATGTAATGTGTGCATTGCTTGTTGACTGATTCACTGTTAATGTTTGCTTAGCATGGTGATTTTCTAAGCAATTTCTACTGCATAGAAGCTTGATGAAAAATTAAATTGGTTCCTGGTGTAAAAGTTCTGTTTATGTCTCAACAACCATCCTGAGCAATTTTCCCAATCTAAATTTTGTGGAGCAATGGAAATGTTCAGCTGCTTTAAAAAAACTTAAATATTAATACTAAACCATAATTCACATTAGAACTTTGCATGGTTGTTGAACAAAAACGGGAGGTAGCACCATGTAAAACATTCTTGATACCAACACTGTACCATGCCTAGTAATTAAGACAGTGTACCTTTACAACTTTAGCTTCTTTACCCAAACCAAGTTCATTTAACAAGGTTCTAAGGAAATGTTTCCAATTTTTGAGTATAATAGTAGTTCACTTTGCTCTAAATCAATGTTTGTAATATTGCTGCCAAAAGGAATAATTGATGTTTCGATACAAGTGAACTGTAAATAAATAATTCCGATCTCAAAAGCTGATACTTGCTTCACAACAAAATTGATTAAGAAGCAGACGACTGGATTGGGGCCAAAGCTTGCACAGTAGCCATCTTTGAGGTCAAACGCAGCATCGAACGTGCGTTGTAGCCGTTCTGACCTCAATGCGAGGGTGTCTTTTCCTGTAGTATATGCTCATAGTGACATCATACGCATAAGGTCTATTGACAAGATTGTCATTAGTCTGTTAACTCGTAAGCACAGAGCCATTTACACCATACAGCCATAGTAAAGCCGTCTCCATGCATTGACAAAAATCAAGACAGTTACAAATAATTATAGATCATATACATTTAATTGCTTACTGTTTTGCATAGGAAAAAAGCACCGGTTAAAACCAGGGTCCAATTTCATAGAGCTGCTTCAGCGAAAATGAGCAGGATACCAGTCACAGATGGTACACGTGGAATGATATTTTGGCTGGTATCCTTATTCTGGTAAGCATTAATTTTATTGTGCTTAGCTACTTTTTGTGCTGAAGCAGCTCAGTGAAATCGGCCCAGATTAATTATGTGTACAGTTTCACAAACATGCCGCTTAATACTCGATTTGAATGTGCATGAAATCAAGATGACAAAGTGAAGATTCAAAATAAAATATTTGCAAAACTGAAGAGGTGTTTAAACTGAGGGTGAATTATTCATGAATTGATATTGTCAAAATCATATCACACTCACATTTTGCATCGTGTATGAACCTGTCCTTAAACAATCGATCAAACAATATTTACTTATATATAAAAACAAAGTGGTGTTTATTGAAGAAATTGTAGAAATAGAACCTGTAGAATGCTCAGCTCCACTACACTCGGTACCCTGCTTTGGACGCAGCGTATCCATACCACACGACAAACTTGTATAGCAAAATGGTATCATGTGACATGTGCTTGGCAAAATGGCAACATGCATTGAGCCACATTTTTGGTGTCTGTACGTGTGTCAATCGGGGTGTAGAAAACTTGCAACGCGCATCCATTAAATGATCTCCCAACTAAGTTGTGCAGATAATGACTGCGTTTTTCCGGTTCTATTTCTATGTAAGAAACCAGGTCCCTGCTTTATGAAGAAATGTATATTATCACCCCGGTGTTAGAGAAACAATAATACATTTGATAATAAAAAGGCCTCCTTTAATTAAAAACAACTTGTGTTAGTGTATGGAATGTCCTTTTTTCCCCGTTGGTTGTATCTATAACGGACAGTATACGGATAGTATAAATTTGTTATCAAGAAAGAAATTTCATCCCTTCAATTTATCATGTCGCATACCTTTGACAACTTCTCTATGAATTATGTTTCAAAAAAGCTACCGTAATGGACATAGTTCAACAGAATTGTCACTTTCTTCCAGTTTTGTAGTAAGTGATGATTGAACGAACAAAAGACCAACAAGAGGTAGGCCTAAAAAGGAGAACCACATCCAAGGCTCGATTTCACAAAGCACTAAGATTCATCTTCAGATGAGTCGTTGTATTGTGACATCACACTTTGCTTAGCAATGGGAGACTTTTGAGATGTTAGCAGGTATCCCGGTCAGCGGTCCCTTTCTATTGTTCTCAGCGACGAGAACAATAAAGAAGGATCGCTCACTGGGGTGTCCGCTAACATCTCAGAAGTCACCCATTAAGATTAACTTGCAGTTAATAACCAATCTTAGCTCTTTGTGAAATCGAGTCCTCGTTCCAGGATAACAGAAAGGTTAGAGAGTAACAAGGGGTGAAGAGAAATTTAAAATCAGTTTCATGATGTGTTTCCTGAAAACTGCCAATCTCCTGTGTAGTTTTTGAAAAATGCCACAAGGGTTGAAGTCAATCTGTTTTAATCCCATCATTTTTATGAAGTAACTGCCGATTTAAAATGTTTAGGACTTGTTCCCATAAACTGAAAGATCATTTTATAAAACTAAAACAAAAACCTAAAATGAATAATTTAGTTTGAAAAATCACTTTATTTATTTTATGCTTTTTGGTTTCATTTTAAAAACCAACCTAAAAAAAATGTTTGTGTTGTAGCAAAAAAACAAGAAGGAAAAAAGCACAAAAAAACAAAAACATCAATACATCACCATTCAACAGCTGCAACAAAACCTCATTCTGTAAACATGGCTGACATTTTAAAACCCTAGGAAATGACCTAATTATAATAATCATGATTACAACCCATTGGAGTTTTGAACGGTTAATATCTGTCAGTGGAAATTAACACTTGCATTGTTTGACAAAGGTCGCAAAAGTCAATTAAAAAGGTCACTGCATGACTCAGGGTTTCACAGTAAAGGGTATCAGCAAAGATATAAACCTCATCATCAGTCTTGGACCCTGTTCAAAACTATGGCTTTGGCTTTGGCTTAGTCTCCAGCTTGGGCTCTGGCTTGTGCTCCGGCAGTAATTTTGAAAACGTACACTTTCGGTACGCGTCTTCAAACACGCGGATGGTGCCTTTTAGCCAGAATCAAAGCCTAAGCCATGGTTTCGAAAATGGACTTAGGTCATGTCCAGATTGGCTACGGCTATGGCTGCATCGCTGCATCATCCTGCATTGAAGTACAGGATGTCCTTAGCAACACCCTTAGCAACAGTCAGAGCTATAGCTGTAGCCGCCAATTTGAATACGGCATTAGTGTCTTTATAATGACCTGACCATCTCTGCCTGATTCCAAATGTAAAGTAGTGGTTGTAACAATGATATGGGACCATACTGTATCTTGTTGGAAAGTCATTATGTCACACGCATGCGGCATCTGCTGTATGTGCAAGGTTATGGCTACTTTAAGCTCCAAAGTTGGCATACTTTTTTGTGTAATTATCCACAATTTAACTCACTGCATCTTCAAAGGCATTTCCATGACAGAAACTGATTCTGATAACTGATAAGACCTTGAGACTTTGCATTTCCTATGGGCTTCTAGCAACTATTGGAGCCAGTTTGTGTGAAATGAGCGTGGCTAACAGTGAAATTACGCCACACTTTTGAACAGGTTACAACTTTATCAAGGTGCAGCCATCTTGTTTTTTCCCCATTTGACCAGTGTTAAGGCCGTGTGCGAATTGGTGGCTACAACTATGGCTATGGCTGGATCACCATGTCATGCTTTGCAATATAGGATGGCCATAGCAACACCTTTAGCAACAGCCATAGCTGAAGCTGCCAATACGGAAACGGGCTTGCTATAATAAACAGGGGCTAGAATGGCAAAATAGTCTAGGCCCCTTTTCAGTAAACTCAGAAACAGCGTTGACAAGCATGGCTACACCACTTACAATAATTATTGGCTACAGCTGATTAATCTGACATGGCATGATACTGGTCCATTGAAAGACGTACAAGCTTCAAGCATGTCACCATTGCTGACATCAAACTAGAAACAAAATTTGTCTGCCATTGATACACATTGTCTAAGTTTCCTACAGCACTTTCAGAGCATGAAGCATCATGTTCAGTGGGACGCATCTTTACAAATCACAACACTCTTTAAATTGTTGTTTCTCTCTTAGAAAAAAATATAAACTTTTGATGTGTTTTCAAAAATAATTTTCAACTGCAAAAAAATGACCAGCGAGTACCTTTCAGGATGCAAAATATCAATGCATTGTCATAGTTTATACACATACCTGGAAGTGAATAAGTGCACTTTATGGTTAAATAAATCTGCACAAGTTAAAGATGCTGTCTTGTCCCACTTCCACTAAACAGGAGGAGAGACTTTAAGACTCTCAGATATGTCCCTAAATTTCAATTATTTACATAATGAAAGACTTTTGAGGATGCTAGGTGGCAGTAGACTTACTGGTTAAATCCATTGTTCCTGAAAATGTGCGCACGATCAGAACAACGTAAACATTGGGAAAGTTACCCGCTCTGTCTGCTGCCACCTAGCATTACAAAGTCTCAAGGCATAACAAAGGTAAGAAAAGACTGATCCATTAAGCCCCACCCAACTTCAACAACACTCACGTGCGTAACATGTATGACTCATGGGTGTATATTGACCAAATTCACCTGATTTCATTACCCACGAAAAATCTTGGTTGTGCCATTTTGGAAGTCAGACTCTCTATGTGTTATTGTGCAGTGCACATTTGAGGCGACATGCGCATGGTTAGATGCGCAACATATCTCTACATGCAATTTGACTCCCACAATGCCAGAGCATGAGCAGACACTGGGCGTGTGATGTCAGTGCAAGTGGTCCATACACTAATCTGAGCTATGGCCGCCACATGCGCATGCGATGTGACAATAGCACGAGCTACTTGGATTAGTCTATAGGCGTTATTGCAACGTGTGTTCACATGTGCACAGCAATACAAATTGCAGAAGGCTGTTTGCATTTTGTGATGGGATTTAACTGTCGAAGCATTGCCTAGCCGAAGGTCATATATTCAGTTGTAATTGCTCAATGCATGAGGGGGGGGGGGGGGCAGAGCTAAATAGATTAGCCGATTGTTCATGGAAAGTGAGACAAGATTACACCTATTACAGACTGTCATTTGGCTTTCCTGTACACTTAACAGCCAATCTTAAACAGTAAATTAACGTAACCCATTTACACTAGATATTTAACAACGGTCATTTAATCAAGGTTATGATACAAAATATAGCTAAACCTATTGTTTTCGTTTGCATAGATATTGAAATTTATTCTATATCCTGTACAGATATATATTACACAACCACTAAGCACCTGGCCACGATTATAACCAATATAAACTCTACAAACACATGTATTATATATATAATATAAAACACTTATTGCTAAACTACTCAACTGACCTAATTGACTCAATGACTAACAAATAATAACTATGACATTTACAACAAAATACAAAAATAATATTGGAGGTTTGAAAGAGATCAACACTGTAAAAAAATATTGGAATCTCAAAAAATTGTTATGATGATCTCTCCGATTAAATTAACATCCTCTTAAACTATTTTTTTTGAAAATTTTGTGACATACTCCGACAAAAATGAGAGTTAATTTGGAAATATTTAAAAATTGAGACACCAGCTGGAAACAAAAGTTTCTTTTGATGAAATCTAGCTATTGTTGATACAGAATATGGCAAAAGCTTGAGAATGTCACACACTGTAGTATAAATTTTCGATAACTTTTGACTTTTAAGGCACATATGTGTCTTGCAACTTTACGCTCATTTTGTTTGTATAGGGCTTATTTTCATGGCTATGCTGAATGTATAAAGCACAAAATTGACGCTCATGGCCGAAGAAAAATTCACGGATGTGTAATTCACCGGTTAGCACGGGCCTGGAATTTCACGGAGGCCTTGAGGCCATGCCCTCTGTTGCCCTGGCCTTGGTGCCCTTTCAAAAGTTTCCCATAGACTTGAAGATTTTTGAGTGGAAGTGCCCAATGCAAAATGAAAATGGCCTCGCCCTCTCAAAGATAAAATTCGAGGCCCGGGTCAGAAAGGATTTTTTGCTCATGTGCATGTGAACTTTACATTGCTTAGCATTCTTCATTTGGCCGTAACCCTGTAAATGCCCGGAAGCACAGAATTCGGCGGTAAGCAGAGGCCATGAAATTGGGACCAGGTCACATTTGATAATACTGACTTTGTAATCGGAAATAATGTACCGATATGGAACAAGAAGATAATACAACATTTTTGCAACAGGAAACAGGGACTGTTGTTTTATAATGGACTCTGCCATCATCAATACATGCTCCGATATGCACCTTCATTTGTTTGTATATTTGATTGCCTTAAAAAATTCATAGCTTTTTAAAACTTACTTTGAGGCCTGGGCCCCATTTCATAGAGCTGCACAAAAAGTAGCTAAGCACAACAAAAATATGCTTCCTACAATAAGGTTACCAGCCAAAATACCATGTCACGTGTACAATCTGTGACTGGTATCCTGCTTATTTTTGCTAACCAGAAATATTGTTAAGCACTGCTTAAACAGCTCTATGAAATTGGGCCCTGCTCTATGGAATGTTCAGTGGCTTAAAAATAATTCTGATTCCACCTCCAGGGCTTTACACTGGTTTCTTTTAGGTTCAAATCAACAACCTCAGTGTCTGATGGCAGTTTTGGGACATCTCTTATACATCACGGACAAACTCATCTGGTAAAAGAATGTAAGGATTGTTCATGATAAGTCTGTCTACCTTTTGTATTGTTCCCTGATGGTATAGTTGAGATCTTGATGATGTAAGCGATCATATGATAAGCACCAGACGCATTGAATCACATTGACGACAATGATGTCTTGTTTACTTCTCATAGCCATCAGCTGTACTTGAAATTGATAGTTTTCACTGTGACTATGGCTAGATGTCTATTCCTCATTGCTGCTGAAGCAAACAGCCACAGGGAAAGTTTCACAATTCAGACAAACGCAGAAAACTGCATCAACTCCAATTTCTAGGAAATCAGTTTCTTGAGATCTGGACAAAATGTCTGCTGTTTGAAAACAGTCTGTGCCCAGCTTGACACATTCTTCATACAGTGTACTGTACACACTACATGTACATCCAAACTTTAAGTCTTTATTATACACAGTACTTGCACAAGGTGTTTCAAGCAAATCTGAAACAGATAGGGCTCTGTTGCAGTCAGTTACATCCACAAAACTTCAAGGAAATTCCATGAAAAGAATAAGCAGTAAACTGACGTAAAGGTCTCAACTTTGATGCATGTAAGGCTGCTGACCGTCTCTCATATTAAGAGATGGTGAGCTGAGAAAAGGTGGTCTCATTGGGAATGGAAGATGTGGAGGGAAGAACATCTCTCGCCTCATCAGCTGCTCAGGGGTCAACTGCATACCTGGAGGTAGGCTTGTTGGGAGGAGGTCGGGGCGGGTTAACAGTGGCCCTGGCATGAACTGAGGGTGAAAGAGTCTTGGCGGGTACCCCATCATTGTGGAGAGGTGGTGGGGGTTAAACTCTGGAAAGACAAAATGATTCTTTGGCTGTTTGTCAGAGGGCATGCCTTGCATACTGGGATGCGGGAAGTACGGGAAGGGTGGCGGATGTGGGGAGGGGGCTGTCTCATTAGAACTTGTACTTTGTCTTGAGGGTGTGTCCCTGTGGTCTGAGGGTTTGGAGGAAGGGCTGAGGGTACTTGGATTGATCACTCCTTGCATAATGGAGCCACGTGGGTTGGGAGTCATCTTTACTTTTTGTAATGATGACAATGAGGGGATGGGTTCATCCCTGTGATTTGATGAGTAGTGTTTGGAGCCTGGCTCCACGTGCTTTCGAGTTCTTTCTTTGCTTGATTCACCATGTCTCTTTGAAGAGGATCTGTGCTTTGCGTGAGGACCAGCCTCAATTCCAAACCCAATGGGGTCATCTGGGCTGCGTCTCCTCTTGGGCATGCTAAGATCACAGGGTTCTTCTTGAACAGGTACTGGGGTAGGGAAGACAGGATGCGCGAAGGGAAGGGATGTCACCTTCCCGGTTCTATCGACACTGAATCCGTGAGGGCTGAGTGGTCTGCTCAAGTTCTCCTTGCCTGATTCTGTTCGTTTTCTCTTATTTAAGAGATCCTTGCTGGCATCTGTTTTTGACCCTTCCCCGCACGACATCGATGGCATTGGAATGTAGGCCATATAAGGACTGACCATTCGTGGAGTGACAACTACTGCATCTTTGGGTAGATCTGAGAGTTTTTGACCAACCACTGTGGAATGGGAAGAGGAGGAGGCTGCTACGGACGTTGCCTTCTCATGGGAAAGGTTTCTGAGGATTAAGTCACTTGGCTGGATAGCGTTTCTAAAAGGTGGCGAGGCTTGATTAGATGGCTGTGGCTGAACTTGCTGGGTGTGTTGGATTACCGACGGCCTCGCGGATGAGGAATCCGTACCACTCACTGAGCTACTGGGTGACTGAGGTGCTGTCGTCATGACAGGCTGGACACCTGTAGGCATGGAGGTAGGTACACTTTGTGGAATGTCCATGTTGTATACATAGGTATATGCTGCTTTCGTGTTTGCCATGCTGGCTGTTGAAGCCAGTGACCCCATCATTGGTAGACACTGCACTGAAGTTGAAACCGCAGGGTCTTTCCCTTGGGGTGACATTGTGGGCATCTGCATGACTTGTAAAGGTTGTCCGACGTGGACCACTGTTGCCATGTTAGAGTTCAGGGGAAATGACGCTGTGGACTGAGTGCCTTTTACAGCATCTGCCTCGGTCTTTACTGTGTCAGGCAGCGAAGTGACAACTGGGGCGTTACCTTGTAGCATTTGGGGCAATGTCAGGAACAGCGGCATACCTGTATCAGTCTTAACAAAAATAGACTGTCCAGTGAAGGGTACAGACATTGCAGATGATGACGGAGCTGGTGCAGCCGAGTGTCCTTGGGTACTGCTACTTGTAGATGATGCTGAGGCCTGTTCAGCGGTCGTAGTTGTGGGAGGGTTGGATTTCTGTTTGGCCTGCATTTTGGCTTGGTGGTCCAGGATGTCAGCAATGGACATTGTCTTCTTTCTGGAAACAGGTGGTGGATTCGCACACGACTATCAAGGGGGTAAATCAAAGATAAAATTAATTAAAAACCAATATAAAGCTACATACACATTGTCATTGTATTCACTGAACGACTTCAAAAAACATCAACTAAATAAGATTGAGTTCATTTGCTCCACATTTTTTTAAATTACACTTGTCATTGAAACACAAAAAATTGATCAGGTCAAGTGATGACGTCAAAGTTTTTGTTTTATTTAGAAAATGTATGGACTTACATAGGTAAAAAAGGTGTTCATTTTACTGAGGGTTTAATTGTATTACGCAGTTACACAAGAATGTTGCTTTACAATTGTCACTGCTAAGCGAAAATTGGCAGAGAATCCACCCAGAAATGGCGTTCTTGACCAACTTAAAGGGACACATTGCCTTCAAATCTCTCAAAACTTTGCTGTTTGGATTTGCTCTTGATCCTTTTACGAGTTGTTCATGCAAAAAAACACCTGCAGTGTGTTGTAATTAGTGAGTAGTGATTAAAAAACATAAATTTGCCTCTCGGAAATACAACCAGCGGAACCACACTCTACATAGAAACATACTGTTTGACATTTTGTGGAATTAAAATTTGGTTCTACATAATGGCGGTAAGTGTTCTGTCACAAAACTAAACAAAAACCACACAATTTGAAGGGATATCTATGTGAATAATTATATTCTACTTAATATCTTTCCAATCATATTCATTTCACAACAAACGCTTTTTATCGCCCAAAAGTGCCCAGAAGGCAACATGTCCCTTTAATGGTTGATGTGGGAGAACAAATTTGGTCTTCGATTTCAAGTGACCTTTTACCTCAAATTTTGCTGTTTAACAATTTCAGGTAGAATTCATGGTACAATGATTAATGAGAGCAACTGCCAGGGGAAGTCAAAATTTGTATTTGTTGTTGAAAGTTTTACTTTCATCTTAAATGAACAATACCAACCTGACTTCTTTCCTCAATGTATTTTAATGCCCGTTGCTTCTCCAGCTCTTGCAGTTGCTCCTTGAGCGCCTTAGGTCGTTTCCCATCTTTGTGCTTTGACTTCTTCAACTTCAGTTTCATTTTCAAATTTGGCATCAAGGGTTCTTCCTTGGGTACAACAAGCTCTTTGGAAAGCGGAGACGGCAGGAGCTGTGAGGAGCTTGACGTTGGTGGTGGTGGTGGTGGTGGTCGGATTCCAGGTACGTGTGTCATACCAGGTATCATTGAGGCACTATGGGTTGAAGGCACCACTTCAAATGATTGTTTCATTTGTGATATTAATGGCATTATGATTTTCTGCTGGAAGACACCAGCTGCCACTTTCTTCTGGTGATCCCGGATCCATGTCTCTGCTGCTTTGGTCATCCCTTTTGGCCTTTCTGCTGCCTGTTTGTCCTTCTTCTTATGTTTACTGGAGTGGTGCTCCTTATCGGAATGGTGGGATTTACTCGGCTTGCCTTCAGAAGGGTCTTTACTTTTGGACTGTTGGCTCATGTGATGGGACTTGAAGTCCTGCTGATGCAAGTATCGCTCGTACGGGAGAATCAGCCTAGTAAAAAACAAATAGTCATCAAATTTCAGTTATATTCAATTCAATATCTAGTACATTGGTGCAATAATAATTAGGGTCCTAAAGATGAAAGGTGATAGATAAATTTCTGCACTGATCCTGAAAACTCCAATGAGGTATAAAAATCATGGAACCCCAGTGGCTCGTTACGATCTACACAGGACACTTTAACAAGAAAGCTACCCTTTTTTTTTAAAGACTGGGCTGATTCAAATCAGAAATTCTGAAAGCTTCTTCCTCGTCCTTATAAACAACAACCTGAAGCAGTCACTATCCAATTCTGAACTGTTGGCTTTTTTCAGTGTCCATGTTCAGAAAAACTGCAACACTAACAATCCTGTTGCTGCATAAACCCACAGTACCAAAGTCCTTAACAATTTCCAAACAGTGCATAACCTTGTGCATTTGTATGGGTAGTAAATAGTATGAAGGGCTTTAAGACTACAACAATATGCTATAAGCACTGTAAACTCAGTGCTTTCTGATTCCTTTCTGAACCCCAGAAAAAAACACAGGCTACTCGGGTGGGATTCGAACCCATGAACCCTGCATTCTAGAGCAGATTTCTTAACTGCAAGACCACCAAACATGCCTGCCCCCGATTTCACGAAGCGCTACAACGCGTCGTAAAGATACGACCTGTTACACGTCTTAAGTTGCGATGCGTATAAAAACAATTTCATCAAAGTTACGATGTGTTGGATACGTCGCAAGTTCCTTGACAACGAGGAAGAACATGTCGTAAGTTACGATGACCCAAAGGGTCGTCTTCAGAATGCGTTGTTTCATTTTGATAACGCGCAAATGCATGCAGAATGGTGTTGATGCTGCTTGCTGAACCGAGAAGCTGGAAGAGCATTGCGTAGAGAGAGACTATTTCCCGACAGAACTAACCCTCTCGACAGTCTAACTGATGATGAAATATTTCTTCGGTATAGATTTACCATTGTATACAGTTTCTAAAAATGTAACCACAAAGATCGACAGTCATTATTATCAACAACGTACCATTTAGTACTTTTAGCAGATGACATTTCACTCTCCTCTAATCATTTTCCATGACCTCTCGCCGATGCGTCCATGGTGCGCGGAACGGCACTGAGTGTCTGCAATCTTGAATGAACTATATACACGACTGTTTCATGACCCAGTTGTATACAACACAAAACAGCCACACTACTTTAGCAGTTCATCATCATCCAAAAGATTGTTTTTATTAAAAGTGAAGATGGTTTTGAGTTCCGACTTGTCGCGCTTACGACGTGTATGGTGAAACGGGTTGTAGAACTCGTCGCAGCCGCGACGTGTCTTAGGTGTGCGACGCATCGCAAACCCTACAATGCATTGCTTCTTACGATGAGTTTGAAGAAATCGGGGGCTGGTGACAGGAGGCCAGTTTGAATCCTACACTTAGCAGCGATGCATTTTTGATGTCTTCCTGATCTTACCTCTCATAGTGTCTTCTAGTGCAAGTTGCAGCACTGGTGCTTCCCACGCTGCCACCAAGGACATCGTAGAGTTTCTTCCAGAGCCTCCTGGCTGTGATGGCCTCATAGCCACCAAACTTCTGACCCATGGAGTAGAACAAGAAGAGATCAACTACGGAGAGAGAAAAACACAACTTTTTGTTGCATACAATTCTGTATTCCACAAGCTCTAAACAAGTTTTACCCATACACCGATGTGTTTTAAGCACTGAATACTCAGTACTTTCCTCAAGTCCTGTGAAAAAAGTCCACAGGCATTTTTCTTTCACAGGATTCGGGAAAGTCCTGAGTATACAGTGCTTAAAACAAATTGATGTATGGGCAAAACACAAATAATATTCTTTATCCCCAGTGCAAACTTAACATCGAATCCCTGTCACTGGGCCAGTTACTTCATTCCTAAAACAACCGCAGCCTCCATGCATTGCCATTATGAGTATGCAGCCTGAGCTATAAAGTATGTAGCACATAAAGTTCAAACAATCACAAGAAACATTTCATCTCATTACAGGTACTATTTACTCCCAGGTCAAATGAAATAGAACTTACGAAGAAATAGAACTTACATGTAAGCTTGGTGCATTAGACCACTCAAATACCACACTTTATACCTCCTATCTACATGGTTTCTGCTGAGCAAGTTTGCACATTTAGCAGGTTTAGCAGCTTTATAAACTCTGTCCCAGAACTTACTTTGCTTGAAGCCGAGATTTGGTACTCTCTCAATAGGGCTGTTGCGGTCCTTCATAAACTTGAACAACCCAGCCAAGAAGCTGGCCTCATCTTTTGGACGGATGCGCTTGATCTCTGTCTTCACTTTGCCGTTGACAATCTTGGTGCGATATTTGCCCTGGAGTTTCTTGTGCTCCAGCTTCTTGAGGTGGTGGGCACTAAGATGCTCATGCTTGACCTTGAAGGCGAGAAAGAAATAGTGAAGATTTTAGTATTGGGCAGGTTCAAGCTAGTGAAGAGGGAACCTGGCCTGGCCTGTTGCGGAACGTTTGCCTGTGACTTGAGCAAGATACTTAACCGTGAAAAATTCGAGAAAATATCATTCTTGAACTTGATAGGATAAGAGTTTTTGCGATATTTAGAAAGCAGATATTACCAAGATATGACAAAAGTTGACAAAGTTGATATGTTCATGTGGTAAACATGAAACTTGTAAATGTCATATCTGCCAAATCTATCCCGGGCCTTTTTACATAACACTATAAACCCTTCAGAAATCATTCATTTCTGTATTATCTTCACCATTTGCTACTTTTTTTTTGGAGACAATGTTTCCACTAAAAACGTCTAGAAAAATAATACAGAAATATAGATAGTGGGAAACATTTGAAAATGTCTACTCAGAACATGACTTTATCTTTGATCTTTTTGGCTGAGTAGGCGAAGGTCAAATCTTGCGGCCATTTGTGGCCGCTAATATCATTTTGGTTTTTGGTACAGGCGGCTCGGAGCAGCTTTGCTCTCTAAAAGGTTCAGCGGAAAACACTGCCTAGTAACAAAATGATTTGCTTAGCAAAAAGAATTAGCGGAGAACCATTCACACAGAATTACATGGTATTTGGGCTGGTAACCCGTCTCTGCTGAGCATAATTTATCTGCGAATAACAGATTTGTATTGTTAGTAGCTCTATGAAATTGACCCAGCATGTCATTCTAATGGTCAAAGTATCCTCAGTAGAATCCTGGCAGAATTCCCAAAGAAAACCAACTGAAAAATGACCATGATTTCAAGATCTTCTTTTATACGGATAAATAATTTCTACCTGGGCATGCTCTGTTGCATCATTGCTAGAGTCACCCATCAAGTCTTCATTGCTGTTACTTCGGACGCTGAGCTTTTTCTTCCTCGGTCTACCTTTCATATTCGGAGCTGCATATATTAGTTTGTTGTCAGAACAGAGAAAAAAAAAGATGTTAAACCCTTGGTGCATAGAATGATCTTGTTCTTCTGCAGTGTAGACCAGTAATGGAGCAGTGACTCATTCGCCAAATCTGTGATTATGATAGTATTGTATATTTTATCCCAACTGCAAAAGTAGCATGATTCTTTTCATAATCAGACAAAAAGAGGGTATGGATTCTGAAAAGTTGGAATAGTCAGGGACTTATTGGCATTAAAGCATTTTCTGACAATTTTGTCAGAAACCCTCCCATTAACAAAACAAAAAACAGGTGTTTGCACAAAAAGGAAACACTTTTTGTTTAAACTAAGAGCTAACACGTATAAATTTCAACTAATAACAAAAATGAAAATTTGGAAACCAATTGCTAGTTCGGGCCTGGAATTACACCAAGGTCATTGAGCAGTTCTAGCCACTGTTGCTCCTACGGATAGTTCCCACTTCACACCACACAACTGTGTAAAATCAGCCTTCTTTTACGGCCAAATAAGTCATTTTTTTTAAGCACATCTATGTGTTTTACGTAAAAACCGCGTGCTGCACACTGGACTTTTATGAAATCCCTTGGATAATTGGTGGGTGAAGAACTTGGCTGTGTAGAAAAGTTAGAACACCTGGCACAGCTCAAAGCCAGAACCCAAGTTGCCCATAAAGATGGCGTCTATGTGGAACTATCTATTGTCTTGGTCTTGGTGCTCCCATCAAAACATTTCACAGACAAGGTAAATGTTGATTTTTTTCCAATGAGAATAAAAGCCCTTTGCAAAATGAACATGTCTTTGCATCTTCAAAGGTGAAACTCCCAGCCCACTGCATCAAAGAAAACAAACACTTTATTAATGCTAGAATGCTAGAAATAAGTGCTTGAGCTCACCTAAATGGTCACACAGTTTGTCATTCTCCCCGAGCGTCGGATGGTCAAACTCATCCTTGACAAACATGATTCTGGTGTTCCGATGTGGCACGGTGAACATGCCTAACGCTCTCATGAAGGGATTGCTGACCCATGAATCCTGCACATACTCAATGCGCTTCAACGCCGCACAGTACCGGCAATAGTTGGCGTAATTTAGAACAATGACTTTGTCTTGTTCGTCATCATTGTAACCTGTTTGGAATCCAGAGAGTGAGAGAGAGACAAAAAAATCCATCTGAAATATGTATTCATAATTTAAGTCATCATAAAAAGAAGTTCACAACAACAAGGTACAATTTTGTCAAGTAATTGTGCATAGCAAAATATTTAGACTGAACAGTATTTGTGCACACTGAATGATAATATTTTAGCAATATGATGAATATTGAGTGGCAACTAATACCTTTTGTGCAGCATGTTGCTATGCTGTACAAGGGAAATCATCCACCAAGTAGGGAAATGTCAACTGTTATTACAATTTAAGTAAACAAAAACAGGTACATGTAGAGCTGAAAGAGAGACTCTTTCCTTTGCATTTTTGTCCAAAACACCCAGGTGGTAAATCTTTAATACATGTACATGTACATGTACATGTTTTTAATACACACCAAAGGCTTCATAGCAGTTTTCCTATTGATTTTTTTTTTCATGAAAGACAAACGAAAAAGAGGCACAGAGTAGATCTTTTATGCACAACTCTGAAATCAAAGCGTGTACAGTGCTTGTGATCACACACCAGTGTTAGGGTAAAAGGAAATAAATAAAAAAATATATACAAATATAAAGTTGTAATATTTAAATCCCTGATGCAATAGATACTATGTCAATTAACATTTAAACTGATTTGTTATGATTTATGTTCATTGTATACATGTAGATCTGTAATTGTGTACATTGTGAACATCATGATTTCATATCTGACCAAAGATCAAATTTAAGGAAAAAATTATAATGTTAAAATTAAAGGTGAATTCGAGCAGCTTCCCTGAGTCGGCCCCGCGTCTCCTTGTGTTGTTCGAGTAGCTCTTGATGTCACGACAAACCTGCTCATGAAACAGGGGTATATAATGGAGGCAGACTGGGCTAGTGACGTCATATCCATGTAAAGAGATGTTAATGTGCACTGACATCAAAATTTATCGTAAAATAATGATTTAACAGCTTTGGAAAATGGTACTTTAAAAACGATAGGTATATATGAAGTCGTAGACACTAAATTTTACACAAAATAATAAATGAGTACTTACTTATAAAAAACCTAATACCTGGTAAACAATATTTTTGTTAATACTTTTGGTGAAAATTAAATCAAACGAGGTGTATGGACATTCATGTAGCCCTTGTCAGGCTCAATTGTGTGACTTGACCCGGGTCACGTCAGGGGAGCTACTCGAACACCCATGCATTTCAACATCACCAGTGACAACACAGTTTCACTTCCTTCCTCACATACAATGTATGTCATACGAATGTACAACTAATTTTTTTATAAATTACAGTTTACATGTGTGTGTCAGGAAAGTAAAGTCTTCTGTTGATGCTAAAGTCTCACTGTTTTTGTCTATGATACTATTTTGCAATCATGGAACCACCATGTTTTTTTTTCTCCCATTGAACCCACTGAAACCAAACTGAGGCTGCAAGGAAAAACAGTCTGGACCCTCTATATATGACCACAGGCGCACAAGCCTGGGGGGGGGGGGTGGGAGGAAGGGAGACAGTTACCCCCAAAAATTCAGGCAAAACAGTGGGGGAAATTTAGGCAATTCAAGAAGAACAAAATAATTTTTTTTTTTTTTTATCTGTGTAAAAATTTCGGGCAAATCAACCCCTCTGTTCCCCTTAACAAAAGAGTCAAAGAGTCCCCATACGCCTATGGGAATGACAACCACCGGGTGGTACAAGACAAAAACAAAACAAAAGGGAAACCTGCATTTGAAAGCAATTTTCACCAGCTTGTTGAGCATATTTCAGAAATTAAAACATTGATAAGTGACAAAAAAATTGATTTGGTAAAAATTAGGAAAAAAAACTCCACAAAAACGAACAACTCAAAAAAAGTTTCTGCAGCACCCTGGTAGAACTATTATTATCAACGTTTAGGGCCCCATACAAAGAAGCCACGCTCCGATTAAGATTGTGTCTTAACAAAAGGATGGCTCAACCTATATTAACTCAGTTTTAACCTTCCACAGCAATAAAAAAAAAATCCTGCTCACAATGGTTTTTAAAGGGATACTGTAACACTGAGTTACTGAGTCAAAATATGCTGTTTTCAATAAACATTGGAAAAGGTTTTGGTAGAGCACAAGTAATCCCAATCCTTTTTTAAAAAGCATACAATACAGATGTGTTTTGAAAAAACAAAATGAAAATAAGTTTGTTTTTAGGATTCTAAAAGTTAAATTTATCGTTTTATGATAGACCAAAAGGTTCATGTATTTCATTCAGGTTGTTTGGACAATTTTGTGTCATTATTATTAAAAAGAAAAATATTGAGCTTCTGCTGAATTATCCCATAGGAGAGTTCGTGTTTATTTTTATCAACTAAACTTTTGTTAGACAGAGTTAGCCATAAAAATCTACCACAAAGACGTGAGGTTGTGTGGGAAGTAATTGCTCATTAAAAAAAAAAAAAAAGTATTTAAAAAAAAGAAATTCTGACTCCAGTTGATTTATTGGAAATAAAGGGCAGCTGTATTTGTTCCAGCCATGAACAACATTTTTCTCTAGAGCAATTAAAACACTGGGCAAATCAAAACACAACTTAGAACTCATCACATTACCTCCACAGTGTTTTATATTAATAGCCGAACAAGAGCTGTTTTTTGTTCCATTGTTTCAATTATTTGCATGCATCATGTACACTCAAGAGCCTGGTTTTGATATTTTGCATAATTATGTGTACCTTTACCTTTAACACCAAGGAATCTGTAGTTCATAATCCTTTCACAACGAGCATGAAGGAAGCGTAAAATTACCATCACTACCCAATGCTATTTCCTTTGCTTTATAACTGTTTCCTGGCCATGTGTCGGTTGTACATTGAATGGCTTGTACACATTTTTTAACAAAGCGAAAATAATCCCAAAGTCTCACAATCATTACCTTCCGGCTCTACTCACCAGCTGTATGTTTATTTCTTTTGCAAACTAAGTGGGTTATTTTGTTTTTCACTGTCGATTTCTACCTTTTCAAAAAATCATTCTTATTATTTTTGTTTCAATGAAATTTGATATGTAATAGCCTAATTTTAAAATTTTAATGTGCAAAGAAACACAGCCTCTCAAAAATACAGTTCATTTAAATTACCTGATGGTTTTTAGAAAAAAACAGCAATCAACATTTTTATCATAGTCAACGATTCATATCATTCATGTCACATTTTCTCAACACTGACATGGTCGGGCGTAACAACTTCTGTTCGCAATTGATGCTGTAATTAACTTTCAGTCATTTTTATAAAGTTATCATACATCATTGGTTTTTAGAGGCAAACTTCTTCCAATCCTCTAGTTTTCAATCAAAAAAACTATACAACCATATAATGGATGTTTTGACAAGAAATTTGTGCATGTCACAAAGTATTAAATTGATTTCGCAAACTGAAATAAGAAAGAAAGTGTTTGGGGTCAATACAGTATTTTAAGCATTAATTTTTTTTCAAGACATCTAGTACTGGTATGAAGATAAAAGGTAAGCTTTCAGATTCAAACATTTTACGCTTCCAGAAGACAAACTTTTCACAAATAACTTTGTTTGTTACAGAGTGTCAATCATATTACACAATTTTACATGTTTTGTTAAACTTTGAACTGATAAGATGTTTCATTTTTTTTTAATCACTCTGTTAACAATGTCACCTACCTTCCATTACCTACAGAAAGCAAACCAAAGCCTATTTTAAAATTTTGCTCACCCATAATTTGTTTCTCCTTGCTTAAATCGCTGACATTCAGCCCACTATTCTGCGCGAAGAGCGCCATCTGTTGTTTATCATTTGCGGTGGATTGTGCATCATTCTTGAAGTCTTTCTCGCATATTGCGTTACACCCTCTCGTCCATCTGACATCAGTGCAAACCCAGTTTATGAGATCGTCCAATCGGACAATGGCTTTACCACTGACAGAAACTACTTCATTCTATAAGAACAAGATAAAAACAGAAAGTCCTTGTTAGTTACCCCTTCATTTATTCAACTACCAAAATGGGCCTCTTTGTACCCAGCTACAGTGCCCAGGATGAAAAAATTACAGCCTCACTTAATACCCTGTTTCAATTTCTTTATTGTTTCTTTTTCAGATAAAAAAAGAAAAGGAGAAAAAAAAATGCAAAGACTAATACAACAACAAGCACAAGTCTGCACAAAAGGGACTTATATATACACATGTAAACTGACATCAAATAGCCATAAAAAAGGCAAGTCTAATGAAATATCGCTCTCTGTGAAAATCGTAATACAACATATCCTGTGTCACACTTTGGGGTTAACCGGACTGCAATACTGTTTTTGAACAATGACGTTCGCCGTACCTCACTAAGTTCATTGTGTGACCCCAAACTAATTCAAAGATCATATTTCAATTCTTTCCTTAAAGTTGCATGGCCGATGTTGGCCCAAAAGAAATTTGTTTGTCATTTTTTCTCTGAACAAATTTTGACAGATGATGCTGCTTTAAAACAAAAAAAAACATACAAAACCTTTGCATATGCCAAGGACATAGCACACAATACATACCATGCAAAATTGTTTGTAAAAAGCTGACAGACATGATGAGATAATGTCCGGATCCCGACAATAATTCATTTTTAGTCTCTAGTTAACTACCACTTTTTATCATTGGCTGGTCTTTGTGTGCAATACCTTAAATGAAAGCTTATAACTTTCTTGAAACTATAAAAATAGCCATTTGAAATTAAAATCAAATCGGCCAAAAATAGGACTTAGCATCTTTAATGAAAGTAATTCATTTGTGTATGTTTGTATCTCCATCAGTTACAAGAGAAATAATCAAAACATATTAAACACAAAATGTAAACTGGAGATCAAGGAAATAATTAGTTTCTAAGCCTGCAATAAATAACACAAAAACAGGAAGCATGATTTTCTGCAATAAGTAAGTCTATCAACGTTGATTTAATTTAATTATAGGGTACTTCACATAATAACCAGAACATATCTCTGTTTTTCTTTAAAAAAATAAAAAATAATAATGTTAACAATTTTAAAGGTTACCTAGAAAGAAAATTAGCTACACTTTTAGGCCTGCAGATTCCATTTAAAGAGGGGCTCTTACAATGTACTTGTAGGTCAAATTTTGTGATGCACTCATTTTCCAATAGATAGAGTCCCAATGAAAGTGATAAAAAATTACAAGTCTCTAGCCTCACGCTAAAATGGTGCAAAATTTGTCAACATACATTTTATTTGGTGTTCTTTCAAAGCAAAAATCGAAACATGACGTCATTGGATGTCAACAACAAATGGGTCTGTACATTCCACGCAGAAATTTGTTGTAGTCATATGGTCAAATTCAATGCCGTTCTGATTGAATATCATCGATATTCAGGAATGAACCAAAAATTTCCTGGCAGCGTACAAAATGTACAAACCGTTATATTTGAAATGTGACGTCAGTGGATGTCTTTGTATGTTGACAAAATTTGCACTGGAAAGGATAGTAGTTATCAAATGAATTTTACATCATTTTAATGTGAAGTTTGAGACTTTGTTTCCACTTTCATAGAGGACTCTATTGACAAATGACTGCATCACAAAATTGAATTCCACCTTGGAGCCCCTCTATAAGAATAAAATGCATACTACCAAATAAACTTGCAACACCCAATTTTCCCCTCTGTTTTGCGAAAAACAATAACCGCTATATGGTATTTTTTCCTCTCAACAGAACTTATATGCAATCTATAACAAAATGTAATGAATCCTCCTTCATGAGAATATGTTTAAAATAATGTTTAGTTTTCCATGTACATCAGTGTTCATCGGAAGAGTAAATTTATTTAACTCATTAATTAACACAATAGCCAGCCAAAGTTTGAAAATTTTATCAATTTTGGTTGTCTTGTTTGAGTAAAAACAACATATCAATTTTTTTTATAGTAAAAACAACATATCAATTTTTTTAGTAAAAACAACATATCAATTTGTTTATTTGTTTAAGGCCCAAACCACCCATATTTATTTTACTCAATTTTACTCAATTTTGCACATTGAGCTATTGTAACAAAATGTATATGCATAATAGCATACACGCACTTCGCATTACTTGAATGCTCAGGACACATGTAAGGAGGATTATAATTGGCGATCATCTTCTTCAATCCTAAAAGTATGAGCCTTAACAAAGTCCAATCAGAAAAAGTCTAGATAGTTAGACCAGAACCTTCCTTAACAAGACTTTTTTTAAAGACGGTCAAACGGTGGCGCTGTTTGTATAATACGGGAGTTGAAAGGACTCCGGTTGACTGAAAACCATTATTTTACACACAAAATGGTGATAAACTCTGCTAAAACAACAATAAAAATCCTTAAAAATATAGGCATTCTCTTTAATAAAAGTTCAACATTTGATGCCAATGTGAGGTAGAATTATGTTGTTCTCCTTACATTCTTTCAAGAAGTCAAAAGCTTTGCTCCTCTCTGAAATTAGGTACAAAAAATGGCATTAGGGTGAAATTTCTGATGGCAATTCCCACAGCGGAATAATCAGTGGCTGTGTGAATGCTTGAAAAAGGAGTGCTACGAAATTGATATATTTATAGATAATTTTTTCCCCAGGAAATTTGACTTATAATGACTTATTTAAAAAGCATCAAACAAAATAAGCATAAGTGTGCATAAGTGGTTTCCTCGATTTTGACAGTAATTTTTCTTCTTTTGTATGAATCTCAATCTGTTGTTTGTTATTAAATATCTGGGCATCTCCTAGCTGTCCCATCATGGTTTCGTCTACATCAGTGATCCCTTGCATTCTAAGCAGCGATGTGTATACCAGGAGATTACGTGCTCTGCGGTTGGCTCTTCTTTTTCACAGTCACATGCAGCAGCTTCAGACAGTATTTCAGATATTTCAAAAATATCTGAAAGACTGGTGCTGGTATGAACCTCATACATGTAGTTAGCAAGCTTTAAAATTGAAACTATTCATTACATTTTGTTTGGATAACTACCAATCTTGTACTTTAACTTGACCAATTGCCAAAAGAGTAGCCAGAACATTTCACGACATCAACATCCATTGTGCTTCTCTCCAGAATTATGGTAATTATGAATTTAATATCACATTGTTCTTTCTCTCTGATACATTGTCTAAATAACAAAATTATGATCATGCTAATTATCTGTGCAAACGACATTTTTTAATCAATTAATCCACCACAATAATTGCCTCTTAGGGACCATTCGGAAAATTGTAAATGTTGAAAAATTTTGATTCCCCCCCCCCCCAAAAAAAAAGTCAAGAGAATACTTGACAATTTTAATAGTATTTTCGATTAAAACTTAAAAGAAGAACCCCCGCAAAATAACCCCCAAAAAACAAACAAACAAACAAAAGGGGGAAAAGAGGGAAAAAAACACACAAAAAAACATGATAATTCTGAATGGCCCCTCACAATACATCCTTCCTATTTACACTGAAAACTCAGTTTTTATGATTTAATTTCAAAACAAACTCCCATTTGAACATTTTCCAAATTCATAAAGAATGTTCCAGAGCTCATTGTCTATTGCTTCAACAGCATTAGTACTGCAGCATTAAATCTCAGGGTCTCATCATCGATTTCCCCTTATTAATGCCACCGACCAAATTACACAGTATTATGATCACATAACTACATGTACAATACAAGTACTGGGGAGTTTAATTTATAATGCCTGACCCATGGACCCCCGCTAACCATTGTGGGACCACCTGTCCACCAATCGGAAGGCAGTAATTTAGGAACCACAATCTTCTGCACACTTCATAGAGGGTCTGATACCTGGAGAATAAAATCTTCAATGAAGTCTACAAGGCACAGAGGGTTCTACAGGTACATGTACTGTTGCCAAAGTAATTATGTTGGAGTCCTCAAAATGACATGTTTATGAACTTCAGGCTCATTTTGATAGACTTTACATACATGTACAAGTACAAGTTTCAACATGTACACGTATATGTTCCTTGGGGCAGCAGAGTAGTCAGGCACATAGTCATAAAGCTGTTTAAGCACACACATTTAATGAGCATAGAAAAATCTTGCTTAGCAGAAACAGTTACTAGCTAAAATAACATGCAATGTACACTGTTCATGACTGGTTCTCTGGTTACTTGATACTTTAAGCAGAAAAAGACTTAATATTCAATCAAGAAGAAGAGTGAGGAAAAAGTCACATTCTAGGTTTACAAAGAGCAACAATGAAAGTTTAGGTACAGTAGTGTCTGATTAGCAAATCACTGCTAAATTTTATAGAGCTCTTAAAGGAGAAAATATCACTTTATAAAGGAGAAATATCATAACTTCCTATGACTTATGAAAACCCCCCACAGTATTATGTACTGTTGTGCTTTGCAGTTCTGGCAAAGTAAATTTGTGCCTTGCTTGCAATTGCAACAACCCTGACCCCTGCATAAGATAGACTGCGCATTTTCAAGGAAAAAATACAGAATAGTTGTCAACTTTTTTCTTAAGTCTTTCCTCATTCTAATAATACAAACATTCAAAGATGTTCAATGTGTTTACAGATTGATTAACTTTACTGACTTGATTTCACACAATTACATATTTTACCAAAAATTCAGAGAATATTCAATATATGGTTATAACTTATAGTTATTGACATAAACTGATAAATTTATTGTATTTAAAACATAAATGTGTCACACTAAACAGCTACTGAAGAAACTCAAAGTTCATCAAAATATTGACACCTCAATGATCACTGAACATGTGTATCATCATACAATATTGATTACAAATTGCACCCATTCAACAGTCATAAACTCCCATGGTAATAATTAACTGTGAAATCTTAAAGGCATCTGCTTTCAGCCTTGTGGTACAGTCAACCCACTAGTCTCTGATCCTGGACAGTATGCTGGTCCTGCTGGAAATGGGTTTTACCAATCCACAGAAGGCAATTTTATAATCTTACTGATTTTCTGAGGACAAAAAATCAGTAATCTTATTAAAATAGGAAGAATGTCTTTTGTTAAATGTTAACTTTGATATTGAATATCAAATGTCTTCTATATCTAAAAAACAAGCCACCATACAGTCCCTTTAATATTTATGACCCTCATTCCTGATAGGCGATGAATGATAAACAATAAGCAGACTAGCGCAAGTCCAGGGTCTGTGAATCAATCAGAGACTGATTGTTCATACTGTATGTATCTGTTGATCTTCTGTGCACGCATGTTTTAAAAACCAGCTCTCCCCATGTCAAAGTTTGGACTGCTCAAAACGAAAAACTTGTTACTCATTAAACTTCTTTTTAATTTTTTTAAAACCATTCCACCACATCATTCTTTTTCTCATTGTAATAGTTCCTTAACATTGTGGAATATTTATGGGTGATTGATAATGCGTCTCAATTTAGAATTTCATGCGTTAAACTTCAAACAAAGTTTTTTTTTTTAAATATCTAAACAGCCAAATCATTTATTTAGAACTTATTTATTACCCCACCCCAATTTTTATAAAGTCCAAAATAAAAAGCTGTATTTGTTTTGGTTTATTCCTGTTACACCAAGGTGCAACTGATTCAGTTTAACTGTTGAAATAAATGATTCGTAAACAGAGAAAGTCAAAAGCTTTTTAAAATTAAAGGGGCTATGTCGTCATGATTATAGCAGTAAATAGAATAACCTAGTTACTGCACGCGTGCCGGTGATCACATCACAGTTTGACAAAGACGGCACTGTTTGTGATTTGACCACAAGTGCGCGCATGTACAGAATCTGGGTGAAAGTTCGTCTTTCCATGCACAGCCACAGGCCTGGTATAATCATGACGACACAGCCCCTTTAATGAATTGAAAGAAGAACAATTGTTAATTTCCGTCTCTTTGAGTGATTCTCCTAAACATACTGTGCATCCAATTTCATTCTTTGACTCAAAGTATTAAAGTTAAGTTTTGAAAGGCGTGTCCACATCTGAGTTGGGGGTGATTGTTTGCACAGTTCATCATTGTTTATGCACATACTTTGAGCATTTGTACATTTAGGTCCAGTGCAGGTCAAAGGTTGAAATGAAATGGCCTGCATGGAAGTAAGATAGACAAGTTAAAAATAAACATTCTCTTCATTTTCAAATACTGTGTCTTCTCCACACGTTCTTATAATATTTCCAAACACTTTTTGGGATAACAACATTTACGCATAAATATAAAGAGTCATTGACTATCAAAAAATAAAATAAAATAAATAAAAATAAAAACAGAAACAAACTGTGTATCTAATTACCAGCATTCAGTAAAGGTATGATCACCCAGTAATGTTTCCTCTTTCCCTTCACTCCAAATTTGTTTTAAGTAACAAAACAGACCCAGCTGTCAGCCAAGTGCTGATGGCTGACACATACATGGATCCATGGGACAGTGACTCACTCACTGTCTAAATTATGGTGTTAAATATTAGCAGTTATTCCGGAGACGTTAATCTGATATTGTCATGGGTCAAACGGTAAAAACAAGAGTATGTTGAAGTTTCATAAAACAAGTTTGGGGTAAATTAACAGGGGTGGGGCAAAAAGGGAGTGTTGGATCTTGATATTGCTATCTACTGGATGGTAGGGGGTAGGATGGAGTGTTTATAGATTTGCAGGTGGTAAAAATATTATAAATTACCCCCTGACTGACTTGACTTTTGATCGGGAAAACAAATGAGCCTTGGACACAGCACAGGAAAGTAATGTCTGTGTTACAAATAGGATTATTGATGTTGAAATAACCCAGCCCAAGGATTTACGTCTCACTTGTAATGAATATTGATAACTTGTCATTATAGTCTGATCTGAATGCATGATTGCTAAACTAAAAGCTTTTGCTTAGCAGAAACGGCTTAGCAGCCTAAATGTCAAGCAATGTATTTGCTTGTGATTAGTGAATGACTAAATAAAAATGACTAAGCAAGCGACTTTTTAAGATCAAATTCTGCTAAGCTGCAAGTTGAAAGTGAACCCTTTGATCGAGAACAGGGCCCAATTTCATAAAGCTGTTAAGCAGAAAATACTGCTTAGTGAATATTTTTGCTAAGCAAAAAATGAGTGGGGCACCAGTTGAAACAATGTGAACTATATGGAATTTTGACTGGTAAGCTATTTCAGCTAAGCAAGTTTTTTCTATGCTTAGCAAGTTTTGGTGCTCACAGGCTTTATGAAATTGGGCACAGGGCCCAAGTTAATGGAGCTGGTTAAGCAGGAAATTTTGCTTAACAATTTTTTTCTGGGCAAAAAAGGAGCAGGATACCAGTCACAAATCATACATGTGATATGGTATTTTGGCTGGTAATCTTATTCTGGTAAGCATAATTATTTTGTTTGTGCTTAAGATGCTCTATGAATTTGAGCCTAGTTAATGAAGAAGCTTTGATTTGTCATGTCTTTTTAATTTAATTTCTTTTTAGATAACAGGGAAACTTGCACCATGCACAGAAACCAAGGTTTTGTTTACAAAATGAACATAATTTTATTCACTTATGAAATTTTATCTTAACTTAGCTCCCTCAATGAAAAATTTACAATATCCAAAAGCATGCTTTCTTTAGTAGTCAAATTTGATTGAAACCAAGTGCAGATGGTCAAACACTTAAAACAAAATGCTACATCTTTTCTTTAAATTTAGGAGTTGAGCAAACACAGAAGGTTTCTTAAAGTATCCAAGTTTAAATCAAAGATAAAGAAGATTCAATTTTCTTGATTCAGTGCCCAGACTGCAGAAACCAAGCAAGGAACATCTGATTAAATGAACAATGTCATTAAATTAAGAATTACTTGGTGCCCTACTCTCTGGTTGGTAAACTGATCCGAGGGGATCGTAGTGAGTGCTAGACGTAAAATTCCATGCAGATGCTTGTCTTATCTTGACCTGCACCTCTTTATTTCTCCCTCTCTCTCTTGCTCCTTATGTGCATCCTATCATGCATTGGCTTACAATTTATTTTTATATCAGAATTTAGAATCAACTGTTTGTCCAGGTTATTTTGTTAGTTTGTGGCATGCAGCTGCATGGGTGAGATGGTTCAAGTGGAAACCCAATCTAAAAACAAAAAATCCAATAATGTCTCCACAATCAAACACTGCAGGACAGATAGCATTGGGGAGTTACAAAAAATAATACAAAACATACAAACAAACACCCCCCAAAAAGAAATAAAAAATAATAATGATAACAATAAATAAAAAAATTCAAAAATGAAATAAATAGTTGAACAACTTTCCCACATGAATATTTATTAAATTTAATTTTTCAATTTATTAAGATATTAACTAATTTTGTACTGTTCATAAAATGTATTTTATTATTAACAAATAGATTTCAACTATTTTGAAAAAAAAAAACCCAAACAAACAAAAAACAACAACAACACAGATGTATTTTACAACATTTTAGCCTTCTGGCATGATGATTTCTTGTATAAGGACAAGATATTTTTCCCTGGTAATATTGTAGACATACCTTGACCTTACTTTCATTGCACCATTTCCTTGTGAAAGGAAGGCCAAGGGGAATTCTGTTTATCAAGGTTTACATACTTTCCACCATGGCTTGGTATATAGAGCATTTGAGGCATACAGTGATTTATAAACTCATTGATATTTCTTTATCATTCACATTATTAGCATTACAGCAAGCAGTCTCACTTTAGATTATATGGACACACGTTTCATCCACGCAAATTAATTTTTGATGATCACTAATTAAAACCAATATTGATTAGCATATTACTGGGGTCACTTTAGTTTAATAAGCAAACGAGACTGAACTGTATTGTACACACAAATTAATTTGTGTTTCTTTTTGTAAAATATTTTTTGGTATGACTTTTTTTATTTACTGAAGTTTCAGGTATGGTGAGTCATTACACAGACATACGTAGACATCTCCACAGGCCGAGCCGAGACCCATGATTGTATGGGTCAAGTAATTTAAAGGTCCATCAATAGATTCAGTCTGTTTGTTTCAACGACGCAGCGTTTGTTTCATTCAGATTGGTGGACCCCGTTTCCTGTTCGAAAGGAAAACAAATATTCTGAAGCGAAACCATTATCGATTCATTATGGGGTATGTTATTAATGGAAAAACATTTTCAATCCATAGTTAAATTTCCCTTAGGCCTAACTTGTTAGGCATTTTTACTTAAACATAAATTATATTGTGAGGGATTGGTACACGTCAATCTGAAAACTCACTGATGATCAAGTTCAAACCAGTACCAATCCTCTAGAGAAATATGTCTGTCTAAACTACTGTCAAAGTTGAGAAAACAGCATTTGAAGACCTGAAATAATCACCATTGCTTAATTTAATGCCACAGTGGAAATCCCAAAGAGGCCAATATGAATGTACCCGAAATCCTTGACTGAACATTAAATTTGCTCTTGTTTTCCCTCAAATGTTGCCACCGATGGTTGTGTGGTGAGTTTAAGAATAGAGGATAGGAATTACTTTAATTTAGCAAAAACTCAAGATGTACTTTCCCTTACAAAATCTTCCTAAATTCACTGGTATACAACAGCATGGAAGCTCAACAAAACACTTAAAACTTGTAAATGCTGATAAATTGAAAGTGATAAGTTTTGCGGACCAATCCGCACATGGTTTTCTTTTGTTTTGTTGTAAAGCCCATTACTCAACTATGACATGAGCTAAAAAATATTATCAGTATGAACCTGATGAATTGATGCCATCATGCTGCCATCTTAGAGGCAAAACAATAATGAAACAATAGAAACGCACATCTATGTACACGCGACGCAAAGGATAGGAAAATGAGCAACCTTCTTTTGACCTCGAGCCGAGGGCGCCCTACTCAAATGACGTGAAGTGCATAAGGTCTATTATGTATTGTTTGTTTGGTTTTAAATGCAGCACTGAACTGAAGATGAAACAGCATCATCTGTCAAAATTCAGAAAAAAACATTCTATAAAAACATTCTTGAGTTTTTTTGATTCATGAATCTTTTGATTCAACTTTAAACCCTACAAAAATCAGGTTGCAAAACACACCTCTTCTCCAAGTTGCATTTAAAACATTCAAAATACAAGGGTATTCATCCCAGAAAAGTGCAAAAACACAATTGAATTGAACTCCAGTTTGGAGTGGATCCCTCACTTAAACAGAAATTCTTCAAATCAAATATCACCAAAAAATGGTCACTTTGCATTATTTGGGGTTTTGAATATCTGGACGTATGATGAAGGTTCCAGTTATGTGTTTGATACCACTGGAAAAACAAAGGGATCGTCCATGCATCTACTTCTTGGCAAAATCACCGAAATTCACTTTAGTATAAATCACTTTAATCAGATAAGAAGGAAAAGAAAACTACCCAGAAGATCACATTACAGGCCAGTGCTAATGAAAGAGAGTTCTGTTTCACTGCTAGACTTCTTAGATTCAGAGTAATCTTTATTTTATTTTATTGTGTCAAGATGTATAAAATTATAGAACATTTATGTTTTCTCCAAGTTAAATACGGTTCTTTAAGTTTTTTGGAGTGGACTCCAATTTTAAATAGTTAGATTTGATTGTAAATCACGCTCAATTCAGATTTGGCTGTGACTCATGAAATTCAATATCTGATTTGAAATGAAATGAAAAAGTTAAAGACATGGACTTTAATGATTGAAATTTATTTCCGAGGGAGCGTAACAATAACTTTGCGGACAGAACAGGAATCAGATCACTGATAAAACGAGTTCATTTCTTCACACCTTGTGACGTTATCCTTCATTCTGTCATTACACAATAAATAGTTTCTATTATCGATGGAGTATAATTCTTATTTACAGTTTTCAATAAACTTGTCTTCCTTCAGTTACCAATTACTACATCTTGATTAACAGTGAACTTTTCATTTTTTTCAATCACTGTAACTAAAATCAGGTTTTCAATTTTGAAAATGACAAATGAATCTTTTACTTTAATTTTTCTTTTTCTCTTATTTCATCTTTATTATATATAAATAAATTAATTCACAGAAAACTGCCTCTGGGTGTACAGAAAGAAGAAAAAAGAGTAAAAGTTACTGGCAATGTAGAACTACAGGAGTTAAACCCTCAGAGTAAATTTCTACGTGCATAGTGTGTTATTCTTTAATTGTCTGCAACGTCAGTATACTAATAACATCAGTAATGTGTGTGTGCAGTGAGCATGTGTTGGTATTTTGTCATTCAGAACTTGGAAAAAAAAGCCTTTCAGGATATTGAGTCATTGAAGGTCTCAGCACATCATCTTAGCGGGTAATTAAATCCATTATGGCTCCGGTTTCACTATTTTGTGGGTGGTTTTTTCTCACTGATAGACATGACAAAATATATTGTGAAGTTAACGGTCTAAAGACTCTCATTTTTTTGCAAAGGAGCTCAAAAACCCACTGGAACATTTGCCAGAGTCCAGTTATGTAGTATTTTTAGGAGAGTTTTTAACAAACACATAACTTTGAAGATTTACTAATCTGTACTTTTCAACCAAACCTCCTCCTAAATGTCTAACCCCAATGCTAAAAACAAAACAAAAAATTATGGTAGATGTTAATTTTTGCATCGGGGATTAAGAATATTACGTATATTAAGTATATTCTTTTTTTTTTACCCACACACCGATGTCATGGATGTGTGTTAAGCACTGTATACTCAGTGCTTTTCCCGAGTCCCGGGGGTCATGGATTCGAACCCCACCCTAGGAAAATGCCTGTTAATATTTTTTCACAGGACTCGGGGAAGGTACTGAGTATACAGTGCATAACACACATCGGCGTATGGGTAAAAAAAAGTACAAATAATAAAACAAAAAATATTTTAGGTCTGGTAAAAAAAATTATGGTGCAGTGAATGTTCAGAGCTACATGTACAAGACCTGGGCCAAATTTCATGGCACTACTTACTGCGAAATGCTGCGCTTACGGCCCATATTATTACATGCTTTACAATTACAGGGTGTCATAAACACAGTATTCTGTAGTATTGGGCCCTGTAGTCTAGCAGAGATTTGAAATGTGGGCCCTGTCCAACTGGTTGGTCAATTGTTAGCACAACATTGGGAGCTAACAGCCCTCCATAGAGCATTCTCCAGAGACTTTTGAATAGACAGAATAGAGTCTCTTACAAACTATGATATTATGTCATTTACCCTTAAAGAAATATGACCTAAACTATTGGCTGCAGAAGTGCAAGGACCAGTGAAAAATACTGGCAGAGTTGTGAAAAGCTCAACTTACTGATTTGTCTGGGTGAATATTTTTTCCAATGATGTGTGACATTTTTTTCCCAGGAGAGAAAATACAAAGGTATGGAAAACTGTTAATCTGCTGTTTTCTGTTTTTGATTTATTTAGTGTTTTGTTTGAGTCGCCATATTTAATAATCCATACTTCAGCTTTTTGAATCCAAACTGCCTCTAAAAATTTCTGTAAACATTAAAAGAGAAAGCCATTACTTCTAGAAATATTTATGGACCAATAACATTTTTGAGCTCCATATGACCTGCACGTACCTATAGTAAAGTGGAAGTTTTCCAGAAATTCAAGCCGTGTGATGTCGAAAATTGGAATGAAACCACCCCCTGAGGTGATATAGTGTGACTCTCCTAAAAATACTTCATTAAAAAAGCCTCACCTTTCGACCCTGACAGAGTTTTAAGCAAATCAAATTGAAAGTAATTACATGTACCAATGGAGTGCACTGCACAGTCCCTTAATGACAAGATGTGTCACTACCCCTGCTGAGAAAACATGAGCTAAATCTAGACCAAAGTGACTCATTACATCATAAGTTTACAAAAGAGCCCCCTAGGTGAAAAAGTTTGATACAAAGTGAACATAAAGAAGTAAATACAACAATCTTTAATTTGTTGCAGATGCCTGAGAATAACTTTATTTGTATATAATTTAGGGACTGTGGACTGAATGTTTGATCGTATTCAATTGTTACCCAATGTACATTTTAATGTGAAAAGTTAACAGCGAAAATACTGTGCATACTCATTTTATAATCTGAAATTAATCAAAGTATACGTTTGTTAATCATTTCTTAAACTCTAATATCTACAGAATCGGATTAAGTTGTTTAAAATGCTGCTTCTCATTTGTTTTGGTTACATGTACATGTATGTCAATGTCCTCCTTGTTGTATGTTAATCAGATATATTTTGTTGTCTATGCGTTCCTCATAGAATGTGGAAATAAATTGGTATTGGAATCTACTCCATTTAAAGTACACTGTGACACCATTCATTTTCAGTTTAGGTACTTTTAGAAGTTTCCTGAATGCTCGAGGGCAGGTCGGTATTTGTTTTGTTAACATTTTATGCAACATCACTTTTGTCACGCCACATTTACACATTTCCTATCGCTGATTTGTAGTAACTTATTGCACTTAAAGTTAGAGACCTATAGCTTCTGGGCTTTATAATGAAATGTGTTTTATATCACATATTCATTGTAGTTTTTTCCCTTAAACTTCCTCAGGAAAAATATCTTCAATTTGTTATTGATGTTCTTCACATTTTTAGCTTTTACTTGTTACAAAACCATCAAATAGAGAATTTGGAAACCTATCCAAATTAAAGACAAAAGTGTACATTGTTTTAAAAGTTAAATAAATCATGCAGAAAATATGGACTTAAACAAAAACATTCCACTGAGATGTTTTAAAACATGATTAAATAACATTTTAAAAGTTACAACAAATCTCTTCTTTGTTTATGTCTTCTGGAAAAAGAAAAAATGCAACCATTTATATGATAAAAGCTTTTGATTGAGTCAAATTATCTCGCTTAAAAGGAAGGGGTAGTTTAAGTATTCAGATAAGCAAAAAATCGTTTTAAGATAAACAGGTTATTGCTTTGATTTGTTAACAAGAAAATGCTACTGGAATATTATTTAGAGTTTTTGGATTTTTTCCAAGGTGCAATAAAAACCTTTCCTGATAATTTAAGTGCAAATTATCTATATATTTCAGTATTTTCTTTGAAGACGTTTGTCATAAAAATAAAGACAACTTAGACAAAGAGTTCAAAAGTTTACTACAAACATTGTTCTTTCAAAAATATTTGAGAATACTTCTCTTTTTTTTCATCAAAAGAAAAGATTTGTGGTCAATGGGAAATAAGATTCTTAATCCAGACAGACTTTACGGAAATGAGTTGAACTTTACATGCATTAAAATATTGACTTCCTTTGCCTCACCGGTACGTACACATGATCCAAGAATTAGGAAACGGACAATTACTTATTTGGTGAGTTAATCATCTTCCCTTTCACAATGCTAAACTTTGTTTAAAAATGTCTAAATTACACATATAAAGAGTGTAAGCAGGGAGAAAGAAAAAAAGTAAGGATAAACATAATTTATTACCGAATGGCTGCTTGAACCATTATGAGTTAATTCAAAATGGCTTTCCACTGGTAGCAGTAAGGAGGTCATGGAGAAAAAAAAATTGTTGTCTAGTGTCTGTCGAATAATCATTATTCATTTCCCCCCTCTGAAGAGAATGGAACTGCCTGATAGGTGACCTTCAATTGCAGAGCAGTATAATTTAAGCACAGAACATAATATTAGTACTGCATTATTACAACACTCAAGTGATAGCCCCTTTTCAATGGGAGTCAATTTGATTGTTTTGTTGAAAACAATCTTGTGAACAAAATATAAAGAAACAAAGCAACGTTTGACAATGTTAGTTCCACAGTTTCAGTTCTAGTTTTAAGATAAGTTTTCTAAACTTACGATGACACTGTATGGTTTGTTGAAGGAAAAACTTTCAAACTTTATAAATTTCCTAACTTGTTTGATTTATTTCTAATTTGTGATGAAAATTCAGTTACATGTATGTACACTTGAAAGCCACTTTAGCATTAATTACAAATTTCTCATTTTCACTATTTTCACATCTTCAGAAGTTTACAGAATCGAAACTCCAAAAAGAAACGATAATTTTAAATCTAAATTCATTGCCTTATAAAACTGTCAATTTTATTGTCTATGTTGCCTCCGCAAACTATCACACTTGCCACAGTGAGCTACATGTACCTACATAAAATAGAAAGTAAAATGCACTTAGTTATCCTGCACCCCCCCCCCACAAACTAATTAGCATTTGAATACTCTGATGTCATATGGCAACAATGAATAACAAACACCTGAGTACCTAGCGTATGGGAATGTCTGTGTTGAAAGGTAACAGGTGTATTATCTGATTCAAAAGTAACAAAGTGCAATTCTGAATTCAAGATCCTGTCCTATCAAAAAGGGGACTTTACATAAATTGTGGTTTTTTTTTTGTCTTTAAAAATATACTCTCGTAAAATGAGTCACAAGATTTGTTACAAACAGTGAGGCTGTAAAAAAAAAAAAAAAAAAACCCACAAAACTGGATAACAAATCTTTTAGCACCAAGAGGATTGTTTTGTTTAGATCGATCAATCACAAATTAACTGATGATCAGGAACTTCAGTAGTTGGTTGTTTATTCATGTACGACTTTCTAATAAATTTTCACACTTGTGAGTAGTTGTACATGAAACAAAAAAGGAGAGCGTTTTTGTAGGTTTTATGCTGAGGACAGATATTCTGACAAACTTTTTTTTTTTTTTTTCAGTACTTTTATGTAACCATACTTTCTCCCAAAATGATCCCACCACGTACATTTAAAAGGTCCTGCAAATTTTGCAAAATAAATAAATACTTTAAAATAAAAACCTAAAGCATTAAGCAAATCTTACAAATGAAGTCAAGAGTTTAAAACTAAGAGGTTTCTTCTAGAAAAAGTGAAACTTTATTGGTGTACAGAATGAGAACCCAATATAAAATTTCACACGTGGTTATAACGATCAACACAATTATAGTACACTGTGATCTGTACATGTATTTTGGCAGACTATCTTTAGTTGAGAATTTATCACATGCAAGGTATTCAATATCTATTGTATAAACACACTGGAGTCATATCATCAAAGTAGAGACTGGTTATTTCATTTAACATGCTGTTCACTGTGCCATGTATTGTCATTATGCTGTTTCCAAACACCCCAGACTCTGATCTTTTCAATATTCATGACGACTATTTATCAATAGCTTATTAGGGGACCCAGTTATGTATAATGTACACAGTACCTAATGCTCTACTCCACAATAATCCATGGTGTGTGTAATGCAAGAAAACACTCCCCTACCCCTCCATATGATGACCAGTCCAAAAGATAAAAACTAGATATTCTTCAAAATTCTATTTATATTGTTGGATAACAGTCTTTTGATATAACTGTTTGTCAAAGATTTATTTAATTTAACTTACCTACAGTATATTGTGTTATCTTAAAAAAAATTGATCATGTTATTTCTTTAAAGAGGGGATGATTAATCTTTTTTCAATATTTTACTCACGATTCTGTCTAGCTTTTACTAAATAAAAGATGGTAACTTTATAAGCTTGTTTATGTTAATCTTAACCTAATTTTTTGTATAGTTTTGGTGAACTAAAGTAAATTCTATTTCAAAGTTTCTGAGGTTAAACAATGCAATTTGTTCAACCCAAACATATTTTTCAATACATTTAGCCAGATGCAGGAAACTGTTATTTTTAATAGTGTATTCAAACATGAAAGATACATGTTTTGTAATAGAGTGTATGGACCAAAAATAGATTGAAACTGTTAATAATGATATCTGATTGTTGTATTTGACTGTACATTGTACTAATAAATAAAAGAGAAAACATATATCAGGACATGTGACTTGCTAACTTTTCAACACTTCAGCTTTATGTGTTAGCGACATTAATTATCAATATCTAGAAAAGATTAAAGAATTAATCTTGCTTTGAAATAAAACCAAACAATTTAGCATCCAATAATTGAAAAAACTTCAAATGAACTAGATTCATTTGGAAATTTCTTTCAAATTGAGGCAAAAAATCCAATGACTATCTCATACAATTCCAGAAGACAAATGCAGCGTAAACTAAGGTACATGGTTCAGTTTAACTAAACTGCACCACTCTACAGGAAACATTTAAGAGTTCAGCATAATGACACATCATTCATTACCTCCAGGAGAAATAAAGTGTCCTGTAAACCATGGACCAGTGGGCCACCTAATCTGTGTAAAGGCAACACAATAGGGACCAGCTTGGCCCTACTGCACAAACAATGGCCTATTCATAGCCTGGAATATCAGTAACAGGAGAGGCACAATCCTACCCATCAACTACTAGACACTATGGATCTATACGGACATGGAGAAATATCTATCGGCATACAGCAAAATGTGATTCCAATCGTTATGTGGTTCTTGAAGGGAAAACTTAAAGATTCATCCTTATGCTTGGTTAAAAGAATATGCCATTTTTCATTTCGCAAACAAATCTTAAGTTTTATTGAAACTATTTTTTGTCTCTATAACTAAAAAGTCTTAATAAAATTTATTGATGTGTCTTCAGGACAGTCATAACTTTCTTCAAACAATTTAAATCACTTTGCGTATAATCGTAATTCCAAACAATAACAAACAGAAAATTAGTTACAACAAAACTTTAAAGTTCCGTCAAAATTCATTGAGCTAATTCGTTCCAAATAAAACTTTCTCTCCACATAAAAAAAAATAAATTTCTACAAAGACCCCCAGCACAGATGTATTATTGAGTTCCTGCAGCCTATCCCTGATAAAAAATACACCAAGCACTAACACATGACTCCATGTAACACAGGTTACATGCTTCTATGCATACTGTGTAATCTGAATTTAGGGCCATACGTATTTTAAATTGTATTACCTATACGTACACATTTGATGAAAATAACAGGTGAGGAATACTTTTGAGCAAGTTCCCTTTTAGGGTTCTTAAAAATTGTAATGAAAATGTCCGTTGGATTTGACATGCACTATACATTTAAAAACCAATAGTTCCATTTCATTGGCAATGGAAGCGACACAACAACAGCGTTTGGAATTATACAATGACTAATTCAGTTCTTAGAACTTTCCATTGTACAAATTTACATCAAACTTCCTGCATTTGAGTATAGAACTTCCCGAAGATTTGAAAACATGGATATGGGCAGACTGTGAGTAATGTATGTAAAGATAACAATTAACAAAATTGAAACAATAATCTTCGAGATGTAATTGAAAATAATCACATGCCTTGTCTCCTCTGAGAAAAAACATTCAAATTTTAAATTTTGTTTCATTCAAACAAAAACAAAACATTAAAAAATGTATTTAGTGTAACTAACAAACAATATAACAGGCAATCTATAATCAGTAGAATTAAAAAATTATTTATTATCAAAAAAAAAAATGGTCAGCGGGGTAACTACTTCTATTAAATGTAGTTTAACCACATACAGGAAATGTCCACATTTCAAAATCTCAATAGTTAAATTATGGCATACAAAAAACACCATAAACACGAACAAAAATTAGTAAAAGTTGTCTGTATTTTCATTCTTTGAGAAAGTAGTTCACTATGTAATATTTGTATTTACATATTTACATGTAAATTAAAGTTTTAACTTTCGCAAGACTTCTTTACTCGGAACAACTTCCCAGAATGTTTGTGGTTGTACATGTCAGTACTTCAGCACTTTTTTAGATTGAAATTTGCTGAAAAATAATCTGACGGAGCACATCCATTTAATAATTTACCTGATTCCACAAGCTGCAAAAAATAAATGCAAAGTATTTCCTAGTAAATCTATTTACATACATAGTTAGTGTTCCGAGGTGTATTGATTCGTTGGCATTCAGCCACTTTTAACCGAACACCACACAAACAGTTGATATGTATTCACTCTGATCACTCAACTGTGAGCACATAGGAATTACCTGTATACAATCCCTTCATAAACTAACCACACTGGTGTCAATTCCATAAATACTTAACATATACGATCATTCACCAATGAAAATAACATGATAAATATATATAAAAATAACAGACATTATGAATAGTGGAATTACAAATTGCTGAATTGAACTGACAACATCAATTAGCAAGTGTCAACCAAGCATACCAAAGCATTGTTCGAAAATTCACAAACTTAAAATTCATTTATTGTCCAGCACCACAAACAAGACTTTTCTCGCCCCAATTGGTGTTTGCTTTTTTTTCTATGCAAATTTGTATTCACGAAGGTTGTGTGGCATCACAATCCTGATAAGTACAATAGTAGTGTGTGTAGTGAAACTTTGTCAAAAGTTTTTTAAATGCCACTCGATTTAAAAGGAAAAATGTTTTCAAATTCAAAACAGAAATCACGATTGTTTACTCCAAAATTATTTAAAAGAGCAATTATTTTGATCGAACTTACCTCGCCATGGCGGATTGTTCTACCCCCTGGAGTGTCTTCGGGAAGAAAATATAATTTGGAACTCGATAGCATCAGACCGCCACTCACGGCCTTGTCATCTTGCCACAGTAATTGCAGCTCAGCTATGCAAAGTGGCTCCGTCTCGGAAGTTTTCAAGAAGAAAAATTCACCCCTCGACAAAACTCTCCATTTACCGTTTTTATAAAATTTACAGCCTTTGTAAAACGTGTTTGGACCGTGCTGGCCACATGGAGTGCCGACCCACTGTAATAAAGTCATAATTACGAGACATTTAAATTAAAATAATATATTTTTGGCTGCCAAGTTGTGGGCAATAATTACATTCTTATGGGTCCATTCACTGTGCACACAATACACACGCACACGCTACATAGCAATAGCATTGAAATACCACTATAGCAAAGGTCAAGCGGCGCATCATTTCCAACTTCGACAGGACGGGACAAGCAATAAAAATCGTCCCTAAAAGTACTGAAACTACCTTAACAATTCAACAAATTATCACTAAATTATTGCTTATGAAACCAACCAACTACCACAATAATATAAAGGGTGAAATCCTTACCTGGGGCCGACATTTGTCCATTATTTAACGTCGCAGTATTTTTTCGTCGGTGTGGTGCTCACTGTCTTCTCCTGTTGTAAACTACTTGTTGTTGGCTGTGTGACGTCACGTCAAGAATATCAATTTGCATAATTTATTACCTATTTTAGCTTTTGGCGCCGTAATTTTACTTGGTGAAAATTTGCATAAAGTGAATTATTCAATCTAGATTGAAAAACAATGTTTTATTTTGTTTAAACTGTTATCCGTAAATTGAAACTATTTTACAGCGTTTATTGTTACAGTGTTATAAAGTTGTACATATAAAACAATGGCAGTATTTGGTTTGAATAAAAAAAAATAAAAAATAAAAATCAAAATATCACGATTATTTTTTATATTATTATGAGCTATTTACTGTAAATGTTTCTGTATGCAACCAACAAAGAAAACACCCTAAAACAACAACAAAAACAAAATTTCAATAAAGATAAAATGTCAATTAAGCAAAAAGAATTTTAAATGAAAATAAAATCAATAAAATTATTTTGTTTGACCTGTTCTTTGACCCCCAAGCTATGGATGGTTGACTAATGTAACCATTTTATGAAAATAAAAACATCGCAGGTATACAAAATATACTGATATATAATTAAAATAAAATTTAAAATTGACAATGTACTTAATTTTGGGTAAATTACGAGTATAAGAATTAAATATAAACATTTCATTACCAGATTTCATTACCAGAGTTTTCCATAATTGTAACAAACAAGTAAAAATATTACAGCAGCAATTGTATACAAATCAGTTAAAAAATTGTACATTGCATGTACATGACATACAAATTGTTTTCATTACTTAAAAAAGTCATGTGCAGGCAGTAAACACACGATAACCTCTCACCCGTTGTAGTAAACTTGCCCAGTCCATTGTTTGCCAAATTTACGCTCAAGTAAAAATAAAATAAATCGAAATACTTTTGAAAACGGCTGTAATTTGTATATACTATAGCTGAATAAAAATGCAATGCTCGTTCAAGTCCGTAATAATTTTCTAAATCTGTACAAAAATATATTAAAACGCAAAAATATACCAGTAAAGGGTATCTGCTCGCGGGATGTTCTTTACGGAAGACTGGTAAGAATTTCCTTTAAAAGTCTATTACGTCGGTTCTACGCAGAACTAGTTGGCTCAGCTAGCTCAGCAGTAAACATTGGTTAGTCCACGCAAAGTTTGTGTATCAATGTGGAGATCTTGGTTAGCCATGATGATGTCAGGTGTTTGAAATTACTGAATTTGTTCTGATTGCCGAAATCCTATCTCAGGTAAGGTTTGGGTACATTGTGTTCATTGCTTTAGTTAGCCAGTTTATATCTGTGTACCCTAACTGCACTGACTCGCCGAGTGAATAATTATGAACACATTTCTGGTATTAACCAGTTATGATAAAAATCGACTTAATAAGAAAAGAAGACGTTCGACACTAAACACCGAGTAAAGATGCGAATTCGACCGCCACAATTTCATACATCCCCCTCATAAGTAATGCTTGACCAAATTAAAAGAATCAACTTAAGGAAGAATTTATAATAGGCCTAAAAACTAAAAGAAGAGGTAATTTTTGTATTAATTTTAAGAAGAAAGATGAATGATATCGTGCCATCACCAGTTTCTGATCGACACCTATGTTTTGATCACCAATTAGTGTTGATTCCCGTTTACCGTGAGAAGGGGCGAGATCAACGGGACCAGTACCTCTACTTTGAATTCCACACTCTGCTATCATCAGTCTTCAACATGTTGAGAATGAAGTTTCCTGTTGATAGTTTAGTGACACCCAAACGTTTATATAAGGTCTAAATTACGGTATAAATCACTAATGCACTAGTTTATTAATAATCAAGCGTATCAAAAAATATCATCCATAGTAAAAAAATACAAACAGAAGTTTCATCTTGTATGTAGATCAACTTTCACTCTCCTTCGCTACAAAGATAGATCACATGATGCTTTTTCTCAAGTGGGATTGTATGGCATGCCAATGTTGCAAAAATATTAAGTTTTTCTCAAGTGGATATGTTGATTTTTCATCATTTATTATATTGACAAATCAAACTGCAGAAGAGCCATCAACTACAGGAGAGGAAAGGATAATATAGAAAAACAAATACAAATGTATAAGTAAAAACAGCTGTATTTAATTAAAAAATAATTAGCTATTACCACTCTAAAGTAGGATAAAGAATATGAAAATAAAGAAAAAACTAGACATAATTGCATTCGTGAACGAATGCCAAGCTGTTTCGCCGAAAACATTTTCAAATAATACTCATCTTAATATGAAAGTCTGAAATTGTGTGCATGAAGAAGTTAATAATGCAAAAATTAATGCCTTGTGAGATCGAATCCATATTGGGAAACTGTACCTTTAAGGTAACATAACCTGACAAATTATGATGTCATGATGACGTCAATTCGTTTTTCAGAGCATTTATAACCCATAGTCGTCTGACTAACCACCAGCAACAGAGTGGACACTACTTGAGACATTCTAAAGTTGATAGAAACTGCCACTCAATGAACTGTTCGGAAACGGGTGACGCTGCCTGTACACCGTGAATACAGTACCCCTATAAATGGCCGACGATCTTTCGGAATGTAAGATTGCAACTTCCAGGATTTCAACAGATTATGTCAACAGACAGCTTGTGTACATTTTGTAATGGGATTCAATAAGTGCATAGCCGGTTGAAAAGTGGTTCCGTTTATTTGCTACGTACATGCATAGCACGTTTGATTATGAATACAGAATTGTGTTCAGACTTTTGGTCTTCTTTGTGATTGGCCAATGCATGAGGGGGCCTAATGGATGGGTCTGATGTGGTGGTGATATTGATGAAAAGTGAAGGAGGGGTCACTAGAAGAGTGGGGGTGGCGTTGGGGAAAAAAAACTCAAATCGTCACAGAAATCTTAATGACCGAATTTTGACGTACACATGAACTGGTAACAATTTTCTGTACCCGTTTGGCCAGATTTGTTTATCGAGGTGGTAGATGGAAGAGGCTGCAACAATGCAGATCACAGTTAAATCAATCGTCGATGGAGACGTGAGGAGTGTGATCGTTGAGTGTCATCGCGAGGATACGGTACGGAGTCTCATAACTGAGTTTTGCATCAGGATTGGTGAGTGTTAGTTGAGGAAAAGTTGATCAGGAACAACTTTTGTTTTATTTAATTTTTTTTTAAATTGTTGTCTTTGTTTTCCATGCCTTTTTACTGTATTTTTTTGTTTTTTGGTATTTGGCATAACAGTACAATATTTATGGTAATGAGAAAGCAATTTGTCATTTAATTTTCTTTTGTGTACATTTTAAGCTGTTGAGGACTGTTCTAATCAGAATTGTTTACAAATTTATGAGAGTTTTAGAAACTGGGAAGGCAATCGTCAAGTTTGTTTGCTTGTTTATTTCCATGTTTTCATGTACTGTTTGGTAAAACCCAACATATTATTAATACATGGTAATAAAAGATGAAACACAAAATTCAAAAATACATTACGAACGGTATGAATGGGGTTATCATCCTGAGAAGGACTGGCCTTCTGTAGCAGGAGCACCCAAGTGTTTAAAACATTGTCATCAATTTGTTTCAGACATTGAGTTAACACTAGTACTAACGATCACATGAAATGAGTCTTTTCTACTGGTGTTGCTCAAAGGGCCCATTAAATGTTTTTTTTTTTAATGCAGTCCTCGGAAATACACCTTTGTGCTCCATTTAACTTTATTTTCAATTTTCATTTTGCCATTATAAAGGGTATTTCAGTGCCTTTTTGGCTGAAGCAAATTTATGAGCAAAAGTGTGATGTCATATCTGGCAGAAACCTCAATGTGGCAATAAGTTTATGCACAAAAAGCTGACAAAAATTTAGGATATTTCACTGTCGTTAATTTTCTTTTCTTTAGTGATTCGTTGATGTGTCAGTTTATGGCAGTAAGTCAAAGAGCAAACTTTTTTCGCAAACCCTTTCAATGTAAGCAAATTTTGGGGTTCACAATTTAATAAATTTCAACAGAAACCCATAGTGTCTCCCTGAAATGACATCACGGCAACAGCGCCCTCAGTTGTCCAGAAAAGCATGGACATTTTAAAATGTTTAAAGAAATGCACTTTTCAATAAAATTAATCAAAAGGGGATGTCAATAACATGTAGTTTTCATACACTTTAAAGGGATTAGAAAGTAGCACAAAATTTGTTCCTGAGAAATATTCACTTCAGGGACCCTTTAACAAATGGTTCAGACCCTTACGTACTACAGGTGTAAGCAAAAGGTAAGCCAGCTCTCTGGCAAGTGGATACACTTTGAATTTTAAGAAATAATCATCAAATTATTACAGATATAAAACAAAAATAAATAAATTATTGTCTCTGTTTGTACGTAGCCTTCAAGGTTCCTTGTTTACGATGTCAGTTTTAACCGCAAGCAATTGAGAATAATAAATAGAGTCTTTTTAAACTGTCTTAAAGAAAGAAGAAAAAGGAAAAAAATAAATAGTAATAATAAAAAGCTCCATGAGTACTTAATTGTTGGTAGTGCGCTATATAAGACTCCGGTATTATTATGTTGGCTGTGAAGTGCTCATCTGGCACTTCCTCAAAACATAACCTCGTTCTTGTACCCCAGTTTACCAGACACACTACACAGTGTCATAATGCGATAGTCTAGACATTAGTGATCAAACAAATAATTTTGTCTTGACTATTATTATAAATTGTGGATGCAATGCTTTATAAAGCTTACTATAGTCTCTTATAAATTGGTTCAGTGAAAATCCTTAAATTTGAGAAGTTACACACAAGGACAGGATTGGTAGTTATTGATATAAATTGATAAGAAAGTTTATAATTTTTAGATGTTAATTAAAAAAAATTCCACACAAATAATATTCTTTATCCCTGATGCAGGGATAATATTATAATGGTTGCGGTACCCATGGTCGGGGTTGTGGGTTTGAGTCCCACCCGAGGAATATGCCTCAGGAAAGTACTGAGTATACAGTGCTGAACACACATCGGTGTATGGGTAAACCAAACCACAAATAATAGAGTTTGACTGGTTTTTCACTGTTTTCTCTAAAGCTGATCAGCTGATGAATTTTTCACAGCACCTTTTGTTTCACCAAAGATGGTGTCTTTATTGAAAACAAAAGGATCAGAATTAATTTAATCGTAAAAAAAAAAAAAAAAATGATGTAAGATACCTTTGAATTAATGATACATTTGAAATTATTTTCCAAGGTTATACTGTCCACAGCTACAGATACAGCTCATGCATAAATGTATTTAATTAGTCATATGTCTTCCTCTTGACTATAACTGCCTTTGCTAAATTCCTTTTTTTTTAATGAAATTTTCCAGGACACATTGTCCACACTCTGGGGCCAGATTTTCTGGTCCAATATTGATTTAATCAATAAATTATCCACTGTTTGGTTATAAAGAGGCTCACAATCTCATTTGAGGAAACTGAGCAAACACCAAAGCATAATAATGATTGGAATGATTAGTAATTGAAGATGCGCCATTGGGCACTAGCTACTGTTTGAAGGACCTGTGTCCAGTTTCATGAAGCTTTTTTAAAGGGGACACATGAGTAGTTTTGGGGAACGATAAACTAATTTCTATTATTTTCTCTAAACACCCATGTTGCAAGCCAACTTGGTGGTTAAATGATTCAGTGAAAGCAATGAAGACCTTTTTAAGCTTTGTCAGGGATAGTGTGCATGTATTCATGATCCTTATTTTGATTGCTGCAATCAAAATAAGCAACAGTGTTGGTGGTCTTGAAATGCTTTTTTGTCGACTTCTACATTATTTCAAACAGGAAAATTCCTCTGTATGATTGGCACTTGTATAAACTTCATAATTAGTGAGCTTCCAAATTGTAATTATTCAAAACTTTCCCCTGATGATAATCAACCCATTATTTTACCTTTAAGCACAAAATACCGCTCCGCAGGGGAACTCTTTTACATCATATTTATGCTTGTATGGGTCTTTTTCATCACATTGTCTCGGCAGATATTCCCGCCCCTGAAAGTATCCAAATGAAGAACGATAGTGGAGTGATACTGAACAAAGACAGCACCCTGGCTGAGGCAGGAATCCACAATGGGGACACGCTTTACATTTTGCAGACAGACTCAAGTGGTAAGCCAATGTATGGGTGGTTAGTTTGGGAAATTTGTTACCTGAGGAGTAGGAATTTTCTTCATACATCAACTAAACTGTTGAAGTTTTCGTAAAATGACAACCTGCAGTTTTTTTCGTTTTAGATCTGCTTTCATTTTCTGTAAAAATCCATATAATCAGGGTAATATAAACAATTTGTGCCACCATGTTTGTCATGTTCCCCGTGTGCAATGGTGATAAATAATACAGATTCTCATCATACAAATTGTGGACCAGACCACTTTTCCCTCAAGCTTTGCTTTTGTTTAGTTCATATATATTACAAAAGAAAACAAACAAACAAAAACAAGATGGGAGCACTCTTAGAAAGTTTTTTACCACATTTGCTACCGACATCACTGCTGACCGTACAAAGTTTTAAAACATACTTCGGATAAATACCTGCTTTTTGTGTCTTTTGTAAAAATTTATGTAAAATATTTCCGGTCTAAATGTTTTCACCAAGATGTCTAGATATATGCTTGTAGGTTTGAATGGTCATGGGAAAGGAATACACCTTATGCACATGACGTCATTTGAGTAGGGCGCCCTCGTCTAGAGGTCAAACTGAGGTTGTTCATTGGCCAATCCTGTGCGCCGCGTGTACTAATCTCTGCGTTTCCATTGTTACATCATCGATTTACCTCTAAGATGGCGGCATGATGACGTCAATGCATAAGGTCTATTGATGCAAAAAGTTGTATCCATTACAGTTTTATCACATCCATAGCGCAAACTGTACAGAGAAGCAAAATTTAGATGCTCAACTGTAGTTATTTTTATAGTCAGTAGTTAGACTAATAGTCCAGAGCAAAGATTATAGAGCAGAACTGGAGCTTTATCCATTGTTGGAACGTGAAATACGCATGAGCGCCATTTCAGCAAGTGAATGCTTTGTTTTCTATTGATAGCAATGGCATTGTCTGCACTGATCTATTGTTGTATCAATAGAGTTACTTGCTGAAATGGTGTCCAGTGGGATTAAACATTTCAACCAGAGTTCCCCATCTTGCGCCTTCGTCGCTCTATAATCTTTGGTCCAGAGGTGTGTGAGCTTATATGTTATTTTGTTTGTCATACGTGTGTGTGATTATAATTGAAGGCGATGGTGACCACCGTCATGTCAGAGTCAAACCAGTCCAGGACAAAGAAGGGGCTTGCTCTGCTGTTCTTCTAGCTGTTGGGTTCATTCTTGTCACAGGATCCATATTGGGTATCATCGTCTTAGTGATGAAGTTCACCAGTGAGACGTGCACCACTAAAGGGGTAGGCTGATCAATGTCAAGCAACTTTTGATAATAATTTCATGCTAAAACTGCTCCACAAGTAATTTATTTTGATTAAAATGGGGGTTTGTCTCTCTATCAATGATAGACTGAACTAAATGGAAGCACAAAGAAAAGTATTTATATAATAATTGGAAGAAGAAAAGAGCAGATTTATAACTTCTACACATCTGAGTCAAAATTCAATTTAAAATATATTTTTCAAAACGAAAGTAGGAACGTTTAAAAACTACTGCACTATTGAAATGTCAACAACTAAATTAACCAGTGAACAAAGGTAATACACACAACAACTAAGAAAAAGTTGATTACAACAACTAGGAAAAAGTTAAAATCAAACAATTTCTAGGCTTGTGTTATTTTGTTTCTTTATTGTACAGTATGGGGCTGTTTTTGATGCTGGTTCATCACATACTAATATGACTGTGTACAGCTGGCCTAATGATACAAAAGTCGGTGAGACTGGCTTTGTTACACAAGAAGCTACTTGCAGGGCACCAGGTAAAAGCGCATAGGGCAATTATATGAGTACTCCAATTGAATTGTCTCTAGGAATTCTACATCTGGGTTTTGATTATTTTTGCCTCTGCCGAAGAGGTTATATTTTAGTTTGTATTAAAGAAATGCGCACCTGCAGTTATCTACGAAAAGACTGGTGCATCTCATATCATGTGTTTTATCAGTCCGGCCATCGTTGGATACTACATGTGTGTATTCGGCATGCCACAAAGTTAGGCAAGTGGTTGTAATATTAGTGTTTGTGATTTGATGTTCTCAAACATATCAAGAAAAGAAAATCATTCATATTTCTAATTCCTGTCTAATTTTTAATGAATTTATTGAAAAAGTTAAAATTGTGAAAATGTCATCTGGTTTGTTCAGACCTCTTTTGCAAGCATTTTATTTTTCAGATTTTAATCGGATTGCAGATTTTGTTTACCTACATAAAGTCAGAGGGATAATTACAAAATACATTTGTTAGGTTGTTTGTATTGTCATATATTCTGATGTTAGCTGTTCTCATTAGAAAGTAAGATCAATCAAGTAGTTTCATTGGCCAGGGTAAAAGAAAAGTACACAATGCGCAAACAATGAGGACCAGCAGAACTGTGATGTGCGCAACCAAGATATAAGCTCAAAATTCAAGTCTATCAAAGCATATGATGTCAGGTTTTGAATTGAGCTGATCATTTTTCTGAAGGTGGAGGCATCTCAAGTTACACAGATAATCCTCAAGATGCTGGCCAGTCACTCAAGAGTTGTCTCGATGGTGTGAAAGACGCCATACCAGAGCAGTACCATGAATACACATCATTGCATCTTGGCGCAACGGCCGGAATGAGACTGTTAAGGTGATTTCTGTTGTTTCCTCCTTTTTCTTGGTTTTGTATGCCAAAGAAAAACTGAAAACTCTCTACAAAAATATTTATGTCCAAGACAGGTTACTTTTGTTAATTATGAAGTTGCTATTATCCCAATGCTCAACCCCCCCTTTATTTTTTAAAAGTATCTTCGGTTTAATGCTCAAAGCGAAGCTAATTTTGAAGAACTTAGAGTATCCACAGTTAAACTTTCTACAGTTGTTAATTATCCTAGTATCTCACTGTGTGTTCTGGTAAGGAGTTGTGCCAAATCCATAACAATTCTCAAGAGACATAGATTCTGATTGGGGGCAATTTTCGTAGAGCCTGTCAGCAGACAGTTTCTGTTTATGGAGCCACTCTTATCATGGTTTTATTGTAATTCATAACCACTGCCTACCTCACTATACAGGGCTCGAATTTGGGGGAAAATTCCACAAGACCGCAGGGCTTGTAGCTCAATATTTTTACCGGACCAGAATTTATTTGACAAGACCAGAATCTTAATGAGAAAGAACTTTCTACAAAGTTTCAAATGGAAACTGTTTTTATTTGAACAAGCACTAACAGAAGATTTGTCTCATTTGTCTTGTGGGTAAGTATATTTTGATACTCAACAGAAATGAAAGATATTGATCAGATTCAAAGTTAACATTTTGAACATCATTTCTCATGTTTCTTTTTGTTCAAGATATTACACAGTGAGGTATTATTATTCAATTGAAAAACACAAGACTGCCGGACTTGTCTTGTCTTGAGTTTACTGGCCTGATGCTTAAATCACTGGCCTCGGGCCTGTGGTCCAGTGTAAAATTCAAGCCCTGCTATAAAACAGCGCCTCAAATCCTTCAGTAATTTAGCACAATGTAACACCAATTGTTATTGTTGTTTTAATTATTTTGATTAGAGAGACCCAACCTGCAACCAGTGAAGCCATTATGGACTCGGTGGAAACAACCATGGCTTCGTACCCATACAACTTCAGTGCAGATCAGGCCACTATTATCAGTGGGTCAGATGAGGGGACGTATGGATGGGTTTCAGCAAACTTCCTGGCTGGAACACTCAATGTGAGTTTGGGGTTCTTCTTGGGAGGTGTTATGATGTTGAGTTCTAGTAATACATAGTCTTTTTGGAAAGTGGAAATGGAAAGAAATGCATGGATATAAAACAAGGAAAGGAACGGAAGATTATGATCAAGTTATCGGGACACCTAGAGTCCAAGTTTCTTGAGTCTTTTCTCCCACAAAAAGTCACTGTGTGAAGTCAATATAATCTTTCAAAAAGCAGAAATTTTCTTTCAAATCTGAAGATTGGGGTTGAAGAAACAATCACAATCTTTCGATTTGGCTTTGTCCAACATTGCCATTTCTTCACGCAATGCTTTTTGTCGTCATTCAGTTGCATAATTTCACCAAACTGACTCTGGATAACTTCAAGTGTATAGAACCAAACCAGGAACTTTTGTTAATGTCACTGTGATTATTGCTGCATCACAAATTAAAATTAAAAGGAATTAATACTTTCATCTTAATAATAATAATGAATAATAATAATAATCCTGGAGTTTTATATAGTGCACGTATCTACCAAAAATTACATTATTTTGTTGAGACAGGTTTTTGAAGTTTTTGAATTATGAGACCCATTTATGTAGCACCTTGAAATGGTTTACAAGATCCTGTAGCGCATTTAGAAGTCATTGCCAGAAACACTGGGCAAACCCCTTCTCTTAGCAATCTGTTACAAAACAGGAACCATGGCTTTACGTCCCATCTGAAGGACAAAGCAATAATGGTTAAGTGTCTTAAGAAGGCATTATAAACTTCAATTTAATGGAAAACTTTCCCTCATCAAATATTTGAATAGAGAACATTGCATTTTACTAAAGTCGTGTTCGCATTGGACTTTTTTGGGTAAATGGGTAACTTGACCATTTTAAGTCCAATGCGAACAGCCCCAGCAAATGTCACCCCGGTAACTTAACTGAGTCCAATGGGTAATTTAACTGGCCACTTTCTGCCCAGGTAAACTAACCTGGTCAACGTAACCGAGCCAAAAAGTCCAGTGCGGACGCACCATCCCGGTAAAACCGGCCTGTAAAATACCACATCCAGTTCGCACGCGCAAAGGCTGGTATGTAGTTGGTCGCACAATGGTCCCGTGACGGTAAAATCAACGCATGACTCAGCTCATAGTCCACACTGACGCTTCAGTTGGTTTGTTTCACCATCGTCTTGGTTAGTTTACGCACGTCAAATAGTCCAAGTGCGGAGACCAGTAAGATTTACCCATTGGAAGTTACCCATGGTCTCAACTAAATATTAATCGAACGCGAACATGGCTTAAGTAGTTAAGAATAATACTCTATTTTTTGTATTGTTAATCTTTCTTTAAGAGCCACTCATTATTGAGAAGTTTTTCATCAGCCTTCTCCTTGGATCCACAACCCACATATGGAGCTCTAGACTTAGGTGGGGCATCCACTCAAATCACCTTCATTCCTGAGGACTCGTCTTCAATGCCTGCAGAGTACACGGCCCAGCTGAGGTTGTATGGCGTGGATTACACCCTGTACACGTACAGCTATCTTTGCTATGGGATTAATGAAGCAATACGCAGATTCAAAGCTAATTTGGTTAAGGTGATTTGAACAAACAGTTCTACGCTTTTCAAAATTTGTCCTTCTAGGAAAAATAAATATTTAACATTACCTTTTTCATTTTTCAAAGAGCAGTCAATTAGAAAATCATAAAGTATGTGTAAATATTTCCAAATGGCTCCAAGGCCAGGGTTAACAGAGACAATTTCCCTGTATAACTTTATGTCTGTAAACCTGCGTTGAAAATATTTGATTAGTTGAAAATTTGTTTACTTTTATTTCATTGACTTTTGTTCATTAGGATGGGGGTTATAATGAAACTACCATCAACCCCTGCGCTCCTGCGGGTTACTCTGAAGTCATTGACGATGATTATCTATGGAAAGCCCCTTGTAGCAAAGGACAACAAGCGTTAGCTGGGTGGGGGTCAGAGGTATTTCCCCCTCACGACACTGAAACCCCATCATCCTATAACTTCACTGGTTCCAGTGATGCAGCCGCTTGCGAGGCAGCAGTGGAGAGTTTGATTGATGTTAACGCAAATTGTAGTTATCCATCATGCTCTTTTAATGGGGTCTACCAGCCCAAGCCCAATGGAAAATTCATGGTGAGTTTTTGTTAAACATTTCCGAAGCAGGCTTGGGATTACTCATGATTTTTTCATAGGCAATTCAGGATGCAGAGAGTCTTTAAATTTATTGAGAACAAGCCGGGGGGACTTCATCCTCTAGACCAAGGGGATATCCAGACACACTAACTTAGTCCTTTATTCATAGTGATGCAGAGAGTCTGTAAAGTTCTCTTAAATATAATGCCCAGGAAGTCCTGGGGTCAATTTTACAAAGAGTACCAATCTTAATTGTTAAGCAAAGTGTGATATCACAATACAAATCACTATAGTTATCTAATGATTAATCTTATTGCTTTGTGAAATCCACCCCAGGGGCTTCGTCCAGTAGACCAGAGGGGAACCAGGCCCACTACCTATAATTCAGAGGAATCAAGAACGGACCATGAGTCGTTACAAACCATTAAATTGTTTAGTGTGCCTCAGAAGTTTATATGGAAAGCTTTAGAGATATTCAAAGCTCATGACATTATAAATAAACAATTGACATCCCCATTACTTTTACTTAAACAGTAATTTGCCTAAACAACTTGTGGTTCAAATGTGGTTCCAACCAAAAATTATAGAGCGCCTAAGGTGCAAGATAGGGAACTCTGGCTGAACTGTGAAATCCCACTGGACGCCATTTCAGCAAGTAACTTTATTGATACAATAGATCAGTGCTGACAATGACCATTGCTATCAATGGGAAACAAAGTGTTCACTTGCTGAAATGGCGCCCATGCATAGTTCATGTTCGAACAATAGATAGAGCTCCAGTTCCCCATCTTGTGCCTTCGGTGCTCTATAATCTTTGGTTTCAACCAACACTAAAGTCAAGTTCTATTCTTGCAGGCATTTAGTACTTTTGAAAAAATCATTAAGGGTCTGGGATTACCTAAAAATGCAACCATTGAAGATATTCAGAACAAGAGCCAGTCCTTCTGTGCAGAAACATATGATCAGGTAAGCTTTGTATAGAATCTGTTGTAGTATTGTTGGTCTGGTGAAGATCCAAGACAGGGTAAAACATCAAATTTTTGTGGAAGCAAATAATGCAAGAAGTGAAAACCCCCCAAAAAACTTGCTAATCTATGAATGATAAACGCTTAAATAAACCATAATTTTCTGCTAAAATAACCTTTTGATTTTTCGCTTAAATTTTTAACCAGTAGACGCCGGATGATATTTAACACGTAAATATTGTCTGAGCCAGCAAACGAGTGACGTTCAAACATGCCATTGTGTGAAATCAGAATACCAGAAGTGAGGTCATGCAGACATTTTGTTTAGGAGCTTGCACACAGAATGCACTCACCATGCAACGCTTTGTTGCACCCACACAAAGAGGACAGATGATCTTGGATATTTTGCAGATTTTCACCCCGTATTATGCAGGGGTTATTGAGTAATTCCCGATTCCAGACCTTTTTCATTTTGTTCCAAGAAATGGATTATGAGACATCAAGAGGTTTCCACTATTGTTTATTTATTGTAGTTCGGCTCAATGGAAGTAAGTTAGATTGAGCCGGGGATCTAGCTTTGGTTCCAGATTCTCGTACCAATCCTCGACCGTAGCTCACGGCTGAGGTTTTGCAATTCATGTATTTGACATTTTCTCACTAGAGAAAACAAAAAACCTAGGGCTTTAAAGAGAATCTTTGTTCTCTTGGCTTTGTAAAGACAATGTTTCTTTTTGTGCCAGCACTGATTCCGCTCAAAGAAAATTATTCGGCAATTCCGTGAAAAGAATTCCATCAGGCTGGACAGGAAAAAAGGGAAGATTCCCAGCGGCAACTGGTTAAACAGTGCATTAAATTGGGCCAATGACTTGCATTTGACATTTGAAAAACAAAACAACTTGAGGTATTGATTTCTTTTTTTACCCCACATTTGCTCTTAACATAGTAAAAGGCAAAGCTTTCTGAGGGGTTTGTACTTATCCTTAGTATCAAGAATGTCTGCATGTTCTTGTGTGGGTCAAAGGCTATAAATTGATGCAATGAGTTATTCAAAGAAAACGCAACAGGATAGCATCTTTAAGCAACTCTAATGTCTGAAATTTTGCAGGTAAAAAAATTGTCTGGTGACCCGCAGCTTCTTGTACTTTACTGCTTTGAAATCAACTATGTCTCCACGCTACTATTCAATGGATATGGGTTTGATCCAGAAACATGGAAAGTGACCTTCACGGATGAGGCAAGTATTTGTCCATCTTAAAATAATTTTTTTATTTCGAATGCAGAAAACATATACTTGTGATCTGTGTAAAATTGTACAAAAGTGTTAAGCAAACAAATTTGCTAAGTACATGGAAACCATGCTTAATAGCAGAACTGGTTACCAGCAAGAAATACCACGTACATGCAATTCAAATTAACTGGTTCCTGTTAATTTTTGCAAAGCAAATCTATGTTAAGCAAAATATTTTGCTCTGTTTACATTGGTATCATTTAAAACATTTCTGTTCAAATATAGAGGGTAATAAAATAAAAATCTGCATTATTATTCTTCAGGTCAAAGGTCAAGAGTTAGGCTGGTCCCTTGGTTTCATGATCAACGCATCTAACTTGATTCCCACAGAAGCGTCATGCTCTCAGTTCTCAATGTCCGGGTTTTATATCAGTGTACCACTCGTTGCAGTTTTCTTCACAGTGGGAGTGATTCTGCTGGTTGCCGCTGTTTACCGATGTACTCGACGGAGATGGAAAAGCTCTTACGAAGAACTGGTCACAAACCACTCCGACAAATACGGATCAGTTTGATGGCTTTAAGGTGTGGTTATTAATTGAGCAAATTTTCTGGTGGGATTTACACTAAAAAGTTTTGGACTTAGCCTTCAAATTTTTCCAAATACTCAAGGTCAGATTTAGAACTTAAAATTGTCTGTCTTAATGACAATTTGTGGGCGATGAAACAAGGCAATTCAGGGAAAATTACACAAAGATGTTTTTATTGTAAGCGGTAGAGCCTGAAGTTGGGAACATAACGTATGTACAAGTCTGAATAACTAGTGTAAGTTCGTATGTTGCTTTGAGTTTAAGAAGAAATGTAGACCTTTCTTTTTGTAATAGATGTTGATTTTTGCATCGGGGAAAAGAATATTAGTTGTAGTTTTTACCCATACACTGATGTATGTTAAGCACTGTATACTCAGTACTTTACCCGAGTCCTGTGAAAAAATATTCACAGGCATTTTCCTCGGGTGTGATTAGAAAAATGCCTGTGAATATTTTTTCACAGGACTCGGGAAAGTACTGAGTATACAGTGCTTAACACACATCGGTGTATGGGTAAAAACTACAACTATTATTCTTTATCCCCGATGCAAAAATCAACATCTATTATAAAGAAAAGGTCGCGGTATCCGCTGCTAATAGGATTCGAACTGCCTGTAGCTACCGGGCAGTCTCGGTAGTCTAGTTGGTAAGACATTGCTCTAGAATGGCGGGGGTCATGGGTTCAAATCCCACCCGAGGAAAATGCCTGTGAATATCTTTTCACAGGACTTAGGAAAGTACCGAGTATACATTGCTTAACACACATGGGTGTATGGGTAAAAACTACAACTAATAGACCTTTCTTTTGTTGATAAACAAACCTCGCTGGTTGGCATGGACGGCCAAATGTTTGCGAAGCAATCAATTTATCGACAGACATGACCAAATTCAACATTTTTGCAAACTTTCTATTTAAAGAAAATACATTTTATTATTTTGAATATTTGTGTAACATTTTTACAAACTGTGATTATCATGGAGTGTTGTGGCCAAGCGGTCTAGTCCTCTGAACTTAAGTTCTGTAGTAAACAGAATGTGGGTTTGAATCCCGGCCTGGCCAGTGTCGACACTTGTGTCCATGAGCAAGACACTTTACCATAATTGCTTTGTCCTTTGGATGTTATGTCGTTCGTCCCGTGTACTAGGATGGGTAGTGCGCGTAAAAGAAAGAGTAGGGGTTCAACCCTGGTGCTTCTGGTATTTGTGTACTGTTCCAATAACATTTATGTTGAAGTCTTCCGGCTTCAGCTAAAATATCTGGTCTCACAGTAACACAGTGACAAACATTGAAAACTACTTTTGAACATTAAAAATTATTTTAAAATGAAAGTGAAATCAATGCATATTTCCAAAAACAGAAAAAAAGAAAAACGTGTTTTTTTTTTGTTTTTTTTAAGATAGAGGGACTTTCTGAAATGCCATTTGACGAATACAAAGGAATACATGACAGTTGAAGAGCAAAGATAATCAAACTACGATCCCCCAAAAAAGGAAAAAAATATATGCAGATGAGATTCTAAATGCAGTGATAATAGTATTAGTAAGTAGTTCCTACATAGCACTATCCTACACCCTGTATGGGTCTCAAAATGTTTATTTTAAAACTGAAAATATAATAATATCAGAAATAATTTTATAACAGCAGAATGAGTTGCTGTGTAATAATAATAATGCTTCCTTAGATTTCCAATGTAATTTATCAGTTATGCTAGAATATATGAAATATTTGATTTGCTGTTGAAAGCTTTTTGCCAAAAATGTATGAAATAATTCTTAATCATATTTTTAATTTATGCTTAGAAGAAAAAAAAATTCCAACCACTGATTGTTCACTTTTGAGTATTGATATAAAGTGCACTTTGTAGTTTGTTTTACTTCAATGACAATACTGTAAGTTCTTTAGTGAAAATGTGTTGGGGTTGGGTTTGCCAAAATATTCAAAATCCAATGGAATTGTTGTTTGAATATCGATTTGATGTAAAAGTGAGAAAGATCAAAGGGGTTGTTTGTGTCGTTTTCGCCTATATCCTTTGAATATTATTGCATTGCACTTTATCTTCTTTTTTTCGTACCAGAATTGTTCAGGGTTTCAAATACATGTAGCCACAGAATTTCATAGAATTTTATTTCTGTGTAGTCGAGACTGAAACTTTAGTGTGTCAGTCACAAATTTCTGATGCTGAAACACGAGTCAAACTATTTTCTTTTGTCTCTGTAGAAAATAATTTGTGTGCCAGAAATAGTTTTTATACAATTTTCATAAGCATTAATATCGGTAGAGAAATTTATTTAAGATTATGAACTCAGATTTAATGATGTATATATATGGAAATTGTTTTATAATAAAATATTGTTTCAAGCTTGCCAAAACTGATTCGAGTCGTCCAAATGATCAATATGGTTTAGTTTTGCGCTAGCCAGATGTACGAAAATTGCCCTGTTTACTTGATACTTGACTTAAAATACTGAACTTACTACATAAAAGCTTATAAAATGTAACATTTTATTTTGGTAATTTTTAATTTAAAAAGTCCAGCTTTTAAATGGTGGGTGGACATCAGCCCCCTTAGTTACGCCACTGAATAAAACAAAAATACTAATAAAAATATCCTCAAGAAATTCTTGATACAGATATCTTGGTAGTTGACCAGATTTATTCAATTCATAGCAACACAAATGCAAAACGTTCTCAAGTTTGTACATGTACTTTTTGTACAGTATATGATGAACAATATTTTATCACTATTTACACTTTTTACACTTAGGATTGGCATACTCAGTATAGACCTTTATTATTATTACACCTGCCATCTCCGTCTAGTTCTCAGTATACAGTAGGGGAAAATACATGTGATTTTTATTATACAAAAAGGCGCCAGGCTGTTTCTCATTTCAGCCTCATTTTGATTATATTGAATTGATTTGAACAGAAACAACATGGATGCACTATGATGTGGGATCTATACCCAGTTGTGGAGAAAATATGTATTGGCTAATAATTTTAGTATTGAAAATTTATAGTCTAGGCTCCATTAATAAATAGTTGTTTTCTTAAAGGGAATAACAATGAGACATACACAAGTATACGTAAATATGTTTAGCACAGTCATGACTGGCAGAAGGATGTAATCAATAAATGCACAAAATTGTGTTTTAAAGGCAGGGTATACCTTTAGTAATTACTCCACAAATTAATGACCATAAAAGCTTACTTGGTAAGAAGCACTGGAGAGCTGTTCAAAGTATAAAACACTCTGAGAAACGGGTCCCTTTGAAGTAATATAGTTTTAGAGAACGAGAGAACTTTCTGCTCAAAAACTTGAATCTGAGAAACGATTCAAGTGTGAATCATTTCTCACATAATGAAAAACAAGCAGTTTCAGCATTTTTCAGATCCTTCTGCATGGAAATAACCATTTTGGCTGATATCTCAAAAACGCTACCATCTTTTGAAACAAATCAAGCAGAAAAGACATAACAGTTTATCCAACATATTTTTCAAAGTAACCATTTTATTTCTTACAACCTTCTCCTGGGAAAACATTTTTGTACTTTGCATATCCGGCAGGAGTTTGTTGAGTTTTCATCCTTCTGCCAGACACCAGACAGAATTCCGTTAAGAACAGGTAACTAACCAAAACTTGATGTATTTCACTTGTGACTAGTTATCCGCTACTTTTGATATAAAGCAGACAATTTGTGTTAAGTCCTTACAAAAATCAATGGCTCAAAACACCTCAACAAATAAGGGATAGTTCATTGTTGGTAAAAAAATCTCAATACATTGTAAACTTAATTCAAGTAAAATTGGTACAAGAACTTGCAAAAACCTGCAAGAGGTTTTTCAATTAAGTTTCGTCACATTAGAAAAACAAGAAAATTTCATTCAAATTTAATAAGAGTGTGTTCTTCCCGGCAACTTTGAGAATGTATAAACATATGATATTGTTGTCCACTCTACAAAGACGCGAGCAAACATTTCAATGAACTTTCACAAATTAACTTAATATCTCATTATTTTATTAAGTTCATGAAGGTATATTTCATACCACAGAGATATACATTTTTTAATTAGCACACACAATAAAGAGACTCTATTCAATACTTGTTATACCATGGTATTAGATTGTGAATTTTTATTGGTCGAGCCCAATCACGTGACATAATACAAAATTTCATGTCTGCCCAAAAAAGTGCTGTTTCATCGTCCCAATTGATATGATATACATGTATTTGAAGTTAGCAATTCACCCGAGAAAGAGGTAGGTTACGTCGCCCGCGTCCATTACCTAGTTCGTTCTCAGAACATTATCTCACCGTCCCCATTGATCTGTACAACCACATTAGCGGTACTACCTGAGAAAGAGGTTACTATGCAACTACTGGTACTATGCACGCTACTGTACTTTCGATATGATGCTTGCGATAGGGACCAGTTGACAAAACATTTGTAATCGTTCGCCTGCTGCCGCCATCTCCGCACTTTTGTTGAATTGAATATTGTCGTCTGCAAACTATGTAGGTAAAGGGCCTTTTTAACAATCCTGCAATCTAATACCATGGTATAACAAAACAATTGTCTGCTGTGATATGCGGTCCATGCTGTTCTGGACACTCTCAGGGGGCGATGGCACCCCCGGCTTCGCCTCGGGTGCCATCTGCGAAATGCCCATCTGCCTGGTGCACCATCTGCCCCCCTCGGGTACCCAAAACAGCATGGACCACACCACAGTTGCAGACAACAATTGTATAATGGACCACATCACAGCAGACAACAATTGTATGCTGTCGTTTTTGTCCAATTGTTGAAAGTCATGTTACAAACTTCTTCCACCAATTTACCTATATTTTCTCCCTTCATCAATGTCGCCACAACGAACCGAAGATCAAACAGAAGATTAACCACTTTCTATTAACTTTTTCTGTAGGTGAATTTAATCTTGCCATACTTCAAGTACTTCAAATCAACGTAATTAAATGAAGATTCTACAAGTTCACTTCACTAGATTTGTATTACACAACTCTTTTCTTTCTTGTAATGACCAGCATCACATTGGGTGCCATCAAATACTTTCTCCTGAAGCTACCCAAGTCACATCAGGATGCCTCGCCAAGGGGCAGGGTAGTGAGCCACCAGCAAGACCTAATGAGCCACTCAAAAAAACGGGCTTACTCAGGGAAGGTACTTGAACACACCCTTAATATTATTCTATACAGACAATGACAATCCTCATGTACTTTCTTTGGGTTGTTAAAATTTTCTCCGCACATTTCTAAATTATAACTTTTTGTCCAACACATACACCCTTTACAGTTTCTAACACTGTAATGGACAAAACGCCACAAGACATCCCCTGACATAAATGTACACTGCTGTGCCTTTTTCTTATTTTACTGGGTGGGGGGGAACTGCCACGTAGATGTGCACTACTGCTCATCAGATTTTATCATGTAATTCCCCCACGCCAATAGACCCCTGTACTGATGACATAATGCTTTGTTTACATGTGCGCTTTCTAATAGTGGGGACCAGTGATTGAGGGGGGCAGCGAATTTGAAGCTCCATAGGCAAGTGCACATGTAAACAAACCATGACGTCATCAGTACAGGGGTATGGTAGCTGTGCGATATGAATTGATGGAGTCTGACAGGTTCAACTTGGGAAAATGTGTGCTGTTAGGCCCGACTTTGCAATCACATTCACTTCAAATATTGCCCTGCATTTTTATTCTTCAATATATAAATACCCTTCAAATAAAAGTGACCTACCCACTATCTTTAATGGGTAAATTTCTCCACTGAAACACTATTTTGTAACTTCTAGCTAACCAAAGATATCCAGAATGTTCATATTCCTGAGCACATTGACTTTGACATTTGACCTGCTGACTCTAAAACAATCTCAAGTTGCCTTATCTCAAGGTTAACTCTCCATCCAAGTTAGGATGCAGAACACATTTTATAACCCACCACTGCGACCTTGACATTTGACGCCAAAGGCAATCTTTTCTTCAAGGGCGACCACCCCTCCCTCACCCAAGTAACAAGTCCAAATGTCAATTCTAACTGGAGTTACTGTCTGGAAACCAGTTTAAAATAACCACAGTGACCTTGAACTTTGACATTTTCACAGCCAAATACAAACCCAACTTTCCTTTCACCAGGGGCAACTTCTAACTCAAGTTACGACCCGGAAACAATTGTGCCAGCCGGACGGATGCACGGACAGACACAGACCAACCGATGCAAAGACAGACAGACTCCACAGGCATGACAAGACCCCCTTCGGCCTATGGGGCTGAGTGGGGGGGGGGGGAACAAAGGCAACAGTGAATCAATCTTTGCGGGTCTTGTATTCAATAAGCTTAAGCAATTTTTTACTCTTTAAACTGGACTTTCAATAGACCATGTAACCTGTGAAATCGAACAAGTATATTTACAAAAGAGCCACAGAGCCTTTACTTCCTGAGTGCACAAGTTGTACACAGCTCAATGGAAAAGCATAAAATTTTCATTTCATGGAGATTGCACCATTCGTTTCTTGTTTTGTTTTTTATTTCAACTTCTGATGGAAGAAAGTGGGCACATCTCAAAACTTGTTGAACTTTTATTTACATTCTTGAGTTTTAAGCTGTAATCATGATCAAAAATGCTAATTTTTTTTTGTATATGACCAGTGTAGTTATCTTGCTTTCCCGGAGCTGCCAAAGAATATAAAAAGTCACTCTTTTTGTAAAAAACAAGACGACATGATCTATTTAACATGTACAGGAATGGCAAATTGGAGTGTCCAAATTCAAAGTAAAGGCGTACAAAATATCTCCCAGTCGCACTGCTGGCTACCAATTCCCTGATGCACGCCCAGGTGTTTTCCTCATAATATTGTTATGGTCGTCTGCTGCCCCAAACTCGTTTTGGTTCCAGGGAGTCGTTTTTCCACGTGCCCATTGCGTTGGTGGCCATACTCAAACTTTATACGGAGCTCACCTATGTGAGTAACAGGTAGAATTTCTGGAATCCACTCTATGATGAACGGTGTGGGCTCAGTCATGTCGGGTGAGGTGTGACCTGTGCAATCGGTCACACAGAACAGAAGTAAAAACAAATTTTAAGGGACATTCTTAATTTTCTTTTAATAAGTTGGGAAAGTGGACTTGGGTTTGCTTCTGGTTTATTCTCCTAACTAAAAAACAAGGAACTCGTTACAAAAATAAGTATTATTAATTTTTGAATTTCATAATTTAATAGATTCATTAAAAAAACACTTTTAACTTTTGGCTCAACTCTTTCACTACGGAATATAATGTACAGCTGTGACAGAATTGTTTAATATTTTGTTTATTTTGAGCCGCTGACAGCGGCTCTCCAGTGTATGAAGTAATTCACCGAGCCGCTGTGAGCGTGCGCTGTAGTAAGAGTTAAACTGCTCATAAGGCAGGCCTCAAAATAATCAACAGTGACTGCTTGGTGCCATGGTGCCCTTTCCAAAGAAAAGTTCAATTTTTGGAACGCAGAGCCCTTCTAAGAACAAATTTCAAGGCCTGATGTGTCTGACATTTGTTTCTACTCACCAACTTTTAGATAGGTCTTCAGCTCAAAAGGTTTGATAGGAACTTGGCCGTTGACCTTCCTGTAGGCCGAGGGGTCTTGTTCAAACCGTGATGGGGTGGGACTCAGGGTGTAGGTACCATCGCTGTTCTCGACAAAGCTACGAGTTATCTCCAACAACATCTGAAGCAGAAATATGAAGATTTTTGTTGTTGTTTTGTTTACTGCACCCAATCACTCCATGAAGTTTTTGTGAAATTGATTGGTAATTATGCGAAACAAGGCTCAATGACAGCAATTGTGTGGCACCAACAGAAGACCCAGAATCCTTAACCAACATCCCAGGACTAGAACCAGGCCCAAGGCCTGATTTTATGAAGCCAGTAAGTAGCAGACATTTTCTGCTTACTAACTCACCTAAGCAGAACTTCCATTTTATACCTGCTACTACATGTAACTAACTAAAGCAAAGGCAAAAGCTGCCAGGTCTTGTTAGCACAAGTACCACAATTTAACTATTACGACTGTGTACAGGCACTGCCAAAACTCCTTAAACAATTATAAATACAGTTACCCCAAAGCACAATTTGTTTAACAAAGGCTCACTGGTAAACTCCTTCATTAAATTAGACTAAGATTGCATTTGATGACATTGAATTATAACAATATTATTTCTAAAGATCAGAAATACAAAGTATCACAGTTACATTGTAGTTACAGGCAATCACTTTCAAAGAAATTTTGTTTTGAGCGTACCTCTTCTGTATCGAATATCTGCTTGACTTGTAAGACATTTGTGAGGTGCCACATGTACTTGGAGAATGTTCCAAGAGGGAGGGCATCCTTTCTGATGAATGCTGTTGTCGCATTTGGCAGTCGTTTCTTTTTGCTACCACTGGAAATACGTTGCTGAAGGAGGTCAAAGAACACTTGGGGTACGTGGAAAACCAAGGGTTCTGGTCGGCCTACAGAGGGGCAAGAAAAGGGCAGGGGAACATTATAAGTAAATGAGGTGAAAAAATGTGTTTGGAGAAAACCAAGTCAGAGAGTTTCGTTTATCAGACTACATTTATTTAATCAATTGATTCATATCATGAATTCAAATTTGCTACATTGATGTAGCAAATTTGAATTCATGATATGAACGGAGAAGCATAATCAAGAACAATATTAGCATTATTCATATTTCATTTATGTTATAATGTTACAAATGTAGCCATTTAATTGATTATTACCTGCTTGGAGGGATGAATGTTAAGCCCGGTTCATACTTCACGCGAATGCGAAGCGAATTTACGTGACACAAATAATCAGCACGCGCTGGTTTCCAATTGTGAAACAAGAAAATTTGCTTCGCTTCTGCAACTGACATGATGTATGAACCAGGTTTTATGCCAAGCATGCTAAGCAGAAAGGAACATTACCCTAATACGTCCTTTGACCTTTACTATCCCCCCAAATCCTTCAAAAACCCCTTCCTATTATATTTCCTAAAATTTGTGGATTCAGTGCTACTGGGTCATCATGCATCTGATGAAAATACCATACACAGGTTCCGGTAGTCCTCGGAAAGAATATGTAGCATTTGCATAGATTTAAGATCACAACAGTTTTCTGTAAAGGTAAATTAAACTGCATCGTATTCGCAGTCAAATAACGTTACGTTACACTGTCACTAGTGTCAGTGTCATATTAGGAGAAGCAGATCGTAGCACCATAATTAGGAAGGAAACTTCCTCCATGGTAGCACAAAAAATTTAGTTGCGATGATCGTAACCCTCCATCCTACTGACGGTCGAACCGGAGGGTTACGAGATACAGCACATACCAGTTCGCCAGATGTGCCAGCCCGATAAATAGTGCCAGTATGCTGGACTACCTCCGCTTCTTTGCCCTACGAACGCAATTGTCCAAAATCAGGGATCATGGCTCCGAAGATGTTGAAATGTGTCTGCATCAGCGCTGAGATTTTTCATAAAATTCCACCAAAATGAGTCATTATACCTACCATATGATACAGAGATTATCGATGGGCAAATTTTGGCCAAAAAGTATAAGTTTCGATTCAAAAGTTGATCCCTGATTTTTGACAACTGCGTTTGTAGAGCCATGAAGCGGAGGTAGTCCAGCGTATTGGCACTATTAATGGGGCAACAGATGTGCCAATTTCTGTCAGACTAGTGACCAGATTTGCCTAATTTTTACCACTTTCAGAAATCTTGATACACAATCTAAAAACACAGATTTGATCTTCAATGTATAATAGAATCAATGTGTATAGAATCAATGTAGAACGCTTAAAACAGTGGTTTGATCTCCGAGTTCCATGTGAATCGACAATTATAGGAGATGGGTCCAACCCAAAATAATGTCAGGGTAAATACTGTTTTTATGTGCTTCTAAAGCTTTATAAGCTACTAAACTTAAGCCAGAACTTACCGTCAAACTGATAATGCATTGTCTGGTTGATCCGTTCTGTGACACTTGCTAGCCACCGCGTGAAACAGATGGAGGTGTTCTCACCCTCCTGGGACGCGACCTGAACCTTACTGGGCGTAGTTGCAGGCATAAACTGGCCCCTCTTTGTGGCCTGCTTTTTAGCAGGCGATGCTGCACTCTCCTGGAGGGTGAGGAGAGCACTGCTTGCTTGGGCTTAAAAGTGAAAGAGTAAAAAGGTGTTAATCTTAATCAATGGCCAGTTGAGGCAAAGTTTTTAGCACTACATATAATAATAATAATTAATAATAATAATTAATAATAATAATTCTAGCCTAGACTGTTCAAAGGCGCATGACAATAATAATAATAATAACGATTTATTGATTTATATTGCACACATTCCATTCAATGTGCACAAGTGCAACAATCTCACAATAAATAATTAAAAAAAAAACATTGAAAAATTGCTAAAAACATTGGAAATTACACCAAGAACACAAGACAATCGTAAAAAGCAAGAAAAATCCACCAACAAAGTTTTCAAAAGTAGCAAATTCCACAATGAACTCAACAGCAGTAAAATTCCACAATAAATGTATGTATAACAACATTAGAAGAAACTACTATAAGTAACATGGTAAAAACATAAAATTAAAAAGTCCCCCGCCCCTATAAATAACCATGGAGCATTATTAAACAAAATAAACAATATATGCAAGTACTAACATAAAGAAAAATAATATTTATTGTAATTCTTTGGACAACACTATAAGAGCAGAGGTCGTCCAGGGAAGGGCAAAAGTAAAAAAAAAACTCATCAAAAAAGGTGTGCCCTCCCAGACCCCACTCATTTTAGACAATGTAAAATTGAAAATATAGGAAACATAATATTAAAATGTGTCCGTTAAATACTGACAGGGTCTTCTTTGATCAACATTTAAATGTGGCAATGAAGCTAAATGACATTAAGAAGAATTGTTTACATAAATTGCCAGATTTTTAGGTACAATTCAGATGCTTCATCAGCTGAATACCTTGGTTTGGGCAATTCAAATACATGCAAACCAGGCATCGACTTAAAAAACAGGGGGCAGGCCAAATCAGAGAACTTGCACATTTTCTCAAAAAGAGCATATTGGCCAAGTTGGCAGTGACACAGTGTAATTTTTCTGTAGGGGCAACTGGCCAATTCAGCAAGGCATTGAGGCCAATGGCCTCGGTTAAGTTCGAGGCCTGATGTAAACCATAAGTATTTGTGACTACTGTCGCATACATCTGTGCTAAAGCATGAGATATTTCTGGTTTAACCCTTAATCCCTGGGGTTATCCACCGGGGTCCTTCTTCACTCTAACAAAATCAAACAACATACAGGAACTTAACACCCAAACTGTTTGGACTCTGATTATGGTGGTATGCCTGATCTCATGTCAAGCATAATCAGTTTACTGGTGCATTCCTCAGTCCAACAGAATCAAACAAACCATGTGCTTGGAGTTTAATGGGTTAGGGTTTGTATTGGGAAGGGTTATCTTTAGCCAAAACAGGTTTATGCACACATTTTGTCAGGTTTCGTAGATTTGATGCATTCATGCAAATCTACATATAAATTGTGTCAATTCTTAGCAAGTCTTGGCCATTCTGCCTTTTAAAACTGTTGCCAAAGACTTTCTGTTTTTTTTTTTAAATGGACATGCCATGTTTTTTTATGGAAAGTGAACTCTTCCAGTCAATAATGTAAATTCCGGGCCAGTAACAATCAAGCACAAAACCTTTGATTCGATGTTGTACACACCTAACATGTCATCCTTGCGTTGAATCTTGATGAGCAGGTTTGGGTTGTTTTCCTCTGCTACGACCTGATCCAGTTGTAGAGGTTCACTTATTACAGTTAGTGATGATTCTGAGTTGGGGCAGTGAAATAAAACAGGAGAACATTTAAGCTTTTCTTTAATACCACAGCAACAATTTACTACAAAAGAATACAGCCACTCGAATTGTCTAGATATTGCTGGCTTCAGCAGAAAGTTAAAGAACCTCAGTTCAGACATATATATGCAATTTGTAAAAGCAGAACAAGATGAAGTTGTTGAGCACACAAGACAATATTTTTCAGTTCTGTATTGTACTAAAAATTAAAGTGATCACCTGAGAAGTTGCATGACGATTCCAGTGTTCTCCCTAAAACAGTGGTCCACTGACCAAATGCCAGTTAAAACACCCATTAAAATCTGTCCAACTAATCAGGCTAGCTTATTTGTTACTTGCCACTGCTATAACCCACTAATTGTTCATAATACACATGTCGAAATACAAGTTCCATATGAGTGACAATGTTGCAATGAAACCTTAAAGTTGCATGGCCCGTTTTTCAAAGATATTTTTTATTTAACTTTTTACATTTTTTTTCTGAATGAAGTTTGATAACTGAAGCTGTTTCAAAACGAAAAGTATAACTTTTGCATATGCCACGGACATTGCACAAAAACGTGTAGCATGCAAAATTGTTACATGTCTGATTGGTGTGAGAGACATCGGGATCCCGACAGTAATTCATTTTTAGTTTAACTTTTCAAATTAACTAACTCTAATCATTTGAAGATTTCTTTTTGAAACCTAGTATCTATAAAATATGGACCAGTGAAAAACTTGGTGGACTAGTTAAAAGACAAGGTAACACGTCCTTCTGGCTAGTCACTGAAAAAAGTTAGAGAAAAACCCTGTAAAAAAGATTGCAATTAAACGGCTGCATGTTTTTTGTTTTGTTAAAAATTGTGCTAGCTTGTGTACATGCCTAATACACCAACCATATTGGTGTCTGGAAAATGACTTTAGAAAATGCTGTTTGACTTCAAGACTTACCTACTGCATCCAGATTAATGAAAAATTCAAACTCTTTAGCCAGTGCCTCATCACTGGCAAAAGCACAAATGCAAGCATAGAAATGTACACAGCGCCGTTTCAGCTCCTCCCCTGGGGCTGCTCGAAAGTTTCTGAAATGCCGGCAGGTGCACTGGAACTTGTGCTCAACAGTGCCGTTCTTACGCTGGCTCTCCGAAAACGAGAAGTGGAGGAAGCCTAGCAAGTTCTTGGGCTGGATCTTACACTTGACAACCATGACATTCTTGCTGACTCTCTGGACGACAGGGCCTGTGGTCTCTGTCGCCAGCAGCCATATAGCCTGCTTGATTTCATTTGACACTGGCAGAGAATTCAGGACATAGTTTTTCAGAGTTAAGGGGGTTGCTTCTGTCTCACTCTCCAGGGCCAGTCTAAGGTGGTTGCAATGTACAATTTCAGTTGTGGCGGTGGGGTCTGTAGGCTTCTGACATAGGTCAACATAGCAGCGGGTACCCTGCAACACTTGTCCCTGTAAATCCATCAACGGATGTAAGGGTAGCTCCACAAAACCCCTATAATCTGGTCCCCGATCCCGGAGCCTGACTGAGAAGACCTGAACCGTAGAGCCGGTCATGATCTTTACGGCATCTGCACTGTGCCCTTTTTTCCGCCCTGCCCCACGGAGGACCATGTTGCAGGCTTTGTTCTTGCAGCTCAGTCCTCTGATCCCATTGTAGAATCCACAGCTTGGACATTTCTTGACACCACGCAGAGTTGGCTTGCCAAGATCCTTCAGCAACTCCTTGACCTTGGTGGAGGATTTATCTTTGTTTGCCATTGTTGGACTTTGAGAAAGAGAGGTCCAATTCTCAATCACTAACTATTAAAGAAAATTAAAAATACAGGTCAACAACATCATGTTAAATTATGCTCTGACATGATTTACTAATATTAAGAACTAAACACTGGCTTAAAGATGTACTGCAGTAATTTTCCTGGTTCCAGATCATTTACTAGTTTTTAATCGATGCAAGTTTAAATGTTTGTTTATGAAACTTCACTATGGTCAGACAATACAGTGCTGACTCAAGCACTGCCCTGTCATGACTTGTTTGTTTGATGTGTTGGTCAGGCTTTTCAACTAACTTTGTTCAGTGGACAGTGGGACTATGGAGGTAGAAATACAATCCAATTGGACCATCAGCTGATCACTGCTGATTAAAGGTCCTTTATGACAGCTTTCCACACTGAATGAAACTATTCTGGCATAAAGAATTCTTCTAAACTTGCCATCATCTAGAATAGTGGGCCTTGAACTTTGCTCTTATATTGAAGGGGCATGGCAATCTTCCCCTGGTAAGGGGCACTTGATTATGACATGAGGAAAATGTAATTTCTAATGGAAGTTTGCAAAGGGCACCACAGCAAAAGCACAGGGCACCAGGACAATTGCTGTGGGTGCCGTGGGTTAATAATGTGAGGCCTGCATCTAAACAATTCAACTGCTCTTATAAGTACATACATCATTGTGAGTAACACACGGTATGACTGTCTACTCGCGATGAGTTGAATTGTGTTCGCACCATCTCTCCCCACCCTGGCGACATATTTCGAGTCAGCATTGTGGGTAATAAAAAATGACCGTGATGCAACAGAGAAGAAGTCGGAGCAAATTGAAAAGGATTATTTGCAAAAACCTTTATTAATAAATAAGGTTCGTAACTTCAACATCCAAAGCACTGGATGTATATTGTAAACGTTTATTGCAATACATTTGTACATGTCCTCTAGACCCAGTAACTGGGGCGCTGTACTCCTTTTTAAGATTTTGACATTATCGATCGTACTAGCATGACTAGTACGACCGATAGTGTCAAAATCAGTACGACCGATTTCTGTCAAAATCTCAAAAAAGGAGTAACGTTACAGCTCCCCAGTCACCCTGCCAGTTACTGGGATTGGCACTATTTTGTAGACTAGCACACAGTACTCCTAGAACTATGAGGTTCGTTCCGCTATCGTCTCCTCGTGGAGACGATAGCGGAACGAACCTCAGTCATAGTTCTAGTAGGAGTAAGCACACAGTAGCAGTAGCACACCTGGCGAACTAGTATCAATAATGTGCTGTATTTCGTAACCCTCCGGTCTCCGATCGTCGGGAGGATTGAGGGCTACGATCATCGCAACTAAATTTGTTCGTGCTACCATGGAGGAAAGTTTCCTTCCTCCATCTACGTTCTGCTACTCCCAAGACACCGACACAACAGTGTAACGTGACGTTATTTGACCGCGAATACGATGCAGTTTACTTTACTTTACCTTTACAGAAAACTGTTGTGATCTTAAATCTATGCAAATGCTACATATTCTTTCAGAGTACTTCCGGAACCTGTGATGGGCATTTTCTACTTTATCATACTTACAAAGATTACATTTGTTGACTGAAAATCATCTGTTGTTTTCAATCTCCGCAAGGAATGGACGCCATGTTGGTAAGAAATAGCGCGACGACAGCGGTACAAACGGACTCTCTGATTGGTCAATTTACATCACATGCAGCGTTCCATTTCTGACGTCAATTTCAATTGGACATCAACAAAAAAATGTCCCCCCCCCCTCCACCTTGAGTGATAAGACACAATTTCCATTTTCGGACGAATTTATTTAGAAACGGTATGAATATTTCTTTCACAAATAACATTAAAATTATTCCATTAGCAACACACACACAATAAATAAATAAATAAACAAATAATGAAAAATAAATTAATTCTTCCCTGCTTGCCGACACCCCCTCCCCCAAAGTAAATAAATAAAATATAATAAAAAAATTGTTTCATTTAGTTTTTGAGACGGTGCGAAGAATACTACTACTTAAAGAAGAAAAATGTGTGTGTACTATCGTTTTCTGTTTTTAGCCGCATCAGAATATTGAAAAGAAACTGTGGAGTGAAGTGGTTGTTGTCTATTTTTGTCTTTGTTCGATTTAGTTTTTAATTATTTCATTTGAAATGGTCCAAGTTGTTCATGTTGTGATTGAATAATTGAATGGCTTAAATAAAATTAATCTAATGTGATTTCAAAAAATTACATAAACATTGTGCGTGCTTGTGCTTCAAGTATTAAATCAAATTTTAAGGTAGATAAGTTTTTTGAGTCTCGGTAGGGCCCTGGCCAGAGGAAAGAGGCCCGCGCGCACAAAGTCTCCAAATTTTATATAAAGTCGTTTTAACTACACCTGGATATTACACATCTTTCGAAAGGTCTCAATGGAACTGTTTGCACACAAACAACAATAACATGCGGGCGGTCTACCTGGATTTCACAAAAATCACGCATCATCCCATGATAACAACATGACATATAAAATTATAATAACAAAGGTGACCTACTTCAACAGTTTGTACCAACATTTAATTGGGAGGTAACGGATAATCAGATTAAAAAATTGTACATTATAAATTCTTGATTTTTAAGAAAAATATTGTGAAAGAGACGAAAAGTCTTATAATTTTAAAATCTGTAAAAATTATAATAACTGCTTTGTAAATTTGTACACAAAAATACAAAAACAATTTATTATAATAACAGAATGCCACTTGAGGAAAATGGAGTAATCCAAAATAGACCTGCGCATGACATAATGCTTGTCGTGATTAAATAGTATTTTGCATATTGTCAAACCACATAACGAACTGTCTACCGTATGTATGGTCCTAGGGAATATGTCAAATTGTCATAACTTCGCTCAAATGTTGAACAAGTCGTTAGCTTTTGTTGTATTCTGTAAGAAATATGTAACCTGCTTGAAATGAAGACATATATCATGGCGAAATTTCGGCGGGCTTTGCTCTTCATTTTTGTGATAAACTGTAGTGTTCTTCAAGCAAACTGTCGGGTATATGAACCAAACGTTAGCCTTTATTATGGACAAGCAGATGCAGTATTGGTTCCAGGGAATGGCGGCATACCGCAACACAAAGAGTTCGGTTTTGGAACAGATGGATCGCTGGATGGTAATCTTGAATGTGAGCCGACAGGTTATGTAAGTTATCTTCTGGTATTAGAATCATCATTGCAATTATTGAGATTTGAAGAAAGTGTTTGTGTTGAAAAATCAATATTTTAAATCATGAATGATCAGACAGCTGAGATATTATAAATTTGACAGACATGGTCCAGCGAGTTTCGTCCGGTCTGGAAAAGAACATTTGTTTGTCAAAAATATTTAAATTTAATAAATATGCGCGACATTTCCAATTTGCGTTTTTTGGTAGAAGGTTATTGGTGATTGATTCATTGGGTGAAAGTGCAGTGGTTGATATATGACGTATACTATTATATAGAGCTGTTCAAAATGTTAAACTTCTGTGTGGGATTTGATGAGACTTCACTAAACCCTGTTTTTAATGTTTTGGGTTTTCCATCGGATGCTGGTCATCTCGCCCCCAAACACTCTCGCCCCCAACAATCTCGCCCCCAACAATCTCGCCCCCAAACAATCTCGCCCCCAGCCTTTGACAATCTCGCCCCCTGACAATCTCGCCCCCAAACAAAGTCGCCCCCGATGATGACTGGAAGTTCTAACTTCTGATGACTTACGGTGTAAACTTAGAAATTAATTGATGGGAGCTGTTGTCGCAATGCTGTCAAAAACTTGTATGATATTTTGTCAGAAAAGTATCGGCTTATAATCATCCACTGAACGAAGTTTGAGAAGGGTATTGAAAAATCACAAGAAAAAAGGGTGAAATGCTCTTCCACGGCGGCGGACTATAGTTTGCGATCGATCGATTTCGGTAATCAGTGAATCAAATCAAAGTGGCATTTTTCAATGTGCACCCCAGCTTGTCAGGTGACACGTTCAATGACTGACAGTTTGATTTTGTCTCCACGAAATGCCCCTGAGTGCATTAAAAAATTAATTTTATTCAAGAGTGAGAGACAATTTTCAATAAGAAATCACAGAACATCTTAACAACAACATGTACCATTCCTTACTACGAGGGAGATCATTCACATATTCTTTGTTTTTTAGTTTACGCATTTTCCTTTATTTTCGAAATCGACTTTAAGTGAACACTTTATCAACTTCATCATGGTTAAAAAGTCGACTTTTCCAATTTTTTCTTCAGATTGTCAGGGGGCGACTTTGTTTGGGGGCGAGATTGTCAGGGGGCGAGATTGTCAAAGGCTGGGGGCGAGATTGTTTGGGGGCGAGATTGTTGGGGGCGAGTTTGTTGGGGGCGAGAGTGTTTGGGGGCGAGATGACCGGCCTCCTTTCCATCATAAACAATTACCTAAGAAAAAAATGTTTGTTTGAACTTTGACATGCCCTTCACTCCCCCTTCAGAAAAATTCAGAGATCGCCGCTCCAAACCTTTGGCTTCTTGGATGTACAGCATTAGAGATAAAAGAGGTAATGACACAAGTGTTTAACTTAACGTGATCACCATAAATCATGATATGTTGTCTGCTGTCCATTTATGCCAGATAAAAACTGGAGGATAGCTGAAAATCCCTCGAGGTTGCCTAGCTTTCTAGCTTGTTTAATACTTTTTCGAAAAACTTCATACGGATTGCGTCAAATTAAATTTTCACACAAATTCAGATGTTTAATTTAATGGGAAACAATAGACCGATTGCGCGACCCGAGTCATGTGACCCCTTCTGAGTATAAAAATGTAAACACACACGACGTCCTCCATAGGAAAGTGCGGTACGGTACAGGATGATTTTTGCATTTAGTTTATTCGATCGAGGCGTTTCTTGCTTGCAATCTATGACAAATATTCCAGAGTTTGTACCAGAGACCTTCGAGTGGCTGAATAAAGCCAGTAAGGACAGTTCCAGCAAGTCTTGAAAATAGTACAAATACCGTATAAATGTGCACGATGTGTACAAGTGAACGACGGAATGTTAGGGCAGAAGACTGCGATCAACACGACCTTTTCAACACAAAAATTTCAAAGTTTTGAAGCTGACATCGTCCAGAGAAATTATTTTCCAAAACTGTGTGATTCCTTTGCCTATTTGAAATTTTGCAAGGCTAGGTACAAATACTAATTTTTGAAACGTTCTTTATCCTTTATTTACAGTGATTTAGGTCTACATTACAAACAAAATAACAGGCGGGTGGCTACATAGTAGTCGTCCGACGTCGGTAGTGCATGGCTAAAATACCTCTTTTTAGTAGAATTCTGTTAAATTGTGAATCAGAGATGGGTTAAATTAATGCCACAACATAGTACTTTAAAACCCTCCGTTGGAACAGGATACTATTTTTGACAGTCGGTTTTTAGTGTTTTTTGAATAACTTGTTTAATTAAATTTGAACAATTTTGAAACTCCATGTGTTCCTCAAGCAGTCAATTCCCTTCAAAACAAGGTATCCCCCGTTAAAATCGGCCCAGGCACTCTGCCAAAACATGCCATCAGCTAGTCATGCCCCAGGGGAGTCCATTTCAACCCCTGCGCTAAGCAATACGGCCTTGTTATTTATTGCTCTGTGTCACGAGGCCAGATGTGTGGTCTGATAATGGTCTGCCGCAGCATCAATGAATGATGTCATACACTTGGTTGAAGCCTGGCCTGACATCTAGTGTATCCCTTTTGAACCAATCCAGAGTCTGTATTGGGGCTGGGGATGGTGGGGGAAGGCGGGGCTTTAGTGTTGTTGTTTGATACTGAAAGTTCATCAGCCTTTGATGTCTGGGTGGGTAGACTTACGGTCTTTTCCTTCCTCAATGCTTGAGGCCTGGAGGTTATAGATAATATCTTCTAGGAATAAGTTGTGATCAAACACCAGTCGACTGTTAGTTGTGGCATGGTTGTGGTGTGTGTATTTGGGGTGAAGTTGGGGGCGACGGGGGGGGGGGGGGGGGGGGGGGGGGGGGTCAAAGGCGGGGCTTAGCGTCAGGGTTGTTTTCTGATTAGGAGCTGTCAGCCACCTTTTGGAATGGTCTGAAAATGAATATATAGTGAGGGACAAACCTCTAGAAGATGGTTATATGTCAAGAAAAGCATTTGAATAAATATTGGTAACATGACACGCGTGTATGTAGGGTACTATACAAAATAGTACGTCATTCCATCGCAATATAATTCTAGCATCAATGGCAGCGCAGAAGGGGCTGATTAACTAATTTAATATCACTGAACAAAAGTAAAATCGATTGTTTTTTAAGTCACTCCGTGTCACGGCATATCTCTTTACACGTATTTTGCCATCAGCTATATGGCGTTGCCGTTATACCCATAAAGGGTCACGTGACCGCATGTCAACATTGGTCGCGCAATCGGTCTATTGATCATTTAATTATGCTGAAAGATTAACTTGTCAGCTGGCTAAATTGTTCAGGCTGGTGAATAATGGTATACAAATAATGAATGTTTATGAGTGCAATGGTAAGAATATTTTCATGAGTTGAAAGATGGTATGTTCCACTCAAGGAGGCGAAGCCGAGTTGAATTGAATATTCCATCTTTCAACTCATGAAAATATTTTTACCGTTGCACGAATGAAAAACATTCATTATTTGTTTTATATAACATCCAAGTAGATCTTTGTCATTTGATTGGAGGATAACACTATAAAGTATATTGAGCTTCAGCCATTATTGAATAGTCACTTTCGTCAATAGAGGGCAGGCGAGCGTGCAATGGAACAAATCGGATGGAATGAAAAATGCACGGTGAATGGAACTAAAAATGCACGGTGAATGACGTAGCGTGCAATGGTACGTTTATTTGCTGTCACGTGACCGACCATCCTCCAATCAAATGACAAGGATCTCCTTGGGTGTTATATAAAAAAGACTTATAGGCAATCCTGGCCATGGAATACCATAGGCCCTCTGTTTCCTGACTATAATCATGTTAGAAGATAGAAGAGATGCATACACCATGAATTCCATGCTTTCATAAGCATAAGTGCATAACCTCACTCAAGTAGAATAATGGACACAATGTACATCCTGCTGGAAAAATTTATAACATTATGCCCAACTGTTGGGTCAGTTTTGGTGGAAAAGTTTCAATAAGATAATTACTGAATAAAGGTATTTCCTGTGTATTGAAGCTTGAAGAGATCGGCCACACCCGTCTAAACCAGGCTTGTCAGAAGCTACAATTTCCTGAAGATGCAGAGAAGAACTTCACCACTCTTTGTCAGGCAATACCTGTAAACCCCATTGGCAAGTCTCAGAATGGTAACTACTGGGAAGCCCACCACAAATTCAACAGGAATGCCTTCTTGAGGTTCATGCTTCTGCAGTGTCCAAGAGAGGTCCCCAATAAGACACGGATGAGAGTTGAGGAAGTCCGGTGCAAGGTAGAGAAAAAACTAAGTAGTGTTAGTCAATGTATTTTCATTGCATTAGTTCAAAAATAATGTAGCTTGATTCGGTAATAGCATTGTGGATTGTCATGGCCATGCGATCTGGAACACTGGAGTTCTGGATGTTGTCAGAGTGTGGGCTCTGGTCATGGTCATGGCACTTGTGTTCTTGAGCAAGACACTTAAACCATTATTACTTTAATCTTCGGATGGGACGTTAAGCCGTATAGGTCTTGTGTGTTTTGTAATGCACAGAAAAGAACCCAGTACACTTATTGTTAAAGAAAGTGTTTACCCCTGTGTTTCTGGCATGGTTGGCTGCAGAGGACACTTTCAAGGTGCTATAGAAATGGGTCTTAGTTCAAACACTCACCATGCTTGTCAAAAAAGTTATGAGTGCTTTAAGATGTCCATTGAGTGTGATAAAGTGCGATACAGGAACTGTGTATTATTACTATTATGGTATTTTGCACAATTCATAGATGCACCCTTTGCGCTGCACACAGTACAACATTACTCGGGAGCCTACAAGATTTTAAGAGGATCTGTACTAATAGGAAGATAGATAGATAGACGTTTGAGGTTCTATGTGTAGTGCAAAGGCAATATTTTTGTAAAAATACAATACATTTTGCACCTACACCTGTGTTTATTTGATTCTTCATAAAGTTCATTAAATTTACCCCAAACAGTGCTAGGCAGGCAAGGAGAAAGAAAACATTGTTTAAACCTTATCTCTAGTGTCTTTGGCTGGAGAGTCTCCTATATCCTCCAAAATATGCCATTTTTCTATTGATGTTTATTTATTTATTTGATGTATGAATAAGATTGATTGGTATTCCTGTTCTGATGATCAGCTATTGTTATTTGGTCCAGCAGTCCAAAAATATTCAGACACCATCCTGAAGAGGGTTTTAGTACATTTAGGGTTAATATATCAATTCAATGTTGCGCTGTCACATGCTGTTTTGGAGATACATGTAGTTGATTCCATAGTACCTGTACCTGCACTTGGTTTATAAATGTTGATATATTGTAAATAATATTGTGCTTTGTAATGACTGTTACAGCTTGACCTTGAACAAGATTCGTTGAATTCAAAACCCATTCTTGTATTGATCCCTGTAATGCTGGGGAAACTTTGCATCAATATTGCAGGGCAGGCTCGTGGTGATGAATAACAATGAAAAGAGTCATCTGAGCATAGATGAGGGCGCTCTTCTTCCGATGTACAAGATTCTGGTCATGGTATGGGTCGTACTCCAAGCCCTCTGGATTGCTAATTGGATCAAATTCAGACAGGTAGTGATTTGTTTTCCTTTTTCCATATCAATAAATAGTTCACCTTTCAATGGTTTCGCTGTTTGTTCGATTCAAAACTTTTATTTTATACAAAATGAGAAGGTGACATAATACTTTTCACTGCAGTTTTCCAACCATCTACACAAGTTGCTGTTTGTTGCTCCATCCTTCAAGTTTCTGTTGCTCACCTTATCTCTGGTGTGGTGGGAGGTTATTGCTGCCACTGGTGAGTGCTTCAAAGTTGTCTATATGAACCATAGAGGATTATCATGGGCAGTTTGTTTGCATCCATGATAATCATCAGAAATGTAAATATAGAACGATAAGGTTCGGGAAATATTGAAATACAAATTGCACACAAATTACATTACTATGCAAGTTTTGGAGCTGAAAGTAGCTTAAAAATATGAAATACCTTACCAAAAACACATGAAAATAGTACCAAGAAATGTGATTATATTATCCAATCATAGCAGAAACTTGTTATCTTGTTGATCTTGTTAAAGTTATTGGTATTTGTTAAATGGAACCTACAAAACATCAGTTGCTTGGGAACATACACTCGTCCCTCTTTTCTGGTTGCCTGGCATTGTACTATAGAGATTTCAGATTCAAATTACAAGTTGCTTGTAAACAATGTAGGCCTCGATGATTTTTACAGGCACTTGTTTATCATGAGTCACGAGTGTAAAAATGGAAGTCATGGATCATTAATCCTTATGTCTGAACACTAAAAAGTGCAGTTGACAATAATGTTTTTACAGGTACACTTTGAATGTACATAAGAATTAAAGCACAACTTTCATGGTGGCTCGGCAAACAAAACAAGTAAAAAATGCAAGGGTTTAGCTTTTGTATTTAAAACCCCCTGATATGTTTTTTTGGTCTGATATTAGCCTAAACTTTGTTCATAAATTGGTTCACGATGCACTAAACTGTATCGAATTTGAAGTTTAGTATGTATTCATAAACTGTTAACCAGTAAGCACTTTTTTGTGCTTATTTTATGCAGAACATTTCTGCTTACTGACTTTTACAGAGTGATCAATAGCAGTAATGAAAACTGTTGCTTGTATCATAGAGGGGTTCAGCTTTGTTCACCTTTTCAGCCTCAGTTGTCCTAAATTTGAAAAATAGCGACACCTGCAAAGTAACATGAATTGTAATTTTTTGTCGGGTCTGATACTTCGTTCTTGTAAAGGCAAGGCAGTTTTTACTGAAACATTTCAATGGGCACCAAGGCAATCACCTGTGGGGCATGGGGGAAATTGTCTCAGTTGCCTCTGTGAAGTACCAGGCACGTTTTGGTAAACTTTCTGAACAAAGCAACATTTAGATTTAAAAAAAGATGAGAAATATAAATCTATAAACATGATTTTGCTGTAAATTTTGAGGTTTTCAATGATTTTCTAGGTTATGAGAACACCACCCTGGAGATGTACCGAGACATCATACAAAGTACAGAAGTTGTCATGTTGTTCATGACCATGATGCTTGCAGCTGAAGGCTGGTGTGTACTCAGACCTCGCATCCGAAATATTCGCTGTTTACTCATACCAGGTACACGTAGATCTTTTACATTCAGCTCTGTCTAGTTCTCAACATGATGATGTTTAGAGCAGTAAGAATACTAGCGATGTGTGTACCATACTATTTCTCCACTCAAAGAGCTCTGTTAAATTACCTTTGGAGCAGGCTCGCTGGAACACTCTTTTGCCAGCTGATGCTGGGTTTTGCAAAGGCGATTGGCGAGTGCAGAACACAAAGACATTACAGCATTGGGTCCGGGGCCTGCTGAAGGGCCAAGGAAGCTTTGGGTTCTTTATGCTCTGTAGTGCAATCTGAGACACTATTTAGCACTTAATTCTTCTCTTTGGGGGCAGAAAAGGGTGATATTATTAGTTTAATATTTAAAATTATTACCCCACAATGAAATAATCATAAACAATTGAACCCCAACTTTTTTGTTTGGGTACTGGACTAAAATATCCTGTACTTTTAGTATACATGTCAGGGTTCTCCCCAGGATTTTTCAAAACTGTGGGGCTTTTATGTCGGACGGGCGCTATCCCACGATGCGAGCGCGAAGCGCGAAGCCCTTTACGGTTTGGGGTCCAGGGCCTGCTCAAGGGAAAATTTGAGGTTTTACATGCTCTCTGCTGCATTCTGGTGTATTCAAAGAGACTCCAGAAGTATTTGAAAATATTTTTTATCGAATGAAATAATTGGGGAAAAAATTGGCCTGGGGATCCCCTATAGGTGGTGAATCTGTTACAATTATATATTTTAGTTCACATCTGAAATAAGTAAAATCCTTATTTTCAATGTAAATAAAATAAATCAGAATTCTAATTTTTGCACACATTCTTATAAAAAATATATTATACCCCGATGACGGAACACCCCCCCCCCGGATACTCGCGAGCTGTACCCCGATCGCGTAATTCGGCTATAATTATTGTGCTCGCGTTGTGTACGTGAGGTTGAGCGATCAACATACTTTTGGGGGTCGATCTCGTTTCCGCTGGTACCCGTCTTCGTGAGCGGCGCACTTTCTCACTTTGCCCTTCAGAAGGGAACCAGTTAGGCTGAGCAGCACTAGCACGTGCACTGTGTTGCTGATGCACGATCTGGTGCAGGATCAACAGACTGAGCATGCATCAACACGGCGATCGTTGTGGTGAATGTGTTTATCTGTCATGTCTATGTCGTCCGCTTTGTGAACTTTTGAAGTGTGATAAATACCAGCTAGGAAGCAGCACGCAACTGGTGAGCTTGAGTGACTTTTATGGGACGAGAAACTATGTTTTCCTCGAACAATTTTGTTTCAAAAAAAAAAATAATAATGATAATAATGGTATTCAATAATGGGGAGCGTATCGGGTAGGAAAAAGTGTGATCTGCCTTTTCACCAGCATATCGGCCAAGAATTCTTGCGTATCAGCCCGATATGCTAGCTTGTATGTGGGGAGAAGCCTGCATGTTTACTAAATTCACCCTTACCTCAATGAACAAATTTAGACAATGTCAGAAATGTATAAATAATTGTGACATTATGTCGTATGTAAAAAAAAAAAAATATCTCCACCCACTCATCTTTTGACACAGCATGCTTGTTATTCAAAAAGAAAAATGTCTGTTGACGGCAGTGCTTTATTTCCTTTATGTAAAAATGCCAACAAACATAATTTGAAAGGTGTTGGAAATAGCAGCCTACCAGTGCCTTGTTTTTTTATTTAGGGAAGGGGGTTGCTGCAGCACCCACAACATCCCTCTTCCACAGGCTTGCTTGAGAACATGAGCAGTGCACAAATTGGATGAGACAAACACTTCGACAAGAATGATGTTGCTTTGACTAAAAAAAGAGTAAACAAATAATTGCATTTTTCTTTTTCTCCACAGTACTTTTTCTGGTGTTTTTAGGCTCATCAATATGTGCCATCTGGGTGCATAATTACTTCATGGTAAGCTGAAATAAGACATTTGTATTTGTCTATATCTCTTTCTTGTGGAGATTTCCTAATCATTCATGGTACAAGGATGGTATAGTGCTGGGAATTAAAAACATTCTCACATTGAACTGTGACTGTACAATAAAGGCCACGATCAATGTCAATTCTAGAGGTGTGTGGAGCACCCACATTGGATCCATCAACTTCCTCTACTGTATTTATTTTCTTCGCAATCAACCATGATTTAAAAGGCATACCTTCTGGTATAAACCCTAACCATCCCAACCATTCAAAATCCAAGTGCATTGTTTCATACTATGGAACTGAGGACCAACTAGTTAACTGAATTATGCTTCACATGGGACCAGGGACCAATTTCATAAAGCATGTAAGCACTAAAACATGCTAAACATAGATAAATCTGTGACACTTATCTGTGATCTTTTATCTGTGATAAAAACTGGACACCAGCCAACATTTCCATAAAGTTTACATTGTTGCGACTGGTGCACTGCCCCACTCATTTTTTGCTTTGCCAAAAAAATTCTAGGCAGAATTTTATGCTAAACAGCTTTATGAAATTGGACCCATGCATTCAACCAATTTGTATGTTGACTTACCTTCCAGTGTTAAATTTCGTTACAGTGAGCAGGGAATTATGGTTAAAAGAATGCAATTTATTATCATACCTGTATAATTTATTTTGTTATCTGTCTGTTACAGGCATTTGCTGTTTGTAGCATCGTTTTTGTTATTTACCGGACTGTGAAATGGAGCACCTACAATATGCTTTACCTGACCCGTCATATCTTGCGCAATTCACGTTACATCCAGGAGAAGCATCTACGCTTCAACAATGTCAGCATCATGAAACAACTCACTGAGAAGCGTAACATTTTCATCCGGCTCAGGTTCGTCTGTGCATTCTACACGATCGTCTTTGCCATGGTGGTCACCATGTCCACGTTCCTCACAGAGTATGCATGGGCCCAGACTTTAGCTTATGAACTCCCTGAATTAATGGTGTTCATTGCACTGGGTCTGATCTTCCGGCTGAGGGACTTTGCTCCGTTTGAGAACATCAAGGTGATTCTACCCAAAGAAAACTCAGTGATAGTACTACTACCATTCCCACACGACAAGTGGCCCAAGAGACAAAAACTGGCCCTGGGTAAACCAATTGACCAGTCTTCAGATTTCACAGATGAGAATCAGTGCGACGAGGATAAATTATGAACATTTTACTTCAGCTGGAAGGTGTTTCTTTTAGTTGTGGTTCCTGACAACTCAAGGAGAAGAAGCTTTGCTACCTTTGTAACCCAGTGAGTGTAGCTTCCTTAAAGTGCACAAGGTACTACTAGTAGACTTTCGTTACAATTGTGAACTTGTATTCCAAGGTATTATGTCGCTTCTGTTTCATTAGGCTACCATAATGTTTGCCATGTATGAAGTGGTCATAATGAGAACTGATCCCCAAATAAAATTCAGATTATAAAATCTTGCCCTTCCAGTCTCAGTTTGGCTGTACACTGATTTTAAAAGGAGAAAATCGATGGGTCCTTATTGGAGAAGTTTAGATCGACCCCTTGCATAGGACACCATTGTTGGGGTTAAACAATGGAAACCTGCGTGCAAGTATGCACCACACATTAGTCTCGGCCAATGATTGGTCTGCCTTAGACTGCAGTAAGGGGGTTGTTTGAGTTTGTGATGTCATATGCAAAGGTTCTATTGTCCAGAGGGATATTTCCATCTGATTTACGTATGTGGAAGATTGTCCCTAAATTTACCAGTTTACACGAGTTAGAAGCTGTTGCAGAAAACATTATTTGTTTAAGTTTGAAATAAGCTGGGAACCATTTTACATTTAAAATACATTTTACATCTGTGTCAGGGAATTTATATGATGAAGCAGCTTTGTGAAATTGTCACTTTGAGCTCACTTCATAGAGCTTATTAGATCAGAAAAGTTTATTTAAATCTGGACTTATGACAAGAAATGATTTCACAGATGAGAATCGGTGTGATGAGGATAAATTATGAACATTTTACTTCAGCTGAAAGTTTTTTTAGTTTTTCGTTCCTGACAACTGAAGGAGAAGAAGCTTTGCTACTGTTGTAGCTTCCTGAAAGTGCACAAGGTATCAGTAGACTTTCATGTGTGAACTTGTTTTCCATGAGTAATAATGTTTTTAGCTGGTTCCCTGTGAAGATCTGTCAGTTTTTCAGCTCAGCAGCCAAGTGAAATTGTGACCAGGGCCAAATTTCACGGCTCTGCTAACTGCGGAATTTTGTGCTTACGTCCTATAGGTTATTGTGCTTTACAGGGCGCCTTAAGCACACAATTTGGCAGTTAGCAGAGCCATGAGATTGGACCCAGAAAGGTTGCAAAGTACATTTGAAATTATCAAATCATGACATAAAACAATTCACAATTTTTTTTGCTGGAAATTAGAAGCAAAAAACCCCGCCTATATTTTCTTCCTACGTATAAAGTACTCACACTGCAAAAACTGGGGTGTTAAATTGTTTCTCTCGGTATCTTTATGTGACAACACCGACATGGTGTTAGTTATCCCCATTGCTTTATCATTGGTAAAATTAACACCATTTTGGTGTTGTCATAGATACCAAGAGAATCACTTTACCACCCCAGTTTTTTAGTGCATGGAGTTATTAACTACAACAAATTTGCTGGTAAATTTTCTGTGAAAACGTTTGAAGAATGAAAAGCTTTTTTTTAACGCAACAATTCCAGGCTTACAGTATTTATCAATAAATTGTGAAAACAGCTTTTTGTGAATGTGTGTATTACATTTCCTTTTTAAAACTGATTTATCATGGAAGGAAAGTGGAAATTTTAGTCTCAATCATAATGTATGTAAACCAGTTTTTAAAGTTTGGAAAAGAATAAGTATAGCACTATGCACGGTTATTTTGTTTGTATATTTGCTGGAAATCCCACGTGTAAATGCATGTTTTTGTATCCCTAACATGCCTAATTTATTAGGCCTATTAACAGATTTGTTTAATGTCAGTTTGTGGGTTCCCATATTGTTATACAGTATGTCTAAAAAAAAGAGCTAAATAAGAACCGCAAAAAGAGACAATTTTAAATGCTGTCATTCAGCAAAACATTCAGCGTTGGAAACGTAGAGATACAGTACGTATAGATATATATTATTTATTCATTAAAAACCACAATCTGTGGGCCAAATAGTATGTGATTACATGAACAAGGAAACAAAAGCACAAAAAATATACGTCAAACTTAAAAAAATTGGTTCTGCCATGTTTTTCTGACCAGGTAGAAGGAAAAGGATTTGAATCTGATCATTTTTGGAAAAAACATTTTGCAAAAAGAGCATAATGATCTCTTTACCGAGAGTGCGCCAATCAAAGAGTCAGGTCCACAAATACTGAAAGAGCCACTTAATTTGAGCCACATTTGTAATACATGTACACTTTGATTTCAATCCAGTACTCCTACGTTGTAAATTGGATGTGTTAAATGTGATGCAGAGTTTATTGCTGTTGTATCCCAAATTATTTTTGTAACAAGCTTTATTTTGAACTATGTATTATGCTAAACTTGTATGAAGTGGAATGATTAATTGCTTGTATTATTATATTTGAAAAGTCGTTCATATTTAGATACTGGAAATGCAGATGTGTATTCACCTACTCATACTCCACCATGATGACAGTATTGATATGTCAAACTACATGTACATGTATATGTAATCCCATGTTCACTTTGAAACTGTTAGCCAGATTGTTGGCTTATTCCTCCACATCTCTGATTTTGTTGATTTCATTTTTAAACAGTACAGACAATTTGTTGTAACATGTATTCATACCCATGGGACTATTTAAAAATCTGAGTCACTGCCGGGGGCCCAATTTCATACGGCTGCTTTTAAGCACAAAAAGTAGCTGAGCACAACAAAATTATGCATACCAGAATAAGGTTACCAGCCAAAGTACCATTTCACATGCAAGATCTTGGACTGGTATCCTGCATATTTTTGCTTAATAAAACTTTTTTAGGCACAAACTTCCGCTTAAGCAGCTCTATGAAATTGGACCCAGGTGACTCGGCAAGGATCGACCCAGGGGGCCCTCGTTCATAATAAATAGGCGTATAATTTTTTCCCAACTCAACATGAGCGTAGGCTCATGGATGTCACTAGCTCATTAGAGCTCACGCTGTACAAAAGAAGGCTGACAGTTGCGTTTGACTTAAATATAGATCTCTTTCGTATGAAAACACTGGAGGTCAAAACGAGGCTCTTGTAAACAAGTTGAATCATGGAGGTAGGAATCTGATTCCTTCCTCTATGGCAGTGGCGTTACTAAGGGGACACGGGGGGCACGTGCCCCAAAACTGAAGTCCATGCACCCCGGGTGCCCCCATTTGAAATCTGGAATTTTGAGATTTAAAACTACCAGGACTAAATGTCACATTTTATGAGCATTTACGTAGTAATTTCGATGTTTTTTAAACTATTTTTATTTATTTACACACA